>CM060922.1:708658039-710029706 GCA_030737875.1 Allium sativum
CTCATGCCAGCTCTCCAAAATTCATTAGTGAATCCTAGATCTCGTCTACTTACTATAAAGTATTCCATGCAGCAGAACTTTTCTTGAAAATACCAATCCACGTTGCCAATTGCCCTTATAAACATGATTTCCTATAACTCATGTTTAATCGAAATGAACCATCTGCCTATGAGTGATAGGCCATACCTAGATTCAATTGCCTACCCATGGCTTCCTGTAGGTTATTACAAAACTGGCCAACTTCTTGAGGGTAAACCGTCTCTAACCCTGACGCAGTCCTCTTGTTCTTTACCGGACTGAAATGAGCACTCTTCGCGAGTCTACCTATTATGACCCATATACCCGTATTCCCTTTCTTTGATCTAGGTAGTCTATCCACATAATCTATCGTGATATTTTCACACTTCCCTTGCGAAACCCCCAATAGAGGTAATGGCCCACTGGGCTTCTATGACTTGGCCTTAACTTGGTGGCACAACATGCATTCCTAGACCAACTCGGCCACCTCCTCGAGTGATGCGCATCTGTAAAAACCTTCTTTACCAAGTCTTCCACTCGAGGAACACATAATCTCTCATCGTGCCTCAGTCATCCCTTGTCATCTATAATATATCTAGTGAGGTGACTTAACATCTCGCCTCGAACTGATTGGTCCATGTTCTTGACCAACTGCGGGTCTTCTTTCTGCGAAACCCCCTTCTTGATCCAGAAGAGTAAGTCTAAGCTCCGGGAATGCTAACTAACTAGCCAAACAGAGGAGGCTTCTTACTTCGATTGCCCTCCTCAGAGTTTTCCGGTCTTAAACCGCAACCACTTTAGCGGAATCCACCGCTAAGCCTTACTTAGGAACTATGTGCCCAAGAAATCCAACTTCTTTCCTCCAAAGTGACATCTGGGGAACTTGACCTTCAACTGGTGGCTCTAAGCGTATCCATCTCCTCCTTGAGATGTATAGCACGTTCTTCCTCGTTCTTTTGAGGAGATCAAAATATCGTTTAAGACGACCATGACAAACTTGTTCAAGGACTCCCTAAACACCCTACCCATCAAGTTTACGTAATATGTGGGTGCGTTAGTCGAGCCAAATAGCATGACTAGCCATTCTAAAAATCCATCTAGAGTCCTAAATGCAGTCTTGTCAATTCCATCCTCAGCCATCCTAAGCTGATGGAATCCGGTAGCTAGGTCAAAAGAAAACAGATGCTCCTACCGGCTGATCAAACAAATCATCAATCCTTGGTAACGGTTGTCTATTCTTTTCAACATGTAAGCGAAGCAAACTATCCACATTAGTAACGAATACTACTGGAGCACCCTACTCGGAAATGCCTCGTCTCAGGAAGTTCTTCCCAAGCAACTCCTTGACTTGCTTTCTTAACTCTCACCTCGTGAGGTCACGTGCCTAACCGGCCACGAAACTGGCTTGGTATTACCAACCAGAAAATGCGGAAATCTATCCCACGTCTAAGGGTAACCCCTTCACTTTCCCCAAGATATCAGGATATTCTCGGGCCACCCTCAAAGATTTCAAACTATCGATAGACGAGTTGAGGGATTCAAGATAACATAACATGACGGGACCCCTAGGGTTGCTAGAAATTTCTAGGGTATTACCGAGGCGGGTCATGAGCCCCACACCCTATATACAAAAACCCAGAATGGCTCCAAAACAGGCCAACCATTCCATGCCCAAAACCAACCCATATCCCCCGAAACCGAGAATATAAACATCCCACGAGAATTCTATACTCAAGATAGAAACTTTCAAATCCACTCAGACCACAGACAAACGGGCAGAACCCCCAAATTGGATTTGAAACACATACGGGATCATCAACCAGACTAGTACTTAGGTGCAAAACTTTCAACTAGATCAGATGAAATAAAACTACGCGATATGCCAGAATCGAACAAAGTTCGAACAGGGAAAATCAGAAAATGTAAACCAGATTTTCGACAGAAACACTACCTCTATCATAAGTTGGAAGAACGGTGTTGAGGGGATGAACTCGCCCTCCAGATAGTCCTGCACACTGAGTCTGACCTTGCCCTTGTTTCCTCGGGCAATCCTTGCTGAAATGTCCAAACTCACTACAAATGAAGCATTCGCCCCGCTTTCTCTTTTCCTTCTTCCTACATTCCCTGGCTATATGTCCAACTGTACCACAGAAGTTACATTTCATATTCTTGCCCCGTTTCCCGGAATTTACTCTTTTGCCTTGAGACTCATTTGCCTTGACCTCTTTCTTATCATTGCTACCTTCTTCTTGAAGTAGGGCCAAATTCACTAAACTCTCGAAAGTCGCCCCCAAGGGTATATGAGACAGGGCCAAATCATGTAATGGCTCGTTTAATCCTAGAGCAAAGTGTTGGGCCTTCTTCTGAGCTGTATTAACCAAGTCTAAATCGACACGAGCCAGTTGATTAAACTTATCTATGTATTCCCTAATAGTCATGTCCCCTTGCTTTAGTGATAAGAACCTTAGTCCAAACCTTCCTCTAAAGTCATCCCAAGTCTCGATTGGCCTAGTAGCGGTGGTAACTACCCACCAACGTGCAGCTTCTTCCTTTAGCAACCATACTGCCAATAAAACCTTCCTGCGGTCACCTATATCAAAGGTGGCTAAAAGATCTTCGGTCTCTTTCAACCAATTCCTTGCCTCTACAAAAGTCTCTGTTCCATTAAAATTCTTGCCACCCATCCTCTTAAAGTTCTTGCAAGTTTCCGCAAAATCCGCTTGTGGAGGCTGAGGGGGAAGAGGAACATCAGCTACGGGAGGAGGAGGAGGAACAGCGGCCTCGACTGGGGAGACAACATTAGGGACACCCGGGACCGGTGCCGTGACTTCCAAGTACCGACGAAACCAATCGGGTATCGTTACTCCTTCGGGCAAGATGAGATTATCAGACATGCTGGAAACGAAAAGAAAAGAGTTTAAACGAGGAGTCAAAGGATAGTGCTAATGGCTTTTGGGGAATAGCCTTTAAAAACAACTAGACTTTTCTTTGGAAAATACTTTATACTTGGTTTTGAAAATAGTTTTTCAAAAGTTTTTAAAACCTTTTTATCCCTTCTCGTAAACCATAGGCTCTGATACCAAATGTAACACCCCACCTCCGCCAGGGTCACTCGCAAAGGAATGCACTAGCTTTGGAGGGGCATTATTGGTAAACATGCATAATGATATAGCAAGGCAGGACATGACATATATATATATATATGTAAATAAACAGAGTAAGTAATTAAAACAGCGGAAGATTTATAAACCATTTCAAAACTCAAGTCTGGTACATCAAAATGTCACTTTCCCAAAATCACAAGTCTAGATAAATACATCATCTGATAAACTGAAAATACATAAGTACTATCCCCAATTAAGAGTGATAAACCATAGCGGCTCAAGTCCAAAGCATACTTGAGCTATCCAAGGAAGTAGCTAAAATCCAAGCTAGGCTCCAGTATTCCCTCCCTGAGAACCTGGGGGGGGGGGGGGAAACGGAAGAAAAGAGGCGAAAGAAAACAGGTCAGTCAAAAAGACTGAGTAAGCCCTGCTACGATCAGTCTATAAACTAATAAAGTTAACATCATGATGGAAACTGAGATGATCATAGATAACAACATACTGGCATGATAAATCAACTACAAGATAGATAGAGGTGTCATCGCATAAACAGAGTTAAGTTTTGCACCACGGTGTACTAGCAAACCAACATAACAGGTATTGATCCCTTAGCCCAAACTTTGGCCCAATAACATGAAGTGACCTTAATAAAAGGTCCAGCCACGGTCTAGTCGATCGGCTCCCTATAAACCTAACACGTCAAGTGTTGGTGTCCATATGGCTCACATATGGATGTAGGTAGTCTGTGTTGGGCCCACCTTTGGGTGTATCAAGCCCTCGGTTGTCGACCCCGGACACTTAAGCAATAATGCACAGCCCTAACCTACTGGTACCCGTGCCTCGAGTTTGTCCAACATCGGACTACGTGCACGTCCGTAGCCCGCCGGACCCGCACCACTGTACCACTCGGCCATCGCCCTTTGGTCGTTTACATCCGTCCAGTAATCGTGCCCCGCCCTAGCCTAGTTTCTAGGGTTGTGATGATACCAAACTGGGATTACTGCCGGAACAGACCCGCCGCTAGGGTTTCCTAAGAGGGTTAAGTGTGATTTAACCCTTCACTAATCCTGGATTAAACTGGTTAAGTGTGGCTTAACCCCATTCTAATCCCTTGAACTCCCAAATGGATTAAACTAGTTAAGTGTAGCCAACGGTTCATAACTTAACCACATTCTAATCCCTCGAATCCCCAAATTTGTTAAGTATTAGTGGACCCTGACTTAACCCTAATCATGAGGCATTAATTAATTTAATGCACCTTAACCTCTCACATTAGACCTTGTTGTGGTTACTAGTTAGGTCGGGCGGGTCCGGGTAGCTTTACACCACAACTTGGTCTAACCTCGGGTCTTGGCACCCTATGACCAACTTCTCACATTGGGTCCTATTGTTTGTAGCCACTAGTTAAGCCGGTCGGTTCCGGGTAGAATTACGCTACAAACTCAACCCAACCTCGAGTTGGCCACACTTATGTTTCCTAAGTGTCATGTCCACTTTATTTCAAAACATAATTACAAGTCAACAATTACTTGGGTAGACCTAACTTAATAGGTAAATTCCCAAGGGGTAGACCTAACTTAATAGGTAAATTCCCAATCTTATATTTTCATGTATTTTAAGTTTACCCAAAACCCCCAACGTCATTCTATCGCTTACATATTCGTAATAACGCATAAAGGATAGGGAGAGGTAACTTGGCACAACATACATGATAAACTTGCACAACAACCATGCATAACATGTTAGACTTGTACAACTTAGCATAGTGAACTTGCATATTTCCATAAACATGCATAACGTGTTAAACTTGCATAACTTAGTAAAGTGAACTTGCATATTACCCTAAACATGCATAACATGTAAAATATGCACAACTTGACATTTTTAAACTTGCATAAGCATGCATAACTAAATAAACTTGCAAATCATGGCTTAGTAAACTTGCATAAACATGCATGACTCAATTAACTTGTAAATCATGACTTAGCAAACATGCATAAACATGCATAACTCAATTATCTTGTAAATCATGACTTAGCAAACATGCATAAACATGCATAACTCAATTAACTTGTAAATCATGACTTAGCAAACATGCATAAACATGCATAACTCATTTAACTTGTGAACCATGGCTTAGCAAACATGCATAAACATGCATAACTCATTTAACTTGTGAATCATGGCTTAGCAAACATGCATAAACATGCATAACTCATTTAACTTGTAAATCATGGCTTAGCAAACATGCATAAACATGCATAACTCATTTAACTTGCAAATCAAGGCTTAGCAAACTTGCATAAACATGCATACTCAAATAAACTTGCAAATCATGTCATAGTAAATCCGCATATGCATGCATAACTTGTGAAACATGTAAAACATGGCATAGTGAATCCGCATATGCATGCATAACTTGTGAAACATGTAGAACATGGCATAGTGAATCCGCATATGCATGCATAACTTGTGAAACATGTAGAACATGGCATAGTGAATCCGCATATGCATGCATAACTTGTGAAACATGTAGAACATGGCATAGTGAGTCCGCATATGCATGCATAACTTGTGAAACATGTAGAACATGGCATAGTGAGTTCGCACAAGCAAGCATAATCAAATAAACTCACATAAATCTCAATTTTCACCACATATTAACTTTAGAGTTTACAAAGTGAAGGTAAGAGGGCTTACAATGCTTATGCGGACTCAAATAACTATAGCAAATGTAGAGAACCCCTTATGCAACTAATTAAAGCCCCCAAATGCAAGCAAACTTGATTAAGACTCCTCCTTTATGATGGCAATAGAAAAACAAGCCTTTAATGCAAGCTAAGGAGGATCATACAAGCCTAAATATGCTTGTATGCATGGAAAATCACTTAGGAATTAAATTAGGAATTGTATGAAGAGGGTGGAGGCCATGAGAGGATGGATTTTGGCATAGTTTAGTTACTAGGATGAATAATGAATGATTTAGGGTAGGTTAGGGTCTTATTTATAGATTAGGTTAGTGATTTGAACCATAGGATTAACCCTAGATTCAATTTGGTCCATCAGATCCCGGAACTCTCTAGAAACAAGCCACAAGACCCAACCCCAATCAGAAATGGTGCACCAGGCTAAGCAGCCCGGGCACCCCCTGTCGACAGGGCTGTCGACAGGGCAGTCGACATGCCAAGACCCCTGTCGACAGGCCTGTCGACATGGGGTCCATGGCGGGATTTTTCCCGCCTTGGCCCAGCTGGCCCAAACCCTTGTTTCTAATTTTAAATTTAAATCTGTTTTTACTTAGAAATTTTCTGCAAACTTCAATGGGCCTTAACTGGGTCATACGGACTCCGATTTTCGAAAACTCGGACTCTATTTCGCGTATTTTTCCGAGACGAACGCAATGGCATAGCCCGTTTCCCTTGATTCCCGTTTTAGAATTAAATTCTGCCTCGATTTATGTTATTACGGGTTATTGAAAATACGGGTTGTTACATAAATAAAAACATAGTTTTGGATAGCATATTTTTATTTGTATTTTACATACAAATAAAAACATAGTTTTGGAAAGCACATTTTTATTTGTATTTTACAAGTAAATAAAAACATAGTTTTGGAAAACACATTTTTATTTGTATTTCACATGTAAATAAAAACATAGTTTTGGAAAACACATTTTTATTTGTATTTCACATGTAAATAAAAACATAATTTTGAAAAGCACATTTTTATTTGTATTTTACATACGAATAAAAACATCGTTTTAGAAAGTACATTTTTATTTGCATTGTAGATGTAAATAAACACATATATTTAAAGGTACATTTTTATTTACATTTTATATGTAAATAAAAGCATAGAAACCAAAGTGACCCTTGTATTTACATTGTAGACGTAAACAAACACATATATTTAAAAAGGTGCATTTTTATATGCATTTTACATGTAAATAAAAATATGAATTAGAAAGGTTATATTTTGATTTACATTTTAGGTGTAAATAAAAGATTGAATTTAATATTATATTTTTATTGTCAAAATATAGACAATAAAAAGATTTGATTTTGAAGTTACATTTTTAATGTCATTTTAGATGTTAATAAAAGAATAGATTAAAAGGCTATATTTTTTATTTACAATTTAGATGTAAATAAAGAATGGAATCAAAAGTATATTTTTATTGTCACTCTAGGGACAATAAAAAGTGTAAAAACAAAAGTGACATTTTAATTTGCATTTTAGAAGTAATATAAATGGTTGAATTTAAATGCAACATTTTTATCGTCATTTTAGATGCAAAAAAAATGATAGAATTAAAAAGTAAATTTTTATCGTCGTTTTAGATGCGATAAAAATGATAGAATTAAAAAGTACATTTTTATCGTCATTTTAGATGCGATAAAAATGATAGAATTAAAAAGCATAATTTTATCATCATTTTAGATGCGAAAAAAATGATAGAATTAAAAAGTACATATTTATCGTCATTTTAGATGCGATAAAAATTATAGAATTAAAAAGTACATTTTTATCGTCATTTTAGATGCGATAAAAATGATAGAATTAAAAAGTACATATTTATCGTTATTTTAGATGCGATAAAAATGATAGAATTAAAAAGTACATTTTTATCGTCATTTTAGATGCGATAAAAATGATAGAATTAAAAAGCACATATTTATCGTCATTTTAGATGCCAAAAAAATGATAGAATTTAAAAGTACATTTTTATCGCCATTTTAGATGTGATAAAAGTACCAGGATTAAAAAGTGTATTTTTATTGTCATTTCAGATGCGATAAAAAGAATAGATTTCAAAGTTACATTTTAAATATGATTGATGGAAGTAGTTGAAATCGCCAAACGAATTATATTTATATTCATATAAATATAAATTATGAATAAAACAAATCGCGCACGATAGTTCGCGTTTTGGCAATCGTAACTTTAACCAAGTATACTGAAAGATCCGACCGTCGAATTTTCCCAAAACTGGAACCGTTAGGGCCGCTTTGGGAAGATCTTTCCAACGATATAAATTTCGTCAAATCCAACGGTTAGATTTCAAGATATGTGTAAATCAAATTTTGGTAAAAACAGCGCCAGGGCCGCCCATCGACCCGAAGCGTAGTTTAATTATATTGGGCTATTTTAAATAAATAAAAATAGCGATAAATCGATATAAATAGATATTGATGATATAAAATGATTTAAATGATAATTATTCTAGAAATTATTTGAAAAGACCAAGTCCAACTCATTTCAAATAATTATACGGCGATTAAATCAAGATGGTGATTGAAGACCGACAGTTTTCACATTGAATGGATGGCTGCTGATGCCTTTGATAGGAGTTGCTACCTTGAAAGGGTTACAGTGGTAGTTGTCCGGACGTACGTGTTGATTGTCCGAATTTGCGAGTACCTCTTTTCCGTATTGGACATACGGACAAGGAATAAGGGGCCTCCGGTTTCGTTCAGACCCAGAACGTACTTGTAAATGGATGCGTGTCTAACGTTTGAGTTCATTCCATGTAAATTAAATCGATTTCTATCTAATGTATATCCGTTTGGTGGCGGAGAATTTATTCTCTTGCTTAACACCCTTAGAGGGTATATATGAATTGTTGTTGATCGCATGGCGTGAACTGTCAATGTGGCATGCCGAGATGCAAATGATCAAGTCTTTTGATGAAAAGAAGGCCTTGTGGTTGATGGTCAAAGCATAGCCTATTTAGGCGTAGCTTTGTGTATAATGTGACTTCGCGAGCCTCACACCTCGGTATGAGTCGGAAACCGGATTAGGACTGCAGGGAGTGCACACGTTTCTTTCTAGCTAAGAAGTGGTGTCAGCGACTTACCAGCCCTGACATTTTTACTTATGTGGATGTTGGATTATGAGGTACCTCGGTTTTATTGGTTGTTAGTGGCCATATTTGAGGTTCAAAAGAACAGGGAAGCGTGTGTTCAGGTATTGCCAATCCACTAGCGTTTATGTGTGGACTGGCCCTGAAGATCCAAGGGTTCACTGCGGGGAATCCTGAGGCATTTGCAAGAATGTCTCAAATCGAATAGGACGAACCCTAGCCTCGATTCATGATGGAAACCAAATCTCCAATACGACATTACGGTTTTGATTGTAAACCTATATATGGCGACATAGTATATGGTACCTATGCCGTCTAGGATTGATACATTTACTTTGTAGTATTTTAATACTAATTAGACACTAATAATAATATTAAAAATATTATTTTATCAAGCATATTTGATCATTATAAGGTAAAACACTATCCTCCGGTTTGCATTGCATTGTGTGATGGGACTTGAGTCTTATAATGATTTCATTTTTTTCCGAAAAGCATAACGTTGTTTTGTATAGAAATTTATTTAATTTATGCACTGGCAATCCAATGGAGTAAACCCGTTTCGCGTTAGCGGCGTGGTCCTATGATTAGCCACACTATTAGATTATATAAGAAAGATTTCTCATACCAGTCCCGTGACTGACTCGTAGTTTGTTTCACTTTGCAAACTTGGGTGCCGTCTTTTCCACACGGGGAGCCAAGTAACAGGTTTGGGCTTGGATACATTTCTGGATTGGAGCTTACATTGGAAGAAGACGAAGATCTTTTCTTTTATCTCTATTTTTGCTTTTGAGACATTAGACATTTTTCATGTATGATGTAATTTGATGGAATTTTGAGACTTATTTCCTTTTCATTCATACTTTCTTTTTGCTAAGTGTATCCTGTATCTACGTACTCTGGTGTATTGGATATTATGATGCTGATGACATTTTATTTCCGCTGCAATGATTTATGTGTTATGATATTATCTGAGATCTGTTTTTGTTGTAAATATGTTATATTCCAATTATTATCCTCGCTTTCATTCTACGGAAGTTTGGGGTCATCACAGTTCTGGTTTGAGGAGCTCGTCAGTATTGTGTAATGGAAGTCGATCTATGTTTGTGGAGTGTGGATGCGGTCACGATGCAAATGGATGAACGAGTGCAAATGGTGTTCGACAGTGGAAGTTTGAGGGTCTTCGAAATCAAAAGCATCGATATTTTCAAGGTGCGTCATTTACTATAGTTGCCAGCAGAAGTTGTCGATCACGATAGCCAAGGTTGTTTTGAGTGCATCCTGGAGATTTGAGTTTGATGGAACTGAGGTTAAGGAGTTTTGCGATGGTGTTTGAACATAGGTCTCGAACTGGAGTTTGAATTTAGGGATTCAATTTTATCGGTCAACCTAAGGCTACACTGGAGCATACGAGTTGATTTGTCAATGTGGAGGTGATGTCGTGATGCATTGTTGGAGCTGTAAGCAAAGGGATTAAGGTATAATTTCATAATCATTTAAATAATTCATTTAATTTTACAAAATAAAAATAAAAAGAAATGCGACATATTTAATTTCTACAAGGTTGGGAAAAACGTGAAGTAACGCATTCGGGGTCAATCAGAATTTACCAGGATTTAATTTAAATTGAATGACATTCGATTTAATTTGAATTGGGATATTTATGAATTGAATAGATTAGATCGAATTTGTCTAAATATAGTATTTCCAGAAAAGAATATTTAAATCGTATTTGATATAAACTAAAATTAAATATGCAAATAGATTCTATATATAAATAAGTTATAAGAAATAGAATATTCCAAAACAAGATTTTGGTTTTAAATAGATTCTGAAATAGAGCTTGTTTAAATATATAAGACAAGGAAATTTATAAACGATGTTTATAAATATGATGAATTAAATTATCAAGAGATAATTTGAAATATTAAATTTAAATATGAATTTAAAAGTATAAATTGAAATCATTTCAGAAAAAAGAAATGATAGTTTTTATTCCGAAATTCAGAATATAAAAGGAGTTGGGTTTCAAACAGGTATTTGAAAGGAAAGCTTGTTTTAATTTTTAAACAAGAAAATTAATTTATAAACAATGTTTATAAAAATAGGGAAATAAATTATTGTTGGATAATTTAGGAGTTTATAATTCAAGTATGAATTGAAAAGTGAATTGGAAAAATGTTTTGAAATAGAACGATAAATTTTATTCCGGAATTCGGGATATAAATTAAAGTGAGGAAAATTCAAAGGGTTTATAATCAGAATTTGATTATATTGAATTTTATAAATAAATTATTTATAAAGGGATTAGAAGTTAATATAGCAGATCGAGTTGTAAATAAATTTATAACTGAATTATGAAATAATTGACGATTAGGGATAATCAGAACTACTGAGTAAGATTGGGGAATTGGTTTAAAATAGATTAAAATATTTTAGAAGGGAGTTGAAATTCATTTATCAATGAATTTTAAAGTTTATATTTAATTATAATTAAAATGAACTCACTGCAGCGCGACAGTTCGTAAATTGGCGTTCTGAACTTCAATTGAGTATATAGGACTCAATTTAAGTCGGAATTCTTTGAAACAAGAATCGTCAGGACCGATTTGATAATAGTTTTCTAATGGAAGAGAAAAATCTGGATTTCGTCTTATAGACTTTTGTTATGTCAAAATCAAATTTTCAGAAAAACAGCGCCATAATCATTATTAAACCATAACGGTCTATTTAAATAAATAAAAAGGATTTTTAGCAAATAAGACATAGATCTTCGTTATAAAAATCCAGACTCGAGTTGTAAAAGAAATATGAACTCAAGACAAGTAAATGAAATGATTTTCGAAACAAAAATCATATTTTTGAGTATTGAATAGGATTAACTAATTTGAATAATAATTCATTAATCGAGTTTTGAATCGAAATTGGCATTGGATAAGTAAATTGGTTTTGTGAATTCATATTCGAAATCGAATATGAAACTCTAAGTTGGAAATGAAATTCTACTTGTTTATAAGTGAATTAAAATATATTTGAACATGATATGTTCAAAATAAAGGGATTTGGCAAATAACTAATTGAAGAATAAATTAGCAAATTGAGTTAGGAATGACTGGATTGAGTTGGGATAAATCGGAAAACAGGTGAACATAGATTAGACAGGTTTGGAGTGAAGTGTATGAAGATTATAATTCGTGTGCTCGACAATAAGGTACACGTTTAAATTCCATATGATGTTTTATGCGCCGAATCGGCAAGCCACTTGGCTTTTTGATTTTCATTTTGAATGGAAAGGGCCTAGAGAGGCGAGTTGGGGTTTGAACTATCGATCGGTACAAAGGAGGTTATGGCGAAATTTTCTGGGAATTTAAGAAGTTAGAATACTTTTAAGATATTTTGATAATTATAAATCTATGTATCAATATATATTGAATTCGGTAAGGAAACGAACTTAAAATAGAATATTATAAACAAAAGAAAATCGAAAATCTAGTAATAGAAAGAGAAATATATATACGTTTTAAAAATGAATAAGTGGTTTTTATGGTTTTGATGATTTGAGATAAGTGGTCTTGTCTATTTTGAAGTTAAAAATGTTATTCAGTCAAGGTCTGAGAGGTAATTATACCCTAACTTGATTGATTTCATTATTAACTGATAAACAGCAAGATCCGGTCTCGAAGAGAAATGTTCGAATAAGAGTTAGTTGAATGCAGTGGTTTGGGTTGTTGTAACGATGTTTTACACAACATTCGTTTTAACCCAAGTAAGTGGAAATTTAGAAATATAATAAATAAATATTTCCTGAGTGTAGAAATGAACGGGCGTGAAAGTGAGAAGTAATTGGAATGTTTTCCAGTTATAAATAGATGATATTTTCTACGTATAGAAAATAAAAGGAGGCGATATATGGAAATGTTTTCCAAATAGCGAAAAAGGCCAAGATGATTGTTGAAAATATTTGGCTAACAAATATTGATAAGGAAATGGAGTAGTGATTTAATTAATGAATGAAATATCAATTAAATGGCCCAGTGATTGTTTGATGCTTTGAATGGATGTTTATTTTTCTTTGATAGTTAAATAACCGACTATCGAAGTATTTGCCAATAATCGTTGTCAATATGGAGAGACTGGTTGGATTATTATCCGTGAACCACTTCGTATTGGCAGTAGCGCTGCGAATCAGATTATATGAAGATAATCGAAGACGGAGTAAAGTGCAAGGGCTTTTTCTATTAATGGAAATTGTGCCTTCGGTTTCGTTCAGTCCCAGAACGAAGTGTATGGACGAATGTCTGACAGAGTATTTCCAATGATCGCATATGTTGGTCTGTATAGATATATATGGTGGCAGAGAATTTATTCTCTTAGCATAATATCCTGAATATATTTGTGCAAATCAATTAATGATGTACAGATCTGACAATGTGACATTTAAAGGGATTGTGCTATTAATGAATGATAAGAAATCATAGCCTCAGACCTCAACAACCGGGAAATGACAAAAATAGGGCAGGCATCATGGCTATGTGAGTCGCTCCCATTAGGGTATTATCACCTATCTAGAGATATTCATTTAATTCCTTATTCTATTCGATGATGTCCCATTCGGGAAACGGTTGCCGATCCCAACCGTTGGTGATATACATTCGATACACTCAAGCGAAATGAGTGGTCGGTCATGTCTGGGCCAGGTTGCAAGATGTTCTTGTTGAACCCAGTGTATTCCCCTCTAGAGATACACTATCGGAAGGTGGTTCCATACCTTGTCATATTGGAAATCCAATCTCCAATAAGCGCCCTGCGGTTTTTGGTTTTATAATATATATGGAGCGTGAGATGCAAGCGTTCCGCTAGATTCTATTTATTTGATGTAGACATTATTATAATATCACAAGATATATTTGATTCTAAAATGTTTTGTGTTATCATAAGGTAAAAACCATCCGTGTTTATGTGTGGATCGGTCTTACGATTATCATTTCTTTCGAAAGGATTTTTAAAGTTAAACAAATGATTGGAGTTTACTCACAACAGCCCCATGACTGACCCAGAGTTTATTTTGTTTTTTTTTGTTTTTCCTAAACTCTTGGGTGCCCAAATTTGTACGAGCAGTCAAGTAGTCGGGATTTTTCAGATTCACTTGGAAGAGCTGAAAGCAGGAGGCTTCACCAATTAGCTATAGACTATCATATTTCCGTAGTGTACTATGTTGTATTTGGAAATAGGTGTTTATAACTATTCCAGGAATAACTGTTGTGCTCTGATAATGGTATGTATATCCAGTTACTGATTTGTATTTCAAAAGTTGTTATTTAATATATTTTATTCGTTCCGCTATGAGATTTGTGTTCTTCGTTTTTTCTTCTATTCTAACTTTTCTTTCTTTCTTTTTCTTATCCTCTAACTTCTTTCTACTAATGATTCGTATTTCTGTGTCATTTGGGTTGGACGTGTGGTGTTATTAGTCAACTCAGATAGTACGGATTTGCGGTTCGTTACAGTTGGTATCGGAGCTTAGGTTGAGCGAATACCTAGGCTTTGGTGGGATTGCGCTCATTAGAGATAGGGTCAATAGTACCCTAGAATGAGTTGAGGGTATATATATAGAGAGCGTGTATTTGTTAATTGATGAAAACAAATGATTTATGTTGTTTTGACTTGTCTGTTGAGTGGTTTATGAATTCTGATCGAATCGTGGGACGCCACGAAATCGATAAGAATTTCTAAACACTTGAATAGAAAATTTCAACATAATATTGTTTTAAAGTGGGTAAATGGAATAATTTTACCCAAAATTCTATTTTTGATATAGAAAAAATAATTTTCTGAAATTATTAATAATATATGGATGAGTTGGTTGTTATTATTATAATCAAATAAGATTATAAAATTGAAATGGTTATATATAACCAAATAGAATTTGTATATGGATAATATATACAAATGAGATGAACTGAAATTGAATTCATAATCAGAATTAAGAATTTAAAATCCTGGGTGTTTGAAAAATATTTTCTGAAGTATATTAAACAATATAGCTTTGTGTTTGAAGGATTTTTGAATCAAAATCATTTTTGAATGGATTTTGAAAGAAGTGAACTCACTTCAGTGGCTGGGAAATAATTCTGATGATAACTGCAGCATCATCAGTGTTCATTTTTGAGTTTCTAAGTGATGGATTGCTACCTTAGAAAAGTTTTGTTGGAAATTTGTTTGAAAGAAAACAAGTTGTTTTGAAAATTCAAATGTTTTGAATTTGAAAAGATGATAAATATATGTATATATTTATGTGATTTCAAAAGGATTTGAAATAAAAGCCCAAGAATTTAAATTCTGGAATTTTAAATTTAACTTAAGCAAGTTAAGTGGATTGAAGTGAATTAATTTATCAAAATCAATTTGAAGGGAATATGAATTGGGTGTGAACATATTGAATGTAAATCATCCGAATAAAATGAATGTGAGTATATATGATGAGTAATAGGAGTGAAAACCAAAAGTTTGGTGGAATTAAATTTGTTGAAATGTGGAGAGTTGAATTTCAACATAAGTAAGATTTTGAAAAGTAATGGGTTTGTACCATTTTTCCTACCTTAGCAATTTCGGGGACGAAATTCTTTTAAGGGGGAAGAATGTAACGACCCGGATTTTTGTCTGATAATTTTAAATATTTAATATTTGTTTTAAATATTTAGTTGATAATATAAATCAAATTTTACATTGAGTTATCGATTTAGTAATCGAATATAATTTAATTTAGAATATATCGAATTATTGTAATTCGAAATATAATTGAAATCGAAGTTAAAAACTGAATCAAAATGATTCAGATGATAAGTAGGAATTTTATTTGATATATACGATAATAAATAATAATTTATTATCAAAGAATTTGTGGTTTTCGAATTTAAATTATATTATATTAATTTAATATGGTATATACGTTGAAATTAAATTTCAGAATATTTACGGTTCAGTTCAGAATAGTGTTATTACATTTAAATGTCGGTTTATACGCTAAAATAGTGGTTCGCGATTTCAACAAATGGACCCCGAGATATTGGATTGTGGATAGGCTTGAAATCAAATCAGTATCTATTTAAAAAGAAACAAAATCTCTTTAAACTCAAATCACATTAAGTATAATGTACTTTGCGCAGAAGAATTACTTAATGCCTAAGGTGTTGCTCTTCTATAAATCGCGTATACCCCTTCATCCTTCCTTCTGAAAACCATACTCGATCCTAAACAAAATAAATGTCGATCCTTTTTTCTCTTGTTTTAATCCATTCCCAGTATCAAAATTTACTGTCGCAACTACCCCTTTTTAATTTCGATTTAACTTCACTGTAAATCCATCCTTATCAGAAATCGAAAATCTTCTCTTCTTAAAAAAAAAGAATAAGGAATTCATCAGAAGGTAATCGCGATCCAAACCGCGAGGTGCTAAATCGATTCCAGAAGGCAGCGCACCGGAGAATGAGGTGCGTTCAAATTGGATGAAGTTAAGAACGGATTCACGACTAAGGCTAGGGATATCGACGATAGAAGAGTCGCGTTCTGGTTTGAGGAGTTCGTCAGCATTGTGTAATGGAAGTCGATCTATGTTTGTGGGGTGTGGATGCAGTCATGATGCAAATGGATGAACGAGTGCAAATGGTGTTCGACAGTGGAAGTTTGAGGGTCTTCGAAATCAAAAGCATTGATATTTTCAAGGTGCGACATTTACTGTAGTTGCCAGCAGAAGCTATCGATCACGATAGCAAAGGTTGTTTCGAGTGCATCCTAGAGATTTGAGTTTGATGGAACTGAGATTAAGGAGTTTTGCAATGGTGTTTGAACATAGGTCTCGAACTGGAGTTTGAATTTAGGAATTCAATTTTATCGGTCAACCTAAGGCTACAATGGAGCATACGAGTTGATTTGTCAATGTGGGGGTGATGTCGTGATGCATTGTTAGAGCTGTAAGCAAAGGGATTAAGGTATAATTTCATAATCATTTAAATAATT
Organism: Allium sativum; assembly: GCA_030737875.1. Lineage (NCBI taxonomy): Eukaryota > Viridiplantae > Streptophyta > Magnoliopsida > Asparagales > Amaryllidaceae > Allium > Allium sativum. The sequence goes on from CM060922.1 coordinate 708,675,041, forward strand.
CATTTAATTTTATAAAATTAAAATATAAAAATTATAATGCGACATATTTAATTTCTACAAGGTTGGGAAAAACGTGAAGTAACGCATTCAGGGTCAATCAGAATTTACCAGGATTTAATTTAAATCGAATGACATTCGATTTAATTTGAATTGGGATATTCGGTAATTAAAAATCACGGTGAGTAAATCTCACTCATATTTTATTTAAAATTATTTTATTCGTTAAAATAATTGTTCGTTGGTGTTTGCTTGCATTGGAATTTTATTATGGCTATATTAAATATATATATTAGTTATTTAGGATTGGTGTTTGTGGTTATTATATATATATATATGTGTGTGTGTGTGTGTGTGTGATTGGTTGGATTCCCGTAGTATCATTAGCGGATGCCCGCAGTATCATTAGCAGATGATCTTATACGCCCCACGCTATGATAGTGGATGACCTTCTATACCACGATATCCTGCCTCGAAGTATGATGGGTATTATTTATGTTGACCAACGTCTGTGGATGCAGGAAAACAGGTTGGAGGGATCCAACTGGATTCCTCAAAAATATTATTGTTTGTTTGTTTCACATATATTATCATATATAATGTGTTAGAAAACCTGTGATTGATGATTGAGTGTTTTGGGGTGTTTAAATATCACTGGGGCCTGAAGATATATAAAAGTATCGTGAAAGGATTTTTTAAATTTAAAATGAAAATTCTATTTTTTTTTAAAATAGAATTTGAAATTGGAATGGGTTAAGAAATTTATAAATGATGTTTATAAATTAAACAAGTGCAGGGAATTGAAGTAGATTTATAAATGATGTTTATAAATAACATGGAATAATTTTCCATGGTTAATGCATGAGGATTAGGATGAAATTATAAACGGTATTTATAAATAAAATGGAATGATTTTCATTAGATAGTCAGGGAATTGATATGAATTTATAAATAAAGTGGAAAAATTATCATTTGATAACTTGAATATTTAAATTCAAATGTGAATTTAAATATAGAAATGGGGCATCGTTTTAAAGAAGTAAACGATGAAATTTATTCTGAAGTTCAGAATATAGATTGAATTAAAAATAAATCCGTATGGATTTATGAATTGAATCGATTAGATCGAATTTGTTTAACTATAGTATTTCAAGAAAAGAATATTTAAATCGTATTAGATATATACTAAAATTAAATATCTAAATTGATTCTATATATAGATAAGTTATAAGAGATAGAATATTCCAAAACAAGATTTTGGTTTTAAATAGATTTCGAAATAGAACTTGTTTAAATATATAAGACAAGGAAATTTATAAACGATGTTTATAATTATGATGAATTAAATTATCGAGATATAATTTGAAATATTAAAGTTAAATATGAATTTAAAAGTATAAATTGAAATCATTTCGAAAAAAAAGAAATGATAGTTTTTATTCCGAAATTCGGAATATAAAAGGAATTGGGTTTCAAATATGTATTTTAAAGGAAAGCTTGTTTTAATTTTTAAACAAGAAAATTAATTTATAAACAATGTTTATAAAAATAGGGAAATAAATTATTGTTGGATAATTTAGGAGTTTATAATTCAAGTATGAATTGAAAAGTGAATTGGAAAAACGGTTTGAAATAGAATGATAAATTTTATTCCGGAATTCGGGATATAAATTAAAGTGAGGAAAATCCAAAGGGTTTATAATCAGAATTTGATTATATTGAATTTTATAAATAAATTATTTATAAAGGGATTTGAAGTTAATATAGCAGATCGAGTTGAAAATAAATTTATAACTGAATTATGAAATAATTGACGATTAGGGATAATCAGAACTATTGAGTAAGATTGGGGAATTGGTTTAAAATAGATTAAAATATTTTAGAAGGGAGTTGAAATTCATTTATCAACAAAGTTTAAAGTTTATATTTAATTATAATTAAAACGAACTCGCCGCAGCGCGGAAGTTCGTAAATTGGCGTTCCGAACTTCAATTGAGTATACAGGACTCAATTTAAGTCGGAATTCTTTGAAACAAGAATCGTCAGGATCGATTTGATAATAGTTTTCTAATGGAAGAGAAAATTCTGGATTTTGTCTTATAGACTTTTAGTTATGTCAAAATCAAATTTTCAGAAAAACAGAGCTATTATCGTTATTAAACCATAACGGAATATTTAAATAAATAAAAAGGATTTTTAGCAAATAAGACTTAGATCTTCGTTATAAAAATCCAGACTCGAGTTGTAAAATAATATGAACTCAAGACAAGTAAATGAAATGATTTTCGAAACAAAAATCATATTTTTGAGTATTGAATAGGATTAACTCATTTGAATAATAATTCGTTAATCGAGTTTTAAATAGAAACTGGCATAGGATAAGTAAATTGGTTTTGTGAATTCATATTCGAAATCGAATATGAAACTCAAGTTGGAAATGAAATTCTACTTGTTTATAAGTGAATTAAAATATATTTGAACATGATATGTTCAAAATAAAGGGATTTGGAAAAATAGCTAATTAAAGAATAAATCAGCAAATTGAGTTAGGAATGACTGGATTGACTTAGGATAAATCGGAAAACAGGTGAACTTAGATTAGAAAGGTTTCGAATGAAGTGTATGAAGATTATAATTCATGTGCTCGACAATAAGGTACACGTTTAAATTCCATATGAGGTTTTATGCGCCGAATCGGCAAGCCACTTGGCTTTTTGATTTTCTTTTTGAATGGAAAGGGCCTAGAGAGGCGAGTTGGGGTTTGAACTATCGACCGGTACAAAGGAGGTTATGGCGAAATTTTCCGGGAATTTAAGGAGTTAGAATATTTTTAAGATAATTTGATAATTAGAAATCTTTATATCAATGTGTAGAATCCGGTAAGGAAACGAACTTAAAAATAGAATATTATAAACAAAAGAAAATCGAAAATCTAGAAATAGAAAGATATATATATATATGTTTTAAAAATGAATAAGTGGCTTTTATAGTGTTGATGATTTGAGATAAATGGTCTTGTCTGTTCTGAAGTTGAAAATGTTATTTAGTAAAGGTCTGAGTGGTAAGTATACCCCAACTTGATTGATTTCATTATTAACCAATAAACACCAAGATCCAGTCTCGAAGAGAAATGTTTGAATAAGAGTTAGTTGAATGCAGTGTTTTAGGTTGTTGTAACGATGTTTTACACAACATTCGTTTTAACCCAAGTAAGTGGAAATTTAGAAATATAATAAATATTTCCTGAGTGTAGAAATGAACGGGCGTGAAAGAGATAAGTAATTGGAATGTTTTCCAGTTATAAATAGAAGATATTTTCTACGTATAGAAAATAAAAGGAGGCGATATATGGAAATGTTTTCCAAATAGCGAAAAGGGCCAAGATGATTGTTGAAAATATTTGGCTAACAAATATTGATAAGGAAATGGAGTAGTGATTTAATTAATGAATGAAATATCAATTAAATGGCCCAGTGATTGTTTGATGCTTTGAATGGATGTTTGTTTTTCTCCGATAGTTAAATAATCGGCTATCGAAGTATTTGCCAATAATCGTTGTCAATATGGAGACACCGGTTGGGTTATTATCCGTGAACCACTCCGTATTGGCAGTAGCGTTGCGAATCAGATTATATGAAGATAATCGAAGACGGAGTAAAGTGCAAGGGCTTTTTCTATTAATGGAAATTGTGCCTTCGGTTTCGTTCAGTCCCAGAACGAAGTGTATGGACAAATGTCTGACAGAGTATTTCCAATGATCGCATATGTTGGTCTGTATAGATATATATGGTGGCGGGGAATTTATTCTCTTAGCATAATATCCAGAATATATTTGTGCAAGTCAATTAATGATTTACGGATCTGACAATGTGGCATTCAAAGTGATTGTGCTATCAATGAATGATAAGAAATCGTAGCCTCAGGCCTCAACAACCGGGAAATGACAAAAATCGGGCAGGCAACATGGCTATGTGGGTCGCTCCCATTAGGGTGTATTATCACCTGTCTAGATAAATTCATTTAACTCCTTATTCTATTCGATGCTGTCCCATTCGGGAAATGGTTGATGATCCCAACCGTTGGTGATATACATTCGATACCCTCAAGCGAAATGAGTGGTTGGTCATGTGTGGCCGGGTTGCAAGATATTCTTGGAACCCAGTGTATTCCCCTCTAGAGATACACTATCGTAAGGTGGTTCCATACGTTGTCATGTTGGAAATCCAATCTCCAATAAGCGCCTTGCGGTTTTTGGTTTCATAATATATATGGAGCATGAGATGCAAGCGTTCCACTAGATTCTATTTATTTGATGTAGACATTATTATAATATCAGAAGATATATTTGATTCCAAAATGTTTTGGGTTATCGTAAGGTAAAAACCATCCGGGTTTATGTGTGGATCGGTCTTACGATTATCATTTCTTTCGAAAGGATTTTAAAAGTTAAACAAATGATTGGAGTTTACTCACACCAGTCCCCTGACTGACCCAGAGTTTTTTTTGTTTTTTTTGTTTTCCCTAAACTCTTGGGTGCCCAAATTTGTGCGGGCAGTCAAGTAGTTGGGATTTTTGAGATTCACTTGGAAGAGCTGGAAGCAGGAGGTTTCACCAGTTAGCTATAAACTATCATATTTCCGTTGTGTACTATGTTTTATCTGGAAACAGGTGTTTGTAACTGTTCCAGGAGTAACTGTTGTGCCCTAATAATGGTATGTATATCCGGTTACTGATTTGTATTTCAAAAGTTATGTTGTTTAATATATTTTATTCGTTCCGCTGTGAGATTTGTGTTCTTCGTTTTTTCTTCTATTCTAACTTTTCTTTCTTTCTATTTCTCATCCTCTAACTTCTTTCTACTAATGATTCATATTTCTGTGTCATTTGGGTTGGAGGTGTGGTGTTATTAGTCAACTCAGATAGTACGGATTTGCGGTTCGTTACATTACTAGTTTACAGTTAGAAACTGATAGAGGTGGGAAGATATTGATGCATGAATCAGAAATGGAAACGTTTTCCAAAGTTAATAACTTATATTTTCTAATTTTAGAAAATAAGGAATTTATGAATATAAACGATAAATGGGAAATTGGGAAATGAAATGATTATTGATCGGTAAGATTTCCACTTGGGAATACGACCTTTGTTTGTACACATGTTTTCCTTTGATAGTTAAATCACTGACTATCAAAGATTTTGACCATTTCCATTGTCAATACGGGGAGACCGGGATCAGATATATTATCTGAAAACCACTCTGTATGGCATTAGCGTTGCGAATCAAATATGATGAAGATAAATTGAAGACGGAGTTATGCAAGGGCTGTTGTAACCACCGGGAAAATTCGATACCTGTATTTTCAATAGTAATACGAAACCCTGTATTCCTCGTCAAACAAAACCAATATTGAACTCCTGACTGTTAATAGAAAGAAATTAGAGGATGAGATAGGAAAGATAGAACTAATAGAATAGAAGAATAAGAAAACATCAGAATCTCACAATGGAATTTCACAAAAACATAATATATTACATATCAGAGTCTGTTATTTCATAGAAAACTTTTCTTGCATGATATGGGCCCAATACAACATACAACTTGATACTTAGGTATAGACAGAACTTCTAAGCTGACTTCATGATTTCCAGACCAAAATACTCCAACAGATTCCAGTAGTTACCTGAATCACTTGTCTACCCATAACAAGTGTTATGAGTACCCAAGAGTTTAGGAAAACACAGAAAATAAACTCTGGGTCAGTCGGGGACTGGTGTGAGTAAACAATTTTAAAACACAGTTTGATTAGTACAGTATATGTCATAAGACCACGCCGTAAAAACGAAATAGGTTTTTCCCTTATGAGATGCAGAACAATTGGTTTAACGTTTCAAAAATGTTTTGAAAGAAAAGATAATAGTAAGATCAGCTCACACATAAACACGGACAGTTTTTACCTTACTATAACCCGAACCATATTTGATATCAAAATCGTCTGATATTATAATAGTTTGTATTAAATAAATAACCATCTAGCAGAACGCTTGCATCTCCTGCTCCACGTATATATATAATATAATCAAAAACCGCGGGCTCTTATTGGAGATTGGATTCCAACTGACAAGGTATGGGAGCACCTGCCGATCAGTGTACTCTAGTGGGGATACACTGGGGTTCAACAAGAACGTCTTGCAACCCGACCTCACATGACCGCCCACTCATTTAGCTTGAGTGTTGCGAATATATTATCACCCCACGGTGGTAGCTAGCCAACCGTCCCGAAAGTTGCAGCATCGAAATATAGATTAAGGAGACAAATAGGAATTTCTCTAGATGGTGATAATACACCCTGCTTGGGAATGACCCACCTAGCCATGCTGCCTAGCCTAACTTTTGTTACTTCCTGGTTGTGCGGCTAGAGGCTACGTTGTCTTCTAGATCACATGTCCACCATTCACTTTGAATGCCACATCGTCAAATCCATCGGAAATCACTAATTGATTTCCACAAAAATAATCGGGTTGTTAAGTGTTTTAAGAGAAGGTGACTTCTCACCACCACAGAATACGTTTGAGATAATCAACGTACATGACCCCTTTGGAAATACTCTGTCGGACATCCATCCATACAAGTTGTCCTAGGACTGGACAAACCGAAGGCACTATTTTGTAAAACAAAATAGCCCTTGTATATCTCCGTCTTCAATTATCTTCAATAATCTCTGAAACGCGACGTATAAATCGAATCGAAGTGGGATATTAATCCCGGACTCTTCGAAACGATTAGCGTATGTCTTTTAAGGTCAGACGATATTTAAGGGAACTGACTTATATAAAATCTTACCTTATTACATTATTTAATTTTCTAATTAGAAAGCCCGTGCTTCGTACACGGAAATGAATACAATAATATAAATAAACAACTGTACATACATCATTTAATTATATAACTCGGAGGCACGTGCTTCGCACACGGCAATCTATACAATAATGTTTGACAATTATTTTGTTTATCTAGTTACTATAAATTCACATCCCTTGCATTCCAAATATTCAACTTAATCGTCGTTAATTCGACTTTTAAATCACTTCTTCAATTTAAATCGACTTAATAACATTCCAATGTTTATTCAATATAATCGAGTGCATCCTAATACAAGGTTATTGATGATCAGCATCATCTATTTAATTACTACAAAATGTTAGTTACAGTTAAACAATTTTAGCTTGAACTAATTAACTAATTTTTGATCTAAGTAAATCCTTAATTTTAAAAGAATCAATTTAACATTATTTATGATAACTTTGTTCATTTCTGACAAAGTATGCTCGGTTTATTGTGATCCTAGACTAATCGTCTACTATTTGCTCTTTTGATTTCATCTTTCATACGAACACTCCTTCCATATTTTTTTATATTCATTTTATACTTAAAAAGGACATCTTTTATACTTTTATTTCTTTTGTTTTTATTTATCTTAGCTTCTTTTATTCTTCTCTCTTATTTCCCTTTTTATTTGCTCGGCCCAACAGGCCCAAACCCTTTGGCTTGTTTTCCACTTCTTCTAAGTTTTATTTCTCCTTTTATCCCTACTTTCTAACTTAGCCCACAACCCATCTTCTTCCCATTCTTTTTATTTTGATTTAATTTTTTTGGCCCAGCCCAATTACCCCTAGCTTAGCCCACGTATGTCTTTTCCCCCATTCCTAATACCCGTTGCTTTCTTTCCTTGTTGCCCTCTATTAAAATCGCTACTGATTGCCCTTTAAAATCTGTTCTTGTTTTCTTTCTCCTATTTCCAGAATGCACGGTTGCACTCCATCATCGTTCACTACTGTTCTTTTTTTTCTTCTGAATTTCATTTTATCCTTTTTACGTTTGGTTTCATTTGTTTGTTATTTTATTTTTTTAATACATACACAGCCCATTAATTCACCAAGAATTGAAACCGCACCCACTTGTGCAAAACGCTGCACTGTTGACTCCTCCTTCCATCCATATCTTCACTTTTGTCTTTCACTTCTTCCTTATGTAATCTTCTTGCTACTTCTATCTATTGCTTTTACCCCACTCTCTCTATTTTCATTATGTTGCACACTACAAAAAAGGGGTCATTTTCCAACTTACATTTCCCTATGCCATACCTACATCGCGTAGGCGCGGCGTAGGGAAAATATAAAAAAAATCAATGGTGTAGGCACCGGGTAGGGAATTCCCTACCGATTCCGTATGCCTTGTTGAAATTATTTAATGGGTTTGGAAATTATGGTCTAAATATTCGCAACCCAATTAAAACAATACATCGGCCCCTTTCCATCGTTCCACTAAAACCCTTTCTCATTTCCGTTCGATTATATCTCGTATTAAAAAAAAACCTAAATAACCAATCGCGGTGATCGATCGAGCCTTTTTCTGGAGCCGCCGAGTCTTGGAGACCGCCGAGCCTTGGAGACCGCCGCGCGGCCCGAGCCTTGAGACCGCCGAGACTTGGAGCTATACCCTATTCCAGCGAGTGTTTCGTCTCCCTCCGTCTCTTATTTCAGCGATTTGTCCCTCTTTCTTCCTCCGTAAGTTGTTTTTTACACCTTAACATAGCAACCAAAAATTGTTACTGCTTCTGGTCTATTTAGGCGTGGCGTAGATAAAAATTTACTGCTATTTTTGATTTATAATTGTCCATTATACATGCATTTACACATTAACATAGCAACCAAAAATTTCTTGTCTATTTAGGTGTGGTGTAGACAAAAATTTACTGCTATTTTTGACTTATAAGTGCGTGAATTTATGTTGTTACTGCTTCTGGTAGCCATCTATTTCACTTACCTTAATTTTGTTTGTACATAATTAAGCCTACAAGTGTATTGTTAAAGATGATCTTAGTTTAATTATACTAAAAAGTTTGTCTTTCAATCCAAAAAAAAGCTTGGTGCAGTCTAATTTCCGTTTTATAATCTTACAGCGATTCTATATACTCACACAAGAATTAGAATAATTGCTTCCCCCCTATTAATTTATTCGAAGGATGAACGCACACTATAAATGTAAAAATTTAGAAATCCTTATGTGCATAAAATTTGATCGCAGCCATCCAATTGTTGTTAGATTATTAGCGGGTCGAGCACAATTAATATTAGTTTTGTTTCTGACACTTCTTTTGGTTGTTTATTAAAATATTTGTAATGCACTAATAGATGGCAGGTTGCATATAAACTTCAAAATGTGTATTACACTTGCCTAAAAAACAACATTTTATACTCTTCGTTTTACATCCAATTCGTAACGATTAATCATCTCTTTAAAATCTCATAGCATGTATTGAACATGCATGATGCATTGGAGTACTGGTTAACTTTATATCGATTCTTTACTTATGTTTTAATGCCAATTACCTATTAGATATAAACTCAAATACGTAATGAGAACATCGAAGTACAGAGGAAAAGAAGTGATGAACTTCCCATCTAACTTCATTTTTTTCAAGGATAATTGTTTCCAGAGCATTATATATATTACGAAGGTTGAAATTTTGAATTTATAAAAAAAAGAACATTTCATTTTGTTCCTTGTATTTATTGTTACTCCAATTTGATTGTTGCTTTAGATTTGGATTGCTAGCAGGCTTCTATGATCTACTGTGAGATGGTTTACCACATTTATTTATGACATGTTTTTTACATAATTCGATTATCATACGTAGAAAAAACAATTCCATTTGAAGTGTTTTTTGTTTTGTTTTAAACTTAGATTGAATGTTTTTTTGACTACTCATGTGAACCCCTTATATAAATTTGGCCTCGTCCGACAAATGTTGTATATGATCGTTATATGGATATTCGTTTTTACACAAAACGGAAATCTATATTCATCTGATACAATATTCGTTGGATTTGTCCTAGTATTGGACAAGTTACAAATATAATAATATAAGCATATTTTATAAATTATTTCAGTTTAAACGGTCAACAAAATTTCGATGGCACTTCCTTTTTTGTTCCCTGCGTACATGCATTTGTGTACGATACAGGGACCAAAGGGAAGTGCTGCCGAAATTTTGTTGAACCGTTTAACCTGAAATGATTTATAAAATATGCTTACGTTATTATATTTGTAATGGGAAGTAGGTAGACCGGCCGTCAAAGTAAAAAAGAAATAAAATAACCGAAAACATCTAATATTGTATTTGTATGTGTTCGAATTTGAAATTATATCCATCTAAATAAAATAATACAATAATTAGATAACTATTAAAATAATGAAATTACTATAGTTCTGTATAATAATAATAATAATATAAGTACTCATCTTATAATATAACATGTCTTAATTATGCAGTAGAAGATGGAACAATTGAAAGTTCGTCGCGCTTGGATGTACAAAAATGTTGGATATAGACAAGCAATTCCATTTCAATTTTTAAGAGGTTTAAATGAGCTCATGATAGTGGCATCTTCCAATGGAACAAACATGACGGAAATTCATTGTCCTTGTAAGAAATGCAAAGCTACAAAACATCATCCTCATGGAATTGTTCAAAGTCATTTGACTAAAAATGGTTTTATGGACGATTACTATGTGTGGATACATCACGGTGAAGATGCGGTGAACGTTATTAATACGTCAGTAGATGTTGAGGATGGTAACGTTAATTTTGGTGTTAATTTTTATGAATCTACTACTACAGAAAATAGAATGACTGAAATGGTTATTGATGCCGCTGGTCCAAACATGTTGTCTAATTCATTGGATGTAGAGGAAGAGCCAAATCCAAAAGCTAAATCTTTTTTTGATTTGTTAGAAGCATCAAAAAGCCGCTTTTTGATGGATGTCCTATGACAGAGTTGGCAGCGACTGCTAGGCTAGTTGCAATAAAATCCACAAACAATGGTACACAAAAATTAATGAATGACGTTCTTAGTTTAATTAGAGATGTGGTCCCATCCGGTTTGCAAGCTAGATTGGCTGAAAATTGGTATCAATTAAAAAAACAAGTGTCCGCATTCGGATTGCCGTATGAAAAGATAGATACATGTCGAAGTGGTTGTAAGTTATGTTGGAAAGAAGACATAGACCGTTCACAATGTAAATTTTGTGGCTTAGGAAGATACGAAAAGAAAAAAGTAACGGTAAAGGTGTGCCTTTTACTCGTTTACATTATCTTCCGATTATACCTAGATTGCAAAGATTGTATTCGTCTTATGCCACTGCGGAGCACATGAGATGGCATAGTGAACGGGTTCAAGAGGAAGGAGTTTTATGTCATCCTGCAGATGGAGAAGCATGGAAACATTTCGATGATAAATGTCCTGATTTTGCCAATGAATCACGAAATATTAGGCTCAGCTTATGCACTGATGGTTTCCAACCTTTTAGTCAGTATGGTAAAAAGCACTCCACTTGGCCAGTTATTTTGACACCTTACAATTTACCTCCTTGGATGTGTATGCAAAATCCATACATGTTTTTAACCCTTATTGTCCCTGGGCCCAAAAATCCGAAAAACGGAATAGATGTTTATTTGCAACCTTTAATCGAGGACCTGAAGAAATTGTGGGTAGAGGGCATTGACACGTACGACGTATCAAAAAGGAAAAATTTCAAACTCTTTGCTTGTTTATTATGGACGATAAGCGATTTTCCCGTGTACGGGATGCTTTCGGGCTGGAGTACGGGAGGTAAATTATCTTGTCCTGTGTGCATGGATTCAATAAAAGCATTTACACTGAAGCATGGTGGTAAGCAGTGTTGGTGGGATTGCCACCGTCGATTTTTACATACAAATGACACATTTAGGCGTGATAAGAAAAACTTTGAAAGAAATAAAACTGTAAACTTGCAACCACCAACTTTTTTGAATGGAGAAGAGATATTTGATATTATACAAGATTATGCAAAATTACATGAGATAGGAAACAAATAGCCCAAAATTCCTGGTAAAGGTGATTATCACAATTGGTGCAAACAGAGTATATTTTGGGAATTGCCATATTGGAAGGATCTAAAAATTCGACACAATTTAGATGTGATGCATATTAAAAAAAATGTATTTGAGAATTTCTTTCATACAATCATGAATGCGAAAGGAAAAACCAAAGATGGTTTGAAATCAAGAAGAGATGTCGAATACTATTGCAATCGTCCAGAGCTTAAGATTGATCTGATTCGTCCAAACTTCAAAGTTCTTGCTTGTTATGAGCTGGATAGAACTCGTTGTACAAAATTACTAGAGTGGGTCGATTCTTTGAGATTTCCCGATGGGATTGCTTCTAATATGAAACGATGCGTTGATACGATTGCCATGTATTTTTAGAGACTCTATTTCCGATAGTATTTAAAGAGATTTTACCACTAAAGGTTTGGGTGCCTATAACAGAGCTCAGTTTGTTCTTTAAAGATATATGCTCAACAACTCTATCTAAAAGCCATTTGCAGAAGCTTGAAAGAGATGTACCCAAATTGATATGTAAATTGGAGAAAATATTTCCTCCTGGAGTATTTAACTGCATGGAACATTTGCCAGTACATTTACCAACTGAAGCATTACTATGGGGACCAGTGCAGTATGGATGGATGTATCCTTTTGAGAGGTATATAATAATTATATTTATTTACGCAATGTTTAAATATACAACATGTCATAGTATTATTCACACATTTTCCTATTAAGGTATCTGGGTCACCTAAAGAAAAAGGTGAAGCAGAAAGCACGTGTTGAAGGTTCTACTTGTCAAGCGTACATTATTGAAGAAGCATCCATATTTTTTAGTCATTATTTCGATGATCATGTGAATTTAAATTTTAATCGTGGTCATCGCAATGAAACTGATATTGTGGATGATTCAGTCGATAACGTTTTCTCAGTATTCAAAAAACAAGGACGCCCATCTGGTAAATGGAAGAACGTTAAAGGCTTCGCTACAACAAAAGATTACAATCTAGCCAATGCAATTGTGCTTCTTAATTGCAATGAATTAGCTGATCTTATAAGGTACTATAATAATTTGATTATTCATTAACTAAATTAAAGTCAATCTCTTCAAGCTACACACAATACTACTTAGATATTAACATGTGTATTTCGTTTAAACAGCAAGTTCGAATGTGAATATCCCAATGCTGAACTCTGTAAAGAATTTGAGGGATGGTTTAAACAATATGTAAGTATGATTAGTCATGTTTTTTAACCTTGCACTGTATCCATTATATATTAACTTGTGTATTTAATTCAAATTGATAGGTTGATTCGAACAACATCACCGACATTTGCTATAGGAAACTTGCTTTTGGTCCGCATACTAGTTACAGAATAGTCCAATAATGTTTATAAATGGATTTAAGTTCCAACAGAAGAATATGGAAAGAAAAAGACGACTGTTAATAGTGGGGTTTGTATCAAAGGTGGGAACAACGATGATGACATAACAGATTATTATGGTGTACTGGAGGAAATAATTGAGTTAACTTACTCGGTGGTGCCGGAGTTAAAAACGTTTCTATTCAAATGTCGATGGTTTGATAGTAGGCCGAATATTGGAGTAAAGCACGTACATAAGGACTACCCTCTTATTGAAGTGAACCACAAAAAAAAATATTTAGGGTATGATCCATTTGTGTTGGCGGCACAAGCTACACAAGTTTATTTCACACCATATCCTGCTATCGACAACAGTCGTTAAGATTGGTGGGTTGTCATTAAGACAAAACCGAGATGGTCATTTCACTCAAATACGATCATAACCGATAATATTGCGTATCAAAATGATCCAGAACCTAATGAGCTACTGGAGATTGCACAACAAGTAGAAGACATAGGATCTCTTATTAATGACGTCAATGATGGGATCGAAGTAGATGAAGATGACGATGCGCAAATTGAAGTAGAAGAAGATGAGTGTGAGCTTGAAGACGAGAGTGTTAACATTGAGAGTGATGATGATAATGAAGATTGGTAGCATGCATATTTAATTGTGATTGTTTGCATGTGTTTTTAGTTGCTCGGTTGCTTTTATGTTTATGAAGTTGTTTATGTTTAGTTAGTAGTAAAATTTTCAATTGTTGATTTACATTCTATGCTCTTTGATGAATGTTTTCAAACCTTGTCTTAAATAAAGTTCACTACTTTCATTTTGAAATGTTAGATTATCTTATGTATATAGTTGCAAATGCCGTATTCATGTAATAGATATGAGTTCTCGTGGTCGCGGTGGTCGTAGTAGCAGTGGTCGTAGTAGTGGTGGTGGTCCTGGTGGTCATACTGGTAGTGGTCATAGTGGTAGTGAACGTGGTTTGGGTTTGATCGAACCTGCACCAGCACCAGCACCACCCTCTATCGATCAACAATTCACCCCTTCGGATGAATGTGATCATGATGAAGACACCCCTGGGCTATCTGGACAAGTGTCACAGACTGGCTCGACTTCTTCAGTCAGTACCATGTACATCTATTGTAGGAATAGTGGCGAGTAAGTAAAATTTTTAAATTTTCGAATTATTGTATATTTTAATAATGCATTACATAATTTACTCTAATTTCTACATTAACAGATGGGAATTCGCGAATAGTGACTCGACATCTCGTACTTTATCTAATATGCTTAAGGCCCGTTTGACATCATTTTGGCCTTGTTTCAGTACGATTCCTACTAATATTAAGGATCATTGGTTTGACAATTTTAAGGTAGAATAATTTTGAAATTCAGGTTCTTCAATATTTAGTTCATTCATGATTAAGTTTTCCAATTTATTTGATCCTAAAATCTTGCGTAGGCATTGTACACTTGGGATACCACTACTTCTTTTGCTGATGTCAGACTGTTATGGAATCAAAAGTGTTCTTTGAAGTATAGGTGGATTGTTGGAGACATGAAAAGACATAAAAAGAAGAATGCTTGTATAACAGATAAGGTATGGCAACAATTTTTAGCCTATTGGGAGAGAGAGGATGTGAAGGAGCTTTCTAAAAAAAACTCAATTGCTCGCAAAAAAAATCCAAGGCCACATAGATGTGGTTCCAAGTCAATGGCACAATGGATGAACGATATGGTAATTGTTTAAATTATTAACTAATAATAGTATACAATCCAAATAAAGATATGATAATGGTTTTTATTTTTTAGGAGAAAGAACAAGGCCGAACACCAACATTCATGCAGGTTTATATTCGAACACGTTATGTTGAGAAACCAGACGATTCTATAGATGGGGGATGGGTTGATGAGTTCTCGGAAAAGTTTGTTGTATGTAATCAACAAAAGTTTTAAATTATAGTTTACAATTTTCTAATTCTGCTAAATAATACAACATCTAACTTAAGTTTAAATTACAGGCCAAATACAACGAGCGGGTTGCTCAAATGACCGAGAGGCAGGGTGGTGAGCTCTCTCACGATGAGCTAAACCATCTTTACATGCAGCTTACTGGAGAAGGTGAGACGTGTGCTTCTTCAAGAACCAAACGAAGGCCTGGTACTGGCAATATTCCTGGGGTATTGACTGAAAACTTAATTTATTTATTTTCTAGTTATGCTCATGCTCTATACTGTAGACTTTTAGTTGATAATGCTTCTACTTAATGTAAACTGTGTTGAATCAATACCACATAGAAAGAACTAGTCATGTGGTGATCATGTAGATCCATAAATAGATCCCACGTGATAATGCTTCTCTCTTTGTGGCTCTTCGCTGACCCTTAAGGCACAGCTGAAACTGAGCTTTACGGCTCAGTTTCGCTGAGCACAAAGGCTCAGCGTCGCTGAGCCTGCGAAACTGAGCTTAAGGCTCAGCGTCGCTGAGCCTAAAGGCTCAGCCGAAACTGAGAATAAGCGTCAGTTACGGTTGAGCCTTAAGGCTCAGCCGAAACTGAGCTTAAGGCTCAGTTTCAGCTGAGCCTTAAAGCTTAGCGAAGCTTAAGGCTCAGCGTCGCTGAGCCTTAAGGCTCAGCGTCGCTGAGCCTTAAGGCTCAGCCGAAACTAAGCATAACGCTCAGTTTCGGCTGATCCAAGTTGTTGTGGTTGCCGTGCAACTTCAAGTTGCACTGCAACTTCAAGTTGCACAGCAACTTAAGCAAGTTAACTTGCTTAAGTTACTGTGCAACTTCAAGTTGCATAGCAACCTTGCTGTGCAACCACAGGTTGCACAGCAACCTCCTCAGGTTGTTGTGCAACCTCAGGTTGCACAACAACCTAAAGTTCAGGTTGTTGTGCAACCTCAGGTTGCACAGCAACCTTGCTGTGCAGGTTGCTGTGCAACCACAGGTTGCACAACAACCTCCTCAGGTTGATGTGCAACCTCAGGTTGCACAGCAACCTGAAGTTCAGGTGCTGTGCAACCTCAGGTTGCACAGCAACCTGAAGTTCAGGTGCTGTGCAATCTCGGGTTGCACAGCAACCTGAAGTTCAAGTTGTTGTGCAACCACAGGTTGCACAGCAACCTGAAATTCAGGTGCTGTGCAACCTCAGGTTGCACAGCAACCTTGCTGTGCAGGTTGCTGTGCAACCACAGGTTGAACAGCAACCTCCTCAGGTTGTTGTGCAACCACAGGTTGCACAGCAACCTCGCTGTGCAACCTGAGGTTGCACAGCAACCTGAAGTTTAGGTTGCTGTGCAACCTGAAGTTGCACAGCAACCTGAAGTTGCCGCACAACAACTTAAAGTTGCCATGCAAGTTGCACAGCAACTTCAAGTTGCTTTGCGGCAACCTGAAGTTGCCGCACAACAACTTGAAGTTGCTGTGCAACTTGCACAACAACTTCAAGTTGCTGTCGGCTGAGCCTTAAGGCTCGGTGACTTAAGACCCAGTTTCAGTTGAGCCGAAATTGACCGTTTTACTTAATTGTAATATGAATTGTATTCATTGTACTAATTGGATTTAATTTTTTATGTGTAGATATACAAAGACAATACATACACCGTTAGGTTTGGAGTTACAGATGATACAGAGAAGCTTGTGAAGGAAGTAGACGAGCTAAGAGATAAAAATCAAGAATTGAGTGTCACTGTTAGCAAACTACAAGAACAAATGAGTTTTGTACAAGAGATTTTACAAGGGTTGCGGCGAGACCAAGAACCGCAGATATGACGTACTTTATGAATCAATCTTATTTTGGTAGTGAGTTTGATGTTCTATTTGTGTATCGTACATTACACGATGTTTGAATTAGATGAAACGATCATGTTTGAGTTATGTAGCAACTTTATTTTATTGTTTGTAGGAAAGATTTGTTTTAAATATATTTGTAGCAAGTTTATGGTAATTCGACCATGATATTTATTTTACATCAATGTTTTTATTGATATATATTGCTATGATTTTGCATATGTTCGGTTTTATTATGATTTGTGGTAGACGAAGATAAATATAAAACTACCATATTGATTTTTGGTGTACGGATGCGTAGGGAATGCGTAGGGAAGGGGTAAGGATGCATATGAAACTTGGCGTAGGGAATGCGTAGGAACTTGGCGTAGGGATCGCGTAGGGAATTTGGCGTAGTGATGACATAGGGAGGTTGGCGTAGGGACGGCGTAGGGATAGCGTATGGAAGTTGATGTAGGGACTGTGTAGGGAATTTAGCGTAGGTATGACGTAGAGAACTTGGCGTAGGTAAGGCGTAGGGAACTTGGCGTAGGCATTTAGACGTAGGGATGGCGTAGAGAAATATTTGCGACGAGTTGTTTCCAACTTCCTTTTTGGCGTAGGTATGGCGTAGGGAAATTCGATTACCTACGCCATACCTACGCCAAATTGGCGTATGGAATTCAGATTCCTTTGTCTTCCTTTTCTAACTTTTCTACTTCTGTCTGATTTTAATGGAAGAAATTAATAGATTTCATTTGAATCATGGACGACACATGGTGCTTTAAAACCAGCTCTAAGTGGACTTTGCCGATGCCAGCACATCTTCCTTATTCACCGATATATGCACCACATACATCAGTGCTAGTACCTGATGCCCACCCTCCTACACTACCATATGTTCACGTTTTAGCACAGTAAAGCCCTCCTTCCTCTCTATGTTTTCTGCCAATGCTTTATTGTTTTCTCTACCTAATGACTTCACGCAAAAAGGTACCTATCTTCATATTTGTTAAATGACCCTGTTTCTATTTCATTTCCTTCTTCTACCTTCTCCCATTTCAGTGCACGCCTATGCATCCGTGTGTTGAGTCAAGGAATTTATAGCATTTTGATTAATGAAGGTACTAATAAGGTTAAACAAGCCAAAATAGCCATGCTGAAAAGTCAGTTTCAAAATTTCAAAATGAAACCGAATGAGACAATCAATGATATGTATTCACGGTTTCAAACTATTCATCATGCACTTATTGGTTTAGGGCAAAAATATTCTGATATTGATGTTGTCTCGACAGTCCTACATTCTCTGACTAGTGAATGGGAAGGAAAAGTATTAGCCATTGAAGAAGCTAATGACCTTTCCACCATGAAGCCAGATGAATTGATAGGAAATCTAATGTCCTATGAAGTTAACTTGCAGGCTAGAAAAGAACAAAAAGAAGAAAAGAAAAATGTAGCTTTTCATGCTGAAAAAGGTGAGGGCAACTCAGATTCCAAAGATGAAGATCTAGCGTTCATTGCAAAAGGATTCAAAAAATTCTTAAAGCAACGAAAGGCTAGTCGATACAATAGAAAGAAGTTCAGTTCAAATAAACCATCTTCTTCAAATATAGAATGCTTCAATTGTCATAAAAAGGGGCATATGCAAAAGGATTGTCCAAAGCAAAAGAAGAAGTCGGAAAATGACAAAATCAAATACAAGAAAGACAAGTCAAAGAAACGAGCATTCTCAGTAACATGAGATGATTCAGACTCATCTTCATCTGATAGTGAAAGTGATTCAGACCATGAACAAGCTAATGTATGTTTCATGGCAACAGAAGATGAGGTACAAATTCCTACTTTTGAAGAAGTTCTTGATATTAATGGTGAATTAATTTTTAAATTTAAAGATATGAAACGACAATGCAAACAAGCCAAAGCAGATTTAAGTAGAGTAGAATTTGAACGAGATATGTTAAAAGACGAGAAGAAAATATTAGAGGATGAACTTGAAAAGTTCAAGAATCTTCATCTAATATTGATTCTCAATTATCTCTTTTAAGTCAAGAAATTGAAACTCAAAAAGAGAAAAATGATGCTCTTACTACTGAAAATCATGAGCTTAAGGCAAAAGTCAAGATTCTAGACCTAGAAAAAGCTAGTTTACAAACTAAGTTAGACGACATTACTCAAAATGTCACTAACTTCAACAAAGGTCAAGAAAATTTGACAAAAAATATTGAAAATTCACAATCTGCTTCGAATAAACAAGGTTTGGGGTATAAGAAACAAGATATCAAGAAATATCTTGGCAATAAAAGAAAAAGGAAAAATAAAATTGTACAAGAAACTGAAGCTAAGAAAAATCTTAGTTTATTATATTCCAAACCAAAAACGGTTGTGAAATTTCAAAAGAAAATGTCAAGAATATCAAAATATGGGTTCCTAAAACAAATAACAATTTAATTAGGAACAAAAAAATTTAAAACTTTTTGAATATTGTGCATCATAATTCCAATTATTTATATAAAGGGGATACCGGACCCGTATGGGTTTGGACTCCTAAGATCTGACTCTTAGGACCCTACAAAAGGTGGGTACCATGGACTTAATTTTATTTTTTGCAGGTCCCACTTAAGAAAAGAGTAAAGTGGATACTAGACAGTGGTTGCTCGAAGCATATGACTAGAGACAAGAGCATATTGACAAATATCAAATATTCAGATGGTGGCTCCGTCACTTTTGGAGATAATTCAAAAGGTTATATCATCGGCAAAGGCGCTGTGAGCAATTGCGGTACATCTAACTTACCTCTTATTACTAATGTCATGCTAGTTAGAAATTTGAAACATAATTTACTTAGTATCAGTCAATTATGCGACAAGGGTTTTACCATTTCCTTTTTGGATAACAAATGTAGTATTTTAGATAAAGATCAAAATTTAGTTTTCGAAGGATATAGAGACAGAAATATTTATATTCTGAATATGAATGTTAATCATAATTCAGATATGTGTCTTGTAGCAAATGATAATGATCCATGGATATGGCACAAACGTTTCTGTCATATAAACTTCAAAACTATCGACAAGCTAGCCAAAAATGACTTAGTTAGAGGACTACCAAAATGAGCTTTACGGTTAATAATATTTTTGATGCATGTCAATTAGGAAAATTGACTAAATCGTCATTTAAATCCAAGAAAGTTATATCAACGTTTCAACCACTTGAGCTGTTACATATGGATTTATTTGGACCAACACAAATTCAATCAATAAATCATAGTCAATATGTGTTTGTAATTGTTGATGATTACTCTCGTTATACTTAGGTAATTTTCTTGAAAAACAAAAGTGAAACTTTCAATCATTTCAAATCGTTCGTCAAGAGAATTCAAAAATCAAAAGGGCTTAAAGTTAAGAACATAAGAAGTGATCATGGTGGATAGTTCGAAAATAATGAATTTGAACATTTTTGTGCAAAGAAAGGTATATATCATAATTTTTCCTTTCCTAGAACTCCACAACAAAACGGAGTTGTAGAACGGAAAACTCGGACTTTACAAGAATGTGCAAGAACATTATTAAATGGATCCACTTTACCAAAACATTTTTGGGCAGAAGCTATAGCAACTGCGTGTTATGTTTTGAATCGTGTATCCATTCGACCTCTCACCAAGAATACATCATATGAGTTATTTAATCAAAGAAAGCCAAATATTTCATACTTCAAAGTTTTTGGTTCTAAGTGCTTTATTTTAAATGCGAAAGACCATCTTGGAAAATTCGATTCAAAATCCGATGAAGGTATATTTGTTGGATATTCGGAACGAAGCAAGGCCTATCGTATATTTAATAAAAGAACTAAAAAAATTGAAGAAACTCTTCATGTATCATTCGATGAATTCTATAAACCGTCTCATAATATATCAGATGAGGACGAAATTATAGTCACTGAAAATCCTGTCATCACAAATAATAACTCTGACTCAAAAATTATTGAGAATATTCCTCAGCCAGTTGTGATACCTTCTCCACCAAGATTTTGTTGTGATACCTTCTCCTCCGAGAATTCTAAGAGATCATCCGGTTCAAAATGTAATTGGAGAAGTAACATCACAAATTAGAACAAGAAGTCAACTCAATCAAATGGGTCATGTCGCGTTTCTTTCTAATATCGAACCTAAGAATCCAAAAGAAGCTGCTACTGATGATTATTGGATCATTGCCATGCAGGAAGAACTAAATCAGTTCGAGCGCAATGATGTCTGGGAACTTGTTCCAAGACCAACTGATCAGTCAGTTATTGGTACGAAATGGGTCTATAAAAATAAGGCCGATGAACAAGGAAATATTACCAGAAATAAAGCAAGATTAGTAGCACAAGGATACAATCAGGAAAAAGGTATCGATTACGAAGAAACTTTTGCGCCAGTTGCACGACTAGAATCAATTTGAATTTTATTATCCATTGCTTGTTATCATAATTTCGAACTTTATCAAATGGATGTCAAAAGTTCCTTTTTAAATGGATTTATCAAAGAGAATGTATATGTCGAACAACCTCCCTTGTTCGTACATGAAAAACATCCTGATCACGTATATAAACTAAAGAAAGCTTTTTACGAATTGAAACAAGCACCTCGTGCTTGGTACGAACGGTTATGAAGTTATCTTACTAATTCAGGATTTCAAATTGGTAAAGTCAATCAGACTTTATTCGTCAAACATTCTCGAAAAGATATATTGGTTATCCAGATATATGTAGACAATATTAACTTTGGTTCAACAAACGATAAACTTTGCAAAGAGTTTGCAAATATTATGACCAAAGAATTTGAAATGTCTCATATGGGAGAACTATCATATTTTCTTGGTCTTCAAATCAAACAACTTTCTAACGGTATTTTTATTAATCAAGAAAAATACTGTGGAAATCTTATCAAACGCTTCGGTTTAGAAAATACATCTGGTAAACCTACTCCTATGAGTACAACTACACATCTTGAGAAAGATGAACATGGTAAGAGTGTTGACCAGAAGTTATATCGAAGCATGATTGGTTCTCTTCTTTATCTTACCGCAAGTCGTCCTGATATAATGATGAGTGTTTGTCTATGTGCAAGGTTTCAACCAATCCTAAAGAATCACATTTACAAGCTGTAAAACGTATAATTCGTTATCTTAATAATACCAAAGATTTCGGTCTTTTCTACCCAAAAGATCGTCCATTCGAATTAGTGTCCTACAGTGATGCTGATTTTGGTGGCTCTCGTATGGATAGAAAGAGTATAAGTGGTACGTGCCATTTTATTGAAAAATGACTTGTTTCCTGGTTTAATAAGAAACAAAATTGCGTTTCACTCTCGACGTGTGAAGCAGAGTATATATCAGAAGCTCTTGCTTGTACTCAAGTACTATATATGCAACAAACACTTCGTGATTTTGATATTCATTTAACAAATTCCATCATATACTGTGATAACACAAGTGCGATCAACTTATCAAAAAATCCAGTAAATCATTCTCGAACAAAGCACATTGATATTCGACATCATTTCTTAAGAGATAATATTGAAAAAGGAAAAATATGTCTCGAATATGTCCAGACTGAACATCAGCTAGCGGACATTTTTACTAAGCCTCTACTTGAATCAAGTTTTTTTTCTTTGCGCAGAGAGCTTGGATTGATTTCTAAAACTGAACTTGATGTATGAATTTTAAAGTTATATATACTTGAATTGTCAAGTTCATTTCTGAAACTAGTGTTTTTCATTTTTTCCATATTGTAGTTATCAATTAGCTATCACTATTTTAGTAAGAAGATATTAGTTTTACATTTTTTTATGGTATATATGCTCTGAATGTTTTCAACCATTATTCTTTATTTAGAAAAACCTATATATATATATGAGTTTATTCTGTGTCTTTTATACATCTCCTATCTTTGAGTCCATACTACTCTAAAACGAATTCAGTTCTATCTAAATGGCTCACATTTGCGACGAATGCGCTCAGCGATCCCACATTTCGGTCACTAGTTCTGAACCGGAGGAATATTTTTCTCCAGAGACACCAAAAAGTAGACCAAAATGTACTCATACCCCAGACATACACCAAAGTCCAAACGTGCAAAGAAGGCATTATTTTTCTCCCCACGAACTAGAGAAAAGATAAATGAGATTTACCACTACCAGAAACATCAGATGGATCTCCAGTGTCAACTTCATTACGAACAAAAACTTACGTCCGACCGTTTAACACTCTTGGAACGCATGGCGTCATTTTTCTGTGGTACGGACAAACAAGGAGTTCATGAACCAATGCCCCATGCTCCGTCTTCCTCTAGGAGTCCTAACTCCTGGGATTGTAACTACATGCAAAATGAAGGAACAAAGGAAACTTGGTCACCATGGACACCAAGAGCTACCAATATCAAAGAATTTTCCGAAGACAAGTCCTCCACCTCACATTGATTATATATCATTATTATTTTGATGTTCTAATAAATATTTTCAAAATCTTGAAGGATTTCTTCTCATGTATTTTATTTGTTCTTTTAAAGTTTTGAAATAAATTCTTATTATACGACATTGAAGAGCTTCGTACAAATCTCAGAAAAACAAAGTACAGGAAAACCAGTCGATCGACAGGAATCAACCAGTCGGCCGTTTATGTTTCTGGAAAACATATTTTTTCTCATATCGGTCGACCGGTATGATATTAATGGTTGACCGTTTATTTCTCTGGAAACAATACAATTTCTTCAATAACCAGTCGACTGGTTAAACTTTCACCAGTCGACTGGAAAAGTTTCTGTTTGAAACCAGTCGACTGGTAAAATCATCACGGTCGACCGGTTACGCTGTTTTTTTTAAATCTGAACCTACACGTCGGTTCCTCCATCACACCCATTCACTTTCCCTTTATATCTCTCAAACTCACAAACCCTTATCAAACTGAAAATCCACAAATTCATTCTCCTTCAAAATCAATGGCTCCACCGCAAAAGAAGACAAAGAAATCAACTTCTACTCAACCTCAACCCATTGACGCTAATATGAAACGATGGTTAATGGATCCTATAGCAATCAAGAGGTGGAATGAAATGAAAGATTATACGATTCATGAAGGTTCATTCATCAAATTCTCTGATTTCATTCTCTATGATGTTGAAGAATTAGCGGACAAAGCCCGTATTAAACCCCTTCTTGACTTTGATAAGAACAACATCGAAATCAATCATATCATGATAAAGTTGTTCTATGCTAATCTTAACTTAGAAAAGTTTAAACCAGAGAATTCTGCTCACTGTCTATGGTCGGTTGTGTGTGGTGAGCACGTTTTTATTTCAAAGGAAAGAATGGCATCGGTTCTTGGATCCGGTAATAGTAGAAGAAATTTCTCTAGCGATTTTTGTACTGTTCATACTCGAGACAAGGTAAGCCATCTATTTATTGAAGATCATAAACTCAGTACAAAAGCAATCAACTTACGGCCTACTGCTAGAATTCTACATCATGCTCATACGCATTCTTTATTACCGAGAGTTGATAACTTCGATGCTATATATAAAGAGAATTTTAAGGCTTTGCATGCTATATATGGAGATATAGAAATCAATTGGATAAGTATGATCTTTGATGAGATTTTGTTCGTAAATGATCGTACAAGACCACATTTATTCTACAACGAATACATCATGCGTCTTCTACTTGATTGTGGTCTCAAATCTCCCGAATCTAAAGTCTCCAAGCCAAAATGTATCAACAAAGCAACGAAGAAGAGAATGAAGCTTCCTGAACCGTGTTTAAGTATTATGCCCTTCGAACGTTATCAGGAACAAAGTCACCAAGAAGGTACTTCTTCACCGCCCGCTAGACCGAAACCGGAAGAGGTTAGGCTTCTTCAACCATCCACCTCGACAAAAATTCGCTTGAACAAATCGCACGAAATCAATTTCTTCTTGAAGCAAGGCTTAAGCGTACGGACAATAAAATTGATCATTTAAATACAAAACTTGACAAACGCTTTTCAAAACTCAAGTCTTTCTTTAGTATACTTTGGGATGCGATATCTTGTGGAGCATCTTCCTCCTCTACGCATATACAAGACCCAGGAAAACGTCCAATGCCTCCTATTTTTACATGGTCAACTTCAGAGGAAGGCACAAGTTCAGGAACGAGTACTGGACGTGGTCGTGGAACAACTAAAACTGAGGAAGAAGACGACGAAGAGGAAGGAGACAAAGAAGAAGAAGGGGATATGACTCAATCCGGTTCACCATCTCACTAGTTCTATCTATCACTCGTTTATGGTAGTATGAACATTATATTAAGACCTAAATCAGCACTTGTACATAAGTAGTGTTGTATTTTATTTTGGGTTTGTACGTATTAACTCTTAGCTACATGACTTGGTTGGGTATGTTTGGTTTGTATTGTATGCTACAACCCTAATATTTTATATCTGTTTTATGGGATGTATGTCTTAACTACTCATTTTTGTCGATGACAAAGAGGGAGAAAAATGTTACTAACAATATTTTTTGCAGATTTTTAATATATTTCAGGGGGAGTACATATACAAGGGGAGTTTAGCAATACATTCAGAGCTATGTTGTCATCAATCAAAAAGGGGGAGAATGTTGAGTCAAGGAATTTATAGCATTTTGATTAATGACAAGGAGAAGTTTCATGATCGACAAAAAGAAGAGAATCAATGATAACGTAAGTTAGAGGTCGATTATTTAGTGGTTTAGCCGTGTTATAAATGTTAAAATCTATCCTCAAATAATCATATACCTCTATATTGTGAATATATATATATATGTATATATATGAATGCACATTTATTGTGCATATTACCAGAAACCGGTCGACCGGTTTAAATATAGGCGGTCGACCGTTTCTGGGAAGAATGCACAATAAACGTGTACACATATATGTAACGTATATATATTTCAAAATTCAGTCTACTGGTTATTTTTGACCTGTCGACCGATTTTCGAACTGAAAGAAACTCTTCATACAGACATCTCTTCTCATCAAAAGTTGCTTCCTTTACCTTTCACCAAATATCATTTCTCTTCAATACTTCTCTTTACTATTGGTTGCAACTCTTTATCCTCTATAAAAACAACATGAAATCATCTATTCAAATAACTAATTTCTTTCTATCTATTCTATCTATTGTTGATTTCATTCTTGATCATTCAAAGCACTCAAACGCTCATAATCTTCTTATATCGTTGTTGAATCCTAGAATCTATATATTATTCTTTTGATTCAAATACGATATCATCTTCCAAATCTTCACAAATTCAAATTCTATTTGATGATAAGATTATAGGAAGGTTGTACAAGAATTGACAAATTCGTGTTATTAAGAACACACATTGTCAAATTACAAGTCTACTCATCTTGTGTGAAGTCCTTTATGTTGTGAGGGGCAAATTGTGAAGTCCTCGTGTTGTGAGAGGCAAGTTGTGAAGTCCTCGTGTTGTGAGAGCAGTGAAATCCCGTTTCGGCTGTTCGGGTGTTGTGAACCTGTTCCTCCGGGTGAAGCGAGGTGGTTGATTAGTTAAAATCCAGAAAGAGGTCTGGGACTGGACGTAGGACGGTGCTCTGAACCAGTATAAAAAGCCCTGGTGTTTTTACTTTAATTTACTGCTTTTTATTTTGTGATATATTTCACTATCTCATATTCATTTGCATAACTATTGTAAATATACAAGTTAGTCTATCACATACATTCCGCATATCCATATTACTGATCTTGCCTAAGTCGTATACCGACTCATTCAATTGGTATCGGAGCACGGTCATCACATAACCGTAACACAGTTATTTGATATATTCTAGTAATATGGCAAATAATCCTAGTAGTAGCACTAACACCACTTACACTGAAGGTCAATCAACGCAAAGGCCTCCTTTTTTCAATGGTCTTAACTATAGCTATTGGGCAACACGTATATCTTTTTACATGCAATCAACTAACTATGATGCTTGGAATGCTACTCAGAAAGAAATAGTAAATCCAACAACTGAGTATTCAGAATGGACACCGGCTGAGAAAACGGCAGCAGCCGTAAATGCAAAAGCAATAAATATGTTGTTTTGTGCATTAGACCAAAATGAATATAACCGTGTTAGTATTTGCACCGCTGCTTATCAAATTTGGCAAACGCTAAAAACCACTCATGAAGGTACTAACAAGGTTAAACAAGCCAAAATAGCCATGATGAAAAGTCAGTTTCAAAATTTCAAAATGAAACCGAATGAGACAATTAATGATACGTATTCACGGTTTCAAACTATTCATCATGCACTTATTGGTTTAGGGAAAAAATATTCTGATTTTGATGTTGTCTTGACAATCCTACATTCTCTGACTAGTGAATGGGAAGGAAAAGTATTAGCCATTGAAGAAGCTAATGACCTTTCCACCATGAAGCCAGATGAATTAATAGGTAATCTAATGTCCTATGAAGTTAACTTGCAGGCTAGAAAAGAACAAAAAGAAGAAAAGAAAAATGTAGCTTTTAATGCTAAAAAAGATGAGGACAACTCAGATTCCGAAGATGAAGATCTAACGTTCATTGCAAAAGGATTCAAGAAATTCTTAAAGCAACGAAAGGCTAGTCGATACAACAGAACGAAGTTCGGTTCAAATAAACCATCTTCTTCAAATATAGAATGCTTCAATTGTCACAAAAAGGGGCATATGCAAAAGGATTGTCCAAAGCAAAAGAAGAAGTCAGAAAATGACAAAATCAAATACAAGAAAGACAAGTCAAAGAAACGAGCATTCTCGGTAACATGGGATGATTTAGACTCATCTTCATCTGATAGTGAAAGTGATTCAGGCAATGAACAAGCTAATGTATGTTTCATGGCAACAGAAGATGAGGTACAAATTCCTACTTTTGAAGAAGTTCTTGATATTAATGCTGAATTAATTTTTAAATTTAAAGATATGAAACGACAATGCAAACAAGCCAAAGCAGATTTAAGTAGAGTAGAATTTGAACGAGATATGTTAAAAGACGAGAAGAAAATATTAGAGGAGGAACGTGAAAAAGTTCAAGAATCATCATCTAATATAGATTCTCAATTATCTCTTTTAAGTCAAGAAATTGAAACTCAAAAAGAGAAAAATGATGCTCTTACTACTGAAAATCATGAGCTTAAGGAAAAAGTCAAGATTCTAGACCTAGAAAAAGCTAGTTTACAAACTAAGTTAGACGACATTACTCAAAATTTCTCTAACTTCAACAAAGGTCGAGAAAACTAGACAAATATTATTGAAAATTCACAATCAGCTTCGAATAAACAAGGTTTGGGGTATAAGAAACAAGATATCAAGAAATATCTTGGCAATAAAAGGAAAAGAAAAAATAAAATAGTACAAGAAATTGAAGCTAAGAAAAATCTTAGTTTATTATATTCCAAATCAAAACCGGTTGTGAAATTTCAAAAGAAAAATGTCAAGAATATCAAAATATGGGTTCCTAAAACAAATAACAATTTAATTAGGAACAAATACATTCAAAACTTTTTGAATACTGTGCATCATAATTCCAATTATTTATATAAAGGGGATACCAAACCCGTATGGGTTTGGACTCCTAAGACCTGACTCTTAGGACCCTACAAAAGGTGGGTACTATGGACTTAATTTTATTTTTTGCAGGTCCCACTTAAGAAAAGACGAAAGTGGATACTGGACAGTGGTTGCTCGAAGCATATGACTGGAGACAAGAGCTTATTGACAAATAACAGTTATTCATATGGTGGCTCCGTCACTTTTAGAGATAATTCAAAAGGTTATATCATCGGCAAAGGCGATGTGAGCAATTGCGGTACATCTAACTTACCTCTTATTACTAATGTCATGTTAGTTAGAAATTTGAAACATAATTTACTTAGTATCAGTCAATTATGCGACAAGGGTTTTACCATTTCCTTTTCGGATAACAAATGTAGTGTTTTAGATAAAGAACGAAATTTAGTTTTTGAAGGATATAAAGATAGAAATATTTATATTCTGGATATGAATGTCAATCATAATTCAAATATGTGTCTTGTAGCAAATGATAATGATCCATGGCTATGGCACAAACGTTTCTGTCATATAAACTTCAAAACTATCGACAAGCTAGTTAAAAATGACCTAGTTAGAGGACTACCCAAAATGAGCTTTACGGTTAATAATATTTGTGATGCATGTCAATTAGGAAAATTGACTAAATCGTCATTTAAATCCAAGAAAGTTATATCAACGTTTCAACCACTTGAGGTGTTACATATGGATTTATTCGGACCAACACAGATTCAATCAATAAATTATAGTCAATATCTGTTTGTAATTGTTGATGATTACTCTCGTTATACTTGGGTAATTTTCTTGAAAAACAAAAGTGACACTTTCAATCATTCCAAATCGTTCGTCAAGAGAATTCAAAAATCAAAAGGGCTTAAAGTTAAGAACATAAGAAGTGATCATGGTGGAGAGTTCGAAAATAATGAATTTGAACATTTTTGTGCAAAGAAAGGTATATATCATAAATTTTCCTTTCCCAGAACTCCACAACAAAACAGATTTGTAGAACGGAAAAATCGGACTTTACAAGAATGTGCAAGAACATTATTAAATGGATCCACTTTACCAAAACATTTTTGGGCAGAAGCTGTAGCAACTGCGTGTTATGTTTTGAATCGTGTATCCATTCGACCTCTCACCAAGAATACATGTTATGAGTTATTTAATTAAAGAAATCCAAATATTTCATACTTCAAAGTTTTTGGTTCTAAGTGCTTTATTTTAAATATGAAAGGTCATCTTGGAAAATTCGATTCAAAATCTGATGAAGGTATATTTGTTGGATATTCGGAATGAAGCAAGGCCTATCGTATATTTAATAAAAGAACTAAAACGATTGAAGAATCACTTCATGTCTCATTCGATGAATTCTATAAACTGTCTCATAATATATCAGATGAGGACGAAGTTATAGTCACTGAAAATCCTGTCATCCAAAATAATAACTCTGACTCAGAAATTATTGAGAATATTCCTCAGCCAGTTGTGTACCTTCTCCACAAAAATTTCGTTGTGATAGCTTCTCCTCTGAGAATTCTAAGAGATCATCCTGTTCAAAATGTAATTGGAGAAGTAACATCACAAATTAGAACAAGAAGTCAACTCAATCAAATGGGTCATGTCGTGTTTCTTTCTAATATCGAACCTAAGAATCCAAAAGAAGCTGCTACTGATGATTATTGGATTATTGCCATGCAGGAAGAAGTAAATCAGGTCGAGCGCAATGATGTCTGGGAACTTGTTCCAAGACCAACTGATCAGTCAGTTATTGGTACGAAATGGGTCTATAAAAATAAGGCCGATGAAGAAGGAAATATTACCAGAAATAAAGCAGGATTAGTAGCACAAGGATACAATCAGGAAGAAGGTATCGATTACGAAGAAACTTTTGCGTCAGTTGCACGACTAGAAGCAATTCAAATTTTATTATCCTTTGCTTGCAATCATAATTTCAAACTTTATCAAATGGATGTCAATAGTGCCTTTTTAAATGGATTTATCAAAGAGAATGTATATGTCGAACAACCTCCCTTATTCGTACATGAAAAACATCGTGATCATGAATATAAACTAAAGAAAGCTTTATACGGATTGAAACAAGCACCTCGTGCTTGGTACGAACGGTTACGAAGCTATCTTACTAATTCAGGATTTCAAATTGGTAAAGTCGATCAGACTTTATTCATCAAACATTCTCAATAAGATATATTGGTTATCCAGATATATGTGGACGATATTATCTTTGGTTCAACAAACGATAAACTCTGCAAAGAGTTTGCAAATATTATGACCAAAGAATTTGAAATGTCTCATATGGGAGAACTATCATATTTTCTTGGTCTTCAAATCAAACCACTTTCTAATGGTATTTTTATTAATCAAGAAAAATACTGTGGAAATCTTATCAAACGCTTCGGTTTAGAAAATACATCTGGTAAATCTACTCCTATGAGTACAACTACACATCTTGAGAAAGATGAACATGATAAGAGTGTTGACCAGAAGTTATATCGAAGCATGATTGGTTCTCTTCTTTATCTTACCGCAAGTCGTCCCGATATAATGATGAGTGTTTGTCTATGTGCAAGGTTTCAAGCCAATCCAAAAGAATCACATTTACAAGCTATAAAACGTATAATTCGTTATCTTAATAATACCAAAGATTTCGGTCTTTTCTACCCAAAAGATTGTCCATTCGAATTAGTGTCCTGCAGTGATGCTGATTTTGGTGGCTCTCGTACGGATAGAAAGAGTACAAGTGGTACGTGCCATTTTATTGGAAAATCACTTGTTTCTTGGTTTTGGTAAGAAACAAAATTGTGTTTCACTCTCGACATGTGAAGCAGAGTATATATCAGCAGCTCTTGCTTGTACTCAAGTATTATATATGCAACAAACACTTCGTGATTTTGATATTCATTTATCAAACTCCATCATATACTGTGATAACACAAGTGCGATCAACTTATCAAAAAATCCAGTAAAACATTCTCGAACAAAGCACATTGATATTCGACATCGTTTCTTAAGAGATAATATTGAAAAAGGAACAATATGTCTCGAATATGTCCATACTGAACATCAGCTAGCGGACATTTTTACTAAGCCTCTACTTGAATCAAGTTTTATTTCTTTGCGCAGAGAGCTTGGATTGATTTCTGAAACTGACTTGATGTATGAATTTTAAAGTTATATATACTTGAATTGTCAAGTTCATTTCTGAAACTAGTGTTTTTCATTTTTTTCATATTGTAGTTATCAAGTAGCTATCACTATTTTTAGTAAGAAGATATTAGCTTTACAATTTTTTATGGTATATATGCTCTGAATGTTTTCAACCATTATTCTTTATTTAGAAAAACCTATACATATGAGTTTATTCTGTCTCTTTTCTACATCTCCTATCTTTGAGTCCATACTACTCTTAAACGAATTCAATTCTATCTAAATGGCTCACATTTGCGACGAATGCGCTCAGCGATCCCACATTTCGGTCACTAGTTCTGAACCGGAGGAATATTTTTCTCCAGAGACACCAAAAAGTAGACCAAAATGTACTCATATCCCCGGACATACACCAAAGTCCAAACGTGCAAAGAAGGCATTATTTTGCTCCCCACGAACTAGAGAAAAGATAAGTGAGATTCACCACTATCAGAAACATCAGATGGATCTCCAGCGTCAACTTCATTACGAACAAAAACTTACGTCCGACCGTTTAACAATCTTAGAACGCATGGCGTCATTTTTCTGTGGCACGGACAAACAAGGAGTTCATGAACCAATGCTACATGCTTCGTCTTCCTCTAGGAGTCCTAACTCCTGGGATCGTAACTACATGTGAAATGAAGGAACAAAGGAAACTTGGCCACCATGGACACCAAGAGTTACCAATATCAAAGAATTTTCCGAAGACAAGTCCTCCACCTCACATTAATTATATATCGTTATTATTTTGATGTTCTAATAAATATTTTCAAAATCTTGAAGGATATCTTCTCATGTATTTTATTTGTTCTTTTTAAGTTTTGAAATAAATTCTTCTTATACGACATTGTAGCACTACGGAAAAATTTCAGAAAAACAGAAAAACAAAGCACAGGAATCAACCAGTCGACCATTTATGTTTCTGGAAAACATTTTTTTTTTCTCATACCGGTCGAGCGATCGACCGTTTATTTCTCTGGAAACAATACAATTTCTTCAATAACCAATCGACTGGTTAAACTTTCACCAGTCGACCGGAAAAGTTTCTGTTTGAAACAAGTCGACTGGTAAAATCATCACGGTCGACCGGTTACGCTGCTTTTTTTTTAAATCTGAACCTACACGTCGGTTCCTCCATCACACCTATTCTCTTTCCCTTTATATCTCTCAAACTCACAAACCCTTATCAAATCGAAAATCCCCAAATTCATTCTCCTTCAAAATCAATGGCTCCACCGCAAAAGAAGACAAAGAAATCAACTTCTACTCAAACTCAACCTATTGATGCTAATATAAAACGATGGTTAATGGATCCTATAGCAATCAAGAGGTGGAATGAAATGAAAGATTATACGATTCATGAAGGTTCATTCATCAAATTCTCTGATTTCATTCTCTATAATGTTGAAGAATTAGCGGTCAAAACCCGTATTAAACCCCTTCTTGAATTGATAAGAACAACGTCGAAATCAATCATATCATGATAAAGTTGTTCTATGCTAATTTTAACTTAGAAAAGTTTAAACCAGAGAATTCTGCTCACTGTCTATGGTCGGTTGTTTGTGGTGAGCACGTTTCTATTTCAAAGGAAAGAATGGCATCGGTTCGTGGATCCGGTAATAGTGGAAGAAAGTTCTCTAGCGATTTTTGTACTGTTCATACTCGAGACAAGGTAAGCCATCTATTTATTGAAGATCATAAACTCAGTACAAAAGCAATCAACTTACGGCCTACTGCTAGAATTCTACATCATGATCTTACGCATTCTTTATTACCAAGAGTTGGTAACTTCGATGCTATATATAAATAGAATTTCAAGGCTTTGTACGCTATATATGGAGATATAGAAATCAATTGGATAAGTATGATCTTTGATGAGATCTTCACTACACCATAATAGCAAATTTGACACACTAGAATTTAGAGATTTGTTATGGCTTTAAGCCATATTAAATTTGATACGGCTCATAGCCGTATCAAATTTCATTTGCTACAGCTTAACCGATCCGCGTCATCCCAATCTCGCAAATCTGACCGTAGATCTTAAAGCTTCGGATTGCTTCCTTTTGGTAAGTCTTTGATCCGTATCAAATCACCCTCATGTCTTTTTCCCTGCGGAATTTTTGTTTCTCACCAACCCAAAAAAATTGGCCGCTTCTTTTCCAATTATCTCAAATCTTTCTCCTTTCCCATTTCCCCCTTTTGGATGAAAACCCTAGAAGTAAAATCCACGCTCCAATTGCATAAAGCGAAATCGCAGCTCCTACTTTCATCACCTCACATCACAGCTACTCTGCAAGAAGACAAGACCTCCACTCCAATTGGCCTTCAATATCAATTTCAATTGCGTAAACCAAATCCAGTTAGTTTGAAGTCACGAAGTTCTACGCCTTCGGTTCCTGTTGGAAATTTGGATCGGTTTCTTGCAGCCACTACCGCTGTCATCCCTGGGCATCGAAAGGTGAAAATTAATTTGCAACTACTGTGTTATGTCAGCGCTTTTGTTTAATTAGATGGCTTTGGACAAAAAGTTAACCAAGGGCTTGTGACGACAACTTGTTTTGAATCTTCAAAAGAGCAGTTTTAGAAGTAGTTCTCTATAGTTTTGAATTTTTAATAGTAGCTTCAAAGTAAATGGATTTGGACTTAAATTTACTTTTAAGTTAAATTTACTTCAGGCTACCGCTCTTCACCGTAAATGGATTACCTTTGTTATTGAATGGAGAAGATGAAGTAGTTCAGTATCATGTGTCCTTTTTATATGGGATTCAATTGTTTGTTGATACTTCAAGGCAGTCTTCGAGATTGAGCCATGGTTTCCATGTTATTATTTTTGGATTTTAAAGCAGAATGCAAGCATTGGAAAGTTGGGGTTTTATACATTTTATGGCACTGAACATAGGGTAAGATATTATGTATCTTTAGTATTGGATGTTATGTTTTGTGATTGCCTATAGCGTTCTTTCAAAAATATATATAAGTTAGGTTGTTTCACAATCTGTTTCTGTATCCATAGAATATCACCGTTCTTTAAGTATTTTAAGTTTTCAGAAATTTGAACGTAGAATATAAATATTTATTCTTTTTTTTTGAGGTAAACAGAATATAATACTAGGTGGATGACATGGTAAGGTTGAACAAAACTGTTAAACATTAATTTGGATACGTTGGTAATATTTTTGAATTGAGTTTAAGTATGATATTTTTGTTTACTTTTGTTCAGATTAACTTCGAAATGTGATCATCTGGATTATAAATCTATAAGATCAATTTCATTTTTCAAGTTAATAATTACCGTTAAGCTCCACATGTTGGTGTAATTTGGCTAACATAGATATCTTCCCTGCTGGTACCGAGTCTGATCATCATCCTTGTTACCTTGACATGGAAAACATGTTCCATAAATGTATTATAAATTCAATTTTTTCCCAGAATTTAAACAAAGATTTAGATGGCTTTTGGGCACAATCTTTCAAACATTTAACTATAAGCTTGCGATGAGGTTAGTCCACAAGTCTGTACATCCCAGTGTTAGATTATATTAATAGCTCGTGCTTGTTATTTGCTGGTTTAACAATCTGTTTCAGTAATTCTGATCCTGTATTTAAAAAACCGAAAACTATATATAACAAACTCTTGTTAAGCTTTCTTATTATAGCATTGTTCAGTGACCTTATCTGTTCATCTGCAATTAGTAAATTGACAACAAAATTGGAAAAATTCCATTGGTTTCATTAAATAAAAGTTAAGGATTTTTCTTTTATTAAAAAAGGGTTTTGCAGCTGTAATATGAGTTTGGACAAACTGGTTGACATTAGAATTGGATATCATAAATTTTGTTGTTTGAGATGTCAAATGTGGATAAATTAAATGGTAAAATCAAATTTGATATGTACATGTTATTAGAAAGTTTGAAATTATGTAAAGTAGACATTTTTGCTAGAAAATTACTTGTGTCTGCAGTGAATAAGCTGTTTGATGAATGTATATTGACTATTATATTCAGGAAGCTTTATGTATTAACATTCTTTTATGAGTGTATGAAGTGGCAGCTTTATGTAATAAATAGCAGTGAAAGGTTCCTACATTTCTTCGCTGCTTTCCAATGATAAGTATTTTTGTTTCGTGAACCTGGCTAAGCTTTGGAAATTGTAGGATTAAATTTCCAATCTTTGTCAGTTTTACTTTGGCCAAATACAGAATAATATTTCCTTCTCTTTTTTCTGGGATCACTTTGCATATATAATGATTAATACAAAATACAAGTGAATCATATGGATTATCTGGAAAAGGTAAAATGGCCAAAAAAACTGACACGAGGCCACATTACTAATGACAGTTAAACGAGGATAAGATATGAGACCAATAATTAGTGAAATGTTTTATTACAAAAAATGTTGAATTACTTTACAAAAGCGCGAGCGCATACACATGTGTGTGTGCGCGCATGTATAGATAGCGTGTGTGAGAGACAGTGATTAGAAAATATACTTATCATGTTCCTTAATGTGATAGCATGCCAATCAATCTGGATTTTAAAAAACGTGATAACATCATGTTTTGCAGCCATTTGGTAGTATGGTTATTCTAAAGCTTATTGTTTACAACATTTTCATGTTGATTGTTAATATTTTCTTTTAATAATAATGTACTGATATGTGTATATATGTTTTCCCCTAGTTTTCTTAACATTAACATGACTGCAAACTATTACTATCAGAAATTTATTTGGTTCATCTACTGATTTTAGTTATCAGAAGAGCTCGTCATGAATTCAAGATCTCTTGCTTAGAGGTAAGTTTGATGTGTTACTAAATAGAACCTTTCTATGCACCCTTTTCTGTCTGCCAACAGTATTTTGTTCTATTCCCCCCCCCCCTTGCTGATAGCATGTTATGAGATAATGAGCAGAGAGCATCTCAAAATATTCATTCCTTGCGTTACAAGAAATAAAGGCTTTATTTCCAACCGAGTCCAACCCATTTTATGCCAGTTTTGGCAACAGAGACACTGATGAATTCAACTATTTAAAGGTGGGTATTCCTTAAGGAAAGATCTTCATCATTAATCCTAAGGTAAGATTCATGAATTTCAGGGCTTTTTTTTTATAAAAATATATTACTGTTATTTACATAAACAAATATGATCATGATAATTAGGGTGAGGTGGTTGTGAATCGTAGAGTACACGATTCAGGACCATATACATCGCTTCATGCACTTGTTGATATCGGGCAAAGCTTACGTACAATGATGATGAACTTGTCCGGATGATAACTACAAGAAGCAAGGCACAACTGTTTGCTACCTTCAAGTCCGAAACTGAGTTCGCCAACTCAGTCCGAAACTGAGTTCGCCAACTCAACCGGAAACCGAGTTCGCGAACTCAGTCCCGGAACGAGTTCGCGAACTCAGTCCGGGAACGAGTTCGCGAACTCAGTTCCGGAACTACATCTATTTTGTAACATGAATGCCATGATTTAATTATTGCTTATTAAGAAAGAAAAAAAACAAATTTGGTTGGATTAAAACTGGTTGTTTGGATAAATCAAACAAAGTGGACAGAAATAATCACCAATAAGTAAATATGATAATGGTTAGGTATCTTAGCAAGGGTAGTTAGAGAGTTATGTTCAATTAGCTTAAGATTTTACTCATTGTTTGCTGTTGATTTTGGTGCAAAAGTTTGTAGTTACTGAGAGGTTATGTATGCTATTTGACTTTAACTTTAATGCAAACTTTTTTCCAGGTTATAAAGTTGAAGGAGCTGTTGATTAACCACTATCTTGAGCTCAAATGATCAGTTAACAATGACTGTAGTGGAGATCTATTGATCTATTGATGCAAATTTCAGTTGATGGGTTCAAAATTGAATTGTCTTTTGTTGCTTTCATCGTATTCATTATCACACCATCGTCCCTACCCCTTCTGCTGCCAACTGGATTCTAACCAACACAACTATGCTTGAATTGAGGCGAAAGGTAATTCCAATGTCCCTGGTCGAATCCATATGTCCATAATTAGCTTCCTACGATTTGTGGCCTTCCGATTATGGTATTTTCCCAATTCTATGTTAGTAATATGGTTATGTTGTTCGTATAGTTTTAGCGCAAACGTATGACTCCCTGATTACCGTAATCATTCCTACGTCGTACGTCCATCCTCTGTCGGTCGTACATGCATCGCGGGTGTCAAATCAGCTCCTTCATTGTTCCCGTTTCATGCCATCTGGATTTGGACTGGTAAGGCATTTTAAACCTTACTGTTGTTTGCAAGGCATTGTTCCCGAATCCCGAATCCCCACACCTATAAAGAAGTTTTGCATGTAATCCCCACCCCTACAAAATAAGTGTAATTTCATATTTGTTTTCAGTTTTCTGAGTATTATTTCTTTTTTAGTAGGGTAAAATTCTACAGAACATTGACTTCCATGCTATGGACCTGCATGTCTATTTTCACATTACTCAATGCCGGAAATGTCCTTTAATGGTTTTATTTTGTTTGTGAATGCTTAAACAAACTATTTACAATTTCGTTTTACACTGCTGTTCCATTATATTAGCAACATAGGTTAACGGTAAATTCATAACTTTAGTAATAACTACAATGTATGGATAAAGAAAATTCCGAAATTGTGAAATGATATTGAATCACCTCTCACAATTTGATGACTGCTGCCTGCATACCATGTTTGTAGTACTATTGATATTTTATTTAATACATTCACTTTTACTGGTTGATATATATTGTACCTAGAACTCTAATTACGTACGATTACTTGTACATGCATATGATTCAAAGAGGATTTGACAAGATTTGGTGATAGATAATGCTTCAGCGAATTTTTTCTTGTTGTTTACTGCGACTTGCTCCAAATTACACTGCTATTCCATTACATTAGCAACCTGTGTTGATGGTAAATTCATTCTATTCATTTTACATTGATGTGTGATTGCATCTATTTAGGTTTTTGGATTCATTGTTATTCAAATCCACTTTTTAATGTTAATTTATTTTTTAATTTTTCGTGCAAACAATTCTACAAGCGTTATTTGTAACTTCATGTTAAGCAAGCCTATAATTCGTCAAATTGTCGCTGTCCCCAATACATAATCATGAACTAGAATGAGCATTTGGTTGGCCAACTAATAATGTTATATTGATTGCTTTCATTATGTTAATTTGTGCTTATATCGTACATAGAAAGAAACCATTTAATGCCTGCTGTTTTCCAATGCTTATATTTAACTACCTATACCTTTTATTTTCCTACTACCTTTAAATCACATCTACTACGTTGTAAATGAGAAAAAGTGCACTTTTCTGTTACCTTACTTTGTTTAGGTTTCATCTGTGCAGTTCAGTTGCATTTGGACAAATTGTCATATCATATATTTAGTAACTCCGTCGATTCTGCGACTTTATTTTCCCATGCTACTACATGTTTTTATAAGGGAATAAATGTGTCTGTTTTCTCCTGCTAATTCATTCTTTTCTTCAAATGCTTAGTTCTCCCGGTAGCTTCCATTCATCGCCCGTTCCCGTCTTTGTGCTAAAGAAAAGGACATTGTGGTTTCACTTATCGAATCTCTCCTTTATGTGCGTCGGTGTCGGCTTTCGGTAAGCGAGTCTATTATTCACATTTACAGCCTTTTTAAAACTGTAAGTTCTGGCTTACGGCTTTTCTTTATTTTAAAAAATCTTGTATATTACCTTTTGCATATGTGGAAGCATTCCCTATTACACAATAAGCTGGGGGGAAAAATCTTGTACTAGTAGGGTGGCAAACTGCTAATTTTTTAATATAGTTTGAACTCTTTTTTCCGTAGAGACATAGCTGAGCCTGTATTGCAATCTTTTGATACATTTTTTGTTATTTGGTTTATGTGCACTAATGATTTCTGATGTTCTTAATGCATATGCAACAACCTCAGTTTCGAACTGAGCTCAAACTCGAACTAAGTTCGCAAACTCAGTCCGAAACTGAGTTCGCAAACTCAGTCCGGAACTGAGTTTGCAGCAAACTCATTTCAAACCGAGTTCGCAATCTCAGTTTCGCGCAAAATTTAAGTATTTCTAACTGAGTTGCCAACTCAGTTGCGTGCAAACTGAGTTTGCAACTTGTTCATTCATTTTTGTTAACAAATATGAATATTTGTGTCATTTGTTTGGGTACACTAGTCAGTTAGATATAAAATGCTACTTTCAATCACCTAACGTTATTAGTGTCATTTGTCTGGACAGGAAATTGGACATGTTCAGTTGCTGGTGGAGAAGGGGACATGTTTAGTTGTACAGTGGGTTGTGTAAGGAGCCGTTAGTGTAGACAGTGCAAACCTTTCTGCTCAAGGTGTCGAAGACGATGAGCATGTTGATGACCAGGCTGTTGAAGTTGTTACATGGGTGAAGCAGAAGTACATTAAACTTCTGCCAACAAACTTGAGTGCCGAGAAGGCAGAGGAGTTTAAAAAGGGTATTGAAGGAGCTGCCAAGTTCTTGCTCTCAAAGCTAAAGGATCTACAATTGTAAGTTTATCCTGGTTCATAAATTGCTTGTTATAAAATTGAATTACTGTAGTTTCCTTTCATCATTCCATTTGCACATGCTCATCAACACATACAACAATGAAAATTGTATCATGTGTTTTAGGAACAATATCTTTGATGATTGTATCAGATTATATAGTGGGGTAGATTTCAGCTACATAAATAGGAGATTATACGTGGTTGCTGTAAGGAAAGGGGACAAACGGCCATTTTACTTGAATTATTTATTATTTTTATTGCTAGTTTGGCTCATAGCTCTAAATTATGGCCTTTTAACTCAACGCCAATATTATCTTCTATATCAAAAGCCTTTAAACTGATTCAAAGGTATAACAGGCTAATTAATTATCATGATAATCATGTTGTTGATAACAGTATTGAAGTGTTGGCTGTGTTTAAGAGAGGGCCGAGGATCAGCCAGAAGAAATGGAAATCAGGAAAGAAGAAGAAAAAATCCAAGTAATATCGACATATTGGATGAAGTGTGCAATTTATTTCTCATAAGGGGAACGCGATTCTTGTTCTGACAGAGGTATTGCTTCTTCTTTTTTTCAAAAAATAATCGGGTATTTTGTTGACTGAAGATAGTTGTTGAGCAAGAAGTCTTAGATAATATATAACATCTTACAAGTCAAATGTCTAGTGATTCAAATCACACCTAATGACCTTATGCACAAAAACCAGAACGTGAAATCACTATCCTAGTGATGCTGAGAATAGGGTTTTATTTTCCAGTATATCACACATAATGACCTTATATAAGCACTGACCGGATATCATGAATTTGCTGCCTCTCCATTTTCTGATTCTTTTGCAGTATTTGCTTTTACATTTGGTACGGTTAGAAACTCAAGAACCTCCTTGTTGATATCTTGAAAGTGGACAGTTCTTGCATCCTATTTTAAAACATCAAGATTATAAGCACTGACATGAAAAAGTTTTAAAAATGGCATGGCAATTAAATTTCTCAGAAAATTTACAAACTGAGTCGAAATTAAGACTTGTGTGTTTACATATATCTGTTACAAACTGAGTAGAAAAGTTGATATGTAAAACTATAACCAAGTCTTATCGAAACTGAGTTTGCAAACTCAGTTTTGGAGCTGAGTTTGCAAACTCAGTTCGGAACTAAGTTTGCAAACTCAATTTCGAAACTGAGTCGGAACTGAGTTTGCAAACTCAGTTCGGTACTGAGTTTGCAAACTCAGTTCGGTACTGAGTTAACATGAATTTGCATTTTGCATGCAACAAAGCTTAATAAATATGTAGATATACGTTTCATGTGATCATGTCTACTCTTTAGTTCGTAGATGCTTATACTTATGGTGATGTTTTGCCTTTGTTTTTTTTGCTATAATTACCTTGTGTTTATTGATGAATGAAGTAGGAAGCTCTTGCTCTGTTCCTTATTGGAATCAGTGTTAATCAACTCCACTCATACCCGGGTGGCTCTATCACACTTGATCTTCCGTCTGCGACAATTGAGTACTTCTATACATTGATTTTTGTAAGTTGGATAATTTTCTACCAATAAATTCATCTCGTTGTATTTATATATAATACCTTTTGGTACCGATGTTTTCATACTGTAATGTTTTAGACAAATGCTCATTGTAAGGTTTTGCAAACAAATTATGTAAGTTGAGTATATGACTGACTAGTCTTGTTGCAATATTGTGTGATGATGAAAGCAGAATTGTTGGATGCCAACAAATTGTGAAATTTTTTTATATTTTTTTTTTAAATTTGATACGGCTATTAGCCGTATGAAATTATCAATTTGATATGGCTAATGGCCGTATCAAATGCATGTATTTGATACGGCCTAAGGCCATACCAAATTGATAATTTAATACGGTCTAAAGCCGTATCAAATACATCAATTGATACGGTTTTAAGCCGTATCAAAATCATAAATTGATATGGCTTAAAACCGTATCAAATTACCAATTTGATACGGTTTTAAGCCGTATCAATTTATGATTTTGATACGGCTTAAAACCGTATCAAACAACAAAGACGCCATTTTTTGATACGGCTTAAAACCGTATCAAATCAATTTTGATACGGCCATGAGCACTGCCAAATTGGCATTTTTGGTGTAGTGCTTGCTCGTAAATGATCGTACAAGACCACATTTATTCTACAACGAATACATCGTGTGTCTTCTACTTGATTGTGGTCTCAAATCTCCCGAATCTAAAGTCTCCAAGCCAAAATGTATCAACAAAGCAACGAAGAGGAGAATGAAGCTTCCTGAACCGTGTTTAAGTATTATGCCCTTCGAACGTTATCAGGAACAAAGTCACCAAGAAGGTACTTCTTCACCGCCCGCTAGACCGAAACCGGAAGAGGTTAGGCTTCTTCAACCACCCACCTCGACAAAAGATTCGCTTGAACAAACCGCACAAAATCAATTTCTTCTTGAAGCAAGGCTTAAGCATACGGACAATAAAATTGGACATTTAAATACAAAACTTGACAAACGCTTTTCAAAACTCAAGTCTTTCTTCAGTATACTTTGGGATGCAATATCTTGTGGAGCATCTTCCTCCTCTACGCATATACAAGACCCAGGAAAACGTCCAATGCCTCCTACTTTTACATGGTCAACTTCGGAGGAAGGCACAAGTTCAGGAACGAGTACTTGACGTGGTCGTGGAACAACTGAAACAGAGGAAGAAGACGACGAAGAGGAAGGAGACAAAGAAGAAGAACGGGATATGACTCAATCCGATTCACCATCTCACTAGTTCTTTCTATCACTCGTTTATGGTAGTATGAACATTATATTAAGACCTAAATCATCACTTGTACATAAGTAGTGCTGCATTTTATTTTGGGTTTGTACGTATTAGCTCTTAGCTACATGACTTGGTTGGGTATGTATGGTTTGTATTGTATGCTACAATCCTAATATTTTATATCTGTTTTATGGGATGTATGTCTTAACTACTCATTTTTGTCGATGACAAAGGGGGAGAAAAATGTTATTAACAATATTTTTTGCAGATTTTTAATATATTTCAGGGGGAGTACATATACAGGGGGAGTTTAGCAATACATTCAGAGCTATGATGTCATCAATCAAAAAGGGGGAGAATGTTGAGTCAAGGAATTTATAGCATTTTGATTAATGACAAGGTGAAGTTTCATGATCGACAAAAAGAAGAGAATCAATGATAACGTAAGTTAGAGGTTGATTATTTAGTGGTTTAGTCATGTTATAAATGTTAAAATCTATCCTCAAATAATCATATACCTCTATATTGTGAATATATATATATGTGTGTGTGTGTGTATATATGAATGCACATTTATTGTGCATTTTGCCAGAAACCGGTCGACCGGTTTAAATATAGGCGGTCGACAATTTCTGGACAGAATGCACAATAAACGTGTACACATATACGTAACGTATATATATTTCAAAATTCAGTCTACTGGTTATTTTTGACCTATCGACCGATTTTCGAACTGAAAGCAACTCTTCATACAGACATCTCTTCTCATCAAAAGTTGCTTCCTTTACCTTTCACCAAATATCATTTCTCTTCAATACTTCTCTTCACTATTGGTTGTAACTCTTTATCCTCTATAAAAACAACATGAAATCATCTATTCAAATAAGTAATTTCTTTCTATCAATTCTATCTATTGTTGATTTCATTCTTGATCATTCAAAACACTTAAACGCTCATAATCTTCTTATATCGTTGTTGAATCCTAGAATCTATATAT
Organism: Allium sativum; assembly: GCA_030737875.1. Lineage (NCBI taxonomy): Eukaryota > Viridiplantae > Streptophyta > Magnoliopsida > Asparagales > Amaryllidaceae > Allium > Allium sativum. Next base: position 708,719,190 of record CM060922.1, read on the forward strand.
TATTCTTTTGATTCAAACAGATATCATCTTCCAAATCTTCACAAATTCAAATTCTATTTGAGGATAAGATTATAGGAAGGTTGTACAAGAATTGAAAAATTCGTGTTATTAAGAACACACATTGTCAAATTACAAGTCTGCCCATCTTGTGTGAAGCCCTTCGTGTTGTGAGGGGCAAGTTGTGAAGTCCTCGTGTTGTGAGAGGAAACTTGTGAAGTCCTCGTGTTGTGAGAGGCGTGAAATCCCGTTCGGGTGTTGTGAACCTGTTCCTCCGGGTGAAGCGAGGTGGTTGATTAGTGAAAATCCAGAGAGAGGTCTGGAACTGGACGTAGGACGGTGCTCCGAACCAGTATATAAAGCCCTGGTGTTATTACTTTACTTTACTGCTTTTTATTTTGTGATATATTTCACTATCTCATATTCATTTGCATAACTATTGTAAATATACAAGTTAGTCTATCACATACATTCCGCATATCCATATTATTGATCTTGCCTAAGTCGTATACCGACTCATTCACCATGCACATGCACACCCACCCGAGCCGCCATCTCACTATCTCAACCCACGCCAGAAACCACACGCCTCCTACGGAAACCATCGTTGAAACCCTGAATGCGATCAGCGACGCTGATCAAAGTTTCACCTGCTCGCCCGTTCACCATTCAAGAACCAGCCTATCACCACCTTTCATATCACTCCCTGTTATGACTAAAACACCTTCATATCACCACATACTACCACGACCAAAATTGCAGCACAACTGGGACGTAACACACCACCTCCGCTCTTCGTTTTCCTTCAAACCTCATCACATAGAACCCACTTCATCTCCTGGAACTGGCCCCACCACCAAATCAATCTCTGATCACCTCTACTTGGTTCCCATTAGACTCTAAACTAACGCAGCATACACCATGCCAACCCGCAGTATACACCTTACTAACACGCCATCCTTCCAGTTTGGTTCCATATAATAAAATACACTGAACCACATTGTTGAGAACATACCAATCTACCCTAGGTGTTTGAAGGTCATTTCTAATCCGCATATGAATATTACACTTAAGAGGAATGCAACATAGAAAATTAACCAGGACTCTTTGCTTTTCTACTTTCCAGACAGGTTGAATTGTCATTGAGATATGTAAGCTATCCCCTTCTAGATAATAGTGCGTATGAATTTACATGTAAGATAAGGTATAACTGAAACCATATGTGTTTGATCGTATTCAATAGCTGCATATACAGCGCATGTACACAAATCATCAATTGTAAACTATATGATTATGTCAAGGGTATAAGGACATTAGATTGGTGTTTATTCACGGTTCTTGTATTCTCTGTCCTATGATTATTTTTGGTTTTATCTGAACATCATGTTCACAGACATATATATGTATATAAATTTCCAAACAAGATGATATCCCAGTAAAGATCAAAGCAAAGAAAATCGGAGTTTACTCACCTTATTTCAGCTCCACTAGTCTGCTCCTAGAATCCGTTGTCTTTAGTTTGCTTAAACTTAAGTGTTTGTGTGTGAAAAATGGTATGGATTTCTACTGCTATTTATAGGAAAGTTTCCTATTAAATAATTTATTTTAAGGCTGTAGGCTTTTCATATTTTAATGATACAGTAAAAATTAGCTTTAGCCTTCCCCTTTTTAGCCTTAATCCTATTCGATAGACTTCCTAGAAGCACATGCATGGAAATGGATATTTTACACTAGATTTTTATCCTGTCTTCTTTCATGTTTCTAGAAGTCTTATATTATTCTAAACCCATACCTCATAAATGCATTCGAATGGTCCAAATCTCTTCTTGGATTTGAAGACATAAACAAGTAGATTTTCTATTTGCTTAAAGAGTTTAATACATGGAAGTTTGCACAACCTTGTTTTTTGGGGATGGTTTGTGTATCCTAGCTATATTGTAAGGGTTAGATCTCATTAAGAAGTTTGACTTTCGGCCATACTTCTTTGTTCTTGTTTGATGAGTTATTTTATCAAACACGTGGTGTGCTTCATAGTATTAACCTTTGTGTTAGCTGGAATGTTTTCTTGTACATATGTTGCTCTTTATTGCCCATACATATGTTTCTAAACTATAGTTCATTTATATTTAAATGCCATTTTACATACATAAATATGTGCATTGAGTTTTAATTGTATGTGTATGTTTAATGTTTTTGTTGCAAATGTATATGCATATTAATATCTACATTCATTTATATATTTATATATACATTATTGTTTTAAGCTTGTTTATTATTATAAATTAATTCCATTAACTTATAATAATCAGTGTTCATCATCCAACAAAGTCGGTTAAAAAGCGGGACATTACAGCTGTTCAGAAAATCCTAGGTAGAAATTGCCTAAGATGGATTTACAGAATAGTGCCTTCGGGTTGTCCAGTCCAGGACAACCTGTATGGAAGAATGTCTGACAGAGTATATCGGGTGGATCACGTAAGTTGATCGTTTCGAACGTATTTATGTTGGTGGCAGAGGAATTCGTTTCTCTTAGCTTATACCCGTGGTATTTTTGGGAAAATCAATTTGTGATTTGATGGGTATGACGATGTGACATTCAAGGTAAATGAAATATGATATGTCAGAGATAAGCGTGGCCTCAAAAACCTCACAACCAGGAAATGATATAAAATCGGGTAGGTCGCATGGCTAAGTGGTTAGCTGCCAATTAGGGTTTATTGTCACCTGATCTAGAGAAATTCCATTTACTTCTATAATCTATTTTGATGTCGTCCCTTTCGGGAAATGGTTGCTGATCCGAACCGTTGGTGATAATACATTTGGTACACTCAAGCGAAATGAGTGACCGGTCATGTTTAGCTTGGGTTACAAGATGTTCTTGTTGAACTCGGTGTATTCCTCTCTAGAGATACACTGTTGGAAGGTAGTCCCATACCTTGCCAGTTGGAATTCATTAACCAATAAGCGCCCGCAGTTTTTGATTATATATTATGTATGTGGAACGTGAGATGAAAGCATTCTGCTAGATGATTATTATACTGTGGTTGATAGACACTATTATAATATCAAAAGGATTTTGATATAAAGATTATCGTTTCTTTCAAAAGGATTTTTGAATGTTGAATCAAGTGTTTTTTGGATTCTCATAAGGGAAAACCCCATTCCGTGTTATACGGCGTGGTCTTATGAGATATCGTTTATTTTCTCAAACTGTTTTAAATTGTTTACTCGTACCAGTCCCATGACTGACCTGGAGTTTATTTTGTTTTGTTTTCCCTAAACTCTTGGGTGCCCAAATTTGTACGGGTAGTCAAGTAGTTAGGATTTTACAGATACTGAGAGCTTGGAGCTGGAGGCTTCAGGATTTTATAGCAATTGTTTATTTCTGCTGTGTTGTAAGTGTTGTACTCTGATAAATGTTATTATATACATATACTGATTTTATTTCAAAGTTATGTTATATTTTATTCGTTCCGCTGTGAGATTCGTGTTACTCTGATTTTGTCTGGTTGTGTTCTTCTTCTTCTATTCTAATCTTTCTATCTTATTTATTCTCACCCTCTATTTTCTTTCATTAACTATCTGGTATTTCCGATGCTTGATAGTCGACATTGGGTTATATGTCGATTACTCAGGATCGCGAAAACCAAGGTCGTTACAATTCTCTTCGTCCCCTTAAGGACCATTTCAACGTACTACGCTCGCTCAAGTGATCAAAGTAGAAGAGTCAATGAAAGATTCTCTGCAAATGCTCGCTAAATTTCAGCAAATGCAACTTGAACTAGCCAAGGAACAAGAGAAACAAGGAAAAATCCTTAGGAATCTACAGAAATTCGTAACGGATAATCATTCTAACCCAATCGTTATCGAAGACGATTCGTCTAACATTTAAGTTCATAATCCTATGGAAGATGAAGAAGAAGAAGTAGTAGTAGTAAAAGAAGTAGTAGTAGTAGTAGATGAAGAAATAGAGCAAGACATTCAGATGGAAGAAGATGATCAAATCCTATGCCTGGGCGAAGTATGTTTTGATGAGGATGGTAACGTAATTGAACAAAATGGAGAATTTTGTCTTCATTATCCAAATTGTCTAATTCATAAATTAAATATTGTCAAAACGCTCATTAGTTTGGTTACGTGTAATTGTAAACGTTTTTTATGTATTAATTGAGTAGTCATGTTGTGTATAATCATGTGTTTGTACCAAGCACATTATATAACAAATTTATAAACTTATTATCATAATAAAGTTTATAAGCTTAAGAATATTGTAGGTTAGACGAAATTATATAATTTTTTAATTGATGAAAAAGGGAGAGAATTATAAAATAGGTTAGAAAGGCTAGATTAAGTGGTAATTAACTGTTTTTGGAGGAGTAATTGGAGTGAGGGGGAGTAATTGAAGAATCATGGTATCGGGTAATTATATGGTAAGTATATTTTATAAAAAAGGTTGTGATCATCAAAAAAGGAGAGATTGTTAGGGACTGAGATGATGGTTTTGATGATAACTATCTTTTTTTAACCTTGTTATAACTTTGTCTAACATTTGTTGTTATAAAATATATACTAACACTATTGTTTTGATATATATACAGGTATTATATACAAGTGTTCTTTATTGAAGACTGTATAATATAGAGATTCAAGATTGCAAAGAAGAAGAGTTCACGATTGAAGACTCATGAATAACAAGAGTTCAAAAAGTCAAAAACATTATGATAAGTAACAGAGTCCAGAATTTTGTTAAAACGCCATAATAACACTAAAATATTTATTTCAATTCTCTCACCATTTTTTCCTTACAATAATTTAAAATCTTGTTGACTTTTATTTTCTACTGATTTCAAAATTACTTCCTGTTTAATGATATATTATATATCTCCTGACCTTTAAATTATTCAAAATATTTCCTGAATTTTAATCTAGCTTGTGATTTAAATATTTTAGATTTTCATATTTGTATTTTAGTTTTTAAATATATGTTTATCTTCAAATAATTAGTTTTATAAAAATTTTGATTTCCTTTTATTCATATTTATAGTTTTTATATCTTAAGTTTAAACTTTCCCATAATTATATTTATAGTTTTATATTAAGTTTTGATATCACTTTTATAGATTTTAAATGTGTGCTTTAAATTTATATTCTTACTCTATTTACTATTATAATATATAAGAAAGTAGTTTGTCTAAACTGTAGAATTGCCTTGATTTATTTAAACATCATTTCCATTGTTTTTCAAAAATTTAAATTTCAAATTTACAATGGTTTGATTTATTTAAACATCATTTCCATTATTTTCAAAAATTTAAATTTCAAATTTACAATGGTCATGACGACATGCATTACGCTACATGTCAACATCATAGCCTTTTTTTCAATAAATATAAATTTCAGAAGAATTGTCTATTCGTTTAAATCCTTTCCTAAATAAACATGACTGTTGAACACTTATAAATACCTATCTAAATTTGATTTTTTAACTAACTTTAATTATCTTCTTCTCACTTTTACTCCTCTCCATTTATACTCTTAATTTTCAATCTTCCATAATCAAACTGTACCAAAATTCAACACTTAGATGCATTTGCATCGGCTTCTTTAGGCCCCTTGCCACTTCCGATTGAAGACTGGGGGATTCAAATTCAGTACCCCACTCGAATACTGACAAGGCCAGCTAAAGACTTCCTGCAGCCTAAGGCAAAAAAAAAATTGGATCATTATCCGATCGGATGACCTACTTCTTAGTTTAGTTGAACCAGACTTTGCCGCTCACCTTCTCATCCAGAGATAGGCACCAGAAAAAATAGCACATTATGGTGCAATCCCGGGGCTATATTCTTCTTTGTTTGGGCCGTGTCAATATGTTTTTTAGAGCCGGTTACCTAAGGAATGAATAATGAAAAAGTAATTCATGAATAAAACTAGGTTATTTCTAGTTTAATTATCTACTACTCTCTCTAAGATCCAAGTATTATTCCAATCTATAAGATTATTTGTAATATAAGATCAAAAGATCAAAGTCCTATTGAGTATCTGTATCAAACTATTGTTGGAAAGGTGTGGTGTAACACCCCCGTATTTTATACAAATAGTAAACGAAAATAACGATAATTTATGAATTTAGAATTTATCCCCGAAACATATACCATTGTGATCGTGGCAATTTTCTTATTCGTTTTGATATAGGACTTGGCCCCAATGGAGTCCTTATGGGAAATTATTAACGAATAAAGATTTAAAAGGTTTTATGCGTATATATGCGCACAAATTGGAAATTTGAAATTAGATATGTGTTATAAGAGGAAAATAATAATTCACGTAAGTAATATTAAAAAATAAAATGAACGTTAATAGTAACGCTAATCCAAAATTAATCTCGATTGAAATCACGTTTAGGACCTGGGCTTTGGGTCGATCCAGGACATATTTGCGTCGACCCATGGGTCGACCATAGTGTCGACACACCTTTAAGGTGGATCGACATATGGGTCAACCCACCTAGGGCCAGATCTTTTTTTAGTGACGTGTTTTCTTGGATAAACGGTTCGGATTTTACATTATGAAATCTGTAACAACACGGAAAATCAGAACCAACTTAAAATTTTTATTTTAAGAAATTTTGACAGAAAATGCGTCAGAATTCAAAAATTCCATTTTAAATTAAAATTATTAAATTAAAAAAACTTTTAAATAAAGTTATGATGTTATTTATATATGAATTGAAATTTATTTCTAATAAAAAATTATTTGTAATTAGATAAATAGTGATTTATTACAATTGAAATTAGTATCAAGTTGTATGTATATTTGTAATAATTAACCTCAAACAATTGATAATAGAAGAAAAGTAGTTGAGTCATTATTTTGTTAAAAACTTTAATATAAGAATTTTATGATAATTAATAATAAAATCAAAACAAAATTTTTTTGCTCATTCACATTTCATGCAAGTTTATTTTGCTTTCTTTTCATTTTCTAACTTCATCAAATTCACTACCTCTTTTCTCTCTACTCCATTGTTTTCATTAATTACACGTTCATTTCTTTCCTTTATCTATTAATTTATTATCCTTTATTCTATTAATTTATTTCTCTTCATTCTATTTTCACACATGTATTCTTATTTCTTAAACTTACATCCCTTTATTTCTCCTTGTCTTTTTTTTCTTTTATTATCTCTCTTCAAAAACAAATCAACTCCATGTATGTATGTTTATTTATTTTATTTATTCTTGCATAAGCATTTAATAGGATGATTTAAAATAATATGTAGATTCTAAATAAATTATGACAACATGTCATCATGTCATAATATGCAGTGTTAGATAAACATGTCATAATATGTAGTGTTAGATAAACATGTCATTATGTTATTTAATATTATGTGTGTAACACCCTGAATTTTCTGTGAATAATCCTAAGAATACTTAATTATTACAGTAATAATTAAGGGAAATGGTTTATGCCATTGCGTTCGTCTCGGAATTCTTCTTGAGACAGAGTCTGAGTTTGCGTGAATTGGACTCCGTATGAAGAAGTTATGGCCTTCCGAAGTTTCAGAATTCAAATAAATTAAAAACAGTTCAGAATAAAATAAATTTAAAATTCAAATTCAAACAGGGAAGCAGGCTGGGCGGGAATTCTCCCGCCCAAGGGCCAGGTCGACCAGGGGGTCGATCTGGGGGTCGACCTACCCCCCCCCCCCCGGGCAGATCTGAAATGTGACGATTTCTGACTCTCTACTGAGTCATTAGGGCTGATGTGGTTGTTCTAGATAACTCTATCTAGTCATGGATGGTTGGGATTATTCCTATGATGATCCAACGGCTTAGGTTGATTCAAACTTCTATAAAAGAGTGCCTAGACTCAAACCCTAAATCAAAACAAAATTTGTCTCATGGCCACCATGCTGCTGCTAGGATAGTTCTCCTTCCTAAAGCTTAGGATTTAGCAAGTCAGAATTCCAATTCAAAAGACAAACAAATCATTCTCTTTTCTAACCTATCTTTGTGAGTATTATTTCTTTCACAATATAATTAATAAATTAATTATGATAGGTTGGTGGATTATGAGAACATGTCTGTTGAATCACATGATGTTGTTTAACTTTGTAGATCTATTTCATATTTAACTTGATTCATTTTATGCAAGTTTGGGATGTTAAATCATATGTTAATTCATATGTGAATCTTATGCAAGTTTGGGATGTTAAATCATATGTTAATTCGTATGTGAATCTTATGCATGTTTGGGATGTTAAATCATATGTTAATTCATATGTGAATCTTATTCAAGTTTGGATATTAAATCATATTCGTATGTGAATTTTATGCAAGTTTGGGATGTTGAATTTTATGTTAGTTTGAATAAGAATCTTATGCAAGTCTATATGTGAATTGTACACAAGTTTATATGTGAATCAAGTATATACATATGCTAGTTTATATGCAAAACCATGTGATAAATTCATATGCAAGTTGTAGAAATCCATATGCAAGTTTAGGTGAAAAACTATATTCACATTTTTGGGTGAAAAATTATATTCACATATGCAAGTTGGGTGAGACCCATAATTTATATATGCAAGTTCACAATTTCATGTTTAGATCTATATTTAGATCCATGGTAGTTTATGCAAATATATGATTCTATATGACCATTGTCTATGCAAATTATTGGCTATACAATTTTATGGTATAATTCCTATTTGCAAGTTAGATCTATTCTTATATGTTAAGCAAGTTGTGATGTTTCTCTTTTATAAGTTAGACTATTTGCGAGTCTAACATATTTCATATTTGAACGTACGAATAGCGTGGTGACAATGGGAAAATATTAATTTTGTAAATTGTGAATTGGCATAAAATGGTTTTAAAAGCATGTAATTAAGTTGAGACATTAATTTGTATAATTTTTTATACCTAAAAAGTATGGACATAATTTAGGTGACAATTATGGACATAATTAATGTGGAAATTATTGAAAATTTAAATAGCGATAATTAATTCAAATTGGGGTGAAATAATTTGTAATAATAAACACCTAAGACACGAGGTTAGACTCGTTTGTGGTGTAAGACTGCCCGGACCCGCCAGGCAAATCCAGCAACCACAAACGGCAGTCTAATGTGAGAGGTCGAAGGTATAAATTAAATGCGTAATAGTTGTAAAGACACGAGGTTGGACACGTTTGCGGTATAAGACTGCCCGGACCCGCCCGGCAAATCCAACAACTGCAAACGGGAGTCTAATGTGGGAGGTCTTACAAGGTTACGGTTCTAATGAATTAAGTAACACTTAACCAAGATAAACATGTGGTGGGACATGGGGGTTAAGTGGGTGACATGGGTGGCATGTGAAATACGATTAGAAACACTTAACCAAAATTTAAACATGTAAGAAGACACGAATAAGAAGGGGTTAAGTGGAAAATTCTAGTGGGGACCAAGCATAGGTGGAAAGCTTGTGTCAAGCATGGGGGACCCATTTCAAACCAGTAACCCATTAAGTATCTTTGTGAGCTCGAGTATGATCGAGGACGGGACACGCTTACTGGGTTTAATTGTAAGAGGTCAAAACGGGTTAACGGTGGCAACGCAAGTCCAACGGGGTCATGTGCGTGCGTGGGCCCGGGCTGGTTGGTAAGACGTTGTTGCATCATGTAGATATAAGCCGTGCATCTTTAGTGGTATCGGGTTGCCACTTTGGGGAGTGATACACCCGACCGTGGGACCGACACGGGTATCTACGAGTTAGGGAGCCGATCACATGGGGGTAGTGGGTACAACTAGTGGAGATAGGGGCAGGCGGCACCTATGAAGACAACTAGGGGTACACGAAACTACCATTATGATTATTGTGTTCAGTAGGCGGGATCAACTTTTAGGGTGACTAGTAGTGGTGCAGTAAAGTAATTATCCTATAGTGATTAGGAGCGAAATTAACGCCAGAATGCTCCTCCTATTGTTTTATCTTGCCCACTTATTTCACAGTCATTCCTTGTTTTACCAGTTTATGCCTTATCCTAATTACTTTAATAATTATATCGTTAAAGTTATGGTACTCGCCAGACTTTATGTCTGACCCCCTTTGTTTTCGCCTCTTTTTTTCCTTCCCCCCTCCCCCCCAGGTTCTCAGGGTGGGACTAGTACTAGTGGAGCTTGATCTGGATCTTTCTCTCTCTTTTGGAAGTGCTTGGATTGCTGAAAGTAAAGTTCAGCTCATCTCTTTTATGGCTACTTGTGTTGGGGTTATGCTTTTTTACTTTATGTACTTAGAAAAAACATTGTCAAAATGGTTACTAAGTGTACTTGGTTTTTCTGTTGGTTTATGATGTTGTTATAATCAAACTATTTCTCCGCTGCAATAAATGTTGTTTTGTTATATTTTGTTCTATTCACAAATAATACTCCATGAAAGTTAATGCATTCCCTTTGAGAGTGACATTAATGGACGTGGGGTGTTACAATGTGTTTTGAATTTTAAAAAGTCACATAACTTTCTTATAGTCATCATTAAACAATAAATTATGTCTTTATTTCTTTCCATTTATTCTCTTTTTCTTTGTAAATTTTGTTTTGAAACATAAATGAGAAATCAATATGCCACCTCAGCCTTGGTCAGTAATTCATTTTCTTTGTAACGTACAACATATGAAGGGGAAATCATAGTAAGTATTAATTAGCAAATTTATGGATTTCGGTGCTAATGAAAAGCTATATTTTAGGTAACCTATTATTAATGGGATGGGCATGGAAAGATATTAGAAATCTAATGAATAAATAATCTATAAGTTTTGTAACCTAGGGATTCTTTATTTCGTATACCAAATTCATTCTATGTCTCCACTTTCTCATCCTAAACCTAAATCTACGCCTATAAATATTCTCTAATTCAAGACCTTAGCAAAACCCTAATTCATATTTGAGCCACCGCCATCTTTATCTCCAATGGCTAGAACGCTCCCTTCTTTTCATCAATCTTTCTCCTCATCCATTCATTAATCCAAGAGAGTTTAAACACGAAAATTATAGAGAGGATCAAGGTTGAGCTAACCAACGGTCGTGATCAAATTTAGATGAATGGATTGGGAGGATTTGCAGCCCAAAGTTGATCCGTTCTTGCGTCGTTTTAGGGGAATGGGACCCACCGAGCTTCATCATTGTCGAGGCATTGGTGGACGATGGAGCGGCGCTCCTTGTGGCGGCTTCAGATCGGCGGCAGGTGGTCTGGTGGAGGAGCAATGTGGCTATGGTTGAAGAGGGTTATGGGCTTCTCGGTTTGAACATAGCAGATAAAAGGAGAAGGTTTAGGCCAATGTAATTAGAGCGCAATTAATCTTATTAATTAATTTTATTATGTAAAAGGGTTGTAATATCATAACTTGCCCAAACAGAAACCAAATTCGACGAAAATGGAAGCAATGAAATCGTGAAACCTGGATCTAGGCGATGGAACAATTTTGGACAAATTCAGAAGGAGTAAAAATCAATGTGAGAAATTCCCACTAAAAAAACTCTGCATAGTTATTTATTTATTTACATAACTGAAAAATATGTAGAATAGCCTGTGAGATTTCTTTTTAAATAATTAAAAATTAATTATTATCGTGGTTAGAAATTTCTGCAAATACGTTGTTCAATTCAGTTTGTTGTTATACGCGATTTGATTTGGGTTAATTGATGTTGTTATGATGATCTGTTGATTTGATGGAACATTTATGTTGAATTAGAGTTGACAAAATAAATGTGTCATTTTTGTTAAATTAGAAATGACAAAATAAATGTGTCATTTTTGTTGAATTAGAATTGACAAAATAAATGTGTCATTTTTGTTGAATTAGAATTGACAAAATAAATGTGTCATTTTTGTTGAATTAGAATTGACAAAATAAAATTGTCATTTTTGTTGAGTTAGAATTGACAAAACAAAAATATCTTTTTATGTGTTTTTTTGAAATCGAATTGTCGACAAAACAAAATATCATTTTATGTGTTTTGTTGAAATCGAATTGTCGACAAAACAAAATATCATTTTATGTGTTTTGTTGAATTAGAATTGTCGACAAAACAAAAATATCATTTTATGTGTTTTGTTGAAATAGAATTGTCAACAAAATAAAAGTGTCATTTTTATGTGTTTTGTTGAAATAGAATTGTCAACAAAACAAAAGTATCATTTTTATATGTTATGTTAAAATAGATTTGCATACAAATAAAAATATCATTTTTATTTGTTATATTGCAAATAGATTTGTACACAAATAAAAATATCATGTTTATTTGTCATGTTAATGTAGCAATTGTATACACAATAAAAATAGACATTTTTATGTGTCATGTTATACATTAGAATTGTATACAAATTAAAATAGACATTTTTATGTGTCATGTTTTACATTAGAATTGTATACAAATTAAAATAGACATTTTTATGTGTCATGTTATACATTAGAATTGTATACAAATTAAAATAGACATTTTTATTTGTCATGTTATGCATTAGAATTGTATACAAATTAAAATAGACCTTTTTATTTGTCATGTTATACATTAGAATTGTATACAGATTAAAATAGACATTTTTATTTGTTATGTTATACATTGAAATTTTATACAAATAAAAATATTTATTTTTATTTGTTAAGTTAAAAATAGAAATTGCATATAAATAATTAAAATAAAATTTATCTTTTTTTATTTGTCATTAGCGACATAGTAATGTCATGTAATAAATTATCTTTTACTTGTCATTAGAAATGTAGAAAATGTCATGTAATAAATTATCTTTCACTTGTCATTAGAAATGTAGAAAATGTTATGTAATAAATTATCTTTTAACATGTATGCAAATAAAATACATATTTATTTGACATTAGAAACATATAGAGAAATTATGCGAATAAAATACTCTTTTTATTTGTCATTAGAAAAGTAGAAAACATGTTTGCAAATAAAATATTCTTTTTATTTGTCATTAAAAATATTGAACGTGTTTGCAAATAAAATATTCTTTTTATTTGTCATTAGAAACATTGTAATTGTTAAACGAATAAAATATTCTTTTTTATTTATCATTAAAGACATTGTAATTGTTATACAAATAAAATATTCTTTTTATTTGTCATTAAAAACATTGAAATTGTTATACAAATAAAATATTCTTTTTATTTGTCATTAGAAACATTGAAATTGTTATGCAAATAAAAATTCTTCTTTTTATTTGTCATGTTAAACATAGGATGCGTAGACAATAAAATATTCTTTTTATTGTATGCGCATGAAATGTAAAAATGTCTAGACAATAAAATACTCTTTTTTATTGTAACATGAAATATAAAAATGTGTAGACAATAAAATACTCTTTTTTATTGTAACATGAAATGTACAAAATGTGTAGACAACAAAATACTCTTTTACTGTAGCATGAAATGTGATTGAACAAAATACACTTGGTTGCTGATATTGATTGTGATGGATTGACTGTTTGGATTGTGCTCGACCAGTTTATGAGCAAAATATGCTTTTACATTTAGCATTGGGTTAGGTAAAAATATCTATGTGCTAACACCTTGTGAAATACTTCACGATTTGACTATAAGGTGTTTAGCGATGTTGTTTATTTCAAAATTTAATAAATAATTTTGAAATGAGATTTCTTAAGTCAAAAGAATAGTATTCCCGATCTTGGACAGGGAACGTTTTATAAAGTGTTTTATAAAACAGAAAGGATTTCGAGGGCTATATCTGAAAATTTCGAAATGTTTTGGAAGTGGAAATCCATATAGATTTGAAAGTACTTGTGATTATTATGTTGCCAAATGATTTTCCCTACTTCGGGATATAAAATGATTTAGCAAGTATGTGGCTAGAGATCTGGTGACCTGAGAGTGACTAAAAGCGGAGGACGGTGTATGTTTTCCCCCATAGGTGGGATGGTGCATCGTTAATGTAGCTGTTAGGTGCATATATATATATATATATATATATTGGTTAAGGCGCGTACATCCTTGTCTGAGAGAACATGACCGATATTTGGTTGCATACTTGTTTGTATACATTGTTACGTTTTGGAATTCATATTTCCAAATGTTTTATTTTTGAGATCCCGAAGTGAAATCTACTTTATTATAAAAGCTAGATATGTATTTCAAATGATTTGAAATAAAAGTAATCGGGAAATAAAATCCATAGAAATAATTTATGTAAAGAGAATTGAATTTTGAAATCTAAGTTTAGGGATTAAGCCTAAATGGGTAGATTGGAAAAAAAATTGCATGTTGTATGATGCATTGTAGATCCATAAGTTTATTTATGGTTGTTGTTTATGCACTGGCAACCAATGGAGTAAACCCGTTCCGCGTTAGCGTCGTGGTCCAGTGATTAGCCTTATTATTAGATAAGTTAAGTAAGATTTCTCATACCAGTCCCATGACTGACTCGTAGTTTGTTTCACTTGCAAACTCGCACATGGGTAGTCGAGTAGCTTATTTTACAGATATATTGAGCAGGATTCTGGATCGAAGTTTAAAGCTGTGTCCAGAACATTGATAGTCTTCCGCTGTGTTAGTTTATTAGTTCCGCTGCATTGTTTTAAGTTTATTGTATTAAGTTTATTATAAGTGCATAGTGTATAAAACAACTTCAATCATAAGTATCAATCATAGACCGCATAAGTGCCCCCATACCACTAGGTCACCATATATAGGTTTACAATCAAAACCGCAAAGCCACGTATTGGAAGTTTGATTTCCATCTGTGAACCAAGGCAAGGGATCATCCTTACCGCTTCAAGACAATCTATCCCATGTCTCAGGAACAGCCGCAACTGCACCTTGGATCGTCAGGGCCGATCCACTCGATGTGGATTAAACTTAAACCCTGAGCACTATGTTTCCCCACCCTATGGGGCGTAAATGAGCCAAATGACTTCATCGGTCCCTGATCGACCGATATAACCGAGGCGCCTCGCTATCCATCATCCACTTAAGTAAAATGTCCGGGCGTGTAAAACCCAAAACACTACTCCTAGCTAGAAGGAAACGCATGCCCTCCCTGAGGTCCTTCTCCCGTTTCTGGTTCACATCGAGGTGTGAGGTTCGCGAATTAACGCTACACAAAGCTACGGTGTATTAAAGCCGTGCTTTGATCATCAACCACAAGACTCTGCTTTTCAACAGAAGCCTTGATCATTTGCATCTCAGCATGCCACACAGGCAATTCATGCCATGTGACTGATATCTATCGATATATAACCTCTGAGCTTGTACGTCTCAGAGAAGGGCGTTAAGCAAGACAATAAATTCTCCGCCGCCAAACAGATATATATTTAATAGAAATCAATCAACACAGAACAAAATCCAATGTCAGACACACAATCCATTTACAAGTCCGTTCTGGGTGTGAACGAAACCGGAGGAACCTTATTCCTCACATATCCATCGATCTCCAAGTACGTCTGGACGATCACCAACTGATTCCCTCCTCTTGGGTGTACAGCCCAATCAAGATCATCAGTAATTATCCAAACGACGTGAAGACCTCCGGTCTTCAACCACCGTCTTCATTGTCGACTTATCGTCGATTCAGTTATTCAGAATGGGGTGAACCCGGTCTTTCCGAATAACTCGTGTATAGAATAAACAAGTGTTATAAAAGCACAACATACGCCTTATTCCAATCCAGAATATTCCTTTATTCAAATATTCTTTTACTTTGGGAAAGGTTCCCATTAATTTTATCAAAGATAAATTCTTTAAATTTATTCTTTAACCTTCTTTTGAATATCAATTCAAACCAAATTATGGTTTATCCAAACTAGTCGGGATTAGCGAACCTTACCGAAGTAATCATTTGTTAAATCTCCCAACCCCAACCTATTCATCCCATGAAGTAAAACTGGTTATACTTCATATCTAACACCACAGTGTTATTGGTAAATTCAATTACCAATTCACATTCAAATCTAATTAAAGATTTAACTATCGCCTGGAGCAAAACTGGTGATACTCCATTCTCGATCATTTCAATCTAATTAAAGATTCATTAAAACTCCAATTGGTTTTAATCTTCCCAAAAATCAATATTAATGATTGTTTAACTTGGGAAATCATATCCTGTCTTTAACTGGGTTAAAGAACCAATGTCATTTAAAACACGGTTCACGATAAACTCAAAATCACATTCTATTCCATCAGCCTTTAACCGTAAACTAGCCAGTGAACAATTCCCTAAGTAATAACCCCGAAAGCCGAAACCAATCATCAGATCAATACCCAGGAAACCATTCAACTTAACTAATCTCCAGTTAGTTTCTGATTTTCTTAACTCCGTTGGGTCTAAGAACAGTATTATTAAAGATACCATTCACGACAACACAAAATTACATTCCATTAACAATGGAATCTTCATGGAAAACAAATCGATATATATAATCGATATAAACTTCCATATCCAACTAATAATATAAATGGAATAACGACAAAGCCTTTTAAATTCCATATCTATTAGCAGTCCTCATCCACAGAAATTCACTTCGATTATTACCAAATCGAATTCCATTCCATTCCAATTTATTTTATTAAATTGGAAAAAGACTTTACTTTGGAAAATCTCCTTTAAATCTTAACAAAGATTTATAAATTCCAAATCATAATTCACTGTAAATCGGGTTAAAGAATGAATGTCGTTAAAACACAGTTCACAACAAACCCAATTCACATTCCATTAATTATCGGGTTAAGGAACAAGTGTTATTTAAAACACCATTCACGATAAACCCGAAAATCAATTCCAATTCAATTCCAATTAAATATTATTTAATTGGTATACTTCATTAAATCTAAATAAAAGATTTAATCTTTTTCTCAACTGGGTTTAAGAACAGTGTTAATGAAGACACCATTCACGACAAACCCAAATCCCATTTGATATTAAATACAAAGCTCTGAATAGAAAATATATCGGCTTATATTCAATATCAAATTCTACGACCAACAAATATCGTACTGGAAATAACGATATTGTTCACGTCAAAATGGCGTCAATCTAATCAACACGGCTTTATATATTTAAAATATATTCAGGTCCATCCCAAATCGGACATCAAAATCATATTTTGATTCTTTTCTAAATATTGTTTGAAAATATTCGTTATTTTAAAATAATCGTTATTTTAAAATATTCATTTTTTCTGAACTGGAATCAGACACAGTCAATTACCATATAATTTGATTATATGGATTTCACACAACAAATGTGTATAACAACAATGAAAACAACAATCCATCATCCAGAGTGCATTCTACACTGTGTAAGCATCAAATATAAATATTTAACGCTTATAACAGCTTGTCAATCAATCAATCGACATACAACTAATTATTGGGATTGGTGTATGTCCAATATCATCCCAATACCCGTATGAGCTTTCAAACAATCAAACACGGGTTTTATTTGTGCAGTTGGACGATGTGTAAAATTTATCGTCCCAATCAATATCAGTCAAATGTATGTACATAAACAAATTGTCCGATTTGTTTATAAATATTTATTTTATATACACGTTAAAAATTATATTTTTAACTATAAAATATTTGTTTAATCCACATCACACAATCAATTTTCACAACACATCAATCAAACAAACAAGTCATCCATGGTCTGTGGACGACGGGGGTCGGGTGCTGCTAAGCACCGTCTGCATCCTAGTATATATTTTAACTAGAAAACAAAATAAAAGTGAGGAGTTCTCACCTTGGAGTTCCACTCCATCAGTTTTACCTCTGAACTTTTGAACCGTTTGGATTTGTTTGAAATTCCAATGCAGTCCTTACCACGCTGTTAATAATAAAAATTATATTTTTATTGCTTCATTCCAATAAATAAAAATCACATTTTTTTTTCTACTTTATATATTTTTACGACGCTTCTTTCTATATAAAAAATATATTTTTATATTCCTACTTCTTATATAAAGATCGAATTTTTTATTTCGACGCTATAAAAATCACATTTTTATCTCAACATATATATAATAAAAATCAGATTTTTATTTCGTTACATATATAAAAATTATATTTTTATATTCTTTATTATATAAAAATTCTATTTTCAATCCGCTACTCATATAAAAATCGAATTTTTATTTTGCTACAACATATATAAAATTTGTATTTTTATATTCTCTATCTTATAAAAATCATATTTTTATAATCTCTACTATATAAAAATCATATTTTTCTTATCTCTATAATATAAAAATCATATTTTTATCATCTCTATAATATAAAAATCATATTTTTAATCGCTTAAAAATCATAACTTTTCTAATTAAAAATCAAATCTTTTTACCTAAGGAAATCATATCTTTTCACTTATAAAAATTTAATCTTTTCTTATGATGAAAATCATGTCCTTTCTATGAACAAAATTATATTTTTATATTTCTAAAAATCATAACCTTTCTCATATAAAAATCAAAGCTTTCTTTATACCCTAACTATAGAAATAAAAAATCAATTTTTATACTTAAGAAAAATCAGTTTTTTATGTAAATTAAAATTATAAAACTTACCTTTTAGCCAAAATCGAAGCTGCTGGGGGGGTCTTCACGGCGGCTAAGGAGACCGAGGGGGGGCGCTGGCCGCGACGGATGGCCGGAGCAGTGTCTGGTGGTGGTGTGGTGGGCCACGGGGTACTGGCGCGGTTCTAGGTCGGAATTGGGTTTGGCGCTGAAGAAGGAGGAGGAGGGGAGATCGAAAAGGGGGGTTCACCTGAGAAGCGGCGCCCTCCCAGGGGATCGCGGCGACGACGATGCCCCGCGTTCTTCCTTTCTTTTTTTCTTCTTTTTTTTTATTTTTTTATCAGGATACTGAAGAAGGAAAAGAAAAGAGGGGGGGTTTATGTAAAGAGATTTATATATAATATTTTATTTTATTTATTCTCTATAAAGTTGATTTTCTATTCGATCTCCAAACGAGACCCACCGCCTGTCGTCCATAACTAATTACCCCCATTCCAAACTCAATGGGATATGTATCGAAAGCTGATTCTATCGTTTCGATTAGTTTCCATTCAAATTAAAATATAGATCAGTATATTCAATTTTTAACGTACATTTCAATTTACCGAGGCCACATACGGACTCTAAAAATTCCCAAAAAATATATTTTATAGCTTCGTATTGACGATACGGTTCTAACAAAACTAACTTCGTCAAATTCTGAGATCGTTTGAAAAATGGCCATTTTCTGGTCGATCCAAATTGACTAAAACTGACAAAACACGTTTTCTTTCGCCACGCTCACATATTGATTTCAAAAATTATGAATTTTGGAATCTAGAAATAACTTGACATTCCGGATACAACAAAAGTGGTTTCGTCGAAAACGAAGGTCGTTTGCAAAATTTCCATTTTTAAGGGCTATATTTTCCATAGCGACTATTCTGAATTTTCAACTAGGCATAACTTTTTATTCCCGCTATGAAATTTTGATTTTTCGAATTCGTTGGAAAGATATTTTCAAATAGATTCTAATATTTTTTGTTTTGCTAAAATCCGGTTTATTTTGAATCCTGTACATTCCTTTGAAATTTGAAATCGAAATTTCATACTACTGCGCCATTTTCAGTTCCTTTTATAATTAAAAGTAAATATTTATATTCTAACGTCGATTCAAATAAATATATACGTTCTGCTTCTATTCAAAATAAATTCCTTGTCGTTATTATTTAAAATAAATCATTTTAAACATTCAAAATTCATTAAAATTGCCAAAATAAAAAAATTAAATTGGTTCGGATTTTCGGGTTATTACAATCTCCCCCACTTAAAACTTTTCGTCCCCGAAAAGGAACGGAGCTGAAAGTTGTTTTACAAATCAACTCAACTTTCATTATTTTCATTATTTCTTAAGTTATTCAACTTTTCAATTTCTAAGAACTTTCCAAATTTTTCAAAAATTTGGCTAACACCCTAAATTTTCGAAAAATTTCGCCATAACCTCCCCTGCACGGGAGCACAGGGAAAATCCCAAAATTTCCATACAGGCCTCTCCAATCCAAAAAGAACAAGAAACAGCCAAGCGGCTAGCCAATCGGCTCATAAAACATCCAAAACCCAAGAAATACAATAAACATGTACCTATTTTTCGGGCAAACAATTTTATTCCTCTTCTCTAGCCTCCTTGCTATGACCTGTTCAATGTATATACATGCATATGCATGCAATTTCAAACAATTTTCAATACAGTTCAATATTAGGTTCAATTTGGCCTAAATTCACCTTTCTTTCACATAATGGTTTAAAGGAATAATCATACAACACAACCATCAATCAATTAGTTGATTAGCTTTTCAAATTCATAACTTTGATACATAGTCCAAAAATTAGATTTTTGATGCCAAATCACAACAATAAGCCCTATCTAGTTTTGGTTCTCATACCAGTCAATTGGAAATATATAGAAATTCCACTTTCGAAACTCGAACATAAATTCTGATGATGTTTCGAACCACCATCAGAACATCTACGGGCGACTAGAGTGTGATTCTATATCTGTCCAGTATATTAAAACTTCAAATACACGCGGATCAGACGTATACGCAAAATCTTTATATACTTGATTGTCCAAATCAATATAAAAATAATATTCAAATACGAATAATTGATTTAAATTTTCAAAACAAAACTTGTTTTCAATTTTATTTGAAGACAACTCTCTTCCGACTCATTCTAGGATACTACAGATCCCATCTCTAATGAGTCATTCTCATTGGATATTACTAATCCAATCTCTAATGAATTCTTTCGTTTGGTTCTAACGTGTCTTGTTCTCGAGCTTTGTAAGCCAAAGCTCTGATACCAGCTGAAACGACCCGAACTTTCCCATGAAGGAAAGCCCGGATTGAGTTGAGAACAAGCCACATCGGGACACAAATAGAAGAACATTTCATTGCTTATTATAACAATTCCATTAGAATACAAGAATATACAGAGTATGAATAAATATTACACATCAAAGATTAAAATACATTAAATAGCAGCGGAAAACAATACAAAACACAACTGAAAGTAATACACGGACACAGAGCTTTCCGAATATCATTCCAGCTGTAAATCAGGATCCTGTGAATATAAACCTACAAAACCAAAACTACTAGCTGCCCGTGGAAAATAGGGGCACCCAGAGTTTAGGTTAAAACAATAAACTCTAGGTCGGTCATGTGACTGGTGTGAGAACTAAAACATTTATTTAAAACTTTACTCTAAATCAGATATATCGAGGGACCACGCCGTATAACACGGAACGGGTTTCCTCCCAAGAATACTAGTGCATATAACAAAACAGCGCAATGCTTTTTGGAAAAAATGAGGCTATTATAAGACCCATGTCCTATCACACAATGCAACGCAAACCAAGGGAGAGGGTTTTTCCTTATAATAGCCAAACATGCTTGGTACGTTAAAACAAATCATTTGATACTATTATAAGTGCATAGTGTATAAAACAACTTCAATCATAAGTATCAATCATAGACGACATAAGTGCCCTATACCACTATGTCGCCATATATAGGTTTACAATCAAAACCGCAAAGTCACGTATAGAAAGTTGGATTTCCATCTGTGAACCAAGGCAAGGGATCATCCTTACCGCTTCGAGACAATCTAGCCCATGTCTCAGGAACAGCCGCAACTGCACCTTGGATCGTCAGGGTCGGTCCACTCGATGTGGATTAAACTTAAACCCTGAGCACTACGTTTCCCCACCCTATGGGGCGTAAATGAGCCAAATGACTCCATCGGTCCCGGATCGACCGATATAACCGAGGCGCCTCGCTATCCATCATCCACATAAGTAAAATGTCCGGGCATGTAAAACCCAAAACACCACTCCTAGCTAGAAGGAAACGCATGCCCTCCCTGAGGTTCTTCTCCCGTTTCTGGTTCACACCGGGGTGTGAGGTTCGCGAATTAATGCTACACAAAGCTACGCTGTATTAAAGCTGTGCTTTGATCATCAACCACAAGACTCTGCTTTTCAACAGAAGCCTTGATCATTTGCATCTCAGCATGCCACACAGGCAATTCATGCCATGCGACTGATATCTATCGATATATAACCTCTGAGCTCGTACGTCTCAGAGAAAGGCATTAAGCAAGAGAATAAATTCTCCGCCACCAAACAGATATATATTTAATAGAAATCAATCAACACAGAACAAAATCCAATGTCAGATACACAATCCATTTACAAGTCCGTTCTGGGTGTGAACGAAACCGGAGGAACCTTATTCCTCGCATATCCATCGATCTCCAAGTACGTCTGGACGATCACCAACTGATTCCCTCCTCTTGGGTGTACAGCCCAATCAAGATCATCAGTAATTATCCAAACGACGTGAAGACCTACGATCTTCAACCACCGTCTTCATCGTCGACTTATCGTCGATTCAGTTATTCAGAATGGGGTGAACCCGGTCTTTCCAAATAACTCGCGTATATAATAAACAAGTGTTATAAAAGCACAACATACGCCTTATTCCAATCCAGAATATTCCTTTATTCAAATATTCTTTTACTTTAGGAAAGGTTCCCATTAATTTTATCAAAGATAAATTCTTTAAATTTATTCTTTATTCTTCTTTTGAATATCAATTCAAACCAAATTATGGTTTATCCAAACTAGTCGGGATTAGCGAACCTTACCGAAGTAATCATTTGTTAAATCTCCCAACACCAACCTATTCATCCCATGAAGTAAAACTGGTAATACTTCATATCTAACACCACAGTGTTATTGGTAAATTCAATTACCAATTCACGTTCAAAACTAATTAAAGATTTAACTATCTCCTGGAGAAAAACTGGTTATACTCCATTCTCGATCATTTCAATCTAATTAAAGATTCATTAAAACTCCACTTGGTTTTAATCTTCCCAAAAATTAATATTAATGATTGTTTAACTTGGGAAATCATAACCTGTCTTTAACTGGGTTAAAGAACCAATGTTATTTAAAACACGGTTCACGATAAACCCAAAATCACATTCTATTCCATCAGCCTTTAACCGTAAACTAGCCAGTGAACAATTCCATAAGTAAAAACTCTAAAGGCCAAAACCAATCATCAGATCAATACCCAGGAAACCATTCAACTTAACTAATCTCCAGTTAGTTTCTGATTTTATTAACTCCGTTGGATCTAAGAACAGTATTATTAAAGATACCATTCACGACAACCCAAAATTACATTCCATTAACATTGGTATCTTCATGGAAAACAAATCGATATATATATATAATCGATATAAACTTCCATATCCGACTAATAATATAAATGGAATAACGGCAAAGCCTTTTAAATTCCATATCTATTAGCAGTCCTCATCCACAGAAATTCACTTCGATTATTACCAAATCGAATTCCATTCCATTCCAATTTATTTTATTAAATTGGAAAAAAAACTTTACATTGAAAATCTCCTTTAAATCTTAACAAAAGATTTATAAATTCCAAATCATATTTCACTGTAAATCGGGTTAAAGAACGAATGTCGTTAAAACACAGTTCACAACAAACCCAATTCACATTCCATTAATTATAAGGTTAAAGAACGAGTGTTATTTAAAACACCGTTCACGATAAACCCGAAAATCAATTCCAATTCAATTCCAATTAAATATTATTTAATTGGTATACTTCATTAAATCTAAATAAAAGATTTAATCTTTTTCTCAACTGGGTTTAAGAACAGTGTTAATGAAGACACCATTCACGACAAACCCAAATCCCATTAGATATTAAATACAAAGCTATGAATAGAAAATATATCGGCTTATATTCAATATCAAATTCTACGACCAACAAATATCGTACTGGAAATAACGATATAAATATATCTTTCAAATTTCCATAACAATATCTGTATAATCACGAAATCCAACATCGAAATATTCCGAAGACAATTTCGATTCAAATCCATTCCAATTTACATATTGTGTAACGAGTCGGATTTTGCCCGGCCTTAATCGATCGCAAAATCGACCAAAACCGTTCAAATCCCGCCTACGTTAACTTTGGGAATACAACACATCAGAACAACAACAGCAGACTTTTATTACATCATGATAATATAACATCAGAGTACAGAATATATCAGAGTACATCGAAATTAAAATACAGCGGAAGAAAATTTTAAAATAAATTTAATACAGTGCAGCGGAAACAAAATAACTAAGACAGCGGAAGACTTCCAATGTTCTGGACACAACTTTACGCTTCAATCCAGGATCCTGCTAATGAGATAAACCTGTAGACAAACTACTCGACTGCCCGTGTGGAAAGAGGGCACTCGAGTTTGCAAAAAGGTGGAAACAAACAACGGGTCAGTCGTGGGACTGGTGTGAGAATTCTTAACTAATTAATCACTATTAATAGGACAAATCCAAAGACCACGCCGCTAACGCGGAACGGGTTTTATTCCAATGGATTGTCGTGCATAACTTAAAGTAAATCGTAAAACAACGCAATGCTTTTTAGAAAAATGAAATCACCATAAGACTCAGGTCCCATCACACAATGTAACACACACCAAAGGATAGAGTTTTACCTTATGGTGATCAAACATGATAAATACGGCAAATACGAGTTTGATATTATTATTAGTGTGTATATGTTTTAAAAACAATTTCAATCATAATGTATCAATCCTAGGAAGCATAGGTACCATATGCTATGCCTCCATACTAGTAATACAATCAAAACCGCATGGGGCGTATTGGATTTTGGATTCCATCATGAGTCAAGGCTAGGGAGGAGCTCCTACCGATTCGAGACACTCTAGCTAATGTCTCAGGATCCCCCGCAGTGAACCCTTGGATAGCTGCAGAGCCGGTCCGCAAATACAGCTTAGCGGATTGGCAATTCCTGAACACACATTTCCCGGTCCTATAGGACCTATCTGAGGCGCCTCATTCCATCATCCACATAAGTAAAATGTCAGGGCTGGTAGGTCACTGACACCACTCTAGCTAGAAAGAAACGTGCTGCTCTCCCTGCGTTCCCTTCTCCCGTTTTAGACTCCGCCGGTGTGTGAGGCTCGCGAAGTCACGCTATACACAAAGCTATGCCTAAACAGACTATGCTTTGATCGTCCCACAAGGCCTGCTTTTCAACAAAGCCTTGATCATATGCATCTTAGCATGCCACATCATCACTCCATATCACACTACCAATCCTTTGCCGAAATATATGAACGGGTGTTAAGCAAGAGAATAAATTCTCCGCCACCAAACATCCATACATTCGACAGAAGATTAATAACATGATATATAATGGAGTACGATGTCAGACACACAATCCATTTATAAGCTTATGCTCTGGGTCTGAGCGAAAGCCAAATCCGTACAAATCAACACTACGTCTGGGCAACTCCTACTATTACCTTATCATGGTAGCGAGCCATTCTAATGCAACAGTCATCATCGTCCATTCGATGTGGAGATTTGACGGTCTTCAATCGCCGTCTTCCAATCTTGGATTTTTAAACGTCGTTTAATTATTTGGAATGAGATAAACTCGGACTTTCCAAATAATCCTCGTATATATATATATATATATTGAAAATCCTTCTTACACATTAATAATTATTTAAAATAATTAAATTTTTATATAACGACGCCTTAAGTCCATGGGTGACTATGGCGCTGCATTCAACCAATTTTGATTTTTACATTTCTCAGAATCTAACCGTTGGATCATAATGTAATATATATCGTTGGAAAGATTTTTCCAAGACGGTCCTAACGGTTTCAGTTTCAAGAAAATCCGACGGTCGGATCTTCTTGTATAGTTGTTTAAAAGTACGATTTCAAAACGCGAACTACCACGCCCTAGTCGTTCAATTTTGATTATATATGTATAATCATTGAATCGCAATAACGTTGTTTGGTTAAAACAACGCCCTACACAACTACCGACACTCGCCAAATTTTTAATTCATTTGACAAATGAAAATACTATTACCGCATCCTAGCTTCATTCTTTAACTTACATTGAAAATGTAAATTTTGATACACTCAAAATCTTTAAATTACATATAAAAATATAATTTCTAATGACAATGCAAACCCTACTCTTAATTCACATTGTGAAAACATGATTTGTAATTACAATGCAAACACTACATCTAATTCACATTGTAAAAATATAATTTTTAATTACAATGCAAACACTACATCTAATTCACATTGTAAAAATATAATTTTTAATTACAATGCAAACACTACATCTAATTTACATATGAAATAAATCAATTTTATTTCTAATGTTCATTCTCATTTTATGTTACATATATATATAAGAAAAATGCAAATTCTATCATACAATGGAATTGCATCCTTTAATTGCATAGAAAAATGTAGTTTTGTCATACGGTATACTTTCCTATAGACATTACATATAAAAAAGTAATATTTAACACACAATGTAAATTCATGTTTTAATTACATATAAAAATGTAAATTTTATCCTACGGTGTAATTCCCTATATGATTTACATATAAAAATGTAAATTTTAACATACGATGAAATTTCCATGTTAATTACAAAGAAAAATGTAATTTTCAACATATGGCATTAATTCACTTTATAATTTACATATAAAAATGTAAATTTTAACATACGATGGAATTCTCATATTAATTACAAAGAAAAATGTAATTTTTAATATACGACGTAAATTCACTTTATAATTTACATATAAAAATGTAATTTTCGTCATGCAATGTAAATTTACATTTTAATTACATAGAAAAATGTAATTTTCGACATACGGTGCAAATTTATATAAAAATTACATATAAAAATGTAATTTTTGTTCATGCGGTGTAAATTCATTCTTAAACTACATAATAAAATGTTATTTAATTCATGCGATGTAGATTCATTCATAAATAACAAAATAAAATGTTATATAATTCATGCGATGTAAATTCATTTTACAACATAAAATTTCTTTCTTTTACTTACAATGTAAAAGCATCAACTTTTTATTCACAATGTAAAAGTATCTACCTTTATATTTTCAATGTAAAAATATCAACTTTTTATGTTTTACAATGTAAAGACATCAACTTTTATATTTTGCAATGTAAAAATATTAACTTCTCTATTTTACAACGTAAAAAATATAATCTTTCCTATTTACAAATGTAAAAATATTACCTTTTCTACTTTACAATGTAAAAATGTAAACTTTTCTATTTACAATGTAAAAATAATGTCTTTTTATTTTCAACATAAAAAGATTGTCTTTTTTTTATTTTCAACATAAAAAGATTGCCTTTTTATTTACATCGCCAAATTCTCAATATAAAATCCATTCTTTCTTTACAATGTAAAATTTACTCTTTAATTACAATGTAAAGTCCATTCTTTTTATTACATAAAAAAAAATGTAAATCTTCCTACGGTGAAATTCATATATATTAATATTAAAAATAATGTCAACTACTCCTACGGTTAAATTTCTTTTTAAAATTGACATTAAAAATGTTAATGACATCCTACGGTTAAATTTACTATTTAATTTACATTGAAAATAATGTAAATTTATACATGCGGTGAAAATACTTTATTTTCATAATAAAAGGTAAATTTCATGTCATCGCAAATTCTGATTTTAATTTTACATCCTACGGTTGAATTTCTATCATATTAACATTAAAAAATTTAATTTACATCCTACGGTTGAATTTCTATCTTATATTTGCATATAAAAATGATGCAACTTTATTTCATCTTCATTTTCTATCTTATATATGCATATAAAAATGATGCAACTTTATTTCATCGTCATTTTCTATCTTATATTTGCATATAAAAATGATGCAACTTTATTTCACATCATAAAATTTCATTCTTTTACTTACAATGTAAAAATATCATTAGTTTAACCTGTTGAATATTTTCAATTTCAAACATAACATGACATGACATCCAAATCCACAATCCGTTCAACAAACAATTACTTCCATCACCAATAATTTATTTACATTTAATTATAAAAATAAATAACTATTCGAAAATTGAGTGAGCAAAAGAGTTCTCACCTTTGCCGGCTTTAAATGACGGTTCGGGCCCAATTTTAGCCCAAAATTCAACATGCTCCAAATTTGATGAAATTAGTGTCTACGCGTAGCTCTCGACTCACTGATCGCAGCAAATCCTGTTTCGTGCGATTTCGAGTTCGTATCAAAAAGATATGAATTTTCGAAGTTTGTAATAATTAAATAATTAATTTAAATTATGAAAATTACCCAAATTTTCAACTTGCTCCAAATTGGACAAAATTACTGCTCGCTCGAAGCTCTTGACATAACGATCTCAACGGATTCAGTTTCATGCAATTTCGATAACGTGACAAAAAGTTATGCACTTGCGAAGTTAACAAATCGATTAAAATAATATTTAAATTTGTAAAAATTACCCAAAATTTCAATTTTCTCCAAATTGGACAAATTTGGTGTCCACGCGAAGCTCTAATCGCCATGATCACAGCAGACCTGAAATCGTCAAATTTCGATCTCGTATGTAAAAGATATTGCATTACGAACATAGAACATAAATGTTTCGCGTTTAAGCCCCTAACCTTTTTTTTCAAACAGCACCCTGAACTTAAAATGCTCGCCACGGCCAAACCGCACGTCGGAATTGCACGAAACTAGCGCCATTCTCTCCGGCTTCTCCCCCTCTTTCCACGGCTGGTGGTCCCCCCCTCCAATTCGCCATGTGGGGCCCACGATCTGCAGATGAACGGAAAAGTACAGTTTCCGTTCATCTTGGTGCTGCGGCCGCCTCGGTGCTCTAAATGCCCCCAAATTTTTACAGTAGCTTGACCTCGACCTCCCGAACAACTTCTCTGTCTGTCACTTCGCCTGAAAATGTACTGATTGGCGGGAAATTGCTCATCTTTGCGACTGTCCTGTTTTCAGCACCCCTCCAATAAAATTGACATTCCGGCCAACTCCAACCACCTGAGACCATGCCACCACCGCCAAAAGAACCGTATGGTTCCCCTCTACCTCTGCCTGAAGTCGCTCGACCTAATTCTCTTCGTGGGGCCCGCAATAGCCAAAAAACGAAAATATGGCTGCTGCCTTTAGATTGAGATTCCGGCAAACCCGTGCGACGATAGGTCTTGAATTTTTCGTGGTAGATAGAGGATAAGAAGATGAACAAAACCCAGAAAGGGTTTGGTCTGATTTGGTTTGGATTGAGAGTTATAAATTGTTTTGTTTTCAGGGGCTTATTTGCAAAGAATTATTTAGAGTGGAGGCCATGAAAATGAAGAAGGAGAAGGTGGCTGGTAGGTTTAGGGTTATGATTCAGCTAATGGCTGAGGAAAAGATATTTTATATGGGGTTAAGAATGTTATTAGGCCCAATTACCCTTTTATGTATTTATTTATACAATTTGCACCCATTTTCATATTCTAAAAATTCGTGTTAACTCCTACGAATTCCAATTTTTATGAAAATTGAAACATAAATATTTCTTGACATTACGGATTCAAAGAAACTGGTTTCGTTAAATTCCGAGTCCGTATGAATCTATTAAATAATAGTAAAGCAGAAGCTTTTCAAGCTCTCTCCTCGATTCTCTTAGTTCTCCCTGATCCCCTTAATTTTCTCAATTCTCCTTAATTGTAGAAGATATCTGTTTTTAACTTTATTTTTCTTGATATTTAATATTTGAATATTTTAATTATTTAGCTAACGTCCTACATTATCATTCCACGCGATATCTCTCCATCGTATCCACATTCCCCAAAACCGTTTATTCCTCCCAGATTCAGACTTCCATTTTAGTTCCACAAATTGGCGTCGATTTCAGATCTGAAACTGATGGCGCCGCAGTTTCCGATATCGCCGCTGCATACATCTCAAAACATCATTGCGAGGTAATCCGTTGTCTCTCCAATTTCCTTCCTGCCGATTCAGTTCGAAAAAAACAAATTTTCAGATCTAAAATCTAGCCTCAGATCTAAGAAAAAAGAGTAGTTTTAGATGTTCAAAGTGAAGCCCTGCTTTAGAGCTTACTCTCATTACTCGACAGAGCGCCCTTTCACATCACAAATCTTACCATTGAATGGACTTGACGTAAATGTGTTAAAAGTCGACTTTTCGTATTGGTTTATGGATTTGGCTTACGAGGTACTATTTTTTTTCTCCCTTGAAATTCCTTTTTCCATAGGTTGAGCAGCGAAGGAAATCTTTTGATAATCAATGAAAATAGCTGGGCATCCATTGAAATCACCAATTCAGGATCAACGCAAAACAGTTGTAAATTTAGCCATATTTGATCTTCTGTTCTTGTGTTATGTTTTAAGATCATTTTGTCGGTTTTGTTTATCTTTCCATTAGGATTACCTTATTCCTTAATCTGAAAGAAATTTGCAATAGAGGTTTTTTTTTTTTTTGTATTTGTATTTTGCTTCTGTTTACATTGAAGTTGAATTTGGACAATTTTGTTCTATTACAGATCCTCAATTGTTTAGGCAACTCATTTTGAATTGGCAAGGCTGTGGATCTTAAGTGTTAGAGGTCTTCCTCTCAACTTTGTTCGTGTAAGTGTTTTTTATCATTTGGAAATTTTGATTTTTTTTATTCTTACTTGATAGCTTGAAACTGCTGCAGGTAGATGGTAGAACACTAAATTAGCTCGATTCATGGGGTTTTGTGCTTGAACTAAGGATCTGTACTAGGTATACACTGAAGTTCTAATATCTCTTTCTCAAATTCTACTTTAATGAGCTTTTGTTTAATGTTCTTCAGTAGGTAGTTAAGTTTTAAGTATGTAAATACTAAATTAACTATTTCTACAGTCATAAATTGCAGTTTGCTAAGATTTAGCATGTAACACGTGCCTGACAAATCCACATGTTATCTGTCATCCTTAGTGACTCATTGATAGCCTTAGTACTTCACTTCTGTTGTATCATGTTCATAAAAAAAAGAAATTCTCAATAAGGTTTAATACTGCAAAGAACGTTGCTAATTTCCATTTGGTTAGTGAACTTGGTTTTGTTTAATACATAACAACTGCAAATAGATTCAAATTTTAAAAATGTTAAATAATTTGGAGATCGATCTCCGCATTTACATCTGAAAGCAAACAGAAAGAATTGAACTCTTAAATAATTGAAACTACAAAAATCGATAAGCAAACTATATATAGTAGAACAACTTATCTAAAAGATGATGATTCTTCAAAAGTTTCTTCATTTACTAAGAATTGTCAAAAATAGTAACTACAGAATTACGGAAAAAAATGATGTATAGCTTGGAGTAAAATTTGATATATGTATAAAATAATAAAGGCATTATTCAAACCAACTTCATATGAACCGTTGAGCATGTTGGTTCACACATTAACTAAATATTATAATGATTCATTGATATGGATTTCAATTTTAAATCCATAAAATTAGCTGTAACAAAATTCAAATACAACCAATAATGTTAAGCTCTTCATACACAATAATGATATAATTCATCATAAATACATCATGTGCATACAATTATAAAATTTAGATATTAAACATAATTAGATAGTTATAAATATTCAAACAGAAGGAAATAAAAAACATCGAAGGATCAGAAATATCAAAAAGTCCTAATTAATTTTCACTAATTAATGAATCTAAAAAGTCTATTTTGGTATCATTCATAAATTCAAGTTATTCTTATTCTTATTTTTCCATGAAATTAGAAAATTCATTAAAGTCAGAAACCTTTAATACTTTGGTTTGTGTATAAATTCAAAAAATGTATAAAATTTCAAAACTGAAAACATAAATTCACAACAGGTTTTGAAACATTGGTAAAATATCATAAACATTCATATAGTTTAAAAAATATAGAAAATTCACTCAGTATCCTTAACTCACAAAACTCAAATATTACCAACGAATTTCAAAAAACCTGAATTTGAGAATGATTTCAAATTTACTTAAAAATTTGAAAGAATGAAGTGTTTCAAATGATTGGGGAATATATATACCAAAATCCAAAAAAAGAATTAATGGTTTAAAAAATATTATTTTAAACAATAGTAGAAAAAGGAATATAAAAAAATCTGTTCAAAATATATAATAAACTAAAATATCATAAATCTGATTTTGCCATAAATTGCAAAAATACAACAAAATTTAAGATATTTTACTTTTCTGGAATTATTCTTTAAAAAGCATTAATAATTTCTAATTTCTTTCAACATGTTTAGAAAAATTAATGCGGAAATGGAATAGTTGGTTTGCAAATGCACTTACCAAAAAGGTTTGAGTTCTGAAAGGCATAAATTTGAGCATAACATCATAAAGTGTCTTCTAAATGATACAAACATTGTGGCTAACCGAAAATAATTATACACAAATTGGCTAAAAAATAATGTTCTGTATTGTTATACAATACAGCTTTTTCAAATTGCTCAAATAAAACAGTACTAAGCGCATACTTGATTTCCTGATATCTTACTATGTTTGACTTTGGTGTTGCTGTAATTCATCAAGTGATAAATTATAATCATAGACTTTGATTCTTATTTTTTGACAAGCCACCATCCCCATTTTATTTTTTGACAAGCTATCGGGATATGAAAACATAGGCAATACTGCCACCAAGTTGCAGACAGGTAACAGTTCATATCTCATTTCATTATTTTTAGGTTGCAAGTAAGCTGCGATTTCGTTTTATGTTAATAGTTGCTGGTAGGATAGGCTAATTTGCTACAAATGGTACGCAAGTTTGTATTGGGCATTGTTAACTACTAAGACAAATGCAATGGATTATTTATATATCCACCACCCATGAATATAATAATTTATCCAACGGTCCCTACCAATGTGTTAATTTTGAGTGGCTCTGTTTAAAAGATTACACGTAGCCATTCATTTGTTGGGTAAAGACGTACTGATATGATGACATACATGATACATGGCCACATCTTTTAATTTCAATAAACAATGAAATATACACTTCTGTTATACTAATCTTACATAGTTGTCATACCTTATTCCCTACCATTACGGTGTTATTTCTCTTATATGACATGAGAGTAATAAATTTTGAATATTCTTTCTTGATTATTGATTAACTAAATTTCTTCACATTAAAGTAGTTATGCAAGTTCTGATTGTGATCGAGAAAGCAAGCATACAATGTTTATGGTTTATTGCCTTTAAGTCTGTTATACAGTGTATTAATTTTCTATATTTTTCATTCAGGAGATATAACTGAGAATGAAGAACTTATACAGAAGTAGAAAGATCTGCCTGAAATTGAAGAAAGATTAGATTATTGTGGAAGAGTCAGTTCTCTTTAATTTTGGGTATATATGGTTTGATTATAGATGAATGATTTTATTAAATACATACCTTAAATTACTGCCCCCTATCATAGACGCTCATTAATGTATGTTGTATATTTTTCTATGAATAATGGAACTGATTAGTAAAGATGCCCCAGTCATTGTTAGCTTTATTCAGTATTACATGCATTTGATATCTTTTATTTTCCTTCTACAATTCATTGGAGGTGTTGTAAGAGTATCATGCTCTTCCATTTACGTGCACCTCTATGTTCACATGATTGATTCATATGGTCCATAAATAAACTGAAGTTAAAATATGAGATTTTCTCAACTATGCATCTGAAATTACTGTCCTCCAATATAGACACTCATTAATATCTGTTTTATATTTTTCTATGAATAATGGAACTGATTAGTATCTGTTGATTTAGGTAGTTAATAAAGATGCCCCACGCCTTTATAGACTTTATTCAATATTATATGTATTTTATATCTTTTATTTTCCTTCTGCAATTCAATGGAGGTGTTGCAACAGTATTATGCTCTCCCATTTATGTGTGCCTATGTTCACATTATTGATTCATATGTTCCATAAATAAACTGAAGTTAAATTATGATTAAGACCAAGAGAAATGCTGAGGATACTCGCGTGAAGCGAGTATAAATCACAGCCGCTCAGCTGATTGGGCACAGGAAATGGACTCAGGTATTTTTGTTACTTTTTTAGCTGCAGGTGGGTCCCATCCTAATTCTATCAGCCAATCAGCTGAGCGAGTACAAGGATACTCGCTTTCACGCGAGTGTCTGTAGCATTTGTGTCAAGACCAATATTAGGTTTCTAAGGTGCTTATATTTGGGGAAGGAAGCGTAGTAGACCTAAGGAGCTGTGAATCTTAGGTGATAGAAGTTACTGAAAAATAAAGATGATGGATCTTTGATATAATCAAGTTCATCTTATAAGATACTTATGTAGACTTGCATTAGCTGATGTAGAGAGTAGGTCGAAGTGTATTAGATTTAACAAGTATGCCAATCCCACCCATGATGTGGAGAAAGACGGTAGACTGAGGAAACTTGCAGTAAGTTATTAGAGTAAGTCATTGCAATGTTGGAGTTTCATGTTTTTAGAAATATTTTGATGATCATTCACTTTCTCTTGTGATTTACATTTCAGTTCATATATATAAATTAATTATTTAGTGTTAAGTTTAAAATAATAATATAAATGTAAACATGTGATATTTTTTAGTTATATCACCAGTGACAGAATGGAAATTTCAACAATATGCATCATAACTATAAATGTAAATGTCATTTTAATTATACTAAAACATACAAGTTACATGACATGCAGTATAACATAAACAATAAGGAACTTTTATAAAATACACTTTTTAAACTTTGAAATACACAGATTTTCTTTTTTAAAAACACGTTTAAGAAACATTATTACTTTTAGTTCTACCCAAACTATATAGTTGCAGTAGAAACAAAAAATATTTTCACGTTTGCAAAAGAAAAACCACTTTAGCATAGAAAATTCAAAAAGATTGTTTATAGAAATGTGAGACTAAGTGCAAATTTAACTTTTGAAATAAAACAAAAAATAATAGCAATAAAATATCAGAACAATTATCAATAAATTTGTCATCCATTAAAAATTATGTTTTTTAATAGCAAAAACCTTAATTTTAAAATTCATACAACCTCTTACCAAACTACCTCGGTTCTCTTCTAATATTTTGTATTTGAATTCATATATTAGAGTTAATCAATAATCTTAAAACTACAATTAACCTTAGTAAACTATTAGTCGTTGATGTGTCAAATAAATCATAAAAGTATAAAAGTTTCAATATTCGCACAATATTCATATTAACAAAAAAGATATAAAATTCATTTGAATATACAAATACATCTGTTATATAACAAAATTACATATGTAAGCAATAATTGCAAATTTAATTGATGATTCATCTATATTGATATATTGATGCATTATGTTGTAAAATTCTTATTTTAACTAAAAATGCTTACGTTCTGAAATTTCTAGGATTGCTTAAAAGCCCACCTTAATGTCACATAATTTTGTACATTTACATCAATATATTTTTATTTAACCATGTAATCTTAGTTTCACTTTATTAAGAATAAATTCAATTAATAAATATTCATTATTTCATCTAATAAATCAGTAAATGTGATAGTTTCAATTTGTATGTCACATTAATATTAAGAAAAGCTATTAAATAGAATTTCCATTTAAATATAACGATATATAATCCAGATATCATAAATAGTTAATTTACATGAATGATATTAACAAAACTAATATATTATTCATTTAACAAATTAACATATCTACATTTTTGAATTCGTTTTTAGCCTTAAATATCAATATTTCGACAATTCTATAGTTATGTACAACTTCATCGACTGTTTTCTAATATTTCATGCGTAGATCTATGTATTTAAATTGCTTACGAAATCTCAAATTTAAAGTATTTTAATAATCTATATATCAGCCATATATGTATACATACACGCACTAATATAAACAACAATGGAAAAATTATGTTTATTTTTATAAATATACAGATCACATGCGTATATTTATATACATAAACAATAATAACAAAGTTAATTTGTAAATCAACTATAATCTTTTATGTATATAAAAAATAAATTTATCATAGACGTCAAAAAATTCTATTTTTAACTTCAAATAACTCTACATTAAAATCTCTGCAATTTTATTATAACATCCTTCTCAATCTATTCATATTATTTACTCTTATGTCAGCATAATTACATGTTTTCAAATTTATCATATATAAAAGAAACAAGTTAGATAAAAAAATGTTACATAACACATACCATGTACAAACAATTACAACAATGTGTGTTACACTTAATTTGCCGATTTTATCATGTATTAAAAAAAAATCAATTATAACATTAAATTTTTAAATTTTTTTTTTTTTTATTATCGTGTGCAACGCACGGGTTACACACTAGTAAATTATGAATTTTTAAAGTCTGAAAATTGACCGTTTTTCACTGTAAAATTAATAACGACCACATACTGACTCCAAAAATTACGAATTTTGGAATCTAGTAATAATTTAATATTCCGGATCCAACAAGAGTGGTCTCGTCAAAAACGGAGGTCGTTTGCAAAATTTCCATTTTTAAGGCGTATATATTTAATATTAAAAATACATTTTTAAATCAATAATTTCCGAAACTCGAAATATATAAGTGTTTATACTTTTTCAATGCAGAAACATCATTTTGAACTCAATGGAAGTGGTTTCAAGTCGAAATTCCTTTACATGCAAAAAGTAGCATTATTGACCTATGCAAATTACCTTTCTAAAAATTGAATTGGCCATAACTTTTGATTCCCACTATGAAATTTCGATTTTTCGGATTCGTTGGAAAGATATTTTTAAATAGATTCTAATATTTTTGGTTTCATTAAAATCCGTTAAATTTTGCATCTTGTATGGTCAGTCAAAGTTCAAGTTTGACTTTTCAAACTACCGCGCTATTTCTAACTCTTTTTATAATTAAAATTGAATTATTCATTCTAACTTCGATTTGAATCAAATTTCCAATCATTTTTATTTTAAATAAATTATTTTAAATAACAAAAACTCATTAAAATCACTTAAAATAAATTTTAAATTGGCCCCAAAATTCAGGGTTGTTACATATTGGAAATTCTGGTTATTTTTAAAACCATTTCAAATC
Organism: Allium sativum; assembly: GCA_030737875.1. Taxonomy (NCBI): domain Eukaryota; kingdom Viridiplantae; phylum Streptophyta; class Magnoliopsida; order Asparagales; family Amaryllidaceae; genus Allium; species Allium sativum. The sequence goes on from CM060922.1 coordinate 708,756,325, forward strand.
CAATTTATTTATTTTAAAAACATTGGATTTATAATTCTAGTTCAAAACTAGTTCATTTCAATAAAAATCTATGTTTATCCTTTCAAATATGGAATTTTTCATCCCAATTTTTTTCCAAATCATTTCTTATGATTTTACACAAATTATTGCTATTTTTAATAATTTTATCAAGGCCCGTACAGTCGATTTCCATAAATGGCCAACGAACTGCACTTACAGCAACCTTTTCCAATTTTGATTTAGACATAATTCCAAATCCAACCGTTAGATTTCAAATCTCTAATATTAGCTAGAAAGCTCTTTTCGATACGAACCCAACAGTTCCAGTTTTAGGAGAATCCGACGGTTGGATCTCCCGTAATATCCGTTCGAAGTCAATGGTCGAAATTCGCGAACTGCCGTAGCGCGGCACGTTCTATTCAGGCCATTGTATATATATAATATATATTATATATATTTCATCGATTTCCTTTTAAAACGTATTTTATAAATCGTTTTAAATTCGTTTTCAAAACGATTTCAACTTCATACTCAATTTCAAATCTAAATTGAATATTTCATATTATCGACATATAAATGATAATATTTTCAAAACATTATATTTTGAAATCAATTCCTTTTCGATATTCATTATGAAAATGAATAAAATCGATATAAATATCGTTCACGTCAAAATGGCGTCAATCTAATCAACACGGCTTTATATATTTTAAATATATTCGTGTCCATCCCAAATCGGACATCAAAATCATATTTTGATTCTTTTCTGAATATTGTTTGAAAATATTCGTTATTTTCAAATATTCATTTTTTCTGAACTGGAATCAGACACAGTCAATTACCATATAATTTGATTATATGGATTTCACACAACAAATGTGTATAACAACAATGAAAACAGCAATCCATCATCCAGAGTGCAATCTACACTGTATAAGCATCAAATATAAATATTTAATGCTTATAACAGCTTGTCAATCAATTAATCGACATACAACTAATTATTGGGATTAGTGTATGTCTAATATCATCCCAATACCCGTGTGGGGCTTCAAACAATCAAACATAGATTTTATTTGTGCAGTTGGGCGATGTGTAAAATTTATCGTCCCAATCAATATCTGTCAAATGTGTGTACATAATCAAATCGCCCGATTTGTTTATAAATATTTATTTTATATAAACATTAAAAATTATATTTTTAATTATAAAATATTTGTTCAATCCACATCACACAATCAATTTTCACAACACATCAATCAAACAAACAAGTCATTTATGGCATGTGGACGACGAGTGTCGGGTGCTGCTAAGCACCATCTGCATCCTAGTATATATTTTAACTAGAAAACAAAATAAAAGTGAGGAGTTCTCACCTTGGAGTTCCACTCCATCAGTTTTACCTCTGAACTTCTGAACCGTTTGGATTAGTTTGAAATTCCAATGCAGTCCTTACCACGCTGTTCATAATAAAAATTATATTTTTATTGCTTCATTCCAATAAATAAAAATCACATTTTTTTTCTACTTTATATATTTTTACGACGCTTCTTTCTATATAAAAAATATATATTTATATTCCTACTTCTTATATAAAGATCGAATTTTTTATTTCGATGCTATAAAAATCACATTTTTATCTCAACATATATATAATAAAAAACAGATTTTTATTTTGTTACATATATAAAAATTATATTTTTATATTCTTTATTATATAAAAATTCTATTTTCAATCCGCTACTCATATAAAAATCGAATTTTTATTTCGCTACAACATATATAAAAATCGTATTTTTATATTCTCTATCTTATAAAAATCATATTTTTACAATCTCTACTATATAAAAATCATATTTTTCTTATCTCTATAATATAAAAATCATATTTTTATTATCTCTATAATATAAAAATCATACTTTTAATCGCTTAAAAATCATAACTTTTCTAATTAAAAATTAAATCTTTTTACCTAAGGAAATAATATCTTTTCACTTATAAAAATTTAATCTTTTCCTATGATAAAAATCATGTCTTTTCTATGAACAAAATTATATTTTTATATTTCTAAAAATCATAACTTTCTCATATAAAAATCAAAGCTTTCTTTATACCCTAACTATAGAAATAAAAAATCAATTTTTGTACTTAAGAAAAATCAGTTTTTTTTTTGTAAATTAAAATTATAAAACTTACCTTTTAGCCAAAATCGAAGCTGCTGGGGGGGTCTTCACGGCGGCTAAGGGGGCCGAGGGGGGCGCTGGCCGCGGCGGATGGCCGGAGCAGTGGATGGTGGTGGCGTGGTGGGCCACGGGGGGTACTGGAGCGGTTTCAGGTCGGAATTGGGTTCGGCGCTGAAGAAGGAGGAGGAGGGGAGATCGAAAAGGGGGGTTCACCTGAGAGGCGGCGCTGGAGGCGCGGCGCCCTCCCTGGGATCGCGGCGGAGGCGATGCCCCGCATTCTCCCCTTCTTTTTTTCTTCTTTTTTTTATCGGGATACTAAAGAAGGAAAAGAAAAGAGAGGGGGGGGGTTTATGTAAAGAGATTTATATATAATATTTTATTTTATTCTCTATAAAGTTGATTTTATATTCGATCTCCAAACGAGACCCACCACCTGTCGTCCATAACTAATTACCCCCATTCTAAACTCAATAGGATATGTATCATAAGCTGATTCGATCGTTTCTATCAGTTCCATTCAAATTAAAATATAAATCAGTATATTCAATTTTTAACGTACATTTCAATTTACCGATGCCACATACAGACTCTAAAAATTCCCAAAAAATATTTTCTAGCTTTGTATTGACGATACGGTTCTAACAAAACTAACTTCATCAAATTCTGAGATCGTTTGAAAAATGGCCATTTTCTGGTCGATCCAAATTGACTGAAACTGACAAAACACGTTTTCTTTCGCCACGCTCACATATTGATTTCAAAAATTATGAATTTTGGAATCTAGTAATAACTTGACATTCCGGATCCAACAAAAGTGGTTTCGTCGAAAACGAAGGTCGTTTGCAAAATTTCCATTTTTAAGGGCTATATTTTCCATAGCGACTATTCTGAATTTTCAACTGGGCATAACTTTTTATTCCCGATATGAAATTTTGATTTTTCGAATTCGTTGGAAAGATAATTTCAAATAGATTCTAATATTTTTGGTTTTGCTAAAATCCGGTTTATTTTGAATCCTGTACATTCATTTGAAATCGAAATTTCAAACTACCGCGCCATTTTCAATTCCTTTTATAATTAAAAATAAATATTTATATTCTAACGTCGATTCAAATAAATATATACGTTCTACTTCTATTCAAAATAAATTTCTCATCGCTATTATTTAAAATAAATCATTTTAAATATTCAAAATTCATTAAAATTGCCAAAATATAAATTTTAAATTGGTTCGGATTTCCGGGTTATTACACTGTGTCTAAAACATTGATAGTCTTCCGCTGTGTTAGTTTATTAATTCCGCTGCATTGTATTAAGTTTATTGTAAATTAATCTTCCACTGTATTATATTCGATGTACTCTGATATTCTGTACTCTGATGTAACATTATTATAATGTTTATAAAAGTCTTATGTTATTTGTTCTGATGTGTTGTATGCCCAGAGTTAGCTTATGTGGGATTCGAACGGTCTTGGTCGATTTAGCGATCGGTTAAGTTCGGGCGAAATCTGTGTCGTTACAGCTGGTATCAGAGCTTTGGTTAACTCAAATCTTTGGGGTACAACTTGTTAGAACTGAACAAAAGACTATTCAGAAGTAGGATTAGAAATATCCTATAAAAGAATACTCATTAGAGATAGGATCAGTAGTATCTTAGAATGAGAAAACTCGTTAGAGATGGGGTTAGAAATTCCCTAGAATGAGTTGAGAGTGACAAGTTTATAATTAATGTATTTGCTATTATATATATAATCCGATTTTAGAAAATCCGATTTTAGAAAATATGATTTTTGAATATATAAAAGTTATATATATTTGAAAGGCTAACCAACTAATTGATTGATGATGATGTTGTCTGATTATTAGTTCAACTAATAAAATTTTGAAACCAATAAAAGAATGAAAATTTAGTTGGTTAGTTAAACAACTTTCAGCTCCGTTCCTTTTGGAGGACGAAAAGATTTTGAGATTGTAACAACTCGGAAAATCAGAACCAATTTAAAAAATTTATTTTAAGAATTTTTGACAGAAAATGCGTCAGAATTTAAAAATTCCATTTTAAATTAAAATTAAAAAATTAAAAAAAACTTTTAAATAAAATTATGATGTTATTTATGTATGATTTGAAATTTATTTCTAATAAATAATCATTTGTAATTAGATAAATAGTGATTTATTACAATTGAAATTAGTATTAAGTTGTATGTATATTTGTAATAATTAACTTCAAATAATTGATAATAAAAGAAAACAGTAGTTGAGTCATTGTATTGTTAAAAACTTTAATATAAGAGTTTTATGATAATTAATAATAAAATCAAAACATAATTTCTTTGCTCATTCACATTTCATGCAAGTTTATTTTGCTTTCTTTTCATTTTTTAACTTCATCAAATTCACTACCTCTTTTCTCTCTATTCCATTGTTTTCATTAATTACGCATTCATTTCTTTCCTTTATCTATTAATTTATTATCCTTTATTCTATTAATTTATTTCTCTTCATTCTATTTTCAAACATGTATTCTTATTTCTTAAACTTACATCCCTTTATTTCTCCTTGTCTTTTTTTTCCTTTTATTATCTCTCTTCAGAAACAAATCAACTCCATGTATGTATATTTATTTATTTTATTTATTCTTGCATAAGCATTGAATAGGTTGATTTAAAATAATATGTAGATTCTAAATAAATTATGACATGTCATCATGTCATAATATGTAGTGTTAGATAAACATGTCATAATATGTAGTGTTAGATAAACATGTCATAATATGTAGTGTTAGATAAACATGTCATTATGTTATTCAATATTTTGTGTTTTGAAATTTAAAAAGTCACATAACTTTCTTATAGTCATCATTAAACAATAAATTATGCCTTTATTTCTTTCCATTTATTCTCTTTTTCTTTGTAAATTTTGTTTTGAAACATAAGTGAGAAATAAAAATGTCACCTCAGCCTTGGTCAGCAATTCATTTTCTTTGTAACGTACAACATATGAAGGGGAAATCATAGTAAGTATTAATTAGCAAATTTATGGATTTCAGTGCTAATGAAAAGCTATATTTTAGGTAACGTATAATTAATGGGATAGGCATGGAAAGATATTAGAAATCTAATGAATAAATAATCTTTAAATTTTGTAACCTAAGGATTCTTTATTTCATATACTAAATTCATTCTATGTCTCTACTTTCTCATCCTAAACCTAAATCTATGCCTATAAATATTCTCTAATTGAAGACCTTAGCAAAACTCTAATTCATATTTGAGTCGCCGCCATCTTCATCTCTAATGGCCATAACGCTCTCTTCTTTTCATCAATCTTTCTCCTCATCCATTCATTAATCCAAGAGAGTTTAAACATGAAAATTATAGAGAGGATCAAGGTCGGGCTAACCAACGGTCGTGATCGAATTTAGATGAACGGGTTAGGAGGATTTGCATCCCAAAGTTGATCCGTTCGTGCGTCGTTCTAAGGGGATGGGACCCACCGAGCTTCATCATGCTTGAGGCGTTGGTGGACGATGGAGCGGCGCTCCTTGTGGAGGCTTCAGATCGGCAGCAGGTGGTCTGGTGGAGGAGCAACATGCGATGGTTGAAGACGGTGATGGGTTTCTCAGTTTGAACATAGGAGATAAAAGGAGAAGGTTTAGGCCAATGTAATTAGAGTGCAATTAATTTTATTAATTAATTTTATTATGTAAAAGGGTTGTAATATCATAACTTGCCCAAACAAAAACCAAATTCGACGAAAATGAAAGCAATGAAATCGTGAAACCCGGATCGACGCGATGGAACAACTTTGGACAAATTCAGAAGGAGTAAAAATCAATGTGATAAATTCTCACTAAAAAACTTTGCACGGTTATTTATTTATTTTCATAACTGAAAAATATATAGAATAGCCTGTGAGATTTCTTTTTAAATAATTAAAAATTAATTATTATCGTGTTTAGAAATTTCTGCAAACACACTATTCAATTCAGCTTGTTGTTATACGTGATTTGATTTGGGTTGATTGATGTTGTTATGATGATCTGTTGATTGGATGGAACATTTGTTTTGAATTAGAATTGACAAAATAAATGTGTCATTTTTTTGAATTAGAATTGACAAAATAAATGTGTCATTTTTGTTGAATTAGAATTGACAAAATAAATGTGTCATTTTTGTTGAATTAGAATTGACAAAATAAAAATGTCATTTTTGTTGAGTTAGAATTGACAAAACAAAAATATCATTTTATGTGTTTTGTTGAAATAGAATTATCGACAAAACAAAAATATTATTTTATGTATTTTGTTAAAATAGAATTGTCGACAAAACAAAAATATCATTTTTATGTATTTTGTTGAAATAGAATTGTCTACAAAATAAAAGTATCATTTTTATGTGTTTTGTCGAAATAGAATTGTCAACAAAACAAAAGTATCATTTTTATTTGTTATGTTAAAATAGATTTGCATACAAATAAAAATATCATTTTTATTTGTTATATTAAAAATAGATTTGTACACAAATAAAAATATCATGTTTATTTGTCATGTTAATGTAGGAATTGTATACACAATAAAATAGACATTTTTATGTGTCATGTTATACATTAGAATTGTATACAAATTAAAATAGACATTTTTATGTGTCATGTTATACATTAGAATTGTATACAGATTAAAATGGACATTTTTATGTGTCATATTATACATTAGAATTGTATACAAATTAAAATAGACATTTTTGTTTGTCATGTTATACATTAGAATTGTATACAAATTAAAATAGACATTTTTATTTGTCATGTTATACATTAGAATTGTATACAGATTAAAATAGACATTTTTATTTGTTATGTTATACATTGAAATTTTATACAAATAAAAATATTTATTTTTATTTGTTAAGTTAAAAATAGAATTGCATACAGATAATGAAAATAAAAATTATCTTTTTTATTTGTCATTAGCGACATAGTAATGTCATGTAATAAATTATCTTTTACTTGTCATTAGAAATGTAGAAAATGTCATGTAATAAATTATCTTTCACTTGTCATTAGGAATGTAGAAAATGTCATGTAATAAATTATCTTTTAACATATATGCAAATAAAATACATATTTATTTGACATTAGAAACATGTAGAGAAATTATACGAATAAAATACTCTTTTTATTTGTCATTAGAAAAGTAGAAAAAATGTTTGCAAATAAAATATTCTTTTTATTTGTCATTAAAAATATTGAACATGTTTGCAAATAAAATATTCTTTTTATTTGTCATTAAAAATATTGAACATGTTTGCAAATAAAATATTCTTTTTATTTTCATTTGAAACATTGTAATTGTTAGACGAGTAAAATATTCTTTTTTATTTATCATTAGAGACATTGTAATTTTTATACAAATAAAACATTCTTTTTATTTGTCATTAAAAACATTGAAATTGTTATACAAATATAATATTCTTTTTATTTGTCATTAGAAACATTGAAATTGTTATGCAAATAAAAATTCTTCTTTTTATTTGTCATGTTAAACATATGATGCGTAGACAATAAAATATTCTTTTTATTGTATGCATATGAAATGTAAAAACGTGTAGACAATAAAATACTCTTTTTTATTGTAACATGAAATATTAAAATGTGTAGACAATAAAATACTCTTTTTTTATTGTACCATGAAATGTAGAAAATGTGTAGACAATAAAATACTCTTTTATTGTAACATGAAATGTGATTGAACCAAATACATTTGGTTGTTGATATTGATTGTGATGGATTAACTGTTTGGATTGTGCTCGACTAGTTTATGTGAGCAAAATATGCTTTTACATTTAGCAATGGGTTGGGTAAAAATATCTATGTGCTAACACCTTGTGAAACACTTCATGATTTGACTATAAGGTGTTTAGTGATGTTATTTATTTCAAAATTTAATAAATAGTTTTGAAATGAGATTTCTTAAGTCAAAAGAATAGTGTCCGCGATTTTGGAAAGGGAACGTTTTATAAAATGCTTTATAAAACAGAAAAGATTTCGAGGTCTATACCCGAAAATTTTGAATTTTTTTGGAAGTGGAAATCTATATAGATTTGAAAGTACTTGTGATTATTATGTTGTGAAATGATTTTCCCTACTTCGGGATATAAAATGATTTAGCAAGTATGTGGCTAGAGATCTGGTGACCCGAGAGTGACTAAAAGTGGAGGACGGTGTATGTTTCCCCCCATAGGTGGGACGGTGCATCGTTAGTGTAGCCGTTAGGTGCATATATGTGTGTGTGTGTATATATATATATATATATATATATATATATATATATATATTGGTTAAGGCGCGTACAACCTTGTCTGAGGGAACATGACCGATATTTGGTTGCATACTTGTTTGTATACATTGTTACGTTTTGGAATTCATATTTCCAAATGTTTTATTTTTGAGATCCCGAAGTGAAATCTACTTTATTATAAAAGATAGATATGTATTTCAAATGATTTGAAATAAAAGTAATCGGGAAATAAAATCCATAGAAATAATTTATGTAAAGAGAATTGAATTTTGAAATCTAAGTTTAGGGATTAAGCCTAAATGGGTAGATTGAAAAAAAATTGCATGTTGTATGATGCATTGTAGATCCATAAGTTTATTTATGGTTGTTGTTTATGCACTGGCAACCAATGGAGTAAACCCGTTCCGCGTTAGCGTCGTGGTCCAGTGATTAGCCTTATTATTAGATAAGTTAAGTAAGATTTCTCATACCAGTCCCATGACTGACTCGTAGTTTGTTTCACTTGCAAACTCGGGTGCCCTTAATTTCCACATGGGCAGTCGAGTAGCTTATTTTACAGATATATTGAGCAGGATTCTGGATCGAAGTTGTAACAGCCCGCATTTTACGTATCGGAAGATCGTAAAATATTTTTATTTTATTCCCTGAGGGTTGGATCATTCTCATCTTTTGGTATGTTGCTTATGGGGATGTGAGACATGTCCATAAATTTTACCGATTTTGTTTGTGACCATTTTGCCCCTGTCAGTCTTGTACAGGGCGTAACTTTTGACTCAGGTCGAATCAGAGGGTGAGATCAGTGCCATTGGAAAGGAATTGATGATTCTCTTTCCGTAGAGTGGTTACATGAAAGATTTGGTTCAGCGGTTTGGGAGAAATCGTTGTTTTAAGGTTTTTTAGTTGGCTGTTCAGGTTTTGGAAGGCTAATGGGCTGATTTGGAGAAGGCCCATTAAGGGGTTGGTGGAGGCTATAAATAGAGGGTAAGGGATATGGGGAAAGGTTGGATTTTCCATTCTCTTATGGGGAGGCTTTGATCTCCTTCTTCCTCTAACACCTTTCCACCATTAAAATTCCAAATCCAAGGAGGGAAATCGAAGATCTATACCATTCAAGGCTAGATCAACATCGTTTCAAGGGCGAATTCATCGGATTGAAGGGTTTGATTCGAAGTGTTCGCTGTCCGGATTGCTTTTTCATCACTTTTGCTTTGTTTTGGATAATCGGTGAGTGATTTACATCTCTCATTCGGATTCATGAAAGTATGTGAGTTATAGGATGTTAATTTCATCATTTCCATGTTATTTTCTTTAGATCTACACCATGCTAAGTCCATTTTACATATGAATCACCTTAGGATCTGATCTCGATAATTTTAAATGGTTAATTTCATGATTTCTCTCAAGTTTATGTGAATTAGATCCGTTTATATGTTCATATGTTCACTTATCATGTTTTGGGAAATTTATGTGTTTTGATGGAAATTGTTAGATTGATGATATTGTTGGTTGCATAACATGTTTGTGGTTGCGTTTGAATGAATCGGATAAGCCGGTTTCGTCGGATTCGTCGTTTGGCGAAGTTTTGGTCGAAATCAAAGTCGAAATGGAGCTGTGCAGGAATCGGGTCGGTCTAGAGGGGTCGGTCCTAGACTGGTCGGTCAAATCGTGGCTTGGGAAGCAAGACAGGGATTGGGTCGGCTAAGAGGGAGCAGGCTAGTCGGATCGGTCGCAAGGAAGTGGTCGGTCGGTCTATACTGGTCAGGTCGAGCAAATCTGGAGTTCTGATTTGGAGCAGGCGGGTCGGTCATGTTCCAGGAAGGGGGTGATCAGGTTGGGTCACTCTAGGGTGGTTGGTCGAGCAGGCGGTCGGTCGGTCTCAGGTGATAAAGACTGGTCGGTCTTGGAGCTGGTCGATCTGATCAGTCCAGAAGGTTGAGAAGGGAGTCTGGTCGGTTCAGAAGGATTCTGGTCGGTCCAGAAGGAGCTGAGAGAGGTCGGGTCGGTTCAGGAGGGGTCTGATCGGTCCAGAAGGACCAGAAGGGGTCTGGTCGGTCCAGAATGGGTCTGGTCGGCATTTCTAGTGGAAATTTTTGATCGGATACTTCAAGTGATGTTATAACTTCGAAGTAGTTCAAGTGGGAAGGTTCGAAGTGTTGAATGTGTTCGTTGATCAAGGTGGAACAACGAATGAGGTGACAACTCAAAGGTCGTGAGTTGATGGATAATGGTGGCTCGAGAAGGTTGCTTGAGCTATGGAATATCGTCAAGGTTGGACAACTAGAGATGCGAAGGCCGAGAGGTCATCGTTGTCGTAGGTTCTAGCAGGCTCAAAGCAGGGGTACGATGGGGGCACCCAAAAGACCAGAAGGTTGCTGGTCGAGTACCCTGGGTCTTGGGGAAAGGCCTAGTGTCAAGGTTGGACATTGTCAAGGTTGGACATATGGAGTTCATGCTAGAATTGGGGTTACCATTAGCCCTTGACATATGGCAAGGTTGGCCGTCATACGATTAACGATGGTTTCAAAGCAGGATTGGCGGTGATAGCTAGAGTCTGTCATGTATGCTGGATGTTTTGCTTATGCCATCTCACGTGGGTTATCCAACATCGAAGTAGATGTTCCTTGAGTGCTTGTCTGATATTGGTTTCGGCCTCTGGGGCTTGTATTCGAGGGATGTTGAATTCGACTAGGATGATTTGCGTGAGATATATATAATCTGGATGCCATGATTGCTATTGTTGGTTGTTTCTTTTTGCTATGAACAAATGGTTGTTCTGGTTTCTATGGATTAATGGTCGAAATGCTTGGTGTAAAGGCTCTCACTGTCCGATGTGGGGAAGATAAGGTTGAGTTCTTCTCTGGTGATGTGGGTAGATAAGTTGTTCATTTACCCATTCTCATATACTTTATTGTTGAAGTTTGTTAGCTGTTTTATCGCTCACTAAGACTATTGTCTGACTCAATGTTTTATGTCTCCTCTTATAACCTTGGGTTGTTCATCCGGTTGTGGATGGGCAGACTAAGTAGCAGGTTACAGGTAATGGAGCTTAGTGAGACGGGGAAGCTTAGCGAAGACGGGCAGGAGGCTGGCGTACCAGTTTTATTACTATCTAGTATTTCTGTTTCCGCTGTTTGGGTTGCTTGAGAGTTATAGTGAGGCCTTATGTACAAACTTTGATATCAGTTGGATAATCTTTCTGGATGTTGAGAAAGTTTCAAAAGTTTGTTATATGATACCTCATTGCTATTACTTATTGTATATGTTCTATTATATTTTATCCTTGCGTTGTGAGCTCTACGACAGGTTACAGTGTGTTTACCTACTCTGATGATCGTCCATAGCAGCCTGGCACACCTTTCAGCGCATTTTCCACTTGTTTAGTGCGGGGGTTATGGGCGGTCGTCACATTTGGTATCAGAGCTCTGGTCAACGATTTTGGCCAAAGTTCAAAGATGTAATTACGTATGAGAGACGTATTTGTAGATTTCAGTTGGATGTTTACTATATATATTAACATATATAGTAGTAGCGGTTGTATCTCTTTAGCAGTTTTTCTTGGAAGTGGCTAATTATTCTAGATTGCAGATTTAGAATGAGTAGACGACCATCAAGACACGCTGCTAGGAGAGCTAATACTGGAGGGGGAAATGGTGACGAACCAGATTACCCGGCCATGTTTGAAGCCATGGCAGAAGCAATTATGCGAAGGGTACCCGCTCCAGTGGCGGCTATGGTAGATGTAGGTGTGCGAGTTCCTAGAGTAGATTTTGCAAAGATGTGCAAGGACTTTACATCTCTAGGAGGGAAACCATTCAAGGGAATTGAACCAACTGAAGAGGTTCAGAGGTGGATGGATTCATGTGTTCGAATCTTTGGAGACTTGGGTATTGAGGATGCAATGAAGAGAAAGCTTGCATCAAGGCAGCTGCAGAGCAGGGCTATGGAATGGTCGAATTCTGTCATACTCGAGACTCTGGAAGAGGAGATTTCATGGGAGCAATTCCAAGCTAAGTTTGAAGCAAAGTTTATCTCCACTGCTCAGAAGTCCGTTCTCTTCAAGAAGTTCGTAGAGTTGAAGCAGAATGGCAGATCAGTTCTTGACTACATTTCTGATTTTGAGGCTTTGTCTAGATATGCTCGTTCATACATTGATACACCATATCAGAAGAATGAGAAGTTTGTCTTGGGTTTGGATGCTCATATTGGAAAACCGCTTGTGGACCATCTTGATGATTCATTTGAAAAGATTGTGGAAAAAGCTATTCGCCATGAGAGCTTGTTTCCCAAGGAAGCAAATGTTGTCGCTGCAACCAAGGAAGCTCAGAAACCACAGCAGGGTGGTAATAATAAAAAGAGGAAGTAGCAACAACAGAAAGGAAAGGATGGCCAAAAGAAACCCAAGAGTGAGGTGGTTTGCTTTAACTGCCAACAAAAGGGTCATTATTCAAATGAGTGCAAGAATCCCAAAGCTGAGAAGAAGTGCTTCAAGTGTGGAAAGCCTGGGCATGAGAAGAAAGATTGTCCAGAATCAGCTAAGGGCAAACAGATTGTGAAGGCATATGCTTTGGAAGCCGTGCCATCTACTTCAAGAGCTCCTACTGCAGAGGAGAAGGGAAAGGGTGTCGTGGTGCAAGGTACTTTTTCCGTTAACGGTGTTTCAGTTCGAGTTTTGTTTGATACTGGAGCATCACATTCATTCATCTGCAATGAGCTTGTATGTCGCTTGGGTTTGGAAACCGAGATATGTGATAGACCTTTGATCGTGACTAATCCAGTTGGGGGTTGTCTAGTTTGTGCATGATTTGTCGTGGTCTAGTGTTATCGAGTCATGGTTGCTCTTTTATGTGTGATTGCTTTGTTCTTAACTTCGCTGGGTATGGGATCATCTTGGGCATGGATTGACTCAAGAGATATGCGGCAAGGGTGAATTGCGAGAAGCTAGAGGTGAGGGTCGGGGATGTGGAAGGGCGAAAGGTGTTGATTAGATGTAAGCGCGAAGACGGGGTCTTCGTGAGTTATCTATATTCGCTTGGGATTCCACAGGAAGACCTGTCATCAGTGTTGATCGCTAATGAGTATGTAGATGTCTTTGACGAGGTCAAAGGGTTGCCGCCGCATCGTGAGATCGAGTTTAGGATCGATTTGGTCGAAGGTGCTAAACCAATTGTTATTCCCCTTAGGCGGATGGCGCCTAGGGAACAGCGAGAGTTAGAGGTGCAAGTTCGTGACCTTTTGGGAAAAGGATCCATTCGGAGGAGTGTTTCCGAGTGGGGTGCACCAGTCGTGTTTGCAACTAAGGCAGATGGCTCGTTAAGATTGTGTGTGGACTATCGTGAGCTGAACAAGGTGACTAAGAAGAACAAGTATCCGTTGCCAAGGATTGATGACTTGTTCGATCAGCTTCACGAAGCCAAAGTGTTTTCTCAGATGGATTTGCCAACGGGATTTCACCAATTGAGAGTGGCTAAGGATAGTGTGCCAAAGACTGCTTTTAGGACACCGTCCGGGTTTTCAAGTGGTTGGTGATGCCATTCGGGTTGACTAACGCGCCAGCGTATTTTGTGGATCTTATGAATAGAGTGTTCAGAGATCAGTTGAGTAAGTTCGTGCTGGTATTCGTGGATGGTATACTGGTTTACTCCAGAAATGTGGAAGAACATAAGACGCACTTGAGAGTTGTGTTAGAGATCTTGCGAAAGCATCAGCTTAAGGCTAAGTTCTCAAAGTGTCACTTCTGGAAGGATGAAGTGAGGTTCTTAGGTCATGTTGTTTCGGGAAAAGGTATAGCGGTTGACCCCGCTAAAGTTGCAGCAATCCAGGATTGGGATAGACCTAAGAATGCGACGGATGTTCGGAGTTTCCTTGGGTTGGCTGGTTATTACCGAAGGTTTATCAAGGATTTCTCCAAGATAGCTGCACCATTAACAGGATTGACGAAGAAGAATCAAGTGTTCGCATGGAATGCGAAGTGTGAACAAGCGTTCGGAATCTTGAAGGAAAGATTGACGAGTGCACCTGTGTTGACCATTCCAAGTGGGAATGAATGTGGTACTGGACTTGGAGCAATGATAATGCAGAAGGATAAGGTAGTGGCTTACGCAAGTCGACAGCTAAAGCCGCATGAGAGAAAATATCCGACTCATGATTTGGAGTTGGCAGCGATTGTGTTTGCTCTGAAGATGTGGAGACATTACCTGTTGGGAGTACGATTCGAGTTGTTTACGGATCACAAGTCGTTGAAGTATCTTTTCTCCCAAAAGGATTTGAATCTTCGGCAACAACGATGGTTAGAGTTTCTGGCATCGTATGATTTCGGGATAGCCTATACTCCTGGCAAAGGCAATGCAGTTGCAGATGCATTGAGTCGAAGACACGCAAGTTTGGGAGCGATGTTTTCGGAATGGAAGAGCCTCAAGTACTTGGCAGGGTTCAATTTCAGGCCAAGGTGCGAGTTGGAACCTGAAATGTTGGCAAGCTTGTCGATAAGGCCTACTCTTATCAAAAGGATTGGCGAGGGCCAAAAGAAAGATGCGAAGCTTGTCGAGTTCATTCAGAAACTGGAACCAGAGGATAAAGAGTTCGAGGTCGATCGAGAAGGTTGGCTTCGAAAGCAAGGACGATTAGTTGTTCCTGATATCGACGGACTGAGGGATGAGGTTCTGAGAGAATGTCATCACTCGAAGCTAACGATTCATCCCGGTGGTAATAAAATGTATCAGGACATGAAGCGAGCCTACTACTGGGAAGGGATGAAAAGAGATATTGGAAAGTTCATTTCCAAGTGTATGAACTGTCAGTTGGTGAAAGCTGAACAGAAAAAGCCGAGTGGTTTGCTTCAGCCATTAGAAGTTCCTACATGGAAGTGGGAGCAAATATCGATGGATTTTATCGATGGACTACCTAGAACCAGGGCAGGGAATGAAGGGATTTGGGTCATTGTGGATCGTTTGACCAAAAGTGCAAGGTTCATTCCTATCAAAACAACTAGGACAACATCAAAATTGGCTGAGCTTTATGTGAAATGGATAGTTCAATTCCATGGTGTCCCAAAGAGTATAGTAAGTGACCGGGATCCATTGCTCACGAGTGGATTTTGGAAAAGTTTGCAAGAAGCTTTGGGAACCGAATTGTGCTTAAGTACGGCATATCATCCCCAAACTGATGGTCAGACTGAGAGAGTCAACCGAGTTTTAGAAGATCTCCTGAGAGCTTGTGTGTTAGACTTCGGAGGATCATGGGAGGACCATCTACATCTAGTTGAATTTACATATAATAATAGCTACCAGTCGAGTATTGGGATGGCACCATACGAGGCGTTGTATGGAAGGCCGTGCAATTCTCCAGCTTGTTGGTTAGAAACCGGAGATAAGTTGGTACTTGGGCCTGAAATGATTAGAGAAACCTCGAATTATATCGAGATTGTTCGACAACGAATGAAGGCGGCCCAAGATCGTCAGAAAAGTTACGCCGATAAGCGTCATAAGGATTTGGAATTCGACGTAGGAGATATGGTTTTCGTGAAGATTTCACCGTTGAAGCATGTGGTTCGATTCGGAAGTAAAGGGAAGTTGGCTCCTACGTTTGTTGGACTGTTTCCGATAGTCGAGCGAATAGGAAAGCTCGCATATAGGTTGGAGTTACCCGAGAAGATGTCGAGTGTGCATAATGTTTTCCATGTGTCATTTCTACGGAAGTTTGTGCACGACTCGAATGTGGTGGTATCTCCAGAACAGTATGAAGATTTAGAAGTCGAGACCGCAGTTGCGAAACCTCATAGGCCACTTTGTGTTGTGGGGAATGACACGAAACAGCTTAGGAGGAAGACAGTTAAGCTAGTCAAGGTACAATGGAGTGAGGATGGCGACGATTGTACATGGGAGACGGAAGAGAGCATGAGGGCGACTCATCCAGAACTTTTCATCGGTAGAACCCTTTGATTGTATCGTCGTTATATCGTTGTATCTTGTTGTTGTTTGATAGAATTCCGCGTGCTAGGATAAGGCTATGGATGCATGGCCTGATGGTTGCTAGTTTGGATGATAGGATTGGCTTCTCATGGATGATAGGCATGCGGAATTGTTGTGGTTGCTTGGAATTTCGGGGGCGAAATTCTTAAGGGGGGGGGGAGAATGTAACAGCCCGCATTTTACGTATCGGAAGATCGTAAAATATTTTTATTTTATTCCTTGAGGGTTGGATCATTCTCATCTTTTGGTATGTTTCTTATGGGGATGTGAGACATGTCCATAAATTTTACCGATTTTGTTTGTGACCATTTTGCCCTTGTCAGTCTTGTACAGGGCATAACTTTTGACTCGGGCTGAATCAGAGGGTGAGACCTGTACCATTGGAAAGGAATTGATGATTCTCTTTCCGTAAAGTGGTTACATGAAAGATTTGGTTCAGCGGTTTGGGAGAAATCGCTGTTTTAAGGTTTTTTAGTTGGCTGTTCAGGTTTTGGAAGGCTAATGGGCTGATTTGGAGAAGACCCATTAAGGGGTTGGTGGAGGCTATAAATAGAGGGTAAGGGATATGGGGAAAGGTTGGATTTTCCATTCTCTTATGGGGAGGCTTTGATCTCCTTCTTCCTCTAACACCTTTCCACCATTAAAATTCCAAATCCAAGGAGGGAAATCGAAGATCTATACCATTCAAGGCTAGATCAACATCGTTTCAAGGGCGAATTCATCGGATTGAAGGGTTTGATTCGAAGTGTTCGCTGTCCGGATTGCTTTTTCATCACTTTTGCTTTGTTTTGGATAATCGGTGAGTGATTTACATCTCTCATTCGGATTCATGAAAGTATGTGAGTTATAGGATGTTAATTTCATCATTTCCATGTTATTTTCTTTAGATCTACACCATGCTAAGTCCATTTTACATATGAATCACCTTAGGATCTGATCTCTATAATTTTAAATGGTTAATTTCATGATTTCTCTCAAGTTTATGCGAATTAGATCCGTTTTTATGTTCATATGTTCACTTATCATGTTTTGGGAAATTTATGTGTTTTGATGGAAATTGTTAGATTGATGATATTGTTGGTTGCATAACATGTTTGTGGTTGCGTTTGAATGAATCGGATAAGCCTGTTTCGTCGGATTCGTCATTTGGCGAAGTTTTGGTCGAAATCAAAGTCGAAATGGAGCTGTGCAGGAATTGGGTCGGTCTAGAGGGGTCGGTCCTAGACTGGTCGGTCAAATCGTGGCTTGGGAAGCAAGACAGGGATTGGGTCGGCTAAGAGGGAGCAGGCTAGTCGGATCGGTTGCAAGGAAGTGGTTGGTCAGTCTATACTGGTCAGGTCGAGCAAATCTGGAGTTCTGATTTGGAGCAGGCGGGTCGGTCATGTTCCAGGAAGGGGGTGATCAGGTTGGGTCGCTCTAGGGTGGTTGGTCGAGCAAGCGGTCGGTCGGTCTCAGGTGATAAAGGCTGGTCGGTCTTGGAGCTGGTCGATCTGATCGGTCCAGAAGGTTGAGAAGGGATTCTGGTCGGTTCAGAAGGAATCTGGTCGGTCCAGAAGGAGCTGAGGGAGGTCGGGTCGGTTCAGGAGGGGTCTGATCGGTCCAGAAGGACCAGATGGGGTCTGGTCGGTCCAGAATGGGTCTGGTCGGTCCAGAATGGGTCTGGTCGGCATTTCTAGTGGAAATTTCTGATCGGATACTTCAAGTGATGTTATAACTTCGAAGTAGTTCAAGTGGGAAGGTTCGAAGTGTTGAATGTGTTCGTTGATCAAGGTGGAACAACGAATGAGGTGACAACTCAAAGGTTGTGAGTTGATGGATAATGGTGGCTCGAGAAGGTTGCTTGAGCTATGGAATATCGTCAAGGTTGGACGACTAGAGATGCGAAGGCCGAGAGGTCATCGTTGTTGTAAGTTCTAGCAGGCTCAAAGCAGGGGTACGATGGGGGCACCCAAAAGACCAGAAGGTTGCTGGTCGAGTACCCTGGGTCTTGGGGAAAGGCCTAGTGTCAAGGTTGGACATTGTCAAGGTTGGACATATGGAGTTCATGCTAGAACTGGGGTTACCATTAGCCCTTGACATATGGCAAGGTTGGTCGTCATACGATTAACGATGGTTTCAAAGCATGATTGGCGGTGATAGCCGGAGTCTGTCATGTATGCTGGATGTTTTGCTTGTGCCATCTCACGTGGGTTATCCAACATCGAAGTAGATGTTCCTTGAGTGCTTGTCTGATATTGGTTTCGGCCTCTGGGGCTTGTATTCGAGGGATGTTGAATTCGACTAGGATGATTTGCGTGAGATATATATAATCTGGATGCCATGATTGCTATTGTTGGTTGTTTCTGTTTGCTATGAACAAATGGTTGTTCTGGTTTCTATGGATTAATGGTCGAAATGCTTGGTGTAAAGGCTATCACTGTCCGATGTGGGAAAGATAAGGTTGAGTTCTTCTTTGGTGATGTGGGTAGATAAGTTGTTCATTTACCCATTCTCATATTCTTTCTTGTTGAAGTTTGTTAGCTGTTTTATCGCTCACCAAGACTATTGTCTGACTCAATGTTTTATGTCTCCTCTTATTACCTTGGGTTGTTCATCCGGTTGTGGATGGGCAGACTAGGTAGCAGGTTACAGGTAATGGAGCTTAGTGAGACGGGGAAGCTGAGCGAAGACGGGCAGGAGGCTGGCGTACCAGTTTTATTACTATCTAGTATTTCTGTTTCCGCTGTTTGGGTTGCTTGAGAGTTATAGTGAGGCATTATGTACAAACTTTGATATCGGTTGGATAATCTTTCTGGATGTTGAGAAAGTTTCAAAAGTTTGTTATATGATACCTCATTGCTATTACCTGTTGTATATGTTCTATTATATTTTATATTTGCGTTGTGAGCTCTACGACAGGTTACAGTGTGTTTACCTACTCTGATGATCGTCCATAGCAGCCTGGCACACCTTTCAGCGCATTTTCCATTTGTTTAGTGCGGGGGTTATGGGCGGTCGTCACAGAAGTTTAAAGCTGTGTCCAGAACATTGATAGTCTTCCGCTGTGTTAGTTTATTAGTTCCGCTGCATTGTATTAAGTTTATTGTAAATTAATCTTCCGCTGTATTATATTCGATGTACTTTGATATTCTGTACTCTGATGTAACATTATTATAATGTTTATAAAAGTCTTCTATAATTTGTTCTGATGTGTTGTATGCCCAGAATGAGCGTATGCGGGATTCGAATGGTCTCGGTCGATTTAGCGATCGATTAGGTCCAAGCGAAATCCGTGTCGTTACAAAATCCGACATACCAGAATTTCCTGTACATCTATAAATAGACTAGCATGGCCTAGCCTCCAACTCATATTTTCTACGTCATTTTCATTCTTCTCCAAATCTTTCAGAAATTAGAATATTAGCATTTAGGAGTTGTAATTCAAGATTTGAAGACAAAGAATGTAAATCTACAACGTATGTGTTCAGATTTCTGCTCAACATGAGGTAAGTCAAGTGAATCTGAATTATTTAGGTCTTTTTTCTTTCCCTCGTCTTTTAGTATCATATTTACATATCCGTAGTTATTTTAATACTAGATTCAGTTAGAAAGACCACGGAATCACATATCTGATCATATTCAAGGATTGGAAAGCAGTCAGGTGAGCGGATTTAGAATTATACCTTTTGGGTAATGGTATATTTACCGTTTACATTCCCCATAATTATTATCATGTTAAATAATTGTAATTTATGGTAATTGCGTTGAGTCCTATTTAAACTAAGCTAAGAATATTGTTGTTGTATTTTGTCCAATTAATTCTCTATTTGGGTTTAGAATTACTGTAATACCAAAATGGTAAATTAGATAATAGTTATGCATATAGGCTTGAGATTACTATTCAAAAATAAATTGTAATAATCTGAAAGAACGTTAAAAAGCGAAGATTTGGGAATATCATAATTTGTGAATCATGGAGAGTAAATTGAAATAAAATATAAAGGAAGAATATGCAAACAAGTGGATCGAAATAGGTTGTACTTAAGTATATATTAAGTAGACATGTAATTTGGAAAAACGTGTTAATTTGACAATAATTTCAAAAACATGTTAATTTGACAGAAATTTGGAAAACATGTTAATTTGATAGTAATTTGGAAAACATGTTAATTTGACAGTAAGTTGGAAAATTTACAGTATTTGAAAATGGTAAATGAAAAATAGGAATTAACATCTAACTCAGAAAATAAAAAAGGAAAAAGTTAATAGTGGACTGAGTTTGGGAAAATTGATACATTTCCATAACGGTAAAATTATTAAGAACATAGTTGCAAGTAAAGAAAGGAAAAAAAGGATTAGTGTGAAATACGGGCTCTTTTGTCGTATTGCACATTAATCAAATAAAATATACATGTATGTCCATAATGAAAATAAAAAATAGCTTGCAACTACAAATCTTAATTAACGTATGGAAATAGATCTTTACATCTTTCCACTAACAACCTAATGAGGTGTGTAAAATATTTTCTTGGAATAATAAGAATGTCGACAATTAAAGAAAGATTACAACAATAAATGTTGGTTCATATTAAGGAATCTAAGAAGAAATGCGATGAACGTGAAATATAACCTATTATAATTAATTATATGGATGAGAACATGATATAATAAGTAGATTTGTCCTAGGGACAAGTGGAATTATAACATGGGTTATAATAAATGAAAAGAGAACTTATTAATAAACCTTTATTAAGGGAACTAAGTTAATAATTAAACTGGTTGTGATAATGGTGTAAAATAAGGTTATGTTTAAATAAGAAAGAATAAATTAGGCTTATTCTTAGTAGACTTATACTTGAAGTATTAAGTCTAATAATTGTAATAAATAATAAGCAGAAGTCCGCTCTGGTGGCATAGGGATGAACAAAGAAATTAAGCAGCCAATTGTGAGCTAATAAACCAAGTAACTTGAATAAAATATGAATATGTGGATAATCAAGTTAACTAGAAATCTGATAAGATAAAGCAAGTGCGTGATTGAAAGATTAGACGTTGGGTCTAATAACATGTTATTGTGATGCACTTGGACCAGTCTACACGTACGAAGGTGAAGAACCCAACGAGGTAAATCATCATGGTGTCTGGAGACACGAGAGTAGCACGTCCATCTGATTATTCTGCTTGGTTATTCTGTCTGATTGCTCTGCGGGACTGAAGGGAAGCACGCGGCTTCTGTGGGACGTGATAGGATACTCCATAGTGGTTTTCAGTGTGGTACATGCTCAGGATGTACTCGTAGAGGTTTGGTCTGTGCGGTACCAACCGGTGAGTATACCTTGACTGTAATTATAGTTTGGCAGTCAGATGGTTTTGGCCGATGATGTCGGGTGATTCAACGGTTTTCCTTAGGAGAGGCAGGTCAGGACCAAATGCAGGAAAGTAATCATCGAGTACCTGTCATCTGCAGACAGTGTGACGCGGATAGACTGGAGCTAAACCTACAAACCATTGATCTTCCACTATCGAGACGTTGGTTGCGGGACACACCAAATTGGATGTTAGATTATTTGATAGGGGCACGTCACTTAGCTCTTGATGTATCTTTCACTAGTTAAGGGAAGGCCAGGGTGGGGCTATAACCAGCATGAAAATGTAGACCATACTTGGATATCTGTATTGTAGGCCTCATGAGGCGGACCTGTATAGATATAGAAAGCTCCCGGTTGAGTTTCGTGCATTGGATGCAACTCTATTACGGGACTCGGGTTCCAATAGACAGTACATTCGAGTGAGGGTCTAGATACATGCACTGGGTGGTGTATTGTAGACAACAGGGAATTACTACGTGTTGAGACTTGATTCGACCGAGGAGCTCGGATACAATGATCTGTACGCTTACATGGCATAGTGATGGTGGTTATATGCGATTACGTGGCGTAACGATATAGATTTCCGTATGCCATTCGACGTAGGATGGAGGTTGTGTATGCTTCTATGGCGTGACGACAGAGGTTGTAATAGGAGGGTATTGTAGGGAGTACCTCGAGATGTTGGGTATAGCTACATATATACTATATTAAGTTAATCGACTGAGGAGTAGATAAGTACGACGTAAGTACAAAGCCTTGAGTATTATTAACCCAAATAACCTAATAATTAATAAAATGTAATTGAACAGTATATGTAGGATTATTTCAGAGTGTATAATTTGTCCAGTCACCAGAACTTTGTGTTCTAGCTGACCCCTCCTCATAACATACTCGCAAGTTAGGTTTGTGGCAGAGATTTGGTAGCCTTTGGACACTTGTTAGACAGTGTTATTATTTTGGTAAGGCTATATTTGATTATTGTATTTTATCCATTCCCTTGTGAGATATTTTATCGAGCTCTGATATATTTATTATTTCTATCTTTTCTGCAAGATACCAGGCATGCCAACTCGAGCTTTGATAAATTAGAATTTTTGAAAAATTTGGTCTATCGAAATTCGGGTTGTTACATCTTGTATCAGAGCTTAGTTTTATGATTCCTGTATAGATAGTGAGTGAACGTATTTGTATTTTTTTTTTAAAATATAAATATGTTATATATATACACCTAGATCCATAAAAGAACCCACTAAATAAGAAGAGCGCATATGGAAAGTATTGGGATATCAGTTATGTGCATTAAAGAAACAGTTATGGGAATTTGAGAATAAGAGACCCTTAGGTGGATCGGCTGAAAAGTGTACAATGTGATAAAAGATGGTTCTTATATGTTAATTTATGAAATGTTAGTATTTCGAATTATTGTAGTAGTAGTGGAACCGGGAAAGAGTTAAGAGGAAAATGGATTAGGAATATATATATATATATATATATATATATATATATATATATATATTTGAGAGAAGTGACTTTATAGGAATATTTAGGAATGTCTAAGTAAGTAAGAAACCCACTTTGAGTCTATCCCCATTGTTAACTATAAGAACTTAAAATTTTAAAAGCTTTTGGGTGATAGTTTACGGTGTTTTTCAAGTTTTAACCTTAAAAGTATACAATTTTAAAATATGTACTAGCTAAATTGTGTAGGAACAATATTTGAAACAAAAAGAGGTATTTCTTATGTTTGAAAAAAATGTAAGAAACGTATTTGAAAAGTACGTATTGGGTTTTGGAGAAATAAATAAAATAGGGTATATCTTGGAAACGGTGATTTCTTATGAATTTTTTATCTAAACTGAATTCTTTTAGAAAAATGTGTACATTATAGAGCATGTATAGCTCAATAGTTTTTAAGCTATAAAGTATGAAAGAATTAAATAATAAAACATAGAAAAGATTGCATTATGTCAAAATTTAAAATTTCTGGTAATTTTTTTTTTAACAATCTCTATTCTTTTGACAATTGTTTGACGTAAATTACGGTGGATGGACAAAATAAGTTGTTAAAAAATTAGAATAGAGTAGATGTTTGCACCTAGTTGTAAGCAATTGTACTAGCGTAGTAAAAATGAGTTATTATAAAATTAATTGAGAAATAGTTGCCCTTATCTACTCTAGTTTTGTGATCCGATTTTTGATTTTTTTTTTTTTTGTATTTTTATGACGTGTTATTTTTATGGTCTGACAAAAATAAGTTTTAAAGTTTAGAGGCTTTTAATTATTGAAAAAAAAGAAGTGACAAAGTAATCCCACGTTTTTAAATTATGGAGTAGGTAAGGACTAATTCCTAGGAAAGACAGGCAATATTTTTGAGGCTATATAATAGATAGCAAGAATTATTTTGGAACAATAGTAAATTTCCACAAAGTGCGTAAGCACTACAGAGCCTTGGTTGTTGCTTCGAAAATATTGTTAGTATACAACAAGGACTAATTGTGATAAATATATAGTAGAGGGAAAACGAGTTGTTTATATCCCGTGGTTTGGACTTTTCTTTGTTAGCGGGGACATGATCCTAGGATTTTTAGTCCTTTGTAGTAGCTGTGTTGTGTGCATGTTTTCCCATTTTAATTTTGAAAGAATTAGAATGCTTATTTCAAATTAAGCTTAGATCGGTGCATTTAGTTAAATAAGCAAAGAAAAAGTAATGACATAACTAAAAGAAAACAAATAATGACGACAACTCCAAAAGCAAAGCAACAAATATAAAAATTGAGAAAAATGGAAAATTTCGAGGAAAAAAATTTCCAAAGTAAGTTGGAAAAGAAATTTTATAACAAAAAAAACTCTTATGTAGACTGTGCTTGGATAGGAAGATAGGAAATGTTTATATAATAGTTACATAAAATTCAAGTATAAATAGAAAAGGTACCTAGAAGAAAAAAGGAAGATGTGAAGTTTTCTGTTTTCTACCTTTTTGTAACATAATCAATCGAATTCAGAAAATTAGACATCTCTATAATCCGCAAAGTTAAAGTTGGTTGGTGGGGTTTGGATGCAAAAATTTGATGAATTACGCTCTTGCTCTGTAAGAGTGTAGGAAAAATTGGATGAAAAGGTATTTTTATTTTCAACGTATTACATTCATATAGAAATTGTCAGTATATTTAGGATGTGTGCATCATGTTTTCAAAAAAAATTCAAGAAAAATTTGCATTTATATAGGAGGTACCGCTTAGCATTCATTGCATTCATGTATTATTATGTTGTATTACACTTTGCACAAGGGCACAGATGATTGAAAAATTGGATGTACACATAATGCTTGCAATTTATACGTAGGAAAACATCACTCCATCCTTGTAGCGACACTAATACCTCCAATTTATTTACATGTCCAAATTCGAGTACCAAAAGTCCAGAAAGCTAAGAGAAAGAAATTAGAGGATGAGAAAAGAAAGAAAGAAAATTAAGAATAGAAGAATAGAAGAAAAGAAGAAGAACCAAACAAATCAACAATACACAGAGTCTCACATCGCAGTGGAATAAAATATAATACATAAATTAATATTTGTTGAGAGTTTGAAAAACACTTACAATCATCAAAGTACAGTGGGCATTCAACACATCTGGATAGTTACAACAGCATGTCCTCATTTACAACACACAACGGAATAATTACTGTATATGAATCGTGAGTTTGAACTCCTCCATCTCGTCTCCTGGAATGCGTATCATCTTATCCTGAACTTGTTAAACTCGGTCTGACCCGAGCATTATAATCGCCATAGGTCAACCTGGTGAACCAGCGTGAGAAAGCTCACTAAATTATTGGTATCATCCAAATTGATTTTACATTTTAGAGATTTTTTTCATAAGAAAAGGATAATCATAAGATTGATCCATACATAAACACGGACGGTTTTTATTATACGATAACCCAAAACATTTTGAAATCATATATATTTTGATATTATAATAATGTTTAAATCAAATAAATAACCATCTAGCAAAAGTTCATCTTACGCTCTACATACATAGTATATAATCAAATACTGTGGGATCTTATTGGGGAATGGATTTCCAACTATGGCAATGTATGGAACAACCTTCCGATGGCGTATCTCTAGAGAAAATACACTAGGGTTCAATAAGAACATCTTGCAACCCTGGCTAAACATGACTGGTTATTCATTTCGCTTGAATGTTCCGAATATATTGTCACCTGACGGTTGGTATACCAACATAACTGTTCCCGGGAGGTAAAAAGCGAAACAAGAACAAATAAAAATTTCTCTAGATGGTGACGATACACCCTAATTAGGAGCGGCCCACTTAGTTATGCAACCAACCCGATTTTATACCATTTCCCAGTTGAAGAGACTTGAGGTTAAAATTACCTTTTAGGACATCTGGCCATCATTCACTTTGAATGCCACATTGTCGGATCCATCAAATCACTAATTGATGTCTACAAAAATACTCTGGATGTCAAACCAAAAATAACGAATTTCTCTGCCACCAATAGAAGTATGTTGGTAGAATTCAATGTAGGTGATCTTTTGGAAATACTTTGTCAGACATTCATCCATACAAGTTGCCTAGGGACTGGACAAGCCGAAGGCACTCTCCTACTACATCCTAGTAATTACCCTATAGTTCAGTAGCGAGTTATCCTTGCAATTTATAGATTTCAACCACAACAGAATTACAGTATATCTCTAGCCGCTAAACCAGAGATTTTAAGTATTTCTTCTGTTTTATGAAGATCTAGGGTCTTCAATTGCTTCATCTCGATCAGCATCAGATATATTCAACGTTTGCCTATTTGTTGGTTGGAAGGGTTTTCGAATATAAATATGATCCCGGACTTTCTGTACCAACAATATAGGCCAGAATTGACAGTCAGTTATTTAACTATAAAAAAAAACCATTCATCCATAAAAAAAAACTGATTCAATAATTGGTATTATTTAACCTCTTTAATTAATTATCGTTAATTAAAACTTCTTAAATTTTCCAACATTTGGAGTACTCAACTCTCTTCTTCTATTTATATAAGAATATTCAAACCATTTCATTTTAAAATACTTTTGGAACGCACTTCTCATCTTGGTCATCAGTCCCTAACCGTAAACTAGTAAGTGAATAACTTCCTAATATCAACCCTTAAGGCCGAAACTAACATCAGATCGACACTCAAAAAGCCATTCAACTTAACTAATCATCAATCAGTTTCTAATTTCCTTAACTCCACTTCTTAAAGTCTAAATGAATATAAATTCCAAATATCATTTATAACTTTACACTACAAGTAAAACGATTTTTTGTTGCAAAAATCAGTGGCGTTTATTATCAAATGCAAGCAAAAGTGTTTTTAGGACCAATGTAAGCATGGTTAAAAAAAATCACATTCCTGCCTCTTCGTACACACAAGTCCGCATGTCCAAGAAAACGTAACTGACCTATTCTCTTTTCCTATTCCTTCATACTTACATCTTTTAACCCTTGTTTACTTTTCTTCCTTTTTCTGAAAAAAAAACCCTAGCTTTTTACCCCTTCCAATCTAACGCTTATTATTTCTCAATTTAATTCGATTTTGTAAAGACGATCTCGTTCAACGTTGGTATGGATACCAGTAGAGGCAGTCATCTCAGCGACGCTACAAAGCGATTTGATTCAATTCCTAATCATATTCAAGATCGTGAAATCAGTAAAGCTAGAAAGGTATAAAACCAAACTTGATTTATCTAATTTTTTTTGGATCCTATCGTTTAGAGTTTTGAACAGTTAAAATCTGCTAAGTGTTGATCTCTACAACCACAAACCAAAACAGATGATTTCTGCAAACAGTGTTTGTAAATGGGTTTTATATCTGGGTTTTAAGTTACTTTCGAGCTTTAGGTTTTGAAAGTATACCAGATTAAATTACTTCTGAATCGAATGGGTTTTTAACTTTGGGTTTTGACAGTATACTAGAAAAAATTAGCAATCATTGTTGATTTCTAGGGCTTGCATCTGAATCGATGGGTTTTGAACCTGTTTTGTAAATATATGTTGATTGCCTGAACTATAGTCTATACTGATTGGAATTTAATATGGACATTGATTTGAAATGTTAACATGTTCATTTAAATTGCTTGATTGAGTACTTGCAGCAAACATATTACATCGATATACATTTATGTATATGTATATATATAGGAACCTTGCAATGCATGAATTATATATGTGAGTTACTCAGTATACAAAATTGTGCAGCTTATGACTTGGGAGTTTATGAATTTTGCAATATGTGATATTATGCAAGTATATCAGAATGTGTTTATGTATGTTAATTTACTTTGTTTTCTTCCATCTGATTTGCATGTATAAGAGTATACATGAATACTGAAATTGTGCAGTATAAAAGAGTGACACTTAACTGATACATTTCATAAAAAAAATCTCTGTAGGCTCAGGAGAACCCTAAGGGACAAAGAAAATTTGTTTCAGGCTCTTGTCCCATTAATATCAATAATCGAGATTGGAAAATTTGTGTTATGCCATCAACGATCAAGTTGAACTTGAACCGTATTTGCAGTCTCGATATTGATATTTATGAGGCTAGAGAAACGTGAATTGATGTGGGAAACTGAACAGAGAAACGGGTTCAAAACAGGTATACCTACATTGTAATTAGAATGTGTTTATGTATGTTATTTTATTTTATTTTATTCCATCTGATTCGCATGTATAGGAGTGTATATACGTGAACAACGAAATATGCCATATATATGTTGTGATTGAACATGTGAATCCAGGCTACACCCCCTCCCCCCCCCCCCCGACACACACACACATATATATATGCATGGTTATCAAAATGGGATTTAAATCGTAAAGTTTATATTCAAATCGAAATGGATTTTAAATCGTAAGTCATAGTTTCAGAATATCATTACTTATGGGTTTCATATGCACTTTGAATTTGATTTAGATGTTTGAATTTCTACAATTAAATTTAAAACTCAAAGTTTTCCCTCCAATTTCATTTTCGTTTTGTTTTAAAAGCTTTGTCAAGTGATTGTGAATCTAAACAAGTATATTACATATGGTAGTTTGAGTTGAATGTGTGTTTTTATAACTAAGTTTGAATCGTAATGTAAAAATCGAATCGTAAATGGAGAGATTCAAGTTGGATTGGGATTCAAATCGCAAGATTTTAGGATTTTTGACAACAATGTGTGTGTGTATGTATATAAATACATACACACACAATGATATACATGAAAGATTATTGCTTTTAAATATAGTTATATATATACCTACTTAACTTGTGTATGACATTACAATAAATATATGTTTAATATACGACTTCTGCATGCACATCAGCACATGTATATATATAACATATAATGATTATGAGCATATAGACATAGATAGTGCAGGTGAAACTATGCTTTCTATCTATGAAGCATGAGCACATATGTTTATGAGTGTTGTATATACCAGTGTGTGTGAACATTTCGAGAAATCTCAGAAATATGAGCAAGTTAATTTTGTGGCCCAAGAGGTCTAATTTATATGACCTGACAATGAATCTGTCTTGGGAGATACTAAATTAAGTTAATTTGACTTCGGAGTTATTAAATTAAGTTAATTTGACTTGGGAGTTACTAAATTAAGTTAATTTGACTTGAGAGTTACTAAATTAAGTTAATTTGACATAGGAATTACTAAATTATGTTAATTTGACTTGGGAGTTACTAAATTAAGTTAAGTGACTATGTAAATTCAGTTAATCTTGGAGGTAAGAGAGGTATTGATCTCCTATCAATGAATTAACAATTAATTTGAAACGAAACACTAACATGGCAGGATCTCCTACCAAAGTTCATTGTTAGTGTATAGTAGTGCTGTCAGGAGGTATATTTCAGATCCATGTCGGTAGGTGTTTGGTATTGTTAGATCCAAAATTGGCTCCAACACCCAAGTTGTTCAATTGTGCAGAGATGAATATCAGAAAAAATGCAAGAAAAATAAGAAAGACACAAGATTTATAGTGGTTCGATGTTAACGAGCCTACGTCCACTTTATATATATGATTATACTTAAATTTCAAGTACAATCGATGATTTATCCCTCAACCTAACTTTTACAATGTTGATTCACTCAATAAATTCGAGACAACCCTGAATAATAATAATAGAGATGTAATAATGGTGGAGTTAGAACTCAGAATTGCCAAAAAAGGATCCTGAAAAATGCCAAGTCCGGGGCTATTTATAGCTGATACTTGCAGACGGATCGCGGTCATACGTGGCGCAAATCCCGAAGATCTCGGACTGGTTCGTGGCTTGATGAAGAATTGGTCAAAATGGCAGTTATGGACAGGTGTCACGAGATCCTGCATTCTCGGATCGCCGCAGACTTAGTCGTGACCTTCATCTTAACTTCTGGGGCTTGGATCGTGAAGAGGCAGAGGGTACGGGTCGGATCGCTCTACTATGGACGGATCGGGTCTCGAAGCTCTGACGAGGATGGGTCAAGATGAAAGGGACGGATCGGATCGCGAGACATAGGGCCGATCGCGATCCATGGAAGGTAGGGCGATTCGATCGGGTCTTCGAGGGTTAAAGGCGTGAAGTTTCATATTTTCCTCGTGAGTACGAACCTTGGTGGCTTGGTCAAAAAGCTAGCCAACATTTTGCCCCCTCGAAGTATGTTTCATCAGAGATGGAACATGCTTTGAAATTACTAAGATATCTTTCCATGAAGTGATGCAAATCAAAGGTCGTATCTGCTTGAAACATCGTACGGTTCCAGGGAGTTGTGTCTCTTGATTTGTATAAATATCCAGTTAAATCTTTCATTATTTCTTTGTTCATTGGGTAATTTTCATCTCTTGAATTCCTGGGGATATTGCTATCAAATCACCGAGTAAGTCTCAAAACTCCCTGTATGAAGTAGTATTTCACAATTTTTTGTATTTCTGCAAATATATAAGTCCGCCTTTCCGATCTGTCCGTCACATTTGGGCTCGGATCGTGGTAGACTATTCAACGCGTTTGGGCAGAGCAGCTGGATATATCATGGATCGTCGCCTTGGGTGGCCCATGCGCGAACCATGGTGGGCTCCTTCAGCGTTCACGGCCCATCAGGCCTTACGAGCCGTATAGGACAAAAAAGGGGGAGGCCAAAGGTTTCCTCTTTGGTTATATATACTGGTTCCTTCTCTCTCTTTCCCTTCTTCCTTTCTTTTGCCTTTGTAGCCGCCATCCAGTCTTTGAATCGAAACCCTAATCTAGGTTTTACTGACAATCGAGATTACTCCACAATCTATAGGTAATGGTGGTAGGATGGATTCCTACCTTGTGTTGTTTTCTTTTTCGCTTCTTTCCGCTTCTCTTTTCGTCTGTATGGTAATGGCGACGATGAGGGCTTGGGTATGGCGACGGTGGTGACGAACGTGTAGCGGAAGAAGAGTGATGGAGAGGAGGGAGAAGAGTACCGTCAGCATGGTTTGTGTATAGGACAATCGACATAGCTCGCTTCGTGGTGATGGCAAGGCGATGGGAGAGGCAATGAGGATGAAGTGTTAATCTGACGAGTGGATCGGATTGTGGTATTAGGGGAGCATCGGTTCGTGGTGATAGTGAGGTAGATGGATTAAGGATGGAAACAGAGTGTTAAATTGGATAGCGGATCGGGTCGTGAGAAACAAGAAGTAAAGTGGATCATGGGGATACTGTCACGATCCGTTTAGGAAATGGATCAGGAGTTTGAGTGTCCTATGATCCGATCCCTTTCCACGAGCTGATGCTTTCCCACGGGTCAGATCCTGCTCCACGAACCAATTTGGCATCACGAGCTGAATCTTGTCTCTTGAGCCAGCTTGACCAACGATCCGATACACATGTTGACTAAAAAATTACAATGTAATTCTGATATACAAATGGACAGTTAGGTTAGAGCCCTCGAGATGAACTTTTTGAACTGGACAACAGCATAACTCAACAGCGGACCATTGCCAATATCCTGCTTATCTGATTAACTTCATGTTTTTTTAATGTATGCACATGCACACACTTACACTTACACATAGGGGAACGGGTAATTATGTTCTAATTTTTGCTTTCCAACATAGCTATGTCGGATAAATAAGTGACCGAGACATCGAGTGAAAGTACCGAATCAGAGACATTAATACATCATAATCCTGATGTAATTTCCTCAGATTCAAGTGAGGAAAAATCCGATCCTGATTACGAAACAGGGACCGATATAGAATCAACAACTTCTGAAAGCACGTCCCTTGAAGATGAGGATGATCGAGCTCCCGATGAAATTCCGGGTACTAAGGAGATAGAAAAATTCACAGATTCCTTACCCTCTAAGCTAGACGATATAAAACTTAAGAGGATATGTTTAAGACACGGAATTCCCTGGGACGACGTGAAAGTTCCAGAAAACAAAGATAGGTCTCATTCTGCCCCAGAGGGGTACATGACCATTAGTCGACTCATGTGCTGGGTAGGGGCCATTCCTCCTTGTCCTCCATTTGTCGTTGATCTTTTGAGACAGTTACAGATTGCCCACATGCAACTCCACCTGAATGCTTATGCGGCTTTGTATACTTTGTACATTGCTTATATGGAGATCCTGCGGACCGAACTTACTCTTAAAGATTTGAAGTTCTATTACCATTTCAAAAATCGTTCCGCAGGGGCTCCCAATTTCACTTTCTTTGAATCGATCGCTAATAGAAAAGTTGTGATAGATGGTTATAGCAATATAGGGGATGTCAAATCTGACTAGTTCTATATAAAACACCAGGCCGGATGTGCGAGGAGGTGGCTACAAGCGAGTACGTTTCCAACTTTTCCGCGTTTAATTTGAAAGCATAACTTTAGTGCTAACGAATCATTTTGTTCCACACAGATCACAATTTTGAGAGAACAGAAGGATCGATATACGAAGATCGAATGTCCGCCTCCTCAAGAGTAACTCAGATTTCTTAAGGATTAAGAAATGTATCACTGACGAAAACCTTCATAAACACCATCTCTTAGACATAAGGTTCGGACATGGAGCGGGCGGTAAACCTTACAAATATATACCTCCGACTGAAGGAGAAGGAACTTCTCAAGCTGTAAAGACAACCACTCTTCGCAAGAGCCCTTCGTCGATGATTAATCAGGATGATGAGGATTTAAACGTATACAAAGGAGATGAGGAACGAGACGATGAATCAAAGGAGGTTCCATCCTCCGAGGGGCAGTCTCCCTTAAGAACTTCATCGCCAGTTGAGTATGTCGTCCAAGACGAATTGACGGAGGAACAAATTCTCGGGGAATTAAATAAAATTCCTTTACCAGACGATATTTATACTCAAGAAGACTTCGAAGGGGAACCAATTTTTCCTATCTCCGAAGAGACGAGTGCCCCAGTTAAAGAAAAAGAAGTCACTCAAACGAACCTAACTCCGGGCCCGGGTCTGTTTAAAAAGGGGATTTCACGGGATGCACAAACCACATGCACCATTTATCATAACACCCTTTTGCTACTGTGGTTAATAGTTCTAATACGCACTTATTTCCTTTGCAGGAAAAATGTCTCGTAAACGGTCTTATTCTTACCGTTCCCTTCGTGAGGGCACACCAAGCCTCCTTCCAGATCCTGAGCACACTCGTAGCGATAGTCGGGGAAGGGATAGTCGTCGGCCCTGGGATTCTCATCAATCTTATTCTGCACGACCTCGATCTCCACCGAAGCAAGGTTATGGAAAGCCACATAGTCGTCCATTGCCACCAGCTGGGGGAAAGAAACTTCCCAGAGATTTAACCCCTCCAAAAAGCACTCCTTCTCACGCCCAATCTTCTAAAAGACACCCCGAGCCAGAGGACAAAAACAAAGATGAGGGCAGGATTATGGAAAAGGGGAAGACAGTTCCCGCTTCCTCTAGTGAGCGTGGCTTGGATACTACTACTGTAAAGGATGTTGCCCCCAATTCTGAGATTATGGCCAGGCTAGAGCGCTTGCGAAAACAATTTCCTGATATTTACTTTGAGAGGATGGTGTTCGTCCCAGATCTTGAGCCTGTCCCCGAGGATTGGGACACAGAGGTGATAGGGTATGTATGCCATGCAGCTAAACGATACGGGGTAATGAAGAAGCATACTGCTACACTCTCTACTATCATCCGCCAGATGGAGACGGGCGCGGCCAGGGCCAGAGTAAAGATTGATAATGATGCTAGGGCTAGGTGCAAAATGGAAAAAGAACTAGAGAATGCACAGGCCCAACTGGCTTTAGCTCTACGAGCCGCAGAGAACTACAGGACCGAGCTGGAGAGTGCTAGGGAGCGTTTTCGCAACGAGCTCGACTTAAATAGCCAGGAGCGGGTGGCCCTGAGGAAGGAAGTAGAAGATCTCAGGGCGGTTAACACCGAACTGAAGACAGTACATGATCGCTTTTCTGCTGAGAAAGAGGCCTGGGAGAAAGAGAGGGCGAGCTTAAAAGATGATCTTGCCCTCGCCAAGAAGGAGAAGGAGGTTTTAAATGATCAACTTGCTCAAGCTGAGGAGCGTGCGGCTCTCGCCGAGAGCAACGCCAATAGCGCTCTTGAGTCAGCAGCTGCTGCGGCCGATAAGCTCGCCGAAAGAGAGAAAGACATAGATAGCTTTGAGGAACTATTGTTCGATTTTTTTGGTCAAGTCATCAAGAATCGAGACATCTCTTGGATTCCAGACTACCATGTTACCTTGGTCAATGTATGGGACGCAATTGTCGGGGGCGAGAAGCGGCGACCGGGGGTTGACGAGATCGACGAAAGCCAGCTGATGCAGACCTTTCTCAGAGGTGAAGAACATGAGGCTTTGGAGGAAGGTAGACGTCTAATCCATGAGGAAATGGAGAGGGAGAAGAGAAGGCTCAAGGGAAAGGATAAGGTTGGCGAGAGCTCAAGCTCGGTGGTAGAGCCCAAAACCTCTGAAGTTGAGGGATATAACCCCGATGATCCATTGATCCCCTTGGCACCTACTCCTCCGATTGTCGGGACCACCAGTACAAATCTGGGAGATGAGTCAGCTGAAGGTATCTCCATATTGTCTCCATAGTTCATTAAAGCAATCGTAACTTGTCGTCGTCTTACGGGACAGATAACTGACGTGGCCATATCTCCTCCTGATCAACTAACCTTTGCTTCTCATGGTGTAGGTATCAAAGCAGCCGAAAAGGATGCAGGGGAGAAAATAGTGGCAGAGAAAGTTGATGTTCCTCTGGGTTCTAGTGTTGAAGTTTCCGAGATTCCGAAGCAAACCGAGGGCACAACGAGTGATAGAGCTATAGTAGCACCTATGGAATCCAGCACCGGCGCTCCTGCAGATGCTGAGATTATCGCTGCTTTGCATGACACGGATGGCGGTCACGGAGACGAGGAAGAGGAGGTAGAAATCATTGATGAGGCCAAGGGTGATGATAGTGAAACCTTGGCCGACATACAAGCTAGGAAAGAGAAGCAGTTGGCTCTTAGGAGGGAGGAACAGAATCATGTGTTTGTGACCCCTATTTCTGAAATCGACCCCAAAACTGGGTTGGTCATAAGATTCTCTTCTAAATTGATAACTTCACTGCTTGCCTCCGAACCTTCCAGTCCTTCTCCGGAGCCTCTTGTCGATAAGAGGAAGAGGAAGAAAAGCGACCGCTAACAGAAGAGGGACATGAAATCAAAGCCATCTCCCAAGCGTAAATAGAATGCAGTTATTAGCTTATATTTTAGTTTTAGGATTTCCTTTGGCCAAAAGATGTAGTCGTGAGAGTGGCCCTAACTTTTTGTTTAGTTTCTCGTTTTTTGTAAATCTGCTTCCAGTAAATAAAGATCCATTCCTTTTGCACCATTGTGTTCCTACAACTTCATCATGTTAGCAGAGTTTAAATAATCATAACTGAAACTTTCATAGTTAAATATTAAGTAACGATCATTAATCATAACGAAAACAATCATCGGGAAATACATGTGCTAAGTAAATATGTAGTGATGAACATATATACCCCTAATTAATCGTCATTATAGTGCCTGGCCAGGGCTTATTGGCGATCGATTAGGATTATATGCGTACTATCCCGATCTTTCAGTGGGGTAATGGTTCTTGCGGCGCTAAGTCTCTAGCGCCTTTATACTCTCCCAATCCTTCAGCGGGTTAGAGTTCATGTGGTGCTAAGTCTCTAGCACCTTTATACTCTCCCGATCCTTCAGCGGGTTAGAGTTCGAGCTCTATTTTTTTGGTTTTCTCACCGATCCTTCAGCGGGGCAGGAGTCCTGGGGGCGCTAAGTCTCTAGCGCCTTTATACTCTCCCGATCCTTCAGCGGGTTAGAGTGTTGTCAAGGCGGTTTTATCATGGTGCACCTTCACGTCTTGGGGACGTTATCTTCACGTCCTTTATACTCTCTCCCTGATCTCGGGAGTTAGAGTGCAATCTGTAATGCGATTTACCTCGCGTCACCTTTTGGAACTTTAATTACCGCGAGCCTCCCGATTTGCTAGACGGCGTTTTGAATTAGCTGTTTTGAGATTACTATGTAAATTTAAAACAAAGCTCGAAGCGATAACGGTATATATGAACCAAACATAAAAGAGTAGATAAGAAATGGTGTAGTAAAAGTAAATGACACACAGTACTTTTATAGTGGTTCGGTCGAATCATGACCTACGTCCACTTTATAATCTTTTGTTCAAATAACCGGACTGTTCTAGGCAAGTCGAGCCTTTTTACATGGTTCTAAAAACAAAAGAGTAAAACTGACACTTTTATGTCAGATAAAGCCGCAAATGCTGGGCATTCCACACTCTGGGGATTTCATTTCCATCTACAGTCGCTAGCTTGAAGGTTCCATTATCAAGCCTTCGTAAAATGGAGTACGGTCCTTCCCATTTCGGGCCCATATGTACCGGGGGCGGAAAGACGCGCTTCAGAACCAAGTCTCCGGGTTCGAATGCCCGAGCTCGGACTCTTCTGTTGTAGTACCGAGCTATTTGTTGTTTGTGTCTCAGGGCACGTAAGTCGGCTTCATCCCCTTTTTCTCAACCATGTCCAGGGATTCTAGGAGCAACTCCTTGTTGGTCATCGGATCGTAATAAATAGTTCGATGAGATGGTACTTCTAACTCGACCGGAATAACTGCTTCAGCTCCGAAAGCAAGGGAAAACGGGGTGTGACCCGTCGCCGACTTGTACGTTGTTCTATAGGCCCATGATGCTAGGGGTAATTCATCAACCCACATAGCTTTGGCCCTCTTCAATCTTTTCTTTAGAATAGACTTGATCACCTTGTTTGCCGCTTCAACTTGTCCGTTCGATTGTGGATGTGCCACAGAGGTGTATCTTTTCTCGATGTGATACTTCCGATAGAAATCTTGAAATTCTGTGTTGTCGAATTGGGTCCCATTATCGGTTATGATGACTTTTGGAATCCCGAATCGACAGATGATGTTCTTAACGACAAAGGTGATCAATCGCTTGGTTGTGATCGTGGTCAAAGGCTCCGCTTCTACCCATTTAGTAAAATAATCTATGGCTACTATAGCGAACTTTGCTCCTCCTTTTGCGAGGGGAAGGCTCCTAGTAATGTCAATTTCCCACATGGCGAAAGGCCACGGGCTTGTCATTGTCTTCAACTGGCTAGGTGGCGCCCTAGGAATCTTGGAGAATTTCTGGCAAGTGTCGCAACGCCGTGCATACTTGGCTGCGTCCTTGTTTATGGTGGGCCAAAAATAGCCGTATCGCAATATCTTCTTTGCTAGTGTTTGCCCCCCGGTGTGATCGCCGCATTCGCCTTCATGGACCTCTTTCAGCACACGCTTGATGTCTTCGTGAGCGATGCACCGGAGGAGGGGCATTGAGAAGCCTTGTCTGTATAGGACATTGCCCTGCAACACATATCGGGAAGCCTTCCGTATAACTGCACGCCTCTCACTTTTCTTTGACGGGAGCGTTCCATTTATCAAAAAATTCTTTAGGAGGGTCATCCATGACTCCCTTTCAGGTTCAATCTCTAATACTGGATCAACTTCCATCTGATCCACGCTAGGGAACTGTAATACTTCAATCGGAAGTAGCTCTGTATGTTCTGGATTATCAGAACTAGCCATCTTCGCTAACTTGTCCGCTCTTTGATTCTTCGTTTGAGGAATGTGAGATATACTATGGTAATCAAAACCATCCAGCAACTTCTTCACTTTTTCCAAATATGATATCAACCTTGGACTCTTAGCCTGAAGCTTATCATTAACTTGGTTCACGACTAAATTGGAGTCACAAAAGATGTCCAGCTTTGTTATGCCTAGTACCTTTGCAAGATTCAACCCGATAATTAGAGCTTCATACTTGGAATCATTATTAGTTGCGTGGAAATCCAATCTAAGAGCGTAATATATTAGCCGTTTCTCTAGAGTCTCAAGAACCACTCCGGCACCTGATCGCCTGTCATTTTTAGATCCATCAGTGTATAGTTTCCAGGCATTAGGGTCAAGGAGTAGCTTCGGCAGATCGTCTTCCTCGGTCACCGGATCATCTTCTGGGATGGTAAATTCTGCTATAAAGTCTGCAAGTGCCTGCCTTCTTATCGATCTCCGGGGTTGGAAGTTCAGGTCGAATTGACTCAGCTCAATGTTCCATTTGAGCAACCTTCCCGATGCTTCTGGCCTTTGTAGGACTTGCTTAAGCGGGGGATCAGTATAAACAGTGATGGGATGAGCCTGGAAATAGTGACAAAGTTTCCTAGATGCAATCGGCAAACTGTACGCAAGTTTTTCTATTTTTGGGTAATTTCGTTCTGCAGCTGCCAATTTCTTACTTACATAGTACACCGGTCTTTGCACCTTATCCTCTTCTCTTACCAAAGCCGAACTGATTGCGTGGGATGACACTGCCAAGTACACAAATAAATCTTTGTGATCCACGGGCTTAGACAGTATCGGAGGTCTTTCCAGATGGTCCAACAGATTCTGGAATGCTTTTATACAATCAGGAGTCCATTTAAAGTTGCGCTTGCCTCGCTTTATTAGCTCGAAAAATGGGATGCATTTATCTGTAGCTTTTGAGATAAATCTGCTGAGCGCTGCCACTTTTCCCGCAAGGCTTTGCACATCTTTGATCTGCTTTGGTTCTTGGATATTTCGGATTGCCGTAATTTGGTCTGGATTGATCTCAATTCCGCGCGAGCTTACAATGAACCCTAGGAATTTTCCAGATGCTACCCCAAATGAGCATTTCAAAGGATTCAATTTCATCCCATATTTTCGGAGAATTTGAAACATCTCTGCTAAATCGTTGGTATGATCGGACAACTGTCTGGACTTTACCAACATATCGTCGACGTATACCTCCATCGTTTTCCCGATTTGGTTGTAGAACATCCTATTCACCAACCGCTGATATGTAGCGCCAGCATTTTTTAGACCGAAAGGCATCACCACATAGCAATATAATCCCAAATCTGTAATGAAGCTGGTATGCTCTTGGTCAGGGACATGCATGGGGATCTGATTATACCCCGAATAGGCATCCATAAAAGAAAGGAGTTCATGACCTGCGGTTGAATCTACTAATTGATCGATTCTAGGCAGTGGGAAGCTATCCTTCGGACAGGCCTTGTTTAGATCATAGAAATCGATGCATGTTTGCCACTTTCCACTGGCCTTTTTTACCAACACCGGGTTTGAAATCCAGTCAGGGTAAGTTGAATCTTTGATGAATCCGTTACTTCTCAGCTTTTCGACTTCTTCTTTCAAAGCGGCAGACCTCTCTGGACCCAGCATTCGCCTTTTCTGCTTGACAGGAGGATGTTTCGGGTTAATGCTTAGCGAATGACTCATAATCGAGGGAGATATCCCGCACATGTCTGCATGGGTCCAGGCAAATACATCCAAGTTAGCTTTCAGAAAATTTGTTAAATCCTTGGCTCGAACGGGATCCAACTGGGATCCAATCTTCAGGACCTTCTCTGGGTCACTATCATCGATTGATACATCCGCAGTTGCTTCACTGGGAGTCGCCTTTCTGCCCCCAGGCTCTTCATCCTCTCTGGGGTCTATGTCCTCGGGCAATTCTCTGGGCGACCCTCCCGAAGGTATTTCCTTTAGTTGCTATGACGATTCCTCCCTTGGAGGGGAGGAACCACCTTTTGCCTCTACATCTCTTCCTTTACGGAGCAATTTTAATTCTGCAATGTAGCATGCTCGTGCAACAACTTGATCTCCTCTCACAACACCCACACCGGAATCCGTTGGGAATTTCAACAATAAGCACCAGGGTGCAATACATGCCCTAAATTTGGCTAGGGCCGGTCGTCCTAAGAAGGCATTGTATGGCGATTCAATATCCAGGACCACGAAGGGGAGGATCCTCACTCTCTGGCGTTCTCCTTCCCCAAGGGTTACTGATAATTCCACGTACCCTATCGGAGCGGTCGAGGCCCCATTAAATCCACGTATCCAACCATCACACGGCTTCAAATCATTCGGCTTGAGTTTCATTTGGTCGAACGTTTTCTTGAACAAAATGTTGACTGAACTCCCGTTATCTACCAAGACTTTATGAACTATAACTGGGCCGATGGTGACGGTGATCACCAACGGATCTTCACTTGGAGAGTGTACTCCAATACTCTCTCACTCGTGAAATATGACGTCATCGAACATCGTCTTTTGTTGCTTAATCGGAGCGTTGTCCTCGGAGTTACTACATTCCCCTACTTCGAAATGCTGTTTAGCTGCATTTATGTATTGATCCATAGCTCTGAAATTGTGCCCTGCCAGGTGAAGCCCACCAATTATGGTATTGATAACGATATTTTTCCCTTTTTGCTGAGTCGTCGGTTTGGCAGTAGGTTGGCTTTGGTTCGGGGCTTGCACGGCTTGCCCCCTGTCCCTAGGAGTCACCTTATACTCATCGAGCTTCCCTTCTCGGAGGAGCCTTTCAACCACGTCTCTCAAGTGACGACAATCGTTTGTGGAATGACTATGGATCTGATGGAAAAGACAGAATTTTCCAGTTTCACACTCTTTCTCTGTAGAATCTCTCGGAGGAGGCCTTTTGTACTGGAGGACATTATATGTATTCAGGAAGATGTTTTCCAACTTGTCGTTTAACGGTGTGAAGCTCTCAAGCGGTCTGGGTCGGGATCTCCTCTGAGAGTCATTTCCTCGATTTCTTTTTCGATTATTGTTATTATTCCCTGATTGGCGACTGCTGCCTCGATTTTTGTTCCCAACGTTAACTTCAACTTTTCCTGAGCTATCTCCCGTTTGCTTGATGGTCACGTTGCTTTGTATATCTTTCTTATCAGTAGCCTTTCTTTTTCGATTAGCGTATATCTCCTCCCGACGCAGGCGAACATTGGCTTTTTCATAAAATATTTCTCTGGTTGGGGGTGGTTTGCCAGCCAGATATCTTCCAAACTCGGTATCTTTATCGACGCCATCGATCAAGGCCATCAACACAGTTTGCTCATGCAGATCTTTGACTTCTGTGACAGCCAAGTTGAAATGATCCAAATACGACCTTAGGCTTTTGTCCGTCGTTGTTTAATAAGGGATAGCTCGATCACATTCTTAGACCTCTGGGCATGAAGACGGAATTGGTTCACGAATTTCTCACTCAATTCCCTGAAGCTGGATATTGAACGTGCTGGCAGGCGGGTAAACCACAATAACACCACATCTTCCAAGAATATAGGGAATGCTTTACATTTTACCACGTGTATAGCTGCAGCGGCATTCATTGACCAGGAGTATCGCATTAAATGCTGGATGGGGTCAGTCCTGCCCGTATAGCGATTCATGGTTGGCATATTGAAGCGCCTAGGGAATGTAACATCCAGTATGTCGTCAGTAAAAGGCGTGTGACTGCGATCTATGCCCCAATCTTCATTCCTCTGTCCACGGCTATCTACCATGACTTGCCTAATCATTGCTTCAACCTCTGCATGGGTCAGGGTAGATTCGGGATCAGCACTTCTTGCCCGACGACCTCCTCCAGCATTTCTTTGATGTGCTGCTACAAAATCTAGGCCCTGAGCAGAACTCCCCTGGCCCCTATTGCCGCGGTCGATCATGCGATGAGTGGGAGGCACGCCGTTTCTTGGTGGTAGAGCGGGCTCATTTATGTTACGGTTATTAGTTCCCTGGTTAAGCGCCTCTTCTTCACGAGATGGAAGTGACCCAAATCGAGGTTGCTCTATATTCTCGGGACTTTCTAACGGGGGCCATCGTCGGTTCCTTCGGGGCTTTTCAGACGACGACGTATGTTCCGGAGAGAAAGGGTGAGCTGGAGGTGGTGAAACCTGCCTTTGAATATCATCAATTCTTCTGCCTAGGGCAGTAATGTTTTGACGCAGCAACGAACTCTCCTACCTTTGAGCAGCCAGTTCATCAGTTTGCCTGTCTAATGCTTCAAGTATTCGAGTCAGATGTCCTTCGGTAACTAGGGCAGAAGAGTCGAACTGGTCATCTTCATCTTCTCTGATACGTAAGGAACTTGAACCGGGTTGAGTGGAAGTTCCAGCATGAGCGGAACGAGCCATAATTTCCTTCCCGGGTCGGGTAGTAGTCTGATTATCAGTCCGGATCGTGGTTCTCCTAGGCTGGTGGCTCGTGGTAGTTCCCTGGGATCGGATCGTAGAAGGGTTAGTAGGGGATGGCGACGTTACCGTAGGATCGGGTCGTGACACCCTCAGCTGGTCGGATCGCCGTACCTTCATCGGGTCGGATCGCCCCCTCTTTACCACGATCCGGGGACAGGACTTCGATCCGCTCCTGAACGCTCTCTTCAGCCACTTCGTTTGTAGCTTCAGTCGCTTGGGAAGCTCGTACTTTCTTAGACTTCTTTCCAGCCATGATATCTGAGCTTTACTAAAATCTTTCAAAAATCGAAACAATGGAGTTTTGGACCGTTTTCTTCGAACTTGATCGTCCGAATAATAGAACTACAATCCAATATGCTGAGACTTTGCTCTCAATGAAAGCACCAGTATGTTAGGTCCAAAATTGGCTCCAACACCCAAGTTGTTCAATTGTGCAGAGATGAATATCAGAAAAAATGCAAGAAAAATAAGAAAGACACAAGATTTATAGTGGTTCGATGTTAACGAGCCTACGTCCACTTTATATATATGATTATACTTAAATTTCAAGTACAATCGATGATTTATCCCTCAACCTAACTTTTACAATGTTGATTCACTCAATAAATTCGAGACAACCCTGAATAATAATAATAGAGATGTAATAATGGTGGAGTCAGAACTCAGAATTGCCAA
Source organism: Allium sativum (assembly GCA_030737875.1). Taxonomy (NCBI): domain Eukaryota; kingdom Viridiplantae; phylum Streptophyta; class Magnoliopsida; order Asparagales; family Amaryllidaceae; genus Allium; species Allium sativum. The sequence goes on from CM060922.1 coordinate 708,799,418, forward strand.
AAAAAGATCCTGAAAAATGCCAAGTCCGGGGATATTTATAGCTGATACTTGCAGACGGATCGCGGTCGTATGTCGCGCAAATCCCGAAGATCTCGGACTGGTTCGTGGCTTGATGAAGATTTGGTCAGAATGGTAGTTATGGATAGGTGTCACGAGATCCTGCATTCTCGGATGGTCATAGACTTAGTCGTGACCTTCATCTTAACTTCTGGGGCTTGGATCGTGAAGAGGCAGAGGGTACGGGTCGGATCGCTCTGCTATGGATGGATCGGGTCTCGAAGCTCTGATGAGGACGGGTCAAGATGAAAGGTACGGATCGGATCGCGAGACATAGGGGAGATCGCGATCCGTGGAAGGTAGGGCGATCCGGTCGGGTCTTCGAGGGCTAAAGGCGTGAAGTTTCATATTTTCCTCGTGAGTACGAACCTTGGTGGCTTGGTCAAAAAGCTAGCCAACATGTATTTTTAGGATACTACGACTTATTTCCGTGAAGGTGGAACATTCACGTGTTATTAAGAAACAAATCATGAGTTCTGAGCATGTAATTGGAGTTATGAGCGGTATTGATCTAGCTTTCTGTGGTCTGGTTGAGGAAACACTCTGGAATAATGAAAATTTAAAATAATGTTTTCAATCATTAAAGAGCTTCAAAATTCAGTATATCAGTTTCGGAAAATCAATAAGTTTCTATGGATCAACTTAGTAACTCCCAAGATAAGTCGAGTTTAGTTGGTTTGTTAACCAGACCAAATTATTAAATAGTAAGTGGTAAAAATATTTGTCCATGTGATCAACTTTATCATTTTGGAGCATTTCCTCAACCAGCCCACAGAATGCTTGTTCAATACCTCTTTTATCTTCAGGTGTATGCATATAACTCGTGATTTAGGACTTAATAAAACGTGAATGTTCCATCTTCATGGAATTTGGCCGTAGTATCTTAAAATTACTGAACATCCCATCGTCATGGTTCTGAAATTTACTTTTTCGTAGTACTACTTAACAGTGTCTAGATCTTCAAAAGTTTGTGTTGGCTAATAAATGTTACATTGATTAGCATAATTATTTTCTGTGCATGGGCATATCACTCAAGGATTATGTAATGGTACAAGGATTATGTAACATTTTGATACATTTCATACAAAATTTCCATGTATGCTCTGGAGATGCATTATGTTACGTAGGGGACGAAGACAATTAGTTTTAAGCTCTTCTCCCATCAATATTAATAGTTGAGATTGCAAATTTCCATGTTAGGCCATCAACGATCAAGTTGAACCTGAACCGTATTTTCAATCTCGACTATTAATATTGTTGAGGCTAGAGGAACCTGAATTGATGTGGGAAACAGAACAGAGAGCCGGTCAAATTGAATTGGTGTTATAGAAGAAACGATTATGCCATACAAGGGGAGTTTGAGATCCGGTCTTAAATTTGTTCGGTCAATTATGTTTCTTCTTATCTGAATATGCCTACAGTTCAAAAGGCTCTTCAAGTTTGTCGCATTGCTCGGAACTCTGCAGGCATGTCTATTACTTTCGAAAACTTCATCTATTTTGTTAATTTATCATTGTTATATGTCTTAACAAATTTTGATTGCTTATAGTACCTATTACTTACGAACTCTACAGGTGTGCTCTTGGAACACATAAAAGATAATTTATACTACTTTACTATTTACATGAATGGAACACATAAAAGATGGCTTCAGTTGAGATTAGTATTTTGTATTGTCACTTGTGTTCAGCTGTTGCTAAAGCTACACATTAGTATTTTGTATTTACACGAAGGTAACAAACATATGACCTTTCAATGCCTGGTATGTCCAATCATGTTTTGTGATGACTCATAATCTATTGGCCTTGTAATACGGTTCAATCTCTTGTCTGAGATAATTTAGTTAAACATAGCTTGTTAACATTTGTGTATCTTGTTGTGAAATCAAGGAGGAGCTGTCTTACTATATGTTGCATCACTTCAAAGAGCAAAGTGGTTATTGTACTAAATGTGTACATTACGGGTATAACATTTTCTTTGTATAAATTGTGTAAATTTGTATATCAGAGTGGTTTTTATATGTGAGTTTTTGGTCAGTTATACAGAAAACTATTGTATTGAATTGGTTATGCATATTTTACTTGGTTATATGGTTAATTGTTTTTCTGATTGTTTGAACGTGATGAGTATGTGAATGGTTATGGATTGATATTGTTGAAACAAAATAGACTACTAGCAAGAAATAATTACAGGGAAAGAAGAGCAAATTAATTAATAATTTTTAGTTGCGTTTTAAAAACGCTACAGAAATATATTTAGTGGCGTTGAATAAGCACAACCGTAAACCAAATGTAAATTAGAAATTTTAGTACTAACATTATAAGTTTATTTAATGGCGTTTATTAAGTGCGACAAAAATTTTTTTGGTGGCATTTAATAAACGTTACAAAAATAAAATTACAGTGGCGTTAAAAATAGTGCAACCAATTTGCAACAATTTTTAGTGGCATGTTTTCTCGTAACGATTATTGAAACACCACAAAAAATGATTGGTAGCGGTTTTTGAGCGCTACAAAAAAATCATTTTTCTTGTAGTGTTAAATGAGATATTTATCTCCAGCTTATAACCATTTCAAATATTTTTCTTAAAAATATGATTTACAAAATGTTTGCTACAACCAATATTGAATATTCCATTAAAATACGATTTGCAAAACATTTGCTAAATATTTATTCATCTCTAAAATGGAATAGGGTTCTTCCAAATCAATTTCGTTTTAAATTCGTAAATCAAGGTTCCATATAAAGTCTTAATTCCATAAATAATCCTTAAAAACATCTTTGTAGGTTTATTCCAACTCATCTCAGTTTATTTCAATAAACTTCATTCCATTCTAAAATATTTGTATATCAATATCATTTGCCAATTCTTGCTATTAATAGTTATTATCTATAAATCTTATATAAAATTCTTTAATATAATCTATATTATATTATTAAAATTAGTTCGACTTAAATTCAACTAGAATTTATAATTTCTACAACCCTTCCTAACTTACTTTTAATAAATTCGCTTTTTTGCACACAATTTACTTTAAACCCTTATTCACCTCAATCATGAATAATATATTTCTTAATACAAATCTATACTCGACTTATTTAGTCAACTTGATTTCATACTTGTAAATTCCAAGTTTAAATTATATTTATAACTTCTATTTGTAGAGTTATTTCACATAATCTCATTTATAATTTCCATTGCAATTTGAAATTTCAAACCTATTTCAAATATCAGTTTTAAACCCGATTTCTATCTTTCTTCAAAATTCACATTCAAAATATAATTTTTTTCTCAATTCTTCAACGATAATATTTTCACTTCTTTTATCAACATCGCTTATAAAATCAACTTTTCGTCTTATTTGTTAAAAACAAGTATTTACTATTTAATTTTTATTATTTATAAATTTGGTTTCTAAATAAACATTTTTATGTGGAAATAAAAATTCTTGTAAACACTTATATATTTCAAATTCTGTTTTTAAATCCATTTATTATTCAAAATGCTCAAAACAAGGCTGGTGTTACTTACACATCCAAACATATCATAATTATCACAGGTTATAAATCATATATCAGCATATATGTGAACAAAATTAAATTAAATATAAGTGTTCAGGAATCAAGTTAGATCCCTCCAACCTGTTTTCCTGCATCCACAGATGTTAGACAACATAAATAATACCCATCCTTCTTCAAGGTAGGATATCGCGGTTTAGAAGGTCATCCACTATATATATTGTGGGGTGCATATGGAGATCATCCGCTAATATATATATGTGGGAATATATCCAATCACCAATATTATATATATAATCACCAATATTATATATACTATGTATGTAATATTATATATATACTATCATTCACTTTATATCAATCAACAAACAATAATTTAAATTGAACTTTTTGAAAAATAGTTCCCAAAATTAACTAAGTAAGTTTAACTTACCGCGATTTTCCATTGCTGAATATCCAATTCAAATTCCATATTGTATTGGCTACACATTTACTTGAATCATCTCAAAAGAATCTATCACTACGATTATTTATTTTTATTTATCGATTAAACATTAATTTAAAACTAACACTAACAAAAAAAAATTATTCTACATATTTTTATATTTTGGTAAAAACGTATACCTCGTGGTTAATGCAAACCACTCAATCAATCCACGATCCCAAAATTCCCATCAACCCACTTCCACTGCAAACGGCCCAAATAAACTGCCTTATCCCCTTCAGACCATCACTTGCCATCTAGTCACTACAGAAATGCCTCGACCCATCAGCTTAACGTCCAAACAAATCTCTTACCAGCAACCGTCCATCCTTAACATCGCACCACATCCTAAACCTTGTCCTTTACAGCGTTACCTCAAACCATCACATTCCCTTACTCCCATTCACTCTATTGAATCACTAAATCAATACTAATCTTAACTCCATCAGCATGTTTGAACTCACAAACTCTACTCCCATTCATCCTCAAAACAGAGATCAAACTCCCATATTCCACTGTCGAACACCCCAGTTCCCAATCATCACCAGTTTCTAAACTACCCAAACCACCTACTCCCATCACCCATTTTATCACACCATCCCCTTCATCAAAAAAATCGCAGTGCCTCTAGAATGTTGTCGAGCTCCAGGAAATACTCACTATCCCCATTTACTCTTCGAATCCATCGTCGCACTCAAAGTCATAAACCCCCACACGAGCGTCACCAAGACGATGTCGAGCTTCGAGAAATTTTGCCATTCGATCGCGATTTAAGACCAAAATTTCCATTTTAATTTTCTTTTTTCTTAATTTACAGGGGAATGATTTTCGATTTTCGGTTGGGAAAGGGTAACGAAACTCGTTGGTTTTAAGAAAGGAGAATTATCGATGCACGATGGGTTTATATAGGTGCGAATAGGGAAACAAAAAGGCATGAGGCCATTAACTCATTGTTTTCCTTTGTAGTGAAGCTGGGGAACCATCATACACGATTTGAAAGACTAAAATGGCTGTAGCTTGCCCAGAGAATACTTTGGTAGAAAGGAATAAGTGGGTAGATTATGCGTTGGAAAGAATAGGTTGTACTTATTATATATATTGAGTTGAACTGATGTGATCTCTTATTTAATTCATGATTTTGAACTCCTATTTGAACACAACAACCGGCATTTCTAGGGTTATACAACTATTATGATCACACTGGAACAGGATTCGAAGCCTAACTCGATCATATGGAGAAGATGTTGATTTAAATTAACAATTTAAAATTAAATTTGATTTAATTATTCCTAGGCGTTTTCTAATCGTACGTTCAATCGATAAATCCAAATGCTACGAAATTTGAAATCCGATAATAATACACTATTACGGTTCCGATGGAATTTATTTTGCTGAATTCTAAGATCGTTTGAAACATCGCTATTTTCATGTATCAATAATATCGATTAAATAATAAATCGATTTCAAACACTTACGTTTATCGATAAAAATATTCTTATTTCTCATATTAAATAGATAAATTTCATATTGACTTATATTTCAATTTAAATCCAATATTTAAACATTTTAAACGTTCAAAGTTAGATGACCAAAATTACAGAACCTTACAATCCTTATCAAATTTCGGGGGTGAAATTTCCTAAAGAGGGGAGAATGTAACATCCCGTATTTTATATAAATAGTAAATGAAAATATCGACAATTTATGATTTCAGAATTTAGCCCGAAACATATACCATTGTGTTCGTGGCAATTTCGTTTTGATATATGACTTGCCCCAAACAGAGTCCGTATAGGTAAATTATTAACGAATAAAGATTTAAAAGATTGTATGCGTATATATGTGCACAAATTCAATTTTTCAAATTAGATATGTGTTGTAAGAGTAAATAATTCACATAAGTAATATTAAGAAATAAAACGAACGTCAATAGTAACATTAACCCAAAATTAATCTAGGCTAAAATTATGTTCAGGACCCAGGCTTTGGATCGACCCTGGGTATACATGGGTCAACCATAGGGTCGACACACCTTTAAGGTGAGTCGTCACATGGGTTGACCAACCCAGGGCCAGATCTGTTTTAAGTAACGTGTTTTCTTGGATGAACGATTCAGATTTAATATTATTAAATCCGACAGACAAGAATTTCTTGTACACCTATAAATAGACTATCAGGGCCTAGCGTCCAACTCATATTTTATGAGACGATGCTAAGGCTATACCATTTTCTTTCTTCTCCAAATCTTTTAGAAATTAGAATATTAGCTTTTAGGAGTTCTGATTCAAGATTTGAAGATAAAGCATGTAAATCAACAACATAGGTGTTCAGATTTCCGATCAACATGAGGTAAGTCCTGTAAATATGAATTATTTAGGTTTCTTTCTTTCCCTCTTCTTTTAGTATTAAATTTGTAAATCCATGGTTATTTTAATACTAGTTCAGTTAGAAAGGCCACAGAATCACATATCTGAATCAATTCAAGGATTGGAAAGTAGTGAGGTGAGTGGATTTAGAATATACCTTTTGGGTAATGGTATTACAGTGGATTTAGAATATACCTTTTGGGTAATGGTATTACCGTTTACATTCCCCGTAATTCTTAACATGTTAAATAATTGTAATTTGTGGTAATTGCGTTGAATCCTGTTTAAAATAAGATGAGAATATTGTTATTTTGATTTGTCCAATTCATTCTCTATTTGGGTTAAGAATTACTGTAATACTAAAATGGTAAATTTGATAATGGTTATGCATGAAGCCTTGAGATTACTACTCAAAAATAGATTGGAATTATCTGAAATAATGTTAAAAAGGGAAGTTTTGGGCATATTGGAATGTGTGAAATATGAATTGTAAATTGGGATAAAATATAAAGGAAGAATATGCAAATATATGAATCAGAACAGGTTGTACTTAATTATATATTAAGTAGGCATGTAATTTGTAAAACCATGTTAGTTTGGCATTAATTTGGAAAACATGTTAATTTGACAGAAATTTGGAAAACATGTTAATTTGACAGAAATTTGGAAAACATGTTAATTTGACAGTAATTTGGAAAACATGTTATTTTGGCAGTAATATGGAAAACTTACTGTAATTGAAAATGGTAAATGAAAAATAACATCTAACTCAGAAAATAAAAAGGGGAAAAGTTAGTAGTAGACCTTATTAGTTCGATTTTGGGAAAATGGATACAATTCCATAACGGTAAAATTATTAATAACATAGTTGCAAGAAAAGAAAGCAAAAAAAAAATTTGTGTGAAACAGGGGCTCTTTTACCGTATTACACACTAATCAAATAAAATATACATGTATGTCTACAACGAAAATAAAAGAAATAACTTGTAACTACGGATCTTAATTGACGTAAGTTATGCAAATAGATCTTTACATCTTTCCACTAACCAAGCTAATGAGGCGTATGAAATATTTTCCTGAAATAATAAGAATGTACGTGACGACAATTAAAGAAAGAATACAACAATAAAAGTTGGTTCATATTAAGGAATCTAAGAAAAAAAATCTGATGAACGTGGTATATAACCTATTATAATTAATTATATGAATGAGAATGTGATATAATAAGTAGGCTTGCCCTAAGGACAAGTGGAATTATAGCATGGTCTATAATAAATGAAAAGAGAACTTATTAATAAACCTTAGTTAAAGGAACTAAGTTAATAAGTAAACTCACAACCACGGTTGTGATAGTGGTCTAAAATAAGGTTATGTTTAAATAAGAAAGAATAAAGTAGGCTCATTATTAATAGACTTATAATTGAAGTATTAGGTCTAATAATTATAATAAATAATAAGCGAAAGTCCGCTCCGGCGTTATAAGGCTGAATAAAGAAAGTAAGCAGCCAATTGCGAGCTAATAAACCAAGTAACTTAAAAAAAAAGTGAATATGTGGATAATCAAGTTAATTAGCAATCTGATAAGATAAAGCAGGTACATGATTAATAGATTAGACGTTGGATCTAATAACATGATACTGTGATGCGCTTGGACCAGTCCGCACGTACGAAGGTGAAGAACCAAATGGGTAGAGCGTCGTGATGTCAGGAGATACGAGAGGAGCATGCCCATCTGATTATTCTTTTTGGTTATTTTTTGTAATTGCTCTGTGGGCCTAGAGGGAATCACACGGCTTCTATGGGACGTGGTAGGACACCCCGTAGTGGTCCTTTGTGGGGTACATGCTTAGGCTATACTCGCAGAGGTTTGGTCTGCACAGTACCACCCGGTGAGTATACCTTGACTGCAATTATAGTTTGGCAGTCAGAAGGCTGTGGCAGATGATGTTGAGTGATTCTACGGTTCATCTCGGGAGAGGCGGGTCAAGAGCAAATACAGGATAGTAATCGTCAGGTACCTATTATTAGCAGTTAGTGTGACGTGGAAAGACTAGAGTTAAGCCTAGAGACCATCGATCTTTCACTATCGAGACGTTGGTTGCGGGACACGCCAAATTAGATGTTAGATTGTTTGATAAAGATACGTCACTTAGCTTATGATGTAGTCTTTCACTAGTTGAGAGAGGGGCCAGGGTAAGGCCATAGCCAATATGAAAATGCAGATCACACTTGGATATCTATGTTATAGGCCTTATGAGGTAGACCTTTATAGATATGGAAAGCTTATGACCGAGTTTCATGCATTGGATGCAGCCCTATTACGGGACCTGTGTTACAGTAGACTATACATTCGGGTGAGGGTCTAGATACACACACTTGGTGATGTGTTGTAAATAGTAAGGCATTACTCTGTGTTGAGACTTGATTCGACCGAGGAGTTCGAATACGGTACGCTTATGTGGCATAGCGATGGTAGTTCTGTGCGATTGTGTGGTGTAGCGATATAGATTTCCTTACGCCGTTTGGCATAGGATGGAGGTTGTATACACTTCTGTGGCGTGACGGCGGAGGCCGTACGAGGAGGATATTGTGAGGAGTACCTCAAGATGTTGGGTATATGTGATAACCCACATTTTTCACCGTTTTGTTTGAACATTTAATTTGGTTTTAAATGTTGATTTGAAAATATAAATGGATTTATATGTATTTATTCAACAAAGTTTGAATGTATAATTTATATATAATTTAAAAACAAGCTCGTAATGTCGCGGTAGTTCGTAATATAACGTTTTGAACTTCAGTTGAATATACAGAAGCCAATATAAGTCAGAATTTTGTGAAACAAGAATTATTTGAGTCTATTTGATAGTAATTCTCTAATGAAAGAGAAAAATCAAGATTTCATATGATATATTTTGAGTTATGTCTAATTCAAATTTTCAAATAATCGCTATGGAATTGTTTATAAATTATAACGATTTATTTAATAAAATAAAAGGGGTTTGAAAATAAATTAAAAATTGTTTTTATCTGAAATCTAAATTACTAAGTTTAAACATCCCAAATTAATTATTTTGAAATTACATAGGATGTTGTGTGAGTATATATAATAATTAAAATGTAAAAACGCTAGTCGTGGTGTTTTGATTGCGGTTCGGGTCCGCGGGTTGTTTTATAATTAGGAACGCTTTTAAATATATATATATATATATGTATGTATGTATGTATGTATGTATATATGTATATAATAAAACATTAGTACGTCGTTCACCAAATCTTTACACGTCATGTTCAAAATCTCTACAAGCCGTGTTGATTTAGAATGAATATAGAGATCTTTCAAAAGTCTATTTCTAATCTTATCTTATCTTATCGTATCTTGCAAGATACAATTGCTTGAGTGAATTATCTGTCGCTGTTGTACGTATGTCGGATAAAATGGTTTCACAGCGTTAACATGCCTAATGCAAATCTCAATGATAGCACTTGCCTTAGATCATAATTTTCAATTGGCCAATTAGAAACAAACGCGTTTGTCCTTACTTCTGACTTTATACACCTGTATACACCTTTTCCTTCTTAACTCTTCAAAAGCCAAACGCAGTGCGTAACTTTACTATATGGTATAAACTCAGCAGTGCCTATCGTTTTCAAAATTTTACAGCACAGCATAATTCAATTTCATTTCAGTAAAACCTATCTACTGCCGACATACTTAAAGAAAAGAGAAAAAAACTAAACAAACAAACAAATTTAATTAATATTTCCGTCCTTGTCTGACATTTCACAGGATATTCTTGACTTTCAATCTTGGTTTTTCCTATTCTTTTCACACCGCCCATATTGTTTTCTTCCATATTATTGCTATCGGTCTTCACGAGGAAAAGTAAAAAATATACATGTATATAAATATGTCTGACACTGTTTGAATTTAATATCCTATCCCTTGTTTGTCTTCATTCGAAGACTCATCACTTATATAAAAACGTGTGCCTCCTCATATACAACTAATGGGCAGAAGCTTACAGGCTTCTTTGTAACTTCTCCCTCGATCCGATCATCCATATCGGAAATGTTCAACTGAGAAAATCACGAGCTCAGCGAGAGCTCCAAGATGAACGTCCATGATCTTATTTCGTGCTTCAGTGTGGCCAGGAATCTGTTCGAAACGTTCGAAAGCAAACTACAGTCGACGGGTGTGTCCAAGGAAGTCGTGGCTTATGTCGATCATAGAGGAGGATTAGGTACTCGCACTGTTGGGTTCCGATGATGTTCCAGTCAGGGCATGTGGGCGCGGTAATCGGTGAAGGCTGGCGTAGCGAGGATTGGGGCGAAGGTCTATAGAGGTGAGGCACTCTCGCCTGTCACCTCTGATCATGGTCCGGCTATCAAAAAGGGGTGCGACGACAATGTTTTTCAGTTCATGCGTGTTGGGGGTATTGAGAACGGGAAAAACAGTAATGCATGAAGGAAGTAATGCATGGAAGGGGCATGTACCCGTATGTTATACGTAATTAATTTAATTAAATAGTAGTTTGTTTTTAATTAAGGCTTATTACTATAGGTGTTCTAAGGGAACGAAGAACATAAAACCTGGAAGGAAGAGCTCAGCGAAACAAAGAAGAAAATTTGATGGAGCCTGATAACAAAGTAAATTATTTATTTATTTTCATAATTAAGGATTTATTATTTAATTAGACTACTATGTACCCAAAAAAATGTGATGCAACAGGGAGCACGAGAAGTATACTAGAGCGTCGACAAAATAGTGAATGAGAGGAATAATTGAAAACGTCAGCCTATTAAACTGCGTAAAAATAATTAAACAGTTTTGTTAGTTATTAAGAGTATAATTAAGGATTTAATTTCTAATTAACTTATATGCCTATAATATTTGGTGCGTAGATTGTTCGGGATTGAATATAGCATGTTGAAGTGTGCCTTGAGGTTATCGAAAAATAAAACAACGTACTAGAACAATTATGAACAAAGGATCAGTTAGCCTAAGTAACGTTTTAAAACATAATTAGTTATTAATTTTAGTTAAGGAAATATAATTATTCGATTGAAACCATTATAATTATAATAATTCGTGCCTACATTCTCATAAGATGATCAGACAAGAGATGTTGGAATCATGGGAACAAACAGTGCATGTTGCAACATATTCGGACAGAACTCGGGACTGCTAGAATCTTTGGTTAAATTAAAAGCTGGTTTAATTTAGCGTGAAAACTGAATCGGTTAGCAACGACAAAATCAAGGTGAGTATAACTAACTCAGATTATCCCACTTATACTTTATTAGTCGGTTTAATTTTTTTCTGCTATGGTTGTTTATCGTTGGATGATTACTGATTATATATTTATATGTTGACTGAACTGATTAAATTAAACATTCGTTTAATTTAACTAAAACCCAAATGTTATTTTAATGGTTATTTCTAATTGAGGTAACTTACTTTGTTGGTTACATTTATAATAATATAAACGTATCAAAATTAAATGTGGATGCCTGGATTATTGTTATTGGTTGATTCTACGAATTATATCAGTATATTGAATTAGAATGATTAATTTGAGGTAACTTGTTTGGATGCAGGGAATAATAGGTTGGAGGAATCCAACTAGATTCCCACATAAATTGCATGTTATTATTTCATCTTATTCATATATATGAATTGTGTACCCAAATAGCATTATATCACTGATTGAATGTTGATTGTTAATTGGATGTTGACCGTTGAATTGAAAATTCAACGATCGTTGTATTTTTAATCAATAGACATTATTGATTAAGTGGTTGGTAGTGAATGGCCCTAAAACCATATTTTTAGATGTTTGCCGTCAAGAAAATTAATGCAATTAAAGTTATAAAATTTATTTGTAACGACCCGGATTTTTGGTTTGTTAATTTTAAATATTTAATATTTGTTTTAAATATATAGTTGATAATATAAATTAATTTTTATATTGAGTTATCGATTTAGTAATCGAATATAATTTAATTTAGAATATATCGAATTATTGTAATTCAAAATATAATTGAAATCGAAGTTAAAAACTGAATCAAAATGATTCAAATGATAAGGAAGAATTTTATTTGATATATACGATAATAAATAATAATTTATTATCAAAGAATTTGTGGTTTTCGAATTTAAATTATATTATATTAATTTAATATGGTATATATGTTGAAATTAAATTTCATAATATTTAACGTTGAGTTCAGAATAGGGTTATTACATTGAAATGTCGGTCGGTACGCTGGAATAGCGGTTCGCGATTTAAATTAATGGACCCCGAGATATCTGATTGTGGATAGGTTCGAAATCAAATCGATATCCATCTAAAAAGAATAAAAATTGCTTTATATCGAATCGTATTAAATACGAGATCAAATCGAAGTCAAAACAAAATCAAATCGCATTTAATAAATGGTGTACTTAACCTACCCTACATTGTACCCACCTACATACTACTCCTTCTACGCTAAGTTTTCCCTTCATCTATATAAACACTACTTTCCTCCCTTATTCTATTTTTTTCATTTCGATCTTCTGTAAATTAAAGCAAGTAGAAACTTCAATGAAATGGCTTCCTCCTTTTAATTTCAAAACAAATGAAATTCGCGGTTACCCCATTGTTTTTCTTTCCATTTTTCTCGTTCGTCAGATAAAAACTCAAGGCCGATTCATTCCCTCATTACTCAAAAATCAAAATAAAATCAGAATCTCCAAAGAAATAAAATCACGATTCGAAATTGGAACCCTCCTAATTTTTCGGAGCTCGACCAAGGACCAGAGACGCTCGCGATCTTCGAAAAGGGTAGAGCTCATGTTGATACAACCGAGTAGGGGAGTTAATCTGAAGGGTCGTGATGCAGTGAAGGGTTGTCTGGAGGTGTAACTTCTGGCAACGGTGGTGGGAGAAGTTGGCAATAAAAGGCGATAGGATTTAGGGTTTTTTTCTGGCATCAAGTATCGCTACTCTACTGTATCGTAGTGTTGAAGTTGGGAATCACGATGGGTTTCCGACGTTCTTCTTGTTTGAACAAAGTAGTGGATCTATTGTTGAATAAGAGGGTGCGACAGTACATTATTCATGGAATTTTGGGTATGTGGATTCAGGAAAGTTGCTGTTTTGATTGACAGTAGGATTAAAGAGCGGTTCATGAGTGATTAACATGGTTGGGAAGTGTAGTTGGCCATTGGAAGTTTGGTCCGTGTTTTTCTGGGAAATGATGGTACATGAGTTCCATTACTGATGGACGAACAGGTGCGATGTCAGGTGGAGTACTGGGTTGAAATGGAGTGTTCGGCGGAGGTGTTTTGTGGGGTTCAAATGTTGAGCTACTGAAAGATCGTTAGGGGTGTCACGCGGATGGTGATAGGGGATGTTTGGATGTCACGGCTATGGAGAAGAGTTCGTTTTAGTTGAAAATTTGACATGGCATCGAAAAAAGATTAGCACAAGTAATTCTAGGTAATTTAAATTAATGAAGTAATTAGGATTTCTAATTTTGCTATTTAAATCGAAATCTTATAAAAAAGTACCTTCCTCATAGACAATCCCAAATTGAATCCCATAAATCATGTTGCACTCGTGAAGTCAAATATTACATCATGGAATTAATTTGTTAGCAATTTGGAGCAATGGGATTTGATGTCGAAGTTAAATACTATTCAGTTTTAATCAAAGCAAACTGACTAACGACAACTAAAATCAGGTGAGTAAATCTCACTCAATTTATTTTGTAGAATTATTTTTAGTCATTAAAAATAATTGATGGTTGTTTGGTTGCATTAAAATATTACTGTGCCTATTATTAAATATATATTAGTTATTTAGGCTTGGTGTTTGTGGCTATTATATATATATATATATTGGTGATTGGACAATTCCCGCAGTACCATTAGCGGATGCCCGCAGTATCATTAGCGGATGGTTACCTAATGCGCCCCACGCTATGATAGTGGATGACCTTCTATACCGCGATATCCTGCCTCGAAGCAGGATGGGTATTATTTATGATGGCTAATATATTTGGATGCAGGAAAACAGGTTGGAGGGATCCAACTGGATTCCTCAAAAATGTATTAATTGTTTGTTTGTTGGTTTGTTTCCATATATATATATATATATATATATATATATAAATTCATGATGTGTTAGATAACCAGTGATTTATAATTGGGTGTTTGGATGTTTAATTATCACTGGGCCAAAAATGTTTATTTACAGACTACCTGAAAAGGTATTTTTAGATTTAAAAGGTGAAATCTATTTTTCTAAAAATAGAGTTTGAATGGGGTAAGAAATATTAACTTGTTCTGAATAAATAAAACAAGTATTGAATTTATAAACGATGTTTGTAAATTAAACAATACTTGAAATTGAAGTAAATTTATAAATAGTGTTTATAAATAAAATGGAATGATTTTCATTAGATAATTAGAGAACTGAAGTGAATTTATAAACGTTGTTTATAAATGAAGAGAAATGAATTATCATTGGATAATGGGGAAAATGTAAATACAAGTGTGAATTAAAAAAGGAAGACATTATAATTTCAAAAGGGTTTTGAAATGAGAACTTGTTTTAGTACATATAAAACAAGGAAAGGAAATTTATAAATGATGTTTATAAATAAGGTGAGATAATTACCATTAGATAAATTTGGCATTTTAAATTCAAGTATGAATTTTAAAAGGGATTGGAAAATGTTTTGAAAAGGGAACGATAGATTTCATTTTGGAATTCGGAATAAAAACTGAATTGAGATGATCTTAGAATTTATAATTAGAATTCAGTTATATCGAATTTTATAAATAATTTATAAAGGAACTGGAATTTGGAATAGAAAACTAAATTAGAAATAAATTTATAACTGAGTTATGAAAAATCAACGAATTGGGAAAATCGGGAATATTAAGTTTGATTTGGTAAAAGGGCTGAATTTACATTTGAAAATATATAAGAATGAAGTGGAAATTATTTATAAACAAAGTTTAAACATTTATATTTAAATATAATTAAAACAAACTCGCCGCAACACTGTAATTCATAAATTGGCGTTTCGAACTTCAATTGAATATATAGAACTCAAATTAAGTCGGAATTCTTTGAAACAAGAATCGTCAGGACCATTTGATTGATAGTTTTCTAATGGAAGAGAAAAATCTGAATTTCGTCTTATAGATTTTGAGTTATGTCAAAAATCAAATTTTCAGAAAAACGACGCCATAACCATTATAAAACCATAACGGTTTATTTAAATAAATAAAAGGATTTGAAGTAAATAAAATCTGAATTCTGTTAGAAAAATCCAGACTTGAGATGGAAAATAAGTATGAACTCAAGTGGAGTAAGTGAACTGATTTTTGAAACAAAAATCAGATTTTTAATTATTGAATAAAATTAACTAATGTAAAGAACAATTAGTTAATGGGATTTGAATCAAAATTGGGTTTTGGTTAAGTGAATTGAATTGGTGAATTTATATTCAAAATCGAGTATGAAACTGGAATTGGAAATGGCATTGGATCAGTTTATAAGCAAATAAAAAAAAATTATGGACATAATATGTTCAGCTGAAAAGGGAAATAGGCAAAAGAGCCAACTAAAGTATAAATTAACGAACTGAGTTAAACTGGCCAGATTGAGTTGGAATAAATTGGGAATGGACGTAAATGGGTTAAACAGGTATGGAATGAAGTATATGAAGATTATAATTTGAGTGCCCGACAAAAAGGTATACGTTTAAATTCCATATGAGGTTTTATGTTCCGAATCGGCAAGCCACTTGGCTTTTTGATTTTCTTTTTGAATGGAAAGGGCCTAGAGAGGCGAGTTGAGGTTTGAACTGTCGACCGGTACAAAGGGTTTATGGCGAATTTTTTCGAAAATTTAAGGAGTTAGAATATTTTTAAGATAATTTGGTAATTGGAATTCTATATATCAATATATATAGAATCCGATAAGGAAACAAACTTAAAAATAGAATATTATAAACAAAAAGGAAATAGAAAATCTAGTAATAGAAATATATATATATATTTTTTGAAAATGAATAAGTGGTTTTTATGTTGTTGATGATTTGAGATAAGTGGTCTTGTTTGTTTTGAAGTTAAAGATGTTATTCAGCCAAGGTCTGAGAGGTAATTATACCCCAACTTGATTGATTTCATTACTAACTGTTAAACAGCAAGATCCAGTCTCGAAGAGAAATGTTTGAATAAGAGTTAGTTTAATGCAATGTTTTGGGTTGTTATAATGATGTTTTACACAACATTCGTTTTAACCCAAGTAAGTGTAAATTTAGAAATATAATAATAAACGTTTCCTGAGTATAGAAATAAATGAATGGTTGTGGAAGAGATAAGTGATTGGAACGTTTTCCAATTCTAAATAGAATATATTTTCTAAGTATAGAAGATAAAAGAAGACGATGTATGGAAATGTTTTCCAAATAACGTAAGAGGCCAAGATGTTTATTGAAAATATTTGGTTAACAAATATTGATAAAGAAATGGAGAAACGATTTAATTAATGAAATATTAATTAAGGGGTCCAATGATGTTTCTTGTTTTGAATGGATGTTTGTTTTTCTTTGATAGTTAAATAACCGACTATCGAAGTATTTGCCAATATCGTTGTCAATATGGGGAGAACGGTTGGATTATTATACAAAAATCACTCCATATTGGCAGGAGCGTTGCGAATCAGATTATATGAAGATAATCGAAGATGGAGTAAAGTGCAAGGACATTTTCTATTAATAGAAATGGTGCCTTCGGTTTCGTTCATTCCCAGAACAAACGTAAATGGACGAATGTCTGATAAAGTATTTCCAATCATCTAATATGTTGGTCTGTATAAATATATATGGTGGTCAAGTATTTATTCTCTTAGCATAATATCCAATATATTTGTGCAAATCAATTAATGATTTACGGATCTGACAATGTGGCATTCAAAGTGATTGTTCTATCAATGAATGATAAGAAATCGTAGCCTCAGGCCTCAACAACCGGAGAATGACAAAAATCGGGCAGGCAGCATGGATATGTGGGTCGCTCCCATTAGGGTGTATAATCACCTATCTAGGGATATTCATTTGATTCTTTAATCTATTCGATGTTGTCCCATTCTGGAAACGGTTGCTGATCCCAACCGTTGGTGATATGCATTCGATACACTCAAGTGAAATGAGTGGTCGGTCATGTGTGGGCCGGGTTGTAAGATGTTCTTGTTGAACCCAGCGTATTCCCCTCTAGAGATACACTATCGGCAGGTGGTTCCATACCTTGTCATAGTCGGAATCCAATCTCTAATAAGCGCCCTGCAGTTTTAAATTTTATATTATATATGGGGCGTGAGATGCAAGCATTCCGCTAGATTCTATTTATTTGATGTAGACATTATTATAATATCACTGGATTTGATATCAAAAATATTTTGGGTTATCGTAAGGTAAAAACCATCCATGTTTATGTGTGGATCGGTCTTACGATTATCATTTCTTTCGAAAGGATTTTTAAAGTTAAACAAATGATTGGAGTTTACTCACACCAGTCCCATTACTGACCCAGAGTTTATTTTGTTTTCCCTAAACTATTGGGTGCCCCAATTTGTACGGGCAGTCAAGTAGTCCGGATTTTTCAGATTCACTTGGAAGAGTTTGAAGCAAGAGGCTTCACAGTTAGCTATAGACTATCATATCTCCACTGTGTACTATGTTGTATCTGGAAACAGGTGTTTATAACTGTTCCAGGAATAACTGTTGTGCTCTGATAATGGTATATAAAGTTATTGATTTGTATTTCAAAAGTTATGTTATATAATATATTTTATTCGTTCCGCTGTGAGATTTGTCTTCTTTGTTTTCTTCTATTCTAACATTTCTTTCTTTCTATTTCTCATCCTCTAACTTCTTTCTAATAATGATTCGTATTTCTGTGCAATTTGGGTTGGACGTGTGGTGTTATTAGTCAACTCATATAGTACGGATTTGCGGGCCATTACAGTTGGTATCAGAGCTTAGGTTGAGCGAATACCTAGGCTTGGTGGAATGTGCTCATTGGAGATAGGGTCAGTAGTACCCTAGAACGTGTTTGAGTGTATATATACGAGAGCGCGTATTTGTTAATTGATTAAAACAATTGTTTTATGTTGTGTTAACTAGTCTGTTGAGTGGTTTATGAATTTTGATCGAATCGTGGGACGCCACGAAGTCGATAGGAATTTCAAGACACTTGAACAGAGAAATTTGACACAATATTGTTTTTAAGTGGGTAAATGAAATAATATTACCCAAAATTCTATTTTGATAGAAAAGGATTAATTTTATGAAATTATTATATTATATGGATGTGTTAGTTGTTAATATTATAATTAAATAATATTATAAAATTGGAAATGGTTACATATAACCAAAAACAAAATTTGTATGTAAATGAAATATACAAATGAGATGAACTGGAATTGGATTTAAAGCAGAATTTGGAATTTAAATCCTGGGAAGTTGGAAAATATTTTCTAATGTATATTAAAATAATACAGCTTTGTTTTTGGAAAGGATTTGAGCAAAAACCATTTTTGAATGGATATTGGAATCGATAAAGCACTGAACTCACTTCAGTGGCTGGGAAATAATTCTGATGATGATTGCAGCATCATTAGTGTTCATTTTCGAGTTTCTAAGTGATGGATTGCTACCTTAGAAAATTTATTGATGGAAATTTGTTTGAAAGAAAGCAAGTTTGTTTGAAAATTCAAATGTTTTAAATTTGACATGGAAATAAATATATGTATATATTAATGGGATTTCAAAAGGATTTGAAATAAAAGCCCGAGAATTTGAATTTTGAAACTTAAATTTATCTTAATCAAGTTAAATGGATTGAAAGGAATAAAATGATTTAAAATCAATTTGAATGAATTTAAATTCATATGAATGGAATATGAATTGGACATGAATGTATTGATTATAAATCATTCAGATAAAATGAATATAAGCATATTTGATATTCAATATGAATGAAAATCAAAAGTTTTGGTTGGAACTAAAATTGTGGAAGAATGAAATGTTGAGTCCAACATAAGTGAATTTTTGAAAAGTAATAAGTTGGTAGCAATCTTCCTACCTTAGTAATTTCAGGAACGAAATTCTTTTAAAAGGGGAAGAATGTAACGACCCGGATTTTTGGTCTGTTAATTTTAAATATTTAATATTTGTTTTAAATATATAGTTGATAATATAATTAATTTTTATATTGAGTTATCAATTTAATAATTAAATATAATTTAATTTAAAATATATTGAATTATTGTAATTCGAAATATAATTGAAATCGAAGTTAAAAATTGAATCAAAATGATTCAGATGATAAGGAGGAATTTTATTTGATATATATGATAATAAATAATAATTTATTATCAAAGAATTTGTTGTTTTCGAATTTAAATTATATTAATTTAATTTAATATGGTATATATGTTGAAATTAAATTTCAGAATATTTAACGTTGAGTTCAGAATAGGGTTATTACATTGAAATGTCGGTTGGTATGCTAGAATAGTGGTTCGTGATTTAAATTAATGGACCCCGAGATATTTGATTATGGATAGGTTCGAAATCAAATCGATATCCATCTAAAAAGAATAAAAATCACTTTATATTGAATCGTATTAAATACGAGATCAAATCGAAGTCAAAACAAAATCAAATTGCATTTAATAAATTGTGTACTTAACCTACCCTACATTGTACCCGCCTGTAGACTACTCCTTCTACGCTACGTTTTCCCTTCATCTATATAAACGCTACTTTCCTCCCTTATTCTATTTTTTTCATTTCGATCTTCTGTAAATTAAAGCAAGTAGAAGCTTCAATGAAATGGCTTCCTCCTTTTAATTTCAAAATAAATGAAATTCGCGATTACCCCTCTGTTTTGCTTTCTATTTTTCTCGTTCGTCAGATAAAAATTCAAGGCCGATTCATTCCCTCGTTTCTCAAAAATCAAAATAAAATCAGAATCTCCAAAGAAATAAAATCGCGATTAAAAATTGGAGCCCTCCTGATTTTTCGGAGCTCAACCAAGGACCAGAGACGCTCGCGATCTTCAAAAGGGGCAGAGCTTGTGTTGATACAACCGAGTGGGGGAGTTAATTTGAAAGGTCGTGATGTAGTGAAGGGTTGTCTGGAGGTGTAGCTTCTGGCAACGGTGGTAGGAGAAGTCGGCAATAAAAGGCGATAAGATTTAGGTTTTTTCTGGATTCAAGTATCGCTACTCTACTGTAGCGCAGTGTTGAAATTAGGAACCGCGATGGGTTTCCAACGTTCTTCTTGTTCGAACTAAGTAGTGGATCTATGGTTGAATAAGACGGTGCGACAGTACATTATTCACGGAATTTTGGGTATGTGGATTCAGGAAAGTTGCTGTTTTGATCGACAGTAGGATTAAGGGAGCGGTTCATGAGCGATTGACATGGTTGGGAAGTGTAGTTGGCCATTGGAAGTTTGGTCCGTGTTTTTCTGGGAAATGATGGTACATGAGTCCATTACTGATGGACGAACAAGTGCGATGTCAGGTGGAGTACTGGGTTGAAATGGAGTGTTCGGCGGTAGGTATTTTGTGGGGTTCAAATGTTGAGCTACTGAAAGAAATGGTGATAGTAAGTGGAGTCATGCGGATGGTGATAGGGGATGTTTGGATGTCATGGCTTTAGAGAAGAGTTCGTTTTAGTTGAAAATTTGACATGGCATGGAAAAAATTAGCACATGTTGTAACACCCCACCTCCGCCAGGGTCACTCGCAAAGGAATGCACTAGCTTTGGAGGGGCATTATTGGTAAACATGCATAATGATATAACAAGGCAGGACATGACATATATATATATGTAAATAAACAGAGTAAGTAAATAAAACAGCGGAAGATTTATAAACCATTTCAAAACACAAGTCTGGTACATCAAAATGTCAATTTCCCAAAATTACAAGTCTAGATAAATTCATCATCTGATAAACTGAAAATACATAAGTACTATCCCCAAATAAGAGTGATAAACCATAGCGGCTCAAGTCCAAAGCATACTTGAGCTATCCAAGGAAGCAGCTAAAATCCAAGCTAGGCTCCAGTATTCCCTCCCTGAGAACCTGGGGGGGGGGAAACGGAAGAAAAGAGGCGAAACAAAACGGGTCAGTCAAAAAGACTGAGTAAGCCCTGCTACGATCAGTCTATAAACTAATAAAGTTAACATCATGATGGAAACTGAGGTGATCATAGATAACAACATACTGGCATGAATAAATCAACTATCAGATAGATAGAGGTGTCATCGCATAAACAGAGTTAAGTTTTGCACCACGGTGTACTAGTAAACCAACATAACAGGTATTGATCCCTTAGCCCAAACTTTGGCCCAATAACATGAAGTGACCTTAATAAAAGGTCCAGCCACGGTCTAGTCGATCGGCTCCCTATAAACCTAACACGTCAAGTGTTGGTGTCCATATGGCCCACATATGGTTGTAGATAGTCTGTGCTGGGTCCCCCTTTGGGTGTATCAAGCCCTCGGGTGTCAACCCCGGACACTTAAGCAATAATGCACAGCCCTAACCTACTGGTACCCGTGCCTCGAGTTTGTCCAAAATCGGACTACGTGCACGTCCGTAGCCCGCCGAACCCGCACCGCTGTACCACTCGGCCATCGCCCTTTGGTCGCTTACATCAGTCCAGTAATCGTGCCCCGCCCTAGCCTAGCCTCTAGGGTTGTGAATGATACCAAACTGGGATTACTGCTGGAACAGACCACGTTGCTAGGGTTTCTAAGAGGGTTAAGTGTGGTTTAACCCCTCACTAATCATGGATTAAATTAGTTAAGTGTAATCAACGGTTCACCACTTAACCCCATCTAATCCCTCGTATCCCCAAATGGATTGAATTGGTTAAGTGTGACTTAACCCCATTTTTCATCCCCCGAATTTCCAAATTGGTTAAGTATTAGTGGACCCTGACTTAACCCTAATCATGAGGCATTAATTAATTTAATGCACCTTAACCTCTCACATTAGACCTTGTTGTGGTTACTAGTTAGGCCGGGCGGGTCCGGGTAGCTTTACACCACAACTTGGTCTAACCTCGGGTTTTGGCACCACATGACCAACTTCTCACATTGGGTCCTATTGTTTGTAGCCACTAGTTAAGCCGGTCGGTTCCGGGTAGGATTACGCTACAAACTCAACCCAACCTCGAGTTGGCCACACTTATGTTTTCTAAGTGTCATGTCCACTTTATTTCAAAACATAGTTACAAGTCAACAAATACTTGGGTAGACCTAACTTAATAGGTAAATTCCCAAGGGGTAGACCTAACTTAATAGGTAAATTCCCAATCTTATATTTTCATGTATTTTAAGTTTACCCAAAAACCCCAACGTCATTCTATCGCTTACATATTCGTAATAACGCATAAAAGATAGGAAGAGGGAACTTGGCACAACATACATGATAAACTTGCACAACAATCATGCATAACATGTTAGACTTGCACCACTTAGCATAGTGAACTTGCATATTACCATGAACATGCATAACGTGTTAAACTTGCATAACTTAGCAAAGTGAACTTGCATATTACCATAATCATGCATAACTTGTCAAAACATGCACAACTTGTCAAAACATGCGCAACTTGTCAAAACATGCACAACTAGACTTGCATAAACATGCACAACTTGTCAAAACATGCACAACTTGTCAAAACATGCACAACTTGTCATTTTAAACTTGCATAAGCATGCAAAACTAATTAAACTTGCAAATCAAGGTTTAGTAAGCTTGCATAAACATGTATGACTCAATTAACTTGTAAATCATGACTTAGCAAACATGCATAAACATGCATAACTCATTTAACTTGTAAATCATGGCTTAGCAAACATGCATAAACATGCATAACTCATTTAACTTGTAAATCATGGCTTAGCAAACATGCATAAACATGCATAACTCATTTAACTTGCAAATCAAGGCTTAGCAAACTTGCATAAACATGCATACTCAAATAAACTTGCGAATCATGTCATAGTAAATCCGCATATGCATGCATAACTTGTGAAACATGTAAAACATGGCATAGTGAGTTCGCATAAGCAAGCATAATCAAATAAACTCACATAAATCTCAATTTTCACCACATATTAACTTTAGAGTTTACAAAGTGAAGGTAAGAGGGCTTACAATGCTTATGCGGGCTCAAATGACTATAGCAAATGTAAAGAACCCCTTATGCAACTAATTACAACCCCCAAATGCAAGCAAACTTGATCAAAACTCCTCTTTTATGGTGCCAATCGAAAAACAAGCCTTTAATGCAAGCCAAGGAGGATCATACAAGCCTAAATATGCTTGTATGCATGGAAAATTACTTAGGAATTAAATTAGGATTTGTATGAAGAGGGTGGAGGCCATGAGAGGATGGATTTTGGCATAGTTTAGTTACTAGGATGAATAATGAATGATTTAGGGTAGGTTAGGGTCTTATTTATAGATTAGGTTAGTGATTTGAACCATAGGATTAACCCTAGATTCAATTAGGGCCATCAGATCCCGGAACTCTCTAGAAACAAGCCACAAGACCCAACCCCAATCAGAAATGGTGCACCAGGCTAAGCAGCCCGGGCACCCCCTGTCGACAGGGCTGTCGACAGGGCAGTCGACATGCCCAGGACCCTGTCGACAGGCCTGTCGACATGCGGGTCCTGGCGGGATTTTTCCCGCCTTGGCCCAGCTGGCCCAAACCCTTGTTTTTAATTTTAAATTTAAACCTGTTTTTACTTAGAAATTTTCTGCAAACTTCAACGGGCCTTAACTGGGTCATACGGACTCCGATTTTCGAAAACTCGGACTCTATTTCGCGTATTTTTCCGAGACGAACGCAATGGCATAGCCCGTTTCCCTTGATTCCCATTTTATAATTTAATTCTGCCTCAATTTATGTTATTACAGGTTTTTTAAAATACGGGTTGTTACATTCTCCCCTCCTTAAAGGATTTCGTCCCCGAAATCTTCAAGTTAGGAAGAACGTATCCTACCATCCAATCATCCATCTACTCAAAGCATCATCCACGAGCAATCATTGTCCTTACAAGATTCTAAATGCTGGATGAACATATGCAAAAGTGTGTGTATATGTACTTACCTAATGCAAAAATCGGGCGGTTACTGATACAGTAAACCTCCTTAATGCATATGTATGTCAGTGAAATGAATCCATATGTATGCAAATTCCTAACATAATGTATAATATCTACATGCGTGCTCAATCATACATCCATATGCAACATCCATGTGATAGCATACGAATTTCATCCAAGAATAAACATAAACACTCATGCACATGCAATATGAGGAGTGTGTGAGCCGATCTAGTGCCTAATCGTGTATAATGCGTCCACGAGCAACCACTTGCAAACACTTGCAACCACTTGCAACCATCAAGCATAACATGTTTCAAACACATGTTTCATCCAAAGGGTTTCTACCTAAGGTTCTCATGACAAGATCGACACGATAAACTAGATAAACTAGATAAACTCCTTTTTGGATTACAAGAAATCCATTCAAACTTTGACATATAGTACTAACCGATGAGTCTTAACCCCCTTATGGAGTTTACAACAGAAATAAGATCAAGAATGGGACCGAGAGGATATATCAAGGATCAAAGATGCACTCTTAAAAAGAGATATGATGCGCGTATCTAGTCTTCACTCTTCTTAGTTACGTTTCCTTGAGCTTAACTCTACTGTGCTTTGACTATCTTTCACTTCATGATTCCTTGGCTTCCTAACTCCTATTTCCCAAATTCGAGTTGGAACGCATTTCATTATCGCCTCTCGTCTTTCTTTTCCACTTATTCTTCCTTCTGTATACTTGGCTTAAACATAATTATAACCTCATGATTCGTGCAAGCTCTCCAAAATCCACTAGTGAATCCTGGATCTCGTCTACTTACTATAAAGTATTCCATGCAGCAGAACTTCCCTTGAAAATACCAATCCGCGTTGCCAATTGCCCCTTATAAACGCGATTTTCTATAACTCAGGCTTAATCGAAATGAACCATCCGCCTATGAGTGATAAGCCATACCTAGATTCAGTTGCCTACCCATGGCTTCCTATAGGCTATTTCCAAACTGGCCAACTTCTTGAGGGTAAACCGTTGCTAACCATGATGCAGTCCTTTCGCTCTTTACCGGACTGGAATGAGCACTCTTCGTGAGTCTACCTATTATGACCCCTATACCCGTATTCCCTTTCTTTGATCTAGGTAGTCTATCCACATAATCTATCGAGATGTTTTCACACTTCCCTTGCGAAACCTCCAATAGATGTAATGGCCCACTGGGCTTCTATGACTTGGCCTTAACTTGGTGGCACAACATGCATCCCGAGACCAACTCGGCCACCTCCTTGAGTGATGCGCATCTGTAAGAACCTTCTTTACCAAGTCTTCCACTCGAGGAACACATAATCTCTCATCGTGCCTTAGTCATCCCTTGTAATATATCTAGCGAGGTGACCTAACATCTCGCCTCGAATCGACTGGTCCATGTTCTTGACCAACTGCGGGTCTTCTTCCCGTGAAACCCCCTTCTTGATCTAGAAGAGTAAGTCTAAGCTCCGGGAATGCTAACTAGCCAAACGGAGAAAGTTTCTTACTTCAATTGCCCTTCTCAGAGCTTTCCGGTCTCAAACCGCAGCCACTTTAGCGGGATCCACCGCTAAGCCTTACCTAAGAACTATGTGCCCAAGAAACCCAACTTCTTTCCTCCAAAGTGACATCTGGAGAACTTGACCTTCAACTGGTGGCTCTAAGCGTATCCATCTCCTTCTCGAGATGTCTAGCATGCTCTTCCTCGTTGTTTTTGAGGAGATAAAAATATCGTCTTCGACGACCCTGACAAACTTGTTCAAGGACTTCCTAAACACCCTACCCATCAAGTTCACGTAATATGTGGGTGCGTTA
Source organism: Allium sativum (assembly GCA_030737875.1). NCBI lineage: Eukaryota > Viridiplantae > Streptophyta > Magnoliopsida > Asparagales > Amaryllidaceae > Allium > Allium sativum. Next base: position 708,825,882 of record CM060922.1, read on the forward strand.
GTCAAGCCAAATAGCATGACTAGCCATTCCAAAACCCATCCAGAGTCCTAAACGCAGTCTTGTCAATTCCATTCTCAGCCATCCTAAGCTGATGGAATCCGGTAGCTAGATCAAAAGAAAACGGATGCTCCTACAAGCTGATCAAACAAATCATTGATCCTTGGTAACGGTTATCTCACGATAATCAACATATAAGTGACGCAAACCGTCCACATCAGTAATGAATGCTACTGGAGCACCCTACTCGAAAATGCCTCGTCTCAGGAAGTTCTTTTCAAGCAACTCCTTGACTTGCTTTCTTAATTCTCACCTCGTGAGGTCATATGCCTGACCGGCCACGAAACTGGCTTGGTATCACCAACCAGATAATGCGGAAATCTATCCCACGTCTAGGGATAACCCCTTTTTCCCAAGATATCAGGATATTCTCGGACCACCCTCACAGATTGCAAACTATCGATAGATGAGTCGAGGGATTTCAAGATAACATAACATGACGGGACCCATAGGGTTGCTAGAAATTTCTAAGGGTACGGCTGAGGCGAGTCATGAGCCTCACAACCCTATATACAAAAACCCAGAATGGCTCCAAAATAGGACAACCATTCCATGCCCAAAACCAACCCATATCCCCTGAAACCGAGAATGTAAACATCCCACGAGAATTCTATACTCAAGATAGAAATTTTCAAATCCACTCAGACCATAGACAAATGGGCAGAACCCCCAATTGGATTTGAAACACATACGGGATCATCAACTACACTAGTACTTAGGTGCAAAACTTTTAACTGGATCAGATGAAATAAAACTATGCGATGTGCCAGAATTAAACAAAGTACGAGCAGAAAATGTAAACAAGATTTTCAACAGAAACACTACCTCTATCATGAGCTGGAAGAACGATGTTGAGGGGATGAATTCGCCCTCCAGATAGTCCTGTACACCGAGTCTGACCTTGCCTTTGTTTCCTCAGGCAATCCCTGCTGAAATGTCCAAACTCACTACAAATGAAGCATTCGCCCCGCTTTCTCTTTTCCTTCTTCCTACATTCCCTGGCTATATGTCCAACTGTACCACAGAAGTTACATTTCATACTCTTGCCCCGTTTCCTGGAATTTACTCTTTTGCCTTGAGACTCATTCGCCTTCACCTCTTTCTTGTCATTGTTATCTTCCTCTTGAAGTAGGGCCAAATTCACTAAACTCTCGAAAGTCGCCCCCAAGGGTATATGAGACAGGGCCAAATCATGTAATGGCTCGTTTAATCCTAGAGCAAAGTGTAGGGCCTTCTTCTGAGCTGTATTAACCAAGTCTAAATCGTCCTGAGCCAGTTGGTTAAACTTATCTATGTATTCCCTAATAGTCATGTCCCCTTGCCTCAGTGATAAGAATCTTAGTCCAAACCTTCCTCTAAAGTCATCCCAAGTCTCAATTGGCCTGGTCGCGGTGGTGACTACCCACCAACGTGCAGCTTCTTCCTTTAGCAACCATACTGCTAATAAAACCTTCCTGCGGTCACCTATATCAAAGGTGGCTAAAAGATCTTCGGTCTCTTTCAACCAATTCCTTGCTTCTACAAAAGTCTCTGTTCCAAAGAAATTCTTGCAACCCATCGCCTTAAAATCTTGGCAAATCTCTGCGAAGTCAATCTGAGGATGCTGAGGGGAAGGGGGAAGAGAAACATCAACTACGGGAGGAGGAGGAACAGCGGCCTCGACTGGGGAGACAACATTAGGGACACCCGGGACCGGTGCCGTGACTTCCAAGTACCGACGAAACCAATCGGGTATCGTTACTCCTTCGGGCAAGATGAGATTATCAGACATGCTGGAAACGAAAGGAATAAGAGTTCAAACGAGGAGTCAAAGGATAGTGCTAATGGCTTTTGGGGAATAGCCTTTAAAAACAACTAGACTTTTCTTTGGAAAATACTTTATACTTGGTTTTGAAAATAGTTTTTCAAAGAGTTTTAAAAACCTTTTTATCCCTTCTCGTAAACCATATGCTCTGATACCAAATGTAACACCCCACCTCCGCCAGGGTCACTCGCAAAGGAATGCACTAGCTTTGGAGGGGCATTATTGGTAAACATGCATAATGATATAACAAGGCAGGACATGACATATATATATATGTAAATAAACAGAGTTAGTAAATAAAACAGCGGAAGATTTATAAACCATTTCAAAACACAAGTCTGGTACATCAAAATGTCAATTTCCCAAAATTACAAGTCTAGATAAATTCATCATCTGATAAACTGAAAATACATAAGTACTATCCCCAAATAAGAGTGATAAACCATAGCGGCTCAAGTCCAAAGCATACTTGAGCTATCCAAGGAAGCAGCTAAAATCCAAGCTAGGCTCCAGTATTCCCTCCCTGAGAACCTGGGGGGGGGAAACGGAAGAAAAGAGGCGAAACAAAACGGGTCAGTCAAAAAGACTGAGTAAGCCCTGCTACGATCAGTCTATAAACTAATAAAGTTAACATCATGATGGAAACTGAGGTGATCATAGATAACAACATACTGGCATGAATAAATCAACTATCAGATAGATAGAGGTGTCATCGCATAAACAGAGTTAAGTTTTGCACCACGGTGTACTAGTAAACCAACATAACAGGTATTGATCCCTTAGCCCAAACTTTGGCCCAATAACATGAAGTGACCTTAATAAAAGGTCCAGCCACGGTCTAGTCGATCGGCTCCCTATAAACCTAACACGTCAAGTGTTGGTGTCCATATGGCCCACATATGGTTGTAGATAGTCTGTGCTGGGTCCCCCTTTGGGTGTATCAAGCCCTCGGGTGTCAACCCCGGACACTTAAGCAATAATGCACAGCCCTAACCTACTGGTACCCGTGCCTCGAGTTTGTCCAAAATCGGACTACGTGCACGTCCGTAGCCCGCCGAACCCGCACCGCTGTACCACTCGGCCATCGCCCTTTGGTCGCTTACATCAGTCCAGTAATCGTGCCCCGCCCTAGCCTAGCCTCTAGGGTTGTGAATGATACCAAACTGGGATTACTGCTGGAACAGACCACGTTGCTAGGGTTTCTAAGAGGGTTAAGTGTGGTTTAACCCCTCACTAATCATGGATTAAATTAGTTAAGTGTAATCAACGGTTCACCACTTAACCCCATCTAATCCCTCGTATCCCCAAATGGATTGAATTGGTTAAGTGTGACTTAACCCCATTTTTCATCCCCCGAATTTCCAAATTGGTTAAGTATTAGTGGACCCTGACTTAACCCTAATCATGAGGCATTAATTAATTTAATGCACCTTAACCTCTCACATTAGACCTTGTTGTGGTTACTAGTTAGGCCGGGCGGGTCCGGGTAGCTTTACACCACAACTTGGTCTAACCTCGGGTTTTGGCACCACATGACCAACTTCTCACATTGGGTCCTATTGTTTGTAGCCACTAGTTAAGCCGGTCGGTTCCGGGTAGGATTACGCTACAAACTCAACCCAACCTCGAGTTGGCCACACTTATGTTTTCTAAGTGTCATGTCCACTTTATTTCAAAACATAGTTACAAGTCAACAAATACTTGGGTAGACCTAACTTAATAGGTAAATTCCCAAGGGGTAGACCTAACTTAATAGGTAAATTCCCAATCTTATATTTTCATGTATTTTAAGTTTACCCAAAACCCCCAACGTCATTCTATCGCTTACATATTCGTAATAACGCATAAAAGATAGGAAGAGGGAACTTGGCACAACATACATGATAAACTTGCACAACAATCATGCATAACATGTTAGACTTGCACCACTTAGCATAGTGAACTTGCATATTACCATGAACATGCATAACGTGTTAAACTTGCATAACTTAGCAAAGTGAACTTGCATATTACCATAATCATGCATAACTTGTCAAAACATGCACAACTTGTCAAAACATGCGCAACTTGTCAAAACATGCACAACTAGACTTGCATAAACATGCACAACTTGTCAAAACATGCACAACTTGTCAAAACATGCACAACTTGTCATTTTAAACTTGCATAAGCATGCAAAACTAATTAAACTTGCAAATCAAGGTTTAGTAAGCTTGCATAAACATGTATGACTCAATTAACTTGTAAATCATGACTTAGCAAACATGCATAAACATGCATAACTCATTTAACTTGTAAATCATGGCTTAGCAAACATGCATAAACATGCATAACTCATTTAACTTGTAAATCATGGCTTAGCAAACATGCATAAACATGCATAACTCATTTAACTTGCAAATCAAGGCTTAGCAAACTTGCATAAACATGCATACTCAAATAAACTTGCGAATCATGTCATAGTAAATCCGCATATGCATGCATAACTTGTGAAACATGTAAAACATGGCATAGTGAGTTCGCATAAGCAAGCATAATCAAATAAACTCACATAAATCTCAATTTTCACCACATATTAACTTTAGAGTTTACAAAGTGAAGGTAAGAGGGCTTACAATGCTTATGCGGGCTCAAATGACTATAGCAAATGTAAAGAACCCCTTATGCAACTAATTACAACCCCCAAATGCAAGCAAACTTGATCAAAACTCCTCTTTTATGGTGCCAATCGAAAAACAAGCCTTTAATGCAAGCCAAGGAGGATCATACAAGCCTAAATATGCTTGTATGCATGGAAAATTACTTAGGAATTAAATTAGGATTTGTATGAAGAGGGTGGAGGCCATGAGAGGATGGATTTTGGCATAGTTTAGTTACTAGGATGAATAATGAATGATTTAGGGTAGGTTAGGGTCTTATTTATAGATTAGGTTAGTGATTTGAACCATAGGATTAACCCTAGATTCAATTAGGGCCATCAGATCCCGGAACTCTCTAGAAACAAGCCACAAGACCCAACCCCAATCAGAAATGGTGCACCAGGCTAAGCAGCCCGGGCACCCCCTGTCGACAGGGCTGTCGACAGGGCAGTCGACATGCCCAGGACCCTGTCGACAGGCCTGTCGACATGCGGGTCCTGGCGGGATTTTTCCCGCCTTGGCCCAGCTGGCCCAAACCCTTGTTTTTAATTTTAAATTTAAACCTGTTTTTACTTAGAAATTTTCTGCAAACTTCAACGGGCCTTAACTGGGTCATACGGACTCCGATTTTCGAAAACTCGGACTCTATTTCGCGTATTTTTCCGAGACGAACGCAATGGCATAGCCCGTTTCCCTTGATTCCCATTTTATAATTTAATTCTGCCTCAATTTATGTTATTACAGGTTTTTGAAAATACGGGTTGTTACACATGTAATTCTAGGTAATTTAAATTAATGAAGTAATTAGGATTTTTAATTTTGCTATTTAAATCGATATCTTAAAAACAAAGTACCTTCCTTGTAGACAATCTCAAATCGAATGCCATAAATCATGTTGCACTCGTGAAGTCGAATATTACATCATGGAATTAATTTGGTAACAATTTGGAGCAATGGGATTTGATGCCGAAGTTAAATACTGTTCAGTTTTAAGCAAAGCAAACAGACCAACGACAACTAAAATCAGGTGAGTAAATCTCACTCAATTTATTTTGTAGAATTATTTTTAGTCGTTAAAAATAACTGATGGTTGTTTGGTTGCATTAAAATATTACTGTGCCTATTATTAAATATATATTAGTTATTTAGGCTTGGTGCTTGTGGCTATTATATATATATTGGTGATTGGACAATTCTCGCAGTACCATTAGCGGATGCCCGCAGTATCATTAGCGGATGATTACCCAATGCTCCCCACGCTATGATAGTGGATGACCTTCTATACCGCGATATCCTGCCTCGAAACAGGATGGGTATTATTTATGTTGGCTGATATATTTGGATGCAGGAAAACAGGTTGGAGGGATCCAACTGGATTCCTCAAAAATGTATTACTTGTTTGTTTGTTGATTTGTTTCCATATATATACATATATAAATTCATGATGTGTTCGATAATCAGTGATTTGTAATTGGGTGTTTGGATGTTTAATTATCACTGGGCTAAAAATGTTTATTTATAGAATATCGTGAAAAGGTATTTTAAGATTTAAAAGGTGAAACCTATTTTTCTAAAAATAGAGTTTGAATGGGGTAAGAAATATTAACTTGTTTTGAATAAATAAAACAAGTATTGAATTTATAAACGATGTTTATAAATTAAACAATACATGAAATTGAAGTAAACTTATAAACAGTGTTTATAAATAAAATGGAATGATTTTCATTAGATAATCAGGGAACTGAAGTGAATTTATAAACGTTGTTTATAAATGAAGAGAAATGAATTATCATTGGATAATTGGGAAAATGTAAATATAAGTGTGAATTAAAAAAGGGAGATTTATCTTTCCAAAGAAGAAATTATAATTTCAAAAGGGTTTTGAAATGAGAACTTTTTTACTATATATAAAACAAGGAAAGGAAATTTATAAACGATGTTTATAAATAAGGTAAGATAATTATCGTTAGATAAATTCGGCTTTTTAAATTCAAGTATGAATTTGAAAAGGGATTGGAAAATGTTTCGAAAAGGGAACGACAGATTTCATTCCGGAAATCGAAATAAAAACTAAATTGAGATGATCTTAGAATTTATAATTAGAATTCAGTTATATCGAATTTTATAAATAACTAGGATGGAGCCCTTGCTTCGCACACGGGCAATGTACATGTGGTTGTTGCGTAGATTTTGCCTGGTTGAATAACTTGAATCTGAATGAATGGATAAGCCGGTACATATGAAAGTAAATCAAGATATCATAGTCCAACTTTAAATTGGTTAAGTATATTAAATGGTATTAGCTTGTACTGAAATTCTACCTTAACTTCAGTTATGATAATTATGAAATTAAACTGTAATCATTTTGTGAGTGATGAAATACAACTTTACCCGAATTTTCTTGTATACAACATTTTTCCAACATGTAACACTGTCATGAGTTTGATTATGCCCACGTGTACAAAGTTAAATACCTTTTTTTTATTAATTTCAGGTTTGATTATCTCAAATAACCCAATGGATTTACAATAAGAGGTTTGCTAAGGATACTCGTGCTTTGCGCGAGTATCCTTCACTCGCGGGGCCCCCCTGAGATGAATTCAGGGGGGCCATGCCTTTTTTTTAGCAGGCCCCACTACTTACTGTAGTGGGGCCCGCGAGTATAACTCACTCACGCTTGCGTGAGTGAGTTTAGTTTTCTCGTTACAATAATATAGCAATATGAATTTGTAATAATTTTCATGGTTGAGGACTTTCAATTCAGCATCACGCCAACACAACAAATAAAAAAGAAGAATTTCAGTAATGTAAAATATATGTAGATCTGATATAAACCTTTTCCGTCATATTACGTGTGTACACAGTTTGGTAAACCTGATGATTGCATAATATGTATGCAGAACACATGGATGTATTAATAAACGGACATAATAATTTAACAAAGGTGAGATATAATCGCTTTTCTTTATATAAACCAATTTACAAAAAATCATAACAAAATAATTATACTTCGTTTAAATGAAGGATACATGTGGATCACACTTTGAAGTTTGAACTTGCGTTTGTGCATTTAGAACATCATCTTAGCACTTGTGAATATCATTTCCGTAATGCAGTCCAAAAGACATGCACTTTATTCAGTGTGTTTTGTGCTTTTATAGCTTGCCAGCTAAATCTCTGAAGACCGTGACTCATCCCATTAAACATTGCTTGTCCTAGGAAGCTAAAATCTAAATCAACACACCTGCAAGCTTCAACAATCCTGCAAATATGTTAAATTAATATATCAGTACCTTGAAGAACTACCATTAATCACCACATACAAATTAAGTTTTTTGAACGTCATATTAAATATCACTATATGTAATGATGTACAAAGATAAAAGCAGAAGATTTTTGACTAAAACCCAAAACGCTACCATTATCATGCCAAACAAATTGTAGCGCTGCTACTCTATCTTATATGTCTTAAATTTTCAGTGAAATAAAGTGAGAAGCAGTAAAAAATTACAGGACAGACTTTTTGTTATTCATTGGAAATTGAATACTCCTAAAAACAGGAGTTGTAAATAATCTGCTAAAGGAAAACCATAAGTGCAAAGTCATCTATGGAACTCAAAGTTTCCACTTGCATGATTAGTTTCCCCTATAAAATACACCTCATTCGTTCCACTATCTGCCTTTCAATCAATTGGTCATCCCTGTACTCTTCTTATATTTTGCGATTAATATTCAAAATAGAAAACATATTTATCTAAAATAAAATAAAAAGCGGTGTCTTATTGTGTTAGGTACTTACTGATGATTTTAGTACCATATACTATTTTCTATGGTAAAGAGGAATGAAATATGAAGTTCAGCAACCGAACTACATTGAATTTTCACTTACTAAATGCTTCTTATATTGCTTATTTTGTTTTATTTATGTGTCAGTTGTGATAGGTTCAATTCAAACTTTGACTATGGTAATGCTTCCACTAAAATCTAGTCCACATGATTCTAAGTTGGAATTAAAGCACAAATTCCAAAGTTTTTCTAAGCTAATTATCATCAGCTTCGAATTGAGTTAAGCAAAAAAAGCCAGCTTATAATCAGTACCATGCATACAAATCAAACATGTCATTAATTTTTCAATAAACAAAATGGTGGAAGACCACCTTTTTGAAATGTATATATACTGGTAAAGAAAGACTCCAAACAAAATGAAAACGCTTGGTAAGTTACTGAAAATTCTTTAACTAACCTTGTACATTAAATATTAAGCATTACAGTAATGTTCCATCCAGAATCCAGGTTGTCAAAACTTATCTTGAATTAGAGCAGATGCTCTCTGTGAGGTTTCCTTCTTTCAAGATTTAAATATTAAGGACCAACAAAATATACAGAGCAAAAGTACTAAATCATTAAAGGAACTATAGCAGCAGCTAGAACAACAATAAAATACAGTACAATACATAGATTTAGGTATAAATTAATTACCCTTAAAACACGGGAAAACACAGTTTGACCATAGTTTAAATAAGTAATATAAAGATAGTTGGTTAAATTCAAGATTTGCAAAGGTTTTTTAAGCAAAAAATATATGATTTGAAATCAAGTCATTGAGTAAATGGCTAGTGATTTTAAAATACAAATGTATAATCAAAAATAATAAACCCATAATATTATATGATAATATAACTTGATTTTGTAAATATAAACATGGAATAATAAGCTAATAGTTGATCGAAACACCCATAAAAAATATGTAGCAAATGTAAATGCATAAGTAAATATGTACAAATCTTACATACAAAGAAAAATGGAAAGTAAAGCTTTGAACGTCATAATATATAGGTTAATCTGGTGTTAGTGCAAGGAAAACACATATATATATACTATAAAAACAACTCACCCTTTTTTTTTGAAAGCTCATCCAAATACTGACCTCGAAACCTCAAGCTATATGTCCAGACCAAGCTTGACTTAGGGCTTCTTCAGTTATGGTGGAAGGTTCCCTGGAAATACATATTTTAACAACTATACGTCAATGGAGTATGAATTGATTCTTGTTTGAATTTGAAGAGATTAACTGAAGATTTCAATGTAAATTTTGGCATATGGTTGTTAAAAGCAACAAAGATTAATCTCGATGGTACACGTTTGAGTTAGGAAAACTATCAGAAGCATAGAACAATGTTGAGTGATGGCACTGAGTAGTGGCAGCGTACAAACCATTTATAGCGTAATGGAGACATGAAAGCAAAAACATATGTGAGCCAATGGTTAAGCACAATATTATATTATCACTAAATAATGGAGTAAAGTGTGAATAAGAAAGAGCAAATAGTGAGAAAAATAAAACTTTAACTATGCAATTGATCTTAATACTCTACCTGTGTGTAACTTCAAGTAGATAATGCATCCAGTCATGGAACCTACTCCAAGACTGAGGAAATACTCTGTGCAATAGATGGTGAGATCAAAATTTAGTAAGAAGAACAATAAAGCAGTTTGAATAAAAGATAATTTATAGATATTGATTGAATTTGGAATCAACAATGGCAGACTATGATATTGAACATATACATTGATAGACTAATCTATGGTTAAACATTTGAACAACGACAAATTAATGACATGGTTTTCAGGAAAAACGAAATCAAGGAAAAATGGAAAGTAAGATATAAAAAAATGCTTGAATTTGAATTAAAACAAAATAGTCTAATGTTAACCAGTAGTTGTAAAATCGTAAGTTACCTATCATTGTTGGAGAAGAGAACTATGAACCTTTAGCCTTCGAACCGGTTAGGGTGGAGATGAATTCGATGCAGAATGAATCAATACGGTAGAAAACGGATACGGAGAATTAAAAATTGTATCAGCAGTGTATGAGCATAAAAATGGGAAATAAAATCATATCACAAACTTCCAATTCTTATACATGCACATGAAACAAAGAACCAATAATCATTCAGCCCTTTGAATCAAAATTACAAATTACAAGAATGCACTAAAGAATACAAAATAATTAGCAGTTATATGAGGCATCTACTCCATTAGTAGAGGTATTATTGTTTCGGTGAAGGTTTGCATTCACTTCGCCAGAGTCCCATTCACAACTATTTTGAAAAACAATGAAGCAACACCAGTTTGGTGTGAAAAAAAGATTCGCATGATTATGTATATCTAGATAAGCATTTATAAATAATTATTACCATGTATGCATAGACCATATTCTATATTATAATGAAATTTCATTTTTTTAACGACACCAGTTGGAATGAGAAGAAATATGGGAATAAAACATACAAAAATCAGTTGTATTAATCCACATTACGTCTTAAGCCATTGATTGATACATAACAATCTGTTGGCAGACAAACCATTTGAGTGAGTTTTGTCATTTATCCTTGTTTCACCTGTTTGGCCATGTAGCAACATACAACGTGATATACGACATATGTAACAAAGTACCAATTTAAATAAAAATGTAATTCTACATTGTTAATCTGTCATATACCATATTGCTGGAATGTTAGTCGAGTCAAAGACTATTGGGTTTAAAGCTAATATGACAATAAAACCACTCTTAATATTTTCTAGCTATGAAATACGGTGTTTTTTTTTCTGTTTTCAATTTCTGGATGTGTAACTTATTAATATTATTGATTCACCCTCTTTTGCAATCATCCTATAGAGACCGCCATGTTATCTAGTCATCCACCCTTCCCATAGTAATTCAATGTATATTACTTGATGCCCTTTAGGTTTTTATAATCAAAGTCTGTAATGAAATAATAAAACAAAAATTATAGTCCTGACTTATTTATTTCCCTAATTAATAAATATATACTACCCATTGTGTAGTGTAATCAATTTTGGTTTTAACGCACTCTGTCATTACATTTTCATCAAAGTAGAACTATGAACAACATGTTTAACTCCAGAACGAAGTGATAAAAATGCTTGAATGGAGTAAAATTCAGCTACATATGAAATAGGGAAAAATCATTCACCTTCACTTCTAATAGCCAATAAGAAAACAACAAACTAATGGACTGAGTACGTTGATAGTCAGATGGTATCTGTTGTTAATCAACCTATGCATCTCCAAAAACACCAAACCACAGGTATATATATCCGACTACTGCCAAAAATTATTGCATTGATCAATTTGGAAAAGAAAAAAAATCCTTCAGAGTAGAATGAAATAATCATACCTGAAACCAAATTTTGCGAAATAAGTTGTGATTGGTTGTGGAAAACAACAAAATAAACCGACATCGGTTAAATGAACCGTCCTTGTTATGTGAAACTACTCCAGCTACGTAGAAGAAGACAAAACCCTAATTTAAGAATGGTTTATAGTTCAATAAGCTATTAATATGGACAAAGGTCAAACATCATGAACAAAGGAAAAATTGAAACAAAGATAAGTCAAAAAGAGTTGAACAAATTAATAAAATAACAATAACTCCACAATATTTCATTTGAATATTGGCCTGGATCCAGTTCAAAATTTACGATCGGTATTTGGTATTGAGGATGACGCGACAGCAGAGTTCGCTGTCGACGTTCGAAACGCAGAATGATGTGATATCTATTACTTAAACATAAAAGCACAATTACAAAAATGCATACATGGACTCACGGAATGCTGCGATTCTTGAATTCTCTTCTCTCGTCGCGAATCTCCGTTCGATTTTCATAAAATAATAAAAAATAGAAAAGAAAAATAATTTGATGCATGTACTGCAAACGGTTTCCTTGCTTTTATGATCTGCCTAAAATTTCGCATCGTGCCTTCCCTTTCCAAACCCCAACCCAAATCATCTCTTCCTATTGCTTACCCTAATCCAAATTTGTTAACTAATAATATCAATGTGCATGACTATATATTTAAAAGTTAACAAAGAAGGTCAACGGCCAAGGTGTTCTTCCTTTTATGTTTGCTCTGTGAAATCAGGAGAATGAATAGGTATGCCTGACCCTTTCTTTTTACAATATAGGTAAATAAATATCTTCTTTCCAATTTTTGTGAAAACCATGAAATGTTGGTCAATTGATATCCGAAAAAGAACTCAAGGGATATATATCAGGAAATAGCTCTTTAGTTTTCCCATTCGTTAATCACTTAGGTGTTCAACCAGTGGTTTTATATCATTTCAACCAAATTAATCAAAGATACCTTTTATTTTTCTTTGATTCTTTGATAGTAAGAAAAAAGATATCAAAATGCCTGATTTTTTCCCGTTTACAATCAAACAATGTGTTTCTTTCCTCTTCTTTCATTCCATCAATTTTAATAACTCCACATATCAAATTTATATCTATTTCATAAAAACATCATTCCTCTTTCCTTTTTCTTTGTTTCTTCCCTTTTCTTTTAGCTATTTTTTTTCTTTTTGTTTTTGAGCTTAGCCTAAAGTGGAACATAAATTCAGATGATATACAACATACTTTTGATATGTGTAAAAACTAAACATTGGTATAAATTATAGACACTAAAAGCGGTAAACATTTAGCTATGAACCGAACATTTAGCAAGAAAGCAGGGTCTGTGAAGTCGCGGTGAAATTACTACTTTTTCCTTTTATCCTCATTTTTACTCCCACGTGTATCTGTTGCAATATGCTCGTTGTCTAAGTACTGCATAGAGGGAAAATAGCGCACATGTTATTGTCAGCTAGGAATGGCAATGGGGCGGGTTGGGGCGGGTTTCTCGTGCCCCGGACCCGACCCAGACATTTTAAACCCTGCCCCAGACCCGCCCCGTAGACCCGGTGCGGGTCTGGAATTTCGCCCCGTACCAGAAACTCATACGGGTCAGGGTAGACCCGACCCGCCCCACGACCCGGTGATATTATGTTCTAATTTACACAAATTTATATACTTATATTTTTTATCACTAAATGATAAATTATATACATATTGTAATGTGTTCACGTTGATAAGAGAATATAATAAAATGAGTTGTAAGATAATAGTTTAAAATGTATGCATTTGTTATTGTATGATTATCATCAACACAACTTGATACTATGAAAAATTTATAGTTGTTGATTGAAAGAATATAATATTCCAAGTTATAACTATGTATACCTAAGAAGATTATCATATAATCATTATAATTATAAAGTTTTTTAGTGATGTTTCAATCATGCGGGTCGGGTTGGGGCGGGTTGGTCGTGCCCCAGACCCGACCCTAGACCCGGACCTCCTAAAGCGGGTCGCGGGTCTACCCGCCCCGAAGACCCTATGGGGCGGGTCTAAATGGGTCAAAACAGGGGCGGGTCAAGCGGGTTTGGACCCTAGACCCGCCCCATTGCCATCCCTATTGTCAGCAACAATGGATATTACAATGGGAGTGGGGAGGTGGCTAACCATTGAATTACACTTCAAAATTATCTGAACTGTAATATCGTCTCAGTAAGTAACAAAGCCAAGCAGATGAAAATTTTGGGGAAAAACCAAAATTAAATTACTGAAATTATAGATTTGGACTGAAGTGGTGGTGGATATATCCATGTGAGGTACAAAAGAGAAGTGACAAACGGATTAAAAAAAGAAGAAGAAAATAAAATGTCAAACAATTTACACTACTGTCAAGGGTAATGTTAGAGGCATCAATTTTAACTTTATTTAACCAACAGAACTTCATCTTAAATATTTTGAATGGATTGTCCTACGTATGATAACATGACATGTATGAAATGAAAGCAAGCAATAGAAAAGAATACAAATGCCATAATTAATTTTTCATATTACTCATCATTATTATGCTGTTGCTTTTTTTGGGGGGATGCTGGCAAAAAAAAAATGATCGAGATACATCTAGAAAATGAACAAAACCAAGTCACATTTTCCTAACTGTCAATAACAGGGCTAAAATAATAGAGTTTCTCAACAGTAAAACATTAGGTGGTTGTAAGTAGTACCTAAAATAATTATGACAAAGTTGCACTTGAATAGCAAACAATCTTCTATACTTCAACCTTCTGCAATGAAGACTATAATAATATAATCAGTAAGTTGCAATAGAGATCAGGTTGGCATCAGTAATAATTAATTCAAAACGGTGTATGATCATTATGTGTATCAAACCAAAGCAGCTATGGCTTTAGTTGTGCAACGTTTTGAAGTATAATATGAAAAGCGTATAAGGAGAGTTAAAAAAGGAATCATGAATAATAAAGTAAACCATATACAGTGTGTTAGAATCAGGATCAGTCTAAGGTTCATGATTTATGTCATTAAATATTATATGGAATGCAATTTCAGTACAATAATGGGAGAAGACAAATTAATTGCAACAAAAATTACAGTCAATCAACCACTACTGACTAAAAAAAGTAGGCAAACCTTCAATATACTTCTGTCTGTCAGAAAACAAACAAAAAATTGCAAAGCTGAGAAGATCAATTTGCTGGTATCATTGCTTGCACAGTAGTATCCTGTATTGCCAACTGAATTAAGTATGCAGAAGAACGACAAAAAGTGAGAAGAAATTAAAAACCAAAAAATTACTGTATTTGTAGATTCTGAAACCAGAAGACTGTTTAGTTGAACGGTTTGAAATAAGGATGTTATTCCTTACGATAAGTTGGTCGGCAGAGCAAAAACCTGCAATGAAATAACAGAGGTAAAGGTTGGAAAATAAAAAACGAAGGAACGAAAATTGGGTAAAACAAATCATATTCAAGAGGATGAAAATAATCACTGCAGCAGGCAGAAACAGTAAGCAGCCGTGAAAAATGATAATGTAAAAGTACGAAATTAAAGAATGCGAGTTACCAATTTTTGGAATCGAAGTCCGAAAATATGAATCGGCGTACGAATTAATGGCGGTGTTCAAGGAGGCGCTCGAGTTTCCCTCTGTTGAAATGGAATTATGGATTTTCGATTTACTGTATGCCTTAACAGCGTTGGTCGAAGAGGGGAGTAGAAGGTCGAAATTTTGGGTTAGGGTAAGCAATAGGAGGAGACGATTTGGGTTGGGGTTTGTAAGGGGAAGACACGATGCAAAATTTTGGGCAGATCATGGAAGCACCGAAACCTTATTTTTCTTTTCTATTTTTTTATTATTTAATGAAAATCGAATGGAGACTCGCAACGGGAAAAGAGAATTGAAGGATTGCAGCATTCTATGATTCGACGTATGCATTTTTTGTAATTGTGCTTTTATGTTTAAGTAATAGATTTATAAAGGAATTGGAATTTGGAATAGAAAATTAAGTTAGAAATAAATTTATAACTAAGTTATGAAAAATCAACGAATAGCGAAAATCGGGAATATTAAGTTGGATTTGGTAAAAGGGCTGAATTTACATTTGAAAATATATAAGAATGAAGTGGAAATTATTTATAAACGAAGTTTAAACGTTTATATTTAAATATAATTAAAACGAACTTGCCGTAGCGCTGCAGTTTATAAATTGGCGTTTCGAACTTCAATTGAGTATATAGAACTCAAATTAAGTCGGAATTCTTTGAAACAAGAATCGTCAGGACCGTTTGAATAATAGTTTTCTAATGAAAGAGAAAAATATGAATTTCGTCTTATAGATTTTGAGTTATTTCAAAAATCAAATTTTCAGAAAAACGGTGTTATAACTGTTATAAAACCATAACGGTTTATTTAAATAAATAAAAGGATTTGAAGTAAATAAAATCCGAATTTCCATTAGAAAAATCCAGACTTGAGATGGAAAATAAGTATGAACTCAAGTGGAGTAAGTGAACTAATTTTTGAAACAAAAATCATACTTTTAATTATTGAATAAAACTAACTAATGTAAAGAACAATTAGTTAATGGGATTTGAATCAAAATTGGGTTTTGGTTAAGTGAATTGAATTGGTGAATTTATACTCAAAATCGAGTATGAAACTAGAATTGGAAATGGCATTGGATCAGTTTATAAGCAAATAAAATATATATATATGGACTTGATATGTTCAGCTGAAAAGGGAAATGGGCAAAAGAGCCAACTAAAGTATAAATTAACGAACTGAGTTAAACTGACTAGATTGAGTTGGAGGAAATTGGGAATGGACGTAAATGGGTTAAACAGGTATGGAATGAAGTATATGAAGATTATAATTTGAGTGCCCGACAAAAAGGTACGCGTTTAAATTCCATATGAGGTTTTATGCGCCGAATCGGCAAGCCACTTGGCTTTTTGATTTTCTTTTTGAATGGAAAGGGCCTAGAGAGGCGATTGAGGTTTGAACTGTCGACCGGTACAAAGGAGGTTATGGCGAATTTTTCTGAAAATTTAAGGAGTTAGAATATTTTTAAGATAATTTGGTAATTGGAAATCTATATATCAATATATATATATAGAATCCGGTAAGGAAACGAACATAAAAATAGAATATTATAAAAAAAAGGGAAATCAAGAATCTGGTAATAGAAAGAGAAATATATATATACGTTTTAAAAATGAATAAGTGGTTTTTATGGTGTTGATGATTTGAGATAAGTGGTCTTGTCTGTTTTGAAGTTAAAGATGTTATTCAGCCAAGGTCTGAGAGGTAATTATACCCCAACTTGATTGATTCCATTACTAACTGATAAACAACAAGATCCAGTCTCGAAGAGAAATGTTTGAATAAGAGTTAGTTGAATGCAGTGTTATGGGTTGTTATAACGATGTTTTACACAACATTAGTTTTAACCCAAGTAAGTGTAAATTTAGAAATATAATAATAAATGTTTCCTGAGTATAGAAATAAATGAATGGTCATGGAAGAAATAAGTAATTGGAATGTTTTCCAATTATAAATAGAATATATTTTCTAAGTATAGAAGATAAAAGAAGACGATATATGGAAATATTTTCCAAATAGCGTAAGAGGCCAAGATGTTTATTGAAAATATTTGGTTAACAAATATTGATAAAGAAATGGAGAAATGATTTAATTAATGAAATATTAATTTAGGGGTCAAGTGATTGTTTGATGTTTTGAATGGATGTTTGTTTTTCTTCGATAGTTAAATAACCGACTATTGAAGTATTTGCCAATATCGTTGTCAATATGGAGAGACCGGTTGGATTATTATCCGAGAACCACTCCATATTGGTAGTAGCGTTGCGAATCAGATTATATGAAGATAATTGAAGATGGAGTAAAGTGCAAGGACTTTTTCTATTAATAGAAATGGTGCTTTCGGTTTCGTTCAATCCCAGAACAAACGTAAATGGACGAATGTCTGACAAAGTATTTCCAATGATCTAATATGTTGGTCTACATAAATATATATGGTGCCGGAGGATTTATTCTCTTAGCATAATGTCCAATATATTTGTACAAATCAATTAATGATTTATGGATCTGACAATGTGGCATTCAAAGTGATTGTGCTATCAATGAATGATAAAAAATCTCAGCCTCAGGCCTCAACAACTGGGGAATGACAAAAATCGGGCAGGCAGCATGGCTATGTGGGTCGCTCCCATTAGGGTGTATAATCACCTATCTAGAGATATTCATTTCATTCTTTAATCTATTCGATGCTATCCCATTCGGGAAACGGTTGCTGATCCCAACCGTTGGTGATATACATTCGATACACTCAAGCGAAATGAGTGGTCGGTCATGTATGGGCCGGGTTGCAAGATGTTCTTGTTGAACCCAGTGTATTACCCTCTAGATATACACTATCAGCATGTGGTTCCATACCTTGTCATAATCGGAATCCAATCTCCAATAAGCGCCCTATGGTTTTAAATTTTATATTATATATGGAGCGTGAGATGCAAGCGTTCCGCTAGATTCTATTTATTTGATGTAGACATTATTATAATATCACTGGATTTGATATCAAAATTATTTTGGGTTATCGTAAGGTAAAAGCCGTCCATGTTTATGTGTGGATCGGTCTTACGATTATCATTTCTTTCAAAAGGATTTTTAAAGTTAAACAAATGTTTGGAGTTTACTCACACCAGTCTCATGACTAACCCAGAGTTTATTTTGTTTTTTTGTTTTCCCTAAACTCTTGGGTGCCCAAATTTGTACGGGCAGTCAAGTAGTCGGGATTTTTCAGATTCACTTGGAAGAGTTTGAAGCAGGAGGCTTCACCAGTTAGCTATAGACTTTCATATTTCTGCTATGTACTATGTTGTATCTGGAAACAGGTGTTTATAACTATTCCAGGAATAACTGTTGTGCTCTGATAATGGTATGTATATAAATTTACTGATTTGTATTTCAAAAGTTATGTTATATAATATATTTTATTTGTTACGCTGTGAGATTTGTCTTCTTTGTTTCCTTCTATTCTAACATTTCTTTCTATTTCTCATCCTCTAACTTCTTTCTAATAATGATTCGTATTTCTGTGCAATTTGGGTTGGATGTGTGGTGTTGTTAGTCAACTCAGATAGTACGGATTTGTGGGCCATTACATTATTTTATAACTGAATCAAGGTTTTAAATTATATATAAAAGTTTTGTTAATAAAAATAATATTTTATTATAAATGACTGCTTTTGGCAATTTAATAAGTCTATAAGTTTATGAAGTCAGAAATGAACCTAAAGGTTGATAATTTAGGGACAATTGTTTTGGGAAAACAATTGAGCAATGATCTTAAATTAACTATATTAATTAATTAATTTAAGAAGAGGAATTAAGTGAAACTGGTTAAACAAGTTAACTAATGTTTTTAAGTTAACTGAGTCAGCCATTTTAATTTGAACACGTTATCTATATTTATTATTTTTCCTTAACTTGGTAGGGATAAGTTTTAACAAATAACTTAATAAGGTTGGTTAAAAGTTTATTAAATTTCTAATTAACCATATTCAGATAATTATCGAATTTGTTATAAAAGGTTATCATTTTAACAATTGGACTTTTACGAGTGATAACTAACCTATTTAGTTATTGACGAAGAAAACTACGTCAATAATTGATTAAATCTTAAATAGAAACTATTTAAGGAGAAATCAAGGAAGTAATAAGATTTGGTTAAATTCTGAAAGGAATTTATGAACGGATTTTTATAATAATAAAATCGGAGTTTTTATGAATAAAGTTTATAAAGAAGATTTGAAATCAATGCGATAGCTTAAAGATGTTGTTTTGATTGATATTCAAATTTGAGTAAAAAGAATCGAGATATAAGGACGAATTTTGGAGATGTATTAAGAATTAATTATTATATTAATTAATAACGATGAAAGGATTTACCTCTTAATTGGAGTTTCTTAGAAAGGGTAACTGAGTGGCGATAAGTTGTAATTAAATTTGGAAAGGATTTTAGATTTCGCAAACCAAGTTATAAATATGCTGTTCAAGTTAAGGCGATGATTTTTAATTCAATGTTCTCTTAAGAATTGAATTAAGTAACGTTATGGCTAAACAAAACGAGGTAATTTGGATTTTTCCAAATAAAGTTTGTAATGAAATATAAGAGAAACTGGGCTAAGGGATTTATTGAAGGGGTTATTACAATATAATATAAGTTAAATAGATTTGTATAAGGTAATTTATTAAGATAAATTATATAATCGATTTTAAATCGATAAAGTAATTATGTAAATGGTTTTAAATAAAGGAACCTGAGTTGCCAAGTTACTAATGTATACGGTTTGAGTTGATAGTTAAGACACAGGCTATCAATAAATATTATTGGGCCTTTTGACATGTTGCTTCGAAGAGACTAGGATGAGAACTAAACCCAAAACCACTTCGAACCAACTGTACGTTCGAATCTAACTTGCAGGGAAGCGTATAAAGATGAAGCATTGAAGATCGTGGATCTTCATGAATGGAAGAACTACTCGTTAAATTTCTCTGACTTGCAACCAGAGTTATTTCAACAGTGATTTTGTCCTGTTTGAAATCTTCGGATTGCAAGGACTTCTCGCTACTGATCCTTTGGGCCATTCCTAGGATGCGATAGGAGGGTGACTTCTGTTCATCCTGTTCCTGGATGACTTGTATGGACGAATGTCTGACAGAGTATTTACTTAAGAATCACATATGTTGATTTTTACAAATATACCAAGTTTGGTGGCGGAGAAATTCTCTTGCTTGACACCTAGAGTATATTTGTGGACATCAATTAATGATTTGCGAAATCTGACGATGTGGCATTTAAATATATTGAGATGTTCTCTGAAAAGATAAATGTAGCGTCAAGCCTCATCAACCGGGAAATGACAAAAACATCAGGCAGGCAGCATAGCTAGTTGGGTCACACCCAAGTAGGGTGTTTTATCACCATCTAGAGAAATTCCTTATTTGTTCTTCTTTCATTTTTGTATCTTCCGGGAAGTACAATGGGCCCATAAAACCATAGGGTGATAATACATTCTGTACTCTCAAACAAATGAGTGGTCGGCCATGTGTGGCTGGGTTGCAAGATGTTCTTGTTAAACCTCAGTGTATCCCTCTATAGTACACTGATCGGAAGGTGGTCCTATACCTTGTAATAGTTGGAATCCATTCTTCAATAAGCACCATGCGGTTTTTGATTATATACAATATATATGTAGAGTGTGAGATGTAAGTGTTCTACTAGATGATTATTCATTTGTGGTTGATAGACATTATTATAATATCACTAGATTTCTATATAGAAAAGTGTTTTGGGTTATCGTAAGGTAAAAACCGTATGTGTTTATGTGTGGGTTGGTTTTACAATTATCCTTTTCTTTCAAAAGACTTTCTAAAATTAAACAAGTTGGACGAAACCCTTAAACTTAGCGAGTTTAGTCACGCTGGTTCTCCCAACTGATCTGTGCGTTAGCAATGCTCAGGTTAGACCGAGTTGTACAGGTTCAGTTTATGATGCTACGAGGCCCAGAAGACATGCTATAGGAGTCCTAACGTATTAATATTCATTCCATTGTATATTGTATATAAGGACAAATTATTATAACTATCCAGATTGTTTGTTGTACTCTGATGAATGTAAGTATTCGTAAAAGTTATTTACATAGATATTTCTATATTATATTTTTTTCTGTTGCGATGTAAGACTCTGTGTAGTTATCTTCTTCTTCTATTCTAATATTTCTATCTTTCTTTCTCACCTCCTAACTTCTTTCTATTTACTATCCACTTCTTCGCGCAATTTGAGTTGGACACAAGTGTTATTAGTCGACTTAAAGGGTACAAAAAAATTCGTGTCGTTATAGTATAGCTACATATATACTATATTAAGTTTATCTACTGGGGCGTAGATGGGTACGACGTGAATACAGAGCCTTAAGTGTCGTTAACCCAAATAACCTAATAGCTAAGAAAATATAATTTGACAATATATGTAAGCTTATTTCAGAATGTATAATTTGTCCATTCACCAGAACTTTGTATTATGACCCCCTCCTCATAACACACTCGTAGGTTAGGTTTATGGCATAGAATTGGTAGCCTTTGGACACTTGTTAGATAGTGTTATTATTTTAGTAAGACTATATTTGTTTATTTTATTTTATTCATTCTGCTGTGAGATATTTTATCGAGCTCTGATATATTTATTATCTCTATCTTTTCTGCAGGATACCAGACAAGCCAACTCGAGCTTCGATAGATTGGGATTTTCGAAAAATTTAGTCTGTCGAAATTCGGGTTGTTACATGTGGTTGTAGCCTGTTCAAATCAACAGATTTTGATTGTGGCTCGCTAATCAATTAGGTGATCTGGTAGCCTGGTTAAATCAAGAGAGCGCCCTGTGCTCGGAAGTAGTTCGGGTGGACCTCGTGGCATTTGAAATTGAGGATTGTAAGATTGGATATTGAAGTTTATTTGAAAAGAAATCTGCACAACCCAGAGCTGTGTAGGACTGGATGTATGGTAACTCTAAACCAGTACAAAATTCTGATGTGTTCTTTCCTGTACTACTTTTACTTATTATTTGCATCTGCGTTAGATTATGTGGCTGATTCAAATCCTGATTTTCAATTGATTCTGTTAAATTCAAAAGATTCCAAAAAATTCATAAATTCCATTAAACACTATTCACCTGTTCTAGTGTTAAGTTAGCCTTAAGATCCATGATCCGCATTTCCTAATATATTTTGTTTCTAGTTGTTCTCGGTTGTGCAAAACATCCATGGTTGCTACTTTAGGCTGTTATATCTTGCTTAGTAGTTTAAGGATTTATGTCATTTCTTCTTTGAGTTATAGTAGAAACTTAGATATTCGTTCATATTCAGTCTCAGGTCAATCGAACCTCATTAACTTAATCAAACCTTTCACTGAAGTTGTAATCAAAACAGGTTGAAAAAACTTTAGCCATTACATGTTACGGGTTGACACTGAGGTCGACCTTGGGGTCGACCACCCTTAAGACTAGGTCAATCCTAGGTCGACATGACTAGAGAGTTGCGCAAGCAACTTTGCTTTTTTTGGGTACTTTGTGTGTTTGGTTCTCCTATACTATTGTTAGCTTATTTTGATGAATTCTTATGATGTGTTAGTGATGTATTCCTATGGCTCCAAAGCTATTGATGCAAGCCTATATTATATTCGAATCCTTCTTCAGATTCAGTCATTCATGTTGATTTTTCGAACTGAGTCTCCATGTTAAATTGTAGTATACTTGCGATACGTGCACATTTTAAATAAATGGTTCTTCAAGCAACTATTTGTAAATAGATTTTAGTATCAATTTGGGGCAAATGGTTTTAAAGTTTTTCTTTAAAGGTATAAATCATCTCAAGGCAACCTTATATATATGTGTACTCGAATTATAAGGAATTCCAAAGAAACAATCCGAATGATTTTAAACCCGTTTCACAAACTTGTTTCCTCAAATCAAGTATTTTCACTATATAAATTTACATAATTTTACACCCTTCGAGAAGGCATGTTGGTTATTGAATGATATCATAACCCCGCAGTATAGGACATGATGGTACACAGTATCGATTAATCCTAGATTCATCCAATTGGAGTATTGAATACCAGTTATTCTCCATGATTCTCTGTGTTTTCTTGTAACTTTCTCTGCTATTTAATGAGGAGCCACCTTGTGATGTGCGAACCTTTAAGTGAGAAAGCGCAGTATAGGACGCATGATTGCCACTTTTCGGGTTACTATCCGAGGGTCTGTGATACATTCATATTGCTTAAGCCCATATTAGACCTTCGGCTCGATCATGCTGCCCAGTGGACCTTCAAGTCAATCATGTTGTATTACGACCATTTGGTCAATCATGTTGTTATGCGACCTTCAGGTCGACAATGTTGTATAGGGTGCCCCTCATGTTGTTATAAGTATTGACTATGGCCTCGAGCGATCATATTATTAGCATGCGATCATGTTATTAGCATGAACGTGCATAGCTTCGGCTTGCCCACCATTTTTTTAGATCCAAAATCATGTTGTTTCTGTGTTATTGTGTGCATGATTTCTCCATTTTCATGATGACTACTATTATACATATGTACATCTTCGAGCAATCGTGGGATTTGTGTTTATATGGTGATTTAAGTGATTCTTATGGTTTCAGTAATTTATGTGATCTCAGCAATCCTTGTGATTTCAATGATTCTCGTGATTTTTGTGAATGTTATGGCTTGGTGTTTTCCGAGTCTTTCTTGCAATGTTAAGTGATGTGTAGTGTTAATACCCAAAATGTAAAGTTTAGGTAACTTGTGATAAGAGTAATATCTAATCATGCGGTCATGTTCTCTCGTGTATCCCACTTAGTAAAGGAGTGGACTTGTATAATGTTAGTTGATATCTTAATTATACATTATCCCACTTCATTGAAAAGGAATTATTGCATTAGTGTTTCATATAATTCTATGATTCTATGGTTTCTTTCCTTATGAAAAGAAACCTATACTTACTTGGTACTATATTTCATCTATCGCCTTAACTGGTATATGTTAGCTAGAATGATCTATATATGCAATACTCAGGCCAGACCGAGTTGTTTTAGGTTATAGCTCATTGTTGATTCATGGTCAGTTGATCTAGCTTGGACTATCTCTTAAAGAAATTTACTTGGTTGTCTATTCATGTATTCGAGTCATTATATAGATTCTTTGGAGATTGTTGTATTTGTACATGATTTGTGTATAACCATTCAAGTTTGTGATATATGTATATGTTGTATTCAACTGCTGTACTTATGTGTAATATGTTATGTGATTTGTTATTTGTGATGTGTTGTAATTTGCTCTAAATACGATCCTTAGCGACCGTAGTTTTATATTAGATGAATTGACTACATTGATCCACTCTAAGAAAGAAAACAAAAATTTATACACCTCATCGTCATATTCAATACTCGTCTAATACAAAATTATGAATGGTCATCCATAACGAGCCATATTTTTCCTCTCTAATAAATATTGTCACTCAGTAATGCTCTCTGTTAGGGTCGGTCTCGGGGTAGGTAGTAACAGTTGGTATCAGAGTGGAGGTTCAAAACAAAATACAATAAATATAGAACAGAACTGCTATAATGTATGTGTTACAATACAGAAGGATAACACTTGTGTCTACCTTTTCACTCTCATCGTTATCCTTATCTAGTGATTCTTATTAATCGAGCTATGTGTAGGTCCAATCTTTCGGAGTACGTCAAGGAATGTATTTCATTCCATAATAGTTCGTGTATGTTGTCCTATCATTCGTAGTCTAGTTTGATAGAAATTGCCATCCTTTATCCTTTTCTTTGCTCTAATCTTGTTTTCAAAATTTTGAGAAAAAGATTAAATCCCATCCTTTTTGTGTTTGAGTTAGTTATTGAATAAAATAAAATAAAATAAATTGGATTGGGTAATTAATTAAATCCAAGGTAATAAAAGTGAGAATTCATGTGGGGGTAAAGAGTGTTAATTTGGAATAATCAGAATGCACAGAGGAAACAAGCGAATTGTTTCAAATATGCTAAATTAAATAAACCTGTAGGTGGATTAAGGGATGATAAATATTGATGGTTACATGTTATGCAGTTAAAGCGCTTAGCGGTTCTATAGCGGTGGAGGTGCAAAAAGGTGTAGCAGAGAAAAAGCGGGGAAATAGCGGGGCTATAGCGGATGCATATAAGATTCATTATATGTAAAACCAAATATTTGAAAACTAATTAATCATCTTTCTCATATTATATGCGTACAAGAAACTAATATTAATTAATCTTATATAATAAAATCATAGAATATCATAGTTATACATGCTAAATTTGATGAGTGTAATTGATTATTACCATATATTATACACCTATGACTTAAATTTAGCACTTTACGATAACTTTACAAAAAATTTTAAAAATGAGAACTAGTCAAATCAAGCTCTGTATATTAATATTGCTTTAGCTGATGGTAAAAAGCGTTGATTTAGCGGATGCAGTGGAATGTTACGGGGCTAAAAGTGGATCTACTATTCATCAGTGCTAAATTGAAACAACGTAGCGGCTGAAAAGCGCTATGGGCTATAGCAGGGATATTGCAGGGCTTTAACTGCTTAGGTTACATGTTAGAACAGTGAATATAAATTGAGTGAGTAGTTAGTGAAGTGTATGCTGGGATGTTTTTGTTTAAAATATTTGTGATAACAAATAATAGAAACAACCGTGTGTGAACTGGAAATTTGATGATTATCTTTTGTGTTGGGTTTTCCTTTAGGTATTCTAAGAGGTTCTGATCGATATGTCTGGTTAACAATATCGATATAATTTCTTAAACTCTTTAACAAGACTATCGAGCACAGTATTTTGTGTAATACGATAACTTCGTGAAAGAATAGTATGAGGTATTCTCGTGAGAATAGTATTAAACCACTACATTAAATGAGAATAATAAATTTGGATGACGAGGCGATAACGATCTTCTATTGACATCGCAGCCAAATAACATGATAAATCATGACGAATGGGTGGGTTAATATTATTCGAAATGAATTAAAGAATTATTTTGTTAAAATTTGTGCTTTAAAGAGTTTAAGGTGAATAAATGTTAGTGTCTCATAAATTATAAGTGTTTCGAAATTTGAAACAATCTTGAACATAAGTGGTATTTTTAGAATACCCGCTCTTACAATAGAGTGGAGGAATGATTGCAGCCATCAAGTTGGTGATTAAAAGATGAAATGGCAAGACTATTTGATATTACCATCAAGTAAGCAACCATTATTTAGAGAAATTAACGTAAAAGTGATGGCGTGGCAACATTTCTATTGATTTGAACTAGATTGAGATAAGTGTGTGTTTTGAATATTGAATTATTAAGATATGTTATCTGAGATAGAATTCAAAATTTGTGTGCAAACATTGATAAGTTAAGTGTTTGTTAAGTAAAAGATCTTGAAAATTTTGTGTGGCTACTAGTGTAAGCCAATTTTTTATAAGTAAAGGGAGGGTCTATAACAACCCGGGTTTTTGGGTACCCAAGCTAAACAAATTATATCGTGTTCTATTTATTTTAAAGCCAAGAGGGTTGTAAATATGGGTTTAAACTCAGACTCGCATGAATGAATTTAGAATAAAGGATTTGCAAATTTTAAAATTTATAATAAATTAAATATCTTGGATATAGTAAGAAATTTATTCCAATTGATGCATGTAAATCGTATTTTTATTATTTAGAATAAATATTGAAAATATAAAATATTAATTAACAATCAGTATATTTAGTTATAAATTATACCTTCAATATTAAGTGTTAATTTGTCTTATCATGATATTTAACAATTTGTAATTTGTATCGGGAAATGTAAGTACTGAGGTAATAAGATAAAATGTATTTACAATGTTGGGGATGGTCATCTGGAATTAATTACAACTTGTTGAATTGTGTTGAAAATGTAATAATGGTAAATAGTAAGTGATAGTGAATTTTGATAATAAAACTTTGTTTATAAATGTACACCCCTTAGTTTGGAGTGGAAGTAGTAGTCCGATATCTGGAATTTGGGTGTGAAGTGGGAACTGAAATAGCAGAGTCTACCATCCTAATAGCGCTGAGACCTTTTGAGGAACAGGACCCACTCCTGTATGGGAGCTAAGTTGGGGACAATATCTGCACGAACGGATATGCGGGCTATTACTGTGGTATCAGAGCCAATAACCAGCCAGAATTGTGGTTCGTGCGTCGATCACAGTGCCTGAGTTGTGAGGAGCCTACGAGGACGTTGGGCTCGGAAGGGGGAAGGTAGCAACACCCCTTAGTTTAAAGTGTACTTAGTAGTCTCACATCATGGAATTTGTGGTGTGAAGTGAGAACTTAAATAGTATAACCTACCCTCCTAATATCGTCGAGGCGTTTTGAGGAACCAAAAACCTACTCCAATATGGAGGCTAAGTTGGAGACAATATCTATGTGAATGGAGGTGCAAACTGTTGCGATAGATTTATGTGAATTGCAATTAAAATATAATAGAGTAAATATTGATTTGAAATTAATATTTAACGGTATTGCAACATTTTAGTGAGATTTTGTGTTTATTACGTTTAGAAAGTGGAATTTATATATTTAAATTCTGGAATAATAGTTGTACATAATTAAATGTGTAAAATATGAATTTTAGTATGTATCATCAAAACGTTGTTTAAAGTGTTTTAAAGTTTATTTAAGTGTGTGTTATTTTTTTAGTAAATTAAACACAACCTAATTTTGTGTATGTGTGTGTTAAATAGATTGAAAGTGTATTAATAGAGTTTGTGATTGTGTAAATTAAGCTTAGTTAGAATAATCTTAATTACATTTAGGCTTTATTAAAGTGATTAGCCCATTTTCTCGATTCTAATTTGTGACGACCCCAAACCCCGTACTGACGGTGGCAAGGGTAATCTTTGGAATATAACACATAAACAAATAACATCAGAATAGAATTAAATAAATACACCAGATAATGAATAAATAATACACTGGATAAACAAATCATCAGAGTTACACAATATACAGGATCAAACTTAGTACAAATACAGTTCAACTATACATAAATGTCTACGGCGGAAACAAACATAATATGTACAATAGGAGCTGAACAACATAAAAAGAGATAAATGATAGAATCCATCTTCAGCTCCATTTATCCAGAAAGAGCCAGATAAAACCTGAATACAAGGCTGTCCTTGTAGAAAAAGAGGCACCCGAGTTTGAAAGTGAAACAAACTACGAGTCAGTCATGGGACTGGTATGAGAAATCTACTTAACACATTTATAATATGGCTAATCACAAGACCACGCCACTTTCGTGGAACGGTTTTACTCCATCGGATTGCCAGTGCTTTAAAACATATAATTCTTTTAAACATCGCCATGCTTTTTATAAAAATGAAGCCATTATAAGACTCAGTTCCCATCACACAATGCAACGCAAACCGCAGGATAGAGTTTTACCTTATAATGGCCAAAATATGCTTGATACGAATAAAACAAAATAATTTGATGTTATTGCTAGTGTTTATATGTTTCAAAAACAATTTCAATCATAACTATCAATCATAGACGGCATGGGTACCATGTATCATGTCGCCATATATATTTACAACCAAAACCGCACAGTCACGTATTTGGAAATTGGATTTCCATTATGAACCAAGGCAAAAGATAGTCCTTACCGACTTCGAGACTGTCTAGCCCGAGTCTCAGGATCAGAGCTCGAGTGACCTTAGAAGCGACAGGGCCGGTCCACCGATGTGGATTAAAATTCCTGAACACTACGTTTCCCCGCCCTTTGGGGCGTAAATGAGCCAACGAATGACTCCATCGGTCCCGGATCGACCGATATAACCGAGGCGCCTCGCAACAGCAACAACCACATAGGTGAAAATAATATAAATGTCAGCCAATTTAAGCACCGACACCACCTCTAACTAGAAAGAAACGCATGTCCTCCCTGAGGTCCTTTCTCCCGTTTCTGGTTCATACCGGGGTGTGACGCTCGCGAATTCACGTTATACACAAAGCTACGCCACACAGGCAGTGCTTTGATCATCAACCACAAGACTTTGCTTTTCAACAGAAGCCCTGATCAATGCATCTTAGCATGCCACATAGGCAATTCACACCATGCAACTGATGGCTATCAATCACACAGAATAAATTCCAATGTCAGACACACAATCCATTTACAAGTCCGTTCTGGGTCGGAACGAAACCAGAGGCACTATATACCTCGCAAACCCATCGATCTCCAAGCACGCCTGGACGATCACCACTCATTATCCATATTTCGGGATGCCTCCCAATCAGGACATCAGTTACCATCCAAACGAGGTGAAGATTTCCGGTCTTCAACCACCGTCTTCATCTTCGATTTCTTATCGTCGATTTAGTTATTCAGAATGGGATAAACCCGGTCTTTCTGAGCAACTCGCATATATAATAAACAAGTGCAACACAAACATACATACACATCATTTCAATTCATTAGTCGCTAAGCGTAAATCAGTAAGAGAACGATTTCCCAAATATTAACCCCGAAGGCCGAAACCAACATCAGATCAAAACCCAGGAAACCATTCGACTTAGCCAACCTTCGGTTAGTTTCTAAATTTTACATCTGTATCGTTTATGATATTTTATAACGATTTATCGCCATTTTTATTTATTTTAAAATAGCCAATTTATTCAAACGACGCTTCGGGCCATAACGCGGTCGTGGCGCTGTTTTCCTTCAGATTTGATTTACACATATCTGAAAATCTAACCGTTGGATCTTCACAAAATTTATATCATTAGAAAGATCTTTTCAAAACGAATCCAATGGTTCCAGTTTCGGGAAAATCCGACGGTCGGATCTCCCGGTATAATCGTTTGAAGTTTAGATTTCAAAATACGAACTGCAGCGTCGTTATTCGATTTAATTTAATTATATTTTTATATATATATATAAATATAATCGATTCTGGCGCTGTTTTTCTTCATATTTGAATTAAACATTCCAGACAATCCAACCATTGGATCTTTACAAAGTTGGTGTCGTTGGAAAGATATTTCCAAAGCGAACCCAACGGTTGCGGTTTCGGGGAAATCCGATGGTCGGATCTCCCGCACTAATCGTTTGAAATCACGTTTTTAAAACACGAACTATAGCTTCGTTATTCGATATATTTCAATTCTATTTATATATATATATATCGATTCTTCGATTTCAAAACTATATTCTTTTCATACATTTGATAAAAATGATATTTTTATCCAACCGTCTTCTATTTCAACACTTCACTATTTTTAACAATTCATGTATATAATAAAAATGTAATTTTTAATGTAAAACAATTTATTTCAAAACACGACTATTTTATATAGTCATATAGATGATAAAAAAATATGATTTTTATTATAAAACAATTTATTTTAAAACGCGAATACCATTCAACATATGAATTTCTATTCAACGAATGAATTTCTATTCAACACATGAACGGTTTCTATAGTTTGTATATATATAGTAAAAATGTGATTTTTATTGCAAAACAATTTATTTCAAAACACTACTATTTTATATAGTTCATATAGATGATAAAAATAGGTTTTTTATTATAAAACAATTTATTTTAAAACGCGAATACCATTCAACACATGAATTTCTATTCAACGAATGAATTTCTATTCAACACACGAACGGTTTCTATAGTTTGTATATATATAGTAAAAATGTGATTTTCATTGTTAAAACAATTTATTTAAAACACGAATACCATTCAACACATGAATTTGATTCAACGAATGAATTTCTATTCAACACATTAAGGTTTTCTATTC
Source organism: Allium sativum (assembly GCA_030737875.1). Taxonomy (NCBI): domain Eukaryota; kingdom Viridiplantae; phylum Streptophyta; class Magnoliopsida; order Asparagales; family Amaryllidaceae; genus Allium; species Allium sativum. The sequence continues at coordinate 708,857,047 of CM060922.1, forward strand.
AACACACGAATATAGTTTCAACACAGGAAAATAATTCTAACACCTGAATATTATTCAAAATTTCGGTAGCATAACGGCAGGGTAGTTAAAACCGGGGCCGTCCCTAGTACGGCTCCTCGCTCTACCTTAAAGCCTCGCAGCTTTTGACAATGAGGAATCGTGCATCTAGTTCGCACGCAGGCGGCATGTATATTTTTTTTCATTTCCACGAACTAATCCTATGTGGTTTCAACCAAATAATTCTCAACCACCAACGGGTATCTTTCAACCACAATCAATCAATTTCAACCACAAACAATTCTAATCAACAGTTCGTAATCAACCAATTTTCACAGCAATCACAACCAATAAATATCGTCCATGGTTTGTGGACGAGGGGCGCATATATATATAGATATATTTATATATAAGCATTTCACTTCTATTTCAACACATATGTAATTTTTTTTACAACGCATATATAACTTATATATCGAGCGTACAACTTGTACAACGCTTATACAAGAGGTGTACAATGCTTATATAACTCATACATCGATTATATAATTTATACATCGTCGTTTTCCATATCGTTTATAAATTAGAAATCTCACATTGGGTTCCACTCCACCAAAAATAGCAGAAGGCTCAGAAAAATATGCGGTCTCTTCTAGAATGTAGAAGGCGTCCTCACGGTCCTGGCGTCTCTTGTTTCACTGAAATTCGACCACACATGAAAAAGATACGATTTTTATACGGTTAATCAAATTTGCATCGCTTTAAAGTGTTGTTTTCCTTTAAATAAATTGAAACCGTACCTTCAGCTTATTAGTTCGAAACTAGGTTTGTAATTTTCTCTAGATCCGTGAAGCTTGGTTCAGATCAGGTCGCGCCACGAGGTGGAGCTTGGAACCACGCGCCCGGCGGTGGTGGTCTCCCTCAGATCGTCAACGGTGGACGGCGGAATTCCCTCCGACGCGGGCGAACTTTACAGGCCCAGAACTCGACGAACGCTCCACAATAACGAGCGAGACAAGGATGGATTCGAAGCTGGGAGGACGAGCTTCAAAAGTTGACCGGGGTTGGGGCTAACGGTGGACGAAATCGGTCGGGATTCGCCTGGGAAGTGGCGAAGTGGTTTCCGCCTTCAACGTAGCAGCGGGGAGAGAGAATATCGGGGGGGGGTCTGATGTGGACGAATCAATTTTTTTTTTATTTGTAACTTTTAAAATTCCAAAAATACCCTCTTTCGCACACGAACCCCAATCCAAACCCAACGACTGTTGTCCCTAGCGTTTTACCCCCATTCCGAACACAATGGGATATGTTTCGTAGGCCAAGTAGACTGTTTCAGTCAGTTTTCCTTCAATTTAAAATATATGACATTCAATATTCGATTTGAACGTACATTTCAATTTGCCAGGGCCACAAACTGATTCGAAAAATTCCAGAAAAATAAATCTGGCTATGTTTTGACGATACGGTCCCAACAATACTAGTTTCGTCGAATTCTGAGACCGTTTGAAAAATGGCCCGATTCTGGTCGATCCAATTTAACTGTAATTGACCAAAACACGTTTTCCTTTGCCACGCTCACATACTAGCTTCAAAAATTATGAAATTTGAAACCTAGCAATAACTTCACATCCCGGATCCAACAAAAGTGGTTTCGTCGAATTCTGAGGTCGTTTGCAAAATGGCCATTTTAACGGGCTATATAAATTCTATAGCGACCTTTCTAAAAATTCATTTGGCCATAACTTTTGCTTCCCACTATGAAAATTCGATTTTTCATATTCGTTAGAAAGGTATTCACTAACAGATTTAAATATTTTTGGTTTCACTCAAATCCGTTTTGTTTTGCACCCAGTACAGTCAATCAAAGTTTGAATTCAAATTTTGAAACTACCGCGCCATTTCAGGCCTTGTTTATAATCCAAAGTAATTATATTTATTTTCAAACGTCGGTTCAAACTTACTTTTCATCGTTATTATTTAAAGTATTTATTTTAAATATTTAAAATCCACTAAAATAGCCAATTTAAAATTTTTAAATTGGTTCAGATTTTCCAGGTCGTTACAATCTCCCCCACTTAAAACTTTTCGTCCCCGAAAAGGAACAAAGTTGAAAGTGGTTTGATTAATCAACTCTACGTTCAATCTAGCTTCCATTATCCAACTTTTCAGTTTCTGAGAATTTTCAAATTCTTCAAAAAAATTGGCTAACACCCGGAATTTTCGAAAAATTTCGCCATAACCTCCTTTGTACGGGGAAGGGTTTGGAAATTTATTAGGCCGTATTAGGTACCCAATAAATTCTATAAAGCATACACATATTTATAGTGATATATTCTGGTGTTTACAGGGTAGCCTGTATAGATAATAACTCCAGAGAATAAATTCTCGTCACCCTGTCAAAGCCTGAGGGAGTGTGTATTTTTAATTGCTCTAGAGGATAAATCCTCGTCACCTCGTCCTGTGTGGGAAATAAATAATCCATGTGCCGTATATAATAACTAGAGAGACGTGATTATTGTCAACTCCAGACCCGTGTGGGGTTTTTATTAATCTGGCAATTTATCGTTACATTTTTATATGGTCATATCAGTCATCAGTTCAACCTGTAAAATATAGTCATCGCCATATAAGCCTCTCACTCGTATGGTAAATCTTCAACCTCGTCATACAAGCTCCAAATGCTTATGTGGTATATGATGAAGTATGTCTATCTTCGAGAAGTATGCCATGTAGTGTAGTTCAAAATTAATTGTTACTATCCTATGGCGACGTTTATTATTACACACAGAATAACCAGCACTCCGCATCCAATGGCATTCACAGGAGTTGATATAATAATATTTCGCATCCAACTTATTAAGGTTTACCTATTTGTCGGGCACGCAAATAATTTCTTTACTCAACAGCTAATCCATTTACCTGTTCAAACATATATGATGCACATGTATATATTTCTATCAATTTTCATATCAGTTCAATGTGTGATATAATGGAATAAATTCTACCATTATTCTCTTTTTGATTAAATTAACTATCGTTTTAATAATTATTTAATCAAATCTACTATCACACAACACAAACAACAATCAAATTGTTTTTAACTTTTCTAAATCATACAAATTAATTCATACACTCTTTTTAAATCCACCAGATTATTGAATTAAAAGTGCACATCCATGGAAAGAAAATAACAACAGAGTAGAGAAGTAAATGGAAATTTCAAAATATGGTAAATGTACCTTGCCCTGGAGTCAATCAGAGATATCCACTCGGCACCTAGGATAGGCTTTCTGAATGCTCTCCTCAGTTTCCCAAGTACAATCTCGTGGATCTCCACTCCATTGTACTTTGACTAAGTGAACCTTCTTGTTCCTCAGTTCTTTGGTTTCTTTGTCGATGATCTTTAGCGGCTCTCTTCTCACAGCCAATTCTGGGGTAATTTCAATATCCTGTTGAGTTGCTTCTTCCATGATCAAGTCTGGATCATGAACGTGCTTTCGAAGTTGAGATATGTGAAAAACATCATGCACTCCAGGCAACCAATCAGGTAATTGAATTCTATAAGCGAGAGTTCCAATCCGTTCTAGTATAGGGAATGGACCAATAAATCTGGGCGCTAATTTTCCAGTTTTGCCAAAGCGAATCACTCCCCTCATTGGAGAAACCTTTATATACACATAATCACCAACAGAAAAAGCCAAATCCCTTCTTCTCGAATCAGCATAGCTCTTCTGTCGGCTTTGAGCAGCGAGTAATTGTTTCTTAACGAAATCGAATTTGTCGGCAGCTTCACGGATCATATCAGGTCCCAATACAAGCCTATTTCCAGGTTCAACCCAACAAGCAGGGGATCGGCACGGCCTACCATACAATGCTTCGAATGGTGACATCGTCAGGCTCGCTTGGTAGCTGTTGTTATAGGAGAATTCTGCCAAATGCAAATGGTCTTCCCATGATCCACCAAAGTCAAGAACACACGCCCGCAATAAATCTTCTAAAATACGATTCACTCTCTCAGTCTGACCATCTGTTTGAGGATGATAGGCGGTGCTTAGATTCAGCTTTGTTCCCAGTTCTAGTTGAAACGCCTCCTAGAATTTGCTAGTAAATATTGGATCTCTATCACTGACTATACTGAGCGGCACTCCATGTAGCCTAACAATTTCCCTGAAGTATATCTGTGCCAGACTCTGAGCAGTTCTGTTTGATCTGACAGGTATGAAATGGGCGGTCTTCGTGAAGCGATCTACGATCACCCAAATACTGTCATTTCCTAACCTGGTTCTGGGCAAACCATCTATGAAGTCCATGGAAATATGTTCCCACTTCCAGCCTGGAACGTCCAACGGTTGCAACAATCCAGCTAGTTTCTGTTGGTCGCTTTTGACTAGCTGGCAAGTAGGGCATCGGCTAACATATAAAGAAATGTCCCTCTTCATCGACTTCCACCAGAAAGTGTGTTTGATGTCATTATACATTTTGCTTACTCCCGGATGGATACTAAGTTTTGACTTGTGGCATTCATCCAGCACTTCCTTTCGGAGCTCAGAAATGTTAGGAACACAGATTCGACCCTTTAGCCTTAGAATCCCATCATTATCAACTTGAAAACTCGAGGGCTCGCCTTTCTGAATTATCTCTCTGATCTTCTGAATGAAGTGATCATCCTTCTGAAGAGCAGATATTTTATCTATCAATGAAGTCGTGATAATAAAACTGGCGATCATTACATTCTTTCGGCTTAACGCATCGGCCACGACATTGGCTTTCCCTAGAGTGTATAGAATCTCAAAATCGTATGCTGCAAGGAACTCTAGCCAACGTTGCTGCCTCAGATTCAAGTCCTTCTAGGTGAATAGATACTTTAACGACTGGTGATCTGTAAACAGTTCGAATTTCTCACCCAGAAGATAGTGTCTCCAAATTTTCAAGGAGAATACGATAGCCAACAACTCAAGATCATGAGTGACGTAGTTCTTTTCATGTGGCTTCAGCTGACGGCTAGCATAAGCAATAACCTGACCTCTTTACATTAATACTGCACCAAGGCCCTCTCTAGAGGCATCCGTCCATACTTTCAAATCCTTATTGTCGTCGATAATGGCTAACACTGGAGCAGTCGTTAATCTTAACTTTAGCTCTTCAAAAGCCTCTTCACATTCTGGAGTCCATTTGAATTTTGAGTGCTTCTTTGTAAGCTTCGTTAAGTGACTAGATATCTTCGAAAAGTTTTTAACGAACTTCCGGTAATAACTAGCCAATCCGAGAAAACTGCAGACTTCTGTAGGGGTACTGGGCTGTTTCCAATTTTGAATAGCCGTGATTTTACTTGGATCCACAGCAATTCCTTCTTTCGATACGACGTGGCCAAGAAACTTCACTTCATCTTGCCAGAATATACATTTGGATAGTTTAGCTTTCAATACATTTCTTCTCAGAATTTCTAGAACCTGTTTCAAATGCTTTTAGTGTTCGGCTTTTGATTTAGAGAAGATTAGAATATCATCGATAAAAACCAGAACAAACTTATTCAGGACCCCTTTGAACACTCTATTCATCAAATCGACGAAGTATGCTGGAGCGTTACATAAGCCGAACGGCATTACTAACCACTCATAGAATAAGTCTGGACCTTTGAATGCTGTCATAGGAACACACTCTTCGGCAATTCGAAGTTGATGGAAGCCCGTAGCTAGGTCCATCCTTGAGAATACTTGTGCGCCATTCAGACGATCCAATAAATCATCTATTCGCGGCAATGGATATTTATTCTTTATTGTCTGCTTGTTCAAATCACGATAATCCACACATAGCCATAGAGTACCATCATATTTTGGGACAAACACCACTTCTGCACCCCGATCATAGAAACTAGGCCTGATCAGACCCTTCCATACGAGCTGTCTTGTTTGATTGTCTAATTCCTCTTTCTCTTTCAAGGACATTCTTCGGATAGCGTGAACTACTAGCCTTGCATTCGGGATTAAAGCAATTTTGAAATCAATTTCTCTCTGCGGAGGCAAGCGACATCCGCATAGTTCTTGACGATAGGAATATCTTTTACGAGGTCGGGAATATTCTCTGTGACTACTGGGGTATTTTCTATTTGAGCAGGGGAAACATCAAGAGCTGACCAAAAGTCTTTTCTATTTGAATTCGGACCTTCGCATGGTATGGTTATATAACTCCCTGATTGGGCCTTTGCCTTAACAACTCTCTCGGCGCATCTAACCTCCGCCTCATATTTGGTTAACCAATCCAATCCCAAAATAAGATCGAATTCAGTAAAATTCATAACGATAGCGATGGTAGGGAACTTATAACAGGAAAAAGAGACAGGCACCGCACAAACCCAACTGAGATCGAGGGAATTCCCAACCGGATTATGGACAGTCATTGGTTCTTTGAGCCTTTTCAAATTCAAATCCAGCTTCTTAACTGCATTCTTTGCAATAAAGCTTCGTGACGCGTCGGTGTCAAACAGTACTTTGACTGGAATATTTTTGACATTAAGTGTGCCTTCCAAAACATCAGCCCTTTCCTGAGCAGACGAAGATGCAGGCACTTCTGCCACTTCATTTACATGTACTGCTTCGGGTTTTCTGAATAGTGGGCAGGCCTTTGAAAGATGACCGGTCTGATGGCATTGACTGCACTGTCTATTCTCTTGAAACTTCTTACTGGATGTAGATTCATCCTCCTTTCGTTTCTTCGAGGATTTACAATTCCTGGTCAAATGCCCTTGTTTCTTGCAGTTATTGCAAACAGCTGTCTTTACTGGTTCCTTCTCAGATTTAGCCCTCTTCCTCTTGGCACTGGGCTTCTTACTGACCTCAGGACTATCAGTCACAGACTCCACTTTGTTACTCGTACTGACTTCCTCGTCGCGCAACATACCTTTCTTATGGAGATCTTCGTACTGATAAGCCATGTATATCATTTCAGAAAAAGGAAGCTTCACATTCCTCATCACACTATTCTGATATTTTCTTTGCAGACCATGAATAAACCTCAGATTCTTCCTCTTTGGATCTTGAATTAGATGAGGAGCAAAGTGAGAAAGTTCGTTGAATTTCTTATGATATTCTGGAATGGTCATATCTCCTTATATCAGATAAGAGAATTCATCACATAATCGCTCAGTCGCTTCAGGAGGAGTAAATCTTTCTAGGAAAATCTCTTTGAATCTATCCCAGGTGATATCACCTTCTGGATTATCTTTGATGATTGTTTCCCACTAGATTAAAGCTTCTTCTTTGAGCGCCCAAGATGCTACTAATCTTTCCTGATCATCTCTCAACTGGATACGTTCAAAAATTCTTTCAACAGAACTCATCCAAGCTTGAGTTTGAATTATAGATTCATTGCCCGAGAATTGTGCTCCGCCCAGATTTCGATATCTCTTTAATAGAACCTCTAGATCGGGTTCTGCATTCCTTCTGTTTCTGACACTCATTTTCTAGTACTTCTGCAAATGGCAGATCAAGTGTCAGGTCACAGAAAAGGTATTTTAAAACATAGAAACATATACTTCAAATGTAAATGTGTCTATTGGGGTGTATTTCATTCTGCTTCACTCATACTAGGATATTACTGATCCTATCTATAATGAGTTACCTATCTTAGAACACTACTGGTTCTATTTCTGACGAGTTCGTTAATATGTTATATTCCAGCACTAAGCTTAACCAAAGCTCCGATACCACGTTGTGACGACCCCAAACCCCGTACTGACGGTGGCAAGGGTAATCTTTGGAATATAACACATAAACAAATAACAGCAGAATAGAATTAAATAAATACACTAGATAATGAACAAATAATACACTGGATAAACAAAATCATCAGAGTTACACAGTATACAGGATCATACTTAGTACAAATACAGTTCAACTATACATAAATGTCTACAGCGGAAACAAACATAATATGTACAATAGGAGCTGAACAGCATAAAAAGAGATAAATGATAGAATCCATCTTCAGCTCCAGCTATCCAGAAAGAGCCAGATAAAACCTGAATACAAGGCTGCCCATATAGAAAAAGGGGCACCCGAGTTTGAAAGTGAAACAAACTACGAGTCAGTCATGGGACTGGTATGAGAAATCTACTTAACACATTTATAATATGGCTAATCACAGGACCACGCCACTTTCGTGGAACGGGTTTACTCCATCGGATTGCCAGTGCTTTAAAACATATAATTCTTTTAAACATCACCATGCTTTTTATAAAAATGAAACCATTATAAGACTCAGTTCCCATCACACAACGCAACGCAAACCGGAGGATAGAGTTTTACCTTATAATGGCCAAAATATGCTTGATACGAATAAAACAAAAGAATTTGACGTTATTGCTAGTGTTTATATGTTTAAAAAACAATTTCAATCATAACTATCAATCATAGACGGCATGGGTACTATATATCATGTCGCCATATATATATACAACCAAAACCGCACAGTCACGTATTTGGAAATTGGATTTCCATCATGAACCAAGGCAAAAGATAGTCCTTACCGACTTCGAGACTGTCTAGCCCGAGTCTCAGGATCAGAGCTCGAGTGACCCTAGGAGCGACAAGGCTGGTCCACCGATGTGGATTAAAATTCCTGAACACTACGTTTCCCCGCCATTTGGGGCGTAAATGAGCCAACGAATGACTCCATCGGTCCCGGATCGACCGATATAACCGAGGCGCCTCGCAACAGCAACAACCACATAGGTGAAAATAATATAAATGTCAGCCAGTTTAAGCATTGATACCACCTCTAACTAGAAAGAAACGCATGTCCTCCCTGAGGTCTTTTCTCCCGTTTTTGGTTCATACCGGGGTGTGAGGCTCGCGAATTCACGTTATACACAAAGCTACGCCACACAGGCAGTGCTTTGATCATCAACCACAAGACTTTTCTTTTCAACAGAAGCCCTGATCACTGCATCTTAGCATGCCACACAGGCAATTCACACTATGCAACTGATGGCTATCAATCACACAGAATAAATTCCAATGTCAGACACACAATCCATTTATAAGTCCGTTCTGGGTCGGAACGAAACCGGAGGCACTATATACCTTGCAAACCCATCGATCTCCAAGCACGCCTGGACGATCACCACTCATTATCCATATTTCGGGATGCCTCCCAATCAGGACATCAGTTACCATCCAAACGAGGTGAAGATTTCCGGTCTTCAACCACCGTCTTCATCTTCTATTTCTTATCGTCGATTTAGTTATTTAGAATGGGATAAACCCGGTCTTTCTGAGCAACTCGCGTATATAATAAACAAGTGCAACACAAACATACATACGCATCATTTCAATTCATTAGTCGCTAACCGTAAATCAGTAAGAGAACGATTTCCCAAATATTAACCCCGAAGGCCGAAACCAACATCAGATTAAAACCCGAAAACCATTCGACTTAGCCAACCTTCAGTTAGTTTCTAAATTTTACATCTGTATCGTTTATAATATTTTATAACGATTTATCGCCATTTTTATTTATTTTTAAATAGCCAATTTATTCAAACGACGCTTCGGGCCATAACGCGACCATGGCGCTGTTTTTCTACAGATTTTATTTACACATATCTAAAAATCTAACCGTTGGATCTTCACAAAATTTATATCATTAGAAAGATCTTATCAAAACGAATCCAACGGTTCCAGTTTCGGGAAAATCAAACGGTCGGATCTCCCGGTATAATCGTTTGAAGTTTCGATTCCAAAATACGAGCTGCATCGTCGTTATTCGATTTAATTTAATTATATATATATAAATATAAATATAATCGATTCTGGCGCTGTTTTTCTTCAGATTTGAATTAAACATTCCAGACAATCCAACCATTGGATCTTTACAAAGTTGGTGTCGTTGGAAAGATATTTCCAAAGCGAACCCAACGGTTGCGGTTTCGGGGAAATCCGATGGTCGGATCTCCCGCACTAATCGTTTGAAATCACGTTTTCAAAACACGAACTACGGCTTCGTTATTCGATATATTTCAATTCTATTTATATATATATATCGATTCTTCGATTTCAAAACTATATTCTTTTCATACATTTGATAAAAATGATATTTTTATCCAACCGTCTTCTATTTCAACACTTCACTATTTTTAACAATTCATGTATATGATAAAAATGTGATTTTTAATGTAAAACAATTTATTTCAAAACACGACTATTTTATATAGTTCATATAGATGATAAAAAAAATGATTTTTATTATAAAACAATTTATTTTAAAACGCGAATACCATTCAACACATAAATTTCTATTCAACGAATGAATTTCTATTCAACACATGAACGGTTTCTATAGTTTGTATATATATAGTAAAAATGTGATTTTTATTGCAAAACAATTTATTTCAAAACACTACTATTTTATATAGTTCATATAAATGATAAAAATAGGATTTTTATTATAAAACAATTTATTTTAAAACGCGAATACCATTCAACACATGAATTTCTATTCAACGAATGAATTTCTATTCAACACATGAACGGTTTCTATAGTTTGTATATATATAGTAAAAATGTGATTTTTATTGTTAAAACAATTTATTTAAAACACGAATACCATTCAACACATGAATTTGATTCAACGAATGAATTTCTATTCAACACATTAAGGTTTTCTATTCAACACACGAATATAGTTTCAACACAGGAAAATAATTCTAACACCTGAATATTATTCAAAATTTCGGCAGCATAACGGCAGGGTAGTTAAAACTGGGGCCGTCCCTAGTACGGCTCCTCGCTCTACTTTAAAGCCTCGCAACTTTTGATAATGGGGAATCATGCATCTAGTTCGCACGCAGGCGGCATGTATATTTTTTTTCATTTCCACAAACTAATCCTATGTGGTTTCAACCAAATAATTCTCAACCACCAACGGGTATCTTTCAACCGCAATCAATCAATTTCAACCACAAACAATTCTAATCAACCATTCGTAATCAACCAATTTTCACAGCAATCACAACCAATAAATATCGTCCATGGTTTGTGGACGAGGGGCGTATATATATATATATATATATATATATATATATATATATATATAAGCATTTCACTTCTATTTCAACACATATGTAATTTTTTTTTACAACGCATATATAACTTATATATCGAACGTACAACTTGTACAACGCTTATACAAGAGGTGTACAACGCTTATATAACTCATACATCGATTATATAATTTATACATCGTCGTTTTCCATATCGTTTATAAATTAGAAATCTCACATTGGGTTCCACTCCACCAAAAATAGCAGAAGGCTCAGAAAAATATGCGGTCTCTTCTAGAATGTAGAAGGCGTCCTCACGGTCCCGGCGTCTCTTGTTTCACTGAAATTCGACCACACATGAAAAAGATACGATTTTTATACGGTTAATCAAATTTGCATCGCTTTAAAGTGTTGTTTTCCTTTAAATAAATTGAAACTGTACCTTCAGCTTATCAGTTCGAAACTAGGTTTGTAATTTTCTCTCGATCCGTGAAGCTTGGTTCAGATCAGGTCGCGCCACGAGGTGGAGCTTGGAACCACGCGCCCGGCGGTGGTGGTCTCCCTCAGATCGGTCAACGGTGGACGGCGGAATTCCCTCCGACGCGGGCGAACTTTGCAGACCCAGAACTCGACGAACGCTCCACAATAACGAGCGAGACAAGGATGGATTTGAAGCTGGGAGGACGGGCTTCAAAAGTTGACCGGGGTTGGGGCTAACGGTGGACGGAATCGGTCGGGATTCGCCTGGGAAGTGGCGAAGTGGTTTCCGCCTTCAACGTAGCAGCGGGGAGAGAGAATATCGGGGGGGGTCTGATGTGGACAAATCAATTTTTTTTTGTAACTTTTAAAATTCCAAAAATACCCTCTTTCGCACACGAACCCCAATCCAAACCCAACGACTGTTGTCCCTAGCGTTTTACCCCCATTCCGAACACAATGGGATATGTTTCGTAGGCCAAGTAGACTGTTTCAGTCAGTTTTCCTTCAATTTAAAATATAAGACATTCAATATTCGATTTGAACGTACATTTCAATTTGCCAGGGCCACAAACTGATTCGAAAAATTCCAGAAAAATAAATCTGGCTATGTTTTGATGATACGGTCCCAACAAAACTAATTTCGTCAAATTCTGAGACCGTTTGAAAAATGGCCCAATTCTGGTCGATCCAATTTAACTGTAATTGACCAAAACACGTTTTCCTTTGCCACACTCACATACTAGCTTAAAAATTTATGAAATTTGAAACCTAGCAATAACTTCACATCCCGGATCCAACAAAAGAGGTTTCGTCGAATTCTGAGGTCGTTTGGAAAATGGCCATTTTCACGGGCTATATAAATTCTATAGCGACCATTCTGAAAATTCATTTGGCCGTAACTTTTTCTTTCCGCTATGAAACTTCGATTTTTCAGATTCGTTAGAACGGTATTCACTAACAGATTTGAATATTTTTGGTTTCACTCAAATCCGTTTTGTTTTGCACCCGGTACAGTCAGTCAAAGTTTGAATTCAAAATTTGAAACTACCGCGCCATTTCAGGCCTTGTTTATAATCCAAAGTAATTATATTTATATTCAAACGTCAATTCAAACTTACTTTTCGTCATTATTATTTAAAGTATTTATTTTAAATATTTAAAATCCACTAAAATAGCTAATTTAAAAAATTTAAATTGGTTCAGATTTTCCGGGTCGTTACATAATTGTTTCTACAGAACGAAAATAATTAGGTACGACACTTCCATTTTTCTATTATCTTCTTCTTCCTTCAGCTGAAGTTTTCAATAAAAAATCCATGGCCTCCTTTCCCTTCAAACCAACCATAACCCAAGCTAACTCATATGAAATTAAAAGAGAGATTTGTATTCTCCATTCTCCTAAAGCAAATAATAGATTCAATCACCCATTTTCGAAACTAGAGAGGAGAGGTTACAGTAAATTTCTAAGGCCTTGCATGTCAATATTTCATGGTTTATCAAGCTCCAAAAGCTCAAAGTTCCTCTTTTGCAAGCTAAAAGAATGTAATTCAGTCCACAAACCTATTTTAGGTGAGTCGTTCAACTCACGCTTTGTAGTTGGCAATGTTTCTGTGTTTATCTGTATTGGTTCTGTCAAAATACATAGTAATCCATATGTTGCATTTTTGGTTGTTCTCAGTTGTGCAAAACAACTGTCGTTACTACTTAGGTTGTTATGTCTTGCTCAATAATTCATGGATTTGAGTCATTTCTTCTATGAGTCAAAGTAGAAACTTGAGTCTTCATTCATATTTAGTCTCAAATCAATCGAACCTCATTAACTTGATCAAACCTTTCACCAAAATCGTAATCGAAAGAGGTCAATAAACCTAGAACCGCTGCATGTTAAGGGTCGACACCCAGGTTGACCATGGTGCCATTCGCCCTTAAGGCCAGGTTGATTGCTAGGTTGGCTTGTCTAGAGAGTTGTGCAAGCAACTTTGCTTGCTTGCTGGTAGCTTGTGTGTTTGGTTCTCCTGTACTATTGCTTGCTTATTTGGTTGAATCCTCATGTTGTGTTGGAGATGTCTTCCTACGGCTCCAAACGTGTTGTTATGAGATTATATTTTATTCTAATATGTGCTTCGGATTCATTAATTCACATTGATTTTGGGGACTGAGTTTCCATTTTGAATTGTGGTATATTCGTGACATGTACACATTTTAATTAAACAATTCTTCAAGCAACTATATGTAAGTAGGTTTTAGTATCGCTTTTAGGCAAATGTTTTATAGTTTTCTTTTAAAGATACAAATCATCACAAGGCAACCTTATATATTTTTTCGAATTATAAGGATTCTCAAAGACACTACCCAATTAATTTTAAATCTGTTTCATAAACATGTTTCTTTCGATCAATTATTTTCAATATATAAATTTACACATTTTTGCACCCTTCGTGAAGGTAAGTCAGTAATTGAATGATATAGTAAACCCCACGATATGGGAAGTGTCGGTATACAACAACAATGAATCCCAGATCAGTCCAATCGAAGCAGTGATTCTCAGTGATTCTTTGCGATTCTCTATATTTTTGGTTTTCTGTATTTTCTAATGTGGAGTTGAATTGTGGTGTGTGAACCATTAAATGAGAATGTATTGTACAGGACCAATGATTACCACTTTTTGGATTACTATCTTAGTGTCTATGACAATTAATGTTATTAATGCCGGTACTAAACCTTAGGTCAATCTTGCTGTATAATGGACCATCAGATCAACCATGTTGTATTATGATCGTTTGGTCAATCATGTTGTTATGCGACCTTCGAGTCAATCATGTTGTATAGTGTGCCCCCTATGTTGTTATAAGTACCGGCTATGGCCCCGAGCCATCATGTTGTTAGCACATGCATGCATAGCTTCGGCTTGCCAATCATGTTGTTGGATCCGAAATAATGTTGTTTCTGTGTTTTTTGTTATTTATGATTTCACCGTTTTCATGATGACTACTACATGCATATATACATCTTCGAGAAATCATAGGATTTGTGATTATATAGTGATTTTAGTGATTCATGTGATCTCAGTGATCCTTGCGATTTAAGTGATTTTTTTGATTTCAATGATTCCTGTGATTTATGTGATTTTAATGAATTTTGTGGCTCGATATTTTCTGAGTCTTCCGTCCTCTGTTAAGTGATTTCTTATGTTAATACCCAAAACATAAATTTTGAGTAACTTGTGTTAAGAGTAATATCTAAGCCTATGTTCATGTTCTCTCGTGTGTCCCGCCTCATAAAGAGGTGGACCTGTATAATGAAAGTTGATATCTTAATTATATGTCATTCCTTTCTGATGAAAAGGAATTACTGCATCTTTGTTTTGTATAAATATGTGATTTTGTGGTTCCTTTCCTGATGAAAAAAAACCTATGCTTACTTGATACTATATTTCATCTATCACCTTAGCTGATATGTGTAAACTAGATATTCTGTGTATGTAATACTCGGGCTAGACCGAGTTGTTTTAGGTCATAGCTCACTGTTGATTCTTGGTCAGTTGATCTAACTTGGAATATCTGTTGAAGATATTACCTTGGTTGTATATTCGCATATTCAAGTCATTGTATATTGATTCTTTGGAGCTTTTTGTATTTTGACGTAGTTTGTGTATAACCATTCGAGTTTGTGGCATATGTATATGTTGTATTCTGTTGTTGTACTTATATGTAATATGTTCTGTGATCTGCTATCTATGATGTATTGTAATTTGTTCTGAATACGATCCGTAGCCATCGTAGTTTTATATTAGATGAATTAAGTACGCCGACCCACTCCAGAAAATAAGAGGAAATTTTATACACCAAATCGACCATGTTGTTGGATCCAAAATCATGTTGTTTTTGTGTTTTTATGTCTATGATTTCACCATTTTCATGATGATTACTATTACACATATGTACATGTAAAACCCGAATTTCGATAGATCAAATTTTCTCTTAAATCCCAATCTATCAAAGCTCGAGTTTGCTTGTTTGGTATCATAAAGTAAAGACAGAGATAATAAATATGTCTGAGCTCGATAAAACATCTCACAGCGGAATGGATAAAATATAATAATCAAATATAGCCTTACCAAAACAATAACACTGTCTAGCAAGTGTCCGAAGGCTACCAAATTTCTTCCATAAATTGAACCTGCAAGTATGTTATGAGGATAGGGTCAGAACACAAGTTCTAGTGAGAGGACAAATTATACATTCTGAAATAACCCTACATATACCATTCAGTTACATTTTCTTAATTTGTTAGGTTATTCGGGTTAATAGCACTCTAGGCTCTGCACACATGTCGCACTCATCTACTCCTAAGTAGGTTCAACCTAATATAATATATGTACTAATGCCCAATATCAAGGTACTCCATAGTACCATCCTCGTACAGTCTCCACCGTCACACCATAGAAGTATGCACAACCTCCATCCTATGCTTAATTGCATATGGAAATCTATATCGTTATGCCACGTAATCGCACAATACCACCATCGATATGCCATGTAAGTGTACGGGTCCTCGTATCCGAACTCCTCTACTGAATCATGTCTCAACACGGAGTAATTCCCTATCGTCTATAATACACCACCCAGTGCGTGCATCTAGACCCTCACATGAACGTACTGCCTACTACAACCTGAGTCCCATAATATGGCTGCATCTAATGCATGGAACTCGGTTGGGAGCTTTCAATATATGTAAAGGACAGCTTCGTTAGGCCTACAATAAAAATATTCATATATGGTTTTTCTCTTTTAATGGTGGCTATAGCCCCATCCTGGCTCTTCCCCCAACTAATGAAATACTACATCAAGAGCTAATGATGCTACCTTAACAACCAATATAGCATCCAATTTGGTGTGTCCCTCAACAAACGTCCCGATAGTGAAAGATCGTTGGTCAGTTGGTTTAGCTCTTAGTTTTTCTGCATCCCACTGACTGCCGATGACAGGTATCCAACGATTACTATCACTATAACAAAACAGATCTATTACAATGGGTAATGCCCGTTGTAATAGGTGTTTTACAGCGGCCAACCCGCTCGCTGTATTAGGCCATGTTGTCATATATCCTCTTTTACAACGGGCAATGAACATGGTAATAGGCGGTTCTAATAGACTTTTTACAACGGTCATATGTTGTTGTTGTATGTTCCTTCAATAGATTTAGTAGCCCGTTGTAATATTTTTTGCAACAGGTTTTGACCATTGTAATAGATCTATTACAACTTTTTTGCCCGTTGTTAAAAATATACAAAATTATATATAAAAAAAACATTGATGCAACATATATGCAAATTGTACTCACAATTGTTAAAAACCAACACAGACTATATATTCATAGCATTTGCGAAGTTGCACATTTAATTCTTTGTATACATATTGTCACACATTTACAAAAATAACGAAGAACTTACTCCTCGATAAATAGTAATATCTATTGTTTGGCCAACAAATATTTAGTTGAAACTTCGATTGAAGGGAAACCTAAAAGCACCACCAAATGCTGTTAAAATGATAAGTCTTAGTGCTCCTTCTGGCAAGCCTTGAATGCACTAAATAACAAAAAGGTTTTTTCAAAGAAATAGGAAAAAGTTAAATGAATAGAGAAAGATTAGTGATAAAGAATTGTAAAGCGTTCTTTTAGCAATCTGTCAAAATTCAATTTGCCTCGAAACATTTATGTTCCCGTTCAACTCAATATGTAACCAGATATTATATGTTAATTACTATTCCCAAGTTGGTTAGATTTTATTATAAAACCTAAGTCAGATTTAGGACAAAGAATTCCAGAATCGTTTAACTTGTTGTTTTGCTAACATAGTCTAATTATTAACAAGATTTATGTATAGGGTCATTCTGATAAATAACATACAAGAACTTTCATAGTATCTTTACATACCTGAAATATGGCAGAATGCTCTGAATCAGCTGGAAGAATTTTAATATTGTGTTTTTGTGCAAGTGGAAGAACAAAAGGGTCTCCTGCTATAAGAGTCTTTTTGTTAGCAAGGCAAATATCCTTTCCAGTTTCTATTGCGGCAACTGTAGGCTGCATATATTAAATAAGATATATGTTGTTTGGTACAAGAAAAGTCTTTGGGAATTTAAGCTAGTTAACTTTTGGTAAGCGCTGTAGTAAGAGATAGTAAGTTAGTGAATATTAAGTTTCTTTTTCGAATCAATGATACACGACGTGAATCTATTTCCCACTCAAAATTCAAAATTAATGATATACTATGAATTTTATCTAAAAAAATTAGTTCAAATTTGGAAACTGCATTTAATTGTAGACTTTCAAATGTCAAAAATCTTCACATCATGATCCATGAATACGAAAATACAAATTTCCAAAGAGAACTACCTGCATGAGAATCAAAGAAATGGCTTCCCCAGCAGGAACAAGATATCCGCAATGTGTTGGAAACACTGTTGCCAGCATCACAGTTATGGCTGTTGCACAAGGAAGAGTGCCACCTAGAAAATTGAAATGCTTGCTTATTGAAGAACTGGCTTTACATATTGTGAACGATATGGCAATAGCAGCAGCACTTTGAAGTCCATGATGCTTTGTTTCCTCTTTATGTTTTTTGTGTACCTTTCTCGGCCTTTTGGCTAAGATCAAGTGTAGTGAATATTAAGTTATTTCAAATCAAAGAGATATTTAATATTTATTAAGTTATCCTATCTCAAAAAACTATACTTCGCTGTGCTCTTACATAACAAATTTAATATATATATCCTTAGCTTGCTTCTTAGAGTTTTTTTAATGTTATATGATGATAATCGGATTGAAGTACTCGGTTAGTTTATTTTTCTTCCCAATTCAAATGCTGCTGGAAGTACGGATTTTTTACGGTTTTCTTAAAATCCGAACCAACCATGGTTAATACTCGACCTTGGGGTGCTACAATTCTTAAAAATGAAATAATATAACTTGTGCGTGAGCGATGGTCTAACTCCAAAATCCAGAACTTCTATACAAATCTAACTTAATCATCAAATCATCGGATCGACTTATCAGTTCAGGAAGATATGAGTTCACATAAGTAACAACTGCACTATTTTCGAATTCTAATATCTAGAACAAGAATTATCTGTACCTTCAAACCAGCACAGCCTACTATTCCAGTAACTACAGAAACAACATTTAGGTGGCGAGCAGCCTAATGTATCAAATAAAAAGTGACACATGAATTCAGATAAGTAACGTAAACACATGTGCGTTCAGGAGTAAACATATACTGCCAACACCTAATCATTACTAAAGCATTCAATTGATGAACATTTATGGTGATGGCTATCAGTTGCCAGAAATCATACAAACCATTCTCGATAATGCTCCTTCCCAAGCTGTGTAAAAATATGAATCTGACGCAGTGACATAATGACCAAAAAGAGTTCAAAATGAACTTTAATACATACTAGGCCTAATTTGGTTTTGGCCATCAGTTCAACTGATCCAAGTTTCAGCCCTATTACTTTTGAAACTCAGCTACCAGATTTCAAGAAACAAAATTCAAACTAAAGATGTAAGATAATATTGTATCATTAAATATAATATGAGACATCAAGATGCAAAAGAAAATATCAATCTTCCAAAATAGACTACAATTCACTCTTGTAATAATCGTTTTTAATCGTGAATGCAAAATGGAATTACTAAATTTAATATAAAAATAATAGTTAATTCAATATGGGAATCTTATGGTACATTCCCTCGTTTGTCAATAGCACTTGATTTAACTGAGTATTCCGAGGCAAAAAGCAATAAGAATGAGATTTTTTTTCTATCTACCAATTATGATTCTAGAGCCATAACATTTAGAATGTTAAAAAAATTACTGATATATGTTAATCTAAAAACAGTAAGACACCCAAAAAGGTATACCTTTTGCATAACAATCCCATCATCAGCACCAAATTCCCGCAAAATCAGATCTGAAGCAAGTTGCCGGAAATATCGACAGTGACGGAGCTGGAGTGTTCATCACGAAATTGATGGGGGGAGAGCGTAGAGGCCAACATCGATGGAGATGGTGACGAAGATGAGGAGGTAGATGGCTATACCGACAGAGAATTAGAAGAAGATGGAGGGGAGGAAGGAGTGACATGGGAAGATGAGACATAATGGAAAACAGGTTACAAAGATAAAAAAATGGAAAAGGGATACAGTGAACTGATTGGAATAGTTGGAGAAGAGATTGAAATTTTTGAGGACGAAACGTGGGCTGCCAGCGAAAAAAGTAAAAAATTGGGATGGAGCCAAAATTTGAAGGAATGGAGCCAAAAGGTACGAGTAATTAAGTACGAAATTGATTTTGGAGCCAAAGAGAAATACAAAGTTGAGTCCCCAATTTGATTATAATTGTCAACAGGTTGAATAAAAGATTATGACGTGTATTACAACTGCATAAAGTGAAAGGATGCGAATTATTAGTTAAATATATTATATTTAATATTTATTAACTAATTATTGATTACAAATTATTAGTTAATTACTAATTAGTTATATTATTAATTACTAATTATCAATGGGATTATTCCATATTTCAAATTATTTATAAATTTTTAACATTTAATGTTATTTATTAATTATTATATATTGATATTTAGTTATTATTACTTAAGTATTGCGTATTTAGTAATAATTTTTATTTATTACTAATTATTATTTTAATTAATTAACGATTATTAATATTATTATTTTATATATTGATTCTTAATTTCAATTACCATCTAATCAAGTATTACTTAGTATAAACAATTATTAAATATTAATTACTAGTTACTATTATTTAATAATATTTGTTATTTTTTTTTTAAATATGCATCTATTACAACTCACATAATTGAAAGGTTGTAAAATTTTCTATAAAAGCGAAACGAAATCTTATTTATACATGTTAAAAATTAGTTATAAAGCAAAATGGTGATTTAATGCAGATTCAATATTGCAAAATGGAATTTTTCAGGTAGTGTAGTAATATTAGTAATCATAAATTGTTTAAGTTTATTGTTAATTATAAATTATTGATATTGATTACTGGATATATATTACTTACCAATAACTGGAAAGTAAAATTAAGTTCGTTGGAATACTGATTATATATAATAATTAGAGTTTATTTATTAATAATCATTAGTTATTCGAATTTATAAATGACTAATATAATATTATTAATGATTGATTAATAAAGATTAATAAATAATATGATATTATTAATGATTAGTTATTAGTATTATAATATTATACTTAATAATAAGTAATATATAATTAATGATTAATTATTAAATAATCAAAATTAATTTATGGAAGTATTGTAATTATTAATTATTGACTGTCAAAAATTGGCGTCTATTACAACGGACATTTTTGACTATTTTAAAATAGACATCTATTACAACGGACTTTTGTGACCGTTGTAGACCGTTGTAAAATAGATATCTATTACAACGGGCAGGAAAATGACCGTTGTAATAACATTTATTACAACGGGCATTATGTGCCCGTTGTAAAAAGGGTGTTGCACAGGCATCTAATACAACGGTTCAGAAAACGACCATTGTAATAGAAGTCTGCATCAAACGCCTGTTGTAAAATGGACGTTGTAATAGATCTGTTTTGTTGTAGTATATCCTTAATTTGGTCCTGACCAACATCCTCCCAGAGTGAGGTAAATCTCTAAATCACCCAATGCCATCTGTCATAGCCTTTTGACTGCCACACCATAGTTGCATTCAAGGTATACTCCAGATGGTGCAACAGACCTGGCTCCGAGCAACTGCTTCATTCGGTTATTCCTTAAAGGGCTATCTCAGAGTACCTTACCACGTCCGTAGAAGCTCTGTGCTTCCCTCCAGTCCTGTAGAATAATCAGTTGGACATGCTCTTATCGTGTCTTCAGACAACACGATGATCTAGCCCGTTGGGTTCTTCATCTCCATACTAATGGACTTGTCCCAGTGCATCATGCCATCCCGTTATTAGATCCTACATCTTATCTTTTAATCATGCACTTGCTTTATCTCATCACATTGATAATTAACTTGATTATCCACATATTCACTTTTTTATTCACGTTACTTGGTTTATTGGCTCGCAATTGACTGTTTACTTTCTTTAATCGTCCCTATACTGCCGGAGTGGATTCTGCTTGTTATTTATTACATTTACTAGGCTTAATACTTCCAATTATAAGTCAACTAATAATAATCCTACTTTATTCTTTCTTATTTCATTATAACCTTGTCTTACGTTGTTGCCATAACCGTTGTTGTGGGTTCGCTTATTAACTTAGTTCACTTAACTAAGGTTTATTAATAATTTATCTGTTCACCATTAATTATAACTTACATTATAATTACACTTGTCCTTAGGAAAATCCTTCCTATTATATTTCATTCCCATTTGTACAATTAATTATAATCGGTTATATTCCATGTTCGTCACATTTTCTTAGGTTCCTTAATATGAACCAACTTAGTGTTGTAACCTTTCTTTATTTACCATCTTATACATTCTTATTATTTCAGGAAAATATTTCACACACTTCACTAGATTAGTTAGCGGAAAGATCCAAACATCTATTTTCCTGAATGATCGATTTGTTATGCTCTGAAGCTCGACTTCCCTGCCACAAATAACAATGTAGAATATGAAGCCTTGATTGTTGGACTCAAAATTGCAATCGAACGCAACATCCAGGCCATCCAGATTTACTCCGACTCCAAGCTCATCGTACGCCAGGTGCAGGGCGAATATCAAGCTAAGAGGTACGACTTGCTCCCTACCATGCTCGGTTTCGCGAACTACTTACCAACTTCGACCACTACCTCATCACACACATCCCTGGAGAATAGAACGAGAATCCGATTCACTGGCCAAGCTAGCAAGTTCTGGGGATGCGCAACTCTTGGGACTTGTCCCAGTCAAAGTACTCGGTTGTTCAAGTATCGATCAGATGCAGACTGATTCGATATCAACAACGGACACCGAGTCCGAACCTGAATCTTGGATAACACCAATCAGGAATTACCTACTTCATGGAATCCTCCTCAATAACTCAAAGGAGAAGCGAGCACTCATCTGCAAGTCATCATGTTACATCATTCAAGACAGAGTGCTCTATCGAAGAGGATTCTCGTTCCATTACTCCTGTGTGTAGCCCACAACGACGTCATCGTGTACTAC
Organism: Allium sativum; assembly: GCA_030737875.1. NCBI lineage: Eukaryota > Viridiplantae > Streptophyta > Magnoliopsida > Asparagales > Amaryllidaceae > Allium > Allium sativum. The sequence goes on from CM060922.1 coordinate 708,879,791, forward strand.
TAGATATGCATGAAGGCGAGTGCGGTGACCACACTACGGGTAAACTCTGGCGAAGAAGATTCTTAGATATGGCTACTTTTGGCTAACACTTGAGCGGGACGCATCACACTATGCCCGCAAGTGCGACATATGCCTGAAGGTTTCCAAGATTCCAAGAGCCCCGCCTATTGAACTTACGCAGATGGTTAGTCCATAACCATTTGCCATATAGAGAATCGATATCATCGGAACTCTTCCGATGGCCAAAGGCGGTGTACGATATGCTATCGATGTGGTTGATTACTTTACCAAGTGGGCCAAAGTCAAGCCCCTTACTACAATTACCACCAAGAAAGTGATCAACTTTGTCATTCGCAACATAATCTGTCGTTTTGGAGTTAATAAGACTATTATTTTTGATAACAAAAATCAATTCAAGAGTGCTAAGTTCAATACCTTCTGCCGATCACACAATATAGAGAAGGAATTCTCGGTAGTATCTCATCCTCAAGCAAATGAGGAAGTCGAGGTTGCCAACAAAGTGATTAAGTTCATTATCAAGAAGCGTCTAGAATAAGCCGAAGGCTTATGGGTAGATGAACTCCCTCTAGCCCTTTGGGCTTACCAGACTACTCATAAATTAGCAACCGGTCACACCTCATTCGCTCTCTCATATGGATCTGAAGTCATCATTTCCATTGAGCTTAAGCTTCAGTCTCATCGGGTCATATACTATGATTCGAAGACCAACCAAGATCTTCTCTTGGAATCTCTTGACTTACTCGAAGAGAAAAGAGGTGAACCGAACTAAGATCTGCCGCTTAACAACAACGAGTCGCTCGGTACTTCAACTCCAAAGTCTGCGCAATGCACTTTGACATCAGCGACCTCGTTCTGAATGCATTTTTCCCACATCAACATGTTTTAGTCCTCGCTGGTAAGGTATGTATGCCATACAACGAAGGCTTGGGGATGGAACCTTAATGCCAATGACCGTTGATGGCGTCGAACTACCAAGAGCATGGAACAAAGAACACCTTCGTTGCTACTTCGCTTAATTCTATTGTACATATTTACCGCTTTCCACTAATGTTTTGTTTTCAAAATTCAACCATTGTAAGAATAGGCCATTACTGCCAAAGTTATCAATAAAGAAATTTTATATGCCATATGCTTGGTGTGTTTACTTCCTACGTAGTATGTTTGAGATATTATGACAAACTACTTGCATACATGAGCCCACAATACAGGGTCGATACCTCAAAGCTTGGCAACGATCCGCCTACTCAAGTATTTACAAAGGATCAACCCTTGTGATGTGGTCCACCCTTCACAACTCAACTCGAGTCTCGAACCAACGCCAAGGCCGAGTATAAACAACTCGCGATGCTCGGTAACTCGAGTGTCCAACCCCGTTCCTAGGTCTTCGGACTTAGGGGCAACCCACCAACTGAGTGAATGTGATATCGACTGCGTGCTCGGCTCCATCCGACCCGTAGGGTCTGGATCCACGTACAAAACTAGTGAACCAACGACGCCATCGAACTCTAACCCAAACGAAACAATGGGAGACTCTAAATGACGAAACAACGACGTCCACCTTGCCTCCTTACGACTCGAGATCAACGGCCACAAGGAGATCCCAAGAGGGGAGACACCAAACTCGAAGTCCATACGATTCAAGGCCAATGACCAAAAGGAGGTCTTGGGAGCAAAGTTCACATACATACACTGTGCACGAATCGAGGCTCTTATCCTAAGGGAAGTCCTAAGAGTGAAGTCAACACGTACAAGTTTCACATGACTTGAGAATCTCAAGAGAAAGGCCACAAACAATGTTTTCCCAAGTGTAACAACGAGTACATATATGCAAGTACAATTACTGGAAAGCGTAGACGAAAGGTCAAACACTTAATACAACAGGTGATATAAGCAAAGTCAACTAAACTTTCATTCAAAAAAGCAAACTACAAACATCTATTCCTTTATAATGACGTGATGTACATGTAAAACACATCACGCCTCCAAAAGAGAGGGTTGTACTCGCGTATCCTATCGGCCTACATAACCAAAAATTTCCTATGAACATCACTTGGATGAGCCGCCCATCTTTTCTTCTTCTTATTGGACTCAATACGGGATGACTCGTCGCCAACCTTCATCTTTCTCTTTCGAAAGTCAATCCCTCCACTTCCTTTCCTCCTCCTAGTCGGGGTATTTGACTCACAGCGCACCACCTTCAATTTCTCCTCATCGTCGTCATCACTTGAGATTTCAGTGGTCTTCTCATCAACAGGCGCAATCCCTTTCAAAGGTTTGAGTGTGGCTTTGCTGGCGAGCGTTAGTATTGCCAAGGTGCCCTCCTTATTCATGGGCTCTTTAGCCTTCTTCGCATCCCTATCGGCCTTTCTCTTGGCCTCCCCTTCCGCTTTTTGTTGGGTAGCGCATCCATCCTTGAGTTGCTTAGTCTCTTCCTCCTGCAGCTTCTTGAATACCTCTTCCCTTGTAACACCCCGTAATTTTAAAACGGGACATAAGAGATAATTAAAGAAGAATTGGGTGAAAGGGGTTACGCCATTGCATTCGTATCGGAATTCTGCTTGAGATAGAGTTCGAGTTTGCGTGAATCGGACTCCGTATGAAGAAGTTACGGAGGTTAGAAGTTTTCAAGTTTAAGCATAAATTAAATTAAAATAATAATTAAATAATTAAAGCAGATTCGAATTTCAAAACTTCAGAAAACAGCTGAGTAGGAAATTTCCCGCTCAGGGGTGTCGACATGGGTGTTGACCCCCCTCCCCCCCCCCCCCCGGTAGGGTCGACACCTGCGAACTGATCTGGACAATGACGATTTTCTGAGATGTTAGGGCATATGTGTCATGTTCTGGTTGGCTCTCTTGGGTTTGGATGGCTTTTATGACTCCTAGGTTGATCTAAAGGCCCATATTAATCCTAAACTTCTATATAATCACCCCAAACCTCAACCCTAGACCTCACAACCCTAAACTATGATGTCGTCATGCTGTTCATCTACAAACTAACCTAGCCGCCACCATAACAAATCAAATTCTAGATTAAAGATAAAAAGATAAGAGATAAAGATTCAAAGCCTAGGAGTTGCGAAAAGGAATTCTAGAACAACAACGAACGAATCAACGCCTACATCAGCGGATTAGCTTATCAACTTCAGAAATCAGATCCCAGAATTCAAGATTTGTTTTCTGTGAGTGCAGTTACTTTCACAAGATAATTGTTTAAACATAATTATGATGATTTATGAATTGGACTATATGAAAATGTTTGTAAATCATATAAAGTTTATGTCTTTGCAAACTATGTTTTGATTTATGCTTGATTTGATTCATTATATGCAAGTTATGTTCTATGTTAATTCATATGCCTAATTATATATGCAAGTTATGTATGCAAGTTTGCTTGATCTATGCAAGTTATGAAAGATTATATGCAAGTCATGTTCATACATGTAAGATCATATTTTATACATTCATATGTTTAGATCTACATGTTTATACGATTAGATCCATATCTTTAGAACTATATGTTCATATGTTTAGATCTACATGTTTATATGATTAGATCCATATCAGTCCATATGTTTAGAACTATGTGTTCATATATTTAGATCTACATGTTTATATGATTAGATCCATATCAGTCCATATGTTAAAAACTATATGTTCATATGTTTAAATCCGTGCAAGTTTATGTTTAGATCCATGCTAGTTCGCACTCAATATGTTGATTGGATCTATTTTTATATGTTTACTAGATTTATGCCGTTTTAGATCTATATTGTTTATGCCAGTTATGATGTCATGTGTTTCTTCCCTTTTTCCTTTTTTTTTATAAGTTAGGCTAATTGCGAGCCTAACGTATCACATGAACTATACGTATGAACGACGTAGGAACGTTGGGGAAAAGTTTAGGTAAAGGTTGAATATTATGTAATTGGAATAAAAAGGGGTTGTAATCATATAATCAATTTTGGGCATAACTAGAAAATGTGGCATAACTTGAATTGACCACACTTATGGATAATTTACATATAAACTTGGACATGAATGGTAAATATGTAAATTGGCTAAAAGATGAACGTACCTAACTTGAGGTTAGATTGAGTTGCGGTGTAAGACTGCCCGGAACCACGCGGCACATTCAGCAACCACAACAACATAGATCTAATGTGAGAGGTTAGCGCATTAAGCCCAAAAACCCGAGGTTAGAATGAGTTTGCGGTAGAAGTCTTCCTGGAACCGCCCGGCACATCCAACAACTGCAAACAACAGTTCTAATGTGAGAGGTTGGTGCTTTAATGAATAAATTAAAGCTAAGGAATAGACATGTTAAAAATGGAAAGGTTAAGTAACATATGAGCAGACGACACTTAACTAATACAATATGTTAGGTGGGTGGGTTAAGTTAACATGGATAAGAAGACAACTTAACCAATATTACATGAACAAAGTGGATAGGGTTAAGGAAAGCTTAACCAATAATACATATGGACTTTGTAACACCCCACATCCATTAGTGTCACTCACCAAGGGAATGCACTAAGTTCTGCGAAGCATTATAGGTAAAAGATGCAGATAAACTACAAGACAGACAAAATTAAAACAGCGGAAAATAAAACTTTACTTTATTGATAAAATAGTTTGTACAACAATTGTTTTCCAATACCAGAGTATCTGTCTTACAACATAAAGAAGCATAAAATAACATTTATATTCCCCAATGTAGCATGAGCCAGCCATAGCAGTGGAAAAGAGAATCCAAGCAAAACTTCGACTAATCTTCAAGCTTGGAAAGAAAACTAAGCTAAGAAGTAATATTCCCTCCATGCAAACCTGATGGAGGGGGTGGAAGACAAGAAAGCGAAAGAAAACAGAGTCAGACATAAAGTCTGGTAAGTTCAGTAACTTCCAGCACGTGAACAGGTAAAAGCAACATGACATGAATTAACTTAATACAAGACAACACCATGGTGACGGGAATCATAAGGTTAGTACAAGATAAGATAAGGTGAGATAAACTGGATGCACGTCTATACTTTCTCTGCTTCGCTTCTACCTTGTTACTCTAATTTCTAGGTCTCTGCACCACCTAACTAGTGTCCTAACTAGTAATCTGCTTAACATGATAACGTGATCCCAATCCTCGAAATTGTGGTTGCTTTCAGGTGTACATCTATTACTTATTACCTAGATCTAATCTAGGGTTTATTTATCGAACGCCTCCCAGATTCAACCAGGGTTTACGCTACCTAGGTCCAACTAGGGTTTATGCTACCTATTAAATGCTTCTCGGTACTCAGGGTTTATGTGACCTAGGTCCAACTAGGGATTATGCGACCTATGTCCAACTAGGGATTATGCTACCTGTCGAACAATGCCCCCTAGTCTAGGACACACTACCTAGAGTCGTATATGTTCTTAGACTTTTCCCCATGTATGTGTCGCAAATCGTTATCGCTGTCTAGATGCACATGTCCTCTATATGTGCGACCCGAGTCCCGTGGCAGGGCTAATCAAGAAACACAGAACTCGGTCGGGAGCTTTTCAGATATCTGCCGATGTAGATGCTAAGGTCTGTTTTTCCAGTGGCTATGGTCCCACTTGACCCCTCCCTCAACTAATGAAAGGCTACCCTTGAAAAAAATGAGAACTATACGCAGGCCCTTTATGCCTCATTAACCTATGACCATCCGCACCCATAACTAGATAGCAAATATATGGTCTTTTGGAGTTCTCCGCCTTTCCACTGTACGTATCTCGACTGACTCAAGATGGTAGGTAGACGACGAGTTGCTATCACAGGGCTACTGGTCTCGCCGAATCACGCTGGTCCATCCTAGTCTTTAGGTTGCCTTATATTGCAACCAAGGCATACCCTTGGTTCTTCTAACGCAGACCTTAACCTCTTTGAGCCCAGGAGGATCATCTGCAGCCTCACAGAGGGATACCAAGAGTACCCTCACGTCCCCTCGAAGCCGCGTGCTTCGTAACCCAAATTCATTGGAGCCTTCTTCATGATCAGGTGGACGTTCGCTCCTTCTCGTGTTCTACTTGGTTTTCTTGACTAAGGTTTACTACTTAGTCCCCTTAACTAAGGTTTACCACTTAGTTTCCTGAATCGTTAACTTTCTTAACTAAGGTTTACAACTTAGTCTTATTAACTAAGGTTTATTACTTAGTTCTCCTTCTCGTTATTTACTTAGCTCTCTAAGGTTTATCACTCTGGTTAAGTGTTGGCTTTCTTGTGTTTAACGTAACCCTGCCCATTCATCATACTACACTACTTAAGTGCTTTCTATTAACTTAACCTTAGCCATTCATCTTGTTATATTGGTTAAGTGTTCCTCATTAACCTTGTTCATTTATAATGTTATAACGGCTAAGTGTTCTAAGTTTACTTAACTCCACCTTCTAGTCTAGTTAACATGTTAAATTGGCTAAGTGTATTTTACTTAACCCCACCTTCTAGTCTAGTTAACATGTTATAACGGTTAAACCTTTTCTTAACCTCACCCACTTGTCTAGTCAACATGTTATAACGGTTATTTAACCCCTATAAGACTTGTCTTGTGTACATGTTAAGTTGGTTAAGTGTTCATATGGACTTAACCCTTCCATTCTAGCTTAACTGTTTCTTAGCTTTAAATTATTCATTTAAAGCAACAACCACTCACATTAGACAGATATTGTTGTGGTCACTGGATGTGCGGTCGGTTCCAGGCAGATTTACACCACAACTCAGTATAACCTCGGGTCCTTTTGGGCTCAATGCTCCAACCACCCACATTAGACAGGTATTGTTACGGTTGCTGGATTTGTCGGGCGGTCCCGGGCAGTCTTATACCGTAACTCTATCTAACCTCGGGTTAGGCATATTCGTCTTTCCTAGATTTACATATTTATCCATTTTGTCTATATGTAAATTGCTAACAACTCTTTTAAACAAATTTGGCCTATATCATATTCATTTGTCATGCCTACTAACATACCTATATTCTAGGCCCAAATCTTGATTTACCTATCATTTAACCCAACCTACAGTTTTATGCCAATTTAGATCTAGTATTCCCATTTATAGTTCATGTCAAAACTAGATTTGATACTCTAGTTTACAATTTATGCTTAAAGCTTAGTTTACTAGCAAATACTAGATTCAATATATCAAATTACATCCTCTATAATTCATGTCAAATTACCACAATTTGCATCAAATAGTCATGTTATAATACATGCTCTAAATTATGCCAAATAATATAGATTTCATTTATACCCAAATAACCTCGCATTAATAACGTACATATACCATGATTTCACAAGTTTTCGAAATACTCATGAAATGAAACTAAAAAGGAAATAGAGGATAAACACGAGAATTGACATTAAAAAATAGGCATGCAGAAGCGAGCTAAATACAAGGATAATGGATCCAATGGTTTTGGTGTACATAATAGCGAATAGGAATAAACTAAGCAAGTCACACCCTAGGTATGAGATCCAACAAAATGCCAGTTCGGTGTACAACATGGTTTGTAACTATAGTGTTATGGGCATAAACAATTAACCATAATAGTCTTAGGCAATTAACCACAATAGTCATAGTCATGGTCATAGGTAGAAATCTCATCGTTATGAATCATATGCGATTAACCACAATAGTCATGGATAATTAACCAAAATAGTCCCAGGCAATTTTCCTAAATAGTCATAGGCAATTAAATGTAATAATTTCTAAGTCATGGTCATAGACAATAGTCTTATGTTCATAATCATAGGCAATAATCTCATAGTCATGAATCATGGTCGTAGGCAATGGTCTTATGTTCATAGTCATAGGCAATAATCTCATAGTCATGAATCATGGTCGTAGGCAATGGTCTTATGTTTGTAGTCATAGGCATAGGCATCTTCTCATCGGTAATTGACCACAATAGTTCTGAATTAGATCCAAGGGCGTATACAAGCACAGACTCAAATGAAAGGATCAGGCATATTCTTATATTCATTTAATTTCATGCCACAAATAGATCTAGACGTTCAAATCTAAAAAGTAACCGACTTACATTGATCGGTTTCAGAAAAGGATAATCAGATAGCGTTGGTGATTTGCTATGATTTGCATGATGTTGCTCGCAACCGTTGAATTATACTTTGATTCTTTTCTTAAAGCTTTGATCTTGATTTGAATCTCCAATTTGAAGAAGAACTATAACTTATTTTAGTGGAGAATTAGATTTATTTTAATGGTGGAGGTTAGAATAGAGAGAAGCAGCATGTAGATGCCTAAGAGAATTTGTGTGAATTTAGGTTGAGTACCAGGTTGTATATATATAGGAGTTCAATTTGATTAGAGCCGCTAGATGAACCCTGGAATTACCCACAACCATCAGATCAGTTCAGAGCTATCCAGAAGGCCCAGGTGACTCAGCACGAACCAAAAAATGGTCCAGACCTGACTAGGTCGATCGGGTAGGTCGACCCCCAGGTCGACCCCCTGATCGACCTGGGTACCCGGGTCGACCATCAGGTCGACCCCCTGGTCCACCTGGGTCCTGGGCAAGAATTTTCCCGCCCAGCCCAGTTTGGGTCTGTTTTCGAATTTTGAACTGAATTTTGAGCTGTTTGAATTTTAAATTGAATTCTGAAACTTCCGGAGGTCATAACTTCTTCATATGGAGTCCGATTTACGCAAACTCGGACTCTATCTCAAGCAAAATTTCGAGACGAACGCAATGGCATAACCCGTTTCTCTTAATTCCTCTTCTAAAATTTAATTATACTTTAATTTGTGAAACTTAATGTTATAGAATTACGGGGTGTTACATTCTCCCCCTCTTAAAAGGATTTCGTCCCCGAAATCTTCAAGTTAGGAAGAATGTGTCCTACCATCCAATCACCCATCTACTCAACCATTAAATCACAAACATTCATTGTCCTTAAAAAGATTTCTAATGCTTTCATGTTCATATGCATAGTGTGTGTATATGTCTTTATCTAATGCAAAATCAGGTGGTCTACTGATTCAGTTGACCTCCTTAATGTGAATTATGTCAGTGTCATGCATCCAATCATGTATGCAAGCATCCCTAGTTATGTAAATACTACATGTGTGCATAGCCATTCATCCATATGCAACATCCATATGATAACATATCAAGTTAAATTCGTTAAGCAAATACATATATGCGAATGCAATATGAAAGTGACTGACTTGTTCTAGCGCCTATGGTGTGTATATGCATCCACGAGCAACCATTTGCAACCATCAATCATAACATGTTTCAAATACATGTTTACATCCATTGGCTTCTTCCTAAGGATCGATGATACGTCCTAGAGGATATAGCTTAAAAGCTAGAAAGTATGCATAAAATTCCTAGAAAAAGAGATCAAGGATGTAACCTTAAGAAAAAGGGTATGATGCGTGTATCTAGTCTTCAGTCTTCTAAGTCGCATCTTCTTGAGCTTCACTATTATGTACCTTATCTAATTAATCTTCACGATTGCGAAGCTTCCTGACCTCCATTTCCAAAACTGTCGTTGATCGGATAGCTGGCTTTTCATTGTCAACTGGATACATGCGGAAGTATATCCCGCGTTTTAGGGGTAAACTCCTAACCTAATCAAAAACATCTGCGTACTCATGGACTACCCTAACAGATTGCAAATCGTCGATAAATGCATTAAGCGATTCTAGCTAGCTAAGCCTGACTGATTCTTTACACGAAATCTCAAGGGCATTTCCAAGGCAAGTCAAAAGTCTAAATACCCTCCTTTCAGAATTACTGGCCAACCAACCCATGCCTACAATCAACTCATAGCCCATGGATCCAAAAAATATAAGCATTGCGCTTAAACCCAACACTTAATATAGTTATTCTCAAATCCTTACAAACCAAAGGTAAACAGGCCGAACCACTAATTAAATTTGAGACATTAATGGGATCTTCTACTATACAAGTACTAAGATGCAGAGACTCGACTATGGAAGTAGATATGAACAAATGCGAAGTGCTAAGATCAAAAGAGTACTAACTGATTGATCAAAACGAAAAGCTAAACTTTTCCAATAGAGACTTTTACTACCGCTCTCTCAGGTATTCTGGTGGTGAAAGCATGTACTCGCCCATCTGAAAATCTTGTCCCTCATCTTTGCCCTAGTCCTTAATTATATGCCCTATTATACCATGGAAAAGATACTTCCTCTCGTCTTAGGTTTTATAAATCCTTCTTTCTTCGTGAGTCGAGTTTATATCCATGAATTTCTCATCCTTGCGTTGAGCTACCTAGCCAAACTCCCTCATCCTCATCTTTACCATCCCTGTGTAATCATATTGACAAGTTTCTCAAAAGCTGCCTCCATTGCACGGAAAACCCTACAAAACTTGAAAGAAAACTAGCTGCAGGTGAAACTACTATGGCTATAGATGGAAGTCGGGCACTACTTCGCCCTTCGATAGGTATCGTAGTCTTATCAAGCCTACGGAACCGGGCCGCGATGAGGTTACCTCCCAGAATGCCAGGAGCCCCGAAGACTCAAGAAAGAAGGGGACAAGAATTCAAATAGAGGATCAGAAGATAGTGCGTATGGCTTTTGGGGAATATGCTTTTAAAACAAAACTTTTCTTTTGAAAATGCTTCTTTTAAAACCGTTGAAAATAATTTTTCAAATCTTTTATTTGATCCGGTAACCTTCAGCTATGATACCACATGTAACACCCCACATTCGTTAGTGTCACTCACCAAGGGAATGCCTAGGTTCTGTGAAGCATTATAGGTAAAAGATGCAGATAAACTACAAGACAGACAAAATTAAAACAGCGGAAAATAAAACTTTACTTTATTGATAAAATAGTTTGTACAACAATTGTTTTCCAATACCAGAGTATCTGTGTTACAAAATAAAGAAGCATAAAATAACATTTATATTCCCCAATGTAGCATGAGCCAGCCATAGCAGTAGAAAAGAGAATCCAAGCAAAACTTCGACTAATCTTCAAGCTTGGAAAGAAAACTGAGCTAAGAAGTAATATTCCCTCCCTGCGAACCTAGGGGGGAACGGAAGACAAGAAAGCGAAAGAAAATAGAGTCAGACATAAAGTCTGGTAAGTTCAGTAACTTCCAGCATGTGAACAGGTAAAAGCAACATGACATGAATTAACTTAATACAAGACAACACCATGGTGACGGGAATCATAAGGTTAGCACAAGATAAGACAAGGTGAGATAAACTGGATGCGCTTCTATACTTTCTCTGCTTCGCTTCTACCTTGTTACTCTAATTTCTAGGTCTCTGCACCATCCAACTAGTGTCCCAACTAGTAATCTGCTTAACATGACAACGTGATCCCAATCCTCGAAATTGTGGTTGCTTTCAGGTGTACATCTATTATTTATTACCTAGATCTAATCTAGGGTTTATTTATCGAGCGCCTCCCAGATTCAACCAGGGTTTACGCTACCTAGGTCCAACTAGGGTTTATGCTACCTATTGAATGCTTCTTGGTACTCAGGGTTTATGCGACCTAGGTCCAACTAGGGATTATGCTACCTGTCGAACAACGCCCCTAGTCTAGGACACACTACCTAGAGTGGTATATGTTCCTAGACTTTTCCCCACGTATGTGTCGCGAATCGTTATCGCTGTTTAGATGCACATGTCCTCTATATGTGCGACCCGAGTCCCGTGGCAGGGCTAATCAAGAAACACGGAACTCGGTCGGGAGCTTTTCAGATATCTGCCGATGCAGATGCTAAGGTCTGTTTTTCCAGTGTCTATGGTCCCACTTGACCCCTCCCTCAACTAATGAAAGGCTACCCTTGAAAAAAATGAGAACTATACGCAGGCCCTCTATGCCCCCACTAACCTATGGCCATCCGCACCCATAACTAGATAGCAAGTATATGGTCTTTTGGAGTTCTCCGCCTTTCCGCTGTACGTATCTCGACTGACTCAAGATGGTAGGTAGACGACAAGTTGCTATCACAGGGCTATTGGTCTCGCTGAATCATGCTGGTCCATCCTAGTCTTTAGGTTGCCTTATATTGCAACCAAGGCATACCCTTGGTTCTTCTAACGCAGACCTTAACCTCTTTGAGCCTAGGAGGATCATCTGCAGCCTCACAGAGGGATACCAAGAGTACCCTCACATCCCCTCGAAGCCGCGTGCTTCGTAACCCAAATTCGTTGGAGCCTTCTTCATGATCAGGTGGACGTTCGCTCCTTCTTGTGTTCTACTTGGTTTTCTTGACTACGGTTTACTACTTAGTCCCCTTAACTAAGGTTTACCACTTAGTTTCCTGAATCGTTAACTTTCTTAACTAAGGTTTACAACTTAGTCTTCTTAACTAAGGTTTATTACTTAGTTCTCCTTCTCGTTATTTACTTAGCTCTTAAGGTTTATCACTCTGGTTAAGTGTTGGCTTTCTTGTGTTTAACTTAACCCTACATATTCATCATACTACACTGGTTAAGTGCTTTCTATTAACTTAACCTTAGCCATTCATCTTGTTATATTGGTTAAGTGTTCCTCATTAACCTTGTTCATTTATCATGTTATAACGGCTAAGTGTTCTAAGTTTACTTAACTCCACCTTCTAGTCTAGTTAACATGTTAAATTGGCTAAGTGTATTTTACTTAACCCCACCTTCTAGTCTAGTTAACATGTTATAACGGTTAAACCTTTTCTTAACCTCACCCACTTGTCTAGTCAACATGTTATAACGGTTATTTAACCCCTACAAGTCTTGTCTTGTTAACATGTTAAGTTGGTTAAGTGTTCCTATGGACTTAACCCTCCCATTCTAGCTTAACTTTTTCTTAGCTTTAAATTATTCATTTAAAGCACCAACCACTCACATTAGACAGATATTGTTGCGGTCACTGGATGTGCCGATCGGTACTGGATGTGCCGATCAGTTCCGGGCAGATTTACAACGCAATTCAGTCTAACCTCGGGTCCTTTTGGGCTCAATGCTCTAACCACCCACATTAGATAGGTATTGTTACGGTTGCTGGATTTGTCGGGCGGTCCCGGGCAGTCTTATACCGTAACTCAATCTAACCTCGGGTTAGGCATATTCGTATTTCCTAGATTTACATATTTATCCTTTTTGTCTATATGTAAATCGCTAACAACTCTTTTAAACAAATTGGCCTATATCATATTCATTTGTCATGCCCACTAACATACCTATATTCTAGGCCCAAATCTTGATTTACCTATCATTTAACCCAACCTGCAGTTTTGTGCCAATTTAGATATAGTATTCCCATTTACAGTTCATGTCAAAACTAGATTTGATACTCTAGTTTACAATTTATGCCTAAAGCTTAGTTTACTAGCCAATACTAGATTCAATATATCAAATTATATCTTCTATAATTCACGTCAAATTACCCCAATTTGCATCTAATAGTCATGTTATAATACATGCTTTATATTATGCCAAATAATATAGATTTCATGTTATACCCAAATAACCCCGCATTCATAACATACGTATACCATGATTTCACAAGTTTTCTAAATACTCATGAAATGAAACTAAAAAGGGAATAGAGGATAAACCTGAGAATTGACATAAAAGAATAGGCATGCAAAAGCGAGCCAAATACATGGATAATGGATCCAATTGTTTTGGTGTACATAATAGCAAATAGGAATAAACTAAGCAAGTCACACCCTAGGTATGAGATCCAACAAAATGCCAGTTCGGTGTACAACATGGTTTGTAACTATAGTGTTATGGTCATAAACAATTAACCATAATAGTCTTATGCAATTAACCACAATAGTCATAGTCATGGTCATAGGTAGAAATCTCATAGTTATGAATCATAGGCGATTAACCACAATAGTCATGGATAATTAACCAAAATAGTCCTAGGTAATTATCCTAAATAGTCATAGGCAATTAACTGTAATAATTTCAAAGTCATGGTCATAGACAATAGTCTTATGTTCATAATCATAGGCAATAATCTCATAGTCATGAATCATGGTCGTAGACAATGGTCTTATGTTCATAGTCATAGGCAATAATCTCATAGTCATGAATCATGGTTGTAGGCAATGGTCTTATGTTCGTAGTCATAGGCATAGGCATCGTCTCATCGGTAATTGACCACAATAGTTCTGAATTAGATCCAAAGGCGTATACAAGCACATATTCAAATGAAAGGATCATGCATATTCTTATATTCATTTAATTTCATGCCACAAATAGATCTAGACGTTCAAATCTAAAAAGTAACCGACTTACATTGATCGGTTTCAGAAAAGGATAATCAGACATTTGCTATGATTTGCATGACGTTGCTCGCAACCATTGAATTAGCCTTTGATTCGTTTCTTAAAGCTTTGATCTTGATTTGGATCTCCAATTTGAAGAAGAACTATAACTTATTTTAGTGGAGAATTAGATTTATTTTAATGGTGGAGGTTAGAATAGAGAGAAGCAGCATGTAGATGCCTAAGAGAATTTGTGTAAATTTAGGTTGAGTACCAGGTTGTATATATATAGGATTTCAATTTGATTAGAGCCTCTAAATGAACCCTAGAATTACCCACAACCATCAGATCAGTTCAAAGCTATCCAGAAGGCCAGGTGACTCAGCACGAACCAGAAAATGGTCCAGACCTGACCAGGTCGACCGGGTAGGTCGACCCCTAGGTCGACCCCCTGGTCGACCTGGGTCCTGGGCGGGATTTTCCCGCCCAGCCCAGTTTGGGTCTGTTTTCGAATTTTGAACTGAATTTTGAGCTATTTGAATTTTAAATTGAATTCTGAAACTTCCGGAGGTCATAACTTCTTCATACGGAATCCGGTTTACGCAAACTCGGACTATATCTCAAGAAAAAATTCGAGATGAATGCAATGGCGTAACCCATTTCCCTTAATTCTTCTTTTAAACTTTAATTATACTTTAATTTGTGAAACTTAATGTTACAAAATTACGGGGTGTTACAGACTTGATAAGGGGAAGGGTTAAGTAAATCTTGGGTAAGTGGGTAATATTAGTATATATAGGCCCACAAACTTAATCATTAAATAAACATGCGTGAACCAGTGAGAAGGTTAAGTAACATATGAATAGGCAACACTTAACCAGTACAACAGGTTAATTAAGCAAATGGGTGGGGTTAAATTAAATTGAGAACACTTAACCATTATAGCATGTTGATTAGGAAACCCTAGTAACGGATACTCATTTCAGCAGTAACCCACATAGATGCATCATGGTACCCTGAGCTAGGCAGGGTGGGGCACGATTACTGGGCTGATTATAAGCAGTCAAAATAGCGGCGAGTGGTGCAGCAGTATAGGTTCCGACGGAGTATGGGCGTGCACGTGCTCTAGAGTGGAAAAAAACAGGCATTGGGCATCAGTAATATACACTTGCATCTTAAATCGTGTCGGGTTGCCATCATGGGAATTGATACACCCCATGTTGGGGTCGGCATAGGTATCTACATACAAGCGAGGTCGAATGACACAAGTAATAATACATGTGAGTTAGGGAGCCGATCGAACGAGGAAGGTAGTGGGTACAACTCGTGGGGGTAGGAGCAAAAAGGGGCACCTACGATAGCAGCTAGGAGTACACGAAACTACCATTATCATGATTAGTAAGAGGGATCAACTTTTAGTATGGGACTAGTAAGGGTGCGGTGTAACTAGTAATGATACGGTGTTACTAGAATTGGTGCAGTGTAGTAATTATCATGTAGTGATTAGAAGCACGATCAACGTTACATCTTGTTCATCTTGTTTGCTTTGTCATACCTGTTTATTCTACAGTCATTTCTTGCTTTCCAGTTTATGTTCTTATCCTGTTACTTTAATGATTATATTGTTAAAGTCACTGGACTCACCAAACTTATGGCTGACCTATTTTGTTTCGCCTCTTTTCTTCCGTTTTCCCCCCAGGTTCTTAGGGAGGAAATACTCAAGCTTAGTTCAGATATCTCTTTCTTCCAGCTTCAAGTTGAAAGGTGTATTGCTTGGCTTTAATTCTACATATGGCATTTTTCTGTTGGGGATTATGGCTTTAAAATTATGTACTCTGAAGGTTTTGTACAAGACTGATATTATGTACTTGATTTTGGTATTTGGAAATGTAATCAAACTTCTTTCTGTTTCCGCTGCAATAAAATTACAAAATTTTCAAGTACTACTTTTTATGTCTTGTAATATTCTGTTCTGTTTACTTATAATGCTCCATGAAACTTAATGCATTCCCTTTTTGAGTGACATTAATGGAAGTGGGGTGTTACATCCCCCCTCTTCTTGCAGGCCTCGTCATCGGCTCTCTTCTTGGTGGCCGCGTCATTAGCTTTCTTCTTGGTCGCCTACTGCACCTTGGTCTGAGCTTCATCCTCAGCTTTCTTCCTGGCCTCCTTCTGATCCATTTATACAGCCGCCTCATCTGCCTAATTCTTTTTCTCATTTTCTTCCGACTTAACGAGAAGCTCGGCTTTCTGTTTTTTAACTAAATCATGCATTGTTTACTCGCCCGCTTCCATTGGTCCGGTCAATTGCACGTCCTACCTATCCTTCCCTTTCTCTTTCAAGAGAAGGTCCTCCACTTCAAAATCCCCAAAATCCAAGTTCGAGAATGTGTCTACGTGATTGCCTCCTTCTCCGAGCTGCTCCCCTTGAATTCCCGCACCAAACCCAGGCATTGCAAGTAGCGTTGGCGTGAAGCACATTGTCACCTCTACTCCGGAGGAACCTGTTCGATGAAAAGGAAGATGAATTAGTCTACTTCGATTTTTTGTTACCATCCTTCTAAGAACTCGTGAGAATGAGACTTTACCTTCCAACACTTATAGCATGGTTTCGGCAGGCTTAGTGCTCCCAACTGTTGGCTGAAGGGAGCTTCTAGGACACAACCCCCAGATAAACGGAATCAAACTCGGTAGTGATGGGGGCTGGGACCAACAAACCACTTTTAGAATCAGACGAAACAACCTGTTGCTAAGAGCTGCCTCCTTCAAACTCGTGAGCAACTATCACGCTCTCAATATCCAACGATTTTTCTTTCGCAGCAGCAAGTTGTGCCTTCCTCATCTTCTCATAATCCTCTCTCAACAATGCCCTTCTTTCAGCTTGCAGCTTGCACTTTTCCTTGGTCAAGCATTCAAACATCAAATCAAGTTCATCCGTGTCCACATACCGCAACCGAGTTTCAAACTACACCAACCTCTCCCAAGTCTGAGCCACGGTTTAGGGATAATCGCCGACCCACCGGATTGCGTGGAATCAAAGCACTTTGACATACATGCCCCAAATATATGGCTCCATAGACTCCTCTACTCTAGCCTCGGTGTCTACAACTTCAGCTTTGAGCCTTTCCACCTCAGCTTAGTGCTCGGCTTTTATGCTGTCCACCTGGCTCAACACCTCCTTATTCAAGGCCTCAACATCCTCTTTCTCCTTCATAGCTTAAGCGAGCTCAAAATTCCTTAAGTCAAGAAGCTTTCTAAGCTCGGTGTTCTCATTGATGAGCCATTACGCCCGCTCATTCTCTTCTTTCAGCTACCTATTCTCCTCAACCAAGGTTTCATTATTTTTGAGGTGTTGATGCACCTCTTCATTCTCATTCATCAGTTGGGTTTTCTCCTCCTCCAAAACCTCGTTATCTTTCTTAAGAGTTGTATTCTCATATGAGACCGAGGATATAGTATCTTTAAACGACTCCCGGGCCCTATTCGCCTCATACTTGACCTGCCCGAGTTCTCTCTCTGTAACGACCCGTGCTCTACACATCATAGGATTGTAGAATATTTATTTCTTTCCCGTGTGAAGTTGTATGGTCATGTAACTTTGGGAAACATTTATTAGAGTCATTTCCCCTGTTCATGATTTTTGTCGATTTTTAAATGACCATTTTGCCCCTAGTCAGTACTGTTTTGGCCATAACTTTTGATAGGGAAGGAATCTTGACCTGAAACCACTTCCATTAGATTCGTTTGATGGTTTCTCTTTCCGTAGAGTGGTCATAATAGCCAAACGGACTTACCGTTTGGGAGATATGGCTGAAACAAGGTTTGGAGGGTGAAAAACTGCTTAACCGGGCCAAATCGGGTGATTAGTGAGTAGGCCCATAACCCATTTCGGGATTAGGGTTATGGGAGGGCTGAAATGAGATGGAGAATCATTCCATTTCAGTTTTCTAGCCTCCACTTATCACCAAGGATCCCTAATAATGGCCTCCACTCTCTAAAGTCTCCAAATCACCTCCAAACCACTCCAACTTGAAGAAAAAGAGATTAGCAAGATCAAATCAAAGAAGATCTTCACCTAATCAACCTTGGAGCTGCTGTTAGCATTGGTATTCGCATCAAATCAGAGAATTATTTCAGATCTTAGTTTGTTTTGTGGCTAAGGTGAGTGATTAGCTTGCTTTTTGCACTAATTATGGCTAAATTGGGGTGATTAGTGCTAATCAGCGTTTTTAAAGGAAAATAAATTCTGGAAAAATGTTTATAAAATCATAAATAATGTTTTAGACCTCTGATATGAGTTTGGGTTAATTTGGGTAAGTTTTGCTAATCATATGCTTAAACATGATTAAGAGAGATTAAGGGAAAACATGGTGTTTTGGCTCAGTTTGATCCATTTTATCATATCATATGGTTGTTTTGGTGTTTGAGGTCACTTGTATGTGTTGATATGACTCTTTGGTATGCTTTGTGATGGATTGCAATAGTTAGAATGGTCAAAAACGTCGTCGAGTGGCGTAAACAGTCGCTGGAAAAGTTAGTGCAGGAAATCGGATCGGATCGCCCCCACCCCGATCCGAACCGCCCATTTCTCTTCACTACGAACCGAACCGATTGTTATAGCGAAGCAAGCTGCGCCACGAGCTGAAGGATCCGAACCGATCCGAGAAGTCGCGATTCAAGACTTGGTGATTGAAGACTCCGACCCGACCTGCCTGGAGTGATAACGACACGATCCGTTCTGATCACCTTGAGGACAACGAATCAAAGACTTGGAGGAGGGCGAGGCGCTTGGAACTATGACCAGGAGGCGTGACCTGAGCCGTTGCGTGGTGGAGAACCCGATCCGATCCGGATGGGACTGGAGGCCACGAATCGATGGTGTACTCCGATCCGACCCGAGGTAGCAGCCACGAACCGAGGTGATGGAGACCACGATCCCAATGAGGATGAAAGGAAATCTGAACCGATCCAATGAAGACCCATAACCCGAAATGCAAAGGTAGTTCAAGTGGAAGTTTGAGCTCAGGATCCAGACGGGAACCAATGAGTTCACTTCGTGATTGGGCTTTGCTGCGGGACGTGTGCTAAGGAGTTGTCGGTATCTATGACTTTGGATCACTATGTATTAGAGGTGTATGGACGGACTCGGGCTTTGGATATGGTGCGACTAGGGAGCTACCTACCAATGGAGTGGGATCATGGATACGTTGGGCGTGGTCCCATAGGTTTGGCGTTGGTGGTAGTAGGAATGGTCATAGTCGTACAAAGTCGAGTTCTGTCGTTTTCTTGAAGGGTTATGGTGATCAAAGAAGTAGATACCGTATGCTTTACGCACTGAGTGAGAGATGCAAGGATGGTTGCTATGCTTGATTGTTTGACACACACATCCCCACCCCCGTATACGTATATTATGTGTTTGTGACATCATAGAGTGTTGTACCGTGTAGTACTAACTCTTTGGTTGCAGGTCCAGGTTCAGGTATGACTTAGTATACCTGTTATTATTCTGTTTATGCTTGCTACCACTCATACCAGACTGATGTCTGACCCAGAGTTTTATGTTTCTTCTTATTACTCTGGGTGCTCACACGAGCAGACTAGAGACAGGGATAGCTGGTAGTGCGCTTGGTAGATGGACTGAAGACGAGCAGGAGGCTCCACGTATGATACATAGTTATTCTCCCTGTGTCGTGATCGGTATCTACTTTGGGCATTAGTAGCATACCTATTTTTCTTATCTTAGAGACAGTATTTTGAAGTTGTAATAAGCTGTATTTGATATTTCCGCTACTCTGATGATGTTAGTTCAAGTTTTCAGCTTATGCACTGTCTCATCTATTTTATGTCAAGTATATGTTGGCTATTATATTTTATTCCATGCGCTGTGAGACATATTACAGGTTCTTTATTTGGTTCCTCTTCTTTCTTTCTCTTCTTTGGCGACCGTCCCATGCCAATTGGACATGTGTACAGCGCACAATTGGAGTAAACGTCGGTTGGTGCGGGGCGGGCCGTCACACTTGGTATCAGAGCTCTAGGTTGCGTAATTTACCTAGGGAAAGACACTAGGGAGAGATAGTACGTATATGAGAGCGCGTATTTGTGATTATTTTGGTTTTCAAAAGCTATATCTATATATAGTATTAGTATGTTTAAGAGTGAAGTCGCATTGCACTGCACTGGCACCACTATGGAGATGGTTAATCGTTTTCTCTTTAACAGATTTGACGATGAGCCGAGGAAGAGGTGCTGGTAGAGGGGCCAATAATGGGAATCCCCCTGACATGAGGGCTATGTTTACCAACCTCATGAGAGAGATGCTTGTGGATATTCAGAGGGAGGCTCCTAATGTTGCCAATGCTGGAGGTGCAGCGGTGCAAGCGCCTAGGGCCGATTTCGCCAAGTTGAGTAAGGATTACACTAATCTTGGTGGAAAGCCGTTTCACGGAACAGAGTCGGCCACGGATGTTCAGGATTGGTTGGATAGCTGTGATCGAATCTTTGATGACTTGGGTATTGAGGATGCGATGAAGAGAAGGCTAGCGTCTCGTCAGCTGCAAGGACGAGCGATGAATTGGTGGAATGCTATTAGGGCAGCCACACCAGAAGATCAAGTTACTTGGGATCAGTTTAAAGCTCGCTTTAGCGACAAGTATATCCCAGCTGCCCAGAAATCGGAATTGTTTAGGAAGTTCTTGGAGCTTAAGCAGAATGGAAGGGCAGTATCGGATTATGTTGCTGAGTTCGACACTTTGTCGAAGTATGGGTTATCTCTAATTGATACTCCCGAAAAGAAAAATGAGAGGTTCATCACTGGTTTGGATGAATACTTAGGGGAGAGGCTGATTAATCACATCGATGAGACGTTTGAGTCGATCGTGGGAAAAGCTTTGAGGTCAGAAAGTCTTTACCCTAAGCCGAAGACTGGGGTTGTTGCTGCATCTGCTGAAGAGCCAAAGCCGCAAGCAAGCGGTGGAGGCAAGAATAACTCTCAGAATAAGAGGAAGCAGAACCAAGCTAAGGATGGCCAGAAGAAAAGCAGGAAAGAAGTCGAGTGCTTCAAATGTGGAAAGAAGGGCCATTATGCAAGGGAATGTAGGGCCAAGACAGTGGGAAAGAAGTGCTTTAACTGTGGTCAGGAGGGACATTTTAAGGATAAGTGCCCGCAACCTCTGAAGGAGAATCAGATTGTGAAAGCATATGCCATCAATGCTGTTCCTTCTTCGTCGAATGCCCCAACTGCGGCGGAGAAAGGAAAGGGAGTTGTCATTCAAGGTATGCTTTCCATTTATGATCTTCCTGTTAGAGTTTTGTTTGATACCGGGGCTTCCCATTCCTTCATATCTAGTGACCTGGTAGATAGGTTGGGATTGGAACCCGAGTTAGTCGATAGACCATTAGCTGTGACGAACCCGATTGGTGGTTCAACAAACCTCAGTATGATCTGTCGTAATGTGGTCTTATCGAGTCATGGATGTATGTTTGTTTGTGATTGCTTTGTTTTGGGCTTCACTGGGTATGGCATTATTTTGGGAGTCGATTGGCTCCAAAGATATGGGGTGGTGGTAGACTGTGAGGGCTTTTTGGTGACAGTTAGGGCGGATGATGGGCGGAGGGTAGTGTTTGGTAATCTACCCTGTGATGGGGTAATGGCTAGTTTTGTAAATTCCCTCGACATTCCGCATGATGAGTTATCAGGTTTGCCCGTGGTTGGCCAGTACCCGGACATCTTCGAGGAAGTGACCGGACTTCCACCACACCGAGAGATTGAGTTTCGTATTGATTTAGTGAAAGATGCCAGACCTATAGTGATGCCACTTCGTCGTATGGCACCACGAGAACAGCGAGAACTCGAGGTGCAAGTTAGCGATCTTATGAAGAAGGGATTTATTAGAAGAAGTGTTTCCGAGTGGGGAGCACCAGTTGTGTTTGCTACTAAGGCAGATGGTTCCCTTCGATTGTGTGTGGACTATCGCGAGTTAAATAAGGTGACGAGGAAGAATAAGTATCCTCTACCACGGATAGATGATTTGTTTGATCAGCTGGAAGGAGCGAGAGTGTTCTCCCAGTTGGACCTCGCGACAGGATTTCATCAGCTCCGTGTAGCAGCTGATAGTATAGCTAAAACGGCATTTAGGACGCCGTCTGGGTTCTATGAGTGGTTGGTCATGCCATTCGGGTTGACCAATGCACCAGCATACTTCGTGGATCTTATGAATAGAGTATTCAGAGACCAACTGAATAAGTTTGTTCTTGTGTTCGTAGACGATATCCTTGTTTACTCGAGGACAGAAGAGGAACACAAGGAACATTTGAGAATTGTGTTGGAGGTGTTGAGAAGACACCAATTGAAAGCGAAGTTTTCTAAGTGTCACTTCTGGAGGAGAGAAGTGAGATTCTTGGGCCATGTTGTTTCAGAGAATGGTGTTGCCGTGGACCCTGCAAAGGTGGCTACGGTACAAGATTGGTCTACGCCCAAGAATGCGACGGATGTAAGAAGTTTCTTGGGGTTAGCTGGATATTATCGTAAGTTTATCAAAGACTTCTCCAAGACAGCGGCACCGTTGACTCAGTTGACTAAGAAGAATCAAGCCTTCGTTTGGGACGGAGGGTGTGAAAATGCATTCAAGAGTCTAAAGGAAAAGTTGACGCGTGCGCCAGTGTTAGTCATTCCTAAGGGAAATGAAGAGATGACGGTATACACGGATGCTTGTGGTACTGGACTGGGTGCGGTATTGATGCAAGGAGGCAGGGTTGTAGCTTATGCTAGTCGACATCTAAAGCCGCATGAGAAGAAGTATCCTACCCATGATTTGGAATTGGCAGCGATTGTATTTGCGCTAAAGATGTGGAGACATTACCTCTTGGGAGAAAGATTTGAGCTGTTTACCGATCATAAATCGTTAAAGTATCTCTTCTCTCAGAAAGATCTGAATCTCCGTCAGCAGAGGTGGTTAGAGTTCTTGGCTTCGTATGATTTTGATATCGCGTATACACCTGGGAAGGGTAATGCGGTAGCCGATGCCTTGAGTAGGAGACATGCCAGCTTAGGGGCAATGTTTCTTGAATGGAAGCAGCTGGAGTATATCGCGGGGTTTGATTTCAGACCAAGGTGCGAATTGGATCCAGTTATGCTATCTAGCTTGACGATCAGACCCACTTTGATTGAGAGGATTGGTTCCAGTCAAAGGAACGACCCTAATTTATTGGAAGTCATCTCCAAGTTGGAAATGAATGTCGATGGGGAGATGGACAAGTATGGGCTTGATCGAGATGGATGGCTTCGGAAGAATGGAAGACTAGTGGTGCCCAACGTGAATGGTTTGAGAGATGAAGTGCTTAGAGAATGTCATCACTCAAAACTGACTATACATCCCGGTGGTAGTAAGATGTATCGAGACATGAGACAGACTTACTACTGGGAGGGGATGAAAAGAGACGTTGGGAAGTTTATATCCAAATGCATAAATTGCCAGCTAGTTAAAGCCGAGCAAAAGAAGCCTAGTGGGTTGTTGCAACCATTAGAAATTCCCGAATGGAAATGGGAACAAGTTTCGATGGATTTCATCGATGGTTTACCGAGGACTAGATCGGGACATGATAGCATTTGGGTAATTGTGGATCGACTGACCAAGAGTGCAAGATTTATACCGGTTAAGTCGAATAGAACTGCAGCTAAGTTAGTAGAACTATATATGAAGTGGGTAGTGAGATTTCATGGAGTACCCAAAGGCATTGTGAGTGACCGAGATCCGTTGTTTACTAGTGGATTTTGGAAGAGCTTACAAGAGGCTTTAGGATCAGAATTACATCTCAGTACCGCATATCATCCTCAGACCGACGATCAGACGGAGAGGGTGAATCAGATATTGGAAGATCTCTTGAGGGCTTGTATATTGGATTTCGGTGGAGCATGGGATGACCATTTGCATCTAGTGGAGTTTGCATATAATAATAGCTACCAATCCAGTATCGGTATGGCTCCATATGAAGCTTTGTACGGAAGACCGTGCAATTCACCATCATGTTGGATAGAGACTGGCGAGAAGTTTGTGCTTGGACCAGATGTGGTGAGAGAAACTTCCGATAAGATCAAGATCATTCGGCAACGAATGAAAGCTGCTCAGGATAGGCAGAAAAGCTATGCTGATAAGAGGAGAAGAGACTTGAAATTCTCCGTTGGTGACTTGGTGTTTGTCAAGATCTCTCCGTTGAAAAGCGTGATACGATTTGGCAGGAGAGGCAAGTTGGCACCAAGATTTGTGGGTCCTTTCCAAGTTCTCGAGGAAGTTGGGAATTTGGCGTATAGAGTTGGCTTACCAGAGAAAATGGCAGGAGTTCACAATGTGTTTCATGTTTCCCAACTAAGGAAGTTCGTTCACGACTCAAATGTGATTATTTCACCTGATCAGTTAGAGGACTTCGAAGTAGAACCTGAGGCGGTTGAGAACCGCAAGCCGATTCGTATTGTGGGGCATGATACGAAGCAACTTCGAGGAAAGTCGGTGAAGCTAGTCAAAGTTCAGTGGGGCGAGGACGAAAATGATTGTGCTTGGGAGACAGAGGAGAGCATTAGAAAGGCTTATCCAGAACTCTTTGCCTCGTAAGATTTACTTTGCGATTTAGTTATTCCGCATGCTAGGATAGACTTGTTTTGCTTGTTTTGCATGTTTGATGGTTGTTTTATGATTGATAGGCATGCGGGACCCTTGTGTGTGTTTTGATTAGGGAATTTCGGGGGCGAAATTTCTTAAGGGGGGGAGAGTGTAACGACCTGTGCTCTACACATCATAGGATTGTAGAATATTTATTTCTTTCCCGTGTGAAGTTGTATGGTCATGTAACTTTGGGAAACATTTATTAGAGTCATTTCCCCTGTTCATGATTTTTGTCGATTTTTAAATGACCATTTTGCCCCTAGTCAGTACTGTTTTGGCCATAACTTTTGATAGGGAAGGAATCTTGACCTGAAACCACTTCCATTAGATTCGTTTGATGGTTTCTCTTTCCGTAGAGTGGTCATAATAGCCAAACGGACTTACCGTTTGGGAGATATGGCTGAAACAAGGTTTGGAGGGTGAAAAACTGCTTAACCGGGCCAAATCGGGTGATTAGTGAGTAGGCCCATAACCCATTTCGGGATTAGGGTTATGGGAGGGCTGAAATGAGATGGAGAATCATTCCATTTCAGTTTTCTAGCCTCCACTTATCACCAAGGATCCCTAATAATGGCCTCCACTCTCTAAAGTCTCCAAATCACCTCCAAACCACTCCAACTTGAAGAAAAAGAGATTAGCAAGATCAAATCAAAGAAGATCTTCACCTAATCAACCTTGGAGCTGCTGTTAGCATTGGTATTCGCATCAAATCAGAGAATTATTTCAGATCTTAGTTTGTTTTGTGGCTAAGGTGAGTGATTAGCTTGCTTTTTGCACTAATTATGGCTAAATTGGGGTGATTAGTGCTAATCAGCGTTTTTAAAGGAAAATAAATTCTGGAAAAATGTTTATAAAATCATAAATAATGTTTTAGACCTCTGATATGAGTTTGGGTTAATTTGGGTAAGTTTTGCTAATCATATGCTTAAACATGATTAAGAGAGATTAAGGGAAAACATGGTGTTTTGGCTCAGTTTGATCCATTTTATCATATCATATGGTTGTTTTGGTGTTTGAGGTCACTTGTATGTGTTGATATGACTCTTTGGTATGCTTTGTGATGGATTGCAATAGTTAGAATGGTCAAAAACGTCGTCGAGTGGCGTAAACAGTCGCTGGAAAAGTTAGTGCAGGAAATCGGATCGGATCGCCCCCACCCCGATCCGAACCGCCCATTTCTCTTCACTATGAACCGAACCGATCGTTATAGCGAAGCAAGCTGCGCCACGAGCTGAAGGATCCGAACCGATCCGAGAAGTCGCGATTCAAGACTTGGTGATTGAAGACTCCGACCCGACCTGCCTGGAGTGATAACGACACGATCCGATCTGATCACCTTGAGGACAACGAATCAAAGACTTGGAGGAGGGCGAGGCGCTTGGAACTATGACCAGGAGGCGTGACCCGAGCCGTTGCGTGGTGGAGAACCCGATCCGATCCGGATGGGACTGGAGGCCACGAATCGATGGTGTACTCCGATCCGACCCGAGGTAGCAGCCACGAACCGAGGTGATGGAGACCACGATCCCAATGAGGATGAAAGGAAATCCGAACCGATCCAATGAAGACCCATAACCCGAAATGCAAAGGTAGTTCAAGTGGAAGTTTGAGCTCAGGATCCAGACGGGAACCAATGAGTTCACTTCGTGATTGGGCTTTGCTGCGGGACGTGTGCTAAGGAGTTGTCGGTATCTATGACTTTGGATCACTATGTATTAGAGGTGTATGGACGGACTCGGGCTTTGGATATGGTGCGACTAGGGAGCTACCTACCAATGGAGTGGGATCATGGATACGTTGGGTGTGGTCCCATAGGTTTGGCGTTGGTGGTAGTAGGAATGGTCATAGTCGTACAAAGTCGAGTTCTGTCGTTTTCTTGAAGGGTTATGGTGATCAAAGAAGTAGATACCGTATGCTTTACGCACTGAGTGAGAGATGCAAGGATGGTTGCTATGCTTGATTGTTTGACACACACATCCCCACCCCCGTATACGTATATTATGTGTTTGTGACATCATAGAGTGTTGTACCGTGTAGTACTAACTCTTTGGTTGCAGGTCCAGGTTCAGGTATGACTTAGTATACCTGTTATTATTCTGTTTATGCTTGCTACCACTCATACCAGACTGATGTCTGACCCAGAGTTTTATGTTTCTTCTTATTACTCTGGGTGCTCACACGAGCAGACTAGAGACAGGGATAGCTGGTAGTGCGCTTGGTAGATGGACTGAAGACGAGCAGGAGGCTCCACGTATGATACATAGTTATTCTCCCTGTGTCGTGATCGGTATCTACTTTGGGCATTAGTAGCATACCTATTTTGCTTATCTTAGAGACAGTATTTTGAAGTTGTAATAAGCTGTATTTGATATTTCCGCTACTCTGATGATGTTAGTTCAAGTTTTCAGCTTATGCACTGTCTCATCTATTTTATGTCAAGTATATGTTGGCTATTATATTTTATTCCATGCGCTGTGAGACATATTACAGGTTCTTTATTTGGTTCCTCTTCTTTCTTTCTCTTCTTTGGCGACCGTCCCATGCCAATTGGACATGTGTACAGCGCACAATTGGAGTAAACGTCGGTTGGTGCGGGGCGGGCCGTCACACTCTCTGTCTCCTCTGTTTCCACAACAAGAGAGTTAGCACTTAAACGTGTTACAAAAATACGGGGAAATATGTGAGATGGAGCAATTTCTTACTCAATTCAGCCTTTTGGATATTGGGGCTCTCTCTTTTAGCCTTCAACATCCAATTCCAGATTCTGGAGTGCCACGTTCTATTTTAGAATCAACTTCGAAAGATGTCTTGCATACCTGTACATCTCCCTGTACGGAAGTAGACGTCGTACATTTTGCCGTACACATCCTTTTCCATGTCCATAAGGATCTGATGAACGTTCGGCAACCATACTAGCTCGTTAAAAGAGAATCCTGGGAATGACTACTTAAGCATCTCTTTCTTATGTTTGGGACTGAGCTGTGGGATCCCCGACATATCAAGCAACGGTGGGCCCTTCTTTGTCACTCCTTTATTCCTATGTCTCCACTCCCAAGGAGCCAACTCCTTACTTGCAGACGTGGTCATAAGCGCCAAGGGTGGAACATAAGGAGGAATCGTTGATATCTGTTGTTTTGTGCTCACATTTTTTAGCCTTGATTCTGCTCCCGACAACCGAATGATAGGTGGCGAAGATTTCAAGTGCCAGGGTTGATCTCTATAGTGTCGATCACCACTGCGGTCATAAGAACAAGTGTGTGTAAATAAGTTTGTGCCTCTTTCGACGCTACCCACGGCCCCGTTCTTATGAGGTCGTTGACCTCTTAGCCCTCGACCTCGGTCTCTATCACTATCTCGAGCCATTTCACCTACATGGAGCAGATTCAAAGTTAGAACTGAACATTCTATAAACGCAAACAAATGATGTGTTATGTAGTGTTTATGAGTGTGTGTCCTAAATGTTCTCTCCACGGACCAGATTTGAGATAACTTTAAGTGATGACCTCCTTAATGTTTAGCGTAAGGCTTCCAGTACTTGTGCCACTAGGTCAAGACAATGTAAAATCAAGTGGGACTTTGTCTAAGTCTTTAAGGTATCCCTTCATTTCCAACGACGTGGTGGTCCTAGGGATAGAGACTGGAGAAATCAGCCTGGGCGATGCTCTTGACCTCGTCTTAACTGTTGGATATGAAATAGGAGTAATCAGTTGACCCTCTTCTCTAGTAATTATCTCCTCATCACCAACGTCACGCTCACTAGGTTCTCACTGAGTTCTAATGACCTTGTGTCGTTTAGACGCGATAAAGAGCACATTTACTTGCTGACCCTAAGGACTTTTTCCTCTCTCAGCTTCCACCTCTTCTTCTTCTCCAGTACCAACCGGATGACCTGCTGAACAATCTGCGAGAAGTAAGCCCACTCGATGAAGGATTTGGTTAGCCAGAATATTCTTGGTGGTGCGAGACTCGGTTGGAATAGCTTTCAGCGGCTTAAGATGCTTCTGGTACACTTTGCCTTTGGGGACTGTGAGGATACCTGTCACCTGAACCACAAGTTAGTATCGACCTTACGAATCGATTAACTGCTAAGCCTAAAGCAAGAAAAAAATACTTGCTTCCGTCCAGCCATCGCCTCGCGAATCCTAGGGCGTAACGGGCATTAAACCAAACATACTTAAAAACAATATGCCTGATCCGTGCCCTCAGGATAAATCAGGTATTGGTTTGCTCCTTCAAGTAGAAAAGAGAGGGCGCGACAGCGGTTCTCCTCTTTATTTGGAAAAGAAACCAGATGTCCTCCCCGGTTGATGCTTTATGCAGGTATTCCATAAATAAAATGTAGGTACTAAGCAGGAAGGCGTACACGTCTGGGTGAAACTGTGTTAGCACTAGGAAAAGTAACTCATCATATCCTGGATAAACCCAGAGGACGGGGGCACACACCCAGAAGCACACATATGTTTATTCCAAACATATGCTTAAACGAAATGAGTTTAAACTATGCGTTAGGTTGAATTTGAGTTAAATGAAAATATTGGGAATGAACTGAGTTCCAAGTATAATATTTGAGTGTGAATAAATTGAAAATGAGTAAATTGTGGTAAAATAATAAATTATAAAATTCATATGTATCATATTGGATTAAATTGCAATATAAGTGAAAACGGTGAACTTTTAAACAAATGATGTTCTTCCGAATAAATTTGGGTTGAAAATAAATGTTAAACATGTAAATATTACTTGGAAAATATTTATATGTGTGTCAAATAATTTTTATGTGTTTGTAGATTTAATTATGTCAAGTAAATATAATTTGAACAATCTTTACATTTAAAATTGTAAAATTTGGTCAAAAGAAGCATAAAATGTGTGTTTTGTAAGAACTGTAAGTTTTAGTCAAAAGAAGTATAAAATGTGTGTTTTTGTAAAAAAGAAAAATTTATAAATTTTCGTTTAAACAAGACCGAAATAGTATTTAAAGTTGTTAAAACATGTTTATCTATCTTTAGTGGAGAGGTTAAGCGTTAAAATTACAAGGTGCAAGCTTAAAACAATGAAATTAGTGAAAATTGCCTAAAACAAGTATTCATAGTATTATTTAATTAATTTAAGCCTAAATTTGTTGCTAATGATCCTATTAAGGCCAAGTTTAAGCCCACCATTCTTGATTAGAGAAGAAAAGTTTGGAAACAATATCTCCAGTGCGTATTCTTTTCTAAAACACTTTCTCCTTCCTTCTAAAAACTTGTAGTAAAGAGAAAAAGGAGAAACCACTTGCAAAACTTCAATTCTCAACCCCAAACTCTAATAAAAAAACTGAAATCAAAGAGAGAAATCAAATCTAATACAAGCAGTATCCTCAAAACTCTACACTTATCTCAATCTTATCTCAGGTTTGTAAAGTATAATCATTATATATTGGGATTGCTTCTGAATGTTACTATAATTGAAAATACATGTGCTGAAGCCTCCTAACAAGCTGGGATTCAGTCAGAAAGCTCCAGTGTTAGTGCTATATATTGTTATTTCTTGATGCTAATCTACAATGAGATTTCTCTTGCACTTCCCAACTTAATTCAAGCTCTACAAGTAGAAATTTGTGTTCGTTCTGTGAAAAATTCATTGTTTTTAGTATTTGTTTTTCTGAATTTCTAATTTGTTGTAAACAAGTTCTGATTCCATGTTTGGTGTTACATATATCTTTGATTTCATGTAGAAATTCAGTGAAACCTTTTCTAGTCGTTAGATATGTTGTTCAAGTTTGTGCTTATCAATTTTTAGACTATTAGTCTGAGGTAATTTGGTCATTCAAAACTTCTGTGAAAGTTGCAACAAAGATGATTTCCGACCTGTAATGAATCGTGACCGAGAGGTTGACCACTCAGTCGACTTGGGCATGAAAGAGTGTCGATCACTCTGGTCTCTTGTGCGTGTGTTTTCTGGGTGAATTTTCATGGCTTTAGTGGTTGTTTTAGGTGATTTTCTTAAGCGTCTTCATGCCTCTTATGATCTAGTTTTAAGCCATAATTCTTGAGTTTTATTTTGGCTTACTTCTACAATGAAGAAGCCTGAATTATCACTAATATATAGTTTAAGTTTAGTGAATTTATTGTTGAATTTTCATGTGTTGTTTCATGAGTTTTTCAGAGATTTCTATGTACACATGTACATGTTTTATAAACAGTTTTAAATATAAATAAATATTGATTTAGGAAAATATTATCTATATTATTATGAATATTTTTTACTATTAAAATAAAAATATTTCATAATTTAAAAGAGATTTTCAAAATCACTAGTTTCCAAATATTTTCCAAAATTGATTTTAAACTAGATTTTCTAAAGTATATTTTCTTATATAAAATCACATGCATTTGCACCCTTCAAGAAGGAGAGATTTTGATTTAAACGAGGGGTGAGCAAACCCCGGTTCAGTTCGGTTTTGGGGTAAAACCGAAACCGGA
Organism: Allium sativum; assembly: GCA_030737875.1. NCBI lineage: Eukaryota > Viridiplantae > Streptophyta > Magnoliopsida > Asparagales > Amaryllidaceae > Allium > Allium sativum. The sequence goes on from CM060922.1 coordinate 708,911,159, forward strand.
ACCGAAAGACCTCGGTTTTAAAAATCAATAACCGAAACCATAACCGAAGCATCGGTTTCGGTTTCAAAACCTCAGTTTTAGTTTTTATTGGGTTGGTTTTGGTTTTAAAACCGATTTAAACAAAAAATATTACGAATTTAAACAACCATAAAAGAAATTAAAATAAATTGTTTCAACCAAGTGTATTGAGACACATGGTACAGAGTACAAACTAATAGACTATAAGTCATCCAAAGTAGTACAAAGCTAGGCTTGCTAGCTCTAAGCCGAAGGCAAGAAACAAAAAAAATGAGCAGGAGCACTCCAGTAAACCACACTACATGGTTCGATTTCGGGTTTTTTGGTTCGGTTCGAACCTAAAACCGAAACCGAAATATTACTACGGTTCGGTTTTCGATTTTCGATTTTGGGTTTTGGTTCCTTTCGGTTTGGTTTCAGTTTTATTTCGGTTTTTTTGCTCACCCCTAATTGAAACGATATAGTAAACCATGTGGTATGAGACACACAAATTTATTGTTTTGGTTAGTTCCAGACTTGTTTATTTGAAGGTATGCATAGTTCCAGACTTGTTTGTTTGAAGGTATGAGACACAAAAATAAGTGAGAAGGTGTGGTATGGGGTGCATAGTTACCACTGTTTGGGCTACTGTCTGAGAGTTTGTGATACATTCTGGGATATCGCCAGTACTAGACCTTCAGGTCATTTAGGACATTATGACTTTCGAGTCATGTGGGAAATTTAAGACATTTGAGGCATTTATGACCTTCGAGTCATCGGGGAAATTATGGCCTTCTTGCCATCTGGGATAGGTACCTTATAAACATATATTAGTACTAATATGGCTTCGGGCCATATAGGATTCACACGTTCAATGTAGCATCGACTTGCCAATATGAGTTTCGGATCCAAATCTGGGCTATTTTCTTAATTTTGGGTTCTTAATTATGATTTCACCATTTTTGGGATATATATATATATATATATATATATATATATATATATATATATATATATATATATAACTTAGAGCTATTTACACTACAACAAAAACACCATATTACAACTTTAATTTTACAACTGCGGGAAAATCACAGTTGTAATAAATGTTTTTTTACAACTGTCAGCTCTCTAAAGTTGTAATAAACATATTTTTAACAACTTTTCATTTTATTAGTTGTAATAGATGTTGTTACAAACTTCATGTTTATAATATCTTTTTTTGATAACTAATTATATTAATATATAATAATAATAATTAATAATAAACTTAGAAATCAGTAGTATTTATCAATTATTATTAAATAGTTAATAGTTAATAAGTAGTAATTTATTTTTAATAGTTAATGTATGTTAACTACTTACTAATAATTGATATTAGTAATTAATATATTTAATGAGAAATTAATAATTGGTAATTAATATTTAATAAGTAATTAATATTTATTATTTAATAAGTAGTTAATATTTAATGTTTGGTAATTAGTTCTAGTAAATATAGTTAATTAATAATTAATATTCAATAATTAGGTATTAAATTATTATTAATAATAAATAAACTAGTAGTAATTATCTAATTAATAATTCATAATCTACCATTTATAAATAACTCACTATTGAATGCTAACTATACATAAAATTTAACTAAGAAGAAATTACTTGATAATTATAACTAAGAAGAAATTAGTAATGATTAACAATAACGTTATTAGTAAGAAATATTTAATATTTTAGTAAAAACTAATTTTCAAGAAATTCATATTATATTTAATATAAAATTTAACTTATTAATTCTAACTTATAATTTTTAATTATTTAAATTTTGGTGAAATATTAGTTGTGGCCTATGGAAATCTGGCACTCATGACAATGCAGAAGGATGAAACAAAGAAAGGCGATAAAACTATGATGAAACGAAGGAAGGCGGTAAACTGAAATTCTGGCTCGAAGGAAATTTGCGTCTTATATTTCTAGCGTCTTCTGTGGGCCGACCTCTCAAAGTCGCGTCTTGTTCTTTCCTGTATGTCAAAATGGATCCCTAATTAATTCAGAGCTTTTTTCATGGGGACTGGCGATTCTTTTCCCTCAGCTCCCCTCTTTTTAAGCCTACTTTCAGCTACTATCTCCCCTCTTTTTCTTCATTACTCTTCTCCTCCATGAAGAAATTTCCACTGTGCGGATTGTTCCCCCTTTAGAGATTTTCCAACAAACCCATCGATTATTTACCCCCTTCAGATTTAAAATTTCAAGATCCAGTTTTTACTCTCTTTACTGACTTTTTGATCCTGCTATGCCTTCCCAATCTCAGGTAATTCAACAAGCCCAACACTCGCTTTAGTCATGCTAGGTACGCGAATTCCGGGAAGTCTTTGAGAGGTCACAACTAAGTACGCGAATTCCGGGAAGTGTTTGCGGAATTCAACTAGGGAATTCTGGGACGTCTTATATGCTTGGTCTATTATGCGAATTCCCGGAACTGAAAATTTTGAGAGGTCTTAGCTTCATCTATTACGCGAATTCCGGGAAGTCTTATATGCTTCGTCTATTAGGCGAATTCCTGGAACTGAAAACTTGAGCGGTGGCTCGAAGGGAATTCCTGGAAGTCTTATATGCTTCGTCTATTACGGAATTCCGGGAAGTCACAACTAAGGACTTAACTTGAATTCCGGGAAGCCACTGCTCAAGTTAAGTCCAGTTTGGATGAAGTGGTATTGGACTTGGTGGAGATGCGTAAAGTCGAGATTGAGGTAGATATTTAAAATAGTATGATACTTGATATATTCCAAAAGCAGTTATCATTTTTTTTCAGTTACTGTTATTTTCCTTTAGACTGTTATCAGTTCCAGCACTATATTGTAGAAGTAAACAAATAGTTACTAACTACAATTGTAGATCCTTTAGAATTAAGTTGGACTACATTGAAATAGTTATTTATGTACTCGAATGTTAGAATCGAATCATATTTGAAGTTCAGTTTAAACTCGTTTTTCAAACATAACTTTTACAGTTAACCAGCTGAAATTTACGATGAGTCATTACAATTTTATGCTTCTGCCAGTCCTACATGTAGGAACATTCTTGTAGGTAACAAACATAAATGGAGATAAATGAAAATGCATCCTTTTCATGATGTGCAGTGTGATAATATTTGCACAAAAGTTTTACTTTCACTGCAAATGATTTTTGTTTTATCATCCATTACACTCATTTTAGGATCATCCTTGTTTCCATTTTCTTTAATATATTAGCAGTTGTATTGTGTTGCTTTTTATATCGTTACGTTCGACTAGAAGATCATATTTGCCTGTAAATAGTTTGCTTTTCATTAATTAAATCAGCATTCGCCATGGATGTCGTATGCATGTAATACATACCATAAGTGGTTGAATGCTTCCTTTTGATATATTTGAATTATGAATTTCTTTATTTTGCATGTAGTTTCATTAAATCAGCTTTGCACCAAGGATTTAGTCTAAAGTCTAGGTGAAACCTGTACACTTAGTCTACTGATTTCTAATCATAGATACTAAGAAATATTGCTAAATGGTTAGTTCACAAAGCTACTTGGCCTTAAAATCAACCTGTTTGTTATTCTACCATCAAAGGCCTTCTGTTCATGATCCACAAGGCTATGCCTTAAATCTACTATTTTTTTAAGCTTGGTGTACAACCATCCAATGGTGTCTACCACTTTGTTTTTGGCAGTGTTTTTTTTTTCCTCCAATACTTTTCACTTTTCAAAATTTTTAGCTCTATGTTTCCACCCACAGCAATGGGTATGTCTTGAAACTGACTCATACTTTACTAATATATTTTTGTATTCCCTGAAGTATCAATTTATGAAGTGACCACTTTATGAAACTGAAACATGGAATATGTGCTACAAAACACAAACTTGCTCAATAAATAGAGTAAACATATACTTCACTTTTCAGTATCTTCTAAGTGGCTCAGTATAATTGATTCCCTAAGAGATAAAGTTACCTTATAAAAATTGGCTATTTTGATTGCAAACTGTAACTGATAATGCAAAGAGTACATCGAAGAGACAAAAAATAATATAGCATCAATTTTGAATTAGTTTTCATGGGTGTCTCATGGTATTTTGTGATGATTCCTGTTTTTCCTTGATGTTCTTCATTTTATTGGTGCTTTTTACTGCTCATTTTTTGTTTTTTGTCACACTTGCCTCTTGTTTACTCTTTTTTATTTTATTTTGGACATGTTTGTATTATGTGGATTATCATTTGTATAATGCATATTTTAACCATTACATGTTTGGTATGCAATGGCAAAAAATAAAATAAATAATAATAATAATAATAATCAACATAGCTAGTAAACTTTTATATTTGAGCAGTAGCATAGCTAGTATGTATTAATCTAGAGTTAACGCTGGATTGCATGTAAGTTTGTATACGGGGTGACATGTAAAATTGAGCATATGTGGAACGTTTCCATCAGCAACTCTTGAGATGCATTGGTTTACTTTGTCTTAGTTGCTCAGATGGGTTTCCACTCCAAAAAATCATCAAGGACAGACATTATGCTTTCACTATAATTCAATACTGAGTCTTCAAGCATCTTATTCTTTATGATCATAAATGAAAACTTTTAACCCTATTTTGGTTTTCTCTTCAATGGAAATTTTATTTTATTTTGGAGTTTATTTGTGTTATCTCATTTTTCAGGTTACTAGTGTTGTTACTGAGTATAGTTGAAACCACTCTGGTTACCAAGGGCATCCTTGCTTCAGGCAAACCCTCCTAAAATTCAGAATACTACATCAAATAGAGTGAAAAATGCTGATAAGAAGAAAGCATCAAAAGGAGAGGGCGTCCTGCCAAAACCAAGAGTAATGCTTCAATAGAGATGAGCAATGCAGCGGAGAAAGTTGATCATAAAATCACCGCTGATAATTGATTGCATCACCCGAAAACACAAATAAGTGCGGAGAGTACTTCGGCTCAGCAGGGTTAGAGATAGGTATTCTCCAAAAAATATATATTAATTTATTTTTATCTCAGAATCATTTGGTATTGGAAAATGACTACCACTATTCTATTAATTTTCAGGTAGTGGATGCACTTTGTTCTTATGCAACAGGTTTCAGATCACTGCACTGGAGTGAACTTGCACCAAAAAGATAAATGGCATAAAGATTTCATTGTCTTCAGCTAGTGTACTTCCGTAGGATATGCAATTTTTTGTGGATAACTTGTGCTTGTACCAAGTTGCTTTGTAACGGTCAAGTATGTAGTGATGCACGAAATGTTTTCTTAAACTTATTTATAATACTGAAAATTTGAGTATTTTAATAATTTAGTTTGCAAATAATTGTTATATCTGATTTGCTTATGGAGTATTGCAATATTTAGTGTATTGTTCATTTTAGTTGCAAAAGATGTCTATTTTTTTTAAATGCAATTGTCAATCACAACGGTGTATAACAGTTGTAGTAGACGTTGTAATATTATTACAATGGTGCATAACTATTGTAATAAAGTTTATTACAACGGTAGAAAAAAGTTGTAAAAATTACATATTACAACAGTGTCGCAACGGTGGAGAAAAGTTGTAAAAGAATTTAGTCTATTACAACTTCTTAATAGACGACGGTGGTTTCACCGTTGTAAAAAGTCTTTTACAACTTTTTTCCACCGTTATAATATGGTGTTTTTGTTGTAGTGTTAGGATTTTACGTATATATGGTGATTTCATTTCTATATTTTTGAACTCTTAACCGAGTTCTTGAGTTTTTGTGGTTTCTGGGATTTCTAAGGTTCCTTCTTGAAATTTTATATAAGTTTAAATCTGATAAATTAGAGTTTATTATTCTAAGTAACTTTTATTAAAGGAAACATCATTATTAATAGAGTTGCCAATCATGAGTAAAACCTTGACATGATTCCATACATCCACCGCATGTAATTCAAGTAAATCTGAGTTTATATCATTACTTTATGATTTAAAGGAATGTCGACTTTAAGAGAAATTATGCCCATTTCATCATATATTGATCATCTTGTTCCGGTTAGACTGATCAGTGTATTTATTGCTTGGGTCAGACTAAAGTGCAAGTTAAATCATTTGGTTCTTGCTTAGTCGTTCTTCTATAAACTTTACCATCGACCTTTTAGGATCATATGCATAGTTTTTTAGTAGCTCATCTTGTAGTTTTTAACGTGACACGGTTATGTGTATAATATTTTATGCGGACTCGATGTATATATACAGTGGTTTATATAGCCACTTAGGTGTAGCATTATGTATTGTACATGATGTATTTGTATATATGACTGTGTTTGCTATTTTGTGATGTGTATTTCATTGTTTATATTGTGTTTTGTTTTGAATCAATCCTGCAGCCACGATAGTATTGTATTAGATAGGAATTAATCATGTTGATGCACTTGAAATTAAAAAATCAGCATTTTATCGACATATTTGATACTTGTTTAATGTAATATTACAGATGGTCGCTTCTAACCAGCCCTATTCTCTGTATTAGCAGACAACATTACTCGTAAATGCTCTTTGTTAATATGATCTCAGGGTGGGACGTCACATATTTTATATACATACGCTGATATTGGTTTTATGTGAGGCTAAGATGTAGACATTCGAGATCATGTTGGTTTTGAAGTAATGGTTTTTATGAAAGGCTTGTATTCTATTAAATGTTTAAGTTGTAAAAGGCTTTACTTTTGTGTCCTGTAATCTTAGTCTCTACTTGTTTTAGTTATACCTGGATGGTTTAAGCTCTTCGACATGACTCAATAGGGGTATGCCAAGAGATAAGGGTTGTCACAAGCCATCTGATCTCTTGTAATTTGGTCATTCATAGTATACCAGAGGTAAGTCCAAAATTCTTGCCAACACGTTGGCTCATCAAATCAAGGAGAGTTAGTCCGGTACCGACCCCTATGTGGGGATGATACCAATCTAAAAGCCTTGGCCACAGTTTTCTCCCGGCCTTTGAGTCGATGTGCCAGCCTCCTTTCTAGCTATCTTCTCCTTCATTTCCTTCTGCCTTTGCTCCAATGACAAGGAATTATCAAATTATGAACTAGAAGATGTCGAGTCCCTCATGTTCCTTCTATGGCGATTATTTGGTCGACTTAATAGCTCCAAACTCTATTGAATCTATACTCTCAACTTATCGCGACTCTCCTACGACTTATCATTCATCTATTGCATCTTGTCCATCTCAACCCTAGTAATCACATCTGAAGTGTTTTGGACCCCAAGTCAGGTAAGTTGTGCAACCTCTTCAACTTGTTGAGTCTGACATCCTTAGCAACTTTGGAAGGGGTGGATCAACCTTTTTGTGAGGCTATTTTATATATCTTTATGTAGATTTTTCGAAAAATCTAAGTAGCATCAAAAGTAAAAACTAACCAACTGGATTTATCTCTTGGATTAAAGTAACCCAATTATATATGACTGGTCTAAATACCATAGGATTAACATTCCCAGTGAAAACACCCAATTGTTTATGTCAAAATATTTCATCAACACCCAAGAGATTTTAGTAGAATTGAAGAAATGTAAATGAAAACAAAGCAAAAATGATGCACATAAGGTTTACGGCGTTTCGATCAATTGATGCTTATTTCTACGTAGTCTCTCTATTGATTGTATGATTGTTTGCTGCTTATGTTCCTATAGATCGGTGGAGGTCCTCGAAAGTACAATGAAATTATGAAAATTTTGTAAACACCGTAAAAGATCCTTTAAAATTAGTCATTGACCCTCTATTCTAGTTTTGGGTCACTTGAAAGTTCTTATCCATGATCTCCTCATGTTTCCCATGTCTAACAACAGTTGAACTCGAGAGAACATGACCATGTCAGCAAGTTTTATGGATTGGTACCAATCAGATCAATAAGTCTGTATTGTGGATCTATTTTGATGCTTATGCGGTGGCAACATGTTTAGCTCTGTGTTTTCCACCTTGAATATTTTGCTTGAAGCTAGATCGTGGATTATTAAGATGGATTGATAGTGAAATGTAATTCTAGACTTCAAACGTTCGAGGATATCGATGGAGTATTGTGTGCAACTGATCCTATTAACCTTTGTTTCTGAATTCGTCAACTATATCTTTGCGTTTTCATCTCGATAAGTTTCATGTCCAGTTTTTGAATTCACCAAAAAATAGCTTAGGAATATGAAGTGGACTTAAGCAAAGAGGTAATTTTGTTCAGCCAACTCTTTCGCTAAAAGGGAAACTCAACGAACTTAATGTAAAGCCTATCTGCAGAAATGTATTGAAAATTGGTAAATTCTATTTGAACTTCGCAAATTGCTAAGTTTCCGTTGGACTTAAAAAAGAAACGAAAAACCCATTATTTTGCTTAATTGTCTGTCATTTCAAAGAAAATTCCAAAGATACCCTTCCACGTAGTGTTACTTATTGACACCTTTTCATATTCTGTATGTGGAGTACTTCACTTAATTTCCTCTGCAGTCTTAGGCTTCAGGGGTATTTATCACGCACTTCTTGAGTTGAGACTCTTGAGGAATTATGTATGGAAAGATATAAATGACGACAACTATGAGTATTCACTTAATTTTATTAGCTAGTGGCCTTTTTTTAATATTCAAGGTTCTTTATTTTGGAGGGATGTATGATATTTGGACACCATAGCAGGAAGGAGATGTAAGAAAAATTCAAAAAATACACTTTTACGTTGTGCCACTGGTGTCATCGGGTATCATGTAGTGGTCATGCGTGGTACTCTGAAGTCATCACGCATAGCATCATAAAGGGTCAATGCATACTAGAGCGTGGTTAGCAGAGAAAATAAAACATAAATTTAAATAAAAATAAGTAAATGTTATATTTGTCATTAATTTTTTATTTTTTTGGTCAAATCGGGAACCGAATAATTTCCCGTTCAAATACAACTTGTCTCGAATATTTTAATCATTTTCCGAGCTGGCTTAGGTTTACCCTTTTTCTCTTCCCGCCTAGCTAATTCCATTGGCCATGAACGCCTCCGCCGTCTGACGCGCGACGAACGCCTCCGCCTTCTGATGCGTTCACGCTGCTGGTGCGAGAGAGATATAGGGAATGCTAATGGATTACAAAAACAGATCCTGGAAATGGTAAAAAATATTCTAAAATTATTTCATCTTTGCTGTTTCTGCTGAGATTTTGCTTTTGAATCTTATCATTCGTTTATTATTCTTGGAGTGAATAACAAGAGTGGTATCAATGGCTTACGGATGCATGATTTGAACCACTAGTCTACTTGTGTTGTTACTTACCAAGCGGACAAGCTTGTTGGGTTAATATTCAAAATTATGTCGTGTTTTGTTATTTTCCTTGGTGTCTCATGTAGTAGTAAGTATTAGCAATAAACACTAATCTTTTCTTATCAGAAAAAAATCCATGTTAAAACTCAGTTCACCGTTAATAAATTCCTGCGATTTCCTCTTGCATTGGAGGCAGTGTTTAGCAAAGCAGTGGGAAGGTAGTGTACAGATGCACATGCGCAGTCCGTGCAAGCTGATTATGGTCAAAATTAATTTCTAATAAAAGAAAATTAAGTAGTATGAGCAGGTAACAGATTGATACAGTATCATTGCATCTATACACCCAAACGGACCCTTCATAGGCCAGCAAGATATCTTGGTACCCAAGCAGTAAATGCATAAGAAGCAAAAGAGCATCTTCCAGAAGACCAGATAACCGTTATCAATATTTCCAACATTTTCTCTTTTCAGTAATTTCCAGTATTTCCTGTTTTTCTTTTAAATTGCAAATGGAAGTTGGTGCAGACCACTTTTGCTTTAGTAGTTAGGAATCAACGGCTAGAAATGCTTTGTATTAGCTATAAGAGTAGGCCTTGTACTTAGAAATGGTATGGAAAATATTGCTTGAAATCTCCTCTCTTGAGTCATCTTCCTCCTGCTATTGCTTTCCTCTTCTCCTAAAATCAACTACCACATCACAGATCTGTTCGTCTTCATACCCATCTGAAAAAAGTGGAAGGTCCCATCTGTAAATTTGAAACTAGGCAGGATCATCAATCCTCAGTGGCTGAAGAATATGTTGATAAAACAAATGTCTGGAGTTTAAGAATCTGGGAACAGGAATACAGGGAGAAGAAAAAAACATTAGCCACGTTTACATCTTACAATCGAATTCCTCTCGAAATTGTAAGGACACACTCCAAAATGAATGAAATGCACTCAGGTCGAATAGGAATGGCGGCAGTATAATATTACTTCGAATATTTGAGTGGCCAAAAAGTCTTGTTCTCTTCCCTGGGGTCGGGTATGTATAGGAGATGGCTAAGGAATTTAGGCGGGGTGGCACTGGCTCCGGTTTTGTAGCATGTTAGCGGAGGCGGTTACATCTTACATGCTGAAGAGCAGGCCGAATCGTGGATCATGGGTCGTGTTGTGTCGGGTCAAATTGGGTTCGAGTCAATTATTAAACGCGTCGGATCAACCCATTTAATAAACGGGTCAGATTTTTCCAACTTGAACCCAACCCGTTTGTAAACGGGTTGACCTGACCCGACCCGTATAACCCGTTTACCTAATTGGATAGGGTCATGTTGACCCGTTTAACCCGTTTTGACTTGTTTACAAGTATTTGCAGAAACATTTTTTCACCCGCACTATGCAAAATAAAAGCATATAGAAATAGAACAATACAATACTCAAAAGCTAAAAAGACATGAATGAGTTATAATTCGGACCATCAAATGAAAGAGACAATCTAGCAACAATCATATAACAATATTGCAGTACTCAAAAGTTAAAACTGTGGCAACAACCCCTCATCAACATCGTGTCTTCAAACATCAATAATACAACACTTACAACTTTAGAGGCAACATATGATCATCAATACAAACTAGCAATAGACAAATAAACAATCATCAAATGGATCATACAAATTACAAATACAATACAATACAATACACTTAAAAGGCAACAAACAATCTAGCAACTTGCAATCAATGCAACACATCTGATAGAAGATTCCCTGATGTGTTGGCACTTTGTAACATCTACGATCTTGATGCCTGCACGGATTGAAAACAATGGTATTCGTTTCAATGTGTGCATGCTAAAATAAATGGTGCATATTTGCCAGACAAGCAACAAAGTGCTGCATAGTAGCAGCGCTAAATTTAAAAAACATGCATCTTGGTCAACAAATTTGCATGAAGTAGATTTTGTGAATTTTATTATATAGCATTAAAACTACCACTCTCCTTCAAACTTGTTGATTAGGATGTTATGTCAATTTGATATTTACTAGTAATACAAAGTTTATATGCAACATAGCTGAGAGCTAGTTTTTTCTATTTTCATTAAAAAACCGACTTGAGTGTTACAAAATTGGAGAAAAATAAACAAAATAATATATATGCAAGTCAAGACAGTTCAATGCTAATGCGTGCTACCTATATTTGCAAGATATGATTTACAAATTCATAGGAAGTGATATACTTTAGCGATTTTTTTTTTCTTCTAACAAACACAACATAATCCATATTATATAATTACAGTAAATTGAATGATTATGTTTCCAGTGCCGTAATTACTGTCACATAAATAAGTAGCACCACATTTCATACACTTAGCTCTTTCCTTTCTATCATCTTGCAATGGAATATTTCAAACTTAGTCCATACCTTGGAAATAAGCTTTCTACGTCTCTTATTGACAATTTTTTCACCTTCTATTTCTATGTTTTCTGTTTCCACTTCTTCCATATTGGCATCTTCAACTTGATCACCACTACTTGGGGTAAAAACATTCATCTCTTTTCTGCAAAACTAAAGCAAAAAAAATATGTACAAAATAATTTAGCTAGCAGAAAAAATACCAATCACAAATTCACAATGGAAAATAAATTAATTAAACATTTCTTTTAATCTTCAAGTCATCTATAAATTATTAAATCAGAACCAAATATGCAGCATATGATCTGAAGTTAGTTATCAGAATACGATAGCCTTAGAGACATTTAGCAGCAAAAAGTACTTGTACTTGCAGGCAATAAAAATAACTCGTTACTTGATTGAATTGAATGCAACAACATAAACTTACTTGCAGGTTTGGAAGTTTTAAGTGAAAAAACATATATAAAACTTATACGAAAATACTAAATTGAAAAAAAAAACTAACCGATCTTGTCGAATCTGTGTTGTTGCCGATGTTCTTCGATCTGGTTGATGCTTTTTATAATGTTGATTTCCTTCGATCGGGTTGCTGTTTTTTCTGGTGCCGCCGTTGTTCTTCGATCTGATACCACTTGCCAATTGCCGATTTGAATGATTGAATCTTGGGCTTGGTGTCTGTAAATAAAAGGAAGGCGGAAACTGAAGTCTGAAGGAGTGGAGTTAGTAGTGAGTGGCGGCTTGGTGTCTGTAAAGTGGTAAACTAGGGTAAATGCCTAAATGGATTAAACGGGTCTCATATGATTAAAATGGATTAAATGGGTCTCATGCGATATGATGAATAAAAATATGTTTTATATTAAACGAGTCATGGCGGGTCAAAAATGGGTTCACGGGTCAATTCGAAACTCATCCGTTTATTAAACGGGTCAGAGCGGGTTGATCCAAAATTGACCTGTTTATAAATGAATCGGGTCAGGTTTTTTTCGTGTGGGTTACGAGTCGTTTTTCAGGTCATGTTAGAAATTAACAATCCTAGTCGTGGCCATGTGACAGGTCCCTCATCGATTCAAGAGATCGTGGTCACAAAATGACGTAGCAGGTCCTCGTGGGTTCATGACGATGGTCGGGTCGGATTGATACCGTTCGACCCGAAGCCATCGACCCGAGGCCCCTCTAATTTGTTCAACCGTCGGTAGAGAACTATCCAAAATTGACCTGTTTATAAATGAATCGGGTCAGGTTTTTTTCGTGTGGGTTACGAGTCGTTTTTCAGGTCATGTTAGAAATTAACAATCCTAGTCGTGGCCATGTGACAGGTCCCTCATCGATTCAAGAGATCGTGGTCACAAAATGACGTAGCAGGTCCTCGTGGGTTCATGACGATGGTCGGGTCGGATTGATACCGTTCGACCCGAAGCCATCGACCCGAGGCCCCTCTAATTTGTTCAACCGTCGGTAGAGAACTATTCTACTTGTCTTGCTTCTGATCTAATCCGATTCACAATTATTAAATGGACATGATTCTTGGTCTTTATATAGTCGTGATCATTTGGTATGTGGATGGCTTTGTTGACGAAGAAAGATATTAAGAGTTGTCCAAAATCATCCACTTCTTCTTGGGCCTCAAGGAGTCGTGCCTTAGAATTAGCAGCAGATCCGAGGGCGATGTTGGCATTCTCTTCAGCTGTCTTTGCCCTTACCTCAGCCTCTGCCAGCTTAGCTTTTAGATTGGCAACCTCCTTGTCAAGCTCAGTCTTCTCATGCTTAAGACGATAGCAGGATAGTTTCAGTTCAGTATTCTCAGCCGTGACGCCCTCAAATTCTTCTTAAAAGTTGTATGTTCTTTGATTTTGGTATCGAGCTCGTCATGTAAGCGTTGTAACTCGTCGTGCAGTTTTTTATACTTTTCGGCATCACGCTCTACGAGTGCAAGTTTAGCCTGGACGCCGTTACGCTCTTTCTCAACTTGTTTGACATGCGACCTATCGCACTCCCATAGATGTCGCTGGTTGTCTAAGTCCAATTGTGGGTGCGTATGATTTTAGATAGCTTTCGGACGTATTTGCAAGTTTCTTTGTACTGTTGATCAAGAAGTCTATTTGTGCCTTGACATTATCAGTCTAATTTGGAGGAACTGGTTGGAGATTGGGCACAAAATGCATATTTCCAAAGTGATTTTTAGGAAATTGCTCCTTCAGAACTTTTATCCTTTCGGTAGTTGAAGTGTCAAGAACCACAGGTTCCGATGTGGAGATGTTAACAGATCTACGCTTGGCAGGAATGATGGGTGCACTGCCCTTATCTTTGGATTTAGATGCGTTGTCCTTGTCTTTAGGTTTCTCCTTAGGCTCGGAGTGTTTCTTGGAAGGCCTTTCTGGAGAATACGACCCCTTTGGAGGTACTCGAGCTGTGAGAACCTGCTTATCCCCTTCACGGTGACTCTGGTGACTTTTATATTTTTCAAAATCCGAGTGAGCCAAAGAGTGGGAGCGTGAAGATCGATGATACTTTGATTGATAATGTCTTCTGTCATCCCTCCCGTGGTCCTCCCTATAATCGTGTTCAACGTCAGAATAAGACTTTGGGAAACTTTGGCGGAGCTTTTTAGGATTATAACTTCGGTGAGACATCGTCCCTGCAAATTAACACAAACCAGTATTAAAATCAGGGAATAGGATATTGTGCAAGTGTTGTGACATGCAGTGTTTGTGTTGTGTGTCCTAAGTGATCCCCCTGACGGACCGGAGCCTGGGGATTGGCCGGTAGGTTTCGTCTTCCCAGTCTTAACAGGTGTGACTTCTTTCTCAGAGGTAGGAAAGCAAGAACCAGTGCCTATGTCATGGAAAGAATACATATATCTGGAAGAGGAAGGTCATCCAAGCCCTTAAAAATAGACATTGACTCTTCTTGGGTGGGGGGGGGGGGGGTCATGAACTGGAGACTTAGTAGGAGACAGGGTCTTGGGAGAAGGCTATCTTTTAGAAGTAGATGTGTTTTTTGGAGAAATATCCCTAGCCTACTCCTCGTTTGTTCTTTCCAGGAGCTCTTCGATGTGAACATTTATTGAAGGGGGACTCTTGAGAATTTCAATAGGCTCTTTTTCAAGAGTTATCTTTTTCTCTCTCGGTTGAGGTTCTTGACTTGAACACATAAGACATTTACTCTTTGAGGCCTTTCCGACTTCAGATGTCGCTGTTGTTTCCCCCTCAACTGGGGGCACGTCCCCGTTGGTACTACAGGAACTTGAACTGAGGCACGTATACGGGAGCACGGTCTCCACCAAGTCCTAGACTTCGTTGCGGACTAAGAAGATGGTGCCAATGAAGAAACTCGTCCACTAAACACTTTCTAACGCTTAATAAATCTGGATCAACATTCAGTAAAGTATTCAGACGATCTAGATATAGTTGGCCTTGCGGTTTCTTCGGATTTGGAACTGAAAATAAGAAAGGTCAGTGAATTTGTAAGTAAAGTTGGAGCGAGAAAGGCATAGTTTGAAGCTCACCGGATTGAAGCCACCTCCTGGCACATTCAGCCCGATGTCGAATATAGAACCAATTGGGCCTTATGTCGCCCATATTGCTGAAACCATCGACGATGATCTTTCTGTTGGGAACATATTCAAAATAGAGAAAAGAAGGAGTTTTGACTTTTCGATGCTTAAAATGATAAAAAAAAGATTACATCCTCGAAAGTGGGTTCCACACCTAGAACCTTCATGTATGCTATGTACAGTGTATACATATATGAGTAGGCTGTCGGGTGGAGTTGCATGAGAGCTATTCTTAATCGTCTTAGAAAATCGATGATGAATGAAGAGAACGGAGAAATGGCTCCAACTGAGCACATTAGCCGGCTTATTGCCATGTACCCCTCTGGAGGATTGCGGGATCTATCTAAGACACTCTCGGCAACTCTGACCTCTTCCCAAGATATTCCATGCCAGCACAATCGTCGAAGTCTGGACTCGTCAGTTGTAGACACCCATGAGTCCTTGGGCTGCTGCAAAATGATTGTGTCGCTAAAAGCACCTGGTGCTCGATTGTTGCCTACTCCTACTTCATCATCCATAGATATCCCTTTGTCGGATGTTTCTACATACTCGTGGAGGTCAACTTTACATTCGGGATCGGTATTGTCCGAGTTAGAATCAGATGGAGGAATGTTGGGACTAGTTGACAATTCTGGAGCTTTACCTTTTTCGGACTCTGAATACCTTGTCGGATATCTCCTAATCATGTTTATTGTACTATCCAAGAAATGTTGAAGATTAGAGTAAAGTAATTTGTGCTCCATGTTTGTGTGCTAATGTGTGCAACACAGGTGTAGTGAAACATAAAAAAAGTGACATAAGCATGGAATGGTTTGACATCGCGATGTTGCGACAAGTTATGTTATTAAGTCCAAAATTTTCGAGCAAATATGCTATGCTATTTTCAAGTCCAACTTCAGAAAGGTTTTATCCTAAATGTCCACGAGATTGTGTGATGTGTTAGCTTTGGTCGAGTTGTATATATACATGATGGATTGCAATTGTTATGATTTACTTGTTTGTCGATTTGAGCGTATATATGTGTTATGTGTATATGAGAAAGTCGTATGGTGACATGCTCAGATCAAAGCCTTCGGGTTGAATAGCCCCGGATCGAACTTGATCCGGGTCGAGAATTTTCGACTTGAAAGTCTACCTTGTCTTCGAACCCTCTTTTTTCATCACCACTGTTTCGAATTTCACCAATCCAGAACTGTGCACCTGGTTGAATTTGACTCGACAGGGTCCGAGCCTTCTTCTCCACTTTGTCTTTTTCCTAAAATCGCATCACCCAATTTCTTATAGCCTACGCACGCGGTTTCTCACACCACGGCACTCTACTTTCCATCGTAAGAAACTTCACCACGTCAAGATCTAAACCGCCACCGACAGTGACCTCGACACCTAACGTCATGACAGCAAGCTCTGGCATGCCGCCTAACAGCATCGCCGTGCATCGACCTCCGAAACCGCTTTAAATCGGAGTGAACCTCGAGAGTTTGAGATTAAATCCATGGACGATTTTGAATTAAAACGTAAATCAGAGAAATTGGTTGCCTACCTGTAAACAGTGTTCGAATATCAAAGAGGTTGATCGAATTTTTAAAATTAGGGTTTGAAGCAAGGTTCGAAAACTCGATTTCGGTTTCGGTCATTTGAAAATTTGCTAGTTTCGTATGATTTCGACGGTTTCGGTTTTTGTTTCGGTTTCGGTCCAAAAGTCCAACTTTTATATTTTTTATGAAAAAGTTAATGATAAATGTTGCAAATAAAAGATTGAGCAGTATTATTTCTCTTTCTTTTACTTCTACTTGGTTTTAGGGAATTTTTGTGATGTTCAAAACTGTAACATATTATATTAACCAGTCATTTTCTACTAGGTCCAGCCCAAAACAACAGCCCAAGACAACGTCAGCCACAAATATTTTGTTAACCCTAATTTATTTAGCCAGCTCAACATATAAAGACCGATACCAAAATGTCTGAGCCCACTTTCAGCCCATTTAAAACCCTAGCCAATACTTTATCTTCATAATCCATCGTTCAAAACCGCTTCAGAGAAAAAACACAAGGCTAGAAAAAGAACAATAGAAAAAGAACAAACGGAAAACGATTTCAAGTTCGAAATGGAAGATCAACGACAAACATCTCATCGCATCGCATGTAGTCACAATCGAATCAGATGCGAACTTTTCGTCGCAGCAGGAAGGTGTTCAATTTGTCGAAGTCGATTCCGAAGTTAGTTCTTGAATTAAATTTTGTTCTCCTTTTTTTGATGTTGTTTTTCTTGTTATTTTAATTGAGGCAACAATTGCGAAAATTTTGAATTTTTTTTTTCATCCACGAACAGCGGGACGAGATTTTGACCTAATCTCGTCCCGCCTCCGGCCGGAACCGAGACAAGATGGCCGGAATCTCGTGGTTCCGGCCGGAATTTCATACCATGATTTGAAGGTTCAAGACAGTTCGACAGTGAAGGAACGAAGTGAAGAGAGAAATAGGGGGTTGAGTTAGATTATATGCAAAACGAAGAGGCCTTTCACATTTCCTGAAAAGATAGGTTAACTGAGTCTCTCAAAAGCAAACAGGGGTAGTTGAAAAATGGTCGGATCAAAAAGTCATCGGGTTGAAATTTTTCGACCCGGAGCTATGACATAACATTTTGGACCAGACGAATTGCTAGCGAGAAGTGTTGAAGAATTTAAACCAAAATACCGTCAACAAGACAACTACTATATGATCATGACAATTATTTCAAGACTCATGCGATATGTTTACGTATATTGATTAAATTTCAACGATCGAAAGGAATGTTTGGAATTGTTTGTGCATGTGTACGAGAGTTGACAAAGCGACATGATTAAAACGAATAAATTTGACCTTTTGATTCACAAAAGTTGAAAATTTTACCTGTAATCTGTCTCTGCCCCAGTTGAAGATTTTGAATTACTAATTACAACAAAGATAATTGTAGACGTGCTCTCCTATTTATACATGGCATTCAGGAATTAAGAGTCACTACTTTACCAAAAAGTCGCCACTGTTGACTACAATTTATTCAGGAATGGTTTGTTCGACGAGTTCAAAGCACATCTCATTTACGATAAGACGTACTTTGGAGGGTAAAATGTTGGTCTGCCTTGTGACAAGGCCATCCACAGACCAAATGATCACGACTACATAGAGACCAAGAATCATGTCTATTTAATAGCTGAGAGTCAGATCAGATCAAAAGCAAAACAAGTAGAATAGTTGTCTACCTGCGGGTCGAACAGATTAGAGGGGCCTTGGGTCGATGGCTTCGAGTCGAACGGTATCAATCCGACCCGACCATCGTCTTGAACCCACGAGGACCTACTACGTCGCTTCATGACCACGTTATCTTGAATCGATGAAGGACCTGCCACGTGGCCATGACCCACGATCCACGATCTAGCCCGCTCTTCTACATGTAACCGCCTCCACTAACATGCTACAAAACCGGAGCCAGTGCCACTTGGATGTAACCGTTCCCGCCTGAATTCCTTAGCCATCTCCTATATGTACACGATCCCAGGGAAGAGAACATGACTTTTTGGCCACTCAAATATTCGAAGTAATATTATACTGCCGCCATTCCTATTCGACTCGAGAGCATTTCATTCATTTTGGAGTGTGTCCTCATAATTTCGAGAGGAATTCGAGTGTTTGAGAGATTCTAAGTGTTGTAATCATAATTCTTTGTTGAATATAAGGATTATAAAGTGGACATAGACTCGTTAATGCTGAACCACTATAAATTTTGTGTGTTTACTTGCTTTTCTTCGTTTTTAGTTTATATTTCTTCATTACTCTTCAAATTCTGATCTATTGAGTGTTAGTACCTTTTTTGGTCTAACAGGCATTTCCTTTAAACTAATTCCCTTATTTGGTAAATGATGATCGTGCAATAATTAAATTAAATTATTCAGGCGACTATATATGAGATGTGGATGCTAATCTCATCTACTTATACCGGTCATTCATGGAGTTTGTTAGCCCTGCACAATGTTTACATCTCCTTATATATCAGTATGAATAAAATTTAATAATAAGATAGAATATCATCAATCTGATTTAGTAACACCGTTTTGGGCTATTATACACTATTTCTAGAAAAAATAAATAACTTATGGACTTATATATTATACGAATTTTTTTTACCTGCATCTTTTTGGATATGTATGAGGAATCTTGCTACTTGTATATTTTTGTGGATATGATAGATCTTGAAGTGACATTTTTTTGCCATAGTTTGACAGTTTGATTAAAATCTCTATTAAGTTTCAAAATACATAAAATATCATTGTTAAAAAAATATGTAGATTAGGTCTCTATTTTATCATTAAAAAACAACGTAAAAACTTTGAAACTTATTTCAGTTTATAATTATCTTAATATTTATGTCAGGAAAAAAAAAATGCATGAATAACAAAAAAAACGAAAACAGTAAGCTTTAAGAAAACTTAAAATGTATGTAATTATTCAAATATTGATGATATACGTGAAATTATAGTCAATAATCATATAATTTCATGCAAATTTTCGTGACTATTTTAAACTTTATTTTAAATTATATTCAACATCATATTTATTGCATAAAAAACAAGAAAACATTAGAATGAACACTAACAAACAGACCACTTCCAGTGGAAAATTGCAGACTAACATTCAATTTTATAGAATAATCGCAGACATTTTTGTAGTTTTTTATGTCTACAAATAGGCTTATTGAGTGTATATTTGTGGATATGTATACAATTATTAAATAAATATTTGCATATATGTCCATAATATATATCAATAAGCGTAGACACATCTGCACTTATTCCTTGTTTTAATCCGGTTGCTTATTTTTATTATTTACAATTTTATGATTTTTTTTTTGAAGTAATTAAACAAAAAATAATAAACAAATTTGCTACAGTAAAATAACTCTAGGGACTCGTTTTACATTTCCTACTTGCACAAGGATCTGCTTTGAATAATGTTTGGCTTTTATGGATATGTGCCTAGTATTCACAATTATAAAATTATTGTGTTTATACAGTTGTATTGTAGTGCTAAAGACATATAAGTACTGATATGTCACACATCTTGAATTTTAGATATATGGATTTATATATAGTTCATTAGGCACCATCTTCTTACAAGTTTTTCCATTGAAATAACTACAAATCATGTCACCAACATTGCACTCACTTCCTATAGCCGTAGCTGTGCCAATACACCAACAATAACCCCCACCCCTCTTCTTTTACCCTACAACAACCGGGGTCTGCGTATGTAACCTGTTTTCTTGTTAAAGGTGGATACCCAGTGTTAAAGGCTCCCGTACTCAAGCGCAAGGACTTCTCAAGTCAGTCTCCCGTGTCCCGTCCTGGTACTATTCACTGCTTTCCGGGCTCTATGGGTGGCCGATTAGCGCGCGCAGCCTTTCCCTCACATTATGTGAAGAGGGCGGGACTCGAACCTATGCGTTTCAGATTATCAGCCAGGCACCACCTTCTAACCTGTTTTCTTGTTGCGAAATTTATTTTTGCACAGCTCGTTTATGTTGAGATAAAGGTTGTGTGAGGCTGCTGAGCAACAATCTGAGCCCATGTCATACATTTTTTTAACCTTTTTGTTGCAAACTCATCTTTGCACAACTCACATTTGCACTAGTATAACGGTAGTGTAAGGCTGCTAAGTGTCGATCTGAGCTCGTTACACACGACCTTTAAGCCTTTAAGTTTTAACCTTCAATCCCAAAAATTAAAAGATTTGGTTTTTTTTCTGACAGTCTCTTGTGAATTTGGGATAAAACTTTTGTACCAGTCCTTAGTACCTTGTAGGAATTCATTGTCATGAGAAGTGCTTAGAAGCATTTTGATGTTCATTCGAGTTGCGTTGGCTGGTAAAAAGCAAAATCCTCTGAAGGAGGGGAACCAAGCAACAGTTTCCCCACTTTATGCTCTTTCAGTTTTTTATTTTTTTTGAAACTGGAATTCATTTTAGTTATAATATCTTGGGTTTTAAGCATAATAATTATCTCTATCTGGCTATTGGTTTAAACGTCAACATTATGCTTGACTGTTATTTAATCTTGGGTTGTAACTGATGTATATATATTACCTACACATCGTTTTCGTGCCATCAAACGTTAATTAATTTCTTGCATCACACTGTACAATTAAGCTTATCTGAGTGTCACTTTCTGCATAATTTGCATTTAACAACATTATGCATACAAGGCATTGATATGCTTAATCAATTTAAATAACCAATACCTTCTTCATGAAATTTAAATACATAAGCGTTGAAGCAGCATGATATTATTTTGGTATAAACATGCAGCTGTTTGAGTCACAGCCGCAAATTATGCACTCCCTTGTCTGATCATGGGACCGAGTTTCGATTAAAAGGTATGCATTATACTTGCCAATTTTCCTTCATGCTTTCATCGTTTTAAAACTGAAGTTCGCACGTAGAGACTAGATTTTAGTATAGGGCTTATAGAGAAGACCTGTTATTAGTTTGGGTGGAAGGCTGTGGCAATTATTTTCGTAACATATATTTATATATACTGGATTATTAGTTTGCAGTTAGAACCTCAGACAGCGTAAATCTGGGAACTAAGAATTCTTGATGCTTCACATCGTTGACAAGTTAGTCCACGCATATTTTCTTCATGACCCTGCAAATTTCAACATTATTTTCCCTTTTTGTTGAAATATTATGTGATTTAGTTTATAAATGAAAATGATAGCATTCTTATTATTTCATTGACATAAAAATCACATTCTGCCATTATAGATTGCTTACTTTACATTTACCTTTCTCGGGTTGTAGTCTTGTATATGGTTTCATCTTAATCACCGACCATATATAAGAAAATTACTGCATTTGAAAAAGTTGATTTGCTCATCTATCTTTCCAAATTTCGTTGGTAAATGTATTTGTTCTACATTATATGATAATTTGAACTCTTTAACATCTCATTTTTAATGGACATATGCCATTGTGTCATAGACATGAAGAAGCAAAGTGTTATCAAACACCTAAACTCAAAGCTGGTTTATTTTAATCACTCACTAAGTCATATACGCACAAAAGAAAATTGTAATATAAGTTTTCTCATACTTCACACACACACACACACACACACACACACACACACACACACACGTGGCTGACGTGGGGGACTTCGTGATGGAGCCAAGTAAGGGAGACCGCGGATCCTGGCTGATATATATACATTTGTTTGTTTGTTTATTTATGCTTGTATGTATATGTGTGTGTTTAGTGTTTGATAGGTAATGTATCTTTTAAGTAACATTTGAGTGTATATCTGCAGAAGTACATGAAAAATTGTCTTATATTAATCAGTATGATAATAAACTGAGTAAAATATATCACCAAAAATTAATTCCTTGTAGAAAAGCGTTGGAGTTGTTAGTAAGTGGTATGAGGTCCAAACCACAACGGTAGAAACAAATTGGTATGCTAATCATCTGAGAATGTGGCATTGTACAATAAGTACTGTAGAAATTTACGGATAGTCTGAATTATCCGAGAATTTGGAGGGGGAGGGTGGATGAACTTTTTTTTTTTTCTTTCAAGAATTTCTTTAGCTATGTTATTTAAGGAGGTTTTGATGTGCAATTGAATGACAAACGTCAATTGTAAACTAGAATGTAAAGTTAACAGACCAGAAAGAAACTTCAAAACTGACATCAGTTGACGATTCTAAAAGATGGAAATAAATAACACACATAAAAAGAAGCATCCATGGTTTACTCCTCACAAGAGGTGTGACTTACATCAAAAATTCCACACAACACCCCCCCCCCCCACCCCAAACTCAAAAAAAACACCGCCATGTTATTCTTGAAGGCCAGAAATTGATGTGGCTAAACATCCTCACCCTTCAACAATTTGCCTCCCCTGATATCCTCCACTGGATGTCGAATTCTGGCTTTTCACACGTTAGTCTTTTTTTTTAAAAATAAAAAAAAATAAAAAAAAACCTTTTTTGGTGCTAAATCTAACATGTCCAGTATTTGGTTTTAAATTACAGCGAACTTATTTTTATTTTCATCTTTATTGTATAAGTTGGAATGATTGGTTATGGATTTATGCCGTGCAATTAGGGCAATGTTGCAATGCTCTTGAGGAGAAAATGACATCAAACAATAAGTTGTTGGAAATAAAATTATACAGTCTGTACCTTAAGATTATAAGAGACAACACTATACTTTATTATTAAGCCAACTTAAATTGTGGATGGTTTGGTTATAGAAATATGTCAGTGTCACTTAATCATAAAATCAATGCCTTGTCCACTTTTTTTGTGTTTGTAAAATGAACATATATTACAATCCACTTAGCTCTTGTTATGTTGTTTTTTATTTTCTAAAAAGAAAAATTCCACGAAACTAGAAAAAATAAATTACTGTGCCAGTAGTGAAATGGTCATTGTATTTTGTTACCTGATAAAATGAGATCATATTTTGTTCATCACTTTGAATCTTGTCGTAGGTTCACATATTCATGTTTCTTGTATATTTGGATTAGCCTTTGAGATTTGTTACCAGAGGAGAAAAATGATGCGCTCTTCAATGATTCTTCAATCAAAGAAATCCTTGTATAAACTAAAATATGCAAGTAGTTACAAGATTGAACATGCGAACAGTGAACTTTATTTAGTTTTAGTAGAAACTCTACCTTTCCTTCCAGTAACCGTAATGTTTTTCACACATAGAGATGATATCGTGTTATTGTCACTAGCAATGTAAATCGACACGTAATATAATGTGTGTGACTGTTGCAGAAACATAGTTTCAGCTTTTTACTAAAATTAAAAAAAAAAAATCCTTTAGAGTTTAGACCTTAGGGTCTCTCGTTGAATTTTCTTTTGCAAGTAGGCCAACTTGGCTGGGTCTGTATATATGTGAGCATGCCTTTGCCAACATTTGAAATAAGCATTGTAGCCCGTAGTCCCTTTCAACATTTTAAAGAAGAAAGAGACATGAATCATAGTCACAATGAAAATGCCTTACATAGTAATTTTTGGAAAAGGGACATAAACAATCTTCATATACCTTTTTTCCTTTCACCTATTAACACCCTGTAAATTAGTTTACACACCTGGCTTTTGACATAAAATCTTTTATTCCAATTTCACCCTTAATAAATAAGTAATATTTTGTTTTTGATGTCGTTAACTGGAAAACCACGTATAGACTTAGCATGGTAGGAACTAAAACCTCATCCAAATAGAGGGAGGCTGTGAAGAAAATCAACAAGAGTGGGGGAAATGCTGAAACAATATAACCCATGCTTAGCATAAGCGCTGGAAAATTCTAACCCATGCTACGAGCTGGCCTTGGGATAAATAAAACTCATCTCACGCCTTGTCTTCTTGGGCCTATATAAATGAGTCTATGTAATGAAAATTAGTGTACCCCTCTCTGTGATCTTCTCTTTAAGCATTAATAAAATTCTTCTCCCCTTAACCGATGTACACTATTATATCGATAATGAAACCACTTTAAGAATTGGTGTGTTAATTCACATTTGTCGTGAACAACCCAAATTGGGTGCATTAATAAAATTCATTTATTATTATTTGGTTAATTTCACATTTGTCGTGAACAACCCCAGTAATTTTATTTGATTGTTTTATTATTCTACATACTGATCCTATTTGTTTCTTAATTTATCGATCGTTACCGGATATGATAATTATCCGCTATCCGCCTGTATCAACGGATGCGGATATCCGATATCCGAAAATGATTTTGAATGCGGATACAAATATGACACTATCCGCATCTGAAAGCATCCGTTGACAGCTCAAGCAGCGATATCTAACGTAACAGAGCACTAGGTGCTTGACTCAGGGGCATTCATATGACACCAAATATGTGCAGTCAAGGCGTGCGCCTAGACGCAAAAGGCGTAAGGCACAATTAGTGAACATATTTAGAACTCAAGGTACAGATTTTAGTAAAGCGCAAAAAGAGCGAGAAAGTCCCAAAATGCAAGAAGGCACTGCACGTTTAAAAGCATGTTTTTTTTTTTTGGTTGTTTTTTAGAAAATTGAAATTTTCCGTTTTTAGCTTAGTCCAAAATATAAACTCAACAAAAACCTTTTCTACTTGGTCGGTATCGAAGTCGAACCCGGAAAATACTCAATAAAATCGAAAAAATAGAAAGTTGCTAACCAAATTTTTTTTTTTTTTTTTTTTTTTATAATGCTGCAGCAACAGAAATGTTCAACTAAGATGCACCAAAAAAGGGAAGGTGCAAGCTTTGGGTTTTTTATGCCTTTTCGCCTTCATTACCTAGCATTAAACAATTATTATTTAAGCTTTTTTATTGTAAAAGATGAAAGTGCAATCCTTATGAAAAATGATGCTAGTTGTAGAGTCATGTGAGAAAGTACAGTTCAAATTAGCATGTTTGGTGATACACACTTCACCTGGTGTTTGCTATATTTCGGATCTTCGAAAGTCATTGATTTTTTAGGATAGTTGGCATTCATGGGATGCAAGGTGACTATGAAAAATGATGGTTTAAAGATTTCTAGATGTGCACTTGCCTTGATGAAGTGGGTGTGTTTCATAACCCACTGAATCTGCTGAAGGAAACCACAGTTCTTGGAGAGTTCTATATTGAAGTGGATAGTTCTCGTGTTTTTGATGCCACTAGACTTTGACATTTACGATTGTGTCATATTTTGGAGTGGGGTTAGAATTGCTTCACCGTCTGATGATCAAAGGAAGCTTCGACAAATTGGAATTTTGCCAGGAGTGTGCTGGAAAAGAAGATGAATGTATCTTTTGGAATTGAACTTGATGACTCAAAGAAAATGCTTGATTATGTGCGTACAAATGTTGGAGGGGCAGTATCCACTACTTCCATTGGAGGAGCGAAGTATTTTATTTTCTTTATTGATGACTTTTCTTGAAAAGGTTGAGTGTATGTCATGAAGAGCAATCAGAAAGATTTGACAGGTTTAGGCGTAAAAAGCACTAATTAAGAATAAGGTTGCTTGTAAGTTAAAGGTGCTTAGATTTGATAACCATGGTGAATTTATTTGTAAGTTCTTTATTTTTGTAAGTAGCACAATATTCAGATATATTTACATGTATCAGGATATCCGCTATTTAATGGGTTTGCTGAGAAGATAAATTAGACTCTACTTGAGGAGACACATTGTTTGCGGTTGACGGCAGGCTTGTCTAGAGGCTTTTAGGCTAAAGCTTTATGGACTGCAGCGCATATTATAAATGGATTTCTGTGCTCAGCTACGTATGGGAAGACTCCAAAGGCGAAACATAGGGGTAAAACAGTGTATTTTGGTTACTTTCGTATTTTTGAATGGTCCTGTTCACCGTGTAGGTGATAGTAAGCTGAAGGTGGAGCGTACATGAGCATATTTACGAGATACAAACATGATATCAAAAGGTATCACATTTGGAAATACTGAGCATTTCAGACATGTAATTTTTAATAAATCTACAATTTTCAATTCTAATGAGGAGTTACCTATCACATCAAATGAGCCTGATAGGCCTAAAAGTTGGAGGAAGTTCTCATATTTCAGTCTAGTGGTAGAATTGTTGCTGTGAGAGGTGTATATGTAGTCGATGAAACATCACAAAGTAGTCCACATATCCCTCTAGTAGTATGGGTGATGTGCATGAGACTAGAGAGTTCGATTGAGTTGAAAGAAGTTCAGGTAAAGTTGTATATATCCAGGTCAGTAATATGACTATAGGTCATCCGATAGGTATGATGATTGTCAGTATGCGAACCTTAGCCTTGGTGATTAGTTTGATTATGTCCTACATGTGGTTTATAATGAGCTATTTGATCTTAAAGAAGCTATGAAGTGGAATGATAGCTCGAAATGGATGTGCATTATAGAAGAGGTCCACAGGAGTTAGAGTCGTTGAAAAAAAATAAGAGTTGAGATTCGGTATCACCTCCATAAGGAAGCCAAATTGTAGGTTGCAAGTGGATACTGAAGATAAATGATGATGATGAAAGACACGATAATATTAGTTGCTAAATGGTTTTCATAGAGGAAGGGGGTGAAGTATGATGTGATATTTTCTTCCATAGTGAATCATACCTTCATTTGCATTTTACTTGCTGTTGTTACTCATGACCTGAAGATGAAGCAACTTAATATGAAGAACATTTTCCTACTTGATAACTTGGGGAGAGCATTTATATGAAGCAACCATAATGATTTGCATTGTTATTACGGCGCTCGACTAGTCTTGACTAGTCGTTGACTAGTTGACATTGGAGCATCGACCGGAAGAGTCGACTTGCCATTAGTCGAGCTCGAACCGTAAATCACGAAGTCGAAGTCGAACACTAAATCACGAAGTCGAAGTCGAAATCACGAACGTGAACTCTAACTCACGAAGTCGAAATTGACCCCAAATCACGAAGTCGAAGTCGAAATCACGAACTACAACCCTAGATTATGAAGTCGAAGTCGAACTTGTTTTCTCAGTATTACCCGAAGTTGAACCTATTATAAACCGCAATTATCTATTAATACACTGCAAAGATGTATATATTTATTTATTTATACACTGCAATTATGTATTAATATATATATATATATATATATATATATATATATATTTATTTATCGACTAGTTTACGTCTAGTCTATGACTAGTCCGACTAGCTGGACCTCTACTAACTCGACTTGCCGCCATAACAACCATGATGATTTGTTGTAAATAGGAAACAAAATTGCATTTGCAAATTGAAGAAGTCACTTTATGGACTCAAACAGTCTCCTAGACAATGATATAAGAGATTTGACTCTTTTATGCTTTCGCTTGGTTTTTATCGTAGTACTAAAGATGCATTTGTATGTACTTCAAGCATTTAAAGAGTGTTATTTGGATGTATTAACTCTTGTATGTGGATGACATGTTGACTGCTTCTAAGAATAAAGCTGAATTGATAGTTTGAAGATGAAGATAAAAAAAGGAAAATAAGATGAATGATAGCAAAGAAGATTTTGGGTGTGCAAATCAAAAAAGGCTAAAAATTAGGACTTTCAGGCTCACTTAAACAGTATTTTAGGAAAATGCTTGTTTGATTTAGCATGGGCAGAACAAAAACAATTAGTACACACATGGTTTTGCACATACAACTTCCCAGTGAACGCTCTTCGACCTCAGAAAAAAACAAATCTTACATGGAGATGGTGCCCCATGCAAGTGCAATTGGTAGTTTGATGTATGTTATAGTAGGCCTAACATTGCATAGGATGTTGAATTGATTAGTGGATATATGACAAATCCAGGAAAGACGCATTGATATGCAGTAAAATATATTTTTAGATAACTTAGAGCAATACTAGACCGTGATCTTGTTTTCGGTGATAGAGATAGAGATTTCAACTTTACATGAGTTTGTGATTTTGACTACACCAACGGTAAATATCGAAGGAAGTCAACCTCATATTATGTGCTCACTCTCGAAGAGACAATTATTGGTTGGAGTGCGAGGTTGCATATTGTTGCTTTGTCTACTACATAGGCATACTTTATGGCTGTTGTTAAAGCAATTAAGGAGACATATTTAAGGCGGTTGACTTGTGATTTGAGCTTTGTGTATGATGAAGTAGAAACAAACTGCGGTAGTCAAAATGCAATTCACTTGGTAGGAAATTTGGTTTTCAACTATAGGACGAAGCACATAGAGATGAGAGAATCATTTCTTACCTCATTGAATAAAGAGAAGCCAATCATCTTTAGAAGACTCACACAGAGAAGAATGCAGCAGACATGTTCACCAAGTTCGTACATGCTGTAAAATTCCGCATATCAAGGTGCTAGGTGTCATATAGTGGCATGGAGAATAGAGAATTGGTAGATGGAGAAGTTTATCTTCATCGAGAAGGTTATAGATCCTACAAATATATGTTTAAGCACTTTGTTGGTGGACGGTGGCGATGGCAGAGTTCATCGAAAAGTGTAATGAATGATGACATTGCCGAAGCTTATTGAAAGAGTATCTGTTATGCTGCAGCACTGTTTGAAGTGCTTTTGTTGGAAAAAAATGATACAATATTGGGTTTTTGTGATTTTGTTTAGTTCCACATTGCATGATAAGTTCGCTCTTCATTTCTAAAACCTTAATATAAGGGAGCCCCATGCAATACATAAAAATCTCACATTGTTAATTTCAGTTCAGTAGCAAGCTTTTGCATTTTGTGGCGCATTACATGTTTATGAAGCACCTCATTTGGCTACATATTTTTAAACTAGTGATGCATATACATACATACATGTATGTGTGTGTAAGTTTCAAGTTGCACAAAATATTCTACCTGCGTTAATGCATGATTATTCTGTTCATTTTCATCTGTGTATTAATCTATGTAAACTTTTGTTGAGCCGCTTGAGTTGAACAAAATATGCATCACCTGCTTGATAAAAATGTAGCCAGAAGAGATGACTCAAGGGTACTAGAAAATGCAGAAACTCGTTATTAGACTAGAATTTAAGATATTCTTGATAACTTTTGTGTCATGACGAAATTTCTAACTTATTCAAATATACATCTGAAATCGACATTTAAAATAGGTATTTTTGATTGAAATGATACCTGCGAGCTTTTAAGAGGATCAAAGTGGAGGAGGGACGTTTATAAATGAATAGTTACGAGGTACACAATGAATGCCAGAATGAGTTTCATAGGTGATGCTGTAAATGTCATCGCTGTTTCAGTATAAAATCTTTTATCCCAACTAGTACAGTATCGTAATCTTCGGGTTACTGCTGATCGTATTTACTATTTATTTAGTACAAAATTTTCAGTAAAAAACGAAAAGAAATCCTTAGTTTAGAAAATAAATGCTGGTAATCAATAAAGCAGACTAGCAGTAGGTGAACTGGGAACTTATTATTCATAATGGAGTAGCTATATAAATACCTACCACTACCAGGCAACTGTTCTCACATCACACTCACATTCACTATTTTTGCAAAGGTCATGTCCAAGGTACTCAACGCATTTTCTTTGTTTCAAACTATGTTCAGTTTTTCTTTAATGATGATACTATCTTTTATCTTTCTTGTTTTGGTATTATTTGGTGCAGAAAACCGTTGTGTCGGTAGACTTATTATGCCCGACATGCAAGAAAAGGGTAATGAAGTCGATAGCCAAAATAGAGGGAATAAACTCTATAGTTCTCGATCCATCGAAAAACACAGCTACAATAGTGGGTGATGCTGATCCTGCATTGATTATAAAAAGGCTAAGGAAATGCAGAAGATCTGCCACGTTTGTAAGCGTCGGTCCTGCTAAGGAGGAGAAGAAGGATGAGAAGAAAGATTCAAATCCCCCACCTCAGAAAGCCTGTCAAAAATGTGATGTTTGGTACGTAGTTGCTGAGGACGAGTACAATTTCTGTTCAATATTGTAGTGTCATGGTTAAATGTTTGCCATGTGAAATTCATACTTGAGTCTTGGGTTCTTGATGTTCTCTGATGTTACAATTTGCAACGGATTGAGTTGATGAAAGATGTTTTACTTTTTCCTGCTGCTTAAATCATACAAGTTAAGATTGCTTTTTTTGATTTTGCATGACGGCCTCTGTGTGCTTAGAATTTGAGTCTACTTGGTGTTGTAACATGTAAAGCTCTGTTTAAAATGTTTTGCATTTGCAATATGCATTCAAAATGCAAATCAAATCCTCTGTATTCAAAATTCTCTATCCCTCTATATTCAACCAATCAGGACTATTTGAATTACACCTTTTTGCAATTAAGTCATTTTTCTCTCTTTGACTTAATTGCAAAAAGATGAAAAAATAAGAGTCCTGATTGGTTGGAAACTGAGGATTTTGTGTACAAAGGATTTGCTCTCTTCAAAATGCATGAAAGATATAATGACGAAAATTACAAAATGATTTTTACATACAAATATAAAAAGTACTAGTTTATTCTGTTTGTTTTTTACACCATTTGAAAGACACGTCAAGTCACCGTCTCATTTTTCGTGATAAATAGAAAATTCCATAAATCAAGTATAAAGAGTTTGTTTGAATAGACTTATATAAATTATCTTTCGGTTTCTTTTTCAAAGTAAAAATGAATTGGATTTGACTTTCAAAAAACAGAAAAAATTACTTGTATAAATCGTTCAAAATGAGTCATTAACATTTTCTCACAATTTACAAGCATGAAACAACAACAATCTAATGTATATGTGCTTAACCCGATGTACAAGTTACTTCAAATGTTAATTCGTTTTCCAATTTTCCAATAGCTATTATCTGAGCTTGGGCTACCAAAATCATGTCCATCGCAATCATTCAAAATTAAATGGGTTAGGTTAAAACCATTTAACTAAATAAATTTATTGGGTTGAACCATCTAACCCAATTATAATTGTTAGGTTAATGGTTTTGACCCATGTGGTCGTTTAACCCAGATTTTACGTCACTTAAGAAATACGATTCATCCAAAAACAAGGGTTCCTCGTTAATTCCGCTGATTTCACGTTTGCTTTTCAATCGACCAAATTAGAATATTTAAAATTATTTAACAACTTACCTTTCTCTCAGCTTCCATCTTCTTTTCAGTTGATCTATTCGATATTTTTGAGGTAAAACACTTTCTTTCTACAAATTGATTTGGAATAATTGATTATTATTTCATTTTCCATTTTATTTGCTCATAAGAGATTTTTGTTGTGTCTTAGCTGCACTTTAATTTAAATTTAGACTCTATGCTCTAAAGATTTCGGGTTTGTGATTTATAACAGTGTATGTAATTTGGTTTTGATTTTTAAATTCAAGCCTACTGTGGATCCGCTTTTTGGCAATGCAATCATACGATGGATTCACGGTTTTCTAAGTACTCGAGACTCGAGTATGAACTCATGGAAGCGTGCGGTGGTCGAAGTCGCGAAGTGTTCGGTAAAGGCTTTGAAGTATGGTTAACCCTTGGAATCGGTATCTCCTTAAAACATGTGGCAAACATGCATCAATCACTCGAAAACACTTGAGCACGCTGTGTTTCTCAACTCAAAAAACTCGGTTCTGGCATCGAGTTAGAATCAGGATTTGGCGTGACAAAGTAGGTGATCAACTCGGTCGGATCAAATAAAAACCCAAGCGCAACACGCATTGTTCACCTCAGAAAACCCAGGTCGAGATTTGTCCCAAATCTCGGATTGGATCAGCTCAAAATATGCGAGCAACTCGAGCATATCGCGCAAAAAACCATGCATGCATCGGGCAGATCACATGAAATCAGGGCGCACTCAGCGTTGTGATTTTGTATCCCCTTTGGGATACGAAACATGTATTTCGTATCCCCCTCCGGGATACGAAATCACTATTTCGTATCCACTCCTGGGGATAAGATACAAAACTCCACAGTTGGGCTTAGCAAATTCTGGACTATACCAGACATAGGTGGTTCGTGTATTTTGGCCTGATCAACACGTGTTGATCACTGAATTTTGGCAAATCAACCAGGATATGAATTTCCTGAAGTTTCTTAGATTTTGGAAAATCAACCAGGATATGAATTTTCTAAACTTTCTCGGATTTAGGCTAACTCTCGAGGAGTTGTTCCAATCCCGGGATTGACACGTTTCTCGGGATATGAATTTTAGGCTGATGCCCAACAACTCCACCTATAAATACCCCATCTCTTGGCATGAATAGGGGTTGGCTATATCGACTTTTAGCTGCTATATTGCATATGGGAAAGCTCTCTTTGGAGCTCATTAATGGCCTCCATGATGGTTTATATGGATTTCGACTATCTCTTGGACTTATAAACTTCACATAGAAGTTTATTGTCAACTCTCGGACATTTGGATTGGCACTTGGTTCGCTTTTGGACATATTTGGACTTGAACACATCTTTTACACATTTTGGCTTGAAGAAGATGATTGTGGCCTAATAGGGAATCAATAAGGGTTTTGTTATTGTCTAATACAACATTGTAAACTCAAAGTTTTAAAACTCGGATAATTCTTCTAATTGTAATAATGATGATGAATAATTACATGAAAGTGGACGTAGGCGTTAGTGCCAAACCACTATAAACTAGTGTTATTTACTTTTCCGCATCTTTATGTTTAGATTATTTGGTTAATTTGGATAATTTACTTGACATTAACCCATCGAGTGTTGGCGTGTGCGAGTGACCAATTCCCCACGTCAACATTTTGGCGTACCAGGGAGGAGCATTGGATTGCCTTCGGATTTTGGATTTTAAAGAAAACATATTCTCTTGGATTTCTCTTAGATTTTGCTATGGTTAAGATGAAATAAATAAGTTTAGCTCGCTCAGAAGGAGCAGGGATTGAGGAAAGTCAGGTAATTTCCTCAACTGGAAATCCGTCGAACTATGTTACTCGTGAGGATATCAACAGAGTCGTCAAGGATTTAACTTCTCGATTGGAACATCAAGAAGAGCATTTTCGAAGATAGGAAGCTACTATGAACACTCTTCTCGCTCGACTCGAAGGTTTGAAAGACCGTTAGGCCAAGGCAACTTGGTCGGAACAAGTGCCAGCGTTCCGCAAGGATTAGCTTGGGACTTGGGGGGAAGTTCCCAAAGAAAAACCCAAGTTGACACCACTCTGCAAACAACTAACAGATCGGCTAGGCTCGGGGGGGGGGGGCACCATCCCCAATCTCATTCATGGTTCAGTTCAGGTTTTGGTTAATCAGGTTTTGGGTTTTGGAGCTCGTAATGTTGCTTAGACGTCGACGCACAGTTTTGGATATAGGAACTCTCGTAGTTCTGAATGTTGGATTCGTGCCACTCGAGGCACCTCAGGTTAGGATCGAGCCAAATATTCTTGTTGCGGGCTCAACAGTTCGCTAATACTGGACTTGACACCGGGGCACCCTAGTGCAGATTTGAATGATTAGAATCACTGGCTTAGTAATAGTAATGGAACTCAGATCGCCGATATTATTCGATGATATACTCGAGGCGGGGTCTCTTTCTCGGATTTGGATTGCATCACTCGTAGTTCATTCACTCAAGATATTCGAAATTCTAGGAACCCGCCGGAACTTAAATTGTTGGCATAGGAGGTTTTTAATGGTAGGATGGATCCTATGGTTCACTTGATGCGCTACATGTGCCACATGGAACTACTCTTGTCTTCGGAGAACGTTATGACGAAGTGCTTCCCTCTATATCTCACGAATATTGTTGATATGTGGTTTTGGTAGCTGGAGAACGATTCGATTAATCCTTAACATATTTTGTATGAAAAATTCATCGAACAATTCAGGATTCACATTGCTCGACCCAAGAACGTGATGACTCTTACAACAATTAAGCAAAGGACGGGCGAGACTTTGCATAAGTTTTTGGAGAGGTTTAATACATATGTGGCTTATATCGATCGACTGGAACTTTCTGTGGTTTAGATGGCTGCGGTTTCTGGTGTACTGGATAAGATGGAGTTAAGGATCTTGCTTCAACAGGATCCACCAAAGAACCTTGGTGAATTCTATTTTGCGGAAGACCGATTTCTTAGGGAAGAAGATGCGAGGACTGACAAAAAGGTTCTCGAGGCTAACTCGGTTCGGGGCGAAGGATCGTACAATTCTGGTAAAGGCAAAGGAAAGGCTTCTCCCTACAATGATCGAAGTGTGTGGAATCAACTTAAATATCCTTCATACATGGAGCTGACTCGCCATCTGAAGGAGATTTATCTGGAGTTACACCTAGTTGCTCCCTTAAGGAAGCCTCCTACCAGGGAATCAACCCAGAATGAGAAGGACTCTAGGGGGCACTGCTTATTCTAAGACCTGAATGGTCACAGCACTAATGATTGCAGGCATCTCAGGGATGTGATTAAAGAACGCGTTAGATGTGGCAAACTGGTGCATACGTTCGGAGTCAAGATGCGGTGCCGGGACAGACATGACTGCCTACTCTGGCTCAGGGTAGGAATGTACATGCACCTAGTTTCGGTGGTTTGGTCATCAACTGATGTGTCTTTCTGGATTTTCTAGCTTTGCAACTCTTGGATTATGGTTTGTCGACTTTTCATTTCTCCAGACTCAGCATTTTGGCTTTGCGTATTCTGGTCTTTGGCATTCTATCTTTTGGTTTTCTATCATCTGGTTTCTAGGATTTGTTCATTAGGTTTTCTGGTATTTTGGCTTTACGGCTTGTGGACGTGACTATAACGACCCGTATTTTACGTATCGACCGATCGTAAAATAATTATATTTTATTCCCTAGTGGTTAGATCATTCTTTGATTTTGATATGTTGTTTATGGGGATGTGAGACATGTTAATGACTTTTTACCAAGTTCAAGTATGAACATTCTTCCCTTAAGTTTATTGTTTGGGCTATAACTTTTGATAAGGATCGAATCAGGTGCTGAAATCAGTTCCATTGGATCTAAATGATGGTTTACAATTCCGTAGAGTGGTCAAATGAAGAATTTGGTTCAGCGGTTTGGAAGGAACCGCTGTTTTAAGTTTCAACTGCTCAGGCAGACTGGTCAGCAGCTAATGAGTTGATTAGCCAAGCCCATTAGACCTATGACCTATGGATACAAATTGGGGGATTTGGAAGAGAACTAGGGTTACTCTCTTCATTCTAAACTTTATGTTAGGTGTCTGTGATTCTCCAGTTTAACCTAAAGCCCTATTTCTCCATTCTTTTCATACCAATTCATAGTAGATTGCATCTAGAAAATAGATCATCATCAAAGGAAGTTAGACTGCATCAAATTAGAAGATTATCAGCGTTGTCCATATCTGATCTCATCAGATTTACATCGAATTGGGGATTAGGTGAGTGATAGATGTCTCTCACACAGAAGCAAAGGGTTATATGGGTTAAATCTATGTTAATTTATTTCATATATGTTATAATCACCATAGATCTGATCATATATGTTGAATTATTATTTAGAAACCCTAGGAAAACCTAATTTGATCATGTTAACCAGATAATTGATAGATTAATCATGTTTATACATATGTTTAGATCCAAATTATGCTAATCTCATAATTGTGACATGTTTATGCTTTAATTGGAATTTGTTAATGTTTGTATGATCACGTATTGCTGAATTACTATTTGTTTTGATCGAATTGATTGCATTGCTTGAGCTATTTGTTAGAATTGGCTATCGTAGATCTTAGGATTGAAGAACAGAGCAAATCAAAGGTTTTGATGATCGGATTCTGACGAAACTTGGCGGAGGCGCTCTGGAAGACGAGGGATTAAGACACAAAAATTTTCATGCCAAGTTGAGCTAGGTACTTAAGTCAGCACCGACCCATGATGGGTCGGCACCGACCCATATGGGATGATCAGATGGCGTTGGTTTTGGTGTTATGGCTTCGTGTTGATAAATCGGGGCTTCCTGTAAGATTTCAAATCATTCGGGGTTGATTCGGGATAGGTCGAAGGATGATTATTCGTGACAAGGATGAACCATAAGAAGTTTCAATAGGAAGATCGAAATGATTGGAGAACAGACCGATGGAATGCTCTCGGAATAGGGATGAACCGACGCCAGTTACTTAGCAAAATTTTGCTAAGTATATGCTCGGCATCGACCCATGAGGATGATGAATGGGGAGCCGAGATTTTGTGGGTGTGATTATGATGGTTTTTTGGGGGTTGCTGGTGGAGTTTGGTGACGAATGGACTTTGGATAATTGATGTGCAACTCAATGATGGATGGTGTTCGATTGTGAACTCACGTTGGAGTGGTTGGAGTCGGATTGATGTAACATAGGTCGTGATTCAATATATGATCCAGTACGATGATGAATTGACAAGGTGGAAGTCAATCATAGATGATAATGGAATGGTTCAAGAAATGAATTGAGTCGGCGAGATGAAAGGCTTGACATATTTTATGCACTAAGGAATCGTCGGTAATCGACGTATTCTAGCAGACTCAAAGCAGAGGTATTGTGGGGACATCCGTTAGGATCAGATTCGATAAATCGTGTACCCTAGGCAGTCACGATAGGCCTAGTTATCTTCGTCAAGTGAGGAAAACATACGAGTCATGATGGCATATGGAAGTTTCGCTAGAACCGTGATTTTTCCATTAGATCTTTTGATCGTTGAAAGAAAGTTCGATTATCGATGGATTCAAGGCTGTAATCGGTGATAGCTAGGATATTGGGTGCTATGGATGTTATGGTTGATTTTGTGCTTTCTTCTCCATTTTTCTCTAGGTAGGTTATCACCATAGGATATCAAAAAGAAGCAGGATTGGGATTTGTCCTTTCCTATTTTGTGATGGCATGTGATGGATGGTTTCCACTTGTTAACTTGTTGGTTGCTGGGCAGATCGGGTGGTTGATCCATCTATATTCATACTGCCTTGTGTAACTGTTATTAGTTATTTTATTGTTCACTAAGATGGATGTCTGACTCAAGTTTTTATGTTTCCCTCTTATTACTTTGGGATGCTCATCAGTGTCATTGAAGAGAAGACTGAGTAGCAGGTAGCAGGTTTGGTGTCGTTGTTGTGCGGTGACGAGCAGGAGGTTGACCTATTATTACTATCTATTTAGTATTTCTTTTCTATTTCTGCTATATGTTGATGTTTATTGAGACTCTGAGAGATGTAGTCAGTCATATTGTATTCATAGATTCATGTACTGAGATTTACTGTACTTTATATTATATGGTTTTATGAAGATTTGATTTTCCGTTTAGTTATGCTTCACTACTATTTCATGTTGTATATTTTATTATTATATATTATCCATGCGCTGTGAGTTATACGACAGGTTTCAGTTCAAGTTATTCTATCTTGATGATTGTCCCATATCAGCATGGCACGTCATACAACGTACCATTCCTTAGTTCGGTGCAGGAGGTACGAGACGGTCGTCACATTTGGTATTAGAGCTTCGGTTAAATGATTTTACTTAAATTCGAGAACATAAAAGCATTGAGAAACGTATTTGTAATTTTATTTGGATGATCACTATATTATATACGTATATAGTATAGTGTAATAGGTTAGTAAGCACTTGAACACCAATGCGGCTTTCTCTAACGTGAATTGACTCTCGTTTCAGAGTAAGAATGAGTCGACGAACTTCAAGACACATTGCTAGGAATAAGTCTGCGATTGGAGGAGTAGACGGCGATAGCCTGTCGGGAGCTGCAGTTGCTATTCCTGATCATCCTGCTATGTTCGAGGCCATGATGGTAGCGATCATGAGGAGGATGCCCACTCTAGGAGCGACAATAGATGATGGTATT
This sequence comes from Allium sativum, assembly GCA_030737875.1. Classification (NCBI taxonomy): domain Eukaryota; kingdom Viridiplantae; phylum Streptophyta; class Magnoliopsida; order Asparagales; family Amaryllidaceae; genus Allium; species Allium sativum. The sequence goes on from CM060922.1 coordinate 708,949,636, forward strand.
CCTGTGCAGGCACCTAAGGCAGTGGATTTCGTTAAGTTGTGTAAGGATTATATTTCTCTGGATGGTAAGTCGTTTGTTGGGACAGAATCGGTGGTTGAAATTCTGAATTGGTTGGACACTTGTGTTCATATTTTCAGAGATTTGGGAATTGATGATGCAACTAAGAGGAAGCTCGCACCAAGGCATCTGCAAGGTTTAGCAATAGATTGGTGGAATTCTATTACCTTGGAGACACCAAAGGACCAAATTACTTGGGTTCGATTTAGAGCTAAATTTGAGGAGAAGTTTATTTCTATGGTTCAGAAATCGATGTTGTTTAAGAAGTTTGTTGAGCTTAAGCAAGGAGGTCGACCAATGTTCGAGTATGTGGCCGAATTTGAAGTTTTATCCAAGTATGCTCATTCGTATATTGAGATTCCTTATCAGAAGAACGAGAAATTTATTTTGGGATTAGAGAAAGCAATTGATTGACCATATTTATGACTCTTTTGAGAAGTTAGTTGAAAAGGTTTTAAGAAAGGAAAACTTATTTTCACAAAACGTTGAGGCTTTTGTTGGGAATAGAAAGCAGGATTTGAAACCATAGCAAGGTGGTGATAATAAGAAAAAGTGGAATGGAAAAAGGAAACAGCAACAGCAAGGGAAGAATGGGTAGAAGAAACCGAAGGGTGAAGTTACTTGTTATAACTGTCAACAAAAGGGCCATCTTTTCAAGGATTGAAAGAATACGAAGGTGGAAAAGAAGTGTTTTAACTGTGATAAGCCTGGGCATATGAATAATAATTGTCTGGAACCACCAAAGGATAAGCAGGTTGTGAGAGTGTATGCTTTAGATGCGGTTCCATCTTCCACGAGGGGTCCGACTACATAGGAGAAGGGGAAGAATGTTGTTGTGCAAGGTATGCTTTCTATCAGAGATGTTTAAGTTCGAGTTTTGTTTGACAATCGAGCTCGCATTCATTTATATATATTGAGCTTGTTTACAAGTTATGTTTAGAACCTGAAATCGTTGATAGACCATTAGTCGTGACTAATTCAGTAGGGGGTTCATCTAGCCTTTGTACGCTCTATCGTGATCTAGTTTTATCGAGTCATGGTTTCTTTTTTGTATGTGATTGTTTTGTTTTGAACTTTGCTAGATTTGGGATTATTTTGGGTTTGAATTGGCTTAAGAAGTATGCAACTGTTGTGGATTGCGAGGGGCTCGAGGTGACAATAAGGAACGTGGAAGGGCGAACGATAGTGATACGTTGTCTACCAGAGAATGGAGATATGGTCAGCTTTTTAAATTCGCTTTTGATTCCACAGGATGGGTTGTCATCTGTGTCAATCGTACGAGATTTTTCTTATGTGTTTGATGAGGTCATAGGGTTGCCGCCGCAGCGAGATATTGAGTTTCAGATTGATTTAGTGGATGGAGCCAGACCTATTGTTTTTCCTCTTAGGCGGATGGCGCCTAAGGAACAGCGAGAGTTAGAGGTGTAAGTGAACGATCCTTTGAGTAAGGGATTCATTTGGAGAAGCGTATCCGAATGGGGTACACCAGTTGTGTTTGTGATCAAATCCGACGGATCGTTGTGATTATGTGTGGATTATCGTGAACTGAAAAAGGTGACCAAGAAGAAAAAATATCCATAGCCGAGAATCGATGACTTTTTTGATAAGCTTCACGAAGCCAAAATGTTTTCCCAAATGGATTTGGCAACGAGATTTCACTAGTTGAGAGTGGCTAGGGATAGTGTACTGAAGACTGCATTTAGAACACCGTCTGGATTTTATGAGCGGCTAGTAATGTCATTTGGATTGACTAACGCGCCAGCATATTTTGTAGATCTTATGAACCAAGTTTTTAGATATTAGTTGAATATATTCAGACTTGTGTTCGTGGATGGTATATTGGTTTATTCCAGGACTGAGAAGGAACACAAGACACACTTGAGAATTATTTTGGAAATTTTATGGAAACATTAGGTAAGGGATAAATTTTTGAAATATCACTTCTAGAAGGAGGAAGTGAGATTTTTGGGTCACGTCGTGTTGGGACAAGGAGTAGCGATGGATCACACTAAGGTAACAACAATTCAGGATTGGGATCGACCCAAAAATGCGACGGGTGTGAGGAGTTTCCTTGGTTTAACTAGATATTATCAACGATTTATCAAGGATTTCTCTAAGAAATCTACACCATTAACCGATTTAACAAAAAAGAATCAAGTATTCGCGTGGGTTTCGAAGTGTGAGCATGCCATAGGAATCCTGAAAGAGAGACTGACAAGTGCTCCTGTTAACTATTCCAAGTGGAAATGAGAAGATGATAGTATATACTGATGCATGTGGCGCCGGACTTGGAGCAGTGCTAATGCAAAAGGATAGAGTTATGACTTATGCTAGTCGGCAACTAAAGCCGGACGAAAGGAATTACCCGACTAACGATTTGGAGTTAGCGGCGATAGTATTTGCATTTAAAATTTGGAGGCACTATTTGTTGGGAGTTAGATTTGAGTTGTTCACGGATCATAAGTCGTTAAAGTAACTTTTCTCCCAGAATGATTCGAATGTTCGATAGCAGCGATGGTTGGACTTTCTAGCATCGTATGGTTTCAGAATAGCTTATACTCCGGGAAAAGGTAACGCAGTGGCTGATGCATTAAGTAGAAGACATGTGAGTCTAGGGGCCATGTTTGCTGAGTGGAAACATCCCGAGTATTTGGCCAGATTTGATTTTAGACCTCATTATGAATTAAAACCCGAGATGTTGCAAGCTTGTCGACTTAGCTTACTCTCATCGAAAGGATTGGCAAAAGCCAAAAACGAGATGATAAGATTCCGTAAATCATTCGAGAGTTAAAGATGAGAGTGGACCCGAGGAATTTAAGGTTTATGAAGTCGATCGAGATGGTTGGTTTCGCAAGAATGGACGAATGGTTGTTCCTGATTTAGAGGGATTAAGGGAAGAAGTTTTAAGAGAGTGTCATCACTCTAGATTGACGATTCATCTTGATGGTAATGAAATGTATCGAGATATGTTACTACTGGGAAGGTATGAAAAGGGATGCCGGGAAATTTATCTTGAAATGTATGAACTGTTAGTTGGTTAAAGCCGAGTGGATTTTTACAACCATTGGAAGTTCCTACATGAAAACGGAAGCAAGTGTCGATGGATTTTATTAATGGATTACCTAGGACAAGAACAGGGAATGATAGTATTTGGGTTGTCATGGATCGTTTAACCAAAAGCGCAAGGTTTATTCCTGTCAGATCGACTTGGACAACATCGAAACTGGCTGAGCTATATCTTAAGTGGATAGTTCGATTCCATGGAATTCCGAAGAGTATTGTTAGAGATCGAGATCCGTTATTCACCAGTAGATTCTGGAAGAGCTTCCAAGAAACATTGGGAACCGAGCCATGTTTGAGTACAACTTATCATCCCGAGAGAGATGGTTAGATTGAGAGGGTTATCGAGTATTGGAAGACCTTCTAAGATCTTGTGTGCTAAATTTTGGAAGATCGTGAGAAGATCATCTGCGTTTAGTCGAGTTTTCTTACAACAACAGCCACCAGAAGAGTATTGGAATGGCACTGCATGAGACATTGTATGACAAGCCGTGTAATTCTCCATCCCGTTGGTTAGAGGTTGGAGAGAAGTTGGTACTTAGGCCAGAGATGATAATAGAAACTCCGGATAACATCGAAGTTGTTCAGCAACAAATGAAAGCAGCCCAAGATCGTCAAAAGAATTATGATGATAAGCGGTGAAAGGATTTAGAATTTTCAATCGGAGATTTGGCATTTGTTAAGGATTCGCCTTTACATAATGTTGTTCATTTTGGAAAGAAATGAAAGTTAGCAAGAAGGTTTGTTGGACCGTTTCTGATTAGCGAGCGTATTAGAAAGCTTGCTTATAGGTTGGATTTACCTGAGAAGAAGGAAAGTGTGCATAATGTGTTTCATGTCTCGTTTCTACGGAAGTTTGTGCATGACTCGAATGTTGTGGTATCTCCAGATCAACTTGAAGATTTAGAAGCCGAGCCCGAAGTTTTTAGGCTTCATAAGCCGCTTTGCGTCGTAGGGAATGGCACGAAACAACCTATGAGGAAGCTTGTTAAGCTAGTCAAGGTACAATGGGGTGAGAACGATAACTATTGAACATGGAAAACGAAAAAGAATATGAGGTCGACCCATCCAGAACTCTTTGAATGGTATGTCTCATATATCATATCTTAGTTGCACCACCGTAACTTGCACTATTAGAAGTTCTGCATGTTAGGATAGGATATTCGATGTATGGATTGTTGGATGCTAGATTGCATGGTAGATTGGATGCTCATGGATGGTAGGCATGTGGAATGCCTTGTTTGCTCCTGTTTTCTTGGAATTTAAGGGGTGAAATTCCAAAAGGGGGGAGAGGAGAATGTAATGACCCGTATTTTACGTATCCACCGATCATAAAATAATTATGTTTTATTCTCTGGTAGTCGGATCATTCTCAGATTCAGACCTGTATATTGCGTTGCTTTAGTTGTTTTTTATAATTGGTTGTGGTAGATCTTAGGATTGAAGAACAAAGTAAATTGGAGGTTCAGATGATCTGATTCGAACGAAACTTGGCAGAGGCTCTCTGGAAGATGAGGGATTGAGGCATGAAATTTTCATGCCAAGTTGAGGTGAGTACATAGGTCGGCACCGACCCATGTGGGTTGATCGGATGGCATTGGTTTTGGTGGTGTGGCTTGGTGTTGATAAATCGGGGCTTCCTACAAGATTTCAAGTTATTCGAGGTTGATTCGAGATGGGTCGAAGGATGATTATTCGATACAAGGATGAACATCATCAAGGGAAGTTAGATCACATCAGATTGCATCAAATTCGAGAATTATCATCATTGTCCAGATCTGATCTCAACAGATTTACATTGAATTGGGGATTAGGTGAGTGATAAATATCTCTCACACAAAAGCAAAAGGGTGTATGAGTTAGATCCATGTTAATTTCATTTATATATGTTATAATCACCTTAGATCTGATCATATATGTTTAACTCTAATTTAGAAACCCAAGAAAACCTAATTTGGTCATGTTAACCGGATAATTGATAGATTAATCATGTATATATATGTTTAGATCCAAATCAGTTAGATCTCATGGTTGTGATAAGTTTATGCTTTAATTAAATTTTTTTCATGTTTATATGATCATGTATTTCTAAATTACTGTTTGTTTTGATTGAATTGATAGCGTTGCTTGAGTTGTTTTTTAGAATTGGTTGTCGTAAATCTTAGGATTTAAGAAAAAAGCAAATCGGAGGTTCAGATGATTGGATTCAAATGAAACTTGGCAGAGGCGCTCTGGAAGACGATGGATTGAGGCACGAAAATTTTCATGCCAAGTTGAGCTAAGTACATGGTTCGGCACCGACCCATGTGGGTTAATCGGATGGCGTTGGCTTTGGTGGTGTGGTTTGGTGTTGGCAAATTTCGGCTTCTTACAAGATTTCAAGTCATTTGGGGTTGATTCGAGATAGGTCGAAGGATGATTATTCGAGACAAGGACGGATCGATAGAATTTTCCATACGGATGTCGAAATGATTGGAGAACGGGTCGGTGGAATTCCCTCGAGATAGGGATGGACTAGAGCCAATTGCTTAGAAAAATTTGGCTAATTGTATACGTCGGCACTGACCCATCATGGGTCAGCACCGACCCATCATGGATGATGAATCGGGAGGCGAAATTTTGTGGATGTGATTATGATGGTTTCCGGGGGTTGCTATCGGAGTTTAGTGACGAATGGACTTCAGATGATTGATGTGCAACTCAATGATGGATGGTGCTTCGATTATGAACTCATGTTGGAGTGGTCGGAGTTGGATTAATGTGACACTGGTTGTGGTTCGATATACGATCCGGTACGATGATTGATTGATAGGGTGGGAGTCAACCATGGATGATAATGGAATGGTTCGAGAAATGAATTGAGTCACTGAGATAAAAGGCTTGTCAGATTTGATGCACCAAAGAATCATCGGTAATCAAATTGTTCTAGTAGACTAAAAGCAAGGATATTGTGGGGATGCCCATTAGGATCAGATTCAATAGATTGTGTTCCCTGGGCAGTCGTGATAGGCCTAGTTATCTTCATCGAGTAAGGCAAACATACGAGTCATGATGGCGTATAGTATTTTAGCTAGAAACGGGGGTTTTCCATTAGCCCTTTTGATCGTTGAAAGCAAGTTCGATTGTCGTTGGATTCTAGGCTCTAGCAGGTGAAAGCTAGGATATTAGATGTTATGAATGTTGCGGTTGATTTTGTGCTTTCTTCTCTATTTTTCTCTGGGTAGGCTATCATCGTAGGATGTCAAAAAGAAGCGGGATTTGTCCTTTTCTATTCTACGATGGCATATGATGGATAGTTTTCACATGTTAACTTGTTGGTTGCTAGGCAGATTGGATGGTTGATTCGCCTATACTCATAGTGTCATGTGTAACTGTTGTTAGTTATTTTATCGTGCACTAAGACTGTTGTCTGACTCAAGGTTTTATGTTTCCTTCTTATTTTCTTGGGTTGTTCATCAATGTCATTGATGAGAAAACTGAGTAGTAAGTAGTAGATTTGGTTCCATTGATGTTGTGCGGTGACGAGCAGAAGGACGACATACTATTACTATCTATTTAGTATTTCTTTTCTATTTCCACCATGTGTTGATGTTTTTTTTAGACTTTGAGGGATGTAGTGAGGCATATTGTATTCAGAGATTCATGTACTCAGATGTATTATACTTGAGATTTTATGGTTTTATGAAGATTTTATTTTTCGTTCAGTTATGTTTCACTACTATATCATGTTGTATATTTTATTATTATATATTATCCATGCGTTGTGAGTTATACGATAGGTTTCATTTTGAGTTATTCTACCCTGATGATCATCCCGTGTCGTCCTGGCATGTCATATGGTGCACCATTTCTTAGTTCGGTGTAGGAGGTACGGGAAGGTCGTCACAATGACCCTGCTTTTACTCGGGTCTCTAGCTTTTGTACTTTGGCTATTTAGTGATCAAAACTCTGGTTTTCTGTCTTTGGATTATGGTTATATTGGATTTGGCCTCCTCGATATTATGCTTCTTGATACTATACCTCTCGTTTACCGGCTACAAATGGCTTTTATTCAGATCACGTAATATACCGGGTTAGGACTTAAACCATATACATGCTCTGTACCTGACCATAAACCGTTCACCTCACAATTAACTAATCACTATGGTTTACGTGATTGTGGGAGTTCGAAGGGCATATGTCCGCCTACCCATGTATGGGATTAGGCCTTAATTCCTAGGCATGTTATTTGTGGACGAGAAAGTGTCCAATCTCCTGCACTCGTCTTTGGATTCACTCGGCTTGGAAGTATGAAGGGCCTAAGTCTACTTACCCACGTACAGGGTTTGGCCTTAATCCCTAAGCACGCTCTTTGTGAATGATAAACCATCTGATCTCCTATTTTCATTCGTTTATCTGGCTTGGATTTTTTGAGGGCTATGCTTATCTGCCTATATAATTAGGCTTTAATCCCTAGGCATGCTCTTTGAGGACGATAAACCCTTCAATTTCTTTCACTTATCTATTGTAACCTCGCTCGGGAGTTTGGAGGGCTAAGCATGCCTATCGATGTACGGGATTAGGCTTGAATACCCAAGCATGCTCTTTACGGGCGATGAACCGTCCAATCTCCTTCATTTATTTTTCATTTTCTTGCTTAAGGATGGCTACATCGGCCTACCCATGTATGCGGATCAGTATGACCCATAGGCATGCTCGATACCCGATGCTAGTCCATCCCTTTCAAACTTAACAGAACTCGACAAACTTGAAATCAACAGTGGCTAAGTCGACTCGGCCACCTATGGGATTAGGCCTTAACCCCTAAGCGTGCTCTCTGTTCGACAATAAACTACTATGTTTTACTTCAGATTTATTAAAAACTCTAACCATTTCGCTCGTCCGAACGCTACTTGTGAAGTAAGGAAATATGTAATTGGAACTTCAAACTTTAAGGACTTTGCTCGCTAAGTATAAAAATCTTGTTCCCTAAGAAAGGACTTTGCTTAGGAACGGGCAGGCCATCTTGTCAGGAATTGGCAATGCTGCCTTGCCTAGTGACGGGTAGGGTCCTACCTGCTTGGCTTATCCTTGGTCCTCTTGCAACATTCTGGGTAAGGCATCTTGGACTCTCTGGCTTTCCAATGGTCCTTTTATCACATTCTAGCAAGGGCATCTTGGACCCCTATGGCTTATCCTTATTCCTCTTGTCAGGTCTTGGCAATGACGTCTTAGACTCTTTTGGCTTATCCTTGGTGCTCTTGTTAGGTCTTATCAGGGGCATCTAGGACTCATGTGGTTATCTGGTTATCAGTTATTTCAGCTTTCAAATTCGATCTATTATCTGGTTTGGTTATCTGGTTATTTAATATTTTGGTTTATTGGATTTTGGGTTACTTCAGTTTCCCGATTCTCGGTTATTATGGCAGTCTTGGTTATCTCTCGTAATAAGATTGGGAGTGATCATCGAGTCTCCTTGGTTCTGTTATTCTAGTTAGCGCAATCCGGAGCGATCGTTGGTTTTCTAGATCATTGGTTTTCCCTTAGTATGATCCGTCATGATCGTAGGCTTTGGTTTTCTGGTTCTCAGCAATTGGACTTCTATGCCAACTTCTTTAGGTTCGAGACTTCTGCATTCTCAGTTTTTCGGATTTCTCGTGAAACACATCCCCTTTTCTCAAGGAAAACAATTTTTGAAGGGAAAAATGTTGACCTGCTTTTTGAGAAACTAGCCACACGCCGAATTCACGGTTTTCTATGTACTTGGGACGCGAATACGAAATTATGGAAGTGTGCGTCGTTTTGGTTGAAGTCACGAAGTTCTCGGTAAAGGCTTGGAAATATTGTTAACTCTTGGAATTAGCATCTCCTAAAAACGTGTGGCAAACACTGTCGATCACTCGAAAACACTTGAGCACGCCGTGTTGCTCACCTCAAAGAACTCGAATCTGGCATCGAGTTAGAATCATGATTTAGCATGACAAAGTAGTTGATCAACTCGTTCGAATCAAGAAAAAACACATGCACGACACGCATTGTTCACCTTAGAAAACCCAGGCCAGGATTTCATATCTCACCTCTCGGATTGGATCAACTCAAAATATACGAGCAACTCAAGCTGATCACGCAAAAATTCATGCCCATATCGGGCAGATCACATGAAAATCAAGGCGCACTCAGGGTTGTGACTTCATAACCTCTCATGGGATACGAAAGCATGAATTTCATATTCTCTCCTGGGATACGAAATGCGCATTTTGTATCCCCCTCCGGGATATGAAATCACTATTTCATATCCCCTCTTGGGGATTTGATACAAAATTACATATTTAGGCTTTGCAAATTTTGGACCGTGCGAGACATAGGAGGATCACATATTTAGTCCTGATTAACATGTGTTGATCATTGAATTTTGGCAAATTAACCAGGATACAAATTTTCTAAAGTTTCTTGGATTTTTTCTATATCTCAAGGAGTTGTTTCGATCCCGGGATCAGCATGACTCTTAGGATACGAAATTTTAGGCTAATGCGCAACAACTCCACCTATAAATATCCCTTTTCTTTGGAGCTCATTAATGTATGCCATGGTGGTTTCTACGGCTTTGGACTATCTCTTGGACTTATAAACTTCACATAGAAGTTCACTCTCAACTCTTCGTCATGTGGATTGACACTTGGCTCGCTTTTGGATATATTTGCACTTGAAAGCATCTTTTACACATTTTGGCTTGAGGAATATGATTGTAGCCTAACAAGGAATCAACAAGGTCTTTGTTACTCTCTAATGCAACTTTGTAAACGCAAAGCGTTGAAACTTGGATAATTCTTGTAATTGTAACAATGGTGATGAATAGTTACATGAAAGTGGATGTGGGTGTTAGTGTCGAACCACTATAAACTCGGTGTTATTTACTTTTCTGCATCTCTGTATTTGGATTGTTTAATTAATTTGGATAATTCACTTGACATTATCCCATCGGGTGTTGGCGTGTGCGAGTGACCAATTCCCTACGTCAACACCTACGTTTGGTTTTAATTTCCAAATTTCATGCCTAAATTTAGTCCATTGGAATAAGAGAAAGAAGGGAACCTAATAAATTTACTTCTGTGTGCTTACAACAAACCTACTCTTTTATTTTAAAATCAAAATTTGATCTTTTTGTTCAAGTTAAGAGATTTTATGTAATGAGGACGGAGAGTGTAAACACTACAACAAAAACATCCTTTCGCAACTGTCAAAAACAGTTGTAATAACTCTATTACAACTGCTACCCGTCAGTCTTTATATCCAGAGTTGTAATAGCAACGGACTTTTATACAACACTTTTTGACAGTTGTCGAAATCATTTTTACAACTGCTTTTGGCTGTTATAAAAGGATTTTTTTTACAACTATTTTGCCTGTTGTACTGAATTCTACTACAACTGTTTTTGCCTGTTGTTAAATAAATGCAAAACTATATAAACAAAAGACCAAAACACATTTTGCAAAATAGATAAGCATAAACAATATGATAAAATTAACAATACGCTACAAGCAAATTATATAGCAAACCATTGCAATCTGTGAATTACTTCCAGCTACAAAAACATAACTACAATAATTAAATTTGAACAACATTCTTTACTACAAGATTACAACTCAAAGACATAAACTACAAATCAATTTCAGTCTGCACCATTATTCGTAGCATTGTTCCACTTCCTCTTCATTTTGAAGCGGTAAAGAAATCAGATTTGAAACTGGTAACGAAAAATCTTCAGCACTATTGAGAGAAGTAGCCGAGAAAACCTAACTTGTCCTAGTGGCAGACGAGTGATGAGAAGATGAATTAGCAAATATGGACTACGTTTCCCTATTCTCCTTTTTTGTCAACTGTAAATTGCATTAGCGATTATCATCACTTGAACCAAACAATACTCTAAAACCAGTAGAAACCCATACGTTGCAACCTTATATATAATCCATGCGGATACAAAGATGGAACACCAAATTGCAAATCCCACTATATTGACGCAGTCTACTTCATGGTTTAATTAGCTTGGCCTGCGTTGATGAATTATGAAATGAAATATTTGAAAGATTAGTTTGCCCCTTAGACACTGATAATGTCAATAGATGTAGTAATAAGATAAATGTATTGCTAAGAGTACCGCGATTTCCACTAGAGGCTACCACAATGCTTTTTGGTCGATGGTTAACGGTCGATCAAAGAGGGGTTTGGTCGGCGGTTGTCCACCGAACAAGGCATCAGATTGGTCGCCCTTAACAATCAGCTCGGTTCTCTTACCAATACACCAGTGTAAAGCTATTCATGCTAGATTTTACGAGGTATTTTGAGTAAAATATTTAAAGTAAGAGTTTTATACGATCGTACTTGATGTAAAAAAAACATCCAATTTGAGCGCTGATTTTGGTAAAAAAAAAAGCAAAGCAAAAAAAGGAATCTCTCGGGAGTGACTGGTCTGCTATTCTACTTTCACTCAATCGATAGGTTCATATACTAGTCTTATAGGGATATGGATATTATTGACTTTTGTATTTGACAGAAAAAGCTAAGGTTCATGTGTCTCAATTATTATGAATTGTGCAGCAGTAAATTTAGCATGGAGACATGGTTCAAAATTAAATTTTTGAAACCACAAGAGCATCGGTTAGGCTATATTTCATGTTCCGTTATTAAGCATGTTAGTTGACAGTGAACTACAGTTTTACCATTGAATTCGATAGTACCAGAAAATAGGAAGCGGAGCTCTATGGACTAACAGAAATGACACCCAAACCTTATAAACTGAAATCAATTACAGGATACATACCCACTGTAAATCAGACCGAAGCGAATCGCAAGATCTGATTGTCAGGAGATTCAGCATGAGATTTTGAAGCAGGAAACGATTTCGTAGAAATTCACAGATCTCTGAATGCTTGATTCTATGTGGATCGAACAGACCTAACACCTTCCAGATCCGATCTTTGTAAACTGAAGTATGGTTATTCTCAAGCGTATGAAGGACCGAAAGAAAGGGGAAATTTTCAGCATGCGATCTTGCAATTTATACCTTCAATGCACCGATGTCTTGATCCATTGCAAGTCAATTTTGGTTGCAATATCTAAGATCCGTTGTCGAAAAGCACTAATACTTGATCAACATCGATGAATACCATAGTGCGGATGATAGGGGTTTAGAATAAGTAGGAGGCGATGTTTTTTGTTTGGATTTGGGAAATTGGAAAGAGGGGATGAACAGAGGATCCACGTTTAATTATTTAATTGAGCAGTTGGAAAGAGGAACGCACGAATGAAAATTATGGAGAGAACGACGGTTTAAGGAGGGAAATACGAAGAGTTGGCCAAATTTTTAAGAAAAGAAGCGGTATTTTTTTTTTAGTTTGGAGTGAATTTTTGAATTGAAGCCTAATTTTCAATTGAAAGGGGAAATTGTTAGGTAAGAGCCAAATTCCTGCCATTTAAACTAAAAGAATACTAGCACATACAAAACAAAAAACGTTACTAAAGAAAACCACAAATGAATATAGAAGTAATAATTAGCAATCCATGTAACAAAACCTTAGGTTTTCTCTTTTTTTATTTACCTTTACAGCCACATCACAACTACTTTTATTGTCTGTTTAATTATTTTAAATTTTATTTTACTTTTGTTGAACCTTTTTATCTTTTCTTTTGCGTTTCATCTTTAGCCAACCCCAAATTGTTCGGGATTTATGGCTTAGTTGTTGTTTTATATTTAGTTTAAATTTATCTAAAGTTCAATTTTCTTCAGTTTCAGGAAAGCTTCAAAATTTTGTTTATAAATTTTATGAATATTTCAAAATTCAGTTTAACAAATTTCAGAATTTCTAAAATAATAAAATATAACTAACAAATATTATTAGCATATAATAAATAAATAATTGGAATTAACAAGAAAAAATTAGTTACTAATTGTTGCTTATTTACAATTAATTATTACATTTTAGTTATAATTACTTTAATATTAGTTATTGAAAGTTAATTATTATGTACGTATTACCAATTATTAAAAATTAATAGTAATATTTAGAAACCAATTAATGTTTATTAGTTATTATTTTTTATATATTAATTATTACTAATAAATAGTAATTATTGATTTGTAAGGTTACTATTAAACACTGATTATTAATTATTAAAAGAACAAAAGAATTACAAAAAAAAGAAGAGCTGTAATATATATATCTATTACAACTGACAAAAAAGAACAGTTGTTAAAAATAGTCATCTATTACAATTAACAAAATGAGTTGTAATAGATACTATTACAACTGATAGAAAAGAGAAGTTGTCAAAAATAAGAATCTATTACAACTGGCGGAAAGAAACAGTTGTAATAAGTATTTATTACAACAGACAAAATAAAAGAGTTGTTGAAAACTGGTTCATTACAACTTTTTGCATAAAGCAGTTGTAAAATACCTCTACTACAACTGTCATTTTGTGGCAGTTGTAAAATTACAGTTGTAGTAGAGTCTTTTTGTTGTAGTGAAAAGGGGACATATTCTTGCATCTCAAGCCATTTCAATAACTTAGAGACACAAAAATTTAGAAAGAGTCTAGTTTGTTAACCAATACTTTACGTTATTGTATTATTAATATTTCATAGTTTATGCTATTCAAGTTTACTTCGTGTTGCATCATGTACAATGTTATTTAGTATTAACCTGTTTTACCAACTTGCTTCTTCCTTCTAAAATATTTACAATTATTCAGTTACAAAACATCTTGTATTATGTTATGGTTATTTGAGTGATTGTGTTTTTTATCATGGGTTTATGAGTGCATATCGTCGTTTTTGTGAAAACCACCTATGTAGGTCTAATTTTTAGTCTTTATTTCCAAATTGTTATTAAGCTTGAAGTTTCAGTCAGATAATTTAAATCTTAGTCATTGTGGAGAATTTCAATTTACAAGTTTGATGAACTAGAAACATTATTAAAATCAAGTTCTCAATTGTTGCTTCTAATAATTTTATATCTTTTGTTGTTGTGATCTATGTTGAAACCCAAGTCACATATGTAATAACTAACCCACTTGTTGCCTTGTTACACTCCATTTGGTAGAATAGTTCTTGTTGTTTCATGTTCCAATGTTTGATTGTCCATATAGTCCAATTGGGTAAGATTAGTAGAAAAGAAAAATGTCGATTTTTATTTTATTTTATTTTTACTTTGTAGATATCTATTGAGGGATTTCTATTGTAGGAAAAATATTGATAAGGAAAAAAATTAGGATTTTCCAAGTGTAACATTCCCCCTTTCGGACCATCCCGAACCTGCTCTATAAATACATCAGAGTACAAGAATACTTCAGAGTACAATGGGCATATTGTTGTATATAACTGTGTTGTATACACAATTATATGATTTTTGTTTGATGATAACAACCAAATATATATTATTATAAATGTGTTTGTCACTGTAATGTTACACTACACAACAGACTGAAATATAATATTTATATTTAAATAGAATACGACTGTACAGAAATTCAAATATTCACATAGTATTTTATTTGAATATAATATTTTATTTCAAACAATCAAACAGTACAACTTTTACAACTCCACTATTTGTACGTATTCACAGATATTACTTCATACGATATTGTACTTGTAATTATACTGAATACGATAGACAAATTTGTTTGAACATAATAAAACAATATTTTATTTCAATCAAATTTATTTATTACAAATATCAGTACAATATTCTCATTTCATACACAGTTCCTCACTACAACACTCTGTCTATACAATTTTATATATACATATTTTCACTCATTTTCATTATCATTTACAAGCCTACAACCTGACTCAACATTGCCTTTTGTCTTCTGTCTTCACAGCTCGTTGTCAGTCCAGTCACCGTCTTCTTACCTGGCACATGAAAAACACACACAGTACAATGCAATAGAAATAGAAACTGAAGTGCATAAATATATGAATTTATTTTTAAATTTTATATGCCTTAGAATTTTGGTGTGTTTCTCATCATTTTTCATGACTTGATTTGTTTTATATAACTATCAATCTGTGTCTAGACAGCTTGTGATATTCACAGTGATACACTTAAATACCACAAGGCAAACAATATGTATATGTAGTACAGGGACAGGGAAAATAATACTGTATGTCTGCATATACACATGTGTATAAATATACACGTATGCACTGCCTAGCCAATCAAAATACAGTGTGAGCAACTGAGGAGCAGCCACATGGACCAACTCGACTCAACTACACATAATATACAACAATGGCGATAAATATATGGATTTGGACAAGAACAAGGAAGATATACATATGGATACACACATGTATGTGTCAATAAAGTGCATAGTGCAGCATGCATGATGAACATTTTGCAAGCTTAAGTCAACATGGTCGAGTTAAAAAATATATGACAAGTTAGCATGGAGCTGATGACACAAGCAAAGGAAGATTTCAAGGTCATAGCAGCATAGGTGAGCAATGTCAAATGATGTACAGCAAGAAATACATGTGTGATGCATATATATATATATATATATATATATATATATATATATATATATATATCAAGCAATACACAAATGATGATTGGGTTATGAGCAGCTAGTTCACACATGAATCTAAATGGAACATATGCTAACTGTATACTCAAATGCATGGGGATTTAACGAATTCAACCGTGAAGATTTTAGACATGAAATCTTTCACAGTTAATCATGTAAGTCAAGGTAATAAGTTTGACAGCACAGTAAGATGGAAGTGGACTGAGCACAAGAGTGTACACAACAACGTAAATGAAGCAGAGTGGCCATGTATACAATAGTGAAGTGAAAAGGCAAAGCAAGCATGATCAAATGCATGTATGCAACTATCAACTCACAACAGTGAAGGCAACATATCAGGTCTACATGCAGCAAGTCAAAGCAACATCATAAGTGAAAGTTAAAATGAATGGAGTACAGGGTCAAACCAAAGTGGTACACTCAAGTGAAGGTGTTAAAACATTCATTTTTGACAAGAATGTTGGAAATCAAATCATGCAATCTTTCAGGAATTCAAAAGTGATCACTCAAGTGTCATAAATGATCTCAGGAATCAACCAACATGATTGGGAAACAATTTTTTAATGAATTCATTCTTATGGCAACATTCAAGAATTTCCAATTTGTATCATGCACAACTATGGGGCAAGAAATTGATTTCAAAATCAAAATAATTCCAGAATTACAGCAAATGTTTTTGTGCAAGGTTCAACAATTTATTTTGTTTCCCAAATTTTGCAAATATTTTTGGCAAGGGAATATATCACGCAAGGATAAAATTCTAAGCATATTTAGGGCAAGAATAATTCAAATCTGTTTCCATCTTTACTCCAGGAATTAATTCCAGAAATTCAGTAATTTATATTTGGCAACAGTTTTAAAAAAGGACAAAAAATTTACTTCCAGTTTTCTCGGCCAATTATATCAAGGCAGCAATTCAGAGATTAAGCAGGAAAATTTCCAGATTTTATTCAATCAATTTCAAAGCCAAGTCAATCAAGTTGTTTTTGGCAACTGTTTAATATTTGGCAAATTCGCAATCACATGATTAAATGATTTCCAGAAATGAACAAATCAATCTGTGTACGTCAACAATCAGGGGGACAATAGTTTAATTTTCGAATTGTTTCCAAAAAGTCATCAAGACTCATTTCAATCAACGAATCCAATTTAAATCGAGGATTTCAAAAGCGGAGTGCACGCAATCAGTACAAGTCAAGAAACCAGAGTTAAGTATAGGATTTTTATTATCCTATAAGATCAACCAAGTCATCACTAGCACCAAGATTTAAAAAAAACAAGAAAATAATTGAAATAAAAAATCAGAGAAACTCACATTTTCTATCCATTTTTTTTCGATCGACACAAGTTCCCAAAATCAGAGAAAGCCGAATCTATCTTGTAGCAAGCAGTAGGAATTCGAAGACAAGGAGAATCATTTGCAGAAGCAATTCATCACAATGTCGATTTGATTTGGGGGAAATTAGAAAACCTACTTTTTTCCAACCGCCATTGTCAAGAGAGAAAGAGATCGGGTGAACCAAATCAAATGGGTCGGCCAAGTTAAAAGGGATATAGGCTTTATTATTCAAACGGGGTTTACTATTTGAATTTGAATTTTTTTTAATTTGTGTTGTAATCCGACCAGTTTCTAGATTCTGTAAAATTTAGGGAATCTAGTTAGGGGTTTTAACTAGCAGTTTACTAGAGTCTATAAAAACTAGGGATACGGGTTATGGGTTTGTAATCCGGGGAAATCTGATCCAGGGGATATAGACCAGTCTAGGGTTTTGTGCGTAGGATTAGAATAAGAGCGGGGGATTCGCGAGTTTACATGGTCTTGTAAGTGGGATCTATTTTATTACCTAGTAGAAACATTAGGAATGCAGCAATAGGCAGGATTTTGCCGAAGCTGGGTATTCTTGTGTCATTTACTTTTCTGCATTTATTTTCTGTTGCATTATGTGATCTGATATTTTTTAATATCCTGCTGAAATTCAATAAACCCTATTCACCCCCCTCTATGGTTAATCTAGATCCAACAAGTGGTATCAAAGCAGGTTATTTCATTAACTCTAGGGTAATGGTGTCTCCTAATTGTCAGTATAGCGAGAGTTAGTCTAATGATATTCCAATTATTTTCAATGGAACATATTTTTTAATTTGGAAATCGAAAGTTGAATTATATTTAAAATCTGTTAATTTTGAGTATTGGAATATTATTGAAAATTTGGGAGATATGTTAGATAAAAGGAATAAGGTGTTAAATGCTCATGCTATGCATATTATTTATTCCTATCTTGGTAATGATCAATTAAGATTTATCTCTCATTGTTTAACTGCACAGGATATCTAGAGAACTCTCGATGCGTTGTATGGAAAATCTGACAACTGCTCAAAACCCTCAAATGTCAACTCAGATTCAGATCTATGCTTAACAGGTCTTACAGATGAAATTTCTGATAGATCGAATGATTGAGATTCAACAGACGATGAGACAGGAAATTACTCATATGAAGATTTAGTTTATATGTAAGTCGATTTAACTAAATCTGTTGATAAACTCCAACTGAAAAACAAATCTGTAAAATCTAAAAATCATGAGTTGACCAACAAAATTAGCTGTTTGGAATCAAAACTTTCGAATGTCATGAAATTAGAAAATTCTGATTGTAAAAACTGTTTGGAACTGAAAACTGGTCTCGTTCATCTCAACAAAAACATTCAAAAACTTGAGAATAAAATTCTGATCTTAAAAGAGAACCAGATTGAGTTATTAAGTTCAAACAATCTTCTACAAAAGGAATTTGCAAATTTTAAGATTATCAAAAATTCCAAACATGAAATTGCTAAAAAAGAAAGCTTGTTGAAAAGTGATTTGATTTTAAATGAGCTTGAAAAAGAGATTGAAAAATTCAAGAAATT
Organism: Allium sativum; assembly: GCA_030737875.1. Lineage (NCBI taxonomy): Eukaryota > Viridiplantae > Streptophyta > Magnoliopsida > Asparagales > Amaryllidaceae > Allium > Allium sativum. The sequence continues at coordinate 708,968,227 of CM060922.1, forward strand.
TGAATTTGAATTTGAAATCTTTGAGTCCAAGACCAAAATCAAACTACTTGAAAAGGAAAATTTGTTTTCGAAACAAGATGATACTGAAAGGAGAAAGATCAGCATTAATCGTTGTTTAAATATGATAAAAGAAAATTCTGATCTTAAATAAAAAATTCAACGAATAGAATCAACTTTGGATAAATTTTCTAATGGGGAAAAATTGTTGAATAGCTGTTACAAAACCAATTTTCAGTTGGACATAAACGAGCTCTTGGTTTTGGGAAAACAAATGTTTTTGAAAATTTGAACTCGTGTGATTTTAAAAATCCCTCAAACTGCTTTGGAAAGAGTCGTTCTGAAAATTTAAACTCTAAAAGATTTTTGAATCACAAACGAGATGTTAATTTGTTTTATAACAAACCATTTGAACAAACTTGGATCCCGAAAGAAAATAATACGGACTTTGTTAAATTCAAACAGATCTGGGTTCCTAAAGGTGCGAAATTAGATTCGAATGGATTGTTATACAAACAGGTTTGGGTACCGAAAGATGTGAACACAATTATGAGTGGTTTTACTGCTTTTGTTAGACCACTCAATCCTCTTAACAGTTAGGTACCGAAGGAGGCTGAGGAACTGCATTGCTATAGAAAAACTGGATTCAAACTGCTACATATCACAGAATCATTCACAGTTCCTTAGCCACATCTGACGAGTTAGAGATTCTGGTTTACATCGATTTCAGGTATGACCTCTAAACTCATCTTTGTAAATATTTATTTCTTTTTGTGTATTCCTCCTTCTTCTCCTTCTTTTTTTCTCATTTAATATATCACTGTCATATTATTGTAACTTTTTCCTTGGGCTTCATTAACTTCCAATTGCAGTCCTCATGATCTTCTGGAAATTCACTTTATTTGAATATAACTCTGATGTTTTTAATTATTTCCAGATCTTGAATTTAAACTTGTAAATATCTGCAATTGTTTTGAAGTTTATTTTTCTGATTTCTGAATTCCTAACAGTGCTGAAGTATTCTTGTTCTATCTTGAACACTGTTAATATGAATTCTAAATTTTTGAAGATATGAAAAACAATCAAAATTTCACACATTTTAGAAAAGTTTGAAGTATTATACTCATTACAGCACACTGCTACTTCTCAGTTGTGATAATTTCATTGATTTTTAGGTTGGCTTGGAAATTTTGAATTGTCTTGAATCACATTGATACATCTTGAAATTCATATTTGTTCATGATCATTATGGTTGAAATTTGTTTGAAATCATATGATATTCTTGATATTTTGGATATCACACACCTCTTAAATTTGAAATTATCAATCTTGTGTGACTAATTCATTATGTCTCAAAACTTGACAATGATTCAAGTGATTTCAAAAAAATTGCCACTTAATTTTCTAGATCATGAATATCTCTCAAGTCTGATGTAAATGATCTGAAATTACTCTTGTGCTTGTCAGAAATTCTTGTGAAAAATTCTTTGAAAATCCAGTATTAAATCTCTTTGTTATTTCATGGTTATTTGATTTAAATATATTTTTATTTAAAATCATTTGAAATTATTGATTGATTGAATCTTACACATATCGTGAATCTGAAATTAATAATCTGGTGTGATCGATTCATTGAATCTTGAGTTTTTCATATTCCACAAATGATTTCAAATAAACGGTATTTTTAATCTTGGATCATGAATCATTTTTGTGACGTTTTATCTATGAAATATCTTCTTGACAAGTCTGCTTAGAAAAAGATTTTTTTTTTTGCTGCTCAGATATTGTTTTTGAAAATATTTTTTGGTGACTGCTTGTTTTGGTATCAAATATGTACCATGCTCTGATAAATGAAATTTGTGTGCTAAACTTGTCTGATTGGGCTTTGTGCTTAAAATTCTTTTATCTATGATATTCTTGTTTGTCTCCAGTGTCTTGTTACAATCCTCATTAATAGAGCATCAAGTGGTATCAATTTAGAAGTGCTAAATTTGTTTTTGTTGTATATATTTTTAATCTCTCATGTCTTGTATAGTTCTTTCATTTCCCTCTTGTAATTGATTTTCAATTTTAAAATTATTTATTGGTTATTCATTCAGAAATTGAAATCAACAACCAAACTGAACAGTATTTATAATTAATCAAAATTGTTATCAGATTTTGAAATTGTGATGAATTGTGACTGCAATATATTTCACAACAAGAGGAGATTTTATTTAGATTTTTCATGATGGTTGAACAATTATTATAATATCTTTGAATTGGCAATTATGTCATGACCATTTCCATTAACTACTATCCTTCTGCTATCCATCATGATTTTATACTAATGTGGAGTTAATTTTTTTTTAAATCATCTTAAATAAACAATGGGAATACTTGTGATGGAATTGTGGTTATATTATTGTTAAGAATTAGTGATAATTGAAAATTTTCAAGAATCCCGGTATGGTTGAACATATTTCATAATGTGATTAATTTAGAAATTAATTTCACAAACCATTTCTGTGCCTACCACATTTCTATCATCCATACTGGTTTTATATACTAAGGAGTTTTTCCTTTTGGAGCTGAAAATGATAAATATTTAATATTTTGTTTCTCTAACCTCATTTAAAAATCCAAGCTCTGGTAATGCATGGTTATGAGATTACTTATATTTAAGCTGCAACTGATCTCATTTAAAAATCCAAGATCTGGTTATGCGTGGTCAGTGTGCTCTTAAATAAAAAAAGGAAAATAAGTAAATAAATTCTTATATGAAACCCTCCTTGGTGTATAAAAACATGTCTATCAATTCTTTTCCTAATTTGTGAAATGTGTTGAAATCTTATGAAATATTATGATTTATTGATTGATAGCTATTGGGATTTGAGATTATATGATTGCGTCTCTTAAATTGAATTTATACTTACAGTCCAAATCCGTAACTATTTTTGTGCTCAATTTTATAAAATTCTTTTGAAAACAAATTGCAAATCATTGTGTTTTGAACTCTCTCCATTTTTATAATCAATGTGAAATATGCCACTAGTTCTCAGTATATTATGATTTTTGTTTGACTGACTGAGATTTATGATGACCATTCTTCCTCTTAAGCTGAAATTATATTATTTAGTCATTTTTCCTCTATATTTTAATTTCTGAATCCTTTTGATGATAACAAAATGGGGAGAATATGTTAAGGTTTTGATTTATGAGTGAATATTTTATAAATATTTTAATTTTGGAAACTCCATCAATTTTCATTCCTTTTTTCACTCATGCACGGTTCAATGGGAGTTTCTATTGTAGGGGGGCATTCAAGTAGGGGGAGTTCCGTTCTTCACTGTCAAACACATTTATTATACTCAAAATCTTAAAATTTGTTTGTCATCATCAAAAGGGGAGATTGTTGTATATAACGGTGTTGTATACACAATTATATAATTTTTGTTTGATGATAACAACCAAACATATATTATTATAAATGTGTTTGTTACTGTACTGGTACACTACACAACAGACTGAAATATAATATTTAAATAGAATATAACTGTACAGAAATTCAAATATTCACACAGTATTTTATTTGAATATAATATTTTATTTCAAACAATCAAATAGTACAAGGCTCCACTATTTGTACATATTCACAGGTATTACTTCACATGATATTGTACTTGTTATTAAACTGAATACGATAGACAAATTTGTTTGAACATAATAAAATAATATTTTATTTCAATCAAATTTATTTATTACAAATATTAATACAGTTTTATCATTTCATACGCAGTTCCTTACTACAACACTCTGTCTATACAATTTTATATGTACATTCTTTCACTCATTTTCAATATCATTTACAAGCTTACTACCCGACTCAACATTGCCTTCTGTCTTTTGTCTTCACAGCTCGTTGTCAGTCCAGTCACCATCTTCTTATCTGTCACACGAAAAACACACACAGTACACTGCAATAGAAATAGAAACTGAAGTGCATACATATATGAATTTGTTTTTAAATTTTATATGCCTCATAATTTCGGTGTGTTTCCCATCATTTTTCATGACTTGATCTGTTTTATCTAACCATCAACATGTGTCTAGACAGCTTGTGATATTCGCAGTGATACACTGTAAATACCACAAGGCAGACAGTATGTATATACAGTACATGAATAGGGAAAATAATACTGAATGGCTGCATATACACACGTGTATAAATATACACGTGTGCACTGCCTCGCCAATCAAAATACAGTGTGAGCAACTGAGAAGCAGCCACATGGACCAACTCGACTCAACTACACACAGTATACAACAATGGCAATGAATATATGGACATGGACAAGAACAAGGAAGATATACATATGGGTACACACATATATGTGTCAATACAGTGCATAGTGCAGCATGCATGATGAACATTTTGCAAGCTCAAGTACATGTTCTACTCCACTTGTGTTTTGTATCAACAACAATAAATTCAACTCCGCTTTCACAGAAATTGATGGTCAATGGGCTAGATACTGATATGTAATTCAAATTATAAGTAAAATAGGTATTGAATCTCCAACTCCATGAAAATGGCGGCTGAAACTTTCTCTTCTTCATCGGTGAATAGATCTCGCCCAAATCCGCGGGGTCTATCAATCATTTTTTGGTTATTCTAGATTGTATGTTGAGGTGAATAAGGCGATTTCAATTCCTCTCTCAGATCCGAATTACTCAAGATCTCAGAATTACTCAAGATCTCAGAATTGTTTTAGACGATGCTATCGATGTGGAGATCAAAATCATTTGGTGGGAAGTTGTAGTAATCAAGTAAAGTGCTTTAATTGTGGAAAAGATGGGCATAGAAGGTTCAACTGCGCGGATTTTTCTAGTGGAGTATTATCTGGTCGTAAAGAGGCAAGGGAGGTAGAGTCTCATCATCAAAATCTTGACCACTAGTATGATTTTATTAAAGAAATACGTAAGTATTCAGGATCAGATTAATATTGTCAAAAAATGTCAAGAACTAGGAGTTGGTGAAGGATGTTTCTATAGATCGGGATATGATAACGGTATAAAATTAAATCTTTATATGATGTGCCTTGGAAAAAACTGGAATCCAAAACAAAAAAGTACGAAGACAGGCGTTCAAGTGATGGAGAGGTTCCTCCATAAATTCCAGAAGAGTTTAAAGTACTGGTTGGGGATACTATTGATGCAGCCCATAAGGAAATTGTGGGGAGAGGCGGGAGAGCTGAAGATATTCCAATTGTGACACCGGATATATGCATTGTTAATTTTTATAACAATGAAGGGAAATTGGGTCTTCATCAAGACAAAGATGAAAGTAAAGAAAGCCTCTTGGCTGGTCTTCCTATAGTATCATTCTGTATTGGAGACTCGGCTGAATTTGTGTATAGGGATGAGAAGGATAATGGAATGGTAAAGAAAGTATTGCTTGAATCAGGTGATGTTTTAATATTTGGAGGTAAATCAAGACATATATTTCATGGAATTACTGGTATATACAGAGAAACAGCTCATGTTTGGCTTAAGACTAATCTGAAAACAGGTAGACTTAACCTCACTTTTAGACAGAGAATTTTGTCGGGATTACAAGAGGTGAACCCTTATGCAGATTCTCATTTTTTTCTCTGTTTTATCGATTCCATCTACTGCTCAGTTTGAATCAAATTCTTCTTAGAGATCGTATGTGGATGTTATTAAGAATACTAGACCACATAATTCATGGAAACCTGTATCGCTTAATAGATCTTTTCATAGGAAAACTGGCAGAGATAGATTCTGTTTTAAATGTGGAGATTCTGATCATTTTGCGAAGTAGTGTAGAAATTGTTTTCGCTGTTTCAAGTGCAGAGGTATTGGTCATCGTTCATCCAGTTGGCCAGACATTTTTAGAGGAAAATCAGTATATGACTTGATGCACTTCAACTGTTCGAGATTATGTCTGAAATTGTTCGTGCTCATTGATCTTTTCGTCTTGGATTTCTCTTATCAGGATAATGGTAGGGCATATTTTTTGTTGTTGTTGGGTTGGCATCTAGAAGGTCTTATTGAGGGCTTATTGTGGCGCAAAAGCATTTCTCTCGATATTGTATTCCCACCATTACTGAGTCCGATGAACAGAAAAGAGCATGCGATCTATTTCAGTTTAAACCTATTGAAATTGAGGGGATTGTATTCAGACTCGTTTGCGAGGAATAACAAAAGGGCTTTGTTGTTGTTGGAAGGAACACTGTCACATTTTGATGCGATTAACACAGTTGTTAATTTTGAACGTTGTGTTCCAGAATTTCAGTTGTTGAGTAATTGTGACGATACTGCTTCATTGAGGAATGAGGTGGTTCCGATGCAATTGAAGTCTGATTCGTTTGGGAAGAGGGGTTTGTTATAATTAACGGATTTGGCTGACCATGGTAAGGAGTATCTGGTGGAAGAGTTGGTGGGTGTTGTTGGGAGGTGCTCGACTTGTCCAAAGACTGATCCCATGAGTTATGATCCTTTTGTGTTGTTTTGTTATGGCCTTGGTAGTGATGTTTGGTTTAATGCTGGCAAGAATGTAAGAACTGGTAAGGGAAAGGAAGTGATGATGGGTGATGACTATGTGGACATGAAAGACTATGTTATGGGCTCTTCTGCTAGTTGTGTTCAGACTCACGGGTTGGAGAAGGAGAAAGATTGGTGTGTGACTGAGGAAGTGGTATTGTCTAACTGTTTTGATGTGTTGGTGGATTTTGTGGAAGAAGAGGGTTGTTCAACGGATCAGACGTTGGGGATATTGTCTTCCTCTTTGAAGTTTAGAAAGGGTTTTAAAGTTGGAAAAGTTAAAACTGCAAGGAGGTCGAAGCAGCTGACAGGGAATGGGTGAGTTTTGATAGACAGTGGAAGGATATCTCAGATCAATGTGTTGTTACTGTTAGCGAGAGGTTGGGTGTGGTGGGGTATCAGCCAGGTGGTTACGGCTATACTGCTTTGGTTAGGAGTGGCTTGGTGGAGACCATTGGTTGTCTGGATAGTGATGTGAAATGTTGTGGTGTGTACAACAGGAGTGATCAAGTGCTTAGGAAAGACTTGATGTTGTTAAAATCGTTGGACTGTGGTAGATCGAATGGGTTGATGGTGGGTTTGGGTAAGTCAGGTTGCATGATATGGTTGAAAGAGTCATTTGTGAGAGTTTTTTCTTTGGTATGGAGTCCAGGTTTTTGCGAGTTTCAAACGGTGTGTGCCATGCCTTGTTCGGGGATTGTTGCTGTAGATCAGTTCACAGATTTGATTTCGGTTGGTGTGACTGAAGTTCGTGGTGGGTCTCCTCTAATTGGAGATTCTTCTTCTTCTTCTAGAAGGGGGAGACAGAGGAGAGTAGAGCACAGTTCTGGATTGGTTAAACCTAGTGCAAGGATAAGATACAGATCCGCTTCATCACATGGTAGGTCCCCGAGCTCGATTGCTAGTTGTAGTAATGCGAGCTTGGGCCCAGATATGGTTACTGTTTATGGTAGTGATTATTCTCCATTTGCATTAGGTAGTATTTCGACTAATCAGTTATTCCATCTTGCTAGTGACACAGCTTTTGTTTTTTCTGATATGGATTTAGATGCTGATTACATTAGGAGTAGGGAATTAGAGAGAGTTTCCTCATTGAGTTGATGAGGATTGTTAGCTGGAATATTAGAGGTCTAAATGAACCTAAAAAATGTGCTAAGGTTAGGTCTTTTTTTTTTTAAGATTTTCATCTTGATATTCTTTTGCTTCAGGAAACCAAAATAGACAACCCCGATTCTAGTTTTTTTGGAAGGTTAGGTGGGTCTATCTTTCAGAACTGGTCTTGTCTTCCGGCCATAGGTAGTGTTGGAGGACTTATGATTGGTTGGAAAGATAATCAATTTATACTAGTTCAGGAGTTTCCATGTTGCATTCTCTGCATGTTATTTTAGTCTCTCTTGTAGATAATAATTGGGCATTTCGAATGTGTATGGTCCGCATACAAAAATTAAGAGGAGACGCTTGTGGACAGAATGTGCTGATTTCAGAAATCTCATCCCCAATCAATGGATAGTTGGGGGAGATTTCAATGTTACTAGATTTTTAGGGGAGAGATCACCTAGGGAAGGTGATTTCTCTAATATGGAGGAATTTAATGATTTCATTTTAAATAATAATTTGATTGAGATTCCTCTCAATAATAGAATGTTCACCTAGTCTAATGATAGAGACAGTCCTTCTCTCGCTCTCTTAGATAGATTTTTTATCAGTACTAAGGTGGAGGTTAGATTCTCCATTTATAGAGTTAAGGGTTTACCTTTCTTATTGTCTGATCATTGTCCTATCATACTTTCGTGTGACTCGAATTTATCTATTAGTAACAGCTTTAAATTTGAGAAGATGTGGTTATTGGATACCAGTTTCAGTAATTTGGTTTCTGTTAAATGGAGTTCTTTATTTTATTTTAATAATTTGTATAAGGATAATTCTGCGAAGACCTTTGTTGCAAAGCTTGGTAAGTTAAAAAAATATCTTAAACGTTGGAATAAGTACACCTTTGGTAATGTTAGAATTAGAAAAGATAAGATTTTATGCGAAATGTTAGATTTAGACAATGTTAGTGAAACCAGAATTCTTAATATGAATGAGAGGGACAGACTTAGCAACCTTAGAAATGATCTTAAGTTGATTTTAGAGAAAGAAGAGATCATGTGGAAGCAAAGATCCCGAGTTCAATGGATTAAGGAAGGGGATAATAACACGAAATTCTTTCATAGTGTGGCTAATAAGAGGAGGCGTGATAACTTGATTAATTCTATTTTTATTAATGATGTGGAGGTGTCTGACCAGAAGGATTTAAATGAGGCTTTTACAAGGTATTATAAATAGATCTTAGGAACAAGGACTAATAGAAGTATAAATGTTAGATGGAATGATATTTATCCGTTGGCCACTAAGGTTGAGTTAACTGATTTAGACAGTCCTTTCACTGAGAGGGAGATTTGGAAGGCTGTCTGTGATATGCCTAGTGATAAAGCTCCTGGACCTGATGGATTTTCTGTTCTTTTTTATAAACAGTTTTGGGAGGTCCTAAAGGTTGATATTATTAACCTTTTTAATGATTTTTATAGTGGTGAACTGCGTTTAGGTATCTTTAATTTTGCTAATGTCACTCTTATACATAAGAGAGTGGGCATTAATTCACTTAAGTATTTCAGGCCTATTTCCTTAATTAATGTATCAGTTAAGATCGTTTCAAAAGTCCTAGCTAACAGTCTTAGCACCAAGATGAATGATCTAATAGATGTCTCACAAACAGCCTTTATTAAGGGTAGAAATATAGTGGATGGAGTAGCTGCTGTACAGGAGTACATTAATGTCTGTTGTAAAAATAATTTTTCATGTGCCATTTTGAAGTTAGATTTTGAGAAGGCTTTTGACTCTGTTGATTGGGATTTTATCTGTGAGTTATGTCTTGCTAGGGGTTTTAGTGTTAGATGGACCAACTGGATCATGCTTTTGCTTAGGACTGGTTGCTCTAGTATTGTTGTTAACGGAGTAGTTGGCAAGAAGATCCAGTCTAAGAGAGGTCTTAGACAAGGTCATCCTCTTTTTCCCTTTTTGTTTAATTTAGCAGTTGATGTTTTCTCTAGAATTATTAAGAGAGCTGGGAGTCTAGGTGTCTTAGGTAGTGTTGGTAATGAGGAGTTTTATAATGAACTTTCTATACTTCAATTTGCAGATGATACATTATTATTTTCCTCTCATTTACCTAAGCATGTTATTGCCCTTAAATTTATTCTATATTGTTTTGAGATGTTGCCTGGTCTTCGAATCAATTTTGACAAGAGTGTTGTCATGGTTCTCAATAATAGTGGTAATGTTGAGTCTTTAGTTGCTAGCACCTTAAACTGTTCTATCATGAAATTTCCTTTTGATTATTTGGGTTTTAAGATTAGACCTTTGAAGCTTAAGAAGGATGATTGGTTAGTTATTATTGATAAGATCAATAATAGATTATCGAGTTGGAATAACAGATTTCTTTCTAGAGCAGGTTGATTAGTCCTAGTTAATTCGGTTTTATCAGCTATCCCTACTTATTGGATGGCTGTTCATCGTTTTCCTCAATGGGTTATTGAGAAAACTGATAGAATTAGAAGAAATTTCCTTTGGAGTGGTGGTCCTATATGTAGAGGTTATAAATGCTTAGTTAATTGGGAGGTGTGTTGTAAGCCCAAGAGAGATGGGGGTTTAGGGATTATTAATCTTTATAATTTTAGTTCTTCCTTGTTAGTCAAATGGTTATGGAAATTTAGGTGTCCCGATGTATTGGCTACTTGGAAGACTATAGTTTCCAAATTTTATTATTCAGGGGGTGAGTTTATTGTTGGGTCGGGGTTCAGTTGGTCTAATAGATTATCTTATTTTTGGAAGTCTGTTTTGTATTGTTTTGACTTTTTCAAGCTGTTGTGAGGTGACTGTTCATTCTGGTAATTCTACTTTTTTTGGCATGATGCTTGGATTTCTAGTGTACCACTTAAAATTGAATTTAAAGAGCTTTTCAACATTTGTGGCTTCAAGAATGCATTAATTGCTGATGTTTATAGAAGGGATTTAGATCCCTCGTGAGATTTTTCCTTTTTTAATATTTTAGAAGGGGGTTGTTAAGACAATTGGCCTTACTAAAAGCTAAGTTAGCCTTGTATCATCTGGATGAGAATAGGGATTCCATTAGCTGGGGTTTAGATAAGAGTTTAGTTTACTCTGTCAATTCTATGTACAAACTTATTAATTTTTCTGGTATTTCTTTGCTCCCTTTTAAGTTTGTTTGGTTTTCTAATTCCCCTCCTAGAGCTAAGTTTCTTATGTGGCTGATTGTCCATAAGAAGCTTGATACGGTTGAGCTCTTAAAGAAGAAGAATATTTTGTTTGATGTTAAATGTTGTTTCTGTAGTCTTTTGAATGAAGATGTTGATCATTTATTTTTCTCTTGCAATTTTACCAATTATATTTTAACTATGGTTTTAAGGATTTTTGTTCTTGTTAGTTTTAACTCATTTAGTAGCTGTGTAGAGTATTAGAATCATTATAGACTTGGTTATAATCCTAGATAGAGATATGTATTGGATTCTTTAGTTATTATCATCAGTTGGTTGGAATGGAACCAGAGATTTTTTTCATTCTATTTCAGTGTCCGCTGATAATTTAATCATTAAGATAGTTTGTTTCTGTCTGGACTGGATGACCACTTCGCGTAACAAGTTTTTTGGGGATTCACGATTTGGTAATTTTTTACATAAGGTTAGGTTAAATTTGAGTTTATTTATGAGAATCAATAGTTATTTTAGAGGTGATAGGTTTCGCATTTGTGGTTAAATTCAGCTTTTTGGTGTTGATCGTTTGTCTCTTTTTTCATTCTCTATTTTCTTCTCTTATCACATATATGTATGGATATATATATGTATGGATATATATATATTGGTATATATATATATATATTTATATATACATATATAATTAAATATATTCATACATATATGTGATGGTTACTTATGGTTTTTGTTTAGTTATTTTCAGGTTTTCAGGTTGCTGGATATTGTAGGGGAGCTATGTGGATTGCGGACTGGTTTGGAGATTGGCATTTCTTGTGGAGTTCTTTTTGTGCTTGTTTTAGAGAGTTTTTTGGGTTGTACTTCTTTATTGCTTGGGGTGTATAGTTTATAGTATTGGAGTGGATATACTTCAATATCGGGTGGTGGCTTTGCCGGAATTCAATATTGGAGTACAATGAGCGGTGGTTTATCCGAAGCTCATCTATCTACAATCCTTTACTTTCTTAGAGTCGTGATTTGTTTTTACCTTAGTCTCCTATTGTATAGTCGGACTCTGTATCTTTGTTTTTATGGTATATATGTGTGCTCTCTTCTCATAAGAAGATCACACATTTTTTATTTCAAAAAAACATGGTCGAGTTAAAAATATATGACAAGTCAGCAGGGAGCTGGTGACACAAGCAAGGAATGATTTCAAGGTCACAGCAGCATAGGTGAGTAATGTCAAATGATGTACAGCAAGAAATACACATGTGATGCATATATATATATATATATATCAAGCAATACACAAATGATATTTGGGTTACAAGCAGCTAGTTCACACATGAATCTAAATGGAGCATATGCTAACTGTATACTCAAATACACGAGAATTTAATGAATTCAACAGTGAAGATTTTAGACATGAAATATTTTATAGTTAATCATGTAAGTCAAGGCAATAAGTTTGACAGCACAGTAAGATGGAAGTGGACTGAGCATAAGAGTGTACACAACAACATAAATGAAGCAGAGTGACCATGTATACAATAGTGAAGTGAATGGGAAAAGCAAGCGTGATCAAATGCATGTATGCAACGACCAACTCACAATAGTGAAGGCAACATATCAGGTCTACATGCAGCAAGTTAAAGCAACATCATAAGTGCAAGTGAAAATGAATGGAGTACAGGGTCAAACCAAAGTGGTACACTCAAGTGAAGGCGTTAAAAAATTCATTTTTGACAAGAATGTTGGAAATCAAATCATGTAATCTTTCAGGAATTCAAAAGTGATCACTCAAGTGTCATAAATGATCTCAGGAATCTACCAACATGATTGGCAAACAATTTTTTAATGAATTCATTCTTTTGGAATCGTTCAAGAATTTCCAGTTTGTATCATGCACAACTATGGGGCAAGAAATTGATTTCAAAATCAAAATAATTCCAGAATTATAGCAAATGTTTTTGCATAAGGTTCAACAATTTCTTTTGTTTCCCAAATTCTGCAAATATATTTGGCAAGGTAATATATCACGCAAAGATCAAATTCCAAGCATATTTGGGGCAAGAATAATTCAAATCAGTTTCCATCTTTACTCCAGAAATTTATTCCAGAAATTCAGTAATTTATATTTGGCAACAGTTTTATAAAGGGACAAAGAATTTACTTCCAGTTTTCTCGGCCAACTATATCAAGGCAACAATTAAAAGATCAAGCGAGAAGATTTCCAGATTTTATTCAAACAATTTCAAAGGCGAGTAAATCAAGTTGTTTTTGGCAACTGTTTAATATTGGGCAAATTCGCAATCACATGATTAAATGATTTCCAGAAATGAACAAATCAATCTGTGTACGGCAACAATCAGGGGGACAACAGTTTAATTTTCGAATTGTTTCCAGAAAGTCATCAAGACCCATTTCAATCAAGGAATCCAATTTAAATCGAGAATTTCAAAAAGGGAAATACACGCAATCAGTACAAGTCGAGAAATCAGAGTTTAGTATAGGATTTTTATTACCTTATAAGATCAACCAAGTCATCACTGGTATCAAGATTTAAAAAAAAACAAGAATATAATTGAAATAAAAAATCCAGAGAAACTCACATTTTCTGTAACAACCTGTATTTTGATAACGTGTTATAACCATAAATCAAGGCAGAATTAAATTTTAAAATAAGAACCAAGGGAAACGGGTTGTGCCATTGCGTTCGTCTCGGAATTCTGCATGAAATCGAGTCCGAGTTTTCGAAAATCGGAGTCCGTTTGACCAAGTTATGACTCCCCAAAGTTTCAGAAATTTTCAGAGTTCAAAACAGTTCGAATTCGAGTTCAAATTCGAATTTCAAAACCCAGACAGACTGGGCGGGAAATTTCCCGCCCAGCACCCCAGGTCGACTGGGGAGTCGACTGGGCAGTCGACACCCCCAGGACCAGGTCGACTGCGCAGTCGACTTGGGTGTCGACCTGGTCCCCGAACCTGGTTTGGCCCTGGTTGCTCCTGCTTGACCCTGTTGGCTTGTTTGAGGGCCTATGACAATTTTTGGCGGTTCAGATCGATTCTAGGGTTTATCCTATGGCCTAAACTAGTTGTTGCAACTATTAAAACACCCTAAGACCTAGGCTAATCCACAACAAATCTTTCTAACACCATTATGCTGCTAAGTCTCCTCTTGAACCATGGCCGCCGCCTCCAACTTGAAGCTTAAACATTCAAACTAGATCCAAATCGAAGGCCAACGTTTCTACAACAATTCAAGGGAATAGATCAACATCTCAACAACGATCCTACGACAATTTCTGTTCTTAGTTCTCAAAAACCACGATCTTTAAGCCCCAGTTACTCTTAGATCTAAACTCTAAACTTAATATGGACATGTGTAAATTGAAGCTGAACATAAACATGATAACTACTTGAGACCTACTCTTGTATATCTTTGATCTATGACTATTCCTTTTTGATCTATTATTTTAGATCTACTCTTGTTCACCCTAGATCTATTCACCTTGAACCCAGTACCGTTCATATTGAACCTTGATTTGTGGAATACTGATAAGAACTTGATTTAGGGGCCTGTTCATGTCATAACCTAAACCCTATCATTATTTTAACATGCCTGTGATGTTGTGATGTTGAAACTATTGCTAGTCACAAGTTTAGGATTATCATCTTATGTCATTTATTGCTATGTTTATCACCCTATTTCATATGCCAGTGATGTTATGATCATATCTCAAGTTGCACCATGCTTGCCTTGAAATCACCTTTGCCACTTTATACCCATCCTTGTTATGTTATTCCCTAGTTACATCTATTGTCTTGATTCGAATTCACGAGCGTTGGGGACGCGATTTGGGTAGTTTAGGAAAACTTGAATTTAATATGAACTTGAAAACATGAATATCGTTATAACTTGAGCTTGGATAGGAACATGAACTTGACATGAAATTATACTTGAAAATATGAATTTGGGACATGACACTTAGATAACTTGAACGTGGCCAACTCGAGGTTGGGTTGAGTTTGCAGTATAAATCTGCCCGGAACCGCCCGACGAATCCAGTAACTGCAAACAATAGGACCCAATGTGAGTCGTTGGCCATATCGCACTCGAAACCCGAGGTTAGACTAGGTTATGGTGTAAAACTGCCCGGACCCGCCTGGCACATCCAGTAACCATAACCAAGTCTAATGTGAGAGGTTAGGGGTGCATTAAGTAAATTAATGCCACTGGATAGGGTTAAGTCATGAACCGCTTGAACACACTTAACTAACCTGACACATGATTCGTAGGACTAAGTCTTGAACTAAGAACGACACACTTAGTCAATTTGACATGACACGTAGATGGGGTTAAGTCTCGATTTTAAATGACAACTTAACCTGCTGAACGAAACCCTAGTTACACGGTCCTTTTCAGCAGTAACCCACTAGATGTATCACGGTACCCTGGGACTAGGCAGGGTGGGGCACGATTGCTGGGCTGATTGTAAGCGACCACAACAACGGCTGAGTTGGTGCGCCATTGTAGGTTCAGGCGGACTAGGGTCGTGCACTTAGTCCGGAGTTGAAAAAGCAGGCATTGGGCATCAGTAGGATTATCTGTGCATTCTTGATTCGTGTCGGTGGTTGGCACCCTAGGGCTTGATACACCCTATGGTGGACCTAGCACAGGTGACTACATTCGTGATAGGGCCGTATGACACAGACACACGATGAGCTAGACTTGTAGGGAGCCGATCGATTAGATCATACCGTTGGACCCCGAATTGGTTCACTTCACGATATTGGGCCAAGGGATTATTTCTTGATTTATAGTTGACACGGGTTTAGTATACCAGTATAGTTGGTATGGCGAACCTTGAATACGCAATGTTAGACTTGAGTTATCTTGTTAGCTTAGTTATCATGTCAGACTTATCACCATTCCTATGTTTAATTCCAGTTTATTCATGTCTTGTTAACTTTACTAGTTTCTATGCTGATAGTCACTAGGGCTTACCAGTCTTTTTGACTGACCCGTTTTCTTTCGCCTCTTTGTCTTTCGTTCCCCCCCAGGTTCTCAGGGAGAAAACTCTAGCTCTTAGCTTGGACTTTGCTTGCTTTCTGACAGCTCATGTACGGTTTGGTCTTGAGCTATGCTATGGCTGTACTCATGCACTTTTTGGGGAATAATATTTTACTTATGTTGTTTTAAGTACTTTGCTTCTTTAGAACTTGATGTAATGAAATAATGACTTGGCATTTTGATGTAAGAGGTTTTGACTCTATTTTTCAGTAATGAGATTTGGTTTTAAAGTTTATATCCGCTGCTTTATATACTCTATTTTATCTATGTTCTGTCTTGTGTTATCTCTGTGCCTGTTTACTAGATAATACCCCCCCAAAACTAGGGCATTCCCTTTGTGAGTGACCCTAGCGGAGGTGGGGTGTTACATTTGGTATCAGAGCAGAAGGTTACCAGACTGGGCAAAAGTTTTAAAAACCTTCTGAAACTATTTTCAAACCGTTTATAAAGAAGCATTTTTCAAGAAAAGTTTTATTTTTAAGAAAAGGCTATTCCCCAAAAGCCATTAGCACTTTCCTTTGTTTCCTCGTTTGAATCTTTTTCCTTTTCGCTTTTCAGCATGTCTGATCTTAACCTTCCTGAGGGAGTACCCATACCTGGCTGGTTCCGAAGATACTTGGAAGCTAGGGGCAACGGCGCGGGCCCGGCAGATATCCCTCCTCCTCCTCCCCCGGTGGCCACGGTTCCTCCTCCTCCTCCTCCGGGTACCGCGTTCGCCAAAATATGCAAGGACTTTATAGGAATGGGCGGCAAGAACTTCGTTGGAACTGAAACCTTCGTTGAGGCGCGAAACTGTCTAAAAGAGACTGAAGACTTGTTTGTTATTTTCGATATGGAGGATCATAGGAAAGTTCAGTTGGCAGCATGGTTGTTGAAAGAGGAAGCTGCATTTTTGTGGGAAGTCACCAACGCTACCAGGCCAATTGAGACTTGGGCAGACTTTAGGGAGAGGTTTAGGCTTAAGTTTTTATCATCCGCAGAAGCGAGTCTTCAGATGGAGAGGTTCCTGGCACTCAAGCAAGGGGACATGCCAGTTAGGGAATACGTGAATAAGTTTAATCAGCTTGCTCGGTTTGGTTTGGACTTAGTCAACACGGCTGAGAAGAAGGCTCTACGCTTTGCTCGAGGATTGAGCGAGCCACTCCACACTATGGCCATGACTCATGTACCCATGGGGGCGACCTTTGAAATCTTGGTGAATATGGCCCTACTTCATGAAGAAGACGAGAATGGCAAGAAGAAGGTCAAGGCGAATGAGTCTCAAGACAAGAAGGTAGACTCCGAGAAAGGAGGAAAGAACAACAACAACAAGAATGACAAGTCACATGAGAAAAGAAAATGCAACTTATGTGGTATTGACGGGCATATAGTCCAGGACTGTAGGAAGAAGAAGATGAAGATAGGAGCATGTTTTCAATGCGGTGAAACTGGACACATCAGCAAGAACTGCCCTAAGAAGCAAGGGCAAGCCCCGCAAGAAGGACCTTCTAGGGGTACATCTTTAACTTCTTTTCCCTAGATACTCTGTTTTATCTTGTATATCCTTTCGATCCTGTCTTGAGAACCTTAGGTAGAATCCTATGAATGTAAACATGTATTTGAAACATGTTATGCTTGATGTTTGCGAATGGTTGCAAGTGATTGCTCGTGGTTGCATAACACACATTAGGCACTAGATCGGCTCAGACACATTTTCATATTGCATATGCATGAGTGTTTATACTTATTTATGGATGAAATTGAATGTGTTATCATATGAATGTTGCATATGGATGAATGTTTGTGAACACATATAGTGCTTACGTGACTAGGATTTGTTTGCATACATGTTGGATTCATGACACTAAACATATTTTGCATTAGAAAGATCAATCAGGCCTGATCATTTGCATTAGATAAGGAACATATACACACACTTTCTGCATATGTTCATACAACATTAGAAATCTCTTAAGGATAATGTTTGCTTGTGGATGATGTTTTGAGTAGATGGATGGTAGGATACGTTCTTCCTAACTTAGAGATTTCGGGGACAAAATCCTTTAAGGAGGGGAGAATGTAACAACCCGTATTTTGATAACGTGTTATAACCATAAATCTAGGTAGAATTAAATTTTTAAAATAAGAACAAAGGGAAACGGGTTGCGCCATTGCGTTCGTCTCGGAATTCTGCATGAAATCGAGTCCGAGTTTTCGAAAATCGGAGTCCGTATGACCAAGTTATGGCTCCCCAAAGTTTCAGAAATTTTCAGAGTTCAAAACAGTTCGAATTCGAGTTCAAATTCGAATTTCAAAACCCAGACAGACTGGGCGGGAAATTTCCCGCCCAGCACCCTAGGTCGACTGGGGAGTCGACTGGGCAGTCAACACCCCCAGGACCAGGTCGACTGCGCAGTCGACTTGGGTGTCGACCTGGTCCCCGAACCTGGTTTGGGCCTGGTTGCTCCTGCTTGACCCTGTTGGCTTGTTTGAGGGCCTGTGACGATTTTTGGCGGTTCAGATCGATTCTAGGGTTTATCCTATGGCCTAAACTAGTTGTTGCAACTATAAAAACACCCTAAGAGCTAGGCTAATCCACAACAAATCTTTCTAACACCATTATGCTGCTAAGTCTCCTCTTGAACCATGGCCGCCGCCTCCAACTTGAAGCTTAAACATTCAAACTAGATCCAAATCGAAGGCCAACGTTTCTACAACAATTCAAGGGAATAGATCAACATATCAACAACGATCCTACGACGATTTCTGTTCTTAGTTCTCAAAAACCACGATCTGTATGCCCCAGTTACTCTTAGATCTAAACTCTAAACTTAATATGGACATGTGTAAATTGAAGCTGAACATAAACATGATAACTACTTGAGACCTACTCTTGTATATCTTTGATCTATGACTATTCCTTTTTGATCTATTATTTTAGATCTACTCTTGTTCACCCTATATCTATTCACCTTGAACCTAGTACCGTTCATATTGAACCTTGATTTGTGGAATACTGATAAGAACTTGATTTAGGGTCCTGTTCATGTCATAACCTAAACCCTATCATTATTTTAACATGCCTTTGATGTTGTGATGTTGAAACTATTGCTAGTCACAAGTTTAGGATTATCATCTTATGTCATTTATTGCTATGTTTATCACCCTATTTCATATGCCAGTGATGTTATGATCATATCTCAAGTTGCACCATGCTTGCCTTGAAATCACCTTTGCCACTTTATACCCATCCTTGTTATGTTATTCCCTAGTTACATCTATTGCCTTGATTCGAATTCACGAGCGTTGGGGATGCGATTTGGGTAGTTTAGGAAAACCTGAATTTAGTATGAACTTGAAAACATGAATATCGTTATAACTTGAGCTTGGATAGGAACATGAACTTGACATGAAATTATACTTGAAAATATGAATTTGGGACATGACACTTAGATAACTTGAACGTGGCCAACTCGAGGTTGGGTTGAGTTTGCAGTATAAATCTACCCAGAACCGCCCGACGAATCCAGTAACTGCAAACAATAGGACCCAATGTGAGTCGTTGGTCATATCGCACTCGAAACCCGAGGTTAGACTAGGTTATGGTGTAAAACTGCCCGGACCCGCCTGGCACATCCAGTAACCATAACGAAGTCTAATGTGAGAGGTTAGGGGTGCATTAAGTAAATTAATGCCACTGGATAGGGCTAAGTCATGAACCGCTTGAACACACTTAACTAACCTGACACATGATTCGTAGGACTAAGTCTTGAACTAAGAACGACACACTTAGTCAATTTGACATGACACGTAGATGGGGTTAAGTCTCGATTTTAAATGACAACTTAACCTGCTGAATGAAACCCTAGTTACGCGGTCCTTTTCAGCAGTAACCCACTAGATGTATCACGGTACCCTGGGACTAGGCAGGGTGGGGCACGATTGCTGGGCTGATTGTAAGCGACCAGAACGACGGCTGAGTTGGTGCACCATTATAGGTTCAGGCGGACTAGGGTCGTGCACTTAGTCCGGAGTTGAAAAAGCAGGCATTGGGCATCAGTAGGATTATCTGTGCATTCTTGATTCGTGTCGGTGGTTGGCACCCTAGGGCTTGATACACCCTATGGTGGACCTAGCACAGGTGACTACATTCGGGATAGGGCCGTATGACATAGACACACGACGAGCTAGACTTGTAGGGAGCCGATCGATTAGATCATACCGTTGGACCCCGAATTGGGTCACTTCACAATATTGGGCCAAGGGATTATTTCTTGATTTATAGTTGACACGGGATTAGTATACCAGTATAGTTGGTATGGCGAACCTTGAATACGCAATGTTAGACTTGAGTTATCTTGTTAGCTTAGTTATCGTGTCAGACTTATCACCATTCCTATGTTTAATTCCAGTTTATTCATGTCTTGTTAACTTTAGTAGTTTCTATGCTAATAGTCACTAGGGCTTACCAGTCTTTTTGACTGACCTGTTTTCTTTCGCCTCTTTGTCTTTCGTTTCCCCCCCAGGTTCTCAGGGAGGAAACTCTAGCTCTTAGCTTGGACTTTGCTTGCTTTCTGACAGCTCATGTACGGTTTGGTCTTGAGCTATGCTATGGCTGCACTCATGCCCTTTTTGGGGAATAATATTTTACTTATGTTGTTTTAAGTACTTTGCTTCTTTAGAACTTGATGTAATGAAATAATGACTTGGCATTTTGATGTAAGAGGTTTTGACTCTATTTTTCAGTAATGAGATTTGGTTTTAATGTTTATATCCGCTGCTTTATATACTCTATTTTATCTATGTTCTGTCTTGTGTTATCTCTGTGCCTGTTTACTAGATAATACCCCGCCCCCAAAACTAGGGCATTCCCATTGTGAGTGACCCCAGCGGAGGTGGGGTGTTACATTTTCTATCCATTGTTTTTCGATCGACACAAATTCCCAAAATCAGAGAAAGCCAAATCTATCTTGAAGCAAGCATTAGGAATTCTAAGACAAGGAGAATCATTTCCAGAAGAAATTCATCACAACGTTAATCTGATTTGGGGAAAATTTGAAAACCCTATTTTTTTTCCAACCGCCATTGTCAAAAGAGAAAGAGATCGGGTGAACCAAATCAAATGGGCCGACCAAGTTAAAAGGGATATAGGCTTTGTTATTCATAGGGGGTTTTCTATTTGAATTTGAATTTGTTTTTAAATTTTGTTGTAATCCGATCAGTTTCTAGAGTGTGTAAAATCTGCGGAATCTAGTTAGGGTTTTTAACTAGCAGTTTTCTAGAGTTTGTAAAAACTAGGGATACGGGTTACGGGTTTGTAATCTGGGGAAATCTGATCTAGGGGATATAGATCAGTTTAGGGTTGAGAGTGTAGGATTAGAATAGGAGAGAGGGGTTCGCGAGTTTACATGGTCTTGTAAGCGGGATCTGTTCTATTACCTAGTAGAAACCTTAGGAATGCAGCAATAGGCAAGATTTTGCCGAAGCTGGGTATATCTTTTGTCATTTACTTTTCTGCATTTATTTTCTGCTGCATTCTGTGATCTGATATTTTTTAATATCCTGCAAAATTCAAAAAACCCTATTCATCCCCTCTCTAGGGTTAATCTATATCCAACATATACATACACAGCAGAAAAAGTAAAACTTTAAGCAGAGGAATATCAATGCTCCAAGAAGCAGCTCCAGTCTAGATCCAGCACCTTCTCTATAAAATATCTGCAAACTAAAAATACTAGACTGCCCATATGGAAAAATATGGTCACCTAGACTTTAGGGAAAGGACAATAAACTCCGAGTCGGTTATGGGATTGGTGTAAGAACTAAAAACAATTATCTTAAGTTTATTTTTAAAGTAAGGTAATTCATTGGACCATGCCATATAACACGGAACAGGTTCCCCATATGAATAACAGTGCATAAACACTCACAATGCTTTTGGAAAATGAGGCTACCATAAGATCTTTCGGAACACACACAATGCAAACGCAGACATGGAAAGGTTTCTCCTCATGATAGCCAAACATGCTTAATACGCGAAATTCTCTTTTATTATTATTAGTGCATAGTGTGGAAGACTCTATCAAAAATAAATGTATCAATCTTAGGCGGCATAGGTACCATATATTATGTCGCCATATAGGTTTACAACTAAAACCGTACAAACTTGTAGTGGAGGATGGATTTCCATCAAATGACTGGGCTAAGGAACTTCCATACCGATTTCGAACACCTCTTGAGGGATGTCCGATAACAACACAATGTTCTCTGCCAACAAAAGGCGGGATCTCCTTACTTGGATGAACCCTGAGTATATCATCTCCCAGTTGTTACCAATTTATAAACTAGGGCCCCACAACATTAACAACCACAAAAAGTAGAATTCACCACATAAGTAATACCTGGGCTCCATACCATGGTACACTTTTTATCAAGAACGAGACGATAACCCATACCTCGCTGCATCTTTCCTGTTTTAGCCATTTCCGAGGTGTGAGGCTTGTCGAAGTCTCTCTACACTTAGTTACGCTTCATTAAGTCATGCTTTGATCATCAATAACATATCACTTAGTATGCCACACGGTCATTCCATAATACGTGATTGATAATCACTAACCATATCACCTTTGAGCTCGTATGTCTCAAAGAAGGGTGTTAAGCTAAGAGAATAAATTCTTTGCCACCAACACAAATATGTTTATAAAAAAACCCCACCAAATACTATAAAATACGATGTCAGAAACACATCCATACAAGTTCGTTCTGGGTTCGAACGAAACCGAAGGCACTATATTCCTTGTCCAATAAAGGAGGGAGGTCTATGCAAATCCGCAATTCCTCCAAATACGTCTGGACTACTGATAAAATACTGATGCGTCCATCTTAAGTAAGAAGCTATTCACGAGACACATTGAGCGAACAGTCCTTTCGATGTGAAGGGTTCCGGTCTTCAACACTATCTTCAAACTTATCGATTTATTCCATAATGTCGTACTATTATTTGGAATAGTTTTGTCGAGCCCAAATTCTGAATTTAGGTCTTTGCAAATAACAGTCGTTATCTTAAAACTCTGTGGAAACATAAGATTTACTAAGTCTCTTTTCCATTTCGGTTGGTTAATTAAAACCATTCATTAACTGTAACACTCTGCATTTTTAATATAACTAAAAATGTATATATATGCATAGATAGGTTAATATTGATGATGTACAATGAAAATTAATTAATACATGAAAGAGAAGGAAAGATTAATTCAATGACAGTGTACGTAACAGAGAAGATAATAAAATAAGGATACTTAATTTAAATATAAGGAATTAAGTAAAACGAACATTACAATTGCGTTCATCTTGAAATTCTGCTTGGAATAGAGTCCAAGTTTACGAAAATCGGACCCCATATGAAAGAGTTATGGCATGCGGAAGATTCAACAATAATTCAGAATTTATAGAGGAAAATACCCAGGGAGGTTGACTTGGGGGTCGACCTCCCCCCTGATTTTTCCAGATCTGGGCAGTGACGATTTTTGATGTGTTGGACGGACCAGATGGCTTCTAGGGCGATCTTATGGCTCTAAAACACTCTCTACACTTATAAAATAGAGCCCAGACCTAACCTAATTCATAAACAATTCCTTCTGACGCCTCCATGCCGCCAAACTTCAACCAAACATGGCCGCCGCCCCAAAACCCTAAACTAAATTGCAAGTTCTTCACCAACTTTGGAGTTTAATCAAATCAAGAAGCAAAATTCTTCATCAACGATTCAAGCTCTTCACCAACAATCAAATAAGAAGATTAAATCAGCGTTCTACATCAACAAATCGTTTACTTTTCCCAATCCAGTCAAGGTGAGTGGAATTATAATAAATTTGTTGTATAATAGTATTATTATCGTTCATCATTCCCCAGTTATTAATTTAATTCAAGATTCATGTTATAACAGTTGTTCCTTTTATCCTCCTTCCCCTTTTTATTTCTGGATCTATGTTATCTCGAACCTAGACGAAAATCTTATTATGCATACGTGCAGTTGGAATATGGAAATATTGTGCATAATCTATTTTATGCAATTGTGAAATATAATATGTAATTTGGGGTTTGTGGTATAACAATTGTTGTTGCAAATATTGGGCATAATTTATTTTATGTAATCGAGGAATATAATCTGTAATTTGGGATTGGGGCGTAACAATTATTATTGCAAATATTGGGAAAATTGGCAAATTGTATATGGGGATTATTCAATGAAGTAAAGTTTGAATTGATAATTTTGGGGCGTAATTCATAATGAATCTTTGGGTATGATTTGGGAACATGAACCTATGGTGAATAGCGCATAATTATGAATTCTGACTTATGATGTTAACATGAAATTGTGTAAATTTAATTGGAATTAGTGAATATGGAATGTGATTGGGAAATTGGAATAATAGATATAGCCTATTAATAGGATTATGAACATGAACATGCTTGCAAATTTATAATTGGCCTATGACACCTAGAATAGACATAATTGTAATTAAGTTGAATTTGGAACACATGACATGAATTTGGGGTTTGGGTGAAAGACGATTGTTAATGAACGTCTATGACACAAGGTTAGGCGCGTTTGTGGTGTAAGACTGCCCGGAACCGCCCGACAAATCCAGCAACCACAAGCGGACGTCTAATGTGAGAGGCCAAC
The DNA here is from genome assembly GCA_030737875.1 of Allium sativum. Taxonomy (NCBI): domain Eukaryota; kingdom Viridiplantae; phylum Streptophyta; class Magnoliopsida; order Asparagales; family Amaryllidaceae; genus Allium; species Allium sativum. The sequence goes on from CM060922.1 coordinate 708,992,759, forward strand.
GACAAGAACTAGAGGCGTAACGGTTTATGACACGAGGTTAGGCGCGTTGTGCTATAATTCTGCCCATAACCGCCCGGCAAATCCAGCAGCCACGAACGGGCGTCTAATGTGAGAGGTCATACATCGTTACGGCATAATAAATAAATTAAGGAATACTAACCATAATAAGACATGTGGGTGACATGGGTATGGTTAGAGGGTTAAGTGGGTGATATAAATGACATGTAAAACATGACTAAGGTAGACTTAACCGTAGTAAGACATGTATAAGACACGGAAACTCTAATAAAGAGGGTTAAGTGGGACACGGGTGACATGTGAAACAAAAATTTAGATATGCTTAACAAAATGGGACCCGTAACGGTATCATAAATTAATTGAATTGTGTAACACCCCATAATTTTCAATATTAATGTTCACAAATTAAAGAATAACTAATCTCAGATGTGAGAATTAAGGGAAACGGGTTGCGCCATTGTGTTCGTCTCAGAATTTTGGTTGAGATAGAGTCCGATTTTGCGTGAATTGGACTTCGTATGAAGAAGTTAGGGCGATCGGAAGTTTCAGAAAAATTTAAACAGAATTAAAAATTCAAATTTCGAAATGAGGTAGGCCAGGCGGGAAATTTCCCGCCATGGGCCAGGTCGACCTGGGGGTTGACCTACCCACACAGGTCGACTAGGGGGTCGACCTGCCCCGCCGGGCAGATTTGTTTGATGACGATTTAATGATTGTATGCTGAGTCATTAGGGTTTCTGATCTGGTTTGAATGGCTAGGGTTAATTCTGGGTTGATCGGATGGCCTAAATTAATCCTAAACTCTATAAAAACACATGTAAACTCAAACCCTAAAATCAAATAAAAATTAGAATCATGGCCTCCATGCTGTCACCTTGCAACCTAGAATGGCCTCCACCAATTAGAGAGGAAGAAAAGCTAATCAATTCAATTCTAATCTAAACCGCAACAAATTGTCTTCTTCAAAGGAAAGCTAAATCAATTTCAGAACTCAGATTTCAGAACTCAAGACCTTCTTTAAGTAGTGAGTTCGATTTCTTTAATAAGATAATTAACAATTTAATTTGGTTGAGTTATGATTTGGGATTGTATGGTTATGTTGTGAATCATTGACCGTTATGTTATTATCTATGTTGTAAATCTGTTATGCTACTATCCATGTTGTTACTATCTATGTTGTAAAGCTGTGATGTTATTTTGTAAATCTATGTTAATTAGTGGCTTATGTATAATCAATTCATATGCTAGTTTGGTTATGTTTGTGGAACTAATTCATGTGTTAAGTTATATAAAGTTTAACTTGATAATTCTACATACAAGTTAGGATGTTAATTGAGGCATGGATCATATGCAAGTTAATGAAAATTATATACAACCTTACATGTTTCATGACATCTATTTTATGTGACATGTGTGAGTTATATGCTAGTATACAAAATTCTATATGTTAGTTTACATGTTTAGATGTAAGTTTACACCATCGTTTATGTTGCATAAATCACATATGCAAGTGTGTGTGTGTGTGTGTATATATATATGTATGTATGTATGTATGTATGAATCATGTAATGTAAGTTTGTGATTATTGCCTATGCAAGTTTACACCTTATGATTAGATCTATGACACACATGGTTTATGCAAGTTTGTGACTATTACCTAAACAAGTTTACACCTTTAGATTTAGATCTATTACATATGTAGTTTTATGCAAGTTTGTGACTTTGGCCGATGCAAGTTTTAGATGAAGAACCCCATTCACACATGCAAGTTCACCCCTTTATGTTTAGGAATAGTTTTATTTATATGTATGTTGTGATGCTTTCTCTTTATTCCATAAGTTAGACTATTCGAGCCTAACGTATATTTCACGTTAAACAAACGAACGTACAACGTGGGGCGAAGGGATAATATTAAAAGATTTAATATTGAGAATTGGCATAAATGCCTTAAATGGCATAAAATAAATTTATGATGATAATTGGTATAATTTTGCATACCATAAATAGATGGACATAATTGAGTCAATTATGGACATAATTAAATTTGGAATTGATTGATAATCTGAATAGGGAAATTAATTCAAATTGGCGGATAATTAATTATGTGTAATTAATCGCCTAAGACATGAGGTTAGGCTCTTTTGTGGTGTAAGACTGCCCGGACCCGCCCGACAAATTCAGCTGCCACAAATGCTAGTCTAATATGGGAGGTCTTAGGCATAAATTAAATGCATAACAGTTGTAAAGACACGAGGTTAGGCTCGTTTGTGGCGTAAGACTGCCCGGACCCGCCCGGCAAATCCAGCGTCCACAAATGCCAGTCTAATGTGGGAGGTCTTTACAAGGTTACGGTGTTAATGAATTAAGAAACACTTAACCAGATAAACATGTGGTGGGACATGGGGGTCAAGTGGGTGCCTTGGGTGGCTTGTGAAATACGATTAGAAACACTTAACCAAAATTGAAACATGTAAGTGAACATGAATAAGAAGAAGGTTAAGTGGGATGTACTAGAGGGGACCAAGCTTAGGTGGAAAGCTTGTGTCATGTAATGGAGGCCCGTTTCAACCAGTAACCCATAAGTATTTTTGTGGGCTCGACCCAAGTCGAGGACGGGACACACATACTGGGCTTGACTGTAAGAGGCCAAAATGGGTTAGCGGTGGCAACGCAAGTCCAATGGGTTCATGTGCGTGTGTGGGCCCGGGCTGGTAGGTAAGACGTTGTTGCATCGTGTAGGTATAAGCCGTGCATTGTTGGTGGTATCGGGTTGCCACTTTGGGGAGTGATACACCCCACTATGGGGCCAGCACGGGTATCTACGAGTTAGGGAGCGGATCGCATGGGGGTAGTGGGTACACCAGTGGTGATAGGGGCAGGCGGCACCTATGAAGGCAACTAGGGTACACGAAACTACCATTATCATTATTAAAGTCTTGTAGGCAGGATCAACTTTTAGGGTGTTTGGTGTGGTGTAGTGTAGTAATTAACTCATAGCGACTGGGTGCGCCTTTAACGTTATCTTTGTTCATCTTATTTCCTTTAGTTTGCTCTGCCATACCCAATTGTTCACGGTCATTTCCTTATTTTCCAACTTATGCCTTAGCCTAGTTATTTTGGTAATTATATTGTTAAAGTTATCGCACTCGCCAGACTTTATGTCTGACCCCCCCTTTGTTTCCACCTCTTTTCTTCCTTCCCTCCCGCCCGGTGCTCAGGGTAGAACTAGCACCAGTGGAGCTTGATTTTGGACAACTGCATCTCTTGCTTTTAGAAGTTGCTTGGATCGCCGAAGTAAAAGTTCAGCCTATCTTATTTATGGCTATTTTGTGTTGGGGTTATGTCTTTCAATTTATGTACTCTGATTTAGTCAAGATGGATATTATGTACTTTGACTCTGGTTTTTTATGATGTAATCAAACCTATGTGTTTACCGCTGCAATGAATAAAATTTTAAATTTTTAAGTACTGTTTATATCTGTCTTGTTGTTAAGTTTCTGTTCTATACACACTTAAAACGCTCCATAGAAGTTAATGCATTCCCTTTGTGAGTGGCATTAATGGACGTGGGGTGTTACACGTGGTATCAGAGCTGAAGGTTACCAGAACATATATGAATTTTGAAAAACTGTTTTTCAAAAAAGCTTTTATAAAGAAGTACCTTCAAAAGTATGTTTTAAGGAAAGTATTTTCAAGAGAAAAGCTTATTTTAGAAAGCATAACCCCAAGAGCCATATATCTTTCCTTCGGTTCTTTTGTATTGAATCTTTCCTTTTTCGTTTCAGCATGTCTGGAATTCCTGAGATACCCGTGGGGATACCGATACCAGGATGGTTTAGGACGTATTTGGAGACTAGGGCCACCACCACAGGTCCAACAAATTCCCCTCCTCCTCGTGTCGATACTTTTGCAAAGATATGTAAGGACTTTCGGGCAATGGGTGGAAATCGTTTTCACGGGACGGAGACATTTGTTGAAGCTCGAAATTGGCTAATGGAGGTGGAAGAACTGTTTAGGATCTTTGAAGTGGAAGATGGAAGATAGGTCCAGTTAGCTGCCTGACTAATGAAGGATGATGCCTCGTTTTGGTGAGAGGTCACTAATGGAGAGCGTCCAGTTGATACATGGACAGATTTCAGGCATAGGTTTGAGGCAAAGTTTCTCTCACGGGCTGAAGAGAATTTATATATGGAAAGATTTTTGGCGTTGAAGCAAGGGAATCTACCAGTGAAAGAATACGTCAACAAATTCAATCAGTTGGCGAGATTTGGCTTGGACTTGGTGAATACACCAGAAAAGAAGGCCCTGAGATTTATTAAGGGTTTGAACGAGCCGCTTCATGGGTTAGCTATGACCCACATTCCCATGGGGGCTACCTTTGAGAGACTAGTTGACATGGCGCTTATGCATGAAGAAGAGAAGGGCGCCAATGCTAATAAGGCACCCGAGAAGAAAGGGGATCAAAAGAAACCGCAACAGCAACAACAGAACAAGAAAGGTGGTAAAGGCAACAATGGTAAGGGAAAGAAAAAATGCTTTAACTGTGGGACACAAGGCCATCTAAGCAAAGATTGTAGGAAGAAAAAGAAGACTGACTGTTTCCACTGTGGCGAAGCGGGATATCTGATTAAGGACTGCCCAAGGAAAGGGCAGAGTGCAGGGCCTACCTCGGGAGGACATGTGCAGGCTCTTATGGCACCAGGGCAGGTAAGAGGGCAAGTTCGGGCTCTCGTGGTCCCACCGCGGCAAGAACTAGGTAGAACGATTTCCATTGAAAGTTATGTTCTTCTGTTTGATCATCCTATCCATAATTTATACGATTCCGGCACATCACATTCGTTTATCTCTACATCATTAGTTGAAACACTGCACCTAAATACTAGTTTAGTTACAGATCCCTTAGTAGTCTCAAATCCTATTGGTGGTTCGGCTCATCTTTCTATGATTTGTTGGGATTTGAGAGTGTCTATCTTGGGCGTTGGGTTTGAATGTAATGCCTTTGTTCTTGGTTTCATGGGCTACGGCTTGATTCTAGGTATGGATTGGCTAACTAGATACGGGGCCATCCTAGATTGTGAAAGAATGGTAGTTAGATTGTTGACTCGTTGTGGAAAGACACTTGATTTTTCTTGCGACCCTAGAGGTGCAGTAATTCTTAGCTACCAAGAATCTCTTGACGCATCCAATGATGATTTACATTCTGTTCGTATAGTCCGTGAATATGTTGATGTCTTCGATGAGGTGAGGGGTCTACCCCCAAAACGTGAGATAGACTTTCGAATATATCTAGTAGATAATGCAAAGCCAGTTGCATTGCCAGTGTGCCACATGGCTCCAAGAGAGAGAAGAGAACTCAGTAAGCAAGTGAAAGAATTGCTTGAGAAGGGGTTCATAAGACATAGTATATCGGAGTGGGGTGCTCCAATAGTATTTGCCACGAAGGCAGATGGGTCCCTTAGACTTTGTGTGGACTATAGAGAACTTAATAAGCTTACTAAGAAGAATAGGCACCCACTGTCGAGGATTGACGATCTCTTCGATCAGTTAGTTGGCACCTCAGTGTTTTCGCAGTTGGACTTAACCACGGGTTTCCATCAGTTGAGAGTAGCTAAGGATAGCATAGACAAGACTGCCTTTAGGACTCCGGACGGCATCTTTGAGTGGCTTGTGATGCCCTTCGGTTTGATAAACGCCCCCGCATACTTTGTTGACTTGATGAGTAGGGTATTTAGGGAGTACCTTAATAATTTCGTGGTAGTCTTTGTGGACGACATCTTGATCTTTTCTAAGAGCGAGGAAGAGCATGCCCTACGTCTTAGGGAAGTGTTGGAGACCCTTCGAGCGCATAGCCTTAAAGCTAAATTTTCTAAATGTCACTTTTGGAGGAAAGAAGTACGATTCTTAGGGCATGTGGTTTCCAAAGAAGGGATAGCTGTGGATCCCGCGAAGGTAGTGGCCATCCTAAATTGGAAGGTCCCTAAAAATGCTACCGAGGTGAGGAGTTTCTTAGGGTTGGCTGGCTAATATAGGAAGTTTATCAAAGACTTCGCAAAAATATCAGCCCCATTGACACGCTTGACGAAGAAGAACCTAGTTTTCACATGGGACGTAGATTGTGATGATGCGTTTCAACGTTTAAAGAGAGCTTTGACCACAGCTCCAGTCTTAGTGTTGCCAGATGGGAGTAAGCCATTTACCATTTATACCGATGCTTGTGGGACAGGACTAGGCGCAGTCTTAATGCAAGAGGGAAGGGTAATAGCCTATGGAGGAAGGCAATTGAGAGTGCATGAGAGAAATTACCCTACACATGACCTAGAGTCGGCCGCTATTATTTTCACGCTTAAGTCTTGGCGCCATTATCTTCTTGGCGAGAAATTCGAATTGTTCACTGACCACAAATCGCTAAAATACTTGTTCTCTCTGAAGGACTTGAACTTAAGGCAGTAAAGGTGGATGGAATTCTTAGCGTCCTACGATTTCGAGATAGCATATACCCCTGGCAAGGGTAACGTGGTGGCAGACGCCTTAAGTAGGAAAAGATTGTCCTTGAGTCTGTTGTTTGTTGAGCGGCAAAGCTTAGAGTTCAACTCTACGTTTGATTTTAGACATTCCATTGACTTTGTACCCGGTTTGCTAGCATCCTTAGAGGTCAGACCTACGCTTTTGGGACGGGTTGGTGAGGCACAGCGAGATGACCCACAGTTGGTTGAGTTAGTAGAGAAGCTCAAAAGGGAGGAGTCATCGAGCCATCTCAGTAGGTATACCCTAGATGATAAGGGTTGGTTACGTAGGGACGGTAGACTTTGTGTACCGTGGGACGAGAATTTGAGGAAGACCATTCTTGATGATGCACATCGTTCGAAGATGACCATCCATCCCAGCGGGGACAAGATGTACATGGACATGAGATGAGTTTACTTTTGGGCCGGTATGAAGAGGGATGTGGCTGAGTTTGTCACTAGATGCTTGGTGTGTCAACAAGTAAAAGCAGAGCAAAAGAAGCCCGGTGGGTTGCTTCACCCATTGGAGGTCCCACAATGGAAGTGGGAAAGTGTCTCGATGGACTTTATTGATAGGTTACCGAGATCGAGGAAAGGTAATATGGGGATTTGGGTCGTGGTAGACAGACTTACTAAGAGCGCCCATTTCATTCCCGTGAAGAGTAAGAGGACTGCTCCATGGTTAGTATCTGTATACATTCAAGAGATAGTTCGTTTGCACGGTGTTCCTTCTAGCATAGTGAGCGACCGCGATCCTACCTTTACTAGCGAGTTTTGGAAGAGCTTATAAGAGGCTGTAGGGACTCAGTTATGTTTAAGCACTGCATATCATCCTCAGACGGATGGCCAGACCGAGAGGGTGAATCATATTCTAGAGGACCTATTGAGGTTGTGTGTCTTAGACTTCGGAGGTATATGGGAGGAACATCTTCCTTTGGAGGAGTTCGCATATAATAATAGCTTTCAGTCTAGCAATGGCATGGCACCGTTCGAGGCTCTTTATGGACGGCCGTGTCATTCGCTTACATGTTGGTGGGAATCTACAGATAAGATCTTGCTTGGGCCCGATATGATTAGAGAGACTTCGGAAAAGATCGATTTGATTCGAAGGAGGATGAAGACGGCGCAAGATAGGCAGAAATCTTATGCGGACAAGAGGAGGACAGATCTTGAGTTTGATATTGGGGACATGGTCTTTGTCAAGGTGTCTCCATTATGGAATGTTGTTCGCTTTGGGTCCGTTGGGATGTTAGCACCAAGGTTCGTAGGGCCGTTTCCTATTAAGGAGAGGACTGGACAGATGGCGTATAGAGTGGAGTTGCCCGAGAGACTTAGTGGTGTACACGATGTATTCCATGTATCACATTTGAGGAAGTGCTTGCATGAGACCGCGGAAGTTGTAGAGCCGAGCTTGCTTAGAGAGGTGGAGATAGAGCGTGATGCGACAATTCGACGAGCTCCTACGTGCATTCTTGGGTCGGAGATTAAAAAGTTGAGGAATCGAGAGGTCAAGCTAGTCAAAGTGCAATGGGGAGATGATGGGAGCAACGCTACTTGGGAGACGAAAGAGAAGATGCGTTCATTGTACCCTTTTCTTTTCGAGGGTATGTCTTTCAATTTCTCCTTTATCACTTAGCATGTACTTGTTTTATCTTTAGTATGTCCTCTCGCTAGTATCTTTGACCTTTAGATAGGGTAGTCCTATGGTTGAAACATGTGTTTGAGACATGTTATGTATGATGGATGCATGTGGATGCAAGTGGTTGCTAGTGGTTGCTCGTGGATACATATACACACACTTTAGGCACTAGATCGGCTCAGTCACTTCATATTGCATATTGCATATAAATGTGTGTACATATTTAAGTTAATGAATGTATAATGGTTGAACTATCATATGGATGCTGCATATTGGTGAATGGTTGTGCACACATGTAGAAATAATATGTATCGATAGGATTCTTTCGCATACCTAATGGACGCATGCCACTATCATTGTTTGCATTAAGGAGGTCAACGGAATCTGTAGACCACCTGATTTTGCATTAGATAAAGAACATATACACACACTTCTTACATAGCATTAGGAATTTTATAAGGACAATGGATGCCTGTGTTTGATGGTTGAGTAGATGGTTGTTTGGATGTTAGGATATGCATTCTCGTTAACTTGGAGATTTCGGGGGCGAAATCCTTTAAGGAGGGGAGAATGTAACACCCCGTAATTTTCAATATTAATGTTCACAAATTAAAGAATAACTAATCTCACATGTGAGAATTAAGGGAAATGGGTTGCGCCATTGTGTTGGTCTCGGAATTCTGGTTGAGATAGAGTCCGAGTTTGCATGAATTGGACTTCGTATGAAGAAGTTATGACGATCGGAAGTTTCAGAAAAATTTAAACAGAATTAAAAATTCAAATTTCGAACTCAGGTGGGCTAGGCGGGAAATTTCCCGCCATGGTCCAGGTCGACCAGGGGGTCGACCTACCCCACCCCGGGCAGATTTGTTTGATGACAATTTAATGACTATATGCTGAGTCATTAGGGTTTCTGATCTAGTCTGAATGACTGGGGTTAATTCTGGGTTGATCGGATGGCCTAAATTAATCCTAAACTCTATAAAAACACATGTAGACTCAAACCCTAAAATCAAATAAAAATTAGAATCATGGCCTCCATGCTGTCACCTTGCAACCTAGAATAGCCGCCACCAATTAGAGAGGAAGAAAAACTAATCAATTCAATTCTAATCTAAACCGCAACAAATTGATTTCTTCAAAGGAAAGCTAAATCAATTTCAGAACTCAGATTTCAGAACTCAAGACCTTCTTTGAGTAGTGAGTTCGATTTCTTTAATAAGATAATTAACAATTTAATTTGGTTGAGTTATGATTTGGGATTGTATGGTTATGTTATGAATCATTGACCGTTATGTTATTATCTATGTTGTAAATTTGTTATGCTGCTATCCATGTTGTTATTATCTATGTTGTAAAGCTATGATGTTATTTTGTAAATCTATGTTAATTATTGGCTTATGTATAATCAATTCATATGCTAGTTTGGTTATGTTTGTGGAACTAATTCATGTGTTAAGTTATATAAAGTTTAACTTGATAATTCTACATACAAGTTAGGATGTTAATTGAGGCATGGATCATATGCAAGTTAATGAAAATTATATACAACCTTACATGTTTCATGACATCTATTTTATGTGTAAATTGGATCTAAAGTTAGGCTATGAGATGTGTGAGTTATATGCTAGTATACAAAATTCTGTATGCTAATTTACATGTTTAGATGTAAGTTTACACCATCGTTTATGTTGCATAAATCACATATGCAAGTATATATATATATATGTATGAATCATGTAATGTAAGTTTGTGATTATTGCCTATGCAAGTTTACACCTTATGATTAGATCTATGACATACATGGTTTATGTAAGTTTGTGACTATTACCTAAACAAGTTTACACATTTAGATTTAGATCTATGACATATGTAGTTTTATGCAAGTTTGTGACTTTGGCCTATGCATGTAACACCCCGTATTTCTGTTAACACTAATGTTCACAAATTAAAGAATAACTAATCTCAGACGTGAGAATTAAGGGAAATGGGTTGTGCCATTGTGTTTGTCTCGGAATTCTGGTTGAGATAGAGTCCGAGTTTGCGTGAATTGGACTTCGTATGAAGAAGTTATGGCCATTGGAAGTTTCAGGAAATTCAAAACAGATTTCAGAAAATTCAAATTTCGGACTCAGACAGGCTAGGCGGGAAAATTCCCACTAGGGCCAGGTCGACCATAGGGTCGACCTGGGGGTCGACCTGCCCTGACCAGGTCGAGCATAGGGTCGACCTGCCCCCCCGGGCAGATTTGTTTTATGACCTGTTGATGACTAGATGCTGACTCATTAGGGTTTCTGATATGCTCTGATTGGCTGGGATTAATTCTGGGTTGATCGGACGGCTTAAAATAATCCTAAACTCTATAAAAACACCTCTAGACTCAAACCCTATAATCAAAACGAAATTAGATTCATGGCCTCCATGCTGTCACCTAGCAACTCAGCATAGCCGCCACCAATCAGAGAGGAAGAAAGCTAGTCTAAATCAATTCTTTAACAACGAATCTTCTTCAAGGGAAAGCTATTACAACTTCAGAACTCAGAATTCAGAACTCAATACCTTCTTTGAGTTGTTAATAAAATAATTAGCAAATTAATTGGATTGAGTTATGATGTGGACTATTTGGATATGATGTGAATTCTTGACCACATGTTATTATTCATGTAGTAAAATTGTAATGTTTATGCTATAAATTCTATGATGCTATCTTGTAAAGTTGTGATCATCTATGTCATAATCAAATCATCATGTTGTTTATATGCTAGTTTGGGTATGTTGATTCATATGATAAATCATAACTATGTATGCAAGTTTAGATTTTTATTAAGACATGAATCATATGCAAGTTGGGGAAAATTATATGTGTAACCTTATATGCTTCATGACATCTATTTTAGATCTAAAGTTAGGCTATGACATGTGTGAGTTATATGCCAAATTCTACATGCTAGTTTACATGTTTAAATGTAAGTTTACACCATTGTTATGTTGCATAAATCACATATGCAAGTTTATATGAAAATATGAGTTTGGAACATGAATCATGCCGTGCAAGTTTGTGGTTATTGCCTATGCAAGTTTACACCTTTAGATGTAGATCTATGACATACATAATTTATGCAAGTTTGTGACCATTATCTCAACAAGTTCACACCTTTAGATTTGGGTCTATGACATATGTAGTTTTATGCAAGTTGTAACTTTAGCCTATGTAAGTTTTAGATGTAGAACATCATTCACACATGCAAGTTCACCCCTTATGTTTAGATTTAGTTTTAATTATGTATATGTTGTGATGTTTTCTCTTTATTCCATGAGTTAGACTATTCGAGTCTAACGTATATTTTACGTTAAAACGAATAAACGTACAACGTGGGGTAAAAGGGGATAATATTAAAAGATTTAATTGGCATAGATGCCTTAAAAGGCATAAAATAAATTGTGATGAAAATTGGTATGATTTTACATACCATAAATAGATGGACATAATTGAGTCAATTATGACCATAGTTAAATTTGGAATTAATTGATAATTTGAATAGGGAAAGTAATTCAAAATGGGGAATGGTTAATTAGGAGTAATTAATCGTCTAAGACACGAGGTGAGGCTCTTTTGTGGTGTAAGACTGCCCGGACCCGCCCGACGAATCCATCTACCACAAATGCCAGTCTAATGTGGGAGGTCTTAGGCATAAATTAAATACGTAACAATTTTAAAGACACGACGTTAGGCTCTTTTGTGGTGTAAGACTGCCCAGACCCGCCCGGCAAATCCAGCTACCACAAATGTCAGTCTAATGTGAGAGGTCTTTACGAGGTTATGGTTTTAATGAATTAAGAAACACTTAAATAGATAAACATGTAGTGGGTCATGAGGGGGTTAAGTGGGTGCCTTGGGTGGCATGTGGAATCTAGTGGGTGCCTTGGGTGGCATTTGAAATACAATTAGAAACACTTAACCAAAAATTGGAACATGTAATTGAAACATGAATAAGAAGAGGGTTAAGTGGGATATACTAGAGGGGACCAAGCTTTGGTGGATAGCTTGTGTCAAGTAATGGGGGCCTATTTCAACCAGTAACCCATACGTATCTTTGTGGGCTCGACCCAAGTCGAGGACGGGACACGCGTACTGGGCTTGACTGTAAGAGGCCAAAACAGGTTAGCGGTGGCAACGCAAGTCCAACGGGTTCATATGCATGTGTGGACCCGGGCTGGTAGGTAAGACGTTATTGCATCATGTAGGTATAAGCCGTGCATTATTTGTGGTATCGGGTTGCCACTTTTGGGAGTGATACACCCCACTGTGGGGCCAGCACGGGTATCTACGAGTTAAGGAGCCGATCGCTTGGGGGTAGTGGGTACACCTAGTGGAGATAGGGGCAGGCGGCACCTATGAAGGCAGCTAGGGGTGCACGAAACTACCATTATCATTATTTAAGTCTATAGGCGGGATCAACCTTAGGGTGACTAGTGGTGGTGCAGTATAGCAATTATCCTACAGTGTTGGTGTGGTTTAGTAATTATCTTATAGTGGTTTAGGCGCGCTTTAACGATATCGTTGTTCATCTTGTTTCCTTGTTTACTATGCCATACTCAATGGTTCATGGTCATTTCCTGATTTCCCAACTTATGCCTTAGCCTAGTTACTTTGGTGATTATATTGTTAAAGTTATCGCACTCGCCAGAATTTATGTCTGACCCCCTTTGTTTCCTCCTCTCTTTCTTCCTCCCCCCCAAGGCTCAGGTTGGAACTAGCACCAGTGGAGCTTGATTTTGGACAGCTGTGCTTCTTGCTTTTAGAAGATTGTTTGGATCGCTGAAGTAAAGTTCAGCCTCTCTTTTATTTATAGCTATTTTGTACTGGGGATAGTCTTTCAATTTATGTACTTTGATTTAGTCAAGATGGATATTATGTACTTGGCTCTTGTTTTGATGATGTAATCAAACATATATATTTTCCGCTGCAATGAAATAAAGTTTTTAATTTTTCAAGTACTGTTTATATCTGTCTTGTTGTTAATTTTTGTTCTATACTCACTTAAAACGCTCCATAGAAGTTAATGCATTCCCTTTGTGAGTGACATTAATGGACATGGGGTGTTACACGTGGTATCAGAGCTGAAGGTTACCAGAACTGATATGAATTTTGAAAAGTTGTTTTTCAAAACCACTTTTATAAAGAAGTACCTTTAAAAGTATGTTTTAAGGAAAGTATTTTCAAGAGAAAAAGCTTATTTTAGAAAGCATAACCCCAAGGGCCATATATCTTTCCTTTGATTCTTTTGTATTGAATCTTTCCTTTTTCGTTTTAGCATGTCTGAAGCATCTGAGATACCAGAGGGTGTTCATGTACCCGGTTGGTTTCGTCAATATCTCGAGGCTAGGGCCGCCACCGCAGGTCTAGCAAATGATCCTCCTCCTCCTCCTCCTCGCGTCGATGTTTTTGCTAAGATATGTAAGGACTTTCGGGTAATGGGTGGAAAACCTTTTCACCGGACGGAGACATTTGTTGAAGCTCGAAACTGGCTAAAGGAGGTGGAAGAATTATTTGGAATCTTTGAAGTGGATGATGGAAGAAAGGTCCAGTTAACTGCCTGGCTAATGAAGGATGAGGCCTCGTTTTGGTGGGAGGTCACTAATGGAGGACGTCCAGTCGATACATGTCCAGATTTTAGGCAGAGGTTTGAGGCGAAGTTCCTCTCACGGGCTGAAGAGAATCTATACATGGAAAGGTTTATAGCATTGAAGCAAGGGAATCTATCGGTGAAAGAGTATGTCAACAAATTCAATCAATTGGCAAGATTTGGCTTGGACTTGGTGAATACTCCTGAAAAGAAGGCCCTGAGATTTGTTAAGGGTTTGAACGAGCCACTTCATGGGTTAGCTATGACCCACATCCCTATGGGGGCTACCTTTGAGAGACTAGTTGAAATAGCGCTTATGCATGAAGAGGAGAAGGGCGCCAACGCTAATAAGGCACCCGAGAAGAAAGGGGATCAAAAGAAGCCGCAACAGCAACAACATAACTAGAAAGGTGGAAAAGGCAATAATGCTAAGGGAAAGAAAAGATGCTTTAACTGTGGGACACCCGGCCATCTAAGCAAAGATTGTAGGAAGAAAAATAAGACTGGTTGTTTCCACTGTGGCGAGGCGGGACATCTTATTAAGGACTACCCAAGGAAAGGGCAGAGGGCAGGGTCTACCTCGGGAGGACAGGTGTACGGTCTCATGGCACCAGGGCAGGCAAGGGTACAAGTTCAGACTTTCATGGTCCCACTGCTGAAAGAACGAGGTAGAGCAATTTCCGTTGAAAGTTTAATTTTTCTATTTGATCATCCTGTCCGTACTTTATTCGATTCTGGCGCATCACATTCATTTATCTCTACATCATTAGTTGAAACACTGCACCTAGGTACTAGTCTAGTTACGGATCCCTTAGTAGTCTCAAATCCTATTGGTGGTTCGGCTCATCTTTCTATGATTTGTCGGGATTTGAGAGTGTTTACCTTGGGCGTTGAGTTTGAATGCAATGCCTTTGTTCTTGGCTTCATGGGCTACGGCTTGATTCTAGGTATGGATTGGCTAACTAGATATAGGGCCATCCTAGATTGTGAAAGAAGGGTAGTTTGATTGTTGACTCGCTTTGGAAAGACCCTTGATATTTCATGTGACCCTAGAGGTCCAGTAATGTTTAGTTACCTAGAATCCCTTGACGCATCCGATGATGACTTACATTCTGTTCCCATAGTCTGTGAATATGTTGATGTTTTCGATGAGGTGAGGGGTTTACCCCCAAAACGTGAGATAGACTTTCAAATATATCTAGTAGATAATGCAAAGCTAGTTGCATTACCAGTGCGCCACATGGCTCCGAGAGAGAGAAGAGAACTCGGTAAGCAAGTGAAAAAATTGCTTGAGAAGGGGTTCATCAGACGTAGTATATCGGAGTGGGGTGCTCCAGTAGTATTTGCCACGAAGGCAGATGGGTCCCTTAGACTTTGTGTGGACTATAGAGAACTTAATAATCTTACTAAGAAGAATAGACACCCACTGCCGAGGATTGACGATCTCTTCGATCAGTTAGTTGGCGCCTCAGTGTTTTCGCAGTTGGACTTAGCCACGTGTTTCCATCAGTTGAGAGTGGCTGAGGATAGCATAGACAAGACTGCTTTTAGGACTCCAGACGGTTTCTTCGAGTGGCTTGTGATGCCCTTCGGTTTGACAAACGCCCCCGCATACTTTGTTGACTTGATGAGTAGGGTGTTTAGGGAGTACCTTAATAAATTCGTGGTAGTCTTTGTGGACGACTTCTCGATCTTTTCTAAGAGCGAGGAAGAGCATGCCCTACATCTTAGGGAAGTGTTGGAGACTCTTCGAGCGCATAGCCTTAAAGCTAAATTTTCTAAATGTCACTTTTGGAGGAAGGAAGTGCGATTCTTAGGGCACGTGGTTTCCAAAGAAGGGATAGCCGTAGATCCCGCAAAGGTAGTGGCCATCCAAGATTGGAAGGTCCCTAAAAATGCTACCGAGGTGAGGAGTTTCTTAGGGTTGGCTGGCTACTATGGGAAGTTTATCAAGGACTTCGCAAAAATATCAGCTCCATTAACACGCTTGACGAAGAAGAACCTAGTTTTCACATAGGACATAGATTGTGATGATGCTTTCCAACATTTAAAGCGAGCTTTGACTACAGCCCAAGTTTTAGTGTTGCCAGATGGGAGTAAGCCATTTACCGTTTATACCGATGCTTGTGGGACAGGATTAGGCGCAGTCTTAATGCAAGAGGGAAGGGTAATAGCCTATGGTGGAAGGCAGTTGAGAGTGCATGAGAGAAATTACCCTACACATGACCTAGAGTTGGCCGCTATTGTTTTCGCGCTTAAGTCTTGGCGCCATTATCTTCTTGGCGAGAAATTCGAATTATTCACTGACTACAAATCGCTAAAATACTTATTCTCTCAGAAGGACTTGAACTTGAGGCAGCAAAGGTGGATGGAATTCTTAGCATCCTACGATTTCGAGATAGCATATACCCCCGGCAAGGGTAACGTGGTGGCAGACGCCTTAAGTAGGAAGAGGTTATCCTTGAGTCCGTTGTTTATTGAACAGCGAAGCTTAGAGTTCATCTCTACGTTTGACTTTAAACCTTCCGTTGATTTGTACCTGGTTTGCTAGCATCCTTGGAGGTCAGACCTACGCTTTCGGGACGGATTGGCGAGGCACAACGAGATAACCCATAGTTGGTTGAGTTAGTAGAGAAGCTCAAAAGGGGAAGTCATCGAGCCATCTCCGTAGGTATACCCTAGAAGATAAGGGTTGGTTACGTAGGGACGGTAGACTTTGTGTACCAAAAGACGAGGACCTAAGGAAGACCATTCTTGATGATGCACATCGTTCGAAGATGACCATCCATCCCGGCGGGGAAAAGATGTACATGGACATGAGACGAGCTTACTTTTGGGCCGGTATGAAGAAGGACGTGGCCGAGTATGTCGCTAGATGCTTGGTGTGTCAACAAGTAAAAGCAGACCAAAAGAAGCGCGGTGGATTACTACACCCATTGGAGGTCCCACAATGGAAGTGGGAAAGTGTCTCGATGGATTTTATTGACGGGTTACCGAGATCGAGGAAGGGTAATACAGGGATTTGGGTCGTGGTAGACAGACTTACCAAGAGCGCCCATTTCATTCCTGTGAAGAGTAAGAGGACTGCTCCATGGTTAGCCTCCGTATACATACGAGAGATAGTTCGTTTGCACGGTGTTCCTTCTAGCATAGTGAGCGACCGCGATCCTGTCTTTACTAGCGAATTTTGAAGAGCTTGCAAGAGGCGGTAGGGACTTAGTTATGTTTGAGCACCGCATACCATCCTCAAACGGACGGCCAGACCGAGAGGGTGAATCGTATTCTAGAGGACCTATTGAGATTGTGTGTCTTAGATTTCGGAGGTACATGGGAGGAACATCTTCCGTTGGTGGAGTTCGCATATAATAACAGCTTTCAGTCTAGCATTGGCATGGCACTGTTCGAGGCTCTTTATGGACGGCCATGTCGTTTGCCTACATGTTGGTGGGAGTCTACAGATAAGATCTTACTTCGGCCCGATATGATTAGAGAGACTTCAGAAAAGATCGATTTGATTCGAAGGAGGATGAAGACGGCGCAAGATAGGCAGAAATCTTATGCGGACAAGAGGAGGACAGATCTTGAGTTTGATATTGGGGACATAGTCTTTGTCAAGGTGTCTCCATTACGAAATGTCGTTCGCTTTGGGTCCGTTGGGAAGTTAGCCCCAAGGTTTGTAGGGCAGTTTCCTATTAAGGAGAGGATTGGGCAGATGGCGTATAGAGTGGAGTTACCCGAGAGACTTAGTGGCGTACACGATGTATTCCATGTATCACATTTGAGGAAGTGCTTGCACGAGACCGGGGAAGTGGTAGAGCCAACCTTGCTTAGAGAGGTGGAGATAGAGCGTGATGCGACGATTCGACGAGCTCCTACGTCCATTCTTAGGTCGGAGGTTAAGAAGTTGAGGAATCGAGAGGTCAGGCTAGTCAAAGTGCAATGGGGAGATGATGAGAGCAACGCTACTTGGGAGACGGAAGAGAAGATGCGTTCATTGTACCCTTTTCTTTTCGAGGGTATGTCTTTTAATTTCTCCTTTATCGCTTAGCTTGTACTTATCTTATCTTTAGTATGTCCTCTCGCTAGTATCTTTGACCTTTAGATAGGGTAGTCCTATGGTTGAAACATGTGTTTGAGACATGTTATGTATGATGGATGCATGTGGATGCAAGTGTTTGTTAGTGGTTGCTCGTGGATGCATATACATACACTTTAGGCACTAGATCGGCTCAGTCATTTCATATTGCATATAGTGCATATTTAAGCTAATGGATGTATAATGGTTGTGTTATCATATGGATGCATCATTTTGGTGAATGGTTGTGCACGCATGTAGAAGTAATATGTATCGATAGGATTCTTTCGTATACATAATGGATGCATGGCACTATCATGGTTTGCATTAAGGAGGTCAACTGAATCAGTAGACCGCCTGATTTCGCATTAGATAATGAACGTATACTCACACTTCTTGCATATGTTCATACTGCATTAATTTTTTTTAAGGACAATGGATGCCTATGTTTGATGGTTGAGTAGATGGTTGTTTGGATGGTAGGATATGCATTCTCCTTAACTCGAAGATTTCGGGGGCGAAATCCTTTAAGGAGGGGAGAATGTAACACCCTGTATTTCTGTTAACACTATTGTTCACAAATTAAAGAATAACTAATCTCAGACGTGAAAACTAATGGAAATGGGTTGCACCATTGTGTTCGTCTCGGAATTCTGGTTGAGATAGAGTCCGAGTTTGCGTGAATTGGACTTCGTATGAAGAAGTTATGGCCATCGGAAGTTTCAGATAATTCAAAACAAATTTCAGAAAATTCAAATTTCGGTGTCAGACAGGCTAGGCGGGAAAATTCCCGCCAGGGCCAGGTCGACCTGCCCTAACCAGGTCGACCATAGGGTCGACTTGGGGGTCGACCTGCCCCCCGGGCAGATTTGTTTTATGACCTGTTGATGACTAGATGCTGACTCATTAGGGTTTCTGATATGCTCTGATTGGCTGGGATTAATTTTGGGTTGATCGGACGGCTTAAAATAATCCTAAACTCTATAAAAACACCTCTAGACTCAAACCCTAAAATCAAAACAAAATTAGATTCATGGCCTCCATGCCGTCACCTAGCAACTCAGCATAGCCGCCACCAATTAGAGAGGAAGAAAGCTAGTCTAAATCAATTCTTTTCAACTTTAACAACGAATCTTCTTCAAGGGAAAGCTATTACAACTTCAGAACTCAGAATTCAGAACTCAAGACCTTCTTTGAGTTGTGAGTTCGATAATTTTAATAAAATAATTAGCAAATTAATTGGATTGAGTTATGATGTGGACTATTTGGATATGATGTGAATTATTGACCGCGTGTTATTATTCATGTAGTAAAATTGTGATGTTTATGCTATAAATTCTATGATGCTATCTTGTAAAGTTGTGATCATCTATGTTGTAATCAAATCATCATGTTGTTTATATGCTAGTTTGGGTATGTTGATTCATATGATAAATCATAAGTATGTATGCAAGTTTAGATTTTTATTAAGACATGAATCATATGCAAGTTGGGGAAAATTATATGTATAACCTTATATGCTTCATGACATCTATTTTAGATCTAAAGTTAGGCTATGACATGTGTGAGTTATATGCCAAATTCTACATGCTAGTTTACATGTTTAAATGTAAGTTTACACCATTGTTATGTTGCATAAATCACATATGCAAGTTTATATGAAAATATGAGTTTGGAACATGAATCATGTTATGCAAGTTTGTGGTTATTGCCTATGCAAGTTTACACCTTTAGATGTAGATCTATGACATACATAATTTATGCAAGTTTGTGACCATTATCTCAACAAGTTCGCACCTTTAGATTTGGGTCTATGACAAATGTAGTTTTATGCAAGTTGTAACTTTGGCCTATGTAAGTTTTAGATGTAGAACATCATTCACACATGCAAGTTCACCCCTTATGTCTAGATTTAGTTTTAATTATATGTATGTTGTGATGTTTTCTCTTTATTCCATGAGTTAGATTATTCCAGTCTAACATATATTTTACGTTAAAACAAATAAACGTACAACATGGGGTAAAAGGGGATAATATTAAAAGATTTAATTGGCATAGATGCCTTAAAAGACATAAAATAAATTGTGATGAAAATTGGTATGATTTTACATACCATAAATAGATGGGCATAATTGAGTCAATTATGGCCATAGTTAAATTTGGAATTAATTGATAATTTGAATAGGGAAAGTAATTCAAATTGGGGAATGATTAATTAGGAGTAATTAATCGTCTAAGACACGAGGTTAGGCTTTTTTGTGGTGTAAGACTGCCCAGACCCGCCCGACAAATCCAGCTGCCACAAATGTCAGTCTAATGTGGGAGGTCTTAGGCATAAATTAAATACGTAACAATTGTAAAGACACGAGGTTAGACTCTTTTGTGGTGTAAGACTGCCCGGACCCGCCCGGCAAATCCAACTGCCACAAATGCCAGTCTAATGTGAGAGGTCTTTATGAGGTTACGGTCTTAATGAATTAAGAAACACTTAACCAGATAAACATGTAGTGGGACATGAGGGGGTTAAGTAGGTGCCTTGGGTGGCATGTGGAATCTAGTGGGTGCCTTGGGTGGCATTTGAAATACGATTAGAAAAACCTAACCAAAAATTGAAACATGTAATTGAAACATGAATAAGAAGAGGGTTAAGTGGGATATACTAGAGGGGACCAAGCTTTGGTGGATAGCTTGTGTCAAGTAATGGGGGCCCATTTCAACCAATAACCCATACGTATCTTTGTGGGCTCGACCCAAGTCGAGGACGGGACACACATACTGGGCTTGACTGTAAGAGGCCAAAACGGGTTAGCGGTGGCAACGCAAGTCCAACGGGTTCATATGCATGTGTGGACCCGGGCTGGTAGGTAAGACGTTGTTGCATCGTGTAGGTATAAGCCATGCATTATTTGTGGTATCGGGTTGCCATTTTGGGGAGTGATACACCCCACTGTGGTGCCAGCACGGGTATCTATGAGTTAGGGAGCCGATCGCTTGGGGTAGTGGGTATACCTTGTGGAGATAGGGGCAGGCGGCACCTATGAAGGCAGCTAGGGGTGCACGAAACTACCATTATCATTATTTAAGTCTGTAGGCGGGATCAACCTTAGGGTGACTAGTGGTGGTGCAGTATAGCAATTATCCTACAGTGTTGGTGTAGTTTAGTAATTATCTTATAGTGGTTTAGGTGCGCTTTAACGATATCGTTGTTCATCTTGTTTCCTTGTTTACTCTGTCATACTCAATGGTTCATGGTCATTTCCTGATTTTCCAACTTATGCCTTAGCCTAGTTACTTTGGTGATTGTATTGTTAAAGTTATCGCACTCGCCAGACTTTATGTCTGACCCCCTTTGTTTCCTCCTCTTTTATTCCTTCCCCCCCCCCAGGTGCTCAGGCTGGAACTAGCACCAGAGGAGCTTGATTTTGGACAACTGTGCTTCTTGGTTTTAGAAGATTGTTTGGATCGCTGAAGTAAAGTTCAGCCTCTCTTTTATTTATGGCTATTTTGTACTGGGGATTATGTCTTTCAATTTATGTACTTTGATTTAGTCAAGATGGATATTATGTACTTGGCTCTAGTTTTGATGATGTAATCAAACATATGCATTTTTCGTTGCAATGAAATAAAGTTTTTAATTTTTCAAGCACTGTTTATATCTGCCTTGTTGTTAAGTTTCTGTTCTATACTCACTTAAAACGCTCCATAGAAGTTAATCCATTCCCTTTGTGAGTGACATTAATGGACGTAGGGTGTTACAATGCAAGTTTTAGATGAAGAACCTCATTCACACATGTAAGTTCACCCCTTTATGTTTAGATCTAGTTTTATTTCTATGTATATTGCGATGCTTTCTCTTTATTCCATAAGTTAGACTATTCGAGTCTAACGTATATTTCACGTTAAACAAACGAACGTACAACGTGGGGCGAGGGGATAATATTAAAAGATTTAATATTGAGAATTGGCATAAATGCCTTAAATGGCATAAAATAAATTTATGATGATAATTGGTATAATTTTGCATACCATTAAATAGATGGACATAATTGAGTCAATTATGGACATAGTTAAATTTGGAATTGATTGATAATTTGAATATGGAAATTAATTCAAATTGGGGGATAATTAATTATGTGTAATTAATCGCCTAGGACACGAGATTAGGCTCTTTTGTGGTGTAAGACCGCCCGGACCCGCCCGACAAATCCAGCTGCCACAAATGCCAGTCTAATGTGGGAGGTCTTAGGCATAAATTAAATGCGTAACAGTTGTAAAGA
Source organism: Allium sativum (assembly GCA_030737875.1). Taxonomy (NCBI): domain Eukaryota; kingdom Viridiplantae; phylum Streptophyta; class Magnoliopsida; order Asparagales; family Amaryllidaceae; genus Allium; species Allium sativum. The sequence continues at coordinate 709,014,898 of CM060922.1, forward strand.
CACGAGGTTAGGATCGTTTGTAGCGTAAGAGTGCCCAGACCCGCCCGGCAAATCCAGCTGCCACAAATGCCAATCTAATGTGGGAGGTCTTTACAAGGTTATGGTGTTAATGAATTAAGAAACACTTAACCAGATAAACATGTGGTGGGACATGGGGGTTAAGTGGGTGCCTTGGGTGGCTTGTGAAATACGATTAGAAACACTTAACCAAAATTGAAACATGTAAGTGAACATGAATAAGAAGAGGGTTAAGTGGGATGTACTAGAGGGGACCAAGCTTAGGTGGATAGCTTGTGTCAAGTAATGGGGGCCCGTTTCAACAGTAACCCATAAGTATCTTTGTGGGCTCGACCCAATTCGAGGACAGGACATGCATACTGGGCTTGACTGTAAGAGGCCAAAACGGGTTAGCGGTGGCAACGCAAGTCCAACGAGTTCATGTGCGTGTGTGGGCCCAGCCTGGTAGGTAAGACATTGTTGCATCGTGTAGGTATAAGCCGTGCATTGTTGGTGGTATCGGGTTGCCACACTGGGGAGTGATACAACCCACTGTGGGGCCAGTACGAGTATCTACGAGTTAGGGAGCCGATCGCATGGGGGTAGTGGGTACACCTAGTGGAGATAGGGGCAGGCGGCACCTATGAAGGCAACTAGGGGTACACGAAACTACCATTATCATTATTAAAGTCTTGTGGGCGGGATCAACTTTTAGGGTGTTTGGTGTGGATTAGTGTGGTAATTATCTCATAGCGACTAGGTGCACCTTTAACATTATCTTTGTTCATCTTATTTCCTTTAGTTTGCTCTGCCATACCCAATTGTTCACAGTCATTTCCTTATTTTCCAACTTATACCTTAGCCTGGTTATTTTGGTTATTATATTGTTAAAGTTATCGCACTCGCCAGACTTTATGTCTGACCCCCCTTTGTTTCCACCTCTTTTCTTCCTTTTCCTCCCAGGTGCTCAGGGTGGAACTAGCACCAGTGGATCTTGATTTTGGATAGTTGTTTCTCTTGCTTTTAGAAGTTGATTGGATCGCTGAAGTAAAAGTTCAGCCTATCTTATTTATGGCTATTGTGTTAGGGTTATGTCTTTCAATTTATGTACTCTGATTTAGTCAAGATGGATATTATGTACTTTGACTCTGGTTTTTGATGATGTAATCAAACCTATGTGTTTACCACTACAATGAATAAAATTTTAAATTTTTAAGTACTGTTTATATCTGTCTTGTTGTTAAGTTTCTGTTCTATACACACTTAAAACGCTCCATAGAAGTTAATGCATTCCCTTTGTGAGTGACATTAATGGACGTGGGGTGTTACACGTGGTATCAGAGCTAAAGGTTACAAGAACAGATATGAATTTTGAAATAATGTTTTTCAGTAACACTTTTATAAAGAAGTACCTTTAAACGTATGTTTTAAGGAAAGTACTTTCAAGAGAAAAGCTTATTTTAGAAAGCATAACCCCAAGAGCCATATATCTTTCCTTCAGTTCTTTTATATTGAATCTTTCCTTTTTCGTTACAACATGTCTGGAATTCCCGAGATACCCAAGGGGATACCAATACCAGGATGGTTTAGGAGGTATTTGGAGACTAGGGTCGCCACCCCAGGTCCAGCAAATGCTCCTCCTCCTCCTCCTCATGTCGATTCTTTTGCAAAGATATGTAAGGACTTTCGAGCAATGGGTGGAAAACCTTTTCACGGGACGGAGACATTTGTTGAAGCTCGAAATTGGCTAATGGAGGTGGAAGAATTATTTGGGATCTTTGAAGTGGAAGATGGAAGAAAGGTCCAGTTAGCTGCCTGTCTAATGAAGGATGAGGCCTGGTTTTGGTGGGAGGTCGCTAATGGAGAGCGTCCAGTTGATACATGGCCAGATTTCAGGCGTAGGTTTGAGGCAAAATTTCTCTCATGGGCTGAAGAGAATTTATATATGGAAATATTTTCGGCGTTGAAGCAAGGGAATCTATCAGTGAAAGAATACGTCAACAAATTCAATCAGTTGGCGAGATTTGGCTTGGACTTGGTGAATACACCATAAAAGAAGGCCCTGAGATTTGTTAAGGGTTTGAACGAGCCGCTTCATGGGTTAGCTATGACCCACATCCCCATGGGGGCTACCTTTGAGAGACTAGCTGACATGGCACTTATGCATGAAGAAGAGAAGGACGCCAATGCTAATAAGGCACCCGAGAAGAAAGGGGATCAAAAGAAACCGCAACAGCAACAACAGAACAAGAACGGTGGTAAAGGCAACAATGGTAAGGGAAAGAAAAGATACTTTAACTGTGGGACACTAGGCCATCTAAGCAAAGATTGTAGGAAGAAAAAGAAGACTGGTTGTTTCCACTATGGCGAAGCGGTACATCTGATTAAGGACTGTCCAAGGAAAGTGCAGAGGGAAGGGCCTACCTCGGGAGGATAGGTGCAGGCTCTTATCGCTCCAGGGCAGGCAAGGGGGGCAAGTTCAGGCTCTTGTGGTCCCACTGCTGCAAGAACGAGGTAGAATGATTTCTGTTGAAATTTAGTTTTTCTGTTTGATCATCATGTCCGTACTTTATTTGATTCTGGCGCATCACATTCGTTTATCTCTACATCATTAGTTGAAACACTGCACCTAAATACTAGTTTAATTACAGATCCCTTAGTAGTCTCAAATCCTATTGGTGGTTCGGCTCATCTTTCTATGATTTGTCGGGATTTAAGAGTGTCTATTTTGGGCATTGGGTTTGAATGCAACGCCTTTGTTCTTGGCTTCATGGGCTACGGCTTGATTCTAGGTATGGATTGGCTAACTAGATAAGGGGCCATCCTAGATTGTGAAAGAAGGGTAGTTAAATTGTTGACTCGTTGTGGAAAGACCCTTGATATTTCTTACGACCCTTGAGGTCCAGTAATGCTTAGCTACCTAGAATCCCTTGACGCATTCAATGATGATTTACTTTCTGTTCGTATAGTCCGTGAATATGTTGATGTCTTTGATGAGGTGAGGGGTCTACCCCCAAAACGTGAGATAGACTTTCGAATATATCTAGTAGATAACGCAAAGCCAGTTGCATTGCCAGTGCGCCACATGGCTCCAAGAGAGAGAGAGAAGAGAAATCAGTAAGCAAGTGAATGAATTGCTTGAGAAGGGGTTCATAAGACGTAGTATATTGGAGTGGGGTGCTCCAGTACTATTTGCCACGAAGGCAGATGGGTCCCTTAGACTTTGTGTGGACTATAGAGAACTTAATAAGCTTACTAAAAAGAATAGGCACCCACTGCCGAGGATTAACGATCTCTTCGATCAATTAGTTGGCGCCTCAGTGTTTTTGCAGTTGGACTTAGCCACGGGTTTCCATTAGTTGAGAGTGGCTGAGGATAGCATAGACAAGACTGCCTTTAGGACTCCGGACGGCTTCTTCGAGTGGCTTGTGATGCCCTTCGGTTTGACAAACGCCCCCGCATACTTTGTTGACTTGATGAGTAGGGTGTTTAGGGAGTATCTTAATAAATTCGTGGTAGTCTTTGTGGACGACATCTTGATCTTTTCTAAGAGCGAGGAAGAGCATGCCCTACATCTTAGGGAAGTTTGGAGACCCTTCGAGCGCATAGCCTTAAAGCTAAATTTTCTAAATGTCACTTTTGGAGGAAAGAAGTGCGATTCTTAGGGCACGTGGTTTCCAAAGAAGGGATAGCTGTGGATCCCGCGAAGGTAGTGGCCATCCAAGATTGGAAGGTCCCTAAAAATGCTACCGAGGTGAGGAGTTTCTTATGGTTGGCTGGCTACTATTGGAAGTTTATCGAAGACTTCGCAAAAATATCAGCCCCATTGACACGCTTGACGAAGAAGAACCTAGTTTTCACATGGGACATAGATTGTGATGATGTGTTCCAACGTTTAAAGAGAGCTTTGACCACAGGCCCAGTCTTAGTGTTGCCAAATGGGAGTAAGCTATTTACCATTTGTACCGATGCTTGTGGGACAGGACTAGGCGCAGTTTTAATGCAAGAGGGAAGGGTAATAGCCTATGGAGGAAGGCAGTTGAGAGTGCATGAGAGAAATTACCCTGCACATGACCTAGAGTTGGCCGCTATTGTTTTCACGCTTAAGTCTTGGCGCCATTATCTTCTTGGAGAGAAATTCGAATTGTTCACTGACCACAAATCGCTAAAATACTTGTTCTCTCAGAAGGACTTGAACTTAAGGCAGCAAAGGTGGATGGAATTCTTAGCGTCCTACGATTTCGAGATAGCATATACCCCTGGCAAGGGTAACGTGGTGGCAGATGCCTTAAGTTGGAAAAGGTTGTCCTTGAGTCCGTTGTTTGTTGAGCGGCGAAGCTTAGAGTTCATCTCTACGTTTGACTTTAGACATTCCATTGACTTTGTACCCGGTTTGCTAGCATCCTTAGAGGTCAGACCTACGCTTTTGGGATGGATTGGTGAGGCACAGCGAGATGACCCACAGTTGGTTGAGTTAGTAGAGAAGCTCAAAAGGGGGGAGTCATCGAGCCATCTCAGTACGTATACCCTAGATGATAAGGGTTGGTTACGTAGGGACGGTATACTTTGTGTACCACATGACGAGAATTTAAGGAAGACCATTCTTGATGATGCACATCGTTCGAAGATGACCATCCATCCCGGCGGGGACAAGATGTACATGGACATGAGACGAGTTTACTTTTGGGCCGGTATGAAGAGGGATGTGGCTGCGTTTGTCACTAGATGCTTGGTGTGCCAACAAGTAAAAGCAGAGAAAAAGAAGCCCGGCGGGTTGCTTTACCAATTGGAGGTCCCACAATGGAAGTGGGAAAGTGTCTCGATGGACTTTATTGATGGGTTACTGAGATCAAGGAAGGGTAATACGGGGATTTGGATCGTGGAAGACAGACATACTAAGAGCGCCCATTTCATTCCCGTGAAGAGTAAGAGGACTGCTCCATGGTTAGCCTCCGTATACATTCGAGAGATAGTTCGTTTGCACGGTGTTCCTTCTAGCATAGTGAGTGACCACGATCCTATCTTTACAAGCGAGTTTTGGAAGAGCTTGCAAGAGGCGGTAGGGACTCAGTTATTATTGAGCACCGTATATCATCCTCAGACGGACGGCCAGACCGAGAGGGTGAATCGTATTCTAGAGGACCTATTGAGGTTGTGTGTCTTAGACTTCGGAGGTACATGGGAGGAACATCTTCCTTTGGTGGAGTTCGCATATAATAATAGCTTTCAGTCTAGGATTGGCATGGCACCGTTCGAGGCTCTTTATGGACGGCCGTGTCATTCGCCTACATGTTGGTGGGAATCTATAGATAAGATCTTGCTTGGGCCCTATATGATTAAAGAGGCTTCGGAAAAGATCGATTTGATTCGAAGGAGGATGAAGACGGCGCAAGATAGGCAGAAATCTTGTGCGGACAAGAGGAGGACAGATCTTGAGTTTGATATTGGGGACATGGTCTTTGTCAAGGTGTCTCCATTACAGAATGTTGTTCGCTTTGGGTCCGTTGGGATGTTAGCACCAAGGTTCGTAGGGCCGTTTCCTATTAAGGAGAGGATTAGACAGATGGCGTATAGAGTGGAGTTGCCCGAGAGACTTAGTGGTGTACACGATGTATTCCATGTATCACATTTGAGGAAGTGCTTGCATGAGACCACGGAAGTGGTAGAGCCGAGCTTGCTTAGAGAGGTGGAGATAGAGCATGATGCGACGATTCGACGAGCTCCTACGTGCGTTCTTGGGGTGGAGATTAAGAAGTTAAGGAATCGAGAGGTCAAGCTAGTCAAAGTGCAATGGGGAGATGATGAGAGCAACGCTACTTGGGAGACGAAAGAGAAGATGCGTTAATTGTACCATTTTCTTTTCGAGGGTATGTCTTTTAATTTCTCCTTTATCACTTAGCTTGTACTTGTTTTATCTTTAGTATGTCCTCTCGCTAGTATCTTTGACCTTTAGATAGGGTAGTCCTATAGTTGAAACATGTGTTTAAGACATGTTATGTATGATGGATGCATGTGGATGCAAGTGGTTGCTAGTGGTTGCTCGTGGATACATATACACACTTTAGGCACTAGATCGGCTCAGTCACTTCATATTGCATATTGCATATAAATGTGTGTACATATTTTAGTTAATGAATGTATAATGGTTGTACTATCATATGGATGCTGCATTTTGGTGAATGGTTGTGCACACATGTAGAAATAATGTGTATCGATAGGATTCTTTCGCATACCTAATGGACGCATGACACTATCATGGTTTGCATTAAGGAGGTCAACCGAATCAGTAGACCACCTGATTTTTCATTAGATAAAGAACATATACACACACTTCTTGCATATGTTCATACAACATTAGGAATTTTATAAGGACAATGGATGACTGTGTTTGATGGTTGAGTAGATGGTTGTTTGAATGTTAGGATATGCATTCTCCTTAACTTGGAGATTTCTGGGGCGAAATCCTTTAAGGAGGGGAGAATGTAACACCCCGTAATTTTCAATATTAATGTTCACAAATTAAATAATAACTAATCTCAGATGTGAGAGTTAAGGGAAACGGGTTGTGCCATTGTGTTCGTCTCGGAATTCTGGTTGAGATAGAGTCCGAGTTTGCGTGAATTGGACTTCGTATGAAGAAGTTATGGCGATTGAAAGTTTCAAAAAAAAAATTAAACAGAATTAAAAATTCAAATTTCGAACTCAGTTGGGCTAGGCGGGAAATTTCCCGCCATGGGCCAGGTCGACCGGGGGGTCGACCTCCCCCCTCACCCCCCTCACCCCCCACGACAGATTTGTTTGATGACGATTTAATGACTGTATGCTGAGTCATTAGGGTTTCCGATCTGGTCTGAATGGTTGGGGTTAATTCTGGGTTGATCGGATGGCTTAAATTAATCCTAAACTCTATAAAAACACATATAGACTCAAACCCTGAAATCAAATAAAAATTAGAATCATGGCCTCCATGCTACCACCTTGCAACCTAGAATAGCCGCCACCAATTAGAGAGGAAGAAAAGCTAATCAATTCAATTCTAATCTAAACCGCAACAAATTGTCTTCTTCAAAGGAAAGCTAGATCAATTTCAGAACTCAGATTTTAGAACTCAAGACCTTCTTTGAGTAGTGAGTTCGATTTCTTTAATAAGATAATTAACAATTTAATTTGGTTGAGTTATGATTTGGGATTGTATGGTTATGTTGTGAATCATTGACCGTTATGTTATTATCTATGTTGTAAATCTGTTATGCTACTATCCATGTTGTTATTATCTATGTTGTAAAGCTGTGATGTTATTTTGTAAATCTATGTTAATTATTGGCTTATGTATAATCAATTCATATGCTAGTTTGGTTATGTTTGTGGAACTAATTCATATGTTAAGTTATATAAAGTTTAACATGATAATTCTACATACAAGTTAGGATGTTAATTGGGGCATGGATCATATGCAAGTTAATGAAAATTATATACAACCTTACATGTTTCATGACATCTATTTTATGTGTAAATTGGATCTAAAGTTAGGCTATGACATGTGTGAGTTATATGCTAGTATACAAAATTCTATATACTAGTTTACATGTTTAGATGTAAGTTTACACCATCGTTTATGTTGCATAAATCACATATGCAAGTGTATATATATATATATATATATATATATATATATATGAATCATGTAATGTAAGTTAGTGATTATTGCATATGCAAGTTTACACCTTATGATTAGATCTATGACATACATGGTTTATGCAAGTTTGTGACTATTACCTAAACAAGTTTACAGCTTTAGATTTAGATCTATGACATATATAGTTTTATGCAAGTTTGTAACTTTGGCCTATGCAAGTTTTAGACGAAGAACCTCATTCACACATGCAAGTTCACCCCTTTATGTTTAGATCTAGTTTTATTTCTATGTAGTTGTGATGCTTTCTCTTTATTCCATAAGTTAGACTATTCGAGTCTAACATATATTTAACGTTAAACAAACGAACGTACAACGTGGGGCGAAGGGATAATATTAAAAGATTTAATATTGAGAATTGGTATAAATGCTTTAAGTGGCATAAAATAAAATTTTGATGATAATTGGTATAATTTTGCATACCATAAATAGATGGACATAATTGAGTCAATTATGGACATAGTTAAATTTGGAATTGATTGATAATTTGAATAGGGAAATTAATTCAAATTGGGGGATAATTAATTATGTGTAATTAATCGCCTAAGACACGAGGTTAGGCTCTTTTGTGGTGTAAGACTGCACGGACCCACCCGGCAAATCCAGCTGCCACAAGTGCCAGTCTAATGTGGGAGGTCTTAGGCATAAATTAAATGCGTAACAGTTGTAAAGACATGAGGATAGGCTCGTTTGTGGCATAAGACTGCCTGGACCCGCCCGGCAAATCCAGCTGCCACAAATGCCAATCTAATGTGGGAGGTCTTTACAAGGTTACAGTGTTAATGAATTAAGAAACACTTAACCAGATAAACATGTGGTGGGACATGGGGGTTAAGTGGGTGCCTTGGGTGGCTTGTGAAGTACAATTAGAAACACTTAACCAAAATTGAAACATGTAAGTGAACATGAATAAGAAGAGGGTTAAGTGGGATGTACTAGAGGGGACCAAGCTTAGGTGGATAGCTTGTGTCAAATAATGGGGGCCCGTTTCAACTAGTAACCCATAAGTATCTTTGTGGGCTCGACCCAAGTCAAGGACGGGACACGCATCCTGGGCTTGACTGTAAGAGGCCAACACGGGTTAGCGGTGGCAACGCAAGTCCAACGGGTTCATGTGCGTGTGTGGGCCCGGGCTGGTAGATAAGACGTTATTGCATCGTGTAGGTATAAGCTGTGCATTGTTGGTGGTATCGGGTTGCCACTTTGGGGAGTGATACACCCCACTGTGGGGCCACCACAGGTATCTACGAGTTAGGGAGCCGATCGCATAGGGGTAGTGGGTACACCTAGTGGAGATAGGGGTAGGCGGCACCTATGAAGGCAACTAGGGGTACACGAAACTACCATTATCATTATTAAAGTCTTGTAGGCGGGATCTACTTTTAGGGTGTTTGGTGTGGTGCAGTGTAGTAATTATCTCATAGCGATTAGGTGCGCCTTTAACGTTATCTTTTTTCGTCTTATTTCCTTTAGTTTGCTCTGCCATACCCAATTGTTCACAGTCATTTCCTTATTTTCCAACTTATGTCTTAGCCTAGTTATTTTGGTAATTATATTGTTAAAGTTATCGCACTCGCCAGACTTTATGTCTGACCCCCCTTTGTTTCCACCTCTTTTCTTCCTTTCCCCCCCAGGTGCTCAGGGTGGAACTAGCACCAGTGGAGCTTGATTTTGGATAGTTGTATCTCTTGCTTTTAGAAGTTGATTGGATCGCTGAAGTAAAAGTTCAGCCTATCTTATTTATGGCTATTTTGTGTTAGGGTTATGTCTTTCAATTTATGTACTCTGATTTAGTCAAGATAAATATTATGTACTTTGACTCTGGTTTTTGATGATGTAATCAAACCTATGTGTTTACCGCTGCAATGAATAAATTTTTAAATTTTTAAGTACTGTTTATGTCTATCTTGTTGTTAAGTTTATGTTCTATACACACTTAAAACGATCCATAGAAGTTAATGCATTCCATTTGTGAGTGACATTAATGGACGTGGAGTGTTACAAATTGGGTAAAGTTTAAGTAACGGGTTAAGTAAATGGAAGGGTTAAGTCAAATTTAAAATTAATGACAAGAAATGGGGAATGATAAATAACCTATTATGAATAAACTTGAATAAGGCAAGAAAGGATAATAGGTGAAAATTATGACTTATGGAACAAGATAAGTTATAGGAAACGATAAGGAAGATGAGATAACACTTAACCAATTTGACATGATATATGGGTAAGTTAATTCAACGTGAACCGCTAGATAACACTTAACCAATTTGACATGATATATGGGTGGGTTAAGTCAACATGAACTGATAGAGAACACTTAACCAATTTGGCATGATACGTGGGTTGAATTGAATACATGATTGGGGGTTAAGTCAACTTGGACACATGGGCAAACTTAACCAATATCAAAGCAAGGAAAAGTGGGGAATGATAAGATTAAATAATAGACAAACTTATCATGGGGATAAGAAATGAATATGACTTAAGATGTAATACAAGACTCGAAGGGTGGGATAGCTTATACCATGAAATAAGTCAATCTAAGCTGGAAATTTAGGAAAACACCCGTACGCTATCATTTGATAAAGAGAACTTAAGTCATGCTTGAATTCATTGGTAAACCTTAGTTAAAAGGAACTAAGTAACAGACCTTAGTTAAAGAGAACTAAGTAACAGAAACTAAGTATCAAACCTTGGTTAAGAGAACCAAGTAATAAACCTTAGTTAAGAGAACTAAGTAAATAACGAGAAAGAGAACTAAGTAGTAAACCTTAGTTAAGAGGACTAAGTAATAAACCTAAGTTAAGAAAACAAACGATTAAGAGAACTAAGTAGTAAACCTTAGTTAAGAGGACTAAGTAGTAAACCTTAGTTAAGAAAGCTAAAGATTCAGGAAACTAAGTAGTAAACCTTAGTTAAGAGAACTAAGTAGTAAACCTTTGTCAAGAAAGCCAAGTAGAACAGGAGGAGGAGCGAACGTCAATCTGAACATGAAGAAGGCTCCAACGGACTGGGTTACGAAGCACGCGGCTTCGAGGGGACGTGAGGGTACTCTTTGGTATCCCTCTATGAGGTTGCAGATGATCCTCCTGGGCTCATAGAGGTTAAGGTCTGCGTTAGAAGAGCCAAGGGTATGCCTTGGTTGCAATATAAGCAACCTAAAGATTAGGATGGACCAGCGTGAGGCGACGATATCTTGTTTAGCCTTGTGATAGCACGTCGTCGTCTACCTACCATCTTGAGTCAATCAAGTACGTAAAGAGGAAAGGCGGAGAACTCCAACAGACCATATACTTGCTATCTAGTTATGGGTGAGGTTTGGCCAATAGGTTTATAGGGCATAGGGGGCCTGCTAATAGTTCTCATTCTTGATTTTCTTGGGTGCCTTTCATTAGTTGAGGGAGGGGTCAAGTGGGACCATAGCCACACACAGATAAAAACAGACCTTAGCATCTGCATCGGCAGATAACTTAAAGCCCCCGACCGAGTTCCGTGTTTCTTGATTAGCCCTGCCACGGAACTCGGGCTACACATATAGAGGACTTGTCTAACTAGACACCGATAATGATTCACGACATGTACGTGGGGAAAGTCTAGGAACATATATCGCTCTGGGTAGTGTGTCTTAGACTAAGGGGCATGTTCGATAAGTAGCATAATCCCTAGTTGAACCTAGGTCGCATAAACCTTGAATCCGAGAAGCGTTCAATAGGTAGCATAAACCCCAGTGGTCCTGGGTAGCGTAAACCCTGGTTGAATCTAAGAAGCGCTCGATAGTAAACCTTAGATTAGATCTAGATGATACACGGAATCTAGCAAGATCGAGAGTGGCAGTCCAAACGACTTCGAGAATGGTAGCACTACACTAAAGTAGTACAGATTTACATGATGAAGCCCGTACGACATACGGCAAGGGACTGTATATATATACATGGAAAAGATTTGATGAGTTGGAGGTATCTACATATACGTTGTATTAGGTTAACCTACTAGTGGGACATGAGTATAGCTTAAAGAGCTAACATTGTTAACAACCTAATAACCAAGAAAATGTAACTGAACGGTTGATGTAGGATTATACAGAAGTTTATTCTAAGTCCACTCACACAAAACTTATGTTCTGACCCCCTCCTCATTACATACTTCCAGGTTAGGTTCGTGACAGAGATGGTATAGCTTTGGATACTTGTTTAGCAGTATTGTTAATAAGGTAAAGCAATATTTGAACATTATACTTTATTTCCTTCCGCTGTGAGATGTTTTACGAGTTCTGACATGTTTCTTTATCTCTGTCTTTCTCCGCAGGATACCAGAGCAACCAACTCGGGTTTCGATAGATTAGATTTTTGAAGAAAAAAAAATTGGTCTGTCGGAATCCGGGTTGTTACATCTGGTATCATAGCTTCGGTTTAGTGATCTTAGGGAGATAATGAGTGAACGTATTTGTATTTTCTAAAATATAAATATATTATATATATAAACCTAAATCCATATAGTAGCCCGCTAGACATAAAAAGAGTTGGGATATCTAGTTTGTACACTCAAGGAATGAACATAGGAATTTGGAAACCATTAGGTGGTTGGGAAAGTGTACAATATGACTTGAAGTTAGAGAAAGAAAAAATATCCCACAGGATGGAAACTGAAATATTAGTATTTTAGAGTAGTGGGTTTAGAAGTGTAAACTTAGAAACTAGAAAAGGATGAAAAATGAAAAATGAATTAGGAATATATAATTCACGAAAGTGCCTAGGAAAAGCCTAGTGAGTTGAAGACCCGCTTTGAGTCTAACCCAATAATAAACTTTTAAGAACTTGAATCTGTAAAAGAGTTTGTGGTGTTTTTCAAGTTTTAATCTTGAAAGTATTTTTGATGTTTGAGAAATTATTTAGTGCATGTTGGGTTTTTAAAGTAAAGCGGGGTATATTTTGTAAAACAGTGATTTATTGTTTTAAAAGAATTCTCTCATTAAAAAGGTGCATAATATAGAGCATATATAGCTCGCTAGGTTTCATATTATAGTATATGAAAGGATTTAAAAGAAAGCATTGCGTTTTGTAAAAGAAATTCTATTCTGTTAACAATAAAATCTGATTATTGTTTTAAAAAAAATGTTGGGTGAACAAAATAAGCGGTGGAGCGTAGGAATAGAATAGACGTCTGCACCTTATAGCGAGTAGTTAAATTAACAATTGTAAATAGGAACAATGTAACCTCGATAGTTGTCCTTGTCTACTCCAGTTTCGTGATTTGAAGAAAATGTTTTGCATTTTATTTTGTGACATGTTTTTTTTATGGTTTGGCAAAAGAAATTTTTTGAGAAAAGAATAAAAGTTTTACCACTTTTAGTTTTTGGAAGGAGAATGTAATAAAAAAGAAAGAAGGCCAAACCATGTTTAAAAAAAATGGAGTAGGTAAGGATTAGTGCCTAGAATAGAACGAGAGAAAGTTAAAGCTATGAATTAAACAATTGGAACCAACTAGAGATTGGTTGAGTTGAGTAATTCTCTGAGTGTCAATCTGATGTTGATTTCGGTCTTTGGGGTTGATACTTAGGGAATTATTTTCTTGCCAATTTACAGTCAGAGATTAGATAATATTGAACTAATGGAAAATTTCCAGTAGAATGCATAAGCATTGAGAAACCTAGGTTTGTTGCTTGAGAAAAAGGAAAAGGATTGTTGCTTGAAAGAGAAGTATAGGCTAGTAATACACAGCATGGACTAGTGGTGACTACTAGGTAGTGAAAGGCAAGCAAGTGTATAGATTCTATTGAGTGGACTCGTGACATAAGTCCGAAGATTCTTGGCCCATAGTAGTAGGTGTGTAGGAGGCTGTTTGAGTTGAAAATGACAAGGCTTATTTGAAAATAATAAACTTAAGTAATTTGATTAAGTCAAATAAGCTAAGAAAGAAACTAGCCTAACTAAAAAGAAAACAACAGAATCAATCAAGCAGCAAAACGAGACGGGAAAAGAAAATGGAAATCTTAAGAAAAAGATGAATAAATATGAAATTTTTCCAAGATAAGCGGAAAAAGAGAAGAAATTTTCTTATGTGATTGTGCTTGGATAGGAAAATAGGAGATCTTTATAGAATAGTCATATAAAAATCCAAGTACAATTAGAAAATAAAAATGGAGGATGTGAATTTTTCCGTTTTATACCTTTTCGTAACATAAGAAATCGAATTTGGAAAATTAGATTTTTCTAAATTTCGAATTAAATGATGGATGGTAGGGTTTTGGATGCGACAATTAGGTGAACCATGCTCTTATTCTATAAGAGTATGGGAAAACTTGGATGAAAAATATTTTGATTTTTCAAGAATATTGCATTCATATAGAACTGCAAGTATAATTAGGATGTGAGCATCATGTTTTGAAAGAGTTTTTAAAGTTTGCATACATATAGGTGGATCCAAATTAGGCATACATGATTTGCTATGATGTAAATTACTTTGCACATGTGTATAATGTTGTAACAATTGGATGAACACTAATTGGATGTTGCGAGGGATTTTTTATTTTGCTCTTATCGAATTTCGGGGACGAAATTCCTTAAGATTGGGAGAATGTAACACCCCGCATTTTTAATATAACTAAAAATGTATATATATGCATAGATAGGTTAATAATGGTGATGTACAATGAAAATTAATTAATACGTGAAAGGGAAGGAAAGATTAATTCAATGACAATGTACATAACAGAGAAGATAATAAAATAAGGATACTTAATTAAAATATAAGGAATTAAGTATAACGGACATCACCATTGTGTTCGTCTCGAAATTCTGCTTGGAATAGAGTCCAAGTTTTCGAAAATCGGACTTTGTATGAAAGAGTTATGGTCTGTGGAAGATTCAACAAAAATTCAGAATTTACATAGGAAAATACCCAGGGAGGTCGACCTGGGGGTCGACCTACCCAGGGAGGTCGACCTGGGGGTCACCCTCCCCCCTGATTTTTCTAGATCTGGGCAGTGACGATTTTTGATGTGCTGGACGGACCGGATGGCTTCTAGGGCGATCTCATGGCTCTAAAACACTATCTACACCTATAAAATAGTGCCTAGACCTAACCTAATTCATAAAAAATTCCTTCTGATGCCTCCATGCCGCCAAACTTCAACCAAACATGGCCGCCGCCCCCAAAACCTTAAACTAAATTGCAATTTCATCACAAACTTTGGAGTTTAATCAAATCAAGAAGCAAAATTCTTCATCAACGATTCAAGCTAAGAAGATTAAATTAGCGTTCTACATCAACAAATCGTTTACTTTCCCCAATCCAGTCAAGGTGAGTGGAATTATAATAAATTTGTTGTATAATAGTATTATTATCGTTCATCATTCCCCACTTATTAATTTAATTCAAGATTCATGTTATAATAGTTGTTCCTTTTATCCTCCTTCCCCTTTTTATTTTTGGATCTAGGTTATCTCGAATCTAGACGAAAATCTTATTATGCATACGTGCGGTTGGAATATGGAAATGTTGGGCATAATCTATTTTATGCAATCGAGAAATATAATCTGTAATTTGGGGTTTGTGGCATAATAATTGTTGTTGCAAATATTGGGCATAATTTATTTTATGCAATCGAGGAATATAATCTGCAATTTGGGATTGGGGCGTAACAATTATTATTGCAAATATTGGGAAAATTGGCAAAGTGTATATGGGGATTATTCAATGAAGTAAAGTCTGAATTGATAATTTTGGGGCGTAATTCATAATGAATCTTTGGGTATGATTTGGGAACATGAAACTATGGTGAATAGCGCATAATTATGAATTCTGACTTATGATGTTAACATGAAATTGTGTAAATTTAATTGGAATTAGTGAATATGGAATGTGATTGGGAAATTGGAATAATAGGTATAACTTATTAACAGGATTATGAACATGAACATGCTTTCAAATTTATAATTGGCCTATGACACCTAGAATAAACATGAATTGTAATTAAGTTGAATTTAGAATACATGACATGAATTTGGGGTTTGGGTGAAAGACGATTATTAATGAACGCCTATGACACGAGGTTAGGCGCGTTTGTGGTGTACGACTGCCCGGAACCGCCCGGCAAATCCAGCAACCACAAGCGGACGTCTAATGTGAGAGGTCAACGGCAAGAACAAGAGGCATAACGGTTTATGACACGAGGTTAGGCGCGTTGTGCTATAAGTCTGCCCAGAACCGCCTTGCAAATCCAGCAGCCACGAACGGACGTCTAATGTAAGTGGTCATACATCGTTACGGCATAATAAATAAATTAAGAAATACTAACCATAATAAGACATGTGGGTGACATGGGTATGGTTAGAGGGTTAAGTGGGTGATATAAATGACATGTAAAACATGACTAAGGTAGACTTAACCGTAGTAAGACATGTGTAAGACACAGAAACTATAATAAAGAGGGTTAAGTGGGACACGAGTGACATGTGAAACAAAAATTTAGATATGCTTAACCAAGTGGGACCCGTAATGGTATCATAAATTAAATGAATTGGGTAAAGTTTAAGTAATAGGTTAAGTAAATGGAAGGGTTAAGTCAAATCTAAAATTAATGACAAGAAATGGGGAGTGATAAATAACCTATTATGAATAAACATGAATAAGGGAAGAAAGGATAATTAATGGAAATTATAACTTATGGGACAAGATAAGTTATAGGAAACGATAAGGAAGATGAGATAACACTTAACCAATTTGACATGATATATGGATAAGTTAAGTCAACGTGAACCGCTAGATAACACTTAACCAATTTTACATGATATATGGGTGGGTTAAGTCAACATGAACTGATAGAGAACACTTAACCAATTTGGCATGGTACGTGGGTTGAATTGAATACGTCATTGGGGGTTAAGTCAACTTGGACACATGGGCAAACTTAACCAATATCAAAGCAAGGAAAAGTGGGAATTGATAAGATTAAATAATAGATAAACTTATCCTAGGGATAAGAAATGAATATGACTTAAGATGTAATACAAGACTCGAAGGGTGGGACGGCTTATACCATGAAGTAAGTTAATCTAAGCTGGAAATATGGGAAAACACCCATACGCTATCATTTGATAAAGAGAACTTAAGTCATGCTTGAATTCATTGGTAAACCTTAGTTAAAAGGAACTAAGTAAAAAACCTTAGTTAAAGAGAACTAAGTAACAGAAACTAAGTATCAAACCTTGGTTAAGAGAACCAAGTAATAAACCTAAGTTAAGAGAACTAAGTAAATAGCGAGAAAGAGTAAGTAGTAAACCTTAGTTAAGAGGACTAAGTAATAAACCTTAGTTAAGAAAACGAACGATTAAGAGAACTAAGTAGTAAACCTTAGTTAAGAGGACTAAGTAGTAAACCTTAGTTAAGAAAGCTAACGATTCAAGAAATAAGTAGTAAACTTCAGTTAAGAGAAATAAGTAGTAAACCTTAGTCAAGAAAGCCAAGTAGAACACGAGGAGGAGCGAACGTCTATCTGATCATGAAGAAGGCTCCTACAGACTAGGTTACGAAGCACGCGGCTTCGAGGGGACGTGAGGGTACTCTTTGGTATCCCTCTGTGAGGTTGCAGATGATCCTCCTGGGCTCATAAAGGTTAAGGTCTGCGTTAGAAGAGCCAAGGGTATGCCTTGGTTGCAATATAAGCAACCTAAAAACTAGGATGGACCAGCGTGAGGCGGCGATATCTTGTTTAGCCCTGTGATAGCACGTCATCGTCTACCTACCATCTTGAGTCAATCGAGTACGTAAAGCGGAAAGGTGGAGAACTCCAACAGACCATATACTTGCTATCTAGTTAAGGGTGAGGTTTGGCCAATAGGTTTGTAGGGCATAGGGGGCCTGCTAATAGTTCTAATTCTTGATTTTCTTGGGTGCCTTTCATTAGTTGAGGGAGGGGTCAAGTGGGACCATAGCCACACACAGATAAAAACATACCTTAGCATCTACATCGACATATAACTTAAAGCTCCCGACCGAGTTCCGTGTTTCTTGATTAGCCCTGCCACGGGACTCGGGCTACACATATAGAGGACATGTGCAACTAGACACCGATAACGATTCACGACACGTACGTAGGGAAAGTCTAGGAACATATATCGCTCTGGTTAGTGTGTCCTAGACTAGGGGGCATCGTTCGATAGGTATCATAATCCCTAGTTGAACCTAGGTCGCGTAAACCTTGAATCCGAGAAGCGTTCAATAAGTAGCATAAACCCCAGTGGTCCTGGGTAGCGTAAACCCTAGTTGAATCTAGGATGCCCTCGATAGTAAACCTTAGATTAGATCTAGATGATACACGGAATCTAGCAAGATCGAGAGTGGTAGTCCAAACAATTTCGAGAATGGTGGCACTACACTAAAGTAGTATAGATTTACATGATGAAGCCCGTACGACATACAGCAAGGGACTGTATATATATATATATGGAAAGGATTTGACGAGTTGGGGGTATTTACATATACGTTGTATTAGGTTAACCTACCAGTGGGACATGAGTATAGCTTAAAGAGCTAACATTGTTAACAACCTAATAACCAAGAAAATGTAACTAAACGGTATACGTAGGATTATACAGAAGTTTATTCTAAATTCACTCACATATAACTTATGTTCTGACCCCCTCCTCATTACATACTTCCAGGTTAGGTTCATGACAGAGATTGTATAGCTTTGGATACTGGTTTAGCAGTATTGTTAATAAGGTAAAGCAATATTTGAACATTATACTTTATTTGCTTCCTCTGTGAGATGCTTTACGAGTTCTGACATGTTTCTTTATCTCTGTCTTTTTCCGCAGGATACCTGAGCACCCAACTCGGGTTTCAATAGATTAGATTTTTGAAAAAAAATTGGTCTGTCGGAATCCGGGTTGTTACATTGACCTTATAAAATCGTTTATTCATTATATCCAAATTAAGAATTTATATAAACTCATTCCCTTTAATTTTTAACAAAGATTCATTTAAATCCTAACGAAGATTTATTCTCAAACTTAACTTTGGAATAACTTCATTAAATCTTAATTAAAAGATTTGTTTACTTTCCATTTCAAATCATATCTTAGTCATGGTTGGTTCAAAGAATAACGTTATTTAAGACGTCATTAACAATAAATCCAAAATATAATTGATTTCAAATATTATATTTAAATAAAAATTACGTCAGCTTATATTCAATACAAATTCTCGTAACTAACAGATACTATAAGTGGAATAACGATACAAATATCTTCCAAATTCCTCAAATAGTGCCCATTTAAATAACAGAGTCCAGTATCCAATATCTGAGGATTCTTTCCATCTAAACCTAATTTATTTAAATTGGGAAAAACTTTCATCCCAACCAAAATATTTATCAAATGCATCTTTTAAAAAAGCATATACATTCGATAAACGGAATAACTTGAACTGATTGGGTTAAGGATGATGTTAATAAATACATCGTCCACGACAACCCATAATTCGATAGATATCAAATATAAGATTTAAATAGAAATTATATCAGCTTATGTTCTATACCAATTCACAAAATCAATGAATATTATAAGTGGAATAACGATATAAATATCTTCCTAATTCCTAAAATGGTATAAGTACTATCTATTGACTTAACACCAAATACTTGACGATTTATTCCAAATAAATCGAATAAATTAATATTTGAAAATTTTAGCGTTTTTAAACTTAGATTTCCAAAATGTCCAGTTTTACCGTATTTGGTAAATTAGGCTGAAAAACACAAAAAATCAAATTATAGTTCAAAGTGTCATTTTTCTTGTCCAAATCACTTTAAAATAAGTGAAAATAAGCATCAGGTCCTGGAAAATATTCCCAGAAGACCACGCCAAAAAAAAAAAGTTGCATACATGTATACAACTATTGCAAAAGCCGTTTCCATTGAAAATCTGGACCGAAAATTGCATGCATGTGTGCAACTTTTTGAAATACTTGCACACACGTATGCAAGTATTGCATGAAGTAAAACTGAACTGAAAATTTGCTTGTAGATTGTTGCACACATGTGTGCAACTTTTCTTTTTTAGTGCACACTTGAATGCCAATAAATGTGAACTGATTTGCATGCATGTGAATTTTTGCACACTTGTATGCAAGAATTCTGCTTTACTTGCATTCATGTATGCAAGAAAACCAACACAGATGCATGACTGGTATACTTGCACAGATGTATGCAAGAAAATTCAAATATATGCATACTATTATGCATTTAACTGCAGTTTCGTTGTTTTCCTGTATTTTTGGCTTTTGATGTGTTTTTCGGTGGTTTTCTTATCTGATTTTTTTTACATTTACGTGTTTTATTTAAATAAGAATTTATGTAATTTTTTTATATTTTTATTTTATTTTCTAACTATTTTCGAAAAATAGGGACCTAATTTACAATAAGTTTAGGACAGGATGTGAGCCTAATTTTGAAACTTAATAGGGATGTGTGCCAAACAAACCCTTAAAATAATTTATTATATATTATCGTAATTTATTCCTATTTTTAATAATTTAAAAGTAGCTTATTTCAAAAAAATCCAATTCTGAGTCACGAACTGCACTAGCGCTGTTTTTATTCAAATTTGATTTGGACTTACTTCAAGATCCGACCATTGGATTACAAAATTTTCTTTTACATCACTACAAGAAAACATGGCTTTAGTTACTTTTATTGGCGGCGTTTATGTTGTGAATGCAACCAATATTATTTTAAACCTTTTTTCTATTTTATTTTTGTTTTACTGGAACGTGACGACCTAGCCAAAGGCCTTGTCACGTTTATTAATCTTTTCCCCCTTTCACCAAAATTTCCCTCCGCTTGAAATGTTTCCCCCCTTATTGCTTTCGTCTCCCCAGCGAATTCAACCTAATTCAAAAAAGATTCGCTCTAGCGTTTTGGCTTTCGTATCCTCCCAAATATTCAACCTAATTTATCGCCTCTTCTGCCTTCATTTCCACAGCTAGCATCGTGTTTTTGGGTTGTTTTCATCGTGCGATTGAAGTTTTGGATTCCATTGCGTTTTTGGGTTCGTGGAATGGTTGACGTCGAGCAGTCGATTTAGATTTAGGTCCATCGTTAAGGTATGTAATTTAATTTTTGATTTTGACGTATTAAATCATTCTTTAGCTGCAATTTATTTCTTTGTTGGCAGGTTTGAGTTTGTTAATATTCAGATTGAGGTATAGTATTCAGTTCTAAAATAGTTAGTAATCTTTGGGTTTAGGATCCTGTAATCATTCTGTTTTTAGAACTTTGGTTATTACAATCCAATTAATTTATACTAAGTTACTTTACAACTGAATTTTCAAAAATCAGACTGTTGAATAATGTAATCTGTGTAACACTGTAACCTTATTGTACAAGCGGTGAATATCAGAAGTAACATGTCTAGATTTAGATCTAAAATTAGCTTTATTAAATTATGTATTTGCAAAGAATAGGGAATTGAATGTATAGCCAATCATTCTAGTTGCTTCGATGCTGATAATGCATATGATTATTCTTTTTGGCATCTGAATGCATCCACTTGCTAAAGTTGTCTAACCAATCCTTCCTTAGTTGCTTTGATGTTGATGATGCATATCTTTACTCTTTTAGGCGCCTAAATGCATCCACTTATCCTGGAACCTGATTATGTGTGTATACGCCAAGTGCAAATGTCTAACCTCTGCATGCATGTATTGTTATGCCTTCATTATATCAACATGGTTAATGTGCATGTTAACATGTAATAGATTGTGTGATTAACAGTTTATTTGCGAAGGAATGCATGCCAAAAACGTAAATGACTGATTATATAATTTTCTAGCCAGTCCTGTTTATCAACAGTTTATCATGAGGATCAAAATAAGAACTACAGATAATGTGTGTGGCTCCTGGACTTCCTATATTGATATGCCAATAAATACATTCACACATCAGTCAACAACAAGTGGCAACTAGCTTGCTAGTTAAGGACACTTAACATCTAGCATTTTTCAATAATTTTTTGCATTTTGTATGAAATGAAACTACGAGGATTGTTAGTCATATTCATGTCATTTCTTATGAAATGAAACAGAGATCCTCAAAGTAGTAAGGTTGAAGCTAACTTGAATGTTATCAAGATAACTTGAATTTTTTATTCCATCTTTTGCCTGGCTAGGTTGCTACAGGACTTAGTTTTACTGTGATCCTTACAATGGAAGGTCATGTTTACACTTGTGGGAGCAACACACATGGTCAGCTTGGTCATGGTGACACGCTTGATAGATCAACTCCTAAAAAGTAGGATCATTTAATGGTCAAGTTGTTCAGATTGCTGCAGGTGCTAGTTACACTTTTGTTGTAACAAATGATGGAATAGTTCATTCTTTCGCTTCGTACACCAACTTATGCCTTGGTCATGCTGACCAAACCGACGTACTTACCCCTCGTGCTATCCAGCCATTCAACAGAAATAGTATTCATGTAGTGCATGTATCCGCTGGAGATGAGCATGCAGTACCACTTGATTCTTGTGGATATGTTTATAAATGGGGTAGAGGCTATTTTGGAGCTTTAGGCCATGGCGATGAGAATGATAAAACTAGTCATGCATTGATATCTGGTCTCAAAAACCACCTTGCAGTTCAGGTTTGTGCAAGAAAGGGGAAGACTTTTGTTTTGATGGATTCGGGCTCATTGTTTGCCTTTGGGTGGATGAGTTTTGGAAGTTTGGGGTTTCCAAGTTGAGGTATCTCCGACAAAGTGATGAAACTACGAATTCTTCAAAATCTAAGGTCACATTATGTATCTTAGATCAGCACAGGTCTGTACCACATTGTTGTTGTAACTAAAATAGGGATCGTTTTCGGTTTTGGTGACAACGAGAGACAACAATTAGAATAGGAACCGATAAGAGAGTGTATAAAACCTATAGAAATTAATATGAATGCAAAGATTGACGTTATGGTTATTGAAGCACAAAGCAGTTGAGCATGTTCCACCTTGTGTTTATTATGATTGTTGTTTGGAACATATGAATGTTAAAAGTATGATATAGAGTGAGATTTTTGTTTTTTTTAAAAAGATAATAGGGAAGAGTACATGAAGAGGGAGGATTTCAGCTTAAAAAATGGAGGGTACGAAGGAGGGAATGAGAAGATGGAGGAAAGCACAGTTAAAGTGGGAAGGCAACGACGATGCCACTGACCACTGTGATGACCTGATTTATACTAATCATGATTTGGAGGAAACTGGTAAAGAACCCGAACATTTACTCCAGCTTGATCAGTCTGGTTTGGTCTTTGATTTCTATTAGGTAACCTTTTCACTTGAACCTCAGGTGGTTTTTTGGAGGAACGACAAGGAGGTAGTTACGAAAGTGATATAATAAATGTTGATATTGATATATGTCTGTTGCTGGTGGCAATGCAGACGACATGTCGAGATGCCTACATTTATAAAACATTCAATCTCTATACTGCCCGATGTTGGTCTTGTCATGGCTATGTTCAGTCTTGGTCACTACCACATTCCCTTATTCTCTCATTGCTTCATCATTATTATTTATTAGTCCCTTCTTCCCTTGCTTATTAATTAACCAAATATAATGAGTTACCTTTATTACAAAGTTATTTATGGTACTGTAACCGAGAATGATAACATGTGGGAACAAAATTGCATGCTACACGATGGCTGTTAGGTTTCTTGTTGGCCCTGCAATCATGGTTGCAGCTTCCTTTACAATTGACCTCCGCGACGTGCTTCTACATGTTGCAATCATACAAGTCATATATTTATCCAGGTAATGATGGTTGGTTTTAAGTGTTGTTCTTGTTTACGTTTTCCTAGTTCTTCTAGCCGAATAGGCAGCACAGCCTCAAGTGAAAGTTCCCTGTGTGTTATTCGGTTAGTTAGCAACCCGAAGCTTTGCGGATTTTTACCAGTTTAGTTAAAGCGTTCATCTTTGGTTTTAGTGGTGTAATATTTATCGGAAGTGATTTTAAATAAATTTGTTATAGTGGCTGGTGTTGTGGCGGTTAAAGTTACTGGTGGGCCTGATTTTTTTTTCATCCGAAGAAGAGAGGTATTCCACTGTTTTCTTTAACTGCTCTGAATGTTTATGTATTTACATTAAGTCTGCCCTTCTTAGGGAAAAATGTTGATATGGTATCATAGCTATTTTCATGTATAAAACTAATTCCTAAGTAAAAAAAAAAAATACTTCTAATACATATTGCTAGTGTTGAGAGAAGAGCATCAAAAAATATTACCTTTGTTTTAACATTGAGAAAATATTATCAGTTTGGAGAGAATAGCATCATAAATCATTTCCTTTCAGATTATATGAAATGTGACTGCATACCTTTGAATTTTCGTTAAGTGTAGAAGACAGATTAGTTGTTATATGGATGTTTGTACAATGCATGTTTCCGTCATTCTGTTTCTCAAAGATGTATGTATTTAAAACTAAAAACAAATGGAAGTGCCCATGGGGAAATAGATTACATTCCTCAAAGATGTATGTATTAATAGGTGAGTGATTCTTTACACTCACATTGTGGCATATGAAATAATTATGTTATACATTTCATTAGTCATATGCTGCATTCCAATTGATTTTCATTTACTTAAAGCCTGGGTTGTTTGAGTTACCTAAAAAAGCACAGGTGTACTCATATAAGCCAATACACTCTATTTCGTTATGTAAAAGACATGCTTTCTTATTTAAACCATTCAACAAGATTTCTCTGAAATATTTGTTGTCTTTCAGTGACCTTTTTTTTTAACTCTTGTTAACCAGTAACTTGCAATCTTTGTCTAGCATTGTGCTATGATTCATAATTTGTATAATCATGGTTACTATTAGTGAAGTTTTTATCCTAGACGCAAAGTAGAAAAGGATCCAAGAATGGATGATAAGATCTCTAAAAATCTGGAAATCTAGTATGCCTTTTCAGTTTGGTTTCATATTACTTCAGTTTTCGTATTGAAATCTTACATTAAAAGGGCATACGTATGGTACTTCCTTTTTGCCTATTATATGGTATGGGCCTGTGGTGTCTTACTTCATCCCTGAAATAATAATACATGTTTGAAGGATGACTACTTGAAGTCACCTTGTACGTTTATAAAACATCTAGGGTCCATCATATGTTTGTTGAGGATGAAAATAGAACTAAACGACCTACTGAATTTGTGGTCATTTTGTAACTTGCATCTTCAAACTGTTAGGACTATTTCTTTAGCACTGATTTATTTAATCATATCAAGTCGTGTTTAATATGTATTTCTGGCGATTCTGTGAACATCTTGTTAATATATAACAAAATGTCATAAACTTTTCACAGTCCCAACTAAATCCTAGAGTTATGTATCAGATTATCAGTTATGTATTAAATAACCCTACAGGGTTCTTGGATTCGATTTGGACATCAATATCATTGGAGCCAGCCCTTACAAAATGAACTAAAGGCTGGCTATGGCTATTTGGAAATTCTCGACTGATAGCATGTGCATCAGTCGAACAACCCACACTAGTTTTGTCATTAAATTCAACTCTCCCAACTGTTCCGCGCAATTAATAGATCATTGTTTTATATATAATGCCTGCGGATGAACTGTATAAAAGATTAATGCAAAGGGAGATGGCATCTTGACCTAAAGCAGTTTATGTCAATAAGTAACGATTTGCATCATTGGAAGGTGCGTGTTTGTATTTCTATAATATTAGTTTATGTGTTTTAAGTGAAACGTCAAATGCCTTGACTAAGCTCCTTGCTATGCAAAATTCCAAACGCCAATTTTATAAAATACATTTGATGACACTTTGAGTTATACACATCCAAAAAACTATGAATCTAAAGCTGAACACAAGAAAGCAATTTAATTCGAATATAGTTTTATGACTTTGTTAGAATGGTCTTATTCACTTTTCATTATTTCTTTTATTAATGACTGTAAATGCACCTAATTTTGTATTTGTACAATAGACATAAAACAATGAAACTGACATGAAAACAAAAAAATAGTTTAATTCAACTATAGTTTTATGATTTTATTAGAACAACGTTGTTTGCATTTTTCATAATTTCATTTATTTATAGTGGTAAATGCACTTAATTTTGGTAATGACTTTCTTAGAACAGCCTTGCTCGCAACACATGTGGGTGATAAAAACATCCTCACCGATCATTGTCAAGGTGATGTGTTCTTCAAGAACACAACTTAATTTTTCTTTCTTGAGTAATTTTGTAGCCCCTTTATATTCAAAAATGTAGTGTCAACGACAATGGCTAATGTAATAATATGGTGCGGTGTGAAAGGTGAAATATGAGGATTCTATATCTGAATAAAATTATGGGGTGTGTAATGAGATAATTGAACAACTAATAGAATTGGCATGTAATATATCCTTTAGTATGAAACATCAATCTAAATCATATAACATTTTTTTACTATTTGTTTGCTCTGGTGTGTCAATTCATAAGTGGGAGCTTTATCTTATTTGTGAGTGGGTGTGTGGGCACAACCATAAATGAGGTTATTTTCTAGTACAAAAATGTTATATAATGTTTGGTTACTTAATTCCGGCACTTCAACCTTCATGTATAGTTCACTGCAATCTTTCTTCTCTTTGTTCAGAATTTTAATCATCCAAGTCTGCGATTCTAGTTCCCTTTTTTCTTACTAGCGCATTTGATTTTTCTGTTCTAGGCTCTAATGTGAATCAGATGATCAACATTGGAAACAGCAGCAGCTTAGAGGACTTCTCTGGCATGAAAGAGAATGTTGGCTAGAAACGGTATGTAATCTTTCGAGTTTCGATCAATTGCTGGCTTCTTTTATTCTCTTATGTTAGGTTTTGTGTGGTACAAAATAATTAAACTTCATAGTGCGAGGTTAGAATCAAGCAGGGTGGCTACTTCTAAAGCTTCTAACGAAAAGATGAGAAGGAATAGGATAAATGACAAGTAAGCTAATCTTTATATCCTTTATTCCGAGTTTACACCATTTGTTGGTTCACATTAGATGCTGCTTTTTACATAATGAAAGGTTTGTGGAGCTGGGTTCGGTTTTGGAACTAGGAAACCCAAAGATTGATAAAGCTGCAATTTTGAGTGATGCTGGCAGGTTGGCGAGCCAGTTACGTGGTGCAGCGCAAAAGCTGAAAGATTCCAATGACAGTTTACATGAGAAGATCAAAGAGTTGAAGGTCGGTTTGTATTGCTTTTCTTCTTTAATAGAACTATAGGCATACTTAACTTTTTTTTATATTTTGTGTATGTTTTATAATTTGGGATGCATCAGTTTAGATGGGGAGTTGTCTTGTTTTAATTTTGCTGGTAAGTGGTGATCTGGCTCAGTTGAGTTTAATTAGTGATGAGGATAACATTTACTTAAGCTGCACTTGCAAAGAAAATTCGTACCTACCGATTGTTCACCATCTATCCTAGCATTGATGTTACTTTTTTAGTCTTAATCAACAAAGCTTCCATCTTCTGAGTGTTACCACATACATTAGCTGTCGTAAATATCTTAATTTCCACTACACATTAAAAACTGGGGTTTTCGACAAAAAATGATCTTAAGATCATACCACATCATCTTCATCCCTATTTTCCATTATTTGTAGATTGTGGTTCAGTAGTTGCGACCACAGAATAGCTAGAACTTTGCTTTCAGCAGGCTACTGTTTGAAATTAATCAATAATCTTTCTGAAGAAATTTTTCCTGCAATGTTATGTTTCGTTTTGTTGATTCTTAAGTCAAAAAACTTAGCTCTCTGAATGTGAACTGCAGAGGTAATTTTGATGGCATAAAGAGCCCCAAATATGAACTTCAGTTTTAATCAATCATATTGCATATATTTTGATTTTAGCGTCCAAATAAGAATGACTTAGAAAATAACAGATGACTACTAAATATAATCCAGGTTAGAACAATATGCAAGCTATAATTTTGGAAATGACCCATTGAAAAGAATATAGACATCTGGCGTGAATGATTTAACGATGAATTAAGATGCATTTGCTGGTCAATGTTATGATCTTCTTCCGCGTTATTTTAATTTGAAAATTCTCTGTCCAAAAAAAAAGACTATTCTAATGTAGTAAGGGTGCGTTCGCAGCAAAGTTTTGGCACGCTCAACTATATGTTTGCGTCCGACGCATCGGACGCGAGCACTATTTCCACTTCCAAATGGAACGATCGCTGGATGTTGGAAATCAAGCCGTTGGCGTCCGACGCGTCGGACGCCAACGACTTTTTTTCCAACTTCTCTTCCTCCCTATATATTACCCCCTCTATCTTAACACCTTACACAATACTACTTCTTCAACTCTTTCTACTTATTCGACTAATGTAAAACTCCGATTCATCCTCCAAGAACGACGATTTGATGGAGCTCTACGGGGTTTATCTGGTTCAGAATGAAAGGAGAAATCATATGACGCGGATTAATACTTCGGAGTTCACTGGCTTATCTTGGATCAACGAAATTTTGAATGGCCATCAAAGCCGTTGTCAAAATCATTTTCGGATGAAAAGGCTTTGTTTCTACGCATTATGTGAGAAACTGCAACATCATGGTCTCGCTTCCAGACCAGAAATCTGTGTCGTCGAAATGGTTGGAATATTCATTTATACAATGGCTACTGGGCTTTCAAATAGACAACTACAAGAAAGATTTCAACGATCAGGTAGCACAATTTCCGTTTGTTTTCATGATGTCCTAAATGCTTTTCAATTACTCGTTGCTGATGTAATAAAGCCAGCGAACAACAATTTAATACTGTTCCACATCACATCAGAACTTCCACCCGGTATTACCCGTATTTCAAAAACTGTATTGGCGCTATAGACGGTACCCACGTATCTGCACATTTACCCGCTGATCAAATTATCCCTTATATTGGAAGAAAAGGGTTTGCAACTCAAAATATATTAGCGGTTTGTGATTTCGATTTACAGTTTACGTATGTTATGGCTGGTTGGGAAGGGACTGCACATGATAGCAGAATTTTTAATGCTATTACAAACGATAGAAACTATAACTTTTCTTACCCTCCAGCTGGACAGTATTATTTAGTTGATTCGGGCTATCCACTACAGACTGGATATTTACCGCCATATCGAAATATGAGATATCATATTCCGCATTTCCGTGATACAATGAATCAACCAAAGTCGGCCAATGAAGTGTTTAATTACTACCATTCGAGTTTACGGATGGCCGTAGAACGAACATTTGGCATTTGGAAGAAAAAATTTACCATTCTCAACAAGATGCCTACATATCGGTTTCAAACTCAAGTGAAAGTTGTGGTGTCTACAATGGCCTTACACAACTTCATACGCAAATACAATAGTGATGACCCAGATTTTATGGCTTTTGATGATGATCCTGAACGAATACCCGATAATTACTTGACGGAATATTATAGTATGAGAAATACGACGAATAGAGGCACGGAACGTGTTCAAGCAGAAGGATCCCGAGAAATGTCATTAGTTCGAGATACCATTAGAGATCGGTTGGTTGCTGCGGGTCTGCACTAATTTGTGTTTGTATTTGTAACTGTACTTGTATCTGTATTAGAAACTGTATTTGTATTTGTATTTGTATTCGAATTTGCCAAACCATCTCTATTTAAATCTTATTTAAAAAATACCACGTTCAAATACCCCGTTCGTAGCTAAAAACACAATTCCCCTTCGCTACAGTACCACGCTCAAATGCCACGCTCAAATGTAACGCTCACGTTCGTTAAGAACGCACCCTAAATATCAATTTGGAAATGAACGTATAGGTTTCCCAACAAGGACAATAGTACAGCCGCATGTACATGCAGAACCTTAGGTATCCAATCCTGTGGTTTGAAATTTTATTGTGGATGATTTGGTATATATTCATGTAGCTCATCGTGCCTGAGTAGTTGGTTTATATTACCAAATGTGAGATTCATCTTGCTTATACATGTTTATTCATTTTCACATCAACAAATTATCATACCATTATCTTCCGTGAAAAGTTGCTTGCACTCCAGTGCTATTCATTTAAATTGTAGTGTTTTGCGTTGCTTAGTGTCCTACAGAGACCACAAAAGCTCTTGAGGGTCGAGTTTTGCTGCATGATGTTAATTGGATTACGATACGTTTACAATACTTAAGGTTGGAAGATTTATTTAGTATTAGTTATATTTAAGGAAAATGTAATGCAACTGTCACATCATCTCGAATTCATTAATCTAGTCTGTAACTCTTACTTATATCAATTGGAATGCAGGGCCAATAAATATCAATTGGAACACATGCATGTGAAATGATCTTGATATGCTGCATCCTTATATTTGTTTATATAGAGACGTTCATATCAACGCTCGTTATCATTTCTCATTTGACTTAAATCGCTATTATGTCGAGCGACCCATTTGATGTCTTGCTTTGAGTCGGCCAGTTCTTCCTCAGCATATATCCCTATGCTACAATGCAAAATTTAAGAATCAGTTTTGATGCTCTCATATATCCTGACATGTTTTATAATAATATACTTATATATAGAACTTGTGATCAACTAATTCCCTTATTAACTAACATTACCAACTAATTAATATTTTTCATAAGATGTCAGTCCTGAGTTGTTTGTTTATGTCATTCAATTCAAACAGTTATGAACTTCCGGATGGGCATCCACTTCTGGATGGAGTATGTTTATTTCTTTTACATATATTCTGACATCATCCATTTTCTATTTTCCTTCATTTTAATGATATTACATTTATCTCCTTCAATTATATTACAGTTGGACAATAGAGAGCCTGATGACCCTTGTAAATATCTGTTAGCTATATGGACACCAGGCATGACCAATTTGTTTACTGTTCATATATTTCTAAAAGCTTCCTTATTTCTATTTTGATTGTTTAATGCTTGGGATTTAAGATAATAGGAGAAACTGCTGAGTCATATGAGGCTCCCAGATCAAGTTGCCATTTTCAAGAATCAGGTAAAATATGTGCAATGGACATTTGCTTTAGCTGCAGCAGCAAAAGAGAAGTAGAGTCTCAAATGGTCAGAGGAACCATATTGATAAATTCCCTTTTTTATTTTACTTTTGAATTTTATCACTAAATGTTTTACTTGCTACTGATGCTTAAAGTAAAAAATTATGTATAAAGATTCCCTGTAGCACAGGAAACAGGGGAAGCTTTCCGTTGATTGAGTGGAGCTCCTAGGCCTAAACTACGTGAGCATCGACATATATCTGATGCTTGTTTTGATGCAGCATTAGGAATCAATCTAGGTCTTAAGGTAACTTTGTTCAGTTTTTAGAGCTCATTTGCTCGTGTATCATCATGGAATCGACATTAATATGTTATAGTGCTTTTCTATTAAATGCGAGCCTGGTTATAAAAGTAACTAAGTTTAAGTAACTAAGTTTTGTTAAATATAAACAAGATTTATAAAATTAAGTTTAAGTTATTAAATTTCATAAATATTAAAATATACTTTAAAAAGGTTTTATAAATAATAATGAAGATGATGATGTTCACCAAAGCTTATAAAATTTAACTAAACTTAAAATAATAGTAATAGTAATAGTAATAATAATATAATTAAGTTAACCGAGCTCTAATAATATTTATGGTATTTATTATAATTATTAGCTATTATAATAAATTAATTAAGTTAATTGGGTTAATAAAAATTAGCTATGTTTCATTAAACTTAATAAGTTTTATAAAATTAACTGGGTTTAAGTAAACTAAATCTTATAAATAATGATGATGATGAAGAAGAATTAACCAAGTTAATAAAACTTAACTAAGTTTATAACAATAATACACTCAAGTCAACCAAGTTTTAAGAATAATGTTAATAATATATTAACTAGTTATGTTAAAATTAAACATGTTATATAAAATTAACTAAGTTTAAGATACCTAAAATTTATAAATAATAATAATATAACTATTTAACAAATTTTATAAATAACGATGGTGATGATGATGAATTAATTAATTTATAAAACTCGACTAAGTTTATAATAATACTAGTAATAATAATATAATTAAGTTAACCTAGTTTTAATTATAATAGTAATAATAAAATTAATTAAGTTAACTAAGTTAATAAAAATTAGCTAAGTTTAAGTTAACTAAATTTTAAATAATAATATAACTAATTTGACAAAGTTTTATAAATAATAACATTGAGGATGAATTACCTAATTTGTAAAAAGTAACTAAGTTTATAATAATATTATAATTAAGTTAACCAAGTTTTAATAATAATAATAATAATAATAATAAATTAACCAAGGTAATAAAAATTAACCAAGTTTTAAAAAAAAGTTTATAAAATTAACCATATTTTTTAAATGATTATAATATAACCAATTTAACAAAATTATATATATATACATATAAAATGTAAGATTGTTTGATTATATGTTGTGATTATACGTGTGTAGGTTTTGCACTTTCGAAGAGAGCAAGGGTGGACTCACTTATGCATACAACAAAGAATTATAGACATGATTTCAACTGTTATATGTATTATGATGTTTCTTAGTACTAGTTGCGTAAACTATATAAAATTAACTATATTTTATAAATGATTATAAAATAAATAAGTTTATAAAATTAACTATATTTTATAAATGATTATAATATAACCAATTTAACATATTTTATAAATGATTATAATATAACCAATTTAACAAAATTATATATATATATATATATATATATATATATATATATATAAAGTGTAAGATTGACTATATGTTGTGCTTATACTTGTGCAGGTCTTGAACTTTCGAAGAGAGCAAGGGCGGACTCACTTATGCATACAACAAAAAATCATAGACATGATTTCAACTGTTATATGTATTTTGATGTTTCTTGGTACTAGTTGTGTAAACTTGTTTATGAATGCTTGTAGTATGTGAATTTGCTCATTTCGTCAAATAACTTGGTTATAGATATTATGCTTGTGTGATTAACGTGTTCTCAATTATTTGAATATGATTGATTGATTGTTGATTTGAATATGATAATTTTATGATTGTTTCTGATTTAAATACGACTATTACAAAGTTGGTTGCTGGAAATAATATAAGCGATTAACAGTATATTATAGCATTTAAAAATTGCTACGAAACAATCATTGCCTTTTAGTAGCGTTTTAGAAATGCTACTTAAAAAGATATAAAATACCATCTGAATTTATAGTGGCATAAAATAAATGTAACGAAAAGTTTTTAGTTGCACAAAATAAACGCTACAGAATATAAAAGTTCCAAGCACAATCGCAGCTAAAAATGTAGTTTTCGTAGGGTTTTATAAACGCTACAGGAAGCCTTTGGTTGCGTTTGAAAAACGCGATGGTATGAAATAGTTGGTAGCGTTTATCAAAACGCAACCAAAAAAGACAGGCTTTTAGTTGCGGGACCTGTAGTAGCGTTCTTTAAAACGCTACCAAAAGCTTTGGTAGCATTTTTTAAACTCTACTAAAGGTCTTTTCTAGTGTAGTGCATTTGAAAATTCTTTTCATTCGAATCGATTGTTTTTTATTTTGAGAAAATTCGATGATCGGATCTCTCGGTACGCCAATCTGAAGTCAACGGTTGAAATTCGCAAACTATTGCTATGCAACTAGTCCTATTCAGACCCAACTTTGATTTATATTTAAAACCAAGTCGAATTGCTTTCAAAATAATTTACTAATTATATACAACATATACAATAACTTTTGGAAACTATATTTCTAATATTTAACTTCAAATTCAAATATCCAATTATTTAATTATTATATTATGTTAATCATTAAAATAATATTATTTTTCAAACTTCATCTTTTGAAATCCAAACTTTCCGGAAATCCATTATAAAAATAAATAAGATGATTTGGATAATAGAATCGAGTTAAAACATTTTCTGGATGTCCAAACCGAGCTTCACTTTTCAAAGTTACCATTCCCTTTTAAATTCCAATTTAAAATATGTCTTTATTACTTGAAAACTTCTTCAAATAAATTTCTATCTTTATGAAAACTATTCGTAATTATTTAAAACTATCTTTCCAAATTATTTTGTATTAAAATTCAAACTTTTATTTATCACTTAATATTTTATTAATAAAATATTCGATTAAATTCCGATCTACAATAAGACTTAATCAATCACCATATAATCCATCTTATATTAGTTTAACACCTCATGAACATCCATTAACAATCATTAACAGTCATTAACATCCAATTATCACACAATGGTAACATTACCATAAGTATTAAGGTCATTAACACCCAATTACTATTTTAAATCAATCTACCTAAATTATTGACCATCGTTAATAATTATTTATTTGCTATTATTAGCATATCCAATCTAGTCAAATTAATGTCAACACAAATCACATTAAATTGTCAATCAATGTCACATCAAAATTATTTGATGTTACTATTCATCCTTAACATAACAATAACTTTATCAACCAAATTAACTGATCATTTATTTATAGTTTGACTTCATAATCAACAGTGTATTCACTTTAATTACTAAACTATCAAGTAATTAACTTACTAACTTCCATTAACAACATTTAACCCAAGATTACTCAACAAATTAGCAATTACTAAACATAGCATAATTAGCTACACTAACTACAATAGCTAACCAAACGTGAGCAAAGTGTTCTCGTCGTTGCTTATCCACTCCGCCAAACTTCAAGTGTAGGACTTTTCTAAAATCCCAATTAAATCCGACAACCTTCTGGTCTTACCGAGTATTACTAGATCTCAAACGGAAAGGTCTTCGACGCATACGGGTTTTATGGAATATATTGAATATATATGGGTATATATCGAGCTTCGGAGACTAAAGGTCGGTTCTTGGCTTAGAGTAGTGCGGCCTAGAGGTGTAGGGTCCACGTAGGGGCTGTTTTGGGTTGTAGGGACCATGGGTTAGGTTGTTTTAGGGTGAAGGGGTGTAAAGGTGAGGCCTATAAATGTTTAAGGGGGTTTAAAGGTGGTTTAAGGGGTGTTAAGAGGTGGTGGGGTCCACGGCAAGGAGGATGGAGTGGTGGAGCTGACGTGGCAGCCAGGGGAAAGGGCGGTACGGTTGGCGTGGTGGGTGGGGCCCACGGCCGTGAGGGGGAGGATAGAGAAGGGGAAGAAGGAAGAAAAAGAGAAGAGAGAATGCAAAGGAAGAAAATTAGAGTGAGAGGCCACCTATTTGTACACATAGGTTAAGGTCTTTAGTGCAACGCTTAGGTGCCAACATGAAAGAAGATAGAGTAGAGGTGAAGTATGGACCTTAAGACAATTTTCCACCTAAGGTTAATTATATTAATTCTTTTCCTAACCTTTGTGCCCTTCCTTATTTTTTTGTGCTAAAAACATCGTCACAATTCTATGTAATGATGCTTGAGTGGAATGTAGGCAGGGTTTAGTGAGGTGTCAAGGTGGAAGGAAATTTTGGAAGTGGTGACTGGTGAATAAGAAATTTGAATTGATGGTAAAAAAAACCAACTATTAGTGGAATATTATTCTTGGACTTTTGACGTGTTGTTTCAAAGAGACCGAGATGAGAATTAGACTCAAAACCACTTCGAACCAACGTTGTGTTCGAATATAATTTGCAAAAATATGTATAAAAATGGAGAATTAAAGACCATAAATCTTCATGAGCGGAAAAACTACTTGTTGAATTTCTCCAGCTGACCCCTATAGATATTTTGGTAGTGATTCTGGCATGATTGAAATTTACGAATTGCAAGGACTACTCGCTGCTAATCCTTGGGGTGATTCCTATATAAGATGCAGTAGGAGTGTGCCTTCAGTTGATCCTGCTCCTGGATGACTTGTATGGACGAATGTCTGACAGAGTGTTTCCTGAAGGTCACATACATTAATTTTTACAAATGTACCAAGTTTGGTAGTGGGGAGGACACCTTCTCTTAGCTTAACATGCAGAGTGTATTTGTGGACATCAATTAGTGAATTGAAGAATCTGACAGTGCGGATTCAAAGTTAATGAGATGTTCTCTGAAAGGTAAACGTAACCTCAAGCCTCATCAACCGGAAAAGTGAAAGAAATCAGGTAGACAACATGACTATGTGGGTCATTCTCATTAGGGTGTATTTTCACCATCTAGAGAAATTTCATTATTTCTCCTTCTCTCGTTTTTGTATCTTGCGGGAATACGGTTTAGGTCGCTACCAATGGTGACAATATATTCGATACACTCAAGTTGAATGAGTAGTCGGTCATGTGTGGCCGGGTTGCAAGATGTTTTTGTTGAACCCTAGTGTAACATTATTCGGGAGGTGGTCCCATACCTTGTCATGTTGGAAATCCAATCTCCAATAAGCGCCATGCAGTTTTTGATTATATACTAAGTATGTACAACGTGAGATGTAAGCGTTCTGCTAGATGGTTATTTGTTTGCGATTTGATAGACACTATTATAATATCCCGGATTGGATATTAAAAATATTTTGGGTTATCGTAAGGTAAAAACTGTTTGTGTTTATGTGCGGACTGGTCTTACGATTATCCTTTTCTTTCAAAGGATTTTCTAAAGTTAAACATGCTAGTTGTTGTCTGATTTTTATCACTGAAAGTCTTCGAGACTAACAATCCGTGTGATTTGTGTGTTGCAAATGGGCGCGGTCAGGCCGAGTGCATTTCCAGGTTACATTTGGATTTTCTTGAAGCTTATGGAATGGAGGTGGAGTCGAGACGTAATCACATATCTTCTGGTAATAAGTTATTCCGCTGTGTGAGTTGTATTGATCTGTGTTGTACTCTAATAATGTAATCATACATATTTAAAGTTTTCTTTTGAGTAAAGTGTTGTTGATATATTATATTTTATTCATTCCGTTGTGAGGTTCTCTGATTTTGTGTTGTTGATCTTCTCCTTCTTGTATGAAAATAATTCTTTCTTTTCTCACCCTCTAATTTCTTTCTATTAACTATCTAGTGTTTTCGATACTTGGATTTTGGCAAGTAATGCAGCATTATGTATTATTGTCGAAATTCGAGCGTCGAAATTTTCGGGTTGTTACAGAAGTATTAGATCATACGGTTTAGTGATAATGTTGGCTTTATGGTGTAACTCAACAGAAATGGGGTTAATAATACCCTAGATTGAGTTTGAATGTGTGTGTGTATATATATATGTGTGTGTGTGTGTGAGAGAGAGAGAGAGCACGTATTTGTAATTGGATATAAAATTGTTTTATATTGTTTTACCCAATATATTTGTAAAGATAAAGATTTTTTTAAATTATTATAATATTGTTAATCAGCCATTGTTGGTTTAAATAGATTTCCAATTCGATTATGAAATTGGAATGATTTCAAATGAAAGGTGTAAATGAAAATTTTAATAATTAGTTTAACTTATGTTGAGTTAAAATGAATCATATAAGTTGAAATTAAACTTGAATTTTGAAATAAATTTTGACTTAAGTAAATAAGAACTTAGCTTGAGTTGAAAAATAGCAATACATGCAAGTAAATGGATCCAAATGGAATGTTTGGAAATTAGTTGAATTGTATGATTGGAATAGATTGCATGGGTATAGATTTGGATTTGAATATGAATTAATGGATGAATGAATTCAAGTATAATGAAATTAGAATGTTACTGGTTATAAATTCATGTGAATTGAATAACATATAAAACAAACTAGAATGGATAATACGAATGTTCGAACTAATTGCATGATTATAGGGCTAATAAGAGTTCATTTGAGTTAAGAACAGGTGCATGGCCTAATTCATCTTTAAGCCTATATTGGTTGAATTTTGGAGCTGATTAGATCTAGTTTGGTTAGAGTTACATAATAATTGAACAAGCTCAGGTACAACTTATTGTTTATCACTTAATAACGCTCGTACAGGGGAGACTCTACCAAAAAATTTCAAAAATTTATGGTGTTCGAAAAATTTCAAATCTTTTGAATTTTTTTGTTAACAATGATTGGTTTTTAAATAATAGATTTTTCGAAGGATAATGGGTTTATAGCATTTTTCCAACCTTAGTAATTTTGGGGATGAAATTCTTTTAAGGGGAAGGATGTAATGGCCCAGATTTTTAACTGTTTAATTGAACTTAAATGTTGATTTAGAATTTAAATAACCAAAATTTAATAGTTTTGCATATTTTATTAATTTAAATAATAAAATAATAGTTTAAATCTGAAATATTTGGAATTACTTGAGTTGGCAATACTGTGTGAATTGGTAATATAAAAGAATTTAATTAGGTTTGGTTTTGAATTATATTAACAAATTCGTTTACTAAAGTTTGAATGTATAGTTTATAATTTAATTATAAAACGAGCTGCAGCATCATGGTAGTTCATAGTTTTACGTTTTGAACTTTAATGGATGTACATGATTCAATATAAGTCGGAATTCTTTGAAACAAGAAACGTCTGAATCTATTAGATAATAATTTTCTAATGAAAGAGAAAAATCAAGTTTTCATATTGTTGATTTTTAGTTATGTCCTAACCAATTTTCAAAAGGTCACTATGGAATCATTTATGAACCGTAACAATTTATTAATAAAAGAATTATCAATATATTTAATATCGATTTGACTTGAAATTCAATCTGACCTAATATACTTTGAAACTATATGAAATTCTGCTTGAATATGTTTGATAATAATAGTTTATTATAATTATCACACTGAGGTATTTTAAAATTGACATATTTTATTTTAATTTGGACCCTTAAAAAGGATCATTATTCAAACGACCTCGGATTTAAACGAAATAGATTTTATTAAATCTGTAACTAATTATTGCTATATTTCAAGTTTCACGCCAATCGAAGTTATTTTGTAAGCATATGAAAATTAAATGTAAATAAATCGACCATTTGGACTCAAACTAGTAATATTTTAGCAAACGGACTCGGGTTTCGACTAAACAAGTTTCTTTAACACTATACCAGAAAGTACTTTCTGTAGCGTTTAAAAAACGCTGCTAAAGCTTTTAGTAGCGTTTCGATAAATGCTGCGACACGACATGCAACTAAAAGTCTAAAAGTTTTAGTTGCATTGTAGTAAACGCTACCAGAAATGAACAAATTATAGCATTTCTGAAACCTTACAAAAGATTAATTTCATAGCATCTTAAAAACGCAACCAAAGTGGTATTTGCACCCTTTTTTATTTTCTGTAGTGTTTTTTCTATGCTACTATACTATTTTTTGCAACATCTAACTATATAATAGCCATATTAAAACCAATAATTAATCATATACTAATCAATTTCAAATCTACACCGATAATCACTATATTCAACTAATTAAGAAAAACTCATTAATCGCATAATCAAGTATATTATTCATAATTATTTCAATAATTGTATTTCGACAAAATAATCGAACCCACATACAACAACCGTTTACAAATAAGTCTACACAACTAGTATGAACAAATATTTAATGTATAACAATTAGTCTTGTTCTAGCTTAATTATCGATAGTTCTTTGGTGCGGTAGTTCATCACTTAGAAAATGTTAATTTCCTGTACACATATATAACAGTCAACAACTGGAATTACATAAAAGTTCTTATAATTTTTCATACAAGTATTGTAATGACCCAAATTTCCGGACCAATTTGAGCTGACCAAATAACACAAGTCCAACCCCAAATTGTACTGGAAATTCAAGAAATTAATAGAAAGAAGATAGAAGGTGAGGATAGATAAGATAGAACTAATAGAATAGAAGAAGAAGAAGAACATCATCATCAGAGTGAACACGAATCTCACAGCGGAACGAATAAAATATAATATATATAACATAACTTTGAAATAGAACAGTTATATATACAATAGCACTTTATCAGAGTACAACACTTACAACAACAGCGGAAAAACAATAGCTATTAAATCTTGAAACCTCCTGCTCCAAGCTCTTCAGATATATCTGTAAATCCTGACTACTTGACTGCCCGTACAAATTTAGGCACCCAAGAGTTTAGGGAAACAAAACAAAATAAACTCCGGGTCAGTCATGGGACTGGTATGAGTAAAAAAAGTTTAAAAACAGTTGAACAAGTAAACGATATCTCATAAGACCACGCCGTATAACGGAACGGGTTTTTCCCTTATGAGAATCCAAAATATCTTTATATCAAAAACCTTTTGATATTATAATAATGTCTATCAACCACAATATAATAATCATCTAGCAGAAACGCTTTCATCTCACGTTTTACATATATAGTATACGATCAAAACCGCAAGCACGTATTGGGTAATGGATTTCCAACTATGACAAGGTATGGAACCACCTTCTGATTAGTGTACTCTAGGAACGATACACTGGAGTTCAACAAGAACATCTTGTAACTCAGCCACACATGACCGACCACTCATTTCGCTTGAGTGTATCGAATGTACATCACCAACGGTTGGGATCAGCAACCATTCCCGTATGTATATATGGGACAACATTGATAGATTAAAGAAGAAAATGAATATTCTCTAGATAGGTGATTATACACCCTATTCGGTGCGACCGACTTAGCCATGCTGCCTGCCCGATTTCTGTCATTTACCGGATGTGAGGCTAGAAGCTACGCTTATCTTTTACATGCCACATCTTCATTCACTTAGAAATGTCACATCGTCATACCCGCCAAATCACCAATTGACTTATCCAAAAATACCATGGGTATAAGCTAAGAGAAACGAATTCCTCCGCCACCAACGTAAATACGTTTGAAACGATCAACTTACGTGATCTACCAGATATACTCTGTAAGACCTTCGTCCATACAAGTTGTCCTGGGACTGGACAAACCGAAGGCACTATTCTGTAAACAGGATAGCCCTTGCATAACTCCATCTTCAATTATCTTTGGCATATATGATTCGCAACGCTTATGCCAATACAGAGTGGTTCTTCGGATAATAATCCAACCGGTCTCTCCATATTAACAACGTTAAAATGGTCAAAACTTCGATAGTCTGTGATTTAACTATCAAAGAAAACACGTGTGCAAACAACGATATCATCTCCAAATGGAAATTCTATCAATCAATCATCAATCATATATATATATATATATCCATATATATATATATATATTTCCTTATTTTCTATGTTTAGAAAATACACGTTATTAACACTGGGAAACATTTCCATTTGTTATTTACATATCACTATCATTTCACAACTATCAGTCCCTGACTGTAAATTAGTAGGAGAACAATTCTCTAGGTATAAACCCCGAAGGCCGAAACCAACATCAGATCGATACTTAGAAACTATTCAACTTACTAATCTCCAGTCAGTTTCTAATTTTGCTTAACTCTATTTGATTAACTCTTATTCGAATAACTAGTATTCGATTAACTCCATTCGCTTGACTCTAGATCGCAGCGATCACAATGGTTACGCCTGATTCCCTCAGGAAACATCCGACCGCCGTAGGCTATCTGCAGCCCTGCGAATTACGCTAGCAGTCGTGCTAAATGGTAACTTATCCCGAATGACTATGTTTGACTAACTTCTTCGAATAAACTATATTTGATTAACTTCTTATCGACTAACTCTTTCCTATCTCGTTAATTTCCTTTTATCCTATTTATTTTCTAAATAAATGTTCCTTTTACAATTCCATTTATTTTCTAAATAAATATTCTCCTTTCTAATATCCTATGATTTATAAATGCTTAATTTTCAAATTATTTCCTTTTATAAAATCGGTTGATTTTATAAAATTCCTTTATTTCAATATACATTGAAATATCCCTTCTTACATCCCAGGGTCTTTTATGATATTTAAAATAGCAAACCACAATGATCGATATCATTTAAACACACAAAATCAAACAGATTATATATCACATCATATATTACAATATATGAACAGAACAGTATTATAAATATTGAGGAGTCCAGTTGGACCCTCCAACCTGTATCCCTGCATCACAGATGTTAAACAATATAGATAACATCACTTTCAGTTCCATATGATATATTCTGTTAAACAGAATCAATATAGAAATTCAACTAACTGACTAGCAGTTCAATCAAACAGTCAACACACAGTAAATCAGACAATTTCTAACAGTTCTAAAAATGCAACATGAAATTATAAACTGTTTAGAGTTGGTGAGATTTACTCACATTGGCGCGTTAACCGTTAAATAATCGGTTTGCGTTATTTGATTCAGTCGGACAATTTATTTCGCCATAAATTGTAACGGGCTCAATTTCACTTCCAGTCAGTTCCAGTGTGTAGCTCTCGTCCATACGGTCCCAACGGATCCGACCGTTCGAAATTCTGACCATGTATGATAAAGTTATCAACATTCGAAGTTTGTATACATTTTAATTGAAATAAACTTGGATTTTAAATCTTTCAATGGGCCTCACCCCTTTCATAGACCAGCCCAACACCCTTAACATTACAAGACCTGAATTCCCACGAGCCCATCTCCCCCAAACCAAATTCGATCTCCAGTATTCCCTCTTCACCAATTTCGCATCCTCCAAACAACCTTCCAGTCTTCATTTCTCCGCAAACATCAATCCGAGAAATCCAGCACCATTCTCTTCACATCCAACTTCCTCTTCACACAAACAGGAAGAACTCGAAAACTTCTTCACGCCTCCAGGTTTCAGCGGAAACCCACACATCAACATCAAACAAAATTAAAACCGAACTTCACCAAACAAATACGAAATGATGCGCCTTACTCCATTTGATCATCTCGCAACCCTTGGAATCGCCTCCACCATCGCTAACTCTCTCGAAAAGCCAACCCTAGGTCTTGCTGTTACCAATGTGAGAATCCAGAACACACGTCGAGTTCAACAATAAATATACTGCTGTGAAGAGCTCGACCTCAGGAGCACAACGATATATATTTCGAGATTTATAAGTATGAATCTCATTTGATTTTGATTTTAGAAGTTTTATTTCCACTGTTTATTTTTGTTCAAGGTAGCGGCGCCTATTTTGACCAGTGGAAAAACTGAATTAGGTTTAGGATTAGGATGGTGTATTTATAGTGGAGACAAATATCTAGATATTTTGTAGAAGGAATATTCCCGGTATATTCTCCATCGTTAATTCGTCTTCTAAAAATCCGGGTGCTCACACACGATACCTAAAAATTACGAAACTGGACATGCAGCTACAGTTCGACAATACGGTCCCAACGAAACTGGTTTCTTCGAATTCCGACTTCGTATGCTCACACAGCGTATTTTTAACTATCAAAATATCGACTGTTTCTCACATTAAAAATTGGTACGGCCACATACTAACTCTAAAAATCACGAAACTTGATATCTAACAATAATTTGACATTGC
Organism: Allium sativum; assembly: GCA_030737875.1. Classification (NCBI taxonomy): domain Eukaryota; kingdom Viridiplantae; phylum Streptophyta; class Magnoliopsida; order Asparagales; family Amaryllidaceae; genus Allium; species Allium sativum. Next base: position 709,057,944 of record CM060922.1, read on the forward strand.
GGATCTAACAAAATTAGTCTCGTCGAATTCTGAGGTCGTTTGCAAAACTGGCTATTTTTAAAGCTTTGGATGACCCATTTAAATATATAAATATATTTAAATAAAATTAAATTAAATATAAATAAATTTATATTATCGTATATCTTTACATATGATATCGTACAACTCCAGAATATCATATCAAAATTTACAGTTTGATATTTCAGATTCCAGATTATCTAGATATTCCGTTTATACTGAAAATCCATTTATAACGTATATAAAGCATCGCAAATTATAAAGGAATTCCACGGCGATTTTTCTGAAATTTGATTTGGATGTACAACAAAATCTACACGACGAAATCCCGATTTTTCTCTTCCACTAGAAAGATATACTCCACCAGCTCCACGCGTTTCTTGTTTCACAGAAATCCGATTTAAAACGAGCCCTATATACTCAGTTGAAGTTCAAATCGCCAAATAGCGAACTGCCGCGCCATTTCGAGCTCGATTTTAATTATATTATTATTCCACGTTCAAACTGACGTCGATTGAATATATTCGTCAATATAATTCAACTCTAAGCTGAATTAAATCTTAGGGATGACCCAGTTCACAGAATATTGTGATTCCCAATATTTTTGATTATTTCTGAATTAAATATATTATTTAATTATTTAATTTAATTAAATATTCCATATTATTTAATTAAACCTCTATTTAATTCACTACATCATGATATATATAATTAAATAAATTAATTATAATACCCCTAACAATGCGGGTCATTACAAGTATAATTTACTACATATCATTTTCAAATGTGATGAGTTTCAGAGTATGAGTTAAGTTTCATAAAAACAGTTTCATATATATACCAGTTTTGTATTCATATCAAACTTTAACAGATCTTTTATAGTTATGCACAAAGTATAAATAAGTCGAATAAAAAAAACTTAAGCTTCAAAAAGGCCCAAAACACCTATTAGCATTCAGGATTCAGTTAACAAATTATATTACGAGGGTTTAATGTATAAATATCATCACTGCATCTACAAAAGTTAAGCATTCTTCGCAGGTAAAATAAATGTGTTTTAAATGTAAAAGTTCTAATATCATAAACAAATTGTAGCCATTACTTAATATATTTTCCTCTTCTCGGCCATTTAAATAAACAACGCTTCAATTTCTCACGGAGAATAATTAATTAATAGGATTTTTTTTCTTGATATAGCCACTACATGGCAGTAGATAAAAGTTAAAACTCCTTTATTTTCTATTGTCATTGTGATTATTCGTGTTGTATTAATATAAGTGTTTTATCCGTGTAGTGCATATGCTACATTGTATTCATAAAAAAATTTGAATGGTAAAACAATCACCTGGATATTCAATTGAAAGTGACTTAAGCTTATCCATATATAATGCTTTGTAGTCATAAGTTTCAAACAAATCTGGACTGGTCCTTTAAAACCCTGGTAACATATTGTTAAGAAGAGCGCTTAACTCCATCGATTGTCATATGCATATGGGTAGATGGAAAGTACATCAAGAAATCAACATAGGGAAGGTAAGAATGGGAGAAACATATATCTAGTGTAATATTCATACTTGCGTGGCAGCTACTACCTCCAAAGCTAGAGTCTGACTAATATTTGCATTGCTCTCAAAGGAACACAATTTCATAAACTAATACCTCCAGATACTGTTTGCAGAAAAATAAAAATTAGCGTTTGTAAGGATAAAAATCGAATATGATTATGCTGCAATTATTGTGAAGATAATAGAATTTAGTGAAACATTTAAGCAAATAGTGTTCATTTAAAAATAAGGTTACAATTTGATGAACCTTACAAGAGGATTTCAACAAGAAAAAAGGAAACTCAAAAAAAAAACAGTAAAATATTAGATGGGCTGCATACAGCTGTTTCTTTTTTCTCTTTGTTATATGTCTATGATGATTAGCAAAACAAACACAGTAATCTTTATGTTTGTTTTATTGATGAATTAGACATATTCATTATGGTCTCACACGTGATACTCAGGCAGGTGATTAAAGGCAAGAAATGATACTAACATTTTGAACCCAGTAATGGACACGGAAGAAACATGTGCCCTTGCCTACTCAGCCACCTGTATGTTAGTACTATGAACATTTTCTTTTAAAATATAATCAAGGAAAAAAATTCTGGGTTAAAAAACAGCATAAGACAGGACAAAATGATGTGCTGATAATTGGGACCGCCACTTTTTATAAGACACAAAATTCATTTAATTGTTTTTTTATGATGTTTAACTGCTTGATTCTGCCAATATTATAACTCCCAACAAGAAGAATGATGCTAACACAGAAACCGTCAGGATCAATATATATATTTAAAAGGTAATAGCCCTATAGAACTGTAAGTCTGGTCCCTACATTTTATAATGATATTACCCGCGCGTAGTCCTAACTAGTAAAGAATTAATTCCACCTTTTGATTTAGGGTAGAATTACATCATGAGAATTAATTCAATCAATTCAGCACAGTTGGTTATGCCACAAAATCAATATAGTTATGTCGACTGTGGCAGTGGTTCATAAAATGAACCAGTTATTCAGTTTATTGACTGATAAACAGTATTAGTACCCATGTTAGGTTTATATGTTTCATGTTTTTACAAAAAAGATTATAACTGTACTCAATGTATTATCCAATCCTTTATCCTGTTACATATTTCATATTCTTTTTACAAGGAAGATTACAAGGAAGATATATGTCGTGGTTAAACAAAAGCAATACAATGAGAATTAGTTTTCAGAGCACTGCATAAAGGAAAACATACCTCGATCTTTTTAAAATCTGCACCCAACTCCTACAATGAGAATTAAGAGAGGAAGATCAGATGCATATACTAATGCACCTTTTGTTTATTGGAGATCTATTGTAACTCAATCATTGAGAAGATTATGAAAACATAAATATACTTAGACTTCACTAGGCATAAACACAAACCGATATAAACATGATGTTTCTAACCTTGACAATCAAGAGAACATAATATATTCTCTGATTACATGAAAGGGAGTGGCTAGCTATTTCTGAAGCAGCGTTAATCACTGGCCCACATAATGTAAGCCCTGCCAATGCTACATTTTGTAAGGCACTCATATAAGCTGACATTATGCCATGAACCCCTTCAACCTGATGTCATATATAGCTGTTAAAAGATTATATTTGCACAAAAGTCTTCCATTTTCCACTTTCTAAATAGAACATTACTTGACCAATGCTTCCCAACTATACGAATAAATTACAGTTAATATGAGTTTCACTCCAAACAAACCGAACAGCATCAAACATGGTACAGTCACAGATAGTTCTCTAACTTGTCATTAAAAAAGAAAAAAGCAATTTTTCTGGCATAATATTGAATTTCTTTTGGCTTCATCTTGACATTTGTATAAATTTCAAGCATAAATCCTCCATAATCATTGTACAACAAATATTTTGTTAGTTATTACACCTTTATGATGAAGGTCACAACCCTGATGGACAATAAATGTCGTAACAAACTCTAATAGCTAGGCAAGCGAGGATCATTCTTTGATTTCATTTCATATGCTTAAACATCATGACCAAAATATGGTAGGGGTGATTCTATTTTATATGGCAGGAAACCATCGTGCTAGCTGTTTACAACGTCAAAAGAGATAGCAGAGAGCAGAACACAACCCAGTTAGAAAGTATAACGTCTATTTGTCAAGGTTTCGCATAAGTATTCATTTTAATTTAAATATCTGATATAATTGTAGACTTGAATACTATAGGATAGCGGGAAAGTTCACCTCAGAGTAGTTAGTGCTACCACTCAAATTAAAGCATGAGTTATAGGACCATCAACGGGCCTTGCTCCAAAACCTCATGCAGGGAAGCGTTTATCAGTGCCATAAATTTGTGAGACCTTACCAACTTCTAGTATCACCTGCATAATTAAAATTAAGAGACAGATAAAAGAAATTTTGTTAGCTCCTTATATGAATTGAATGCTTGCTCACTCTCTGATAAACGTTAGCATGACCAAAGAAATCAAATATACTGCAAGGAATCTAAAAGGCATAGGTTACCAATTGAAGCTAGTAAACATGACGAGTATAATTATATGACTGTATATTAAAAATAATAGCAGGCAAACATTATAGTTTGCAAGCAACCCATAAAATTTACTGCAACCATAAAGTTTAGCTCAAAACCACCAGCAATGTAATCTAAAACTTAATCTGTTGCTCTCCATAAAAATTTCAATAAATAATCAGCTTTTTAAAACCAGCATAAAGATTTAGATTAGTGATATAAGGTACTAAAAATAATGGCCGTAATCAGCTGAGTGATATTACTGATGAATAAAAACTAATACAAATACATATATAGCTAACAATCTCATGGTAAGATGTCGTTGAGTGTGGCGTTATACATTATAGGAGCATTGGGCATAATTTTCAAGATGCAAAATGCAAATGAAAAACCATTTAAATTAAAATTATTGGGAATGTGAGAACCATAAAACGCATCCTATCCATTCTCTCAAATTATGTGCGGTGTTACTTGAGACTTTTTTAAAAGTGTACAATATGTCTTAATGCATAATAGGCCACCTTATCTATGCTAATACCCCCTAGCGAAAATACTGTGTACAAAAATATCATTTCACTAAAATGGGGATAGTATGGATAAATACACAATCATAAGTATCGGGCATTAAATTTAGTTGTTGAAAGTAGAAACAACTAGCTCAAAAGAATAGCGGCTGTAGACCATATTAAGTTTGATCACTTTTGCAAGTGTAAGTTGATAGGCATTGTGTTTTACGAAACTTTTGAAATTTAAGCCTGACCTTGTTTGTTGCCTTAGTTTGGGGATGCTGGAAAAATCAAATTTTCAGCACCTCTGGTTTAGTGCAATTTTTCTAGCTGCACAAGTTACTTCACAGCTTTTGTGCATATATATTAAAATAAAATAACATTGTAAGCCTGCAAACGTTTGTAACTCACCATGTAACAAAGTTAAAATCATCACCCTATCAGTTCATGCTTTCCACTGTTGTTGAAATCATAACATTCTATTACAAAGGGATTTTCTTATAAATAAATGAGTATGGTCAGAAAATAAGTCTACTCATATTTTTTTTAAAATATACATGTAGCAAGATCATGAATTGCTTCCAACTTGTTGAACATATAGAACAACTGGTTTCCGCATAGGATTGAGACCATTTTTTCTCACTTCAGTCTTACTTATTAGAACTAACACACCAGATTAAGTTGATTTGAATATGACTAAGAAAGGGTCATGTATGCATCCCATTGAAAACCAGAAAAAGAAAATTGCAGATGTGCAAAATTATTAAATATACAAAATTTTCATTAACTGAACACTTTCATTAATTGTAATTTAAATAGAAGAACATATGCTTTTTGAAAAATTATCCTTATTTTCCGGATCTGTGCAATCGAAGATTATTTTTGCGCATAGATTGGAGTTTATAAACTCCTCGGCATGAATATTGAATTCTTCAAAAGTGTCAGGAATCATTCGGCTTGTTTTCCCTATACCCCAAGCTTTAGAGCAAACAATTTGAAAGGTTTGGCAACTATCTATAATCACAAGATATTCAACACGTGAACACATTATGTTCATATAAGCTAATAATAGCCATGATACTACCTTACATGATAGTTTGGATCATCATGGGCATGTAAAATGTATGCATATTCACATTCACACTTGGATTTTCAGGTGTTTTACCAAAACTGAATAAGAAGAACAAAAATCATGTGCACTTACCACCATCAAATCGATAGTTAGCAAGTAAAATATGCGAGAGACATATAATTATATTTGGGATCTTCACATGTCTCAACAGGAAACTATTTCACTGTACGGTTACTCCATTTATTTTTAGTTAAAAACTGAACAAAAAGAATATAACATGAACAGCCTAGTTATATAGCTTGAAAATCATAAAACAATTCAAAAATTACATGAAGATAATAGTTGAATCAATAGCTCCATCGATGCACTTCTTAAATTGAATCCCTAAATCCTAACTGGGCCAATATAGAAAAGATTACCTTGCCGATAAGGAGGGCGTAGCCTCATTTGTAAATCAATGAAGCTCAAATTCATATGTTAGTATATCGATGATGATTTGGTGCTTAAATGCGGAGAAGATTAGTGAAATCGTTTTTGGAAGGGGATTAAGGAGACGGCGATTTAGGGTTCTCGGAGAGCGTTGTTCTAAAGAAAAAAAAAAGAATGAAAATTGAGCGGCACTTCATCGAATATCACCAAAATTTTAGGCAGACCAAGAAATTGATGACCCCAACGTTTCCCCATTTATCTTGACGGTTTTTGGTCGCACTTGATCTACAAACGCTACAAATATTTGTAGCTAAAAATAGGTTTTCTTGTAGTGTAAATCCGAAATGTCGAACTATAGATTGACGTCCATTTTCGCCATGAATGGAGTTCGTATGTGACCATACGAATTAATAAACATCGATCCAAAATAGCGATAGACGCGAAATAAATACCGTTAATCGCTTTCAATAAAATATCGTTAGTCAATTCAAGTTAAAATAATACTAATCCCACCTATAAATAACCCCAAATTAGAAAATTTTAGTCCCCAAAATTGCAAAATTAGTTGATATTTTACATATAAGTCCAATTCCATAATTTAATTTATAACTCTAAAACGGTTGAGAAACAGAGGAGGTCGCCAGTTGGAAAGTTGGAGAGCGAGTGAAATTTGATGGTGCTTCGTCATATGTGGTGGCCGGAAATTGCCAAAGACAACGAGATTACTCTTTCGTATTTCGTGAAATTCGAGGATTTAGAGGCCGATTCAGGTGATGATGTCTGAAAGGAAGTTGAAGAGAGGAGAGAGGCCTACGACTTGCATGTTGGTCGCGTGACCTAAAGTCATCGGCTGTCGGTGATAGAGGCGCTTGAATGTGGGAGGCTGTTTTGTGGATTTCGATCAGATTTTTGGTCGATCGAAGGCGTTTGTTGGCGAATCAGGCAGTAGGATCTGAAGATGAAGGGAGTGGAGAGTGGGTCGTTCTGTCGGCAAGGATGTTAGCGGTCAGTGGTGATCTGAGAGCCGAGTTAAGCGAAAAATGTACCTGTTCGTTTTCTGACTGATTAGAGGTGTGTCGGAGATTGGGTTTCTCGACGAGTGAAGATGGTGATGCAGCGGTCATAGTGGAAGGGTTGGCGTAGGGTTCGGTGAACCTGGACGTGGGCGGTGAGGGATAGTTGGTGACGAGTTTTATGCGAGTTTTAGAAGTCGAGGTATTCGCTGGGTGAAGGAATAAAACCAGTGGATTAGTGTTAATCGGTGCTTAAGGTGTAATAAAGGTAATTATTTTAAAATTAAAGACAGTGTTAGTTTATATGTTATTTAAAAATAGATTTAAAAATTGTAATAGTGATATCTCGTTCGTTCTTGATTAAAATTTGACGAAACTGGATTTGTTGGAATCGCAGGGAAGAATACTACGTTGCTGAAATGATTCAAAAGGAATCGAAAGCAAGTAGGTTTTTGTTTAATTTTAAAAGCTTGTTTAAAATTAAACGAAACCGTTGAAATCATTAATCGAAATTAAATGTGAGTTATCTCACGCTTTCTGAAATACTAATATATGATAAAATTCGTATAATTTATCATTGATAATATAAATTGGTTGATCGGGTGCCTTAGATGTTATTTTTTTGGGTATTGGTTGAAGTTAATTATATTTTCGTCACTTAAATGCATTGGATTAAATTTCTATCTCATATGTTATTATAAAATGATACAATGATTTGTGATGCATTGGAGAACATGGTGGAGGGATTCTACCGGATTCCTCAAATATTGTGTATATGGTTTCATGTTATTTATACATGAACTGTTTAACCCTAGTGATATTAAAACCTATTTGGATGTTGAATGTTGAATTGAAATTCAACTTGCTGTGATTTTAATGTGACAACCCCAAATCCCGTACTGACAGAGACAAGGGTAATCCTTGGAATATAACACAGAAACAGATAATAGCAGAGCAGAAATAAATAAATACACCAGATAATAAACAATAGAATATACTGGATAAAAGTAATCATCAGAGTTACACAGTATACAGGATCTTACTTAGTACAATTACAGTTCAACTATACATGTATGTCTACAGCGGAAAACAAACATAATGTACAATAGGAGCTGAACTGCATAAAAAGAGATAAATGATAGAATCCATCTTCAGCTCCAGCTATCCAGAAAGAACCAGCTAAACCTGAATACAAGGCTGCCCGTGTAGAAAAAGGGGCACCCGAGTTTGAAAGTGAAACAAACTACGAGTCAGTCATGGGACTGGTATGAGAAATCTACTCAACACATATATAATTTGGCTAATCACAGGACCACGCCACTTTCGTGGAACGGGTTTTCTCCATTGGATTGCCAGTGCTTTAAAACAAAATTTTCTTTTAAACAACGTAATGCATTTTATAAAAATGAAGCCATTATAAGACTCAGTTCCCATCACACAATGCAACGCAAACCGGAGGATAGAGTTTTTACCTTATAACGGCCAAGATATGCTTGATACGAATAAAACAAAGGCATTTGATATTATTGCTAGTGTTTATATGTTTTGAAATCAATTTCAAATCATAACTATCAATCATAGACGGCATTAATGCCCCATACCACTATGTCGCCATATATAGGTATACAATCAAAACCACACGATGTCGTATTTGGAAATTGGGTTTCCGTCATGAACCAAGGCAAAAGATAGTCCTTACCGAATTCGAGACAATCTAGCCCATGTCTCCGGAACAGCCGCAACTTCCCCTTGGAGCGACAGGGCCGGTCCACACGGAGTGGATTATAGTGCCTGAACAATATGTTTCTCCGCCCTTTGGGGGCGTAAATGAGCCAACGAATGACTCCATCGGACCCGGATCGTCCGATCAAACCGAGGCGTATCGCAACAGCAACAACCACACAGGTGAAAAGTATATAAATGTCAGGGCTGGTAGGTCACTGACACCACCCTAGCTAGAAAGAAACGCATGCCCTCCTTGAGGTCCTTCTCCCGTTTCTAGTTCATACCGGGGTGTGAGGCTCGCGAATTCACATTATACACAAAGCTACGCCACACAGGCGGGGCTTTGATCATCACCACAAGACTATGCTTTTCAACAGAAGCCTTGATCGTTTGCCACTTAGGCATGCCACACTAGCAATTCATGCCATGCGACTGATGTCCATCGATATACAACCTCTGAGCTCGTGCGTCTCAGAGAAGAGCGTTAAGCAAAAGAATAAATTCTCCGCTGCCAAACAGATGTATATTTAACAGAGATCAATCAACACAGAATAAACTCCAATGTCAGACACACAGTCCATTTACAAGTCCGTTCTGGGTCTGAACGAAACCGGAGGCACTAAATACCTCGCAAACCCATCGATCACCACGTACGTCGGGACAATCACCACTCATTATCCATATTTCGGGATGCCTCCCAATCAGGACCTCGGTTACCATCCAAACGAGGTGAAGATCTCCGGTCTTCGACCACCGTCTTTATCTTTGATTAATTATCGTCGATTCAGTTATTCCGAATGGGATAAACCCGGTATTTCTGAGCAACTCGCGTATATAATAAACAAGTGTAACACTAACATATACACGCAGCATTTCAATTCATTAGTCACTAACCGTCAATCAGTAAGAGAACGATTTCCCAAATATTAACCCCGAAGGCCGAAACCAACATCAGATCAACACCCAGGAAACCATTCGTCTTAGTCAACCTTCAGTTAATTTCTAAATCACATCCATATCATTTATAATATTTTATAACGATTTATCGCTATTTTTATTTATTTTAAAATAGCCAATTTAGTCAAAATGACGCTTCGGGACATAACGCGGTCGTGGCGCTGTTTTTCTTCAGATTTGATTTACAAATATCTGAAAATCTAACCGTTGGATCTTTACAAAATTTACATCATTAGAAAGATCTTTTCAAAACGAACCCAACGGTTCCAGTTTCGGGAAATTCCGACGGTCGGATCTCCCGGAACAATCGTTTGAAGTTTCGATTTCAAATTACGAACTGCAGCGTCGTTATTCGATTAAATATAATTATATTTATATATATATATAAATATAATCGATTCTGGTGCTGTTTTTCTTCAGATTTGAATTAAACATTCCAGACAATCCAACCGTTGGATTTTTACAAAGTTGGTGCCGTTGGAAAGATATTTCCAAGGCGAACCCAACGGTTGCGGTTTCGGGAAAATCCAATGGTCGGATCTCCCGCACTAGTCGTTTGAAATCACGGTTTCAAAACACGAACTACACGGCCACGTTTCATTTTAATTTTATTTATATTTATATATTTATATAAATATAGTTCATTCAACAATTTCAATATCGTTTTTACTTCAAATATTTCACTAACGCCTTTAAATTTTGAAAAATTTCTCCATAACCTCCTTTGTACGGGAGGGGCTGGGAAAATTCCCAAATAGCCACACGGGCGTCTCATGTCAAAAAGAAAAAGAAAAAGCCAAGTGGCTAGCCAACAGGCTCATAAAATCATCACCCAAACAAAACAGTAAATGTGTACCTATTTGTCGGGCACAAAATTTTATTCCTCTTCTCTAGCCCCTTTTGCTATAACCTGTTCAATAAATATGCATGTACATATATACAGTTCTTATCATTTATCATTTTCCATTCAACTTCATATTTGATTCCATTTGGTTTAAAAACACCATTCATTCTAATGTTGCATGCATAAGCAAAAATCATATCATTAGCTAATTAATGAATATTTCGACTCATGCATATTTATTTGAACGAGTTGCTATTTTTAACACTTCACATTTCAACAAATCATGTGTATAATAAAAATGTGATTTTTATTGTAAAACAATTCATTTCAAAACACTATTATTTTATATAGTTTATATAGGTGATAAAAATAGGATTTTTATTATAAAACAATTTCTTTTAAAACGAGATTATTTTACATAGTCCATATAGTTGATAAAAGGTGATTTTTATTATGAAACGATTTATTTCAAAATATGAATACCATTCAACACATGAATTTCAATTCAACGAATGAATATCGATTCAACACATGAAGGTTTTCTATAGTTTCTATATATAGATAAAAATGTGATTTTTATATTTAAAACACGAATACCATTCAAGACATGAATTTCTAATCAACGAATGAATATCAATTCAGCACATGAAGATTTTCTATTCAATGAATAAATATAGTTTCAGCAAATGAAAATAATTCAAACCCTTGAATATTATTCAAAATTTCGGCAGCATAACGGCAGGGTAGTTAAAACCGGGACCGTCCCTGGTACGGCTCCTCGCTCTACCTTAAAACCTCGCGGTTTTTTACAATGGGGATCATGCATCTAGTTCGCACGTAGGCGGCATGTATATATTTATTTCATTTCCACAAACTAATCCTATGTGGTTTCAACCAAATATTCCTCAACCAAAAATGGGTATTTTTCAACCACAATCAATCAATATCAACCACAAACAATCCCAAAAAACCATTCGCTATCAATCAATTTTCACACCAATCACAATCAATAAATATCGTCCATGGTTTGTGGACGAGGGGCGTATATATATATATTTATATATAGCAATTCACTTCCATTTCAACACATATATAATTTTTACAACGCATATATAACTTATACATCGAACGTACAACTTATACAATGCTTATACAAGAGGTGTACAACACTTATACAACTCATACATCGACTATATAATTTATACATCGTCGTTTTCCATATCGTTTATAAATTAGAAATCTCACATTGGGTTCCACTCCACCAAAAATAGCAGAAGGCACAGAAAAATACGCGGTCTCTTCTAGAATGTAGAAGACGTCTTCACGGTCCCGGTGTCTCTTGTTTCACTGAATTTCGATAAGAAACGAGAAAGTTGTGATTTTTATACTAAAATCATCATTAGCAACACTTAGAAGGGTTATAAATCAGTTTTATAAAGAAAGGCCATTGCCCTCTTTAATTCTTCGAAACTAGGTCTTGCAAATTCGCTCAAACCGTGAAGTAATCCAACGATCTGCCTTCACCACCTCGTAGAGCTTAGAGAGGCGCCTCCAAAGGGACCCACCGCTCTGAACTCGAAGTTGGCACGGTGGTTGAACCTGGGCGCGAGCGGACGGACTTCAGGGGGTCGATTCCTCACAAACACTCAACGATAAAATTCAAGTGGGGTATGGATTTAGAGATGAGAGAATTCTCTATGAAATCATCAAAGGAAGGGGCGGATTTCGCCGAGTGTTTTGGAAGAAAAGGAGGAGAGAAGCGAAGAGGGTTTTCCGTCGTTCAACGGTTGAGAGGCGGCCGGTTTGAAGTAACGAGGGTTTTGGGGAAGAAAGCATCCGATTGGCCCTTTTTTTTTAAATATTTAATTTAATTTATTCGGAAAATACCCCCTCTTTCATACGAACTCCAATTCAAACCAAACGACTTTCGTCCCTAGCGTTTTACCCCCATCTCGAACACAATGGGATATGTTTCGTAGGCCCATTCAGCTGTTTCAGTCAGTTTTCCTTCAAATTAAAATATAAAACATTCAATATTTAATTTGAACGTACATTTCAATTTGCCAAGGCCACAAACTGATTCGAAAAATTCCAGAAGAATAAATCTAGCTATGTTTTGATGATACGGTCCCAACAAAACCAGTTTCATCGAATTCTGAGACCGTTTGCAAAAAGGCCCATTTCTGGTCGATCCAATTTAACTATAATTGACCAAAACACATTTTCCTTTGCCACGCTCACATACTAGCTTCAAAAATTATGAAATTTGAAACCTAGTAATAACTTCACATGCCGGATCCAACAAAAGTGGTTTCGTCGAATTCCGAGGTCGTATGCAAAATGGCCAATTTCACGGGCTATATAAATTCCATAGCGGCCTTTCTGAAAATTCATATGGCCATAACTTTTGCTTTCCGTTATGAAAATTCGATTTTTCAGATTCGTTAGAAAGGTATTCACTAACAGATTTAAATATTTTTGGTTTCACTAAAATCCGTTTTGTTTTGCACCCGGTACAGTCCGACAAAGTTTGAATTCAATTTTTGAAACTACAGCGCCATTTCAGCCTTGTTTATAATTAGAATTAATTATATTCGTTTTCAATTGTCGATTCAAACTCACTTTTCATTGACATTATTTAAAATATTTATTTTAAATATTTAAAATCCATTATTTTAGCCAATTTAAAATTTTTAAATTGGTTCAGATTTTCTGGGTCGTTACAATCTCCCCCACTTAAAACTTTTCATCCCCGAAAAGGAACAAAGTCGAAAGTGGTTTGATAAATCTACAATCACACAACACAACAACCAATCCAATTGTTTTTAACTTTTCAAAATTATACAAATCAATTCCTATACTCTTTTTAAAATCTTTCAGAATATAGAATTTTAAAAGTGCACATCCATGGAAAGAAAATAACAACAGAGTAGAGAATTAAGTGGTAATGCAATGTATGGTAAATGTACCTTGCACCAGAGTCAATCAGAGATATCCACTCGGCATCTAGGATAAGCTTTCTGAATGCTCTCCTCAGTTTCCCAAGTACAATCTCGCGGATCTCCACTCCATTGCACTTTGACTAACTGAACCTTCTTGTTCCTCGGCTCTTTGGTTTCTTTGCCGATAATCTTTAGCGGCTCTCGTCTCACAGCTAATTCTGGGGTAATTTCAATATCCTGCTGAGCTGCTTCTTCGACGATCAAGTCTGGATCATGAACGTGCTTTTGAAGTTGAGATATGTGAAATACATCATGAACTCCAGGCAACCAGTCAGGCAATTTAACCCTATAAGCGAGAGTTCCGATCCGTTCCAGAATAGGAAACGGACCAATGAATTTGGGCGCCAACTTTCCAGTTTTACCGAACCGGATAACTCCTCTCATCGGAGATACTTTCAAATACACGTAGTCGCCAACATCAAAGGATATATCTCTTCTTCTTCTATCGGCATAGCTCTTTTGTCGGCTTTGAGCGGCGAATAATCGCTTCTTAATAAAATCAACTTTGTCGGCAGCTTCTCGAATCATGTCTGGCCCTAACACAAGTCTATTCCTAGGTTCGACCCAACAAGCAGGGGATCGACACGGTCTACCATACAATGCTTCGAATGGCGACATTGTCAGATTCGCCTGGTAGCTATTGTTATAAGAGAATTCAGCCAAATGCAGATGGTCTTCCCATGATCCACCGAAATCTATAACACAAGCCCGTAATAGATCTTCTAAAATATGATTCACCCTCTCAGTCTGACCGTCTGTCTGAGGATGATAAGCGGTGCTTAAGTTCAACTTCGTTCCCAGCTCGACTTGAAATGCCTCCCAGAATTTGCTAGTGAATATTGTGTCCCTATCACTGACTATACTGAGCGGCACTCCATGTAGTCTAACTATTTCCCTGAAGTATATCTGCGCCAGACTCTGAGCAGTTCTGTTTGATCTGACTGGTATAAAATGGGCGGTCTTCGTGAAGCGATCTACGATCACCCAAATACTGTCATTCCCTTTTTTGGTTCTGGGCAGACCATCAATGAAATCCATAGAAATATGTTCCCACTTCCAGCCTGGAACTTCTAGCGGTTGCAACAATCCAGCCAGTTTTTGTTGGTCGCTCTTGACTAGCTGGCAAGTAGGGCATCGACTAACGTATATTGAAACGTCTCTTTTCATAGCCTTCCACCAGAATGTTCGTTTGAGATCGTTATACATTTTGGCCACTCCAGGATGGATACTCAGCTTGGACTTGTGACACTCGTCCAACACTTCCCTTTTTAACTCTGGGATGTCAGGAACACAAATCCTTCCTCTCAACCTCAAGGTCTCATCGTTATCTATTTGAAAACATGAGGGTTCTCCTTTCTGAATCCTTTTAATCATATCCTTAATAAAGTTATCCTCCTTCTGAAGGATAGATATTTTGTCAATCAAGGAAGTCGTGATAATAAAGCTAGCGATCATTACATTCTTTCGGCTCAGCGCATCGGCCACGACATTGGCTTTCCTTGGAGTGTATAGAATTTCAAAATCATATGCTGCAAGAAACTCCAGCCAACGTTGCTGCCTCAGATTCAGGTCTTTCTGAGTGAACAGATACTTTAACGACTGGTGGTCTGTAAGTAGTTCAAATCTCTCTCCCAGAAGATAGTGTCTCCAGATTTTCAAGGCAAATACTATAGCCAATAACTAAAGATCATGAGTTACGTAGTTCTTCTCGTGCAGCTTCAGCTGACGGCTAGCATAAGCAATCACTTGACCCCTTTGCATTAACACTGCGCCAAGGCCTTCTCTAGAAGCATCAGTCCAGACTTTCAAATCCTGATTGCCATCGATGATGGTTAACACTGGAGTTGTCGTTAGTCTTAACTTTAGCTCTACGAAAGCCTCCTCACTTTCTGGAGTCCATTTGAATTTAGAGTGCTTCTTCGTAAGCTTTGTTAAATGACCAGATATCTTCGAAAAGTTTTTAACGAACTTCCGGTAATAGCTAGACAATCCGAGAAAACTGCGGACTTCAGTGGGGGTACTGGGCTGCTTCCAATTCTGAATAGCTGTGATTTTTCTTGGATCCACAGCGATTCCTTCTTTCGATACTACGTGGCCTAGAAATTTTACTTCATCCTGCCAGAATATGCATTTGGAAAACTTTGCTTTCAACACATTCCTTCTGAGGATTTCCAGAACCTGTTCCAAATTCTTTTCATGTTCGGCCTTTGATTTAGAGAAGATTAGAATATCGTCAATGAAAACCAGAACAAATTTATTCAAAACCCCTCTGAATACTCTGTTCATTAGATCGACGAAATAGGCTGGAGCGTTACACAAGCCGAACGACATTACTAACCACTCGTAGAATAAGTCGGGACCTCTGAATGCTGTCATTGGAACACACTCTTCGGCAATTCGAAGTTGATGGAAACCTGTAGCTAGGTCCATTCGTGAAAATACTTATGCGCCATTCAGACGATCCAACAAATCATCAATCCGCGGCAATGGATATTTGTTCTTTATTGTCTGTTTGTTTAGATCACGATAATCCACATATAGACGTAGAGTACCGTCAGATTTTGGGACAAACACCACTGCTGCACCCCAATCAGAGAAACTAGGCCTGATCAGACCCTTCCATACTAACTGTCGTGTTTGATTGTCAAGTTCCTCTTTCTCTTTCAAGGACATTCTTCGAATAGCGTGAACTACCGGCCTTGCATTAGGAATCAATGCGATCTTGAAATCTATTTCTCTCTGCGGAGGTAAGCGAACAACTTCTTCGAACACATCCGCATAGTTCTTGACGACAAGAATGTCTTTGATGAGGTCAGGAATATTCTCTGTGACTTTTGGGATATTTTCTATTTGAGCTGGAGAAACATCGAGAGCTGACCAGAAATCTTTCTATTTGAAGTCAGGCCTTCACATGGTATGGTTATATAATTCCCCGATTGGGCCTTTGCTTTAACCACTCTCTCGGCGCATCTAACCTCCGCTTCATATTTGGTTAGCCAATCCAATCCCAGAATAAGATCGAATTCATTAAAATTCATGACGATAGAGATAATAGGGAATTTATAGCAAGAAAAAGAGACAGGTACTGCATAAATCCAATTGAGATTGATAGAACCCCCGACCGGATTCTGGACAGTCATTGGTTCCTTGAGCTTCTTCAACCTCAAATCCAACTTCTTGACTGCACTCCTTGCAATAAAGCTTCGTGACGCGCCTGTGTCAAACAGTACTTTAACTGGAATATTTTTGACATTAAGCGTGCCTTCTAAAACATCAGACCTTTCCTGAGCAGACGAGGACGCAGGTACTTCTACCACTTCATTTACCTGAGCCTCCTTGGTTGCCTTTAACAGCCGGCAATCCTGCTTTATATGGCCAAACCGATGGCAAATGCTACATTCTCTAGTCTCTTGAAACTTTTTCTTTGACCTAGGTTCACTCTTCTTTAGTTTCTTTAAAGATCTGCATTTTCCTTGCAAATGCCCTTGCTTATGGCAGTTATTGCATACAGCTGTCGTTACTGGTTCTTTTTCGGATCTGGCCCTTTTCCTCTTGGCACTAGGCTTCTTACTGACCTCAGACATTGTACTGGCCTCAGGACGATCAGTTTCAGACTCATTTCTATTACTAGAGCTGACTTCTTCTTCGTACTGTAGCATACCCTTCTTGTCTAGATCTTCGTACTGATAAGCCATGTATATCATTTCAGAAAAGGGGAGCTTCACGTTCCTCATTAAACTGTTCTGATACTTTCTTTGAAGTCCATGAATAAATCTCAGATTCTTCCTCTTTGGGTCTTTAATCAGATGAGGAGAAAAGTTAGAAAGTTCGTTGAATTTCTTATGATATTCTGGGATGGTCATGTCACCTTGTATCAGATAAGAAAATTCGTCGCATAATCGCTCAGTCGCTTCTGGAGGAGTAAATCTTTTTAGGAAAGTCACTTTGAATCTGTCCCAGGTGATATCACCTTCTGGATTATCCTTAATAACAGAATTCCACTAGAACAAAGCTTCGTCTTTGAGTGCCCAGGAGGCCAATAATCTTTTCTGGTCATCCCTCAGCTTTAATCCTTCAAAGATTTTCTCAGCCGAACGAATCCAGGCTTGTGTTTTCATAATAGATTCTTCACCAGGGAACGGTATTCCACCCATATTTCGATATTTGATTAATAGGGCCTCAATATCCGGTTCTGTATTACTTCTTCTGTTTCTGGCACTCATTTTCTAGTTCTTCTGCAAATAGCAGATCAAGTGTCAGGTCAACAGAAAAGATATTTCAAAATATAGAGACAAATACTTGAATGTAAATGTGTCTATCGAGGTGTTATTTCATTCTGCTACTCATACTAGGATATTACTGATCCTATCCGTAATGAGTTACCCGTCCTAGAACACTACTGGTTCTATTTCTGACGAGTTCGTTAATATGTTATATTCCAGAACTAAGCTTAACCAAAGCTCTAATACCACGTTGTGACACCCCCAAATCCTGTACTGACGGAGACAAGGGTAATCCTTGGAATATAACACAGAAACAGATAATAGCAGAGCAGAAATAAATAAATACACCAGATAATAAACAATAGAATATACTGGATAAAAGTAATCACCAGAGTTACACAGTATACAGGATCTTACTTAGTACAATTACAGTTCAACTATACATGTATGTCTACAGCGGAAAACAAACATAATGTACAATAGGAGCTGAACAGCATAAAAAGAGATAAATGATAGAATCCATCTTCAGCTCCAGCTATCCAGAAAGAACCAGCTAAACCTGAATACAAGGCTGCCCGTGTAGAAAAAGGGGCACCCGAGTTTGAAAGTGAAACAAACTACGAGTCAGTCATGGGACTGGTATGAGAAATCTACTCAACACATATATAATTTGGCTAATCACAGGACCACGCCACTTTCGTGGAACGGGTTTTCTCCATTGGATTGCCAGTGCTTTAAAACAAATTTTTCTTTTAAACAACGTAATGCATTTTATAAAAATGAAGCCATTATAAGACTCAGTTCCCATCACACAATGCAACGCAAACCGGAGGATAGAGTCTTTACCTTATAACGGCCAAGATATGCTTGATACGAATAAAACAAAGGCATTTGATATTATTGCTAGTGTTTATATGTTTTGAAATCAATTTCAAATCATAACTATCAATATTAGACGGCATTAATGCCCCATACCACTATGTCGCCATATAGGTATACAATCAAAACCGCACGATGTCGTATTTGGAAATTGGGTTTTCGTCATGAACCAAGGCAAAAGATAGTCCTTACCGAATTCGAGACAATCTAGCCCATGTCTCCGGAACAGCCGCAACTGCCCCTTGGAGCGACAGGGCCGGTCCACACGGAGTGGATTATACTGCCTGAACAATACGTTTCTCCGCCCTTTGGGGCGTAAATGAGCCAACGAATGACTCCATCGGACCCGGATCGTCCGATCAAACCGAGGCGCCTCGCAACAGCAACAACCACACAGGTGAAAAGTATATAAATGTCAGGGCTGGTAGGTCACTGACACCACCCTAGCTAGAAAGAAACGCATGCCCTCCCTGAGGTCCTTCTCCCATTTCTGGTTCATACCGGGGTGTGGGGCTCGCGAATTCACATTATACACAAAGCTACGCCACACAGGCGGGGCTTTGATCATCACCACAAGACTTTGCTTTTCAACAGAAGCCTTGATCGTTTGCCACTTAGGCATGCCACACTAGCAATTCATGCCATGTGACTGATGTCCATCGATATACAACCTCTGAGCTCGTGCGACTCAGAGAAAAGCATTAAGCAAAAGAATAAATTCTCCGCCGCCAAACAGATGTATATTTAACAGAGATCAATCAACACAGAATAAACTCCAATATCAGACACACAGTCCATTTACAAGTCCGTTCTGGGTCTGAACGAAACCAGAGGCACTAAATACCTCGCAAACCCATCGATCACCACGTACGTCGGGACGATCACCACTCATTATCCATATTTTGGGATGCCTCCCAATCAGGACCTCGGTTACCATCCAAACGAGGTGAAGATCTCCGGTCTTCGACCACCGTCTTCATCTTCGATTAATTATCGTCGATTCAGTTATTCAGAATGGGATAAACCCGGTCTTTCTGAGCAACTCGCGTATATAATAAACAAGTGCAACACTAACATATACACGCAGCATTTCAATTCATTAGTCACTAACCGTCAATCAGTAAGAGAACGATTTCCCAAATATTAACCCCGAAGGCCGAAACCAACATCAGATCAACACCCAGGAAACCATTCGTCTTAGCCAACCTTCAGTTAATTTCTAAATCACATCCATATCATTTATAATATTTTATAACGATTTATCGCTATTTTTATTTATTTTAAAATAGCCAATTTAGTCAAAACGACGCTTCGGGCCATAACGCGGCCGTGGCGCTGTTTTTCTTCAGATTTGATTTACACATATCTGAAAATCTAACCATTGGATCTTTACAAAATTTACATCATTAGAAAGATCTTTTCAAAACGAACCCAACAGTTCCAGTTTCGGGAAATTCCGACGGTCGGATCTCCCGGTACAATCGTTTGAAGTTTCGATTTCAAATTACGAACTGCAGCGTCGTTATTCGATTAAATATAATTATATTTATATATGTATATATAAATATAATCGATTCTGGTGCTGTTTTTCTTCAGATTTGAATTAAACATTCCAGACAATCCAACCGTTGGATTTTTACAAAGTTGGTGCCGTTGGAAAGATATTTCCAAGGCGAACCCAACGGTTGCGGTTTCGGAAAAATCCAATGGTCGGATCTCCCGCACTAGTCGTTTGAAATCACGGTTTCAAAACACGAACTGCACGGCCACGTTTCGTTTTAATTTTATTTATATATTTATATAAATATAGTTCATTCAACAATTTCAATATCGTTTTTACTTCAAATATTTCACTAACGCCTTTAAATTTTGAAAAATTTCGCCATAACCTCCTTTGTACGGGAGGGGCTGGGAAAATTCCCAAATAGCCACACGGGCGTCTCATGTCAAAAAGAAAAAGAAAAAGCCAAGTGGCTAGCCAACAGGCTCATAAAATCATCACCCAAACAAAACAGTAAATGTGTACCTATTTGTCGGGCACAAAATTTTATTCCTCTTCTCTAGCCCCTTTTGCTATAACCTGTTCAATAAATATGCATGTACATATATACAGTTCTTATCATTTATCATTTTCCATTCAACTTCATATTTGATTCCATTTGGTTTAAAAACACCATTCATTCTAATGTTGCATGCATAGGCAAAAATCATATCATTAGCTAATTAATGAATATTTCGAATCATGCATATTTATTTGAACGAGTTGCTATTTTTAACACTTCACATTTCAACAAATCATGTGTATAATAAAAATGTGATTTTTATTGTAAAACAATTCATTTCAAAACACTATTATTTTATATAGTTTATATAGGTGATAAAAATAGGATTTTTATTATAAAACAATTTCTTTTAAAACGAGATTATTTTACATAGTCCATATAGTTGATAAAAGGTGATTTTTATTATGAAACGATTTATTTCAAAATATGAATACCATTCAACACATGAATTTCAATTCAACGAATGAATATCGATTCAACACATGAAGGTTTTCTATAGTTTCTATATATAGATAAAAATGTGATTTTTATATTTAAAACACGAATACCATTCAACACATGAATTTCTAATCAACGAATGAATATCAATTCAACACATGAAGGTTTTCTATTCAATGAATAAATATAGTTTCAGCAAATGAAAATAATTCAAACCCATGAATATTATTCAAAATTTCGGCAGCATAACGGCAGGGTAGTTAAAACCGGGACCGTCCCTTGTACGGCTCCTCGCTCTACCTTAAAACCTCGCGGTTTTTGACAATGGGGATCATGCATCTAGTTCGCACGCAGGCGGCATGTATATATTTATTTCATTTCCACAAACTAATCCTATGTGGTTTCAACCAAATATTTCTCAACCACAAATGGGTATTTTTCAACCACAATCAATCAATATCAACCACAAACAATCCCAAACAACCATTCGCTATCAATCAATTTTCACACCAATCACAATCAATAAATATCGTCCAGGGTTTGTGGACGAGGGGCGTATATATATATATTTATATTTATATATAGCAATTCACTTCCATTTCAACACATATATAATTTTTACAACGCATATATAACTTATAAATCGAACATACAACTTATACAACGCTTATACAAGAGGTGTACAACGCTTATATAACTCATACATCGACTATATAATTTATACATCGTCGTTTTCCATATCGTTTATAAATTAGAAATATCACATTGGGTTCCACTCCACTAAAAATAGCAGAAGGCTCAGAAAAATACGCGGTCTCTTCTAGAATGTAGAAGATGTCTTCACGGTCCCGGTGTCTCTTGTTTCACTGAATTTCGATAAGAAACGAGAAAGTTATGATTTTTATACTAAAATCATCATTAGAAACACTTAGAAGGGTTATAAATCAGTTTTATAAAGAAAGGCCGTTACCCTCTTTATTTCTTCGAAACTATGTCTTGCAAATTCGCTCAAACCGTGAAGTAATCCAACGATCTGCCTTCACCACCGCGTAGAGCTTGGAGAGGCGTCTCCAGAGGGACCCACCGCTCTGAACTCGAAGCTGGCACGGTGGATGAACCTGGGCGCGAGCGGACGGACTTCGGGGGGTCGATTCCTCACAAACACTCAACGATAAAATTCAAGAGGGGCATGGATTTAGAGATGAGAGAATTCTCTATGAAATCATCAAAGGAAGGGGCGGATTTCGCTGAGTGTTTTGGAAGAAAAGGAGGAGAGAAGCGAGGAGGGTTTTCCGTCGTTCAACGGTTGAGAGGCGGCCGGTTTGAAGTAACGAGGGTTTTGGGGAAGAAAGCATCCGATTGGCCCTTTTTTTTTAAATATTTAATTTAATTTATTCGGAAAATACCCCCTCTTTCATACGAACTCCAATTCAAACCCAACGACTTTCGTCCCTAGCGTTTTACCCCTATCCCGAACACAATGGGATATGTTTCGTAGGCCCATTCAGCTGTTTCAGTCAGTTTTCCTTCAAATTAAAGTATAAAACATTCAATATTTAATTTGAACGTACATTTCAATTTGCCAGGTCCACAAACTGATTCGAAAAATTCCAGAAAAATAAATCTAGCTATGTTTTGACGATACGGTCCCAACAAAACCAGTTTCGTCGAATTCTGAGACCGTTTGCAAAAAGGCCCATTTCTGGTCGATCCAATTTAACTATAATTGGCCAAAACACATTTTCCTTTGCCACGCTCACATACTAGCTTCAAAAATTATGAAATTTGAAACCTAGCAATAACTTCACATTCCGGATCCAACAAAAGTGGTTTCGTCGAATTCCGAGGTCGTATGCAAAATGGCCAATTTCACGGGCTATATAAATTCCATAACGACCTTTCTGAAAATTCATTTGGCCATAACTTTTGCTTTCCGTTATGAAAATTCGATTTTTCAGATTCGTTAGAAAGGTATTCACTAACAAATTTAAATATTTTTGGTTTCACTAAAATCCGTTTTGTTTTGCACCCGGTACAGTCCGACAAAGTTTGAATTCAATTTTTGAAACTGCAGCGCCATTTCAGCCTTGTTTATAATTAGAATTAATTATATTCGTTTTCAATTGTCGATTCAAACTCACTTTTCATTGCCATTATTTAAAATATTTATTATAAATATTTAAAATCCATTATTTTAGCCAATTTAAAATTTTTAAATTGGTTCAGATTTTCTGGGTCGTTACATTTAATCAATAGATGGTATTAATTAAGGGATTGACAACAAATGGCCTAAAATCCACTTTTATTAAGGTGTTGATTTGCTATCAGGCTAATTGATGAAGTTAAGTTATAAAATTTATTTTATAATTGAAGCAAGATTTTTAATCATATTTTACATGTTATATTTAAGTTTAGAAATAAATTGATATTTATAAATTGGTTTTATAATAATATTATAAAATGATTATATAACAAGAAGTATATGTTTAACTATGTTTTATAAGCGAATAAAGCAGTAACTAACCTCCAGTTAATATTTGGGATAATTATTTTTAAGTAAAAGATTAAGAAATAGTATTAGATTAATTTTATTAACCTAATAGGAAGAAGTAATGGAGATCGATTAACGAATTAACTAATGGTTTAAAGTTGACTAAGTCAACTGTTTTGTTTGAAATTGGTTATTAGATTATTTGGTCTTCAATTAATCTAATGAAGATAGTTTAACGAATTGTCATTTAAATTTAATAGATGTCTTAAATGTAATTTATTTTTAATTAACAATTTTAAAAAATATTATTAATATAGTTTGTTATGGTTTAATAATTTTAATTGAAAAAGCCATTAAATAATCTATTTAGATAATGAAGAAGTAAAGTACATTTACTTCAGAAGTTGATTGTATTTAAATTAATTACTTCTTAGACAAGATTTACTTAAAAAGTAATCAATTATGTAATGAAATTTAGTTAATTTTGGGAAGAACTTATGAAGGGATTTTGTAACAGTATATGAGTTTCATAAACGAAGTTATAGAAGGGATTTTACATAATGCAATAGTTTGAAATAAATAGTTTATTTAACTGAGTAAAGAGATTTGAAATGGAAAGAATGTTTTCCCGAAAGCGAAGGAAATACTGACCGAATTTGTGTAAAGCGAGGGGTAAATGGTATGTTAAGATAAAAGATGTTTGTGGTTTTGTGTAAATTAGTTGTTAGGATTTTAATTACAAAATCCAAAAATATAGTTTTATAATATGGTGTAAAATGGTTTTGGGGAAAGTATTAATAAATGGACAATCGTAATATAATCCAAGTTATAAATGGAATGGTATAAATAAGTTTAAAGCGATGTACTTAATCAACGAGTTAAGTAAAATGGTCATAATCGACCAAGATTTTCAAAAATAAGGATATGGTTTATAAAACCATATTTTAAAATAGAAAATAAGATTTGATTGGTAATAACAGTTTTGAATTATGAACTTCTATTTATTCTAAGATAAGAATGTTGTCGATCAAGGTCTGAGAGGTAAATGAAATGCCCCAACTTGAACGACTTTACTATTATCGAGGAATGATATTAGTTTGTAATGGTAAAAGATGTTGAGATTAGTTAATTATTCCATAAAAGGAATATTGCAACATTTGTTGTGGGATTTTGAAATATAAATAATATTGCAACGTTAGTTGCGAAATTTTGAAATTTAAATAATATTGCAACGTTAGTTGCGAAATTTTGAAATGAAAATAATATTGCAACGTTAGTTGCAAGATTTTGAAGTGTAAATATTATGGCAACATTAGTTGCAAAATTTTGAAATTCAAATTAGACTATTTGGTTTTAAAATAAACAATGTATAATTTAACATTGTTTGACTCAGGTTTGAAATATGACTATATTTATACCATGCGGGTATATAAATATATATGGTTTGGAATACACCAATTCAAATATATAAATAAGTGGCAATGGTTTTTCTGTAGAAATGGAAAAGGGGTGTATTGGGTTGGGAATGGAAATAAATATTTGAAAATTTAATTATATATTCCCATAAGTATCCATTTGTAATCTTCAAGCTGAAGTTTGATAAAACCGTTTTGGGTTATGTAATAGTAAATATGCCGCTTGACATTGTTTTGGATGTATATGAATTTGTAATTGGTTTTATACGATTGAGTAGATTAAATATATATCGATATTTTTCAAAGTAAAGGAAAGATAAGAAGATCTTGAGAATATAAAGTAATATTTCAGAAAAAAAGAATTATAGAGGGTTTTATATAAATATGGTGATATCGACAAAGCAGAGTTTGGTAAATACGAAAAATTATTGTTTCAAATGACGAAAATAAAAGGGATACGTCGAGGTAAGAATATAGAATTGATCTTTAAGAATCGGTGAATAGTTTTAATAATTTGTATTAATTAAAAGGTCGGAGCTACCACTGAACTTGACTGTACTGTTTGAATTGATAGTCAAAACTCCGATTATTAGTGGAATATTATTCTTGGACTTTTAACGTGTTGTTTCGAAGAGGCCAGGATGGGAACTAGACCCAAAACCATTTCAAACCAGCGTTATGTTTGAAACTAATTTGCAAAGATATGTATAAAGATGGAGCTTTGAAGACCATAAATCTTCATAAACGGAAAAACTACTTTTTGAATTTCTCCAACTGGCCCCTAGAAATATTTTGGTAGTGATTCTGTCGGGATTGAAATCTACAGATTGCAAGGAATTCTCTTACTGGTCCTTGGGGTGATTCCTATATAGGATGAGGTAGGAGGGTACCTTCGGTTCATCCTGTCCCTGGATGACTTGTATGAATGAATGTCTAACAGAATATTTCTTGAAGGTCACGTACGTTGATTTTTACAATTTACCAAGTTTGGTGGCGGAGAAGACACCTTCTCTTAGCTTAACACCCAAAGTTTATTTGTGGACATCATTTTGAGATTTGATGGATCTAATAATGTCGCACTAAAAGCTAATGAGATGTTCTTTAGAAGGTAGATGTAACCTCAAGCCTCATCAATCGGGAAAATGATAGAAATTGGGCAGGCAACATGACTATTCGGATCATTTCCATTAGGTTATATTGTCGCCATTTAGAGAAATTTCATTTATTATTCTTCTTTCGTTTTTGTATCTTGCAGGAATATGGTTTAGGTCGCTACCAATCGTGGTGACAATATATTCGATACACTCAAGTTGAATGAGTAGTCGGTCATGTGTGACTGGGTTGCAAGAGGTTTTTGTTGAACCCTAGTGTATTGTCTATAGAGATACGCTATTCGGGAGGTGGTCCCATACCTTGTCATGTTGGAAATCCAATCTCCAATAAGCACCATGCATTTTTTGATTATATACTAAGTATGTAAAGCGTAAGATGCAAGCATTCTGCTAGATTGTTATTTATTTGAGATTTGATAGACACTATTATAATATCACCGGATTTGATATTAAAAATATTTTGGGTTTTCATAAGGTAAAAACCATATGTGTTTATGTGCAGACTAGTCTTATGATTTTCCATTTCTTTCAAAGGATTTTCTAAAGTTAAGCACATTAGTTGTTGTATGAGTTTTATCACTGAAAGTCTTCCAAACTGACAATCCGTGTGATTTGTGTGTTGCAAATGGGCTCGGTCAAGCCGAGTGCATTTCCAGGTTACATTGGGATTTGCTTGAAGCTTCCGGATTGGAGCTGGAGTTGAGATGTAATCACTATCTTCTGATAATATGTTATTCCATTGTGCGAGTTGTATTGATCTGTGTTGTACTCTAATAATGTAATCAAATATATTTAAAGTTTTCTTTTGAGTAAAGTGTTGTTGATATATTATATTTTATTCGTTCCACTGTGAGGTTCTCTGATTTTGTGTTGTTGAACTTCTTCTTCTTATATGCTAACAATTCTTTTTTTCTTTTCTCACTCTCTAATTTCTTTCTATTAACTATCTGGTGTTTTCGATACTTGGATTTTGGGAAGTAATACAGGATTATGTATTATTGTCGAAATTCGTGCGTTGAATTTTCTAGGTCTTTACATGATATTACTAACCCTATCTCCAATGAGTGTTTTCCTTCTGTTCTAATGAATCGTACCCCAAAGTTTTGAATAAACCAAAGCTCCAATACCACGTTGTAACATTCCCCCTTTCAGACCATCCCGAACCGAGGATTAGACTGACCCGAGGCACTCCCAAGGAGGATTGTTAGCGATACTTACACATTATTATAGAAACAAAAATACATTTTCATTAATATCATTCCAATATTACATTATAGTACCAAAATACATCTGAGTACAACGAATATACATATACGACAGAAAAAGTAAAACTCTCAGCGGAAGAATATAAATGCTCCAAAGAATAGCTCCAGTCCAACTCCAGCACATACTCTATAAAATATCCAGAAACCAAAACTAATAAGCTAACCGTGTAGAAAAATATGGGCACCCAGAGTTTAGGAAAGGGCAATAAACTACGAGTCAGTCATGGGACTGGTGTGAGAACTAAAAACGGTTATCTTAAGTTTATTTTTAAAGTAAGGTAATTCATAGGACCACGCCGTATAACACGGAATGGGTTTCCCCATATGAATACCGGTGCATAAAAAATTGCAATGCTTTTGTAAAATGAGGCTACCGTAAGGTCTCTCGACACACACGCAATGAAAATGCAGACATGGGAAAAGTTTCTCCTTATGATAGCCAAACATTGCTCGATGCGTGAAATTCTCTTTCATTATTATTAGTGCATAGTATGGAAAAATCTTTCACAAATAAATGTATCAATCTTAAATGGCTTAGGTCCCATATATCATGTCGCCATATAGGTTTACAACTAAAACCGTACAAATTCGTAGTGGAGAAAGTATTTCCATCAAATGACGGGCTAAGGAACTTCCTTACCGACTGCCAACACAAGGCGGGATGTTTTTACCTGGATCAATCCTAAGTATATCATTTCCTGGTCATTACCAACCTTTAAACCGGGGCCCCGCAACATCAATAACCACAAAAAGTAGAAGTCACCACATAAGTTGTACCTGGGTTCCATACCATGGTACACTCTTTTATCTAGAAGGAGAACATAACCCATATCTCGCTGCATCTTTTCTGTTTTGGCCATTTCCAGGGTGTTAGGGTTGTCGAAGTCTCGTTATACAGAACTACGCTTCACTAAGCGGTGATTTGATCATCAATAGCATATCACTCGGTATGACACAAAGTCATTTCATAATACATGGCTGATAATCACTAACCATATTACCTTTGAGCTCGTATGCCTCAAAAAAGGGTATTAAGCTAAGAGAATGGCCACCACCAACAGAAATATGTTTAGCAAAAAACCATCATATACTATCAAATACGATGTCAAACACACATCCATACAAGTCCGTTCTGGGTCTGAACGAAACCGAAGGCATCTTATTCGTCCAGTAAAGGAGATTGGTCCTTGCAAATCCCCAATTCCTCTAAATACGTCTGAACTACTGCTAAATTATTAATGCATCCATCTCAAGTAAGTAGCTCCCACGAGAGACATTGAGTGAACGGTCCTTTCGATGTGAAGGGTTCTAGTATTCAACTCCGTTTTCAAACTCATCGATTTATTCCATAACATTGTATTATTATTTGAATGGTTTTGTCCGGCCAAAATTCTGAATTCTGCTCTTTCCAAATTACAGCCGTTATTATAAAACTATGTGGAAATATATGATTCACTAAGTCTCTTTTCCACTTAGGTTGGTTAATTAAAACCGTTCATTAACCTCATAAAATCCTTTATTCATTAATTCCAAATTAGGAATTTATAAAAACGCGTTCCCTTTAATCTTTAACAAAGATTCATTTAAATCCTAATGAAGATTTATTCTCAAACTTAACCTTGGAACAACTTCATTAAATCTTAATTCAAAGATTTGTAATTGTTTTCCATTTCAAATCATATCTTAGTCATGGTTGGATCAAAGAATAACGTTATTTAAGACGCCATTCACAACAAACCCAGAATCCCATTGATATCAAATATAAGATTAAAATATAAATTCTATCAGTTTATATTCAATACGAATTCTCATGACTAACAAATACTATAAGTGGAATAATGATATAAATATATTCCAAATTCCTAAAATACCCATTTATATAACGATGTGATGACCCATCCTGCTGGCTGGTTGGAATAATGATTAAACCGACTTAAACTGATCAACAAGACGTATTGGATAGGATTACAACTAATATGAATTGAACAAAACAACTTTTTCATTATCATTGCAATAACTTTTACATCAGAGTACAATAATAAATACATGCACAACAGAGATAACAATATCATAATGTATCATGTACACATCGAAAACATAAACTCTCAGCGAAAGAAATAAAATGCTCTGGACACATCTTTAGCTTTAATCTAGCAAATGCTCTATAAAATATCTGCAAACCAAAACCACTAGCAGCCCGTGTGGAAAATATGGGCACCTAAAGTTTAAGTGGGAAACAATAAACTCTGGATCAGTCATGAAGCTGGTGTGAGAACTAGAACAGTTATTTACTTTATTTTAAAGTTGCGTAAATCACATGACCATGTCGTATAACACAGAATGGGTTTTCTCCACATGAATACCAACCATAAACAACTCGCAAGGCTTTTTGAAAATGTAGCTATTATAAGACTCAAGTCTCATCACACAATGCAATGCATACCATAGAAAAGAGTTTTACCTTATAATAACCAGATATGCTTGATACACGAAAGTCTCTCTCATTATTACTAGTGCATAGTGTCGAAATCACTTTTGAAAGTAAATGTATAAATCTTATCTCTCATAATGCCCCATCCCATTATGTAGGCTATTAGGTTACATCCGAATACGCAAGGCTCGTATTGGAAGTTGGATTCCAGCATTGATCAAGGAAAATGATCTTCCTTAACCGTTTGGAACACCTCTAGCAGGATGTTCCAAGACTCAACAAATGACCCTTCGGAGCGGTAGAGATGGTCAACACTAACAGGATGATTAAGATTTTATCTGAACATAACCTCTCCCGATCGTTATCGACCACTATCCAAGGCGCCTCGATCTATCATCCACATAAGTAAACTTGTCAGGGCTCCATACCATAGCACCACTTTTTAACTAAAAAGAAACATATGTCTTTATCTTTGTAGTTCATCATCCCGTTTTCAGCCATTCACAGGTTGTGAGGCTCTAAAGTCACGTTTCAACAAGAAGCTACGCTATGTCAGCCGTTCTTTGATCATCATCCACAAAGCTCTGCTTTTCAACAAAAGCTTTGATCGGCTCAACACTTAGCATGCCACATTGTCAATTCACAACGTATAATCGGTGTCTATTAATATATAACCCTCTTAGCACATATGTCCCAAAGGAGGGTGTTAAGCTAAGAGAATAAATTATCCACCGCCAGCAAATATACAATCAATAGAAACCAATTGGTTATGCCGTAAAATACAACTTCAAACACACATCCATTTACAAGTTTGTTCTGGGTCTGAACGAAACCGAAGGCACCTTGTTCCTCATTCAGTAAAGGAGAGAGTCTCACACATATCCAGACAGTCAACAAGAACTTCTAGACTACTGACACTTATAACCTCATCTTGGATGTACCTCCCAATCGAGAGATCAACAATAATCCAAATGATGTGAAGATCCCCGATCTTCAACCATTGTCTTCAGTATCTTCAATACTCGTCGTATATTTATTCAGAATGGGTCGAAACTTGGTCTTTTTGAATAGCTTGCGCATATTTACAAACCATAATTGATATGTAAAATATCATGAGTCTCATTTCATTTCTGAATATTCTTTTATGCAAATCAATCTTTACATTGAGAATTATCCCTTAAATCTTATCAAAGATTTACACTTCTTTAAACCCTTGTTTAAATCTTTCCTTAGAAATCATTTCAAAAGATTATAAAATCTCCTTTCACGAATTCAACTCAAATCATGTTTTCTACGCTTTATCGAGATTATTTAATCTCACAAAAAAAGTAATTTCTCAAATCGTTATTCCATTCCCATCCTATTCATGCCATGGAGTAAAACTGGTGGTACTCCATATCTAATACCCCTCGTATTTTGTAAGTTTAATTACCTTCTTTCATTTCAAATCTAATTAAATATTTCAAATATCTTCTTCCCAAAATTGTATGATTTCATTATCTTATCGCTTATGCGAAAAACACGCTTATCTTTCTTTAAGCGATCTTTACTTTGTTCTATTATCGTTTGTTAAGGAAAACTCTTTCATTCAATCTTTACATGCAAATTAAATAAAGATTTCATTTCAACATATCTTGGAAAAATATCTTTTCCTTTGCATGGGTTAAAGAACAAACATTATTTAAAAGATCATTCAAGAAAAACCCAAAATCATGCTTCCATTAGAAATGGAATCTTCACAGAAATCATATCAGCTTATAATCAATATAAATTCATGTATCGGACTAATACTATAAATGGAATAATGGCAAAGCCTTTTGAATTCCTGAATAGTAAAAGTCTTCATCCACAGAATCCAATTCCAAATTAATTTTTTAACTGTAAACTCATTAAAGCTTAATTAAAAGATTAATTCCATACACTTCATCTTTGACTGGGTTAAACAAAATTGTTATTGAAGACACCATTCACGACAAACCCTAAACCAACTAATGTTAAATACAAGATTTAAACATAATTTTCATCCACTTATATTCAACACCAATTTTCATAACCAACAAATACTATAAGTGGAATAACGATATAAACATCTTCCAAGTTCCTCAAATAATAAACATCCATACAACGATAATCAATACCAAATATCCGAAGATCATTTCTATCCAAATCCAATTTTTATTAAAAGTGGAAAACATTTTTATCAAAAGATTCACCTAAACCCTTCTTTCAAAGCATGGTTATATTTGATAAACAAAATAATTTAAGTTTGTTTAACTTAAGTTCACAAAACATCGTTTTACCATATTCGACGAGTTAGGCTGAAAACACAAAAATTGAAATATAGTTCAAAACTTCATATTTATTTTCCAAATCTCTTTAAATCACTTATTATTGACCAGCCTTATTGTAAAAACCGTCACAACTCAAATGAATCAAGACTTCCTCCCGAAGACTACAAGACTGGCTTTCTCTCTCTCAGATCGACCTTCATTTGGTTCGATCAAATTATGGGGTGACATTAATCAATTTTGCAAAAGACGGACACATCCTTCTTCGAGCCTAGTTAGAGCTTCTAAGTCAGTCGATCGATCAGGATTATTCCTGGAACACCGGACCGATCCAAAAATGTCAGGCCGAATCTTGCGCTACAAGACGAGGTCCTATTCCCAAGGCTACAGAATCGGTCAGCTTTGACTTGCGCTACTTTTCATGCACCAGATTTCAAGCTATATGTTATATAACATATTTGTATACACTTTTATGTGATTCTTGTTTGATGATAACAAACAAATAAATATTATTTTAAACGTGTTTGTTACTGTACTGTTTTATATATACATTACAGATAGGAATATAATATTTATATTTAAACAGAATACGACTGTATAGACATTCATAAATTCATACACTATTGTATTTAAATATAATATTATATTTAAAATACTCAAATAGTACAACTATTTATAACTTCACTATTTAATCATTCACTTCATATTGTACTTGTACATAAACAAGAATATATAGACAAATTTGTTTAACAACAATAAAATAATTTTTTATTTCTAACAAATTTGCTTATTACAAACATCAGTACAATTCATATATACAATTTCATTTACATAGATTCGAATACACTGACATACTGACACTGTTTCATTCACTGTCTTCAGTCTTCTGTCTTCACAGCTCTATGTCAGTCCAGTCATCATCTTCTTACTTGTCACATGAAACAGAAACACACAGTACAATGCAATAAAAATAAAACTGAATACATGTGTATATAAATTTTATTTTTAAATTTTTATTTACCTCTGGTGCGTTTCTCATCATTTTTCATGACTTGATCTAATCTGTGTCTAGCCAGTTTGTATATGTATAGTACAGGGACAGGACATCTTGTCTGATGGCTGCATGTACACACGTGTATAAATATACACGTGTGCACTGCCTCGCTAATTAGCGAGCAACTGAGGAGTAGCCACATGGACCATCTTGACTCAGTGCACATGAAAACAACAAAGTCAAAGTCAACAGCAATGGTTCAATGTAGTGAAGCATGGTCAACAAGCATAGCACATGTTTCAAATGACAAGCCAAGAAATTAAAACAACATGGTTTAACTCATTGTGAAGTCAAATAATCGAGTCAACATATACCAATGCAAATGTATAAGGCAGTGGACAAATTCATTTCTGCATGTACATGGTAACAGCAACAACAGTGGGGCCAAGTTTAGCACAGCACAGCAATACAAGAATGAAACACCATGTGTACAGAAGTGAATGTGCAAATGCACATATACATGGTTCAGCTGAATTGTGCAATGCATCATCAAAGCCAGTTTTGCAAATGGCAAGTGCTCGAAAGCAACAAACAAGAATTCAGGGTGAAAATATGGTGCCAACAATACAGCACATACAAGAATCAGCATCAAGATTGGTTTATACAAACAAAATGGTGCAAGAGTGGTCGAGCTACAAATGGGTAAACACAACATACATGGCTCAACATGGTGTATGGTCAACAAAATGGCACAAGTGAGCCTGAGGGTCAAGCACACATGGAACACAAACAAGTTCAACTAATATTCAAGAGCAACATACAAGGACAGGTCAAAACAGTATGGCAGTATATACAGTAAAATGTTTCAAGTGAACAAGCTCATGCATGGTGCAACTCAGGTCGAGGAACTCAAGAAGCATGAGAGCTACAAATGTCAATGAAGCAGCATGTTCAAGTTTATGGGGCAAGTTTGTTTTTACAAAGAGCAAGAAGTTTTTTTTAATCAGTATTTCAATTTTGGCAAGTGATCTCATTTGGTTCAGGAAATCAGCAAAAAGATTCCAGAAATTCTGTGATCATTTTTGGGAAGTTTTATAATCAGTTTAAATGGCAAGAAATCGAGATTTTTTTATGGTAGCATTAATTCATGCCAAAATAGTGAGATGTATTTTCCAAGAACACAACAGAGAAATCAAAGGCAACTAATCTTTCCAAGAATCCAAATCAATGTTGTTTCAATCAATAAAGCAGTGCAGCAATCATACAAAGAGAAAATGGAATTTCTTAAACATATCAATTAAATGCTTGTGACAAGTTTTTCAATTCTTTGAATTCAAATATTGTCTTTCTTAAATTCACAAGAGTTCAATTTCAAGTCTAGGTTATTATTCAAAGCTAAGAATTTTCAAAAGGGGAAATTGCAAATCTATTTCCAGAAATACTCAAGCAATCAAAGTCATTATTTGGCATGATTTAAAACTGTTTTCACAAATTTAGAGATTCATTGATGTAACGACCCGGAAAATCTGAACCAATTTAAAAAAATTTAAATTGGCTAAAATAGTGGATTTTAAATATTTAAAATGAATATTTTAAATAATAGCAATGAAAAGTGAGTTTGAATCGACGTTTGAAAAGGAATATAATTAATTCTAATTATAAACAAGGCCTGAAAAGGCGCGGTAGTTTCAAATTTTCATTTCAAACTTTGACTAACTGTATCGGGTGCAAAATAAAACGGATTTGAGTGAAAACAAAAATATTTAAATCTGTTAGTGAATACCTTTCTAATGAATCTGAAAAATTGAAGTTTCATAGCGGAAAGCAAAAGTTATGGCCAAATGAATTCTCAGAAAGGTCGCTATGGAATTTATATAGCCCATGAAATTGGCCATTTTGCAAACGACCTCGTAATTCGACGAAACCACTTTTGTTGGATCCGGGATGTGAAGTAATTGCTAGGTTTCAAATTTCATAATTTTTGAAGCTAGTATGTGAGCGTGGCAAAGGAAGATGTGTTTTGGTCAATTATAGTTAAATTGGATCGACCAGAAATGGGCCATTTTTCAAACGGTCTCAGAATTTGACGAAACTCGTTTTTTTGGGACCGTATCGTCAAAACATAGCTAGATTTATTTTTCTGGAATTTTTCGAATCAGTATGTGGCCCCGAAAAATTGAAATGTACGTTCAAATTAAATATTGAATGTTTTATATTTTAATTTCAAGTAAAACTGACTGAAACAGTCGAATGGTCCTACGAAACATATCCCATTGTGTTCGGAATGGGGGTAAAACGCTAGGGACGACAGTCGTTGGGTTTGAATGGTATTCGTGTTTTAAATAAATTGTTTTAACAATAAGAATCACATTTTTACTCTATATATACAAACTATAGAAAACCTTCATGTGTTGAATCGATATTCATTCGTTGAATTGAAATTCATGTGTTGAATGGTATTCGTGTTTTAAATAAATTGTTTTAACAATAAAAATCACATTTTTACTCTATATATACAAACTATAGAAAACCTTCATGTGTTGATGTAACGACCCGGAAAATCTGAACCAATTTAAAAATTTTAAATTGGCTAAAATAGTGGATTTTAAATATTTAAAATAAATATTTTAAATAATAGCAATGAAAAGTGAGTTTGAATCGACGTTTGAAAACGAATATAATTAATTCTAATTATAAACAAGGCCTGAAATAGCGCGGTAGTTTCAAAATTTGAATTCAAACTTTGACTGACTGTACCGGGTGCAAAACAAAACGGATTTGAGTGAAACCAAAAATATTTAAATCTGTTAGTGAATACCTTTCTAACGAATCTGAAAAATCGAAGTTTCATAGCGGAAAGCAAAAGTTATGGCCAAATGAATTTTCAGAAAGGTCGCTATGGAATTTATATAGCCCGTGAAAATGGCCATTTGCAAACGACCTCGGAATTCGACGAAACCACTTTTGTTAGATCCGGGATGTGAAGTTATTGCTAGGTTTCAAATTTCATAATTTTTGAAGCTAGTATGTGAGCATGGCAAAGGAAAACGTGTTTTGGTCAATTACAGTTAAATTGGATCGACCAGAAAAGGGCCATTTTATAAACGGTCTCAGAATTCGACGAAACTAGTTTTGTTGCGACTATATCGTCAAAACATAGCCAGATTTATTTTTCTGGAATTTTTCGAATTAGTTTGTGGCCCTGGCAAATTGAAATGTACTTTCAAATCGAATATTGAATGTTATATATTTTAAATTGAATGAAAACTGACTGAAACGGTCGAATGGGCCTACGAAACATATCCCATTGTGTTCGGAATGGGGGTAAAATGCTAGGAACGACAGTCATTGGGTTTGAATTGGTGTTCGTGCGTGAATGAGGGTATTTTTGAAATTTAAAAATATATAAATAAAAAAAAATCATTTGTCCAACTCAGCTTTCTCTCTCCCCGTTTCCCTCCGAAACCCCCAGGTCGACGGCGGAAATAGTTCAAAACCTTCCCCCTCATTTTCCGATCGATCCAAGAAGAATTAGCCCCACCTCCAGTTGAAGATTTTGTAGAGCTAGAGAAGATCTTCAAATCCATATAAGTATTGGATTTTTTCGTGCAGAATTGAAGGAGAATTTGAGCTCGAAAGTCGAGCCCTTCATCTCGCCGCCGCCGTCAACCAGAGCCACCGAACTGGCCCCACCTCCTGGCGCACGTGCGCCTCTCCTAGCTCTACGCTGTGGCGCTGGCCGATCGTTCTGAAGTAGCACGGATTTCGAGAAAAGTGCAAACCTAGTTTTGAATGAACGTGAGAGGTATACGGCTATGATAATTTTCAACTGTTTTAACACCTTTAAACCGTTGCAAACTTTGAAAAATCATATCTTTTTCGTTTCTTGTCGAAATCCAGTGAAACAAGAGACAGTGGACTCGTGTGGACGTCTTCTACCTTCTAGAAGAGATCGCATATTTTTCTGAGCCTTCTGCTATTTTTGGTGGAGTGGAACCCAATGTGAGATTTCTAATTTATAAACGATATGAAAAACGACGATGTATAAATTATATAGTCGATATATGTGTTATATAAGCGTTGTACACCTCTTGTATAAGCGTTGTATAAGTTGTACGTTTGATGTATAAGTTATATATGCGTTGTAAAAATTATATATGTGTTGAAATAGAAGTGAAATGCTATATATATATATATATATATATATATATATATATATATATACGCCCCTCGTCCACAAACCATGTACGATATTTATTGGTTGTGATTGGTGTGAAAATTGATTGATAGCTAATGGTTGATTGAAATTGTTTGTGGTTGAAATTTATTGATTGTGGTTAAAAAATACCCATTTGTGGTTGAGAAATATTTGGTTGAAACCACATAGGATTAGTTTGTGGAAATGAAAAATATATACATGCCGCCTGCGTGCGAACTAGATGCATGATTCCCCATTGTCAAAAGCTGCGAGGCTTTAAGGTAGAGCGAGGAGCCGTACTAGGGATGGTCCCGGTTTTAACTACCCTGTCGTTATGCTGCCGAAATTTTGAATAATATTCATGTGTTAGAATTATTTTCATTTGTTGAAACTATATTTATTCGTTGAATAGAAAACCTTCATGTGTTGAATCGATATTCATTCGTTGGATAGAAATTCATGTGTTGAATGGTATTCGTGTTTTAAATATAAAAATCACATTTTTACTCTATATATATAAACTATAGAAAACCTTCATGTGTTGAATAGAAATTCATTCGTTGAATTGAAATTCATGTGTTGAATGGTATTCGTGTTTTAAATATAAAAATCACCTTTATATATATATATATATATATATATAAACTATAGAAAACCTTCATGTGTTGAATCGATATTCATTCGTTGAATTGAAATTCATGTGTTGAATGGTATTCGTATTTTGAAAGAAATTGTTTTATAATAAAAATCCAATTTTTATCATCGATATGAACTATATAAAATAATCTTGTTTTGAAATAAATTGTTTTATAATAAAAATCCTATTTTTATCACCTATATTAACTATATAAAATAGTCGAGTTTTGAAATTAATTGTTTTACATTAAAAATCACATTTTTATTATATACATGAATTGTTAAAAATAGTGAAGTGTTGAAATAGAAGACAGTTAGATAAAAATATCATTTTTATCAAATGTATGAAAATTATATAGTTTTGAAATCGAAGAATCCATATATATTTATAAATAGAATTGAAATATATCGAATAACGAAGCTGCAGTTCGTATTTTGAAACCGTGTTTTCAAACGATTAGTGCGGGAGATCCGACCATCGGATTTTCCCGAAATCACAACCGTTGGGTTCGCTTTGGAAATATCTTTCCAACGACACCAACTTTGTAAAAATCCAACGGTTGGATTGTCTGGAATGTTTAATTCAAATCTGAAGAAAAATAGCGCCAGAATCGATTATATTTATTTATATATATAAATATAATTATATTAAATCGAATAACGACGCTGTAGTTCGTATTTTGAAATCGAAACTTCAAACGATTGTACCGGGAGATCCGACCGTCGGATTTTCCCGAAACTGGATCCGTTGGATTCGTTTTGAAAAGATCTTTCTAATGGTGTAAATTTTGTGAAGATCCAACGGTTCGATTTTTAGATATGTGTAAATCAAATCTAAAGAAAAACAGCGCCACGGCCGCGTTATGGCCCGAAGCGTCGTTTTGAATAAATTGGCTATTTTAAAATAAATAAAAATAGCGATAAATCATTATAAAATATTATAAACGATATGGATGTGAAATTTAGAAACTAACTGAAGGTTGGCTATGTCGAATGGTTTCCTGGGTGTTGATCTGATGTTGGTTTCGGCCTTCGGGGTTAATATTTGGGAAATCGTTCTCTTACTGATTGACGGTTAGTGACTAATGAATTCAAATGATGCGTATGTATGTTAGTGTTGCACTTGTTTATTATATACGTGAGTTGCTCAGAAAGACCAGGTTTATCCCATTCTGAATAACTGAATCGACGATAAGAAGTCGAAGACGGAGGTTGAAGACCGATCTTCACCTCGTTTGGATGGTCACTGAGGTCCTGATTGGGAGGCATCCCGAAATATGGATAATGAGTGGTGATCGTCCAGACGTACGTGGGAATCGATGGATATCCGAGGTATTTAGTGCCTCCGGTTTCGTTCAGACCCAGAACGGACGTGCAAATGGACTGTGTGTCTGACATTGGAATTCATTCTGTGCGATTGATAACCATCAGTTGCATGGTGTGAATTGCCGGTGTGGCATGCTAAGATGCAGTGAACATGGCTTCTGTTGAAAAGCAAATTCTTGTGATTGATGATCAAAGCACCGCCTGTGTGGCGTAGCTTTGTGTATAACGTGAATTCGCGAGCCTCACACCCCGGTATGAACCAGAAACGGGAGAAGGACCTCAGGGAGGGCATGCGTTTCCTTCTAGCTAGGAGTTGTGTCGGTGTTTTTACACGGCCTGACATTTTACTTATGTGGATGATGGATTGCGAGGCGCCTTGGATATATCGGTCGATCCGGGACCGATGGAGTAGTCATTCGTTGGCTTACTCACACCCCATAGGGCGGGGAAACGCATTGTTCAGGAATTTTAATCCACATCGGTGGACCGGCCCTGACGATCCAAATGCTTGACTGAGTACTTGCCTGAGGGGTGGGCTAGAGCATCTCGAAGTCGGTAAGGACTATCTTTTGCCTTGGTTCATGACGGAAATCCAATTTCCAAATACGTGACTGTGCGGTTTTGATTGTATACCTATATATGGCGACATAGTGGTATGGGGCATTAATGCCGTCTATGATTGATACTTATGATTTGAAATTGCTTTTGAAACATATAAACACTAGTAATAATATCAAATGCTTTTGTTTTATTCGTATCAAGCATATTTTGGCTATTATAAGGTAAAACTCTATCCTCCGGTTTGCGTTGCATTGTGTGATGGGAACTGAGTCTTATAATGGCTTCATTTTTTATAAAAAGCATTGCGATGTTTCAAAGAATGATTTGTTTTAAAGCACTGGCAATCCGATGGAGTAAACCCGTTCCACGAAAGTGGCGTGGTCCTGTGATTAGCCATATTATAAATGTGTTGAGTAGATTTCTCATACCAGTCCCATGACTGACTCGTAGTTTGTTTCACTTTCAAACTCAGGTGCCCCTTTTTCTATACGGGCAACCTTGTATTCAGGTTTTAGCTGGCTTTATCCGGATAGCTGGAGCTGAAGATGGATTCTATTATTTATCTCTTTTTATGTTGTTCAGCTCCTATTGTACATTATGTTTGTTTTCCGCTGTAGACATTTATGTATAGCTGAACTGTATTTGTACTAAGTATGATCCTGTATACTGTGTAACTCTGATGATTACTTTTATCCAGTATATTCTTTTGTGCATTATCTGGTGTATTTATTTATTTCTGTTCTGCTGTTATCTGTTTATGTGTTACATTCCAAGGATTACCCTTGCCGCCATCAGTACGGGGTTTGGGGTTGTCTCAGTTGAATCGATATTCATTCGTTGAATTGAAATTCATGTGTTGAATGGTATTCGTGTTTTGAATAAATTATTTTAACAATAAAAATCACATTTTTACTCTATATATACAAACTATAGAAAACCTTCATGTGTTGAATCGATATTCATTCGTTGAATTGGAATTCATGTGTTGAATGGTATTCGTGTTTTGAATAAATTGTTTTAACAATAAAAATCACATTTTTACTCTATATATACAAACTATAGAAAACCTTCATGTGTTGAATCGATGTTCATTCGTTGAATTGAAATTCATGTGTTGAATGGTATTCGTGTTTTGAATAAATTGTTTTAACAATAAAAATCACATTTTTACTCTATATATACAAACTATAGAAAACCTTCATGTGTTGAATCGATA
This sequence comes from Allium sativum, assembly GCA_030737875.1. NCBI lineage: Eukaryota > Viridiplantae > Streptophyta > Magnoliopsida > Asparagales > Amaryllidaceae > Allium > Allium sativum. The sequence goes on from CM060922.1 coordinate 709,099,124, forward strand.
TTCATTCGTTGAATTGGAATTCATGTGTTGAATGGTATTCGTGTTTTGAATAAATTGTTTTAACAATAAAAATCACATTTTTACTCTATATATACAAACTATAGAAAACCTTCATGTGTTGAATCGAAGTTCATTCGTTGAATTGGAATTCATGTGTTGAATGGTATTCGTGTTCTGAATAAATTGTTTTAACAATAAAAATCAGATTTTTACTCTATATATACAAACTATAGAAAACCTTCATGTGTTGAATCGAAATTCATTCGTTGAATTGAAATTCATGTGTTGAATGGTATTCATATTTTGAAAGAAATTGTTTTATAATAAAAATCCTATTTTTATCATCAATATGAACTATATAAAATAGTCGTGTTTTGAAATAAATTGTTTTATAATAAAAAATCATATTTTTAACATCTATATGAACTATATAAAATAATCGTGTTTGGAAATGAATTGTTTTACATTAAAAATCACATTTTTATTATATACATGAATTGTTAAAAATAGTGAAGTGTTGAAATAGAAGACAGATACAAATATCATTTTTATCAAATGTATGAAAATCATATAGTTTTGAAATCGAAGAATCGATATATATATATATATATATCTATATATATATATATAGAATTGAAATATATCGAATAACGAAGCTGCAGTTCATATTTTGAAACCGTGATTTCAAACGATTAGTTCGGGAGATCCGACCATCGGATTTTCCCCAAACCGCAACCGTTGGGTTCGCTTTGGAAATATCTTTCCAACGGCACCAACTTTGTAAAAATCCAACGGTTGGATTGTCTGGAATGTTTAATTCAAATATGAAGAAAAACAGCGCCAGAATTGATTATATATAAATAAATATATATATAATTATATTAAATCGAATAACGACGCTGCAGTTCGTATTTTGAAATCGAAACTTCAAATGATTATACCGAGAGATCCGACCATCGGATTTTCCCAAAACTGGAACCGTTGGATTCGTTTTGAAAAGATCTTTCTAATGATATAAATTTTGTGAAGATCCAACGGTTAGATTTTCAGATATGTGTAAATCAAATCTGAAGAAAAACAGCGCCACGGCCGCGTTATGGCCATAAGCGTCGTTTTGAATAAATTGGCTATTTTAAAATAAATAAAAATAGCGATAAATCGTTATAAAATATTATAAACGATATGGATGTGAAATTTAGAAACTAACTGAAGGTTGGCTAAGTCGAATGGTTTCCTGGGTGTTGATCTGATGTTGGTTTCGGCATTCGGGGTTAATATTTGGGAAATCGTTCTCTTACTGATTTACGGTTAGCGACTAATGAATTGAAATGATGTGTATGTGTGTTTGTGTTGCACTCGTTTATTATATACGCGAGTTGCTCAGAAAGATCGGGTTTATCCCATTCTGAATAACTGAATCGACGATAAGTAATCGAAGATGAAGACGGTGGTCGAAGACCGATCTTCACCTCGTTTGGATGGTAACTGATGTCCTGATTGGGAGGCATCCCGAAATATGGATAATGAGTGGTGATCGTCCGGACGTACGTGGAGATCGATGGATATGCGAGGTATATAGTGCCTCCGGTTTCGTTCCGACCCAGAATGGACTTGTAAATGGATTGTGTGTCTGACATTGGAATTTATTCTACGTGATTGATAGCCATCAGTTGCATGGTGTGAATTGCCTGTGTGACATGCTAAGATGCAGTGATCAGGGCTTCTGTTGAAAAGCAAAGTCTTGTGATTGATGATCAAAGCACCGCCTGTGTGGCGTAGCTTTGTGTATAACGTGAATTCGCGAGCCTCACACCCCGGTATGAACCAGAAACGGGAGAAGGACCTCAGGGAGGGCATGCGTTTCTTTCTAGCTAGGAGTTTTGTCAGTGTTTTTACATGGCCTGACATTTTACTTATGTGGATGATGGATAGCGAGGCGCCTCGGTTATATCGGTCGATCCGGGACCAATGGAGTCATTCGTTGGCTCATTTACGCCCCATAGGGAGGGGAAACGTAGTGTTCAGGCATAATAATCCACATCGGTGGACCGGCCCTGACGATCCAAGGCTTGCCTGCGCGCTTGCCTGAGACATGGGCTAGATTGTCTCGAATTCGGTAAGGACTATCTTTTGCCTTGGTTCATGACGGAAATCCAATTTCCAAATACGTGACTGTACGGTTTTGATTGTATACCTATATATGGCGACATAGTGGTATGGGGCATTAATGTCGTCTATGATTGATAGTTATGATTCGAAATTGTTTTTGAAACATATAAACACTAGTAGTAATATTAAATGCTTTTGTTTTATTCGTATCAAACATATCTTGGCCATTATAAGGTAAAAACTCTATCCTCCGGTTTGCGTTGCATTGTGTGATGGGAACTGAGACTTATAATGGCTTCATTTTTATAAAAAGCATTGCGATGTTTAAAAGAAAGATTTTTTTTTAAAGCACTGGCAATCCAATGGAGTAAACCTGTTCCACGAAAGTGGCGTGGTCCTGTGATTTCCCATATTATAAATGTGTTGAGTAGATTTCTCATACCAGTCCCATGACTGACTCGTAGTTTGTTTCACCTTCAAACTCGGGTGCCTCTTTTTCTACACGGGCAACCTTGTATTCAGGTTTTAGCTGGCTTTCTCTGGATAGCTGGAGCTGAAGATGGATTCTATCATTTATCTGTTTTTATGCTATTCAGCTCCCATTGTACATTATGTTTGTTTTTCCGCTGTAGACATATATGTATAGCTGAACTGTATTTGTACTAAGTATGATCCTGTATACTGTGTAACTCTGATGATTACGTTTACCCAGTATATTCTATTGTGCATTATCTGGTGTATTTATTTAATTCTGTTCTGCTGTTATCTGTTTATATGTTATATTCCAAAGATTACCCTTGCCATCGTCAGTACGGGGTTCGGGGTCGTCTCATTTGGTATCACTACATACATGACTAGATTTATCAAGTTTTTTTTCATATATGATTCAATCGAAGTTCTAGGGGCCACGAACATTTCAGGAAAGTTCATCACAACAAAACAGGAAAATTATTAAAGCCAAGGAACCAAAATTCAAATTCAACTGGGAATAAACACGAGCAAAAATTAGTCAAGGCACTTTAACGAAATCAGAGAAATTATAGGGTTTGTAATCCCTATTTAGACACCTATCATCACGGGCAAATAGTGGCATCGAAAACCAAGCATCACAAATTTCAAGCAAAAAATCAAAATCAAATTTTACTTGCAGTTTCGATCGCTAGAAAGAGAGACTAAATCGAACGACGAAAGAGCATCAAATTCGAGCACCAGAGATTAATTCCAGGACCTAATTTCAACAATCAAACAACTGCGTCGCGATTTGGATTTGAAAGAAATCCTAGTCGCCCAATTGAAGCTGGCATTTGTATTTCTCCATAGACCAAAGGATCAGGGCAAAAGGAAATAAAAGATGGGCCGGCCTACTCTATGTTTGGCCAAGTGTTTTGAGTGAAAAGGGGATGACCCTTTTATTACTAAACTCCTTTATTTTCCTTTAGGGTTTTATTTGTTTAATTCATGTTGTATTTTATTTTTGTTTTGTAAACCGTCTCAAACAGTTTCTAGAATTCTGTAAAAATCTAGGAGAAACCAGTTAGGTGTTTAACTGGCAGTTTTATTAGAGTCTGTAAAATCTAGGGTTACGGATTACGGGTTTGTAATTCGGGAAAATCTGGTTGAGTGGATATCGACCAGTCTAGGTTTTTGAGCGTAGGGTGAGAATAGGAGCGAGAGTCACGAGTGTACATGGTCTTGTATGCGGGATCTGTTCTATCACCGAGTAGAAACCTTAGAAATGAAGTAGTAGGCAGGATTTTGCCGAAGCTGGGTATCTTTTTGTGTTATTTCCTTTCTGTTTTTTATTTCTACTGCATTCTGTTAACTGTTTATTATTTAATATCCCATTAGACTTTTAACTCAGCGAAAAACTGTGATAAACCCTATTCACCCCCCATCTAGGGTTAATCTAGATCCAACAAGTGGTATCGGAGCTGGTTTAAGGTAACAGCATGATAGGGGGTTCTCGCTGTATAATCATGTGGCGAAGTATTGACTCTTGCCCCTACATGCCCATGGGTGGTTGTCCATGTCGAGGGGTTGGACGTGAAACCAGTGTCTGAGGTATCTTTGGTGGCCACCGGGGTGCTTAAAATTCCTCATAAATAGAGACACCAAGTGGTATCAGAGCTTGGTTTTCTTTAACCCTAGAATCATGGATCCTAGTTGTCAGTCTTCAGAGAATCAGTCCATTCGTATTCCAATTATTTTGAATGGTACAGAATTTTTAAATTGGAAATTAGAAATTAGAAATGGAATTATATTTAAAATCTATTGATGTTAAATGTTGGGATACTGTTATTAATGGTTATGATATGGTCAATAGCAACAATATTGGATTTAATTCTCGTGCTATTCACACTTTGTATTCTTATATTGATGATGTCCAATATAACCTCATTTCTCATTGCTTGACTGCACAGGAAATATGGAATTTTCTCAATACAAAGTATGGAAAGATTGACAACTGCAGATCAAAACCCAAAATGGTCAACTCAGATACAGATTTATGCTCAGGAGAAGAAACAAATGAAAATTCAAGTAGATCAGACGATGGAGACTCAACAGACAATGAGGCTGAAAGCTTCTCATATGAAGAGTTGGTTTATATATGTACCGATTTAACAAAAATCATTGATAAACTCCATCGTAAAAACAAATCTTTAAAATCTAAAAATCATGAGTTAAATAGCAAAATCAACTGTTTGGAATCAGAATTTACAAATGTCATGAAATTAGAAAATTCTGACTGTGAAAATTGTTTGAAATTGAAAACTGACCTCGTTCATCTCAATAAGAATATTCAAAGGCTTAAAGAGGAGATTCTGATTTTAAAAGACAACGAGGTTGAGCTAAAAGATTCAAACAATTCTTTGCAAAAAGAATTTAATAATTTTAAGGCCATCAAAAATTCCAAACATGAAACTTCTGAAAAAGAAAGCTTGTTGAAAAGTGATTTAATTTTAAACGAGCTTGAAAAAGAGATTGAAAATTTCAAGAAACTTGAATTTGAAAAACAAATTAAATTTGAATCTGAAATCTTTGAATCCAAGACCAAAATCAAACATCTTGAAAACGAAAATTTGTTTTTGAAACAAAATGATACTGAAAGGATAAAGATCAGCATTAATCGTTGTTCAAATCTGATAAAAGAAAATTCTGGTCTTAAATCCAAAATTCAACGATTAGAATCAACTTTGGATAAATTTTCTAATAGGGGAAAATCGTTGAATATGTTGTTACAAAACCAATTTTCGGTTGGTCATAAACAAGGTCTTGGTTTTGGAAAAACAAGTGGTTTTGGAAAAGTGAATCCTGATGATTTTAAAAATCCTTCAAACTACTTTGAAAAGAATTGGTTTGAAAATTTGAATTCTGATAATTTCAAAGGATTTTTAAATCATAATCGAGATGAGCATTTGTTTTATAATAATCCATCTAAACAATCTTGGATCCCAAAAAGAAATAAAACAAACATGGTTGAATTCTAACAGATTTGGGTCCCAAAGGGTACAAAGGTAAATTCAGATGGTTTGTTATACAGAGAGGTTTGGGTACCAAAAGTGGTAAACACATTTCAGAGTGGTTTTACAAATTTTGTTAGACCACTTAACCCTCTCAACTGCTAGGTACTAGTGATGGCTGAGGAACTGCTTTGGAAAAGAAAATTTGAATTCAAGCTATTTCACATCTTTGATTTATTTAGAGTTCCTTAGCCAAGTTTGCTGGGTTGGAGATCCACATCATTTACTGCAAATCTGGTATGATCTCTAAATTCATCTCTGTAAATATTCTTTGTTTTTTATTTTCTACGTTTATTCCTCCTTCTATCCTTTTTGTTTATTTTTTTCTTTTTTGTTTTTGAATTGACACTGCCATATTCTTCTTATTCTGTGCTTTCTAAAATTCATATTGCAGAATTCATGATTTTCTGGAAATTCGCTTCGATTGAATAAAACTACGATGTTTAATAATTTCCAGATCTTGAACTCAAATCTGTAAATATTTCTGCAATTGTTTTGAAGTTTATTTTTTGATTTTTGAATCTCGAACAGTGCTGAAGCATTCATATCATATCTTAAACACTATTAGTTTAAATTCTAAATTTTTAAAGATTTGAATATTTAATGAAATTTCACATATATCTACTGTTTTGGGTTTCTTCTAATTCAGTTTAGAAAAGCTTGAAATATTATACTCATTACAGCACACAATACTTCTCAGTCGTGATAATTTCATTGATTTTCAGAATGGCTTGGATATTTTTGATCTGTCTTGAATCATTGCTTATACCTTGATATTCACTGTAACAACCCGTATTTTTATAACGTGTAATAACCATAAATCAAGGCAGAATTAATTTTTAAAATAAGAATCAAGGGAAACAGGTTACGCCATTTCATTCGTCTCGAAATTCTGCTTGGAAACGAGTCCGAGTTTTCGAAAATAGGAGTCCGTATGACCAAGTTATGACCTTTCGAAGTTTTCAAGTTCAAAACAGCTTAGAATTCGAATTCAAATTTCGAAATTCAAACCTCAGAATGGACTGGGCGGGAAATTTCCCGCCCAGGACCAGGTCGACCTGGGTGTCGACTATGTAGTCGACCTGCCCAGGACCAGGTCGACCATAGTATCGACCTAGGGGTCGACCTGGTGGCCGAGCCCACTTTTGAAGCTGGATTCACTTTGATGTTTCTGGTCTCGTTTCTGTCTACATTCGTTGACCTGACCCTATATAAACAGCCCCTAACACTAGTCTCTCTACACAAAATTCTCTCTGTCCTTATGATGCTCTCGTTCTGGTTGAAAAGTTAGAGAAAGGGACTACTTCTTCTACGTCGAAACTACGTTAAGAGAATTGCTGATTTGGGGATTTCTGTTAGGACTTGACTAAGCATATAAAGATTCAACATCGACTTTCTTTTTCTAATTCTCGAACCACGATCTGTAAGCCCCAGTTACTTTTAGATTTAAACTGTAAATGTAATATGAATATGTTGTAAATCAAAATTGGACCTGTGTATGATGACTGTTTTACATCCATGCTTGTTCATCTTGGATCTTGACTTTTAAGTATATTACTATGACATTGATTTGGGGCCTATTCATGTTGTAAATCAAAAAGAAAAACCCCTCATATTATCATGTTGAATCTGCTATTAGTCACAAGTTTATGACTATCACCTTATGTCAATCGTTACCATGACTATGCTATCACCTTATGACAACTGTTATCTTGACTAGTACCTTATTTTGCTAGATTTGGAATCTTTATGTTTGAGGCCAATATTCCATATGCCAGTAATGTTATAATCATTTATCTTAAGTCATACCATGCTATGCTAGTAATCACTTTTTCCACCTTATACCCATCCCTTTTTATGTTATTCCCTAATTAGATTTATTTGTATCGATTCGAGCTTACGTGCGATGGGAATACGATTTGGGTAGACTAGGTAAAACATGAATTGGCTTTGAACTTGAACATGAATGTTGTTATAACTTGAACCTGGATATGGACATGAACTTGACACGATTTGACATGAAACATGACCTGAAACTTGACATGAATTTAGACTCGAAAACTTGAATCTGGACATGACACTTAGATAAACTTGAAAATGGCCAACTCGAGTTTGGGTTGAGTTTGCAGTGTAAATCTGCCCGGAACTGCCCTGCAAATCCAGTGACTGCAAACAATAGGATCTAATGTGCGTAGTTGGTCATATCGCACGCAAAACCCGAGGTTAGACTATGTTGTGGTGTAAATCTGCCCGGAACCGCCCGACAAATCCAGTGACCACAACAATTAGTCTAATGTGAGAGGTTGGGGTGCATCAATGAATTAATGCCACATGATAAGGTTAAGTCATGAACCACTTGAATATACTTAACCAACTTGACATGATGATTTGATAGGGTTAAGTCATGAACCGCTTGAACACACTTAACCAACTTGGTACATGATTTGGATAGGGTTAAGTCACGAATTTGAATGACAACACTTAACCCATTAGAAACCCTAGTTACGCGGTCCTTTTCAGCAGTAACTCACTTAGATGTATCACGATACCCTGGGGCTAGGCAGGGTGGGGCACTATTACTGGGCTGATTGTAAGCGACCAAAACGACGGCTGAGTAGGTGCGCCATTGTAGGTTCAGGCGGACTATGGTCGTGCACGTAGTCCGGAGTTGAAAAAGCAGGCATTGGGCACCCGTAGGTTTACACTGTGCGTGCTTGATTCGTGTCGGTGGTTGGCACCATAGGGCTTGATACACCCTATGGTGGACCTAGCACAGGTAACTACATTTTAGGATAGGGCCGTATGACACAGACACATGACGAGCTAGAACTTGTAGGGAGCCAATCGATTAGTAGATCGAACCGTAGGACCCCGTAATGGGTCACTTCATGATACTGGGCCAAGGGATCATTTCATGATTAATACTTGACATGGGTTAGAACACTGGTACAGTTGGTGCAGCGAACCTTGAATATGCGATGCTAGACTTGACTTATCTTGTTATCTTAATTGTAATACCAGTCCTGCTATCATCCTTATGTTTAATTCCAGTTTTCACATGTCATACTACCTTTACTAGTTTTTATACGGAAAGTCACTAGGGCTTACCAGTCTTTTGACTGACCCTTTTCCTTTCGCCTCTTTTTCTTTCCTCCCCCCCCCAGGTTCTCAGGGAGGAAACACTAGCTCTTAGCTTGGATTTAGCTTGCTTTCTGACAGCTCATGTACGGTTTGGTCTTGAGCTATGCTATGGCTGCTTCTGCTATTTATGGGGAATAATTTACTTTTGTTATCTTAAGTTTATGCTTCTTTATTTGGAACTTGATGTAATGGAATAATTTGTACCTTGGATATATGGGGTTTTGACTCTTTTCTTGAAAGTAATAAAAAATTGGTTTTTAATTTCTACCGCTGCTTTATTTATGTTCTACCTTGTGATATCTCTGTGTATGTTTACCTAGATAATACTCCACCAAAACTAGTGCATTCCCTTTGTGAGTGACCCTAGCGGAGGTGGGGTGTTACATTTGGTATTAGAGCAGAAGGTTACCAGGCTGGGCAAAAGTTTTAAAAACCTTCTGAAACTATTTTCAAAACCGTTTATAAAGAAGCATTTTTCAAGAAAAGTTTTATGTTTAAAAAGGCTATTCCCCAAAAAGCCATTAGCACTTTCCTTTGTCTCCTCGTTTGAATCTTTTTCTTTTCGTTTTTCAGCATGGCTGATCTTAACCTGCCTGAGGGAATACCCGTACCTGGATGGTTCCGAAGGTACTTAGAAGCCAAGGCCAATGGTGCGGGCCCAACAGACATCCCTCCTCCTCCTCCCCCAGTGGTCACGGTTCCTCCTCCTCCTGGTACCGCCTTTGCCAAAATATGCAAAGACTTTAAAGCAATGGGCGGCAAGAACTTCGTTGGAACTGAAACCTTTGTTGAGGCACGGAACTGGCTAAAGGAGACTGAATACTTGTTTATTATCTTTGATGTGGACGACCATAGGAAAGTTCAGTTGGCAGCATGGTTGTTGAAAGAGGAAGCTGCATTTTGGTGGGAAGTCACCAACGCTACCAGGCCTGTTGAGACTTGGGCAGACTTTAGAGAGAGGGTTGGGCTTAAATTCTTATCGTCAGCAGAAGAGAACCTTCAGATGGAGAGGTTCCTAGCACTCAAGCAAGGGGACATGTCTGTTCGGGAGTACGTGAATAAGTTTAATCAGCTTGCTCGGTTCGGTTTGGATTTGGTCAACACAGCCCAGAAAAAGGCTGTACGCTTTGCTCGAGGATTGAACGAGCCACTACACAGCTTGGCCATAACTTATATACCCATGGGGGCGACCTTTGAAAGCTTGGTGGATATGGCTCTACTTCATGGGGAAGACAAGAATAGCAAGAAGGAGGTTAAGCCTAATGAGACTCAGAATAAGAAAGCTGACTTCAAGAAGGGGGGCAACAAGAATAACAAGAATAACAAGAGCAACAACAAACCACATGAGACAAGGAAGTGCAAATTTTGTGGTATTACGGGACATCTAGCTAAAGACTGTATAAAGAAGAAGAGGAAGTTGGGTGAATGCTTTCATTGTGGAGATACTGGACACATCAGCAAGGATTGCCCTAAGAAGCAAGGGCAAGGGCAGACCCAGCGAGCAGGACCTTCTGGAGGGCAGTTGCATGCTCTCAACACCACTCCAGCTCTTGACCGAGGTAGTAATATTTCCATAGAAAGCCTTGTTTACATTTCTGACTTTCCTGTTCGAACCTTATTTGACTCTGGCGCATTGCATACTTTTATTTCTTCTGATATTGTCGAAAATCTGCACCTAAGTAGTAGTCTGGTTGAGGATCCCGTTATAGTTTCAAATCCAATTGGGGGCTCCGCCCATTTATCTATGATGTGTGTGGATTTGAGGATCTCTATCTTAAGCGTAGAATTCACGTGTAATGCTTATGTTCTCGGATTTATGGGATACGGTTTGACCCGAGGTATGGATTGGCTGTCCAATTATGGAGCCATTCTTGATTATGAACGAAGGGTAGTGAGGCTCATGACTCGCCTCGGTAATACCCTTGAAATTTCTTGTAACCCTAAGGGTCCGGTCATGTTGTGTTATCTTGAATCCCTTGACTCGTCCGACAATAATTTGCAATCTGTAAGAGTGGTCCGAGAATATCCAGATGTCTTTGATGAAGTAAGGGGGTTACCTCCTAAACGCGAGATAGACTTCCGAATTTATCTTGTTGATAATGCCAAGCTAGTTTCATTGCCCGTTAGGCACATGGCCCCGCGAGAAAGAAGAGAGCTCAGTAAACAAGTTAACGAGTTGCTTGAGAAAAATTTCATAAGATGAAGCATTTCTGAATGGGGTGCTCCAGTGGTATTCGCTACTAAAGCGGATGGATCGCTTCGTCTGTGCGTATATTATCGTGAGTTAAACAAGCTGACAAAGAAGAATAGGCACCCACTACCAAGAATCGACGATTTGTTTGACCAGCTTGTGGGAGCATCTGTTTTATCTCAACTCGATCTAGCCACAGGATTTCATCAGCTTAGAGTGGCTGAGGATAGCATTGACAAAACTGCGTTTAGGACTCCAGATGGGTTCTTCGAATGGCTCGTCATGCCGTTTGGGTTAACGAATGCACCCGCATACTTAGTGGATTTGATGAGTAGGGTGTTTCGGGAGTTCCTTAACAAGTTTGTGGTAGTTTTCGTGGATGATATTTTGATCTTCTCAAAAGATGAAGAAGAGCATGCTAGACATCTCAAGGAAGTCATGGAAACACTTAGAGCACACCAGTTAAAAGCTAAGTTCTCCAAATGCCATTTTTGGAGGAAGGAAGTTCGGTTCCTTGGACATGTAGTTTCTAAGCAAGGCATAGCCGTGGACCTCGAAGGTAGTTGCGGTACAGGACTGGAAAATTCCTAAGAATGCAACGGAGGTGAGGAGCTTTCTCGGTTTGGCGGGCTACTACAGGAAGTTCATTAAGGACTTCGCTAAGATTTCAGCCCCTCTTACTAAGTTAACAAAGAAGAACCTAGCTTTTGCATGGGACATAGAATGTGACGATGCTTTTCATAGACTTAAGAGAGCCCTCACCACAACTCCAGTTTTGGCATTACCCGAGGGAGGTAAGATGTTTACCGTGTACACAGATGCGTGCGACACAGGATTAGGCGTTGTCCTAATGCAAGATGGAAGAGTAATATGCTACGGGGGCAGACAACTTAAAGTTCATGAGAAAAACTATCCCACGCATGACTTGGAGTTGGCCGCGATTGTTTTTGCACTTAAAGCTTGGCGCCATTATCTTCTAGGGGAGAGGTTCGAGCTGTATACCGACCACAAATCGCCTAAGTACCTCTTCTCACAGAAAGATTTGAATATGAGACAACAGCGGTGGATGGAGTTCTTGGCATCATATGACTTCGATATAGCTTATACCCTTGGCAAGGGTAATGTGGTGGCGGACGTGCTAAGTAGAAAAAGGTTGACTTTGAGCCCCTTGTTTGTTGAAAGGAAAAGCCTTGAGTTTATAGCAACCTTTGATTTTACACCTGCTGTTGAGTCATTGACTGCTACGTTAGCATCTCTTGAGTTAAGACCTACACTTCTAGATCAAGTAGGGACTTCACAGAAGGAAGACCCACAGATAGTCGAAATCATGGACAAGCTGATTAGTGGTGAGACGTCAAGTCACCTCAGTAGGTATGCCATAGATGACAAGGGATGGCTAAGGCGCGATGGAAGGCTATGTGTCCCACAAATGGGAGACCTAGTAAGGAAAGTTCTCGAAGAGGCGCACCACTCGAAGATGACTATACATCCCGGAGGGATAAGATGTACAGGGATATGAAGCGCATTTTCTTTTGGGCTGGAATGAAAAAGGACGTGGCAGAGTTCGTTTCGAAGTGCATGGTGTGCCAACAAGTAAAGGCCGAGTCAAAGAAGCCCGGTGGGCTATTACATCCTTTGGAGGTTCCCTAATGGAAATGGGAGAGTATCTAGATGGATTTCGTGGATGGACTGCCTAGGTCAAGGAAGGGAAAATACTAGCATATGGGTCATAGTTGATAGACTCATGAAAAGTGCTCACTTCATTCCGGTGAAAAGCAAGAGGACCGCATCATGGCTAGCGTCTATTTACCTTCGAGAAGTAGTACGGTTGCACGGGTTCCTTCTAGTATAGTTAGCGATTGTGACCCGATTTTCACTAGCCAGTTTTGGAATAGTCTGCAAGAAGCAATGGGTACACGACTGAGTTTAAGCACGGCCTATCACCCACAGATGGATGGACAAACCGAAAGGGTAAATAGGGTACTAGAAGATCTCCTGAGGCTATGAATTCTTGACTTTGCCGGCACTTGGGAAGAACATCTTCCTCTCGTGGAGTTTGCGTATAATAATAGTTACCAAGCTAGCATCGGAATGGCACCATTTGAAGCCCTGTATGGAAGACCATGCAAATCGCCAACTTGTTGGTGGGAGACGACAAAAAGGCTTATACTTGGCCCTGACATGATAAGAGACACTTCTGAGAAGGTTGAGTTGATAAGAAGACGGATGAAAACGGCCCAAGATAGAAAGAAATCTTATGCCTACAAGAGAAGGACAGACCTAGAGTTCGAAGTCGGAGATATGGTCTTTATAAAAGTTTCTCCGTTACGCAATGTAGTTCGTTTTAGAGCAGTTGGAAAACTAGCACCAAGGTTCGTAGGACCGTTCCCTATCACTGAGAGGATTGGACGGATGGCCTATAAGGTAGACTTACCCGAGAAGTTAACTGGAGTACACAATGTCTTTCACGTCTCGCATCTCCGAAAGTGCTTGCATGAGTCGACCGAACTGGTTGAGCCAAGCATCCTTGAAGACGTGGAAGTGGAAAAAGAAGCAACAATGAGGCGAGTTCCGATTCGTATCTTAGGAACGGAGATTAAGAAGCTAAGGAATCGAGAAGTCAAGCTAGTTAAAGTGCAGTGGAGTGAAGCCCAAGAAGACGCAACTTGGGAAACCGAAGAGAAGATACGTGCGCTTTACCCATTTCTTTTTGAGGGTACATTCTATATCTCTTTTTCCTATAAACTTGAAAGCCTTTTTCGTATCATGCTTCTACTACCTACGTTTGTCTTGTTATCTTCTTGATCTTATCTTGAGAACCTTAGGTAGAACCATATGGATGTAAACATGTGATTGAAACATGTTATGGTTGATGTTTGCAAATGGTTGCAAGTGATTGCTAGTGGATGCATGACACACATTAGGCACTAGATCGGCTCAGTCACATTTTCATGTTACATATGCATGAGTGCTTATACTTGTACATGGATGGAACTTGTTATGCTATCACTTGGATGTTGCATATGAATGAATGTTTGTGCACTCATGTAGAGATTATAAACTATGTTAGGAATTTTCATACATGTTGGATTCATTACACTAACATATTTTGCATTAAGGAGGTTTACTGAATCAGTAACCGCCTGATCTTTTGCATTAGATAAGTACATATACACACACTTTCTGCATATGTTCATACAGCACTAGAAATCTTTTAAGGACAATGGTTGCCTGTGGATGATGCTTTGAGTAGATGGATGATTGGATGGTAGGATATATTATTTCTAACTTAGAGATTTCGGGGACGAAATCCTTTAAGGAGGGGAGAATGTAACAACCCGTATTTTTATAACGTGTAATAACCATAAATCAAGGCAGAATTAATTTTTAAAATAAGAATCAAGGGAAACGGGTTACGCCATCGCGTTCGTCTTGAAATTCTTCTTGGAAACGAGTCCGAGTTTTCGAAAATCGGAGTCTGTATGACCAAGTTATGACCTTTCGAAGTTTTCAGAAGTTTTCAAGTTCAAAACAACTCAGAATTCGAATTCAAATTTCGAAATTCAAACCTCAGAATGGACTGGGCAGGAAATTTCCCGCCCAGGACCAGGTCGACCTGGGTGTCGACTATGTAGTCGACCTGCCCAGGACTAGGTCGACCATAGTGTCGACCTGGTGGCCGAGCCCACTTTTGAAGCTGGATTCACTTTGATGTTTCTGGCCTCGTTTCTGTCTACATTCGTTGACTGACCCTATATAAACAGCCCCTAACACTAGTCTCTCTACACAAAATTCTCTCTGACCTTATGCTGCTCTCGTTCTGGATGAAAAGTTAGAGAAAGGGACTACTTCTTCTACGTCGAAACTACGTTAAGAGAATTGCTGATTTGGGGATTTCTGTTAGGACTTGACTAAGCATATAAAGATTCAACATCGACTTTCTTTTTCTAATTCTCGAACCACGATCTGTAATCCCCAGTTACTTTTAGATTTAAACTGTAAATGTAATATGAATATGTTGTAAATTGAAATTGGACCTGTGTATGATGACTGTTTTACATCCATGCTTGTTCATCTTGGATCTTGACTTTTAAGTATATTACTATGACATTGATTTGGGGCCTATTCATGTTGTAAATCAAAAAGAAAAACCCCTCATATTATCATGTTGAATCTGCTATTAGTCACAAGTTTATGACTATCACCTTATGTCAATCGTTACCATGACTATGCTATCACCTTATGACAACTGTTATCTTTACGAGTACCTTATTTTGCTAGATTTGGAATCTTTATGTTTGAGGCCAATATTCCATATGCCAGTAATGTTATAATCATTTATCTTAAGTCATACCATGCTATGCTAGTAATCACTTTTTCCACCTTATACCCGTCCCTTTTTATGTTATTCCCTAATTAGATTTATTTGTATCGATTCGAGCTTACATGCGATGGGAATACGATTTGGGTAGACTAGGTAAAACATGAATTGGCTTTGAACTTGAACATGAACGTTGTTATAACTTGAACCTGGATATGGACATGAACTTGACACGATTTGACATGAAACATGACCTGAAAACTTGACATGAATTTAGACTCGAAAACTTGAATCTGGACATGACACTTAGATAAACTTGAAAATGGCCAACTCGAGGTTGGGTTGAGTTTGCAGTGTAAATCTGCCCGAAACCGCCCGGCAAATCCAGTGACTGCAAACCATAGGATCCAATGTGGGTAGTTGGTCATATTGCACGCAAAACCCAAGATTATACTATGTTGTGTTGTAAATCTGCCCGGAACCGCCCTGCAAATCCAGTGACCACAACAATTAGTCTAATGTGAGAGGTTGGGGTGCATCAATGAATTAATGCCACATGATAAGGTTAAGTCATGAACCACTTGAATATACTTAACCAACTTGACACAATGATTTGATAGGGTTAAGTCATGAACCGCTTGAACACACTTAACCAACTTGGTACATGATTTGGATAGGGTTAATTCACGAATTTGAGTGACAACACTTAACCCATTAGAAACCCTAGTTACGCGGTCCTTTTCAGCAGTAACCCACTTAGATGTATCACGATACCCTGGGGCCAGGCAGGGTAGGGCACGATTACTGGGCTAATTGTAAGCGACCAGAACGACGGCTGAGTAGGTGCGCAATTGTAGGTTCAGGCAGACTATGGTCGTGCATGTAGTCCGGAGTTGAAAAAGCAGGCATTGGGCACCCGTAGGTTTACACTATGCGTGCTTGATTCGTGTCGGTGGTTGGCACTATAGGGTTTGATACACCCTATGGTGGGCCTAGCACAGGTAACTACATTTCAGGTTAGGGCCGTATGACACAGACACATGACGAGCTAGAACTTGTAGGGAGCCGATCGATTAGTAGATCGTACCGTAGGACCCCGTAATGGGTCACTTCATGATACTGGGCCAAGGGATCATTTCATGATTAATACTTGACATGGGTTAGAACACTAATACAGTTGGTGCAGCGAACCTTGAATATGCGATGCTAAACTTGACTTATCTTGTTATCTTAATTGTCATACCAGTCCTGTTATCATCCTTATGTTTAATTCCAGTTTTCACATGTCATACTACCTTTACTAGTTTTTATACTGAAAGTCACTAGGGCTACCAGTCTTATGACTGACCCTTTTCCTTTCACCTCTTTTTCTTTCGTTTTCCCCTCTAGGTTCTCGGGGAAGAAACACTAGCTCTTAGCTTGGATTTAGCTTGCTTTCTGACAGCTCATGTACGGTTTGGTCTTGAGCTATGCTATGGCTGCTTCTGCTAGTTATGGGGAATAATTTACTTTTGTTATCTTAAGTTTATGCTTCTTTATTTGGAACTTGATGTAATGGAATAATTTGTACCTTGGATATATGGGGTTTTGACTCTTTTCTTGAAAGTAATAATAATTTGGTTTTTAATTTCTACCACTGCTTTATTTATGTTCTGCCTTGTGATATCTCTGTGTATGTTTACCTAGATAATACTCCACCAAAACTAGTGCATTCCCTTTTGTGAGTGACCCTAGCGGAGGTGGGGTGTTACATTCACTGTTATTCATGATCATTTGTTTTAGATTTTTGTTTGTTTGAGATCATTTGAAATTTATGATATGTTGAATCTCACACACCTCTCAGATTTGAAACTATTAATTCTGTGTGATTGATTCAGTGTATCTTATGATCTACATCCATTCAAGTGATTTCAAATAAATAATTCTTGTTTTTGGATCATGAATATGTCTTCAAACTTGATGTAAATATTCTGAAAAATTCCTTGTGCTTGTCAGAAATAATATGGAAAATTCCTTTGAAAATCCAGTCTTGAAACTTACTGTTATTTCATGATTATTTGATTTGAATATCTGTTTTGTTTAAAATCATTTGAAATTATTAATTTATTGAATCACACACATATCTCGAATAAAAAATTTACAATCTGGTGTGATTGATTCATTAAATTCTGATATTTTCATATTCCTTCAAATGATTTAAAATAAACGGTATGTTTAATCTTGGATCATGGAATATATCTTGTGACCATCAGAAATGTCTACTGACAAGTCTGTTGTTCTATTGGTTTCTGTGCTGCTCTGATATTGTCTTTGAAAAATGTTTTCAAATAACTGCCTGTTTTGTGATCGCTGCTCTGATAAATGAAATATTGTGCCTAATTTGTTATCTGCTCTGCTTGGGCTTTAAATTTCTGATGTTTGTGATATCTTGGTTTGACTCCAGTGTCGTCTTATAATCCTCATTAATAGAGACACCCATTGGTATCGGTAGTGCTGAATTTTTTTGTATATATTTTTTCAATCCCTCTTGCTTTGTATTGATCTCCATATCCCTCTTGTAGTTGATTTTCAATTTTAAAATTATTTATTGATTATTCATTCAGAAATTGAAATCAATATCCAAATTGAACTGTACTTATAATTCATCAAAATTATTATCAGATTTTGAAATTGTGATGAATCGTGACTGCAGTATATTTCACAACAAGAGGAGATTTTATTTGGATTTTCATGATGGTTGAACAGTTATTATAATATCTTTGAATTAGAAATTATTTCATGACCAGCTCCTTTATCTATCATCTTTCTTCCATCCATGATAATTTTATACTAATGTGGAGAGTTAATATGTTTTAAAATCTTTTTTGAATAAACAGTAGAAATATTTGTGATAGAAATGGGATTATGTTATTATTCAGAATTAGTGATAATTGAAAATTTTCAATGATCCCAGTACAGTCGAGCATATTTCATAATATAATTAATTTTGAAATTTATTTCACAGTCCATTTCTGTACCTACCCCATTTTTCTATCATTCATATATTGGTTTTATATACTAAGGTTTTTTTCCTTTAAATGCTGAAAATAATAAATATAATTAATATATAAGTGTGTCTCTAACCTCATTTAAAAATCCAAGCTCTGGTCATGCATGGTTATGAGACAACTTATAATTTAAGCTGTGACTGACCTCATTTAAAAATCCAAGCTCTGGTTATGCATGGTCAGCATGCTCTTAAATAAAATAAAAAGAAAAAGGAAAAATGTATCATTAATAAAAATTTATATGAAATTCTCCTTGGTATGTAAAAACAAGTCTATCAATCCATATTCTAATTTGTGAAATGTGTTGAAATCTTATGACGTATTATGATTTGTTGGTTGATAGCTATTGGGATTTGAGAATATTTGACTTTGTCACTTAAATTGAATTATTAACTGTAGTCCAAATCCATCACTGTTTTTTTTTGTGCCTTATCTTTATAAAAAAAATCTTTGGAAAATAATTGAGATTCATATTCTTTAAACTCTCTCCATTTTTATATAATATTCATCGTAAATCCGTCATTCTCTAAAATGTGAAATATGCCACCAGTTCTTAGTTTATTATGATTTTTGTTTGACTGATTGAGATTTTTGATGACCGTTCTTCCTCTTAAGCTAAAATTATATTTTTAGTCATTTTTCATCTATATTTTAATTCTGTATCCTTTTGATGATAATAGAAGCGGGGAGAATGGGTTAAGATTTTGATTTATGTGTGAATATTTTATAAATATTTTCAATTTTGAAAATACATTATTATTCATTCATTTCACTCATTTACAGCCATATGGGGAGCTAATAAATAGGGGGAGTTCAATATTCACTGTCAGTCACATTTATTGTGCTCAAAATATTTTATTTGTTTGTCATCATCAAAAGGGGGAGATTGTTATATATAACGTAGTTGTATACACAATTATGTGATTCTTGTTTGATGATAACAACCAAATAAATATTATTTTAAATGTGTTTGTTACTGTACTGTTCTATATATACATTACAGATAGGAATATAATATTTATATTTAAATAGAATACGATTGTATAGACATTCATATATTTATACAGTATTGTATTTAAATATAATATTATATTTAAAATACTCAAACAGTACAACTATTTATAACTTCACTATTTAATCATTCACTTCATATTGTACTTGTACATAAATAAGAATATGATAGACAAATTTGTTTAACAACAATAAAATAATTTTTTATTTCTAACAAATTTGCTTATTACAAATATCAGTACAATTCATATATACAATTTCATTTACACATTTTCGAATACACTGACATACTGACACTGTTTCATTCACTGTCTTCAGTCTTTTGTCTTCACAGCTCTCTGTCAGTCCAGTCATCATCTTCTTACCTGTCACATGAAACAGAAACACAAAATACACTGCAATAAAAATAAAACTGAATACATGTGTATATAATTTTTATTTTTAAAATTTTATTTGCCTCATATTTCTGGTGTGTTTCTCATCATTTTTCATGACTTGATCTGATCTGTGTCTAGTCAGTTTGTATATGTATAGTACAGGGACGGGACATCTTGTCTGATGGTTGCATGTACACACGTGTATAAATATACACGTGTGCACTACCTCGCCAATCAGCGAGCAACTGAGGAGTAGCCACGTGGACCATCTCGACTCAGTGCACATGAAAACAACAAAGTCAAAGTCAACGGCAATGGTTCACATGGTGAAGCATGGTCAACAAGCATAGCACATGTTTCAAATGACAAGTCAAGCAATTAAAACAACATGGTTTAACTCATTGTGAAGTCAAATGATCGAGTCAACATATACCAACGCAACTGTATAAGGCAGTGGACAAATTCATTTCAGCATGTACATGGTAACAGCAAAAACAGTGGGGCCAAGTTTAGCACAGCACAACAATACAAGAATGAAACACCATGTGTACAGAAGTGAATGTGCAAATGCACATATTCATGGTTCAGCTGAATTGTGCAATGTAGCATCAAAGCCAGTCTTGCAAATGGCAAGTGCTCGAAAGCAACATACAAGAATTCAGGGTTAAAATATGGTGCCAACAATACAGCACATACAAGAATCAACATCAAGATTGGTTTATACAAACAAAATGGTGCAAGAGTGATCGAGCTACAAATGGGTAAACACAACATACATGGCTCAGCATGGTGTATGGTCAACAAAATGGCACAAGTGAGCCTGAGGTCAAGCACACGTGGAACACAAACAAGTTCAGTTAATATTCAAGAGCAACATACAAGGACAGTTTAAAACAGTATGGCAGTATATACAGTAAAATGTTTCAAGTGAACAAGCTCATGCATGGTGCAACTCAGGTCGAGGAACTCAAGAAGCATGAGAGCTACAAATGTCAATGAAGCAGCATGTTCAAGTTTATGGGGCAAGTTTGTTTTTAAAAAGAGCAAGAAGTTTTTTTTTAAATAAGTGTTTCAATTTTGGCAAGAGATCTCATTTCGTTCAGGAAATTAGCAAAAAGATTCCAGAAATTCTGTGATCGTTTTTGGGAAGTTTTATAATCAGTTTAAATGGCAAGAAATCGAGATTTTTTATGGCAGCATTAATTCATGCCAAAACTGTGAGATGTATTTGCCAAGAACACAACAGAGAAATCAAAGGCAACTAATCTTTCCAAGAATCCAAATCATTGTTGTTTCAATCAATAAAGCAGTGCAGCAATCATACAAAGAGAAAATGGAATTTCTAAAACATATTAATTAAATGCTTCTGACAAGTTTTTCAATTCTCTGAATTCAAATATTGTCTTTCCAAATTCACAAGAGTTCAATTTCAAGTCCAGGTTATTATTCAAAGCCAATGATTTTCAAAAGGGGAAATTGCAAATCTATTTCCAGAAATGCTCAAGCAATCAAAGTCATTATTTGGCATGATTTAAAACTGTTTTCACAAATTCAGAGATTCATTGAAGACTAGATACATGACTAGATTTATCAAGTTTTTTTTTTCACATATGATTCAATCGAAGTTCAAGGGGCCACGAACGTTTCAGGAAAGTTCATCACAACAAAACAGGAAAGTTATTAAAGCCAAGGAACCAAAATTCAAATTCAACCGAGAATAAACACGAGCAAAAATCGGTCAAGGCACTTTAACGAAATCAGAGAAATTATAGGGTTTGTAATCCCTATTTAGACACCTATCATCACTAGCAAATAGTGGCATCGAAAACCAAGCATCACAAATTTCAAGCAAAGATTCAAAATCAATTTTTACTTACAGTTTCGATCGCTAGACAGAGAGACTAAATCGAACGACGAAAGAGCATCAAATTCGAGCACCAGAGATTAATTCCAGAACCTAATTTCAACAATCAAACAACTGTGTCGCGATTTGGATTTGAAAGAAACCCTAGTCGCCCAATTGAAGCTGCCATTTGTATTTCTCCAGAGACCAAAGGATCGGGGCAAAAGGAAATAAAAGATGGGTCGGCCTACTCTATGTTTGGCCAAGTGTTTTGAGTGAAAAGGGTATGACCCTTTTATTACTAAACTCCTTTATTTTCCTTTAGGGTTTCATTTGTTTAATTCATTTTGTATTTTATTTTTGTTTTGTAAACCGTCTCAAACAGTTTCTAGAATTCTGTAAAAATTTAGGAGAAACCATTTAGATGTTTAACTGGTAGTTTTACTAGAGTCTGTAAAATCTAGGGTTACGGATTACGGGTTTGTAATTCGGGAAAATCTGGTTGAGTGGATATCGACCAGTCTAGGGTTTTGAGCATAGGGTGAGAATAGGAGCGAGAGTCGCAAGTGTACATGGTCTTGTATGCGGGATCTGTTCTATCACCTAGTAGAAACCTTAGAAATGCAGCAGTAGGCAGGATTTTGCCGAAGCTGGGTATCTTTGTGTGTTATTTCCTTTCTGCTACATTCTGTTAACTGTTTATTATTTAATATCCCATTAGACTTTAACTCAGCGAAAAACTGTGATAAACCCTATTCACCCCCCCTTTAGGGTAAATCTAGATCCAACACTATGCGTATGCCACAATTCTCAAGGAGAATTATTCTTCAGTAGGAGACCCGGTCCGGTCGTCTACAACTACTTTTTGGGATCAGATGACATGTGGCCGACCCCGGATAGGATGCATGCCACATAGCATTCCGATCGACCAGCCTACTTGCATACAAATACACCTTTTCCTGAAATGGAAAAGGGGGATTCTCTATTCTTAAATTTGATGGTTGGCATTCTAAAGAAAGCCCATCATACACTCCAAGAAAATCACATTGTAACACAGGGATTTTGTGTACAAACCACTTCTTTCTCTACTTTCTTCCAATCAAAGTAATTGTAACCTGTAATCGACAGTAAAAACATGGATTATAAAGTGGACATAGGCTTGATTGAAGCCGAATCACTCTAAAAATTGTGTTGTGCTCCCTATCTTTATTTATTTTCTTGTATTCTATGATTGTGATCCTATGTGGTTTAAGCACTTTGGTGGTTGACTATTAATAGGCCAATTTTTGACGTCAACACTTTGGCACGCTAGGAAGGGGAGAAGCCTATGACAATTTCTAAGCTTGAGGATTTGATAGAGCTCATTGAAGGTACAATGGTAAAGAGGAAGAAGGATATAACATCTTCCTAGGCTCACCGTAAACCCAGCAGATGCAGCAGCGGAGGCAAGCATGGAGGCTTCCTCCCATGAAGAACTGTCCCGATACTTAACTAAGGACGGGATGGATAGAGTTCTAACTAAACTCAGAGCTCAGGTAGCACATCAGAATGGACTCCTCAAACAACAACAGGTGATGATGAACAACTTCTTCACTCAGATGGAAGGAAGGCCAAGCAACCCAGCATCACTTCCTGCACCAATCGAAACTGAGGAAACAATTAACCTTCAGGTTGATGAAATCCAAGCCTAGATCGGTCTACCGCTCTATCTCCACCTGGTTCAACTTCACTTCCCGATCGACCAAATCTTAGGTCCGATCAGTCAGTGCAACCCTGGGGTCGACCAGAGCAGGTTTCGATGCAACCTCTGGTTCGGTCTGATATCTTACGCAAATTGGAATTTTGCAAACTCCCACACAGTCTTTCCAGCATGTCGATCCAAGAAGGGCTAGGGGCAACAACTTTCTATCTCACCAAGACCACTCTACCATACTAGCTCCTAATGCGACGGAAGGAACCACTACTGTAAACTAATCTGATATCGCCACAGGCGGAGGAAATGTCGAACCCCGAGTTGATAACGCATACCCTGGTCGCTCCAATCCTACCAGCATGGAGATGGTTCGATCCAATACACATGCCGACCGAGGGGTTTCGATCACTTCCGAACCAACAATCGAGACTGGGATTCTCACCAATGTCCCCGATGCCGAAATGGATTCGTGGCAGCATCTTCTCGGGGATGGAACTCATATTGCTAGCATCATTAAGCACTTCACCAGAGGCATCTCCTCTTAGCAAGACATGGATAAAATTCATCGTAGTCCTTTCACACGAGAAATTAGGAACTCCCATAATCCATCAGATTTCAAGTTTCCAATCTTAGAACCCTGCAATGTAAGGACAGATTCCATAATACTTCTCATGCGCTACATGCATCACATGGAAGTATTATCAACATCGGTCATTGTCATGGCCAAGTGCATCCCTCTCTTCCTAGCCGATATTGCTGGTATGTGGTTTCGACAGCTAACAACCAAATCGATCAGCAGCTGAAATATGTTAATCACTCGCCACATTGAACAGTTCAGAGTTCACATATCCTGACCAAAAAGCGTTATGTTCCTCACATCCATTAAACAGCGGCCCGGCGATACCCTATGCTCCTTCTTAGAAGATTAAACGCGGTTGTAGCATCGGTCGATCGATCCAAGCCATTGATGGTGCTTATGACCGCCATGGAAGGCGTATTGGATAGAATAGATTTCAAGATTTCCCTTACTAGGGATCCCCTCAAGGATATTGGAGACTTCTACTCTGAAGCAGACTGATTCCTCCGGCAAGAGGATGCTAACATCAAAACGGAAAATCTTGACTTACTTGCTACGAAGGCTAGAGGACCATCCACTGCTGTCCAATACAAAGGAAAGAGGAAAGCCTAAGAAAAGAATGACAGGAATGTACGGATCAAAAGTGAGCCCAAATATGATCAATACACCGAGCTCAGTTCCGCACTATTGGATATATACCTCGATGTACAACTCTTTATTTTCCCAAGCCTCCCAGGAGGGAGCCGACCCAAAGAGAACACGAATCAGAAAAGCACTGCATGTTTCATGATATGGAAGCTTATGGCATCAATGATTGCAAACAATTAAGTGATCTCATCGAGGAAAAGGTTAAATGTGGAGAGCAACCCGAGTATATCAAGAAATCACTGGCATCCTCACCTCTACTGCTACCCTCCCATGCTTCTTAGAATGGTTCCCACACTCCTCGGAATGGGAAGGACCCAGAGCCGAGCACTGGTGGCATCATCATCAGTTGATATGGATTAGATCACTCTGAACCTACCACGTCTCTTAGGATATAAGAAATATACCACTTTTTTAGATTTTTTTAATTATTTTCAATGGCTGTGTTGGCTTAGGCATATACAGGAGTTAGGCTTTAACTCTCGGACATGTTGTATCCTCCATAACATAATTACTCTATGAATAAAACAGTGAGGTTGAAGTACATACGTACGGGATTAGGATGTAATCCCAAGGCTTGCTCTGGATTCAACCATGAACCGATCGTGATTTGTATTGGAGTATATCTGAAGAGCTGGTACTGGATAGGAGTGCATGGAAGATGGCAATCCATGTACCAGAACCTTAGGGTCTTTTTAAACTATTTTAGACTTCATTTCACTTTTATTGAACCTTTTTACTTTTTTATTACTATTTTAGACTTTATTTCACTTTTATTGAACCTTTTTACTTATTATTATTATTTTAAAAAAACCTTTATCAAACGACTTTTTATTTGTTTGGTTATTTTAAACCCTTTTTAAATATATATTATTATCATTATTGTTTATTTTATTTTTGGTTTACATATCTAGCTAGCCCCAACTTATTTGGGATATATGGCTTTGTTATTGATGTTGTAATAAAGTTTTATTTCTCAAGCATGGATTATGTTTGACGAGCATAAGTATCTAGCAAGGATGTGGCTGGATCCTCAATACAAAATTGGGTATGACTCATACTCGTCCCTAAGGTATGGTCGATACCTAGATACACAACTCACTTGTCACGACACGACAAACAAAAATTTCCTCTATAAAAGGGGCATGGTTTATGCTCCACTATGTGGTATGGATTATACCACGAGTATGGTTTATACTTGTTCCTCCATTAGGGGTATGGTTAATACCCATGTTTAAACTTTACTTGTCGGGATATTGCAAGCTCGGCTCCTTTTCCAAATGCGTATGGATTATACTCGAACTAGATTTCCAAGTATGGATTATACTTAGGCAATTCCCACTACCCTACCAGGATGTGGCAGAAGATACTATTAACATCTGAGTAGGGCTTATACTCAATGTGATGGCCCGCTCCGCACCAGCCGACATTTCCAATGAAAGTGCGTTGTGCCAATGCCCGACTAGCACGGGATAGTCGCCAAAGAAAGGAATTTGAAAGGAATCTGTAGAATGTCTCACAGCGCATGGAATAAAATATAATAATAACATAACTTTGACATAAAACAAGTGAGATGGTGCATAAGCTGAAAACTAAACCATCATAGCAGTGGAAATTCCCAAAATACAGCTTATCACCCAAACCAACATTATTACAACTTTGAAATACAGTCTCTAAAGCAAAAAGAAAGAGGAACACTACTAATGCCTAAAGTAGTGACTAGCAACAACACAGGGAGATTATATATATATCATACGTGGAAGCCTCCTGCTCGTCTCCGGTACAGCTACTCGTGCATAATCACCTGACCTGTCTCCAGCCTGCCCGTTTAAGAGTACCCAGAGTAATAAGAAGAGACATAAAACCCTGGGTCAGACAAAAGTCTGGTATGAGCGATAAGCAGCAAAACAGAACAATAATAGGTATACTAAACCATACCTGAACCTGCAACCAAAGAGTCAACACAACAAGATGTACAATACTCTAAGGTAACACTACCATAAAGTGTCAAGATAACGGGGGAGGGGGTGTGCATGTCATAGTGATGGCAAACAATCAAGCATAGCAACCATCCTCAGATCTCTCACTCAGTGCGTAAAGTATATGGTATCCACCGCTTTGATCACCCAATTCTTTGTTACGATCACTCTGCCCCATGGAGTCAAGATGGCTCCACTGCACTGATCCATAACCACTAACACTTTGCTATGTCCACTCTACCCCATGGAGTCATAACAACTCCATTGCACTGGCTCATAGCCTTACTACGATCATTTTGCCCCATGAAGTCATGACAACTTCACTGCACTGATCCATAACCAATATCTGTCTCTCAGTTGTGAATCAAAGCTATAGACCTCGATAACCCCTTAGCACATGTCCCGCAGCAAAGCCCAACTCATGAAGTTAACTCGTTGGTTCCCAACTAGATCCTGAGTTCTACTTCCTATTTGGACTACCTTTGCATCTCGGGTTTTTGGTCTCCTTTGGATCGGTTCGTGATACACCTCGTGAGTCTCTCATCAGGTCGTGGCAGTTCGTGAGTCCCCCATTCGGGTCGTAGAAAGGCGGTTCCACCACGGTTCTTGTTCGTACGGTTCGTGAATGGTATCATCTTGCGGTTCGAGTGCTTCGCGGCTCGTGACTCCTGCTCATAGCCATCGGTTCGGGTTCGTGAGCCCTGGCATCGGTTCGGTTTGTGCTCCCCATGTCATGATACCAAATTCATGAGCGGGTCAGTTTGGAGGAGATGAGGCAGATCGGTTCGTGTCTTCAACTCCGGGCCGTGATGCATGCTCCACGAGCGGGTCGGTTCGTCACCCACCGATCCAATCTGGTTCGGGTCAAAATCCTGCACTGTTTCCTGCAACTTTTCCAGCAACTGTTTACGCCATACGACCGCATTTTCAACCATTCTAACTGTTCTAAGCAATCATGAATCTTACCAAACAGTCATAGCAACGTATAATATCAACCATAAACACCAAAATGATAAATAACCATGTCAAAATGGATCGAACATACCCAAAACCCATATTTCCCCCTTAATCATGCTTAACCACAACTAATGATAGGATTAGTAAAACATATCCAAATTAACCCAATTTATAACAGAGGCTTAAAATAATATTTAAGAATTTCTAAACATTTTTCCAGAATTTAATAATGTATAACTTCGTTAATTAGCTCTAATCACCCCTAATTAGCCGTAATTAGTGAAAAATAATGCAAATCACTCACCTTAGCCACAAATAAAATATCAAAACTGAAAACTCCACTGTTTGGGTCGAATTCTAATGCCTAGCAGCAGCTCCAACTCTGATTTGGTGTCATTTCTCCTTGATTTGACGTAGATTAGCTTAATCCTTGATTAGAGAGCGATTTGGGATGAAATTAGAAGGTGAAGGTTATTGTTAGGGTTTCTAAGAGGTAAATGGCAGCTAGAAAACTGAAATAGAATGAAAACCTAACTCATTTCATCCTTCCCATAACCCTAATCCCGAAATGGATTATGGGGCCATTTGCTGATTACCCTAATCAGCCCACTTAAGTAGTTTTTCACCTTCTAAACCTTGTTTCAGCCATATCTCCCAAACGGTGAGTCCGTTTGGCTAATGTGACCATCTACGGAAATGTAAACCATCATCCGAATCCATTGGAAGTTGTTTTAGGTTAAAGCTCCTTATCAATCAAAAGTTATGGCCGAAACAAGATCAACTAGGGGCAAAACGGTCATTTAAAAATCGGCAAAAATCGTGAACATGGGAAATGACCCCAATAGTCGTTCCCGAAAGTTACACGACTATATAACCTCATATGAAAAAGATAAATATTCTATGATCCTTCGATATAAAGAATGCGGGTCGTTACACTCTTCCCCCTTAAGAAATTTCACCCTTGAAATTCCTTAACCAAAACATACAAAGGTGTTCTGCATGCCTATCAGTCATTCACAACAATCAAACATACGTAACAACATAACAAGCCTATCCTAGCATGCGTTATACTAACGAGGGAGTACTATATCGATATAAAGACCTTACCAGGCAAAGAGTTCTGGATACGTCTCCTTAATGTTCTCCTTTGTCTCCCAAGTACAGTCATTCTCATCCCCGCCCCACAGAACCCTGACTAGATTCACCACTTTCCTTCAAGGTTTCTTCGTATCGTGCTCAACAATACGAATCGGCTTGCGGTTCCCAACCGCCTCGGGTTCTACTTCGATATCATCCAACTGATCAGGTGAAATGGCCACATCGAGGTCGTGCACGAATTTCCTTAACTGGGAAACCTGAAATACGTTATGAACTCCCGCCATCTTGTCCGGCAACTCAATTTTATATGCCAAACTCCCAACTTGCTCGAGAACTAGGAATGGGCCAATAAATCTTGGTGCTAACTTGCCTCTCCTGCCAAATCGAATCACACTCTTTAATGGAGAAATCTTGACAAACACCAAGTCGCCAATGGAGAATTTTAGATCTCTTCCCCTCTTATCAGCATAACTCTTCTGCCTATCTTGAGCAGCCTTCATTCGCTGTTGGATAACCCTGATCCTCTCTGAAGTTTCTCTTATCACATCTGGCCCAAGCACAAACTTCTCACCAGTTTCTAACCAGCATGATGGTGAGTTGCACGGTCTTCCGTACAAAGCTTCAAATGGAGCCATACCAATACTGGATTGATAACTATTATTATATGCGAACTCCACTAGATGTAAATGGCCATCCCATGATTTGCCAAAATCCAGTATACAAGCTCTCAAGAGGTCTTCTAATACACGATTCACGCTCTCCGTCTGACCATTGGTTTAAGGATGATATGCGGTACTGAGATGTAATTCTGACCCTAAAGCCTCTTGTAAGCTCTTCCAAAACCCACTAGTAAACAACAGATCTCAGTCGCTCACAATGCCTTTGGGTACTCCATGAAATCTCACTACCCACTTCATATACAGTTCTACTAACTTAGCTGCTATTCTATTCGACTTGACGAGTATAAACCTTGCACTCTTGGTTAATCGGTCCACAATCACCCAGATACTATCATGGCCCGATCTAGTCCTTGGTAACCCATCAATGAAATCCACTGAGACTTATTCCCATTTCCATTCTGGAATTTCCAATGGTTGCAGCAAACCACTAGGCTTCTTTTGCTCGGCTTTAACTAGTTGACAATTCATGCATTTGGATATAAACTTCCCAACGTCTCTTTTCATTCCTTTCCAGTAGTAGGTCTGCTTCATGTCTCGATACATTTTGTTAGCACCGGGATGTATAATTAGTTTTGAGTGACGACATTCTCTAAGCACTTCATCTCTCAATCTATTGACATTGGGTATAACCAGTCTTCCATTCTTTCTAAGCCATCCATCTTGATCAAGCCCATACTTGTTCGTCTCCTCGTCGATTCCCATTTCTAACTTGGAGATGGTTTTCTAATAGACTAGGATCGTTCCTCTGACTAGAACCAATCCGCTCAATTAAAGTGGGTATGATCGTCAAACTTGCTAACATCTCTGGATCCAATTCACACTTTGGTCTGAAATCATACCCAGCAATGTACTCCAGTTGCTTCCATTCAAGAAACATAGCCCCTAAACTGGCATGTCTTCTACTCAATGCATCAGCTACCGCATTGTGCTTTCCTGGTGTATATGCGATATCGAAATCATAGGAAGCCAAGAATTCTAACCATCTCTGCTGTCAGAGATTTAGATCCTTCTGAGAGAAGAGATACTTTAACGATTTATGATAGGTAAACAACTCGAATCTTTCTCCCAAGAGATAATGTCTCCACATCTTCAACGCGAACACGATCGCTGCCAATTCCAAATCGTGGGTAGGGTATCTTTTCTCATGCGGTTTCAGTTTCCGACTTGCATAAGCTTACCTCCTTGCATCAATATAGCACCTAGTCCGGTACTACATGCATTCGTGTATACTGTCATCTCTTCATTCCCTTTAGGAATGACTAACACTGGTGCATGCGTCAACTTTTCCTTTAGGCTTTTGAATGCATTTTCACACCTTTCGTCCCAAACGAAAGCTCAATTCTTCTTGGTCAACTGAGTTAACGATGCCGCTATCTTGGAGAAGTATTGAATAAACTTACGATAATATCCAGTTAATCCCAAGAAACTTCTAACATCTGTTCAATTCTTGGGCGTAGACCAATCTTGTACCGTAGCCACCTTTGCGGGGTCCATGGTAGTACCATTCTCTGAAACAACATGGTCCAAGAATCTCACTTCCCTCCTCCAAAAGTGACACTTAGAAAATTTCGCTTTCAATGGGTGTTTTCTCAAAACCTCCATCACTGTCCTCAAATGTTCCTTGTGTTCTTCCTCTGCCCTCGAGTAAACCAAGATATCTTCCATGAACACAAGAACAAACTTATTGAACTGATCTCTGAAAACTCTATTCATAAGATCCACAAAATATGCTGGTGCATTGGTCAACCCGAATGGCATGACCAACCACTCATAGAATCCAGACGGCGTCCGAAAGGCCGTTTTAGAAATACTCTCGGCTGCTACTCGGAGCTGATGAAATCCTATCACGAGGTCTAATTGGGAGAACACTCTTGCTCCCTCCAGTTGATCAAACAAATCATTTATCCACGGAAGAGGATACTTATTCTTCCTAGTCACTTTATTCAACTCGCGATAGTCCACATACAAATGAAGGGAACCATCTGCCTTGGTAGCAAATACAACCGGTACTCCCCACTCGGAGACACTTCTTCTGATAAATCCCTTCTTCAAAAGATCGCTTACTTGCACCCCGAGCTCTCTCTGCTCCCTTGGTGCCATACGACGAAGTGGCATTACTATAGGTCTGGCATCTTTCACTAAATCAATACGGAACTCAATCTCTCGGTGTGGTGGAAGTCCAGTCACTTCCTCAAAGATATCCAGATACTAGCCAACAATGGGAATTCCTGCTAACTCATCCTGCAGGATGTCGAGGGAATTTAGAAAACTAGCCATCACCTCATCACTAGGTAGGCCACCAAACACTACCCTCCGCCCATCATCCGCCCTAATAGTCACCGAAAATCCCTCACAGTCTACCACCACCCTGTATCTTTGGAGCCAATCGACTCCCAAAATAATACCAAACCAGTAAAGCCCAAAAACAAAGCAATCACAAGCAAACATACATCCATGACTCGATAAGACCACATTACGACAAATCATACTAAGGCTGGTCAAACCACCAATCGGGTTCGTCACCGCTAAAGGCCTATCGACTATCTCGGGTTCCAATCCCAACCTATCTACCAGGTCACTAGATATGAAGGAATGGGAAGCCCCGGTATCAAACAACACTCTAACCGGAACATCATAAATGGAAAGCATACCTTGGATAACGACATTCTTTCCTTTCTCTGTCGCAGTTGGGGCATTCGATGAAGAAGGAACAACATTGATAGCATATGCTTTCACAATCTGCTTTTCTTTAGGGGGTTGCGGACACTTACCCTTGTAATGTCCCACTTGACCACAGTTGAAGCACTTCCCGTCCGCTGGTTTTGCTCGACATTCTTTGGCATAGTGGCCCTTCTTGCCACAGATAAAGAACTCAACATCTTTCTTGTCTTTCTTTCTCTGATCATCCTTAGCTTGGTTCTGCTTCCTTTTATTCTAATAATTATTCTTGCCTCCATCGCCTGCTTGCGGTTTTGGCTCTCCTGTAGATACAATAGCAACTTCGGTCTTTGACTTAGGGTAAAGACTCTCCGATCTCAATGCTTTTCCCATAATGGATTCAAACGTCTCATCGATGTGGTTTATAAGTCTTTCCCCCAAGTACCCATCCAAGCCAGTTATGAACTTCTTGTTCTTCTTCTCGGTAGTGTCGATAAGGGATAATCCATACTTCGATAGTATCGAACTCTGCAATGTACTCGGAGACTGTCCTACCATTCTGCTTAAGCTCCAGAAATTTCCTAAACAACTCTGATTTCTGGGCAGCTGGGATAAACTTACCACTGAATCAGGTCTTAAACTGATCCCAAGTAACTTGATCCTCTGGAGTAGCTACCTTAATAGCACTCCACCAATTCATTGCCCGTCCTTGCAGCTAACGGGATGCTAGCCTTCTCTTCATCGCGTCTTCGATTCCAAGATCCTCGAAGATGCGCTCACAGATATCCAACCAATCCTGAACTTCTGTAGCCGATTCCGTTTCGTGGAACGGCTTCCCACCAAGACTAGTGTAGTCTTTACAGAGCTTGGCGAAATCGGCCCTAGGCGCCTGCACTGCTGCACCACCACCATTTGCAGCATTAGGAACTGCCCTCTGAACATCCCTAAGCATCTCTCTCATGAAGTAAGTGAACATCGTCCTCATATCAGGAGCATTCCCATTATTGGCTCCTCTACCAGTATTCCTCGTGTATCGGCTCATCGTTCAATCTATAAGGAGAAACATTTAACCATCTCTTTAGTGGTACCAGTGCAGTGCGACTTCATCCTTAAATATACTAATAGTATATATATATATAATTTTTGAAAACCAAAATATCACAAATACGCGCTCTCATATACGTAGACTATCTCTCCCTGGTGTCTTTCCCTAGCATAACTACGCAACCTAGAGCTCTAATACCAAGTGTGACGGCCTGCCCCGTACCGGCCGACATTTCCAATGAAAGTGCACTGTGCCAATGCCCGACTAGCACGGGACGGTCGCAAAAGAAAGGAATTTGAACTAACAAGGAACCTATAGAATGTCTCACAGCGCATGGAATAAAATATAATAATAACATAACTTCTACTCGTGCATAATCACCTAACATGTCTCTAGTCTGCCCGTTTATGAGCACCCAGAGTAATAAGAAGAGACATAAAACTTTGGGTCAGACAAAAGTCTGGTATGAGCGATAAGCAGCAAAACAGAACAATAACAGGTATACTAAACCATACCTGAACCTGGACCTACAACCAAAAAGTCAGCACAACAAGATGTACAATACTCTAAGGTAACACTAACATAAAGTGTCAATAAAACGGGGGAGGGGGTGTGCATGTCATAGTGATGGCAAATAATCAAGCATAGCAACCATCCTCACATCTCTCACTCAGTGCGTAAAGAATACGATATCCACCGCTTTGATCACCAATTCTTTGTTACGATCAATCTGCCCCATGGAGTCAAGACGGCTCCACTGTACTGATCCATAACCACTAACACTTTGCTATGTCCACTCTGCCCCATGGAGTCATAACAACTTCACTGCACTGGCTCATAGCCTTACTACGGTCACTTTTCCCCCATGAAGTCATGACAACTTCACTGTACTGATCCATAGCCAATATTCGTCTCTCAGTTGTGAATCAAAGCTATAGACCTCGATAACCCCTTAGCACACGTCCCGTAGCAAAGCCCAACTCATGAAGTTAACTCGTTGGTTCCCAACTGGATCCCGAGTTCTACTTCTTATTTGGACTACCTTTGAATCTCGGGTTTTCGGATTGGTTCGGTTCGTGACGCGCCTCAGTTTCTCATCAGGTCGTGGTGGTTCGTGGGTCCCCCATTCAGGTCGTGGAAAGGCGGTTCCACCATGGTTCTTGTTCGTACGTTTCGTGAATGGTATCATCTCACGGTTCGAGTGCTTCACGGCTCGTGACTCCTGCTCATGGCCATCGGTTCGGGTTCGTGAGCCCTGGCAACGGTTCGGTTTGTGCTCCTCGGGTCATGATACCAAATTCACGAGCGGGTCAGTTCGGAGGAGATGAGGCGGATCGGTTCGTGTCATCAACTCCGGGTCATGATGCATGCTCCACGAGCGGGTCGGTTCGTCCCCTACCGATCCGATCCGGTTCGTGTCAAAATCCTGCACTATTTCCTACAACTTTTCCAGCAAATGTTTATGCTACATGATGACGTTTTCGACCATTCTAACTATTCTAAGCAATCATGAATCATACCAAACAGTCATAGCAACATATAACATCAACCATAAACACCAAAATGATAAATAACCATGTCAAAATGGATCAAACATACCCAAAACCCATATTTTCTCTTAATCGTGCTTAACCATAACTAATGATAGGATTAGCAAAACATATCCAAATTAACCCAAATTTCTAACAGAGGCTTAAAATAATATTTAAGGATTTCTAAACATTTTTCCAAAATTTAATAATGTATAATTTTGTTGATTAGCACAAATTACCCCTAATTAGCCGTAATTAGTGAAAAACAATGCAAATCACTCACCTTAGCCATAAATAAAATATCAAATATGAAAACTCCACTGTTTGTGTTGAATTCTAATGCCTAGAAGTAGCTCCAACTCTGATTTGGTGCTATTTCTCCTTGATTTGACGTAGATTAGCTTAATCCTTCATTAGAGAGCGATTTGGGATGAAATTTGAAGGTGAAGGCCATTGTTAGGGTTTCTAAGAGGTAAATGGCAGCTAGAAAACTGAAATAGAATGAAAATCTAACTCATTTCAGCCTCCCCATAACTTAATCCCAAAATGGGTTATGGGACCATTTGCTATTTACCCTAATCAGCCCACTTAAGCAGTTTTTCACCTTCTAAACCTTGTTTCAGCCATATCTCCCGAATGGTTAGTCCGTTTGGCTAATGTGATCACTCTACGGAAATGTAAACCATCATCTGAATCCAATGGAAGTGGCTTCAGGTTAAAACTCTTACCAATCAAAAGTTATGGCCGAAACAAGATTAGCTAAGGGAAAAACAGTCATTCAAAAATCGACAAAAATCGTGAACATGGGAAATGACCCCAATTGTTGTTCCCCAAAGTTACACGAATATACGACCTCATATGGAAAAGAAATAAATATTCTACGATCCTTCGATACGTAGAATGCAGGTCGTTACACTCAAACTTTTGGGCATGGTTTATACCCCTCCTTGGCTTTTTAGGTATGGTTTATACCCCTTTTAAGCTTATCTAGTATGGTTTATACCTCACTTTTAAACTCCTGGGTATGGCTTATACCCCTTTCTGACTTATTAGGTATGGTTTATACCCTCTTTCAGGTTTCTAGGTATGGCTCATACCTGAAGACTTGAGCTACCTTGTCAGGATTTGACAAGAAAACTCTCGATCATAATCTGAATATGGTTTATACTCCTTACAAACACCTAAGCACGACCTATGCTTGAAAATATCGAACGACATCGTTAGGATTTGACATGTCCATTTTAAGCTCTTTACAGGTATGGATTAACTTAGCAAGGTCCCGATCCTTCTGCTTTTCTTCAAGATCGATCCAGTGTGATCATTGGTTTTCTGGAATTCTTGGGTTTCTATGGGCCTTAATACGATCCTCAGTGATCGTCGGTTTTCTAGCCTTCTCATAATATGGTTCGGTGTAACCATGGCTTTCTGGACTTCTACTGGATTTCTATTCATCATTTTCTTGACGATCCATAAATACCTTCCTTCGCCAAAAAAGATACGTTTTAGAGGGCAAAATGTTGACCAGCATTTTGGTAAAAGCCGTCACAACTCAAATGAATCAAGACTTCATCCTAAAGACTGTGAGACTGGCTTTCTCTCTCTCTCTCAGATTGACCTTTATTTAGTTCGATCAAATTATGGCCGACCTTAATCAATTTCGCCAAAGACAAACACATCATTCTTTGAGTCTGGTCAGAGCTTCCAAGTTAGTCGATCGATCGGATTATTCCTGGAACACTGGATCGATCCTAAAATGTCGGGTCGAACCTTGCGCCACAAGACGAGGTCCTATTCTCAAGTCTACCGAATCGGTTAGCTTTGACTTGCACTACTTTTCATGCACCGGATTTCGAGCTCCATGTATGCCATAATTCTTGAGGAGGACTATTCTTCAGCATGAGACCGGCTTCCATCGCCTACAACTACTTTTTGGAATCGGATGACACATGGACGACCCCGGATAGGATGCATGCTGCATAACACTCCAATCGGCTCACCTTCTTGCCTATAAATACATCTTTTCCTAAAATAGAAAAGGGGGATTCTCTATTCTAAATGGTTGACATTCTAAAACTAGTCGATCATACACTCCAAGAAAATCACATTGTAACACAAGGATTTTGTGTACAAACCACTTCTTTCTCTACTTTCTTTCAATCAAAGAAACTGTAACCTGTAATCGACTGTATAAACAGAGATTACAAAGTGGATGTAGGCTTGGTTGAAGCCAAACCATAAAAATTATGTTGCGCTCCTTGTCTTTATTTATTTTCTTGTATTCTGTGATTGTGTGTGGTTTATGCACTTTAGGGGTTGACTGTCACCAGACCCACTTTTGTCGTTAACACTTATTATGATTTATCATAATTTTTCCATATTTTTTATAATTTTTGTATGGCCATTTCGATTGATTTCCAATTACGGTCATTGAGCTGCATTTACAATGACTTTTCAAAAATATATTTAAACATAAATTGAAATTCCAAATTTCTTCTTTCATTCGAAAGCTATCATTAATAGAACGCAAACATTTCTTGTTTCGGGCAAATCCGATTTAAATTGCATTAGTTATGCTCGTCTGAAGTTATGGTTGAAATATACAAACTGTCACGACGCGAAACGTACTACTCAAATCTTATTATAATCTAATATAAAACTCATCTGATTCAATCTAGACGTATTTTATAAAACGTTTATAAATCGTTTAAAAGCGATTCCAACTTCAAATTCAATTATAAATCAAAATTGAATATTCTATATTATTATAATATTAAAATAATAATATTTTTCAAAATATAATATTTTAAAATCCAAAATTTCGTGAAATCCATTATAAAAATAAATAAGATCATTGGAACAATCGGTTCGAGTTATAAACGTCTTTTATATACCTAACTCGAATTCACTTTTGAATTTACTATTCAAATTCTAATTTTAAATTAGAACAACCTATTTCTAATTCAATCCTCTTTCAAATTCATTTCAACCTTTTGAATAGTTTTTTGAAATCATTTCAGTTTCGTTTCCAAATCATTTTGGATATAAAAATCCAATTTCCATTTTTATGCTTTATTCAGTTAAATGAAAATATTTTCATTTAAAATTCCAATGGAACTCGACTTAATCAATTCCTAAATAATTTCATAGTCGTGGTCTGAATTGTATGAACAACTATAATAACAACCACAACAGTTATCAACATTCGAACAACAGTCATAAGATAAGCATTATAATTGTTAACGCTTAAATGTACATAAACAATAAATAATAACTGTAATAAACATCCATCATCCTTGAAGCAACCACAAGTAATCAATATATAATAACATAAGATTATCATAACTTTTCAAAAACTGTTAAGAAATTCTCATTGTGATTTTTGATCATTTCAATAACAATCGCTTTTGAGTTAAATTAAACATGGGTTTAATAAAACCCAAAATTCCAACTAACTCCAATCTCGTCCAATTCAGTTCCATAGCAGAGTTTTCTTCTCCCCGATTCCAACGGATCCTTTTTTGTCCAATTTTGAGTTCAAATGAACAAGATATTATTGTCCAAACTTTAATAAATTAATTAAATAATCAAATACCTTGTTCATCATCCACCCCATCCCCGTGCCCTCAGCCTCTCTCTCGCCGCAACCACCAGAGACCGCCTGGACACCGCTGCACCACTCCACCACCTACGCTAGTCCACGCCGCTGCCTAGCCCCGAGACTCGCACCCCGTTGTGCCACCAGCGGCCTGAATTTCATCCACGACCCAAATCCATGTCGGGCTTGATTTCCGCCACCATACTCCACTATTTGCCATGAAATTTAGCCAGCACCTCGGCCTCACCACCTCAAGCAACTTTTATATTCACCACATTGCCCGACTCTCCCTCGATTCGTTGGAAATTGCAACTTTCCAATCGTTGCATCCAAAAACCGTTCACCATGTTTATGTAAACGCCACATCCACTACGACCACTTTCAGGCCGAACCCCCAACTATAAAGTTGTAGCCCTCTCTCCCCTCTCCAACTTCCTAGTTGACACCTCTAGCCAACTCTCGACTGTTTGCACGTAAAACAACAAAATCCAAAATTTACTCCTCTCCCTTTCGAGCTAGATTCCGACCACCTCCGGCACCTATTCGCCACCAAATTTTTACAGTAGCTAACCCTCACTGATTGCTCCAACTTTCATGTTGGTGACTTCATCCAATTCATGATAGTTTAGAAGGTAAAAATTAAAAATGGAAAACGGGTTTTGTTGCAAATAAGCTGGCTGAAATTTTGGAGTAAGGAAAGTGGTGGAGTTTGGGTATATTTATAGAAGTAAGTTAGCTTATAGGGTAAGCCTCATATATTGTTTTATAAATTTGTTACTGTATCGCTGCTTATATTTGTCATTTAAAAATTCGCATAGGCATATACGAGATCCGTTCGTGGTGAAAATGGACATGTTGCTATGGTTTGTCATTACGGTCCTAATGAAACTTATTTCATCAACTGCTCAAATAGCTCTAGTTCGAGCTCAAATTATTCACATATGTGTATACATTGAATGTTATTTGTCGCACAACCACATACTAACTCCGACAGGCCCAAAATTTGGAATTTTACAATAATTTAGTATTCCGGATCCAATAAAATTGGTTTCATCGAAATCCAAGATCAGTTGCAAAATGTTTATTTTTTCCATATTCAATTGGATCGATATAATATAATTTTAAATAAAAAAATAATTCAATTTAATAATAATTAATTAATATTGCCGTATATATCCAAACAAAGCTTCATATAGCTTCAGAATAAACATACTTGGGTTTATAACTTGATATTTCCATTTCTAAGTTAAATCGATATTCAATTCATAATAAAATCCTTTTATTTTATTTAATAAATCGTTATGGTTTATAAACCATTCCATAGCGACTTTCTGAAATTTGGATATGGACATAGCTTACAATATATAATATTGAATCTCGGTTTTTCACTTTCATTAGAAAACTATAGTTCAATAGATTCAAACGTTTCTTGTTTCAACGAATTTTGGCTTATATTGGATCTTGTACATTCATTTAAACTTCAAATCATAATATTACGAACTACCACGCTTCCGCGAACTCGTTTTTAATTATATTGAAAATTATACATTTAAACCTTAAATTAAATAAATTTCAAGTCGTTAATTCTTAAAATAAATTATTTTAAATACCAACTTTCACCACAAATGGAGTTCATATGTGATCGTATGGATTTTTAAACGATGAATACAAGTAGCGATAACTAAATAAAATAATATATGAAGCTTCACATATAAGCTACCTCTCTACAAATACCCCCCCCTCCTCCACCCTAAACCCAACCCATTATTTTAGTCGGCTTATTTGCAAATAACTCTCTCTCCTCTTTTTAATTTTGATCTCACGGATGGTCATGAATTGGAGAGAATCACCAACATGAAATTTGGAGTACTCGGTGAGGGCTGCCTAATGTAAATATTTGGTAGCGAATGGGTGCTGGATGTGGTCAGAATCTAGCCCGAAGCGTGGGGGTAGGACTACAACTTTTTAGTTGGGGGTTTGGCCTGAAAGTGGCCGTGGTGGTCGTGATGTCGACATAAACGGAGATGGATTGTTTTGGATGCAGTAAACAAAAAATCACAAATTCCGGCGATTGAAAGTAAAATTGGAAGACCCGGTCAACTGGAAAGTCTTTCATGGTGGTAAGGCTGAGGTGCTGGCTAAATTTCAGGGCAAATAGTAGAGTGTGGTGGTTTGGGGAAGAATACGAATGAATTCCATTCATATGGGTTTTTCAGCGCGAGGAGGAGCTATTGTGGGCCCCGCTTCCAGGCATGGGCCACCTTGCATAGTGGAAGGTGGCGCGATGGTCGGCCTAGTGTCTAGCGGTCTCTTATGGGCGGTGCGAGCTTCGAATGGGAGGGAACGACGGTGAACAAATTGGGGAAGAAGAAGGTTAATTACATTATTATTTAATTGATGTGTTTAAAATTCGAACAGTTATATCTTGTTTGTGTGAACTCAGAATTACATAAATGTGGATCCGTTGGAATCATGGAGGAGAATACTTCGTGCAAAAACTGATTTGGACGAGATTGGAGCTAGTTGGAATTTTTGGTTAAATTAAACCCACGTTTAATTTAATTCAAAAGCTATCATTATTTAAACGATCAAAAACCAATGTGAGAACTCTTTGATTTAACTTGTTAAGTTATTATAATCTAATCTGATTATATATTGATTGCTATGATTGCTTCGTGGATGATGGATGTTTATTACAGTTATTTATTTATTGTTTTTGTACATTTAGCATGAATAATTTTAACACTTGTATTATGGTTGTTGTTTGATAGATGATGAACTGTTGTGGTTATTATTATTATTGCTCACACAATAGACACCACGAATATGGAATTTTTTGGGAATTGATTGAGTCGAGTTCCATTGGAATTTTAAATGAAAATATATTCATTTAATTGAAACAAGGCATAAAAATGGAAATTGGATTTTTATATCAGAAACAATTTGGAAATGAAATTGATACGATTTCAAACAACTATTGAAAAGGTTGAAATGGATTTGAAGGAGTTTTGAATTAGAAATGGCTTGTTCTAATTTTAGATAGAATTTGAATAGTAAATTCAAAAGTGAATTCAAGTTAGAATACAAACGATATTTTTAACTCGAATCGATTATTCCAAAGATCTTATTTATATTTATAATGGATTTCAGGAAAGTTTGGATTTCAAAATATTATATTTTGAAAAATACTATTATTTTAATATTATAATAATACAGAATATTTGATTTTGAATTATAATTGAATATGAAGTTGGAACTGCCTTTAAATGATTTTATAAATGTTTTACAAAATATTTTCCAACTAAATCAGATGAGTTTTATTTTAAATAATAATATGGTTTGAATAGGACGTGTCGCGCAACGACAGCTCGCGAATTTCGACCATAAACTTCAAATGACCATGGCTAATGCAATTTAAATCGAATTCGCCCAAACCTGGAAAGGTTTGTTTTCTATTGATAAGAGCTTTCAAATAAAAGAAGAAATTTTGAATTTCAATTTATAGATTTCAAGTTATGTTTAAATATATTTTTGAAAAGGTTGTTGTAAACGCAGTTCGATGACCGTAATTGGAAATCATTCGAAATGGCCACATAAAAATTATTAAAAATGCGGAAAAAATATGATAAATCATGATAAGTGATTTTAAAGGAATTTGGAAAAGAAATATGAAGTTTTGAACTATATTTTGGTTTTTGTGTTTTTAGCCTAACTTACTGAATACGGTAAAACGACGTTTTGTGAATTCAAGTTAAATAAACTCAAGATTCCCAAATTTAAGTTTACTGGATTTGAAATGAGTTTTGAAAAATCTTTTAGCTAAGATTAATTGGAATGTGAATTCGAATAGAAATGAACTTTGGATATTTGGTATTGATTACTATTGTGTAGACGTTTACTATTTTAGGAATTTCGAAGATGTTTATATTGTTATTCAACTTATAGTACTCGTTGATTACGAGAATTGGTGTTGAATATAAGTGGATTAGTGAGGGCCTAAAGAGGAGTGTTGTAGTTGTACCTATTGAGCCGTACAAAGGAGGTTATGGCGAAAATTTTCGAAAATTTAAGGGATTATCCAAATTTCAAGAATTGGGAAATTTTTAGAAACTAAAAATTCTAATATCGTAAGTTAGTTAAAATAAAGGCTTTGGTTAAGTAAATGACCTTCAGTTTCGTGTTCGATTTCAAGGATGAAATCTTTTTAAGTGGGGGGATTGTAACGTCTCGGATTTTATTAAGAAATATTTAGTATTTAAAACGATTTATTTTAAGAATTAATGACTTGGAATTTTTTTAATTTAAGGTTTGAATGTATAATTTTCAATATAATTAAAAACGATCTTGCAGCAGCTGCCACTCAATTTAATTAAGAACATATTTGGATTAAAAAGTTCGTTTTCAAACTTAATCCATTGTTGATCTAATGATTTACATTGTGATAACAACAGAGCTGTTGATCAAATCTAAAAACCTTAATCTTGTTATCAATCAAAAAAAAATATTTAATAAATATAATTTCTTATGTGAAATTGTTCACAGAGGAGATATATATATCTGCAAAGTAAAAAAAGGTTGTAATGTCGTGGACCCACTGAAAATTATACGTTCAAACCTTAAATTTTCAATATATTATGTTCTTTAGTAGAATTAGTATATATTTCTTGTTTTAAACTAACATCATTCATAATAAGCAATATATTATTAATATATAATATTAGAATTATTGTGTCACTCCCACTCAGTTTCTTGTCTTTACAAGGTTCAATGGTATTTTGTGGTTCCCGAGACATTTAGAGTTCTACTTTATTCCCATTGGTATCTTAGAGACTGACTCCCCTTTAAAAAGGATACAAAATTGAGCAACAAACATGTTATTCTCAGAGGATTTATAGAAATAATATCCTTTTTCTTCTTTTGGATATTCCACAAAATAATTATCAGATTTGGGTCCGATTTTATCAGAGGCAAGACATTTAATAAACGCCT
This sequence comes from Allium sativum, assembly GCA_030737875.1. Taxonomy (NCBI): domain Eukaryota; kingdom Viridiplantae; phylum Streptophyta; class Magnoliopsida; order Asparagales; family Amaryllidaceae; genus Allium; species Allium sativum. The sequence goes on from CM060922.1 coordinate 709,142,133, forward strand.
CACATCCCAATTCATAATAGACACACTAGGATGTTTCCTAGTCCATATCTTATATGGCATCTTTATAATCGTTTTTCGTAGGACTAAAATTAAATATGAATGAAATTGTTTCAAGGGGACAACCCAACAATTAAGTGGAAGATTCGTATGACTCATCACTGATCGTACCATATCTTATAAGGTGTGACTTGTCCTTTCAGACACACCATTCCAATATGGTGTTCTAAGTGGAGTGAGTTGTGAGACAATTTCACACTCTTTTTTTTATAGTCATTTAATTATTGGTTTAATTATTCTCTCGATTTGTTCGAAGAGACATTATATTCTTTTAAAATTGGTTTTGAACTTCATTTTGGAATTCCTTGAACTTTTCATAGGATACTGATTTGTATTTCATAAGATACACACATCTATATTTAGTAACATCACCAGTAAATTTAAAAAAGTAATAAAACCTACTTTTAGCCTACGTATTCATTGTTCCATATACATCATTATGTATGAGACCCAATACTTATTGCCCGTTCACTATGACAAGTGAAAGGTGATTTAGTCAATTTTGCTTGATAAAAAAGATTTGAAATGAATATATGAGTTATAAGCAAATAGCCTCAAAACCCCATCATTATGGAGTTTTGATTTACATTTCTTGTTAATATGGTCTGACCGACAATTCCAAGGTATCTTGGATCATTAGATTTAATACGTCCGATATCATTGTTATAATCAAGCATATTAGACTTAAGGATTCATAAAATCATTAAGTAATTGCGCATCTTCGTAAGATATTTCATTTAAATAAAATGAGCAACAGTTGTCCTTTTATTAGAAATGAAATTCGAATTTGTCTAAACAAGATACAAAATAACATTTATTTTAAATGGAATTTTATAACAACAATATTTTAATATTTCAATTAAGCCAGTGGTTATGGCAAGAGGTAGCTTCCTATGGATAATGCAGCAACATTTGCTTTATTTACGCTTGTAAATCTACTTCTCCTTTTGTTAGATTTATATTCTTTTGCAATTCCTGCAAATTCACATACATATATGTGATCCATATCTAGTATCTAATACCATAGATGTTTAAGTAGATAGTTATAACATTTATATCTTATTCGGTTGAAGTCATACTTCAACTTTCATTTTAGATCTTCTATATTTGTAAAATAATTACATTTTAATTTGTTTGAGGACATTCCTTAAATTTTGATGTTAGTCAAGAAATTTGATTTAATTCGGTTTATCCTTCTTAAGGATTAATTTTAAATTATCTGAGTTATTTTCTATTTAATATCTATAGTAGATAATAAATAATAATTGATTTTGTAATATATATATATATATATATATATATTTAATATAAAAACTAATTTTGACAATCAAATTTATATTAATATAAATGTATAATTTAAAATAAAATATGCTCCCACTCAAATTAACATCCCTCTATATATATATATATCAGTATGTGTGTGTGTATGGTCCAAGATCCATATCTAATCATGCCGTGAGTTAGCTTTGGCTAATCGCCCAAAACACAATCTTTTACGTAGACATATTATGTCAATTATATCTCTTATATAACTCTTGGATAGCATGATGAACTATTTGTGTATTTAAATATTAAATATTTCATGCTTGTTGTCTCTAAGCCCATAATCTTATTATGCAGCCTAGTTAAGTCTGACCCAATTATATGGTTGGGTATCACATTTACTTCAACGTATATAATCAAAATAAAGGTGTACTAATGCTTTTGGCATTACCTACATCTAGTGATTCTGGCATTGATGAGTGTATTTATTGGAAGACGTCACCATGACTTAAGATAAATATTTGGTTTAAATGGATTTTATAATTCTAAATGACAAATCTTATTAGTGTTATTTATACATTTTAAAATATATGTATTTTACACTGATAATTTCAAATACATATATACACATTATTATATATATTATATATATTAAATGTTACATTATAAGAAAGTATGTCTTTTTTGTATTCAACATTTCAATATTTTGGTAATCAAATTTACTGCATATCATATATACTTCAAATCGTGGCCTTTTTTTATATTTATCATAAATATCAAAGTTACAGAAAATTCTGGTTGCTTCATAAATCACAATTACCTTATATATTCAGAAAACGTGGCAATTCATATACCACTACAATTATATATAAATTTAAGCCTATTATATTACATAATTTTATAAGGTCGAATAAAATATAAGTTTTGATCCCTGTATCTGTAATGTCCCGTATTTTCTGGCCATTTTTTTGAAATATTTTATTATTTAAAATATTGATTTGGGTATAAATAATCAAGATTAACCATTTTAATTTGAATATTTAAATAATATTAATAATATAATAATATTTTATTTTCGGGATATTTGGAAAAATGTTGAATTTACAGTATAACGTGAACGGGCAATTTAAAATGGTTTAATATCGTTCGTATTAAAATTATAATATCGATTTCGTTATTAAAACAACGTTATAACGTTGAATTTATAATTTAATTATAAAAACGAGCTGCTGGCGTTTTGAACTTCAAACAGCCGTACAAGGCCCAATATGAGTCGGATATTCTCGAAACAAGAAACGTCCAAATCTGTTGGATGATATTTTTCTAATGAAAGAGAAAAATCGAGTTTTCGTGTTGTATATTTTGTTTTACGTCCAAATCAAATTTTGAAAAGGTCGTAGTGGAATCTCCTTTATATATTATATCGTTATTTATATAGAATAAAGGGTTTTTAAATTTTAATAATATCGATTTGGCTTCAAACTCAACCCGAGTTATTATATCTTGGTAATATACGATATTCTGGTCGTATATGGCCAATTTCAATATTTTAATACTATTATATTGAGGTATTTTAAAATTGATTTATTTTATTTGAATTGGGCAGTTATAAAAGGGCCTTTATTCAAACGACCTCAGTTTTCGACGAAACAAATTTTATTGGGACCGCAGCAGTAGATTATTACTAGATTTCAAGTGGCGTGTCAATCGGGGTTAATTTGTGAGTGTGGCAAAATAAAATACAAATAAAACGACCATTTGAACGTGAACGAGGGCCATTCGAGCAAATGGACTCGAAATTCGATGGAACAAGTTTCATTAGGACCGTATCGTCAAACTATACTATGACGTCCATTCGCGTCTCGAACGGGGTTTGTATGTGAGCACAGCAGCGAATAAACAGCGTTAAAATAGCGATAGGTACGAAATAAAATATCGTTAGTCACTGTCATTCGTCAAATCAACTTAAATAAATATTTTCCCACACTATATAAGGACCTAAGGCTGAAACCCTAATGCCTAAATTCAGCACCGTTCATGTAATTTTGCAAATAAACCTTCCTAAACAAAACAATTTATATCTTCCAATCCGTAATGTAATTGCTAAGGCGACCTGAAGTAAAAGTGTAGATCGGGACGGGATCTAGCTACTGTGAAAATTTTGGGTGGAATGGTGGTCGGAGGTGGCCGGAATCGGCCAAAAACAGCCGGATCTGGGTTTCATTCTTGGTTGATTTATGGCAATTTGGTGATGAAATTGTTGTTTGGTTCAAAGGTGAAGTTGTAGGGGACGAGCAGGGGGACGTTTTTCACTTTGGTTGGAGGTGCTGAAGTTGACTGTGGTGGCATGGAAACTAGGATGATCGTAGATGCAGTTTTTAGGTTCGGTTTTTCAATGTGGCAGATGGGTTTTGCCAGTTTCCGGCGCCTTGGTTGAATATTGGTCGAGGTGGTCTGAAGTCGAAGAAAGGGGGACGCGAGGGGGTCAGAGTGGTGCTGGTGCGGTGGCCTGAAGTGGTCGGACGGGGGTGAATTTTGGGTCCAAATCAAATTGGGGCAAAACAGAATTCCGGCGACGTCATAGGGTTTTGGGGCTCATTGTTCCAGGCGTCGGCGCAAGGAGGATGGCCAGTCACAGGTGGAGGGGTTCTGGTGGTCCTAGGCACCGTCGACGGTGAGGTTTGTGGAAGGAAGATGAACGTGTTTTTTTGAAGAAGAGGAGGATCGAGTTCAGAAATGATCGAAAGAAGAAAATGCGTGGACGAGATAAAAGGAAGCTGACCTGGCACCATTTTAATTAAGGTAATGATTAAGGTAAGGTTAATTATTTAATTAATAATTTAGTTTTATTTTAAAATCGATAAACATATATAAACTTTAAATCAACGTATCTTTCACATATGTTAACGAAATCTGACAAAACTGGATCCGTTGGGATCACAGGGACGACACCTAGACAATGGCACTGGCTAGGCACTGATCCGACGCAGTTGAAATTTCAGCTAATTTTGAATGTTCGTTTCAAATTAGATGCAACAAACGCGTCAACCGTATAAAACTGGTGAGTTAATTCCCACACCTTCTGGAATCCTATGATGTGGTAAATTCATATTAAAATATAAATTGGTTGCTTGGTTGTTATTGGTTGTTTACTGTTTTGATTGGTTGCTGCCGTTTATATTCCATCATTTTAAATTAGTTGATCATATGAAATTTATTTCATATATTATTATGAAATGTTATAACGAGCTGTGATGCAGGGAAGAACAGGTTGGAGGGATCCGACCGGATTCCTCAAATATTATATCTGTTGTTTGTTGTTTCATATTGTTGATATATGAACTGATTTAACCCCATAGGGTAGTAAAACCTGCTTGAACATGATGGTTGAATAAATATTCACCTGTGTTGTGTTTAAAATCAACCGACAGTTTTGATTGGGTAATTGGCAGTGAATGGCCTAAAATGTGTTGTTTTAGACGTCGGTTTACCATTCAGTGAATTGACGCAGTTTTAAAGTTATAAATTATTTTATAACTAAACTGAAGCTTTTCAGTCATTTTATATAATTAATTAAATTATAAATTTATAAATAAAGTTTTTAAGCAAGTTTATAAAAGAGATTTATAAACCCTAGTTCCAAACGAAATTGGTAAAAGGGAAATTCAATTAACAAGTGGTTAATTGACGTTAAGGTTGGATAAAAAGCGGGAATAAGAGATTTTAAAAGGATTTATGACCCAAGTGTTCAACAAACATGGTAAATGAAATGGGTAAGTGAGTATAAAGATTTAAATAAAGAGTTTACTTAATTTTTAATTAAGTAAGGTGGATTTGAATGGAATAAAGACTCCCAAGGGAAAGAATTTATAAAGCGATTTATAATTCCAAGTTTTCAAACAAGAATGGTAAATAGAAATGGGTAAGTAAATATAGGTATTTAAATAATACTTTTCTTATTTGTTAGATTAAGAGAAGAAAATTCAATCGCATGAGATTAATAAGGAGATGCTTAATAGGTTAAAAGTGGGCTAAAATATGGTGATGGTTTTTGAAATAAAATGTAAGGAGTGTATTAAGCGAAACATGGTAATTGAAATAAGAATTCCAACACAAAGGAAATATACATAAATGTTTGTGTTAAATATTGATAAAGGGATTTTTGGAAATGTAATCCAAGTTAAAAAGGTTTAAAGAAATATATCGATATTTCCAAAAGGGATGGAAAACTGGGTGTATACTTATATACATGTTCTAAAGTATTTAAAATATCTTTTGTTATAATGGAGGAAAAAAATATAAGGTTTAAATATATAGGAAGAATTAAAAGTGGATTAACCATATGTCAAATATATTTTAAACAGGCCAAGTCATGCCAAGTACCGAATCAGTAAACTCATTCACACTATTGTATTTGATAGTTAAATCACCGACTATCAAACCTGACCAATACGATTGTTGGTATGGAAAGACCGGGATCGAATTTATATTCGAAAACCATTCCGACCAACAAATACATGAAGATATTAGAAGAAGATTGAGACGGAGCGTTGTAGATCGTAGATCTTCATAAACGGAAGAACCACTAAGATTCTCTACCTTGCAACCAGAGATAAACTATGATTCTGTCGTGGTTGGAATCTATGGGTTGCAAGGACTTCTCGCTACTGATCCATGGGATGATTCCTATATGAGATGCAGTAGGAGAGTACCTTCGGTTCATCCTGTTCCTGGATGACTTGTATGGACGAGTGTCTGACAGAGTATTTCCAAAGGATCACGTACGTTGATTGCTTCAAACGTATTATAGTTGGTTAGCTCCCAACTAGAGTATTTTTGTGGACGTCAATTAGTGATATCCAGAGGATCTGACGATGTGGCATTCAAAGTGAATGTTGGCCAGATGTTCGAAGAGGAATTCTAGCCTCAAGCCTCATCAACCGGGAAATGACAAAAATCGAGCAGGCAGCATGCTATGCGAGTCGCTCCCATTAGGGTGTATAATCACCTATCTAGAGAAAATCCATTTGCTTCTTTAATCTATATTTCGATGTTGTCCCTTTTCGGGAGGCGGTTGCTAATCCCAACCGTCGGTGATATACATTCGATACACTCAAGCAAAATGAGTGGTCGGTCATGTGAGGGCCGGGTTGTAAGACGTTCTTGTTGAACCTAGTGTATTCCTCTAGAGATACACGATCGGAAGGTGGTCCCATACCTTGTCAAGTTGGAATCCAATATCCATTAAGCGCCCGCGGTTTTGGGTTGTATACTATATATGGGGAATGTGAGATGCAATTCATCTAGATTGTTAATTATTTGTATTTAGACACTATGATAATATCAGATCAAAGTATGATTTCAAAAACGTTTTGGGTTATAGTAAGGTAAAAACCGTCTGTGTTTATGTGTGGGCTGGTCCTGATATTATCCTTTGATTTCAGAAAGGATTTTCCAAAGTTAAACAAGTTGTGTGTGTGCTGTGAACTTATCACTAATAGTATTCCAGACTGACCCAGTGTATTTTGCTTTGCTTCAAATGTGCTCGGGTCAGACCGAGTATGTTCCAGGTTAGGTTTCGCTTGGAGTTTTCAAGAGCTAGAAGCAGGAGGCTTCACCGCTAGTTATATAAAGTTATTATTCCGTTGTGTCTGATATATGTTGTACTCTGATGATTGGTAGGTATATACAGTTCTTCTGTATAAAGAGATTTGATATTATATTTTATTCGTTCCGCTGTGAGATTCTGATGTGTTCTTCTTCTTTCTTCTATTCTAATATTTCTTTCTTTCTTTTCTCACCCTCTAAATTCTTTTTCATGACAATCTGGGGTTCGATACTTGGGTTTTTGGCAAGTAATATGGGTTTATATATTATTATCGAAAATTCGAGCATCGAGTTTTTCCCCGGGTCGTTACAGTGGTATAAGAGCTATTGGTTTAGTGATAACCTTGGCTCTGTGGCGTGACTCAATAGAGATGGGGTTAGTAATACCCTAGATTGAGATTGAGTGTATATACAAGAGCGCATATTTGTAATTTGATATAAAATTATTTTTGAAATTATTTTTTCCTAATTTATTTTATAATAAAATAAAAGTAAAAATTATTATAATATGGGCAATCAATTGACTTGTTAATGTTGTTTGTGTGAAATGTTTGGATAGTGTGCTCGATCTCATGGATATAAACCTGAAACATGAATCGATTTGGTTAAAACCAATATGAAATAAATAATTCGTATAAATCAATCCAGATAAATAAATGTGAATGGATAGTTAAAGATATAAATGAAGTGATTATAAATAATTATAACCTCGTATGGATTGAATTGTGTGTATAATTGGTTGATATGGATGATATGGATATTTGAAATATAACTGACATTTGTTTAGTGACTAATGAATGGGTTTGAGTTGAGAACAGGTGCAGAAGTGCCAATTCAGTTTTATAATCCATCCAAGAGGAAATTCTAGAGTTAATCGAATCCAGTTTGAGAATAGAGCTGCATAATAACTAAGCAAGCTTGATTAATATATATCGCTTATCGCATAATAACGCTCGTCAAAAGGTGCGCCTACGAAAATATGAAATTTTTGGTTTTTCTTTGGGTTTTTTTGTTTAGATTTTGAATTTTTCTGACCATGAGAGTCGATGTATATATATTTCTTGAACCTGCGATATTGCAGGTGTCCTCCGTATAGAGGAGACTCTGCCAAAAAAATTCCAAAATTTAAGGTGTTAGAAATTTTCTGAAATTTTTTGGAAAATTCTTTTATTTGAACTAAATTGGTTTTAAAACCAATTATATTAGTTATGAAAATAAAAATCGAGTTTTTAATTAAATATTTTTATAAAGATAAGGTGTTATGACATTCTTTCTACCTTAGCAATTTCGAGGACGAAATTATTTTAACGGGGAAGGAATGTAATGTCCCGTATTTTCTGGCCATTTTTTTGAAATATTTTATTATTTAAAATACTGATTTGGGTATAAATAATCGAGATTAACCATTTTAATTTGAATATTTAAATAATATTAATAATATAATAATATTTTATTTTTGGGATATTTGGAAAAATGTTGAATTTACAGTATAACGTGAACGGGCAATTTAAAATGGTTTAATATCGTTCGTATTGAAATTATAATATCAATTTCGTTACTAAAACGACATTATAACATTGAATTTATAATTTAATTATAAAACGCAGCGGCGCAGCAGTTCGTAAATTGACGTTTTGAACTTCAAACAACCGTACAGGGCCTAATATGAGTCGGATATTCTCGAAACAAGAAACGTCCGAATCTGTTGGATGATATTTTTCTAATGAAAGAGAAAAATCGAGTTTTCGTGTTGTAGATTTTTTTTTACGTCCAAATCAAATTTTGAAAAGGTCGTTGTGGAATCTCCTTTATATATTATATCGTTATTTATATAGAATAAAGGGTTTTTAAATTTTTATAATCTCGATTTGGCTTCAAACTCAACCCGAGTTATTTTATCTTGGTAATATACGATATTCTGGTCGTATATGGCCAATTTCAATATTTTAATACTATTATATTGAGGTATTTTAAAATTGGTTTATTTTATTTGAATTGGGCAGTTATAAAAGGGCCTTTATTCAAACAACCTCAGTTTTCGACGAAACAAATTTTATTGGGTTCGCAGCAGTAGATTATTGCTAGATTTCAAGTGGCGCATCAATTGGGGTTAATTTGTGAGCGTGGCAAAATAAAATACAAATAAAAACGACCATTTGAACGTGAACGAGGGCCATTCGAGCAAACCGACTCGGAATTCAATGAAACAAGTTTCATTAGGATCGTATCGTCAAAATATACTATGCCGTCCATTCGCATCTCGAACAGGGTTTGTATGTGAGCGCAGCAGCGAGTTAAAAATAGCGATAGGTATGAAATAAAATATCGTTAGTCACTGTCGTTCGTCAAATCAACTTAAATAAATATTTTCCCACACTATATAAGGACCTAAGGTTGAAACCCTAAAGCCCAAATTCAGCACCGTTCAAGTAATTTTGCAAATAAATCCTCCTAAACAAAACAATTTATATCTTCCAATCCATGATGTATTTGCTAAGGCGACCTGAAGTAAAAGTGTAGATCGGGACGAGATCTAGCTACTGTGAAAAATTAGGGTGGAATGGTGGTCGGAGGTGGCCGAAATCGGCCAAAAACAGCTGGATTTGGGTTTCGTTCTTGGCTGATTTATGGCAATTTGGTGATGAAATTGTTGTTGGTTTCAAAGGTGAAGTTGTAGGGGACGAGCAGGGGGACGTTTTTCACTTTGGTCGGAGGTGCTGAAGTTGACTGTGGTGGCGTGGAAACTAGGATGATCGAAGATGCAGTTTTTGGGTTCGGTTTTTAAAAGTGGCGGACGGGTTTGGCCAGTTTTCGGTGTCGTGGTTTAATATTGGTCGAGGTGGTCAGAAGTCAAAGAAAGGAGGACGCGAGGGGGTCATACTGGTGGTGGTGCGGCGACCTGAAGTGGTCGGACGGGGGTGAATTTCGGGTCCAAATCGAATTGGGGCAAAACAGAATTCCGACGACGTCGTGGGGTTTTGGGGCTCGCCGTTCCAGGCGTCGGCGCTGGGAGGATGGCCAGTCACAGGTGGAGGGGTTCCGGTGGTCCTAGGCGTCGTCGACGGTGAGGTTTGTGGAAGGACGATGTACGTTTTTTTTGAGGAAGAGGAGGATCAGGTTTAGAAACGATCGAAAGAAGAAAACACGTGAACGAGATAAAAGGAAGCTGACATGACACCATTTTAATTAAGGTAATGATTAAGGTAAGGTTAATTATTTAATTAATAATTTAGTTTTATTTTAAAATCGATAAACATATATAAACTTTAAATCAACGTATCTTTCACATACGTTAACGAAATCTGACGAAACTGGATCTGTTGGGATCGCAAGGACGACACCTAGACGATGGCACTGACTAGGCACTAATCTGACGCAGTTGAAATTTCAGCTAATTTTGAATGTTCGTTTCAAATTAGATGCAACAAACGCGTCAACCGTCAACTGTATAAAACTGGTGAGTTAATTCTCACACCTTCTGGAATCCTGTAATGTGGTAAATTCATATTAAAATATAAAATGGTTTCTTGGTTGTTATTGGTTGTTTACTGTTTTGATTGGTTGCTGCCGTTTATATTCCACCATTTTAAATTAGTTGATCATATGAAATTTATTTCATATATTATTATGAAATGTTATAACGAGCTATGATGCAAGGAAGAACAGGTTGGAGGGATCCGACCGGATTCCTTAAATATTATATCTCTTGTTTGTTGTTTCATATTGTTGATATATGAACTGATTTAATCCCATAGGGTAGTAAAACCTGCTTGAACATGATGGTTGAATAAATATTCACCTGTGTTGTGTTTAAAATCAACTGATAGTTTTGATTGGTTAATTGGCAGTGAATGGCCTAAAATGTGTTGTTTTAGACGTCGGTTTACCATTCAGTGAATTAACACAATTTTAAAGTTATAAATTATTTTATAACTGAACTGAAGCTTTTCAGTCATTTTATATAATTAATTAAATTAGAAATTTATAAATAAAGTTTTTAAGCAAGTTTATAAAAGAGATTTATAAACCCTATTTCCAAATGAGATTGGTAAAAGGGAAATTCAATTAACAAGCGGTTAATTGACGTTAAGGCTTGATAAAAAGGGGGAATAAGAGATTATAAAAGGATTTATGACCCAAGTGTTCAATAAACATGGTAATTGAAATGGGTAAGTGAGTATAAAGATTTAAGTAAAATTTTTACTTAATTTTTAATTAAGTAAGGTGGATTTGAATGGAATAAAGACTCCCAAGGGAAAGAATTTATAAAGGGATTTATAAATCCAAGTGTTCAAACAAGAATGGTAAATAGAAATGGGTAAGTAAATATAGGGAGTTAATTAAGACTTTTCTTAATTGTTAGATTAAGATAAGAAAATTCAATCGCATGAGATTAATAAGGAGATGCTTAATAGGTTAAAAGTGGGCTAAATTTCGGTGATGGTTTTTGAAATAAAATGTAAGAAGTGTATTAAGCGAAACATGGTAATTGAAATAAGAATTCCAACACAAAAGAAATATACACAAATGTTTGTGTTAAATATTGATAAAGGGATTTTTGGAAATGTAATCCAAGTTAAAAAGGTTTAAAGAAATATATCGATATTTCCAAAAGGGATTGAAAACTGGGTGTATACTTATATACATGTTCTAAAGTATTTAAAATAGCTTTTGTTATAATGGAGGGAAAAAATATAAGGTTTAAATATATAGGAAGAATTAAAAGTGGATAAACTATATGTCAAATATATTTTAAACATGCCAAGTCATGCCAAGTACCGAATTTATAAACTCGTTCACACTATTGTATTTGATAGTTAAATCACCGACTATCAAACCTGACCAATACGATTGTTGGTATGGAAAGACCGGGATCGAATTTATATTCGAAAACCATTCCGACCAACAAATACGTGAAGATATTAGAAGAAGATCGAGACAGAGCGTTGAAGACCGTAGATCTTCATAAACGGAAGAACCACTAAGATTCTCTGCCTTGCAACCAGAGATAAACTGTGATTCTGTCATGGTTGGAATTTACGGGTTGCAAGGACTTCTCGCTACTGATCCATGGGGTGATTCCTATATGAGATGCAGTGGGAGAGTACCTTCGGTTCATCCTGTTCCTGGATGACTTGTATGGACGAGTGTCTGACAGAGTACTTCCAAAGGATCACGTACGTTGATTGCTTCAAACGTATTATAGTTGGTTAGCTCCCAACTATAGTATTTTTGTGGACGTCAATTAGTGATATCTAGAGGATCTAACAATGTGGCATTCAAAGTGAATGTTGGCCAGATGTTCGAAGAGGAATTCTAGCCTCAAGCCTCATCAACCAGGAAATGACAAAAATCGGGCAGGCAACATGGCTATGTGGGTCGCTCCCATTAGGGTGTATAATCACCTATCTAGAGAAAATCCATTTTCTTCTTTAATTTATATTTCGATGCTGTCCCTTTTCGGGTGGCGGTTGCTGATCCCAACCATCGGTGTTATACATTCGATACACTCGAGCGAAATGAGTGGTCGGTCTTGTGAGGGCCGGGTTGCAAGACGTTCTTGTTGAACCCAGTGTATTCGCCTCTAGAGATACACAGTCGGAAGGTGGTCCCATACCTTGTCAAGTTGGAATCCAATATCCAGTAAGCGCCCGCGGTTTTTGGTTGTATACTATATATGGGGAGCGTGAGATGCAAGCGTTCCTCTAGATTGTTAATTATTTGTATTTAGACACTATGATAATATCAGATCAAAGTACGATTTCAAAAACGTTTTGGGTTATAGTAAAGTAAAAACCGTCTGTGTTTATGTGTGGGCTGGTCTTACTATTATCCTTTGATTTCAGAAAGGATTTTCCAAAGTTAAACAAGTTGTGTGTGTGCTGTGAATTTATCACTGATAGTATTCCAGACTGACCCGGTGTATTTTGCTTTGCTTCAAATGTGCTCGGGTCAGACCGAATATGTTCCAGGTTAGGTTTCGCTTGGAGTTTTCAAGAGCTAGAAGCAGGTGGCTTCACCGCTAGATATATAAAGTTATTATTCCGTTTTGTTTGATATATGTTGTACTCTGATGATTGGTATGTATATGCAGTTCTTTTGTATAAAGAGATTTGATATTATATTTTATTCGTTCCGCTATGAGATTCTGATGTGTTCTTCTTCTTTCTTCTATTCTAATATTTCTTTCTTTCTTTTCTCACCCTCTAAATTCTTTCTTATGACAATCTGGGGTTCGATACTTGGGTTTTTGGCAAGTAATATGGGTTTATATATAGTACTGTCGAAAATTCGAGCTTTGAGTTTTTCCCTAGGTCGTTATAGTATCATTTGATCCATGCTCTAATATGATTTACAACAGCTATATACATAATAACAACCTTTGCTCGTTCACACAGGAATAATAACAAACATTAAACTTGCCTGAAATGTGTAAACTTATATACATATACTTTTTCAGATGTATTAAACGAAACAGAGCCTCACCCTTACACCTTCTCATGCAAATATACAAACCATTTATTCATTACATAACAACCATCTCATATATATGCATCCACGTAATGCTATAATAATGTTTCATACATTATCAGTACAATTGCATGCCGCATATATGATACAATATGGTTTTGAATCAAATTCATTTCGGCCACTAAAAAGCTTATTTACAAACATTAAGAATATGAAACTAGTCATACTCATATGGGCAAATTTTGAAAACAAATTTCCTTATTGTTCAACATCTAACACTGGTCTCATCAGTGATGTACGAGGTTGTATCCATCTTGACAAATGCGACTTTTTGCCGCAAGCTCTTGACAGTTGACATCCAATGCCTAAATTAGTCAAGCTAAATCCCATCAGTGAAGAAACAATATCTTATGATGTTCCTTCATAGTCGTTTACCTAATATACTCAAGGAGATGTAGTCATGATTATGAAAAATGTTTCAAACAAACGTATTTTCATAACGAAGTGTATTTCAAAAGACTTGAAGGGTCAGAATGCAAATCATATTTGCATATTAATATATATATTTGCAAGTAGTGTTAAATATATTCAGCATATAAACAATTTATACAGAATGCTAGCTTCATATAGCAGTGAGATAGGTTTTTGTTCAGACTATCACACACCTAAACATACAAATGGCTTGTCACTAAATTTATGTGTACACTTATATATATAATGCATATAAGATAAAACACATTTAAATACATTATCAAATTCTGAAATGTATATTTTGTATTCCAGAAATTATATGCAGGCATCTAAACAAGTATTTCATCTGTAATAGTTTGATATGAGGAAACAATTTAACATAATCAAACACATCCACCACATTTTCAACCTTAAATTTAACAGTAAAGCAAACTGCTCACATACTTACATATATCATATATTACAGCACTACATAGTTATATAAGGAATTTTATAATGCAATTCATGTAGTTGACACACACACACACACTCTCTCTCTCTCCCCCCTCTACTACTACTACTAGGTTCTTAAAGTCCATCATCATATCATATGGTAACACGAATAAATAAACGACCTTTAAACGTTTATTAATCCATATGTATACTTATATCTCTAGACTGCCTATTAGACATGACAATATTATATTATATACCATGACATACTTACGCTATAATGCACATATTTATATATGTACATCAGCATATACTAAAGCAATAATTTGTATATCAAATACACACATACACACATCATATTATTCAGTTTGGATATAAGTTTCTAGGTGCCACACACACACACACACATACATACATACATACATATACATATATATATATATATATAACTCGGATATAAAACCCAGTTAAATGTATATGATAATCATGTATATTTTTAAAGGGATACTTTCTGCTGGTTTTGTGTTGATCATATAGTGTCCTTATGAAACAAATTTCTAATGCATTGTATAACTTATCAAATAAGATTACAGTATCATCATACTTGTTAGAACAGTGATTCGTTACTCATGATTTACAAAACAGCAGGTACATATTCAATCTAATATCTTCTTATGTAAGCAAATATTATTTCTTGTAATGATTCATAAAGCTAAAAAAATTATCACCAGTTTTCATAAAACCATATTTAGTGCCCATATTTCTTTTATGAAATTAAAAAGTCATACTCATTTTCATTATTAAGATAAATCACAGGCATTCCCTTTTAAATTTCTATGGATACACACACACTCACTTATATGTACAACAGTGCAACATTCTTGCAGCAGTACTCAATGGAACTATATACATATTCAATATGTATATATTCATAGAATAGAAGCTATGACCAGAAGTTAATTATATCATGCATATGCAATATAGGCAATAGACATAATAATATGATTCACTGTGATGTGCAAAGTAATATAACATACAAGGTTTGGCTAACTAGCATATATCTTCAGTTTGTGCTACAAACATGTCCAACGACTATATAAGGCCTAAATATATTTAAGATATATATAAATAGTCTGCAGGTACATTTAGAAACAAGCAACAAGAAATGATGACTAATGGAATTTCAAATCATACTTGCATTAAAGATATATCAATATATATCAAATCAGTATAAATGGGTTTTCAGTTTTTTTTTTTTAAAGACAGGGAAACACATAGTGATCCATTTACAAGTCATACTTGTAACAGGTCATTGACTAATGCACAAGGGTGTAAGCAGCATATTAAAATGACTTTGATATCAATTTCGTATCTTGATACAATTATTTATACAAGTAGTATAAAACTAAAATTAAACAGGGAACCTTATTTCCTATAGTTTTGACATCAGAATATATTATATATTTATCATCATAAATATACAATCATTACATTCAAGTCCAAATGCAGTTTTTCAAAATAGGTCAATTACATATATGTCAATGCACATACGCTATATACTCATATAAAATACATCACATATGTATTTTATTGAGTTAACAAATCATAATACATTTGTTATAATTTGAAGTTATTCTGTTAATTATCTTTATAATGTAAGTATAAAACCATAGGGACTTATGTATGAATTTCAAGCACAAAACCCTTTGAGCAAATAACTTGTAATAACCAGGAAAATCCGAGGCAATTTAAAAATTTTATTTTGGCAATTTTAATGAATTTTGAATATTTAAAATGAATTATTTTAAATAATAACGAAGAGGAATTTATTTTGAATAGAAATAGAACGTATATATTTATATAGATCGTCGTTAGAATATAAATAATTATTTATAATTATAAAAGGAATTGAAAATGGTGCGATAGTTTGAAAATTCGATTTCAAATGAATGTACAGGATTCAAAATAAACCAGATTTTAGCAAAACCAAAAATATTTGAATCTATTTGAGAATATCTTTCCAACGAATCCGAAAAATTTAAATTTCATAGCGGGAATAAAATTTATGCCCAGATGAAAATTCAGAATAGTCGCTATGGAAAATATAGCCCTTAAAAATGGAAATTTTGCAAACGATCTCTGTTTTCGACGAAACCACTTTTGTTGGATCCGGGATGTCAAGTTATTGCTAGATTTCAAAATTCATAATTTTTGAAAGCAATATGTGAGCGTGGTGAAGGAAAACGTGTTTTGACAGTTTCTGTCAATTTCGATGGACCAGAAAATGGCCACTTTTCAAACGGTCTCAGAATTTGATGAAATAAGTTTTGTTAGGACCATATCGTCAATACGAAGCTAGAAAATATATTTTGGAAATTTTCAGAGTCAGTATGTGACCCCGGTAAATTGAAATGTGCGTTCAAATTCAATATATAGATTTATAATTTGATTTTGTTAAATATTGATCGAAATAATGGAATTGGCTTACGGGGCATATCCCATTGTGTTCAGAATGGGGGTAATTAGGTAGGGGTGACAGTCGTTGGGTCTCGTTTGGAGATCGAAATTCAAAGTTACTTTTTGGAGGATAAATTAAATAATAAAATAATAAAAATCCCTTGCCCCTTTATCTCTATACATCGGTCAACGCCCCTTTTAATTTCCCTCTTTTCCTCATCGTCGTTCACTCAGAAGGAAACAAAGAAAATAAAAAAAACTACTGTGTCGCTCTCCCACCCATTCGTCGCCGCCGGCGACGGACGCCTCCCCCCACCTCCCACGAATGCACCACCCCCTTCTCCCTTCACTCTACTCTCCCCTCTCTCCAGTGCTCGCCCCGAAACCCCAAGGCCCCAAAATCGAGGAAACCGCCTAAATCCGCACCCCCCCACCTTAGCAGCCGCCGCTGATCTCCCTTGGCCCACCGCCGGCAAGCACACCGCCACCCGCCTCAGGCAAACCCCCACTGACCTTCCCGACGCCACCAACTCCAAGAGATTCAACCGCCATTAAGTTCTCCGATTTTATTCATGTAATTAGGCGATTTTTATTCATAAAAAGGTGCGATTTTATTCATGTAATTATACGATTTTTTTTGTTAAGGTAAAGAGTAGATTTTTATTAAGGTATAGATTATATTTTTGTTAAGGTAAAGATTTGATTTTTAAATATGAATAGCGATATGAATTTTTTTTTAGTAGACAAAAATATTATTTTTAGTTAGATAAAAATATTTTTTTTATCATAGGTATGAAATATTATTTTGAGTAGGATAAAAATAGAATTTTTACATATGGAGTAGAAATAAAAATTCGATTTTTATATATGAAGTAGCATTATAAAAATAAGATCTTTATATGAATAACATTATAAAGACATGATTTTTATTATATGAACGGATTCAAAAAGAAGTGATTTTTATATACATGGTAGTAAAAGCAAAAAATATGATTTTTATATTTTAGAGAAAATTAAAATATGATTTTTATGTTGAAAAGAGAAATATATGGAAAACTGAATTATAAAAATATAATTTTTATAATATAAACATCAACATTAAAATATGATTTTTATGTATTAAGTAATAGTATAAAAATATGATTTTTAATAATCAACTGTGTGATACAGATTGCGATGGTACTGTCGGAAAACAATTCTGAATTCAAACCGTTCAGAGAGGAATGGAGGAGTGGAACCCAAAGGTGAGAACTCCTCACTTTTATTTTATTTTCTAGTTTGAAATATATACTAGGATGTAGACGGTGCTTAGCAGCACCCGACACCCATCGTCCACAGACCATGGATGACTTGTTTGTTTGATTGATGTGTTGTGAAAATCGATTGTGTGGTGTGGAATGAATAAATATTTTATAGTTAAAAATATAATTTTTAACGTGTATATAAAATAAATATTTATAAACAAATCGAACGATTTGTTTATATACACACATTTGACTAATATTGATTGGGACGATAAATTTTACATATCGCTCAACTGCATAAATAAAACTTGTGTTTGATTGTTTGAAACCCCACACGGGTATTGGGATGATACTGGACATACATTAATCCCAATAATTAGTTATATGTCGATTGATTGATTGACAAGCTGCTGTAAGCGTTAAATAATTATATTCGATGCTTATATAGTATAGAATGCACTCTGGATGATGGATTGCTGTTTTCATTGTTGTTATACCCATTTGTTGTGTGAAATCCATATAATCAAATTATATGATAATTGACTGTGTCTGATTCCAGTTCGGAAAGAAAGAATATTTTAAAATAACGAATATTTTCAAACAATATTCAGAAAAGAATCGAAATATGATTTGGATGTCCGATTTGAAATGGACACGATATATTCAAAATATATAAAGCCGTGTTGATTAGATTGACGCCATTTTGACGTGAACGATATTTATATCGATTTTATTCATTTCTACAATTAATATCGAAAAGGAATTAATTTCAAAATCTGATGTTTTGAAAATATTATCATTTATATATCGATAATATGGAATATTCAATTTTGATTTGAAATTGAATATGAAATTGAAATAGAATTGAAATCGTTTTGAATTGAATTTAAAACGGATTGAAATTGAATTGAAATGAATTTAAAACGAATTTATATTGGAAAATTCAATTTTGAGATGGAAGTTGAAATCATTTTGTGTAACAACCTGGAAATCTGGGCCAATTTAAAAATTTTATTTTGGCAATTTTGGCGAATTTTGAATATTTAAAATGAATTATTTCAAATAATAACGACGAGAAATTTATTTTGAATAGAATTCGAACGTATATATTATATAGATTGTCGTTAGAATATAAATATTTATTTTAAATTATAAAAGGAATTGAAAATGATGCGGTAGTTCGATAATTCGATTTCAAACTTCAAATGGATGTATAGGATTCAAAATAAACCGGATTTTAGTGAAACCAAAAATATTAGAATCTAATTGAGAATATCTTTCCAACGAATCCGAAAGATTGGAATTTCATAGCGGGAATCAAAAGATATATCCAGTTGAAAATTCAGAATAGTCGCTATGAAATTCAGGCCCTTAAAAATGGAAATTTTGCAAACGACCTCGGATTTCGACGAAACCACTTTTGTTGGATCCGTGATGTCAAGTTATTGCTAGATTTCAAATTTCATAATTTTTCAAATCAATGTGTGAGCGTGGCAAAGGAAAACGCGTTTGACCAGTTTCAGTTGATTTTAATCGACTGGAAAATGGCCATTTTTCAAACGGTCTCAGAATTTGACGAAATTAGTTTTGTTAGGACCGTATCGTCAATACGAAGCTAGAAAATATTTTTTCTAAATTTTTCGTGTTAGTATGTGGCCCCATCGAATTGAAATTCACATTCAAATTCAATATATAGAGTTATATGTTGATTTTGACGAAAACTAATTCAAACAGTCGAATCAGCCTACGATACATATCCCATTGTGTTCGGAATGGGGGTAATTAGCTATGGGCGACAGTCGTTGGGATTCGATTGGAGTTTATGGTGTTAAACAATTAAGTGATGAATTAAAATATAATTAAATTATCAAATATAATAAAACCCCCTCCCTTCCCTATATCTAAAGTCACCCCCCCAACTATCGTTCGAACTAAAATCGAATGAAAAGTAAAAAAAAAAGCAGCGACGACGGAAAATCCATCTCGCGGAGGACCGCGCCACCGCCGATGTTCCTGGCGCCAGCCGCCACCAAGGAGGAACCTTCCCCCCTCCTCTGCGTCAGCCTTCCCTCCCACCTTCTCCCTCCAAATCGCAGCCAACCGCCACCTCCACAAACCCTAGCCGCCGCTTCTAGCCACTGATGGGTTGCCGCTCCCCTCCGCCTCCCTGACCGACCACCTATTGCCGGAGCAAGCCTCCGACCACCCTAGAACGCGCAACACAGTAAGTTTTTTTTTCCTTTAATTATTAATTTTATTTCGGTTTTTTTTATGTAATAAACTTTAAATAAAAATCTGAAATTTATTTTTATATATTATTGTTTTGAAAATATGAAAATGTATATGGTTTTTAAAACTAAAAATAATGATTTTGATTACTGAAATTATATGATTTGTAAAACTGAAATAACATTACTTAAAAGAAAAATTAGCAAGGGAAAAGATTTGATTTTTCTTATATGAACGTTATCAAAAAGATTTGATTTTTCTTATATGAACGTTATCAAAAAGATTTGATTTTTCTTATATGAACGTTATCAAAAAGATTTGATTTTTCTTATATGAACATTAGCAAAAAGAATAGATTTTTGTATGGTAAAAGCATAGATTTTTATATATGAAAAGGAGATATTTTTAAAAGTGATAAGGCGAAATTTTTAAATATAGAAAGAACGGATTTTTATATATGGAAAAACAATATAAAATATATATATATATATATATATAATCTTTTCTATTTGTAGCTAAGTAAAAATATGATTTTTATTCATAAAAAGATCATATTCTTCTATGAGAAAAGTTTAGATTTTTATCATGTAAAGTTTATATTTTTATAAAATGGAAAATATGATTTTTGTATGATAGAGAAAATAAAAATATGACCTTTGTTTAGATAAAGGTATGATTTCTATAATTTAGCGTTGTGATAAAAATTCGATTTTTATATATTGAATAGCAAAGTAAAAATTCGATTTTTATATATTGAATAGCAAAGTAAAAAATTCGATTTTTATATATTGAATAGCAAAGTAAAAATTCGATTTTTATATATTGAATAGCAAAGTAAAAATTCGATTTTTATATATTGAATAGCAAAGTAAAACTTCGATTTTTATATATTGAATAGCAAAGTAAAAATTCGATTTTTATATATTGAATAGCGAAGTAAAAATGTGATTTTTACATATGTAGAGAATACGGGCAAAGAAAGTGACAAAATGAGAGAACGGCGAAGATTTCTGCATAAGAAGAGTCGTGGGATTGGATTAGCTAATCTGTGAGAACTTCTCACCTTTTAATTTGGTTTTCTAGTTATATGTATATACTAGGATGCAGACGGTGTTTAGTAGCACCCGACACCCATCGTCCACAGACCATGGACGGCTTGTATGCTTGTTTGTTTGATTTTGATGTGTAGTTGATTGTGTGGTGTGATGTGAAATGAAATAAAATATTTATATAGTTAAAAATATTTTATAGTTAAAAATAGAATTTTTAACGTGTATTTAAAATGAAATAAATAGTTATAAAAAAATTGGAGATTTGTTTATATACACACATTTGACTGATATTGATTGGGACGATAAATTTTACACATCGCCCAACTG
The DNA here is from genome assembly GCA_030737875.1 of Allium sativum. Lineage (NCBI taxonomy): Eukaryota > Viridiplantae > Streptophyta > Magnoliopsida > Asparagales > Amaryllidaceae > Allium > Allium sativum. Next base: position 709,163,743 of record CM060922.1, read on the forward strand.
CACAAATAAAATCTGTGTTTGATTGTTTGAAACCCCACACGAGTATTGGGATGATATTTGACGTACACTAATCCCGATTGTTTAGTTGTATTTCGATCGATTGATTGACAGACTGTTATAAGCGTTGAATAAATATATTTGATGCTTATACAGTGTAGAACGCACTTTGGATGATGGTTGATGATGTATCGTTGCTGTTATATATGTGTGTTGTAGAAAAATCCATATATTTAACATTATATGGTAATTGATTGGGCCTCATTCCATATTTGAAAAAGAAATAATTAAATAGAAATTTTGAATAGAATATTTGAATAGAAATATTTGAATAGAAATATTTGAAATAGAATATCTGAATATAGAAATATATGAAGCCGTATTGATTAGATTGACGCCATTTTGATGTAAACGATATTTATATCGATTGTATTCGTTTTATAAGGAATATTGAAAAGTGATTTCAAAATCGAATATTTTAAATTGAAATTTGAACCGAATTGAAACGAATTAGAATTTGAATAGAAATTGTAAATAAAACGAATTTGAATTGAAATTGAATAGAAACGAATTCGAATTGAATTTGAATAGAAACGAATTCGAATTGAAATAAATAGAATCGAATTTGAATAGAAAACGATATTTAATTGAAATTGAATATAAGTGAATTCGAATTGAAATTGAATTGAAATCGATTTGAAATGAATTTAAAACGAATTTATATTGGAATATTCAATTTTGATTTGAAATTGAATATGAAGTTGAAATCGTTTTGAAAACGAAATTAAAACGATTTATAAAATACGTTTTAAAAGGGAAATCGACGAAGTATATATTATATATATTATATATATAATATAATGGCCTGAATAGAACGCACCACGCCGCGGCAGTTCGCGAATTTCGACCATTGACTTTGAACAGACATTGCGGGAGATCCGACCGTCGGATTCTCCTAAAACCGGAACCGTTGGGTTCGTATCGAAAAGAGATTTCTAACGAATATTAGAAATTAGAAATCCAACGGTTGGATTTGGAATTATGTCCAAATCAAATTTGGGAAAGGTCGCTGTAAGTGCAGTTCGATAGCCGTTGATGGAAATCGACTGTACGGGCCTTGATAAAATTATTAAAAATAGTAATAATTTGTGTAAAATCATAAGAAATAATTTGGGAAGAATTGGGATGAAAAACTCCATATTTGAAAAGATAAAAATAGATTTTTATCGAAATGAATTAGTTTTGAACTAGAATTATAATTCTATTTATTTTTAAATAAATAAATTGGATTTGAAATAGTTTTGAAAATAACCCGAATTTCCAATAATTGTGTTGAAATGGATTTGAATTGAAATTGTCTTTGGATTATTTCGATGTTGGAATTCGTGATTATACAGATGTTGTTATGGAAATTTGAAAGATGTAATGACCCGCATTGTCAGGGGTGTTACAATTAATTTATTTAACTATATAAATAATGATTTAGGGAATTAAATAATATGGAATATTTAATTAAAATAAATAATTAAATAATATGTTTAATTCAGAAATAATCAAAAATATTGGGAATCACAATATTCTGTGAACGGGGTCGTCCCTTAGATTTAATTCAGCTTAGAGTGGAATTATATTGACGAATATATTCAATCGACGACAGTTTGAACGTATAATTATAATATAATTAAAATAGAGCTCGAAATGGCGCGGCAGTTCGCTATTCGGCGATTTGAACTTCAACTGGATATATAGGGTTCGTTTTAAATCGGATTTCTGTGGAACAAGAACCGTGTGGAGCTGGTGGAGTATATCTTTCTAGTGGAAGAGAAAAATCGGGATTTCGTCGTGTAGATTTTGATGTACGTCCAAATCAAATTTCAGAAAAGTCGCTGTGGAATTCCTTTATAATTTGCAACGCTTTATTTACGTTATAAAACGATTTTCGATATAAATTGAATATCGAGATAATCTGGAATCTGAAATATCAAGCTGTAAATTCTGATAGGATATTCTGAAGCTGTACGATATCATATGTGGAGATATACGATAATAAAATTTTATTTATATTTAATTTAATTATATTTAAATATATTTATATATTAAAATGGGTCATCCAGAGCTTTAAAAATAGCCGGTTTTGCAAACGAAGTCGGAATTCGACGAAACTAATTTTGTTAGATCCGCAATGTCAAATTATTGCTAGATGTCAGTTTCCGTGATTTTTAGAGTCACTGTGTGGTCGTACGGATTTTTAGAGTGAAAAACAGTCAGTATTTTGATAGTAAAAAATACGATGTGTGAGCATACAGAGTCGGAATTCGACGAAACCAGTTTCGTTGGGACCATAATGTCGAACTCTAGCAGTATGTCCAGTTTCGTGATTTTTGGGTATCGTATGTAATCACGAGAATTTTTAGAAAGCAAAATGAATATATAAATGAGCATATACCGGGAATATTCTTTTTTTAAAATATCTAGATATTTGTTTCCTTTATAAATACCCCTCCCTTAGAAATCCTAAACCTAATTTAAAAGTCCACGCCTCCTCTTATTCAAGCCGTCAGTGTTTATCTCCACAAACCAAAAACAAAACGCAAGAAGAAAATCAAAATAAATTCAAATGAAATCTCTAAAAATACAAAACTTAGATATTTCAACTCCTCTTGGCCTCAGGTACTCATCTGTACCATTGTGGGGGTGTGCGACGCATTTTTGAACGATCTGGAAATTTGGCAGCGAACTAGGGATGACATTTTGGGGCAATAGGAAGGATCGATTCACTGTGTGGGTATTTCATTTGGGATTAGGAGTAGAATCCGCATTTGAGTGCATTTTTTTGATGGTTTCCGCGTTAATAAGTGTCGATCGACACAGGCAGTACAAGTGAAATACCTGGTGACGGAATTCACGAGAAGCAACCGAGTTGGGGGTCTTCGAGATGGGGTTGGTGAGGTCGGAACCAGTAGTTGATTTGTGGGGTTTGTGTTGATTTCGGCGGTCTACGAAGGGAGAACGAGAAGCAAGAGGTTGGGAAATACTGTGCGGTGTGTGTTCTGGAGCGTGAGAACTGGATTTGGGGAAGAAGGACCCTCAACGGGTTGGGCTTGTGAGGGGAGTTGGGCCAGGGAAATTAAGGTGAAGCCCGATTGAAAATTCACTAAGTATTTAATTTGAAATAGTGTACCATAACTTGTAACCGCTATATCTCGGCCATATGAAATCAGAATCACGAACCCTCAGTCACGTTGGGATCGTAGGGACGGGAGCAACACAATGAGACTAACTGGAGATCCATCGGAGCTCGCTACAATTTATTGCAAAATAAATTGTCTGACTGAATCAAATAACGCAAACCGTTATTTAACGGCTAACGCGCAAAAGTGAGTAAATCTCACCAACTCTAAACAGTTTATAATTTCATGTTGTATTTTTAGAACTGTTAGAAATTGTCTGATTTACTGTGTGTTAACTGTTTGATTGAACTGCTAGTCAGTTAGTTGGATTTCTATATTGATTCTGTTTAACAGAATTTATCATATGGAACTGAAAGTGATGTTATCTATATTGTTTAACATCTGTGATGCATGGAAACAGGTCGGAGGAATCCAACTGGATTCCTCAACATTTATTTTACTGTGATTTATATATTGTGATATATAATGTGATATATAATCTGACGTTGATTATGTGTGTTTAGACGATATTTGTCGTTGTTATATGGTGTGTTAAATACCATAAGAAATACCAGAATGTGATAAATGGATTTTCAAAGTATATTTTGAAAATAATTTATTTATATAAAATCAATGGATTTTATATTATAAAACAAAAAGGATTTTGAATAAAAGAATTATATTTGTAAATCAAATATAAAGGAAATTTATATTTGTTAATCAAATATAAAGGGATTTTATTTGTTAAACAAATATAGAGGAGATATATTTGTGAAATCAAATATAAAGGAAAATATTTGTAAAACAATATATATAAGGGAAAATATTGTCAAAACCAATAGAAGAGGGATATTTGTAAACCATTTACAAATAGATAAAAAGGATTTATTTATTTAGGAAATAAATAAAGGTAAAAGAATTTATTATTTAGGGTATAAATAAAGTTAAATGATTTATTTATTTAGGGAATAAATAAAATAAAGGAATATTTATTTGTTAGAATAAATAGAATAAAGGAGATATTTATTTGTTAAATAAATAAGATTATAAGGAAATATTTATTTAGGAAATAAATAGATTATAAAAGAAAATCATTAAAAAGGAATAAACGTTATTAGCGAGTATGTTAATCAAATTGAGTTATCAGGTTAGTTAATCAAAGTAAATTGATTAGTTAAACTAAGTGAATTAGTCGAGTTAATCAAAGTGATTAGTTCAGTTAATCGAGATAAGAAAAATCAAGCTAGGTTAATCGAGTTGAATTAGTCAGTCGAGTTAATCAATTGAGTTAGTCAAACCAAGTAAAACCAGTTAGAGTTAATCAGTAGAGTTAATCAGTTAGGGTTGACCAGGCAGAGTTAATCAGTTGGAGTTAATTGATTTGAGTTAAGATTTTCGAGTTGATAATCGAGTTAAGTTATCGAATACCACTTATTCGAAGTAGAAGTTATCAAATATAGTTATTTGAGATAGAGTTAGTCAAACAGAGTTATTCAGGATAAGTTGCCATCTCGTACGACTGCTAGCGTAATTCGCAGGGCTGTAAATAGCCTACGGCGGTCGGATGTTTCCTGAGGGAGTCAGGCGTAACCATTGTGATCGCTGCGATCTAGAGTCAAGCGAATGGAGTTAAATCAAATATTAGTTATTCGATAGGAGTTAATCAACTTGATTTAGATTATCGAGATAAGTTAATCGAGTTAAGTTCTTGAGTTAGATTATCGAGATAAGTTAATCGAGTTAAGTTCTTGAGTTAGATTATCGAGATAAGTTAATCGAGTTAAGTTCTTGAGTTAGATTATCGAGATAAGTGAGTCGAGTTAAGTTCGTCAAGTTAAATTAATCGATGTTAGTTTCATCGAAAGGAGTTAATCGATGTTAGTTTCATCAAAAGGAGTTAATCGATGTTAATTTCATCGAAAGGAGTATCGATGTTAGTTTCATCGAAGGGAGTTATCTATTATAGTTTAATCGAAAGGAGTTATCGATTAGTTAAATCGAAAGGAGTTGTCAAATTTAGTTATTCGAAAAGGAGTTATCGATTTGTTAAATCAAAAGGGAAGATTATCGAATATCGTTTATTCGAGAGGAGATTATCAAATATAGTTATTCGAAGGAGTTATCGATTATTAGTTAATCGAAGTGAGTTATAGAATATTAGTTAAATCGAAGGAGTTATCGAATATAGTTTATTCGATGGAGTTAATGGATTAGAGTTAAATCAAAGGAGTTAATCGAATATAGTTTATTCGAATATAGTAAAGGAGTTAATCGAATAAAGTTTATTCGAATATAGTTAGAGGAGTTAATCGAATATAGTTTATTCGAATAGAGTTAGAGGAGTTATCGAATATAGTTTACTCGACAGGAGTTAAGTGAATGGGGTTAATCAAATAGAGTAAATCAAATAGAGTTAACCCAATAGGGTCAGTCCAATAGAGTTAATTGAAAAGAGTTAATCGAATATAGTTATTCGAAAGAAAGGTTAAGTAAGGAAGTTAGTTAAAGAAATATAAAGTGAACTTTGCCTATTTCAAGGTTAGAAGTGTTGTTCAGTTAAGGTCTGAGAGGTAGTTCTACCTCCAACTTGATTGGCTTCATTTTTAACTGAGGAATGGTTAAGGTTCGGCAGTAAAGGATGGTAAAGTGAATTTAGTAATTAAAGAAAATGGTTGAGTTGGCATAGCGATGTTTTATCTAAACATCTGTTTAATCCAAACGTAGGAGTTTGGAAAGGTTTTCCAAACAAGAATCAGAAATGTTTTCTAAATATAGAAAACAAGAAATGGAAATGTCCCCAATGTTAATAACGTATATTTTCTAAATTTAGAAAATAAGAAATATTGAATATAGGGAAACAGGAGATGAAAATGAACTAAAGAGATTACTGTTAAATGATGTTTGTTCGATATAATTTCCATCTGGAAATAATATCGTTGTTTGCACACTTGTTTTTCTTTGATAGTTAATTCACAGACTATCGAAGTTTTGACCATTTTAACATTGTTAATATGGAGAGACCGGTTGGATTATTATCCAAAGAACCACTCTGTATTGGCATAAGCGTTGCGAATCATATATGCCAAAGAAAATTGAAGACGGAGTAAAATGCAAGGGCTGTTGTATAAGTCTTAGATAACAGTGACTAAGATGGATATGCTGAATAGTGCCTTCGGTTTGTCCAGTCCCAGGACAACTTGTATGGACGAAGATCTAACAGAGTATATCCAATGGATCGCGTAAGTTGATCTATTCAAACGTATTCACGTTTGGTGGCGGAGGAATTCGTTTCTCTAAGCTGTATACCCGTGTTATTTTTGGATAAATCAATTTGTGATTTGGCGGGTATGACGATGTGACATTCTAAGTGAATGAGGATGACTTGTGTGGATGAATGTCTGACAGAGTATTTCCAGAAAGGTCACGTACTTTGATTTCTTCAACCGTACCAAGAGTGGAAGCGGAGAAGGAAACTTCTTTAGCTAACACGTAATGTACTGTTGTAGACGTCAATTAGTGATTTTCGATGGATCTGACAATGTGGCATTCAAAGTGAATCTGATGTGATGATAAAGCGTAGCTTCTATCCTCATCAACCGGTAAATGACAGAAATCGGGCAGGCAGCATGGCTAAGTCGGTCGCACCGAAGTAGGGTGTATAATCACCTATCTAGAGAATATTCATTTGCTTCTTTAATCTATCAATGCTGTTCCATATATATACGAGAACGGTTGCTGGTCCCAACCGTTGGTGATGTACATTCGATACACTCTAGCGAAATGAGTGGTCGGTCATGTGTGGCTGAGTTGCAAGATGTTATTGTTGAACTCCGGTGTATCGTTCCTAGAGTACACTAATCGGAAGGTGGTTCCATACCTTGTCATAGTTGGAAATCCATTACCCAATACGTGCTTGCGGTTTTGATTGTATACCATATATGTAGAACGTGAGATGAAAGCGTTTCTGCTAGATGATTATTATATTGTGGTTGATAGACATTATTGTAATATCAAAAGGTTTTTGATATAAATATATTTTGGATTCTCATAAGGGAAAAACCCGTTCTGTTATACGGCGTGGCCTTATGAGATATCGTTTACTTGTTCAACTGTTTTTAAACTGTTTTACTCATACCAGTCCATGTTGCGTGCTTAGGCATGTGTCGCATGATAGGGGGTTCTCGCTTTTCGTTAGGTGGCGAACGGGAGACTCTTACCCCTACATGTCCCTTTGGTAGGGTTGGTTGTGAAGTCGAAAGGCTGGCCGTAAAATATGGTATTGGGGTACCAGTGTAAGACACAGTGGGTTTTACCTGCTGCTTTGGAGGATGGGGAGAGGATGGTTGCAAAGCCTACTTAACTCAAAATCCGGGTCGTTACAGTTGGTATCAGAGCTTAAGTTAAGAATTACTTGGCTCTGTTGCATGACTCGGTAGAGATAGGCTTAGTAATACCCTAGATTGAGTTGAGTGTATATATACGAGTGCGTATTTGTATTTGATATAAAAATGGTTTTATATTGTGGAGATTCATTGGCTGAGTTGTTTATGAGTTCTGGTCGATCAGTTTGATCCACTGTATCGGTAGGAGTAAATAAACACTTGAATACGATGGACCGACACAGTATGGATATGTGATATATTATCATATATAGGATGTGTTGGTAGTAATTATAATCAGATAAGATTATAAAAAGTGAAAGGGTTATATATAACCAATCAGAATTTATACAAGTGAATTATATGAAATTGAAATGAATTAAATCTAAATTTATATCAGAATTGAAATTTAAAATCCCAAAAATGGGAAAGGTGTTTGTAATTGAATCTGGATTTAATATATGTGAATTTTAAGATCCTGAGAGATTTTAAATTTGTTTACAACATTATAAAAGGATATTTGGGATTGATTTCAAGGTGGAAATGTTTAAAAATGGGTTTTGAAAGTGCTATAGTATTGAACTCACTTCGGTAGCCGGAAAATAGATTCCGATGTTGATCATGACATCATCGGTGTTCATTTTCGAGTATGTAAGTGACGGATTACTACCAAGGATTTTGTTTTGAATTTGTTTTGGGAAAACAAGTTGTGTTGAATTTCAAAAAGGAAAACTTGATTTTTGAAAGAGGTAAACTGTTTAAAAACTTCCAGGAAGAAAAGGTTGTTTGAATTTAAACAAATTAAAGTAAAATTTGTAAAATCCAATAGAATTGGGATTGAATTAAAAGCCAGTAAGTGAAAATCATTTGAAATAGATTAGTGTCAAGTAGAATTAGACTTGATTAGAGATAATCTAAATTATATTGGACTGGTGAGTTATGGATTTGAAATCAAGAATAGTGCTTGAGTTTGAAATGAAATTCGACTTAGGTATAAGCGAATGGTTGTGTTAAAGATAAATTGATTTGAGATCAAGTTGGAATTGCATTGGTATATGTTGGATTGATAACAGGTGAAAGTGATAGAGTTGGTATACCCGACAAAAAGGTACAAGTTTATATTTGATATAAACATGAGATTTATGAGACGAATTGGTAAGCCGCTTGGCTGTTAGATTTTCTTTTGGGTTGGAGAAGGCCTAGAGAGGCGAGTTGTGGTTTTACCGATAGGGCTGTACAAAGGAGGTTATGGCGGAATTTTCCGAAAATTTAAAGCGTTAGAAAATTTTCAGAATTTTTGAAAATTTTAGTTAGTCGGAATGAATAAATATTTTAGTCGATATTAATTGGTTCATTTGAAATCAGAAATAAGGGGTAAACAAATCTTAGGAATTCCAATAGATAGAGTCGTCCTCTAACTTAGCAATTTCGAGGACGAAATTATTTTAAGTGGGGAAGAATGTAATGACCCGCATAGTCAGGGGTGTTATAATTAATTTATTTAATTATATAAATAGTGATTTAGGGAATTAAATAATATGGAATATTTTATTAAAATAAATAATTAAATAATATGTTTAATTCATAAATAATCAAAAATATTAGGAATCACAATATTCTGTGAACGGGGTCGTCCCTTAGATTTAATTCATCTTAGAGTGGAATTATATTGACGAATATATTCAATCGACGACAGTTTGAACATATAATTATAATATAATTAAAATAGAGCTCGAAATGGCGCGGCCGTTCGCTATTCGGCGATTTGAACTTCAACTGAATATACAGGGTTCGTTTTAAATCGGATTTCTGTGGAACAAGAAACGTGTGGAGCTGGTGGAGTATATCTTTCTAGTGGAAGAGAAAAATCGGGATTTCGTCGTGTAGATTTTGATGTACGTCCAAGTCAAATTTCAGAAAAGTCGCTGTGGAATTCCTTTATAATTTGCAACGCTTTATTTACGTTATAAAAGGATTTTCGATATAAATTGAATATCGAGATAATCTGGAATCTGAAATATCAAGCTGTAAATTATGATAGGATATTCTGAAGCTGTACGATATCATATGTGGAGATATACTATAATAAAAATTTATTTATATTAATTTAATTATATTTAAATATATTTATATGTTTAAATGGGTCATCCAAAGCTTTAAAAATAGCCGGTTTTGCAAACGAAGTCGGAATTCGACGAAACTAATTTTGGTAGATCCGCAATGTCAAATTATTGCTAGATGTCAGTTTCCGTGATTTTTAGAGTCACTGTGTGGTCGTACGGATTTTTAGAGTGAAAAACAATCAGTATTTTGATAGTTAAAAATACGCTGTGTGAGCATACGGAGTCGGAATTCGACGAAACCAGTTTCTTTGGGACCGTAATGTCTAACTCTAGCAATATGTCCAGTTTCGTGATTTTTGGGTATCGTATGTAATCACGAGAATTTTTAGAAAGCAAAATGAATATATAAATGAGCATATACCGGGAATATTCTTTTTTTAAAATATCTAGATATTTGTTTCCTTTATAAATACCCTTTCCTTAGAAATCCTAAACCTAATTTAAAAGTCCACGCCTCCTCTTAGTGTTTATCTCCACAAACCAAAAAGAAAACGCAAGAAGAAAATCAAAATAAATTCAAATGAAATCTCTAAAAATACAAAACTTAGATATTTCAACTCCTCTTTACCTCAGGTACTCATCTGTACCATTGTGGGGGTGTGCGACGCATTTTTGAACGATTGGCAGCGAACTAGGGCTGACATTTTGGGGCAATAGGAAGGATCGATTCACTGTTTGGGTATTTCATTTGGGATTAGGAGTAGAATCCGCACTTGAGTGCATTTTTTTGATGGTTTCCGCGTTAATAAGTGTCGATCGACACAGGCAGTACAGGTGAAATACCTGGTGACGGAATTCACGAGAAGCAACCGAGTTGGGGGTCTTCGAGATGGGGTTGGTGAGGTCGGAACCAGTAGTTGATTTGTGGGGTTTGTGTTGAGTTCGGCGGTCTACGAAGGGAGAACGAGAAGCAAGAGGTTGGGAAATACTGTGCGGTGTGTGTTCTGGAGCGTGAGAACTGGATTTGGGGAAGAAGGACCCTCAACGGGTTGGGCTTGTGAGGGGAGTTGGGCCAGGGAAATTTAGGTGAAGCCCGATTGAAAATTCACTAAGTATTTAATTTGAAATAGTGTACCATAACTTGTAACCGCTATATCTCGGCCATACGAAATCAAAATCACGAACCCTCAGTCACGTTAGGATCGTAGGGACGGGAGCAACACAATGAGACTAATTGGAGGTCCATCGGAGCTCGCTACAATTTATTGCAAAATAAATTGTCCAACTGAATCAAATAACGCAAACCGTTATTTAACGGCTAACGCGCAAAAGTGAGTAAATCTCACCAACTCTAAACAGTTTATAATTTTATGTTTTATTTTTAGAACTGCTAGAAATTGTCTGATTTACTGTGTGTTGACTGTTTGATTGAACTGCTAGTCAGTTAGTTGGATTTCTATATTGATTCTGTTTAACAGAATATATCATATGGAACTGAAAGTGATGTTATCTATACTGTTTAACATTGTGATGCAGGGAAACAGGTCGGAGGAATCCAACTGGATTCCTCAACATTTATTTTACTGTGATTTATATATTGTGATATATAATGTGATATATAATCTGACGTTGATTATGTGTGTTTAGACGATATTTATCGTTGTTATATGGTGTGGTAAATACCATAAGAAATACCAGAATGTGATAAAGGGATTTTCAAAGTATATTTTGAAAATAATTTATTTATATAAAATCAATGGATTTTATATTATAAAAGAAAAAGGATTTTGAATGAAAGAATTATATTTGTAAATCAAATATAAAGGAAATTTATATTTGTTAATCAAATATAAAGGGATTTTATTTGTTAAACAAATATAGAGGAGATATATTTGTGAAATCAAATATAAAGGAAAATATTTGTAAAACAATATATATAAGGGAAAATATTGTCAAAACCAATAGAAAGAGGGATATTTGTAAGCCATTTACAAATAGATAAAAAGGATTTATTTATTTAGGAAATAAATAAAGGTAAAAGAATTTATTATTTAGGGTATAAATAAAGTTAAATGATTTATTTATTTAGGGAATAAATAAAATAAAGGAATATTTATTTGTTAGAATAAATAGAATAAAGGAGATATTTATTTGTTAAATAAATAGGATTATAAGGAAATATTTATTTAGGAAATAAATAGATTATAAAAGAAAATCATTAAAAAGGAATAAACGTTATTAGCGAGTAAGTTAATCAAATTGAGTTATCAGGTTAGTTAATCAAAGTAAATTGATTAGTTAAACTAAGTGAATTAGTCGAGTTAATCAAAGTGATTAGTTCAGTTAATCGAGATAAGAAAAATCAAGATAGGTTAATCGAGTTGAATTAGTCAGTCGAGTTAATCAATTGAGTTAGTCAAACCAAGTAAAACCAGTTAGAGTTAATCAGTAGCGTTAATCAGTTAGGGTTGACCAGGCAGAGTTAATCAGTTGGAGTTAATCGATTTGAGTTAAGATTTTCGAGTTGATAATCGAGTTAAGTTATCGAATACCACTTATTCGAAGTAGAAGTTATCAAATATAGTTATTTGAGATAGAGTTAGTCAAACAGAGTTATTTAGGATAAGTTGCCATCTCGTACGAATGCTAGCGTAATTCGCAGGGCTGTAAATAGCCTACGGCGGTCGGATGTTTCCTGAGGGAGTCAGGCGTAACCATTGTGATCGCTGCGATCTAGAGTCAAGCGAATGGAGTTAAATCGAATATTAGTTATTCGATAGGAGTTAATCAACTTGAGTTAGATTATCGAGATAAGTTAATCGAGTTAAGTTCTTGAGTTAGATTATCGAGATAAGTTAATCGAGTTAAGTTCTTGAGTTAGATTATCGAGATAAGTTAATCGAGTTAAGTTCTTGAGTTAGATTATCAAGATAAGTGAGTCGAGTTAAGTTTGTCAAGTTAAATTAATCGATGTTAGTTTCATAGAAAGGAGTTAATCGATGTTAGTTTCATCGAAAGGAGTTAATCGATGTTAATTTCATCGAAAGGAGTATCGATGTTAGTTTCATCGAAGGGAGTTATCTATTATAGTTTAATCGAAAGGAGTTATCGATTAGTTAAATTGAAAGGAGTTGTCAAATTTAGTTATTCGAAAAGGAGTTATCGATTTGTTAAATCAAAAGGGAAGATTATCGAATATCGTTTATTCGAGAGGAGATTATCGAATATAGTTATTCGAAGGAGTTATCGATTATTAGTTAATCGAAGTGAGTTATAGAATATTAGTTAAATCGAAGGAGTTATCGAATATAGTTTATTCGATGGAGTTAATCGATTAGAGTTAAATCAAAGGAGTTAATCGAATATAGTTTATTCGAATATAGTAAAGGAGTTAATCGAATATAGTTTATTCGAATAGAGTTAGAGGAGTTAATCGAATATAGTTTATTCGAATAGAGTTAGAGGAGTTACGAATATAGTTTACTCGACAGGAGTTAAGTGAATGGGGTTAATCAAATAGAGTTAATCAAATAGAGTAAATCAAAAAGAGTTAACCCAATAGGGTCAGTCCAATAGAGTTAATTGAAAAGAGTTAATCGAATATAGTTATTCGAAAGAAAGGTTAAGTAAGGAAGTTAGTTAAAGAAATATAAAGTGAACTTTGCCTATTTCAAGGTTAGAAGTGTTGTTCAGTTAAGGTCTGAGAGGTAGTTCTACCCCCAACTTGATTGGCTTCGTTTTTAACTGAGGAATGGTTAAGGTTCGGCAGTAAAGGATGGTAAAGTGAATTTAGTAATTAAAGAAAATGGTTGAGTTGGCATAGCGATGTTTTATCTAAACATCTATTTAATCCAAACGTAGGAGTTTGGAAAGGTTTTCCAAACAAGAATCAGAAATGTTTTCTAAATATAGAAAACAAGAAATGGAAATGTCCCCAATGTTAATAACGTATATTTTCTAAATTTAGAAAATAAGAAATATTGAATATAGGGAAACAGGAGATGAAAATGAACTAAAGAGATTAATGTTAAATGATGTTTGTTCGATATAATTTCCATCTGGAAATAATATCGTTGTTTGCACACTTGTTTTTCTTTGATAGTTAATTCACAGACTATCGAAGTTTTGACCATTTTAACGTTGTTAATATGGAGAGATCGGTTGGATTATTATCCAAAGAACCACTCTTTATTGGCATAAGCGTTGCGAATCATATATGCCAAAGAAAATTGAAGACGGAGTGAAATGCAAGGGTTGTTGTATAAGTCTTAGATAACAGTGACTAAGATGGATATACTGAATAGTGCCTTCGGTTTGTCCAGTCCCAGGACAACTTGTATGGACGAAGGTCTGACAGAGTATATCCAATGGATCGCGTTAGTTGATCTGTTCAAACGTATTCACGTTTGGTGGCGGAGGAATTCGTTTCTCTAAGCTGTATACCCGTGTTATTTTTGGATAAATCAATTTGTGATTTAGCGGGTATGACGATGTGACATTCTAAGTGAATAAGGATGACTTGTGTGGATGAATGTCTGACAGAGTATTTCCAGAAAGGTCACGTACGTTGATTTCTTCAACCCTACCAAGAGTGGAAGCGGAGAAGGAAACTTCTTTAGCTAACACGTAATGTACTGTTGTAGACGTCAATTAGTGATTTTCGATGGATCTGACAATGTGGCATTCAAAGTGAATCTGATGTGATGATAAAGCGTAGCTTCTAACCTCATCAACCGGTAAATGACAGAAATCGGGCAGGCAGCATGGCTAAGTCGGTCGCACCGAAGTAGGGTGTATAATCACCTATCTAGAGAATATTCATTTGCTTCTTTAATCTATCAATGCTGCTCCATATATATACGAGAACGGTTGCTGATCCCAACCGTTGGTGATGTACATCCGATACACTCAAGCGAAATGAGTGGTCGGTCATGTGTGGCTGAGTTGCAAGATGTTCTTGTTGAACTCCGATGTATCGTTCCTAGAGTACACTGATCGGAAGGTGGTTCCATACCTTGTCATAGTTGGAAATCCATTACCCAATACGTGCTTGCGGTTTTGATTGTATACCATATATGTAGAACGTGAGATGAAAGCGTTTCTGCTAGATGATTATTATATTGTGGTTGATAGACATTATTATAATATCAAAAGGCTTTTGATATAAAGATATTTTGGATTCTCATAAGGGAAAAACCCGTTCCGTTATACGGCGTGGTCTTATGAGATATCGTTTACTTGTTCAACTGTTTTTAAACTGTTTTACTCCTACCAGTCCATGTTGCGTGCTTAGGCATGTGTCGCATGATAGGGGGTTCTCGCTTTTCGTTAGGTGGCGAACGGGAGACTCTTACCCCTACATGTCCCTTTGGTAGGGTTGGTTGTGAAGTCGAAAGGCTGGCCGTAAAATATGGTATTGGGGTACCAGTGTAAGCCACAGTGGGTTTTACCTGCTGCTTTGGAGGATGGGGAGAGGATGGTTGCAAAGCCTACTTAACTCAAAATCCGGGTTGTTACAGTTGGTATCAGAGCTTAAGTTAAGAATTACTTGGCTCTGTGGCGTGACTCGGTAGAGATAGGGTTAGTAATACCCTAGATTGAGTTGAGTGTATATATACGAGTGTGTATTTGTATTTGATATAAAAATGGTTTTATATTGTGGAGATTCATTGGCTGAGTTGTTTATGAGTTCTGGTCGATCAGTTTGATCCACTGTATCGGTAGGAGTAAATAAACACTTGAATACGATGGACCGACACAGTATGGATATGTGATATATTATCATATATAGGATGTGTTGGTAGTAATTATAATCAGATAAGATTATAAAAAGTGAAAGGGTTATATATAACCAATCAGAATTTATACAAGTGAATTATATGAAATTGAAATGAATTAAATCTAAATTTAGATCAGAATTGAAATTTAAAATCCCAGAAATGGGAAAGGTGTTTGTAATTGAATCTAGATTTAATATATGTGAATTTTAAGATCCTGAGAGATTTTAAATTTGTTTACAACATTATAAAAGGATATTTGGGATTGATTTCAAGGTGGAAATGTTTAAAAATGGGTTTTGAAAGTGCTATAGTATTGAACTCACTTCGGTAGCTGGAAAATAGATTCCGATGTTGATCATGACATCATCGGTGTTCATTTTCGAGTATGTAAGTGACGGATTACTACCAAGGATTTTGTTTTGAATTTGTTTTGGGAAAACAAGTTGTGTTGAATTTCAAAAAGGAAAACTTGATTTTTGAAAGAGGTAAACTGTTTAAAAACTTCTAGGAAGAAAAGGTTGTTTGAATTTAAACAAATTAAAGTAAAATTTGTAAAATCCAATAGAATTGGGATTGAATTAAAAGCCAGTAAGTGAAAATCATTTGAAATAGATTAGTGTCAAGTAGAATTAGACTTGATTAGAGATAATCTAAATTATATTGGACTGGTGAGTTATGGATTTGAAATCAAGAATAGTGCTTGAGTTTGAAATGAAATTCGACTTAGGTATAAGCGAATGGTTGTGTTAAAGATAAATTGATTTGAGATCAAGTTGGAATTGCATTGGTATATGTTGGAATGATAACAGGTGAAAGTGATAGAGTTGGTATACCCGACAAAAAGGTACAAGTTTATATTTGATATAAGCATGAGATTTATGAGCCGAATTGGCAAGCCGATTGGCTGTTTGATTTTCTTTTGGGTTGGAGAAGGCCTAGAGCGGCGAGTTGTGGTTTTACCGATAGGGCTGTACAAAGGAGGTTATGGCGGAATTTTCCGAAAATTTAAAGTGTTAGAAAATTTTCAGAATTTTTGAAAATTTTAGTTAGTCGGAATGAATAAATATTTTAGTCGATATTAATTGGTTC
The DNA here is from genome assembly GCA_030737875.1 of Allium sativum. Classification (NCBI taxonomy): domain Eukaryota; kingdom Viridiplantae; phylum Streptophyta; class Magnoliopsida; order Asparagales; family Amaryllidaceae; genus Allium; species Allium sativum. The sequence continues at coordinate 709,180,221 of CM060922.1, forward strand.
ATTTGAAATCAGAAATAAGGGGTAAACAAATCTTAGGAATTCCAATAGATAAGGTCGTCCTCTAACTTAGCAATTTCGAGGACGAAATTATTTTAAGTGGGGAAGAATGTAATGACCCGCATTGTCAGGGGTGTTATAATTAATTTATTTAATTATATAAATAGTGATTTAGGGAATTAAATAATATGGAATATTTAAATTAAATAAATAATTAAATAATATGTTTAATTCAGAAATAATAAAAAATATTGGGAATCACAATATTCTGTGAACGGGGTCGTCCCTTAGATTTAATTCAGCTTAGAGTGGAATTATATTGACGAATATATTCAATCGACGATAGTTTGAACGTATAATTATAATATAATTAAAATAGAGCTCGAAATGGCGCGGCAGTTCGTTATTCGGCGATTTGAACTTCAACTGAATATACAGGGTTCGTTTTAAATCGGATTTCTGTGGAACAAGAAACGTGTGGAGCTGGTGGAGTATATCTTTCTAGTGGAAGAGAAAAATCGGGATTTCGTCGTGTAGATTTTGATGTACGTCCAAATCAAATTTCAGAAAAGTCGTTGTGGAATTCCTTTATAATTTGCAACGCTTTATTTACGTTATAAAAGGATTTTCGATATAAATTGAATATTGAGATAATCTGGAATCTGAAATATCAAGCTGTAAATTCTGATAGGATATTCTGATGCTGTACGATATCATATGTGGAGATATACGATAATAAAAATTTATTTATATTTAATTTAATTATATTTAAATATATTTATATATTTAAATGGGTCTTCAAGAGCTTTAAAAATAGCCGGTTTTGCAAACGAAGTCGGAATTCGACGAAACTAATTTTGTTAGATCCGCAATGTCAAATTATTGCTAGATGTCAGTTTCCGTGATTTTTAGAGTCACTGTGTGGTCGTACGGATTTTTAGAGTGAAAAACAGTCAGTATTTTGACAGTTAAAAATACGCTGTGTGAGCATACGGAGTCGGAATTCGACGAAACCAGTTTCGTTGGGACCGTAATGTCGAACTCTAGCAGTATGTCCAGTTTCGTGATTTTTGGGTATCGTATGTAATCACGAGAATTTTTAGAAAGCAAAATGAATATATAAATGAGCATATACCGGGAATATTCTTTTTTTAAAATATCTAGATATTTGTTTCCTTTATAAATACCCCTTCCTTAGAAATCCTAAACCTAATTTAAAAGTCCACGCCTCCTCTTATTCAAGCCGTCACTGCTTATCTCCACAAACCAAAAACAAAACGCAAGAAGAAAATCAAAATAAATTCAAATGAAATCTCTAAAAATACAAAACTTAGATATTTCAACTCCTCTTGACCTCAGGTACTCATCTGTACCATTGTGGGGGTGTGCGACGCATTTTTGAACGATCTGGAAATTTGGCAGCGAACTAGGGCTGACATTTTGGGGCAATAGGAAGGATCGATTCACTGTTTGGGTATTTCATTTGGGATTAGGAGTAGAATCCGCACTTGAGTGCATTTTTTTGATGGTTTCCGCGTTAATAAGTGTCGATCGACACAGGCAGTACAGGTGAAATACCTAGTGATGGAATTCGCGAGAAGCAACCGAGTTGGGGGTCTTCGAGATGGGGTTGGTGAGGTCGGAACAAGTAGTTGATTTGTGGGGTTTGTGTTGAGTTCGGCGGTCTACGAAGGGAGAACGAGAAGCAAGAGGTTGGGAAATACTGTGCGGTGTGTGTTCTGAGCATGAGAACTAGATTTGGGGAAGAAGGACCCTTAACGGGTTGGGCTTGTGAGGGGAGTTGGGCCAGGGAAATTTAGGTGAAGCCCGATTGAAAATTCACTAAGTATTTAATTTGAAATAGTGTACCATAACTTGTAACCGCTATATCTCGGCCATATGAAATCAGAATCACGAACCCTTAATCACGTTGGGATCGTAGGGACGGGAGCAACACAATGAGACTAACTGGAGGTCCATCGGAGCTCGCTACAATTTATTGCAAAATAAATTGTCCGACTGAATCAAATAACGCAAACCGTTATATAACGGCTAACGCGCAAAAGTGAGTAAATCTCACCAACTCTAAACAGTTTATAATTTCATGTTGTATTTTTAGAACTATTAGAAATTGTCTGATTTACTGTGTGTTGACTGTTTGATTGAACTGCTAGTCAGTTAGTTGGATTTCTATATTGATTCTGTTTAACAGAATATATCATATGGAACTGAAAGTGATGTTATCTATATTGTTTAACATCTGTGATGCAGGGAAACAGGTCGGAGGAATCCAACTGGATTCCTCAACATTTATTTTACTGTGATTTATATATTGTGATATATAATGTGATATATAATCTGACGTTGATTATGTGTGTTTAGATGATATTTATCGGTGTTATATGGTGTGTTAAATACCATAATAAATACCAGAACGTGATATAGGGATTTTCAAAGTATATTTTGAAAATAATTTATTTATATAAAATCAATGGATTTTATATTATAAAAGAAAAAGGATTTTGAATAAAAGAATTATATTTGTAAATCAAATATAAAGGAAATTTATATTTGTTAATCAAATATAAAGGGATTTTATTTGTTAAACAAATATAGAGGAGATATATTTGTGAAATCAAATATAAAGGAAATTATTTGTAAAACAATATATATAAGGGAAAATATTGTCAAAACCAATAGAAAGAGGGATATTTGTAAACCATTTACATATAGATAAAAAGGATTTATTTATTTAGGAAATAAATAAAGGTAAAAGAATTTATTATTTAGGGTATAAATAAAGTTAAATGATTTATTTATTTAGGGAATAAATAAAATAAAGGAATATTTATTTGTTAGAATAAATAGAATAAAGGAGATATTTATTTGTTAAATAAATAGGATTATAAGGAAATATTTATTTAGGAAATAAATAGATTATAAAAGAAAATCATTAAAAAGGAATAAACGTTATTAGCGAGTAAGTTAATCAAATTGAGTTATCAGGTTAGTTAATCAAAGTAAATTGATTAGTTAAACTAAGTGAATTAGTCGAGTTAATCAAAGTGATTAGTTCTGTTAATCGAGATAAGAAAAATCAAGCTAGGTTAATCGAGTTGAATTAGCCAGTCGAGTTAATCAATTGAGTTAGTCAAACCAAGTAAAACCAGTTAAAGTTAATCAGTAGTGTTAATCAGTTAGGGTTGACCAGGCAGAGTTAATCAGTTGGAGTTAATCGATTTGAGTTAAGATTTTCGAGTTGATAATCGAGTTAAGTTATCGAATACCACTTATTCGAAGTAGATGTTATCAAACATAGTTATTTGAGACAGAGTTAGTCAAACAGAGTTATTCAGGATAAGTTGCCATCTCGTACGACTGCTAGCGTAATTCGCAGGGCTGTAAATAGCCTACGGCGGTCGGATGTTTCCTGAGGGAGTCAGGCGTAACCATTGTGATCGTTGCGATCTAGAGTCAAGCGAATGGAGTTAAATCGAATATTAGTTATTCGATAGGAGTTAATCAACTTGAGTTAGATTATCGAGATAAGTTAATCGAGTTAAGTTCTTGAGTTAGATTATCGAGATAAGTTAATCGAGCTAAGTTCTTGAGTTAGATTATCGAGATAAGTTAATCGAGTTAAGTTCTTGAGTTAGATTATCGAGATAAGTGAGTCGAGTTAAGTTCGTCTTGTTAAATTAATCAATGTTAGTTTCATCGAAAGGAGTTAATCGATGTTAGTTTCATCGAAAGGAGTTAATCGATGTTAATTTCATCGAAAGGAGTATCGATGTTAGTTTCATCGAAGGGAGTTATCTATTATAGTTTAATCGAAAGGAGTTATCGATTAGTTAAATCGAAAGGAGTTGTCAAATTTAGTTATTCGAAAAGGAGTTATCGATTTGTTAAATCAAAAGGGAAGATTATCGAATATCGTTTATTCGAGAGGAGATTATCGAATATAGTTATTCGAAGGAGTTATCGATTATTAGTTAATCGAAGTGAGTTATAGAATATTAGTTAAATCGAAGGAGTTATCGAATATAGTTTATTCGATGGAGTTAATCGATTAGAGTTAAATCAAAGGAGTTAATCGAATATAGTTTATTCGAATACAGTAAAGGAGTTAATCGAATATAGCTTATTTGAATAGAGTTAGAGGAGTTAATCGAATATAGTTTATTCGAATAGAGTTAGAGGAGTTATCGAATATAGTTTTCTCGACAGGAGTTAAGTGAATGGGGTTAATCAAATAGAGTAAATCAAATAGAGTTAACCCAATAGGGTCAGTCCAATAGAGTTAATTGAAAAGAGTTAATCGAATATAGTTATTCGAAAGAAAGGTTAAGTAAGGAAGTTAGTTAAAGAAATATAAAGTGAACTTTGCCTATTTCAAGGTTAGAAGTGTTGTTCAGTTAAGGTCTGAGAGGTAGTTCTACCCCCAACTTGATTGGCTTCGTTTTTAACTGAGGAATGATTAAGGTTCGGCAGTAAAGGATGGTAAAGTGAATTTAATAATTAAAGAAAATGGTTGAGTTGGCATAGCGATGTTTTATCTAAACATCTGTTTAATCCAAACGTAGGAGTTTGGAAAGGTTTTCCAAACAAGAATCAGAAATGTTTTCTAAATATAGAAAACAAGAAATGGAAATGTCCCCAATGTTAATAACGTATATTTTCTAAATTTAGAAAATAAGAAATATTGAATATAGGGAAACAGGAGATGAAAATGAACTAAAGAGATTAATGTTAAATGATGTTTGTTCGATATAATTTCCATCTAGAAATAATATCGTTGTTTGCACACTTGTTTTTCTTTGATAGTTAATTCACAGACTATCGAAGTTTTGACCATTTTAACGTTGTTAATATGGAGAGACCGGTTGGATTATTATCCAAAGAACCACTCTGTATTGGCATAAGCGTTGCGAATCATATATGCCAAAGAAAATTGAAGACGGAGTAAAATGCAAGGGCTGTTGTATAAGTCTTAGATAACAGTGACTAAGATGGATATACTGAATAGTGCCTTCGGTTTGTCCAGTCCCAGGACAACTTGTATGGACGAAGGTCTGACAGAGTATATCCAGTGGATCGCGTAAGTTGATCTGTTCAAACGTATTCACGTTTGGTGGCGGAGGAATTCGTTTCTCTAAGCTGTATACCCGTGTTATTTTTGGATAAATCAATTTGTGATTTGGCGGGTATGACGATGTGACATTCTAAGTGAATGAGGATGACTTGTGTGGATGAATGTCTGATAGAGTATTTCCAGAAAGGTCACGTACTTTGATTTCTTCAACCGTACCAAGAGTGGAAGCGGAGAAGGAAACTTCTTTAGCTAACACGTAATGTACTGTTGTAGACGTCAATTAGTGATTTTCGATGGATCTGACAATGTGGCATTCAAAGTGAATCCGATGTGATGATAAAGCGTAGCTTCTAGCCTCATCAACCGGTAAATGACAGAAATCGGGCAGGCAGCATGGCTAAGTCGGTCGCACCGAAGTAGGGTGTATAATCACCTATCTAGAGAATATTCATTTGCTTCTTTAATCTATCAATGATGTCCCATATATATACGAGAACGGTTGCTGATCCCAACCGTTGGTGATGTACATTCGATACACTCAAGCAAAATGAGTGGTCGGTCATGTGTGGCTGAGTTGCAAGATGTTCTTGTTGAACTCCGGTGTATCGTTCCTAGAGTACACTGATCGGAAGGTGGTTCCATACCTTGTCATAGTTGGAAATCCATTACCCAATACGTGCTTGCGGTTTTGATTGTATACCATATATGTAGAACGTGAGATGAAAGCGTTTCTGCTAGATGATTATTATATTGTGGTTGATAGACATTATTATAATATCAAAAGGTTTTTGATATAAAGATATTTTGGATTCTCATAAGGGAAAAACCCGTTCCGTTATACGGCGTGGTCTTATGAGATATCGTTTACTTGTTCAATTGTTTTTAAACTGTTTTACTCATACCAGTCCCATGACTGACCCGGAGTTTACTTTGTTGTTTTCCCTAAACTCTTGGGTGCCCAATTTTGTACGGGAAGTCAAGTAGTCAGGATTTTACAGATATACTTGGAGAGCTTGGAGCAGGAGGCTTCAAGATCATATAGCTATAGTTTAATTCCGCTGTGTTGTAAGTGCTGTACTCTGATAAGTGCTATTGTATACATAACTGTTATATTTCAAAGTTATGTTATCTATTATATGTTATTCGTTCCGCTGTGAGGTTCGTGTTACTCTGATGTTGTGTTCTTCTTCTTCTTCTATTCTAAGTTTCTATCTTATCTATTCTCACCCTCTAATTTCTTTCATTAATTACCGGGATTTTTCGATGTTTTGGTTATCGACATCGAGCTTATGTCGATAACCAAAGTCGCTCAAAATCCAGATCGTTACAAAAGATATATATTTATATCGTTATTTCCAATACGACATTTGTTAGTCGTAGAATTAGATATTGAATATAAGCCGATATATTTTCTATTCAGAGCCTTGTATTTGATTGAAATGTGATGTGATTTGGGGTTTGTCGTGAATGGTGTCTTCATCAACACTGTTCTGAAGCCCAGTTGAGAAAAGATTAAATCTTTTTATTTGGATTTAATGAAGTGTGCCAATTAAATAATATTTAATTGGAATTGAATTGGTATTGATTTTTGGGTTAATCGTGAACAGAGTTTTATATAACACTTGTTCTTTAACCTGATAATCAATGAAATGTGATTTTGGGTTGTCGTGAACGGTATCTTCAATAATACTGTTCTTAGACCCAAAGGAGTTAAGAAAATCAGAAACTAACTGGAGATTAGTTTAGTTGAATGGTTTCGGGGGTATTGATCTGATGTTGGTTTCGGCCTTCGGGGTTAATATTTTGGGAATTGCTCACTTGCTAATTTACGGTTAGGGACTGATTGAATTGTGATGTGATTTTGGGGTTTATCGTGAACCATGTTTTTAAATGAAACTGATTCTTTAACCCAATTAAAGATTAAAACTAAATGGAGTTTTAATGAATCTTTAATTAGATTGAAAAGATCGAGAATGGAGTATCACCAGTTTTGCTCCAGGCGATAGTTAAATCTTTAATTAGATTTGAACGTGAAATGGTAATTGAATTTACCGATAACACCGTGGTGTTAGATATGAAGTATTACCAGTTTTACTTCATGGGATGAATAGGTTGGGATTGGGAAATTAAAACAAATGATTACTTCGATAAGGTTCGCTAATCCCGACTAGTTTGAATTGATATTCAAAAGAAGATTAAAGAATAAATTCAAGGAATTTATCTTTGATAAAATTAATGGGAACCTTTCCCTATGAATGCGAAATTTAGAAACTAACTGTCGGTTAGCTAAGCAGAATGGTTTTCTGGATATTGATCTGATGTTGGTTTCGGCCTTCGGGGTTAATATTTGGGGAATTATTCTCTTGATTAATTTACGGTTAGTGACCGATGAATTGGAATGAGGCGTATGTTGTGTTTGTGTAACACTTATTTAAAATATACGGGAGATATTCGGAAAGTCCGGGTTTATCCCATTCTGAATAACTGATACGACGATAAGTCGAAGATGAAGACGGTGGTCGAAGACCGGAGGTCTTCACGTCGTTTGGGTGATTACTGATGATCTTGATTGGGATGTACACCCAAGAAGATGGAAACAGTTGGTGATCGTCCAAACGTACTTGGAAATCGATGGATATGCGGGGTACTAGGTGCCTCCGGTTTCGTTCAGACCCAGAATGGACTTGTAAATGGACTGTGTGTCTGACATTGGATTTCAGTCTGTGTGATTGATTTCTATTAAATATATATCTGTTTGGCGGCGGAGAATTTATTCTCTTGCTTAACGCCCTTCTCTGAGACGTACGAGCTCAGGGGTTATATACTGATGGATATCAAACGCATAGAGTGAATTGCCTGTGTGGCATGCCTAAGTGGCAAATGATCAAGGCTTCTGTTGAAAAGCAAAGTCTGGTGGTTGATGATCGAAGCACGGCCTTTGTGGCATAGCTTGGTGTAACGTTTATTTCGCGAGTTTCACATCGGTATGAATCAAAAACGGGAGACGGACCTCAGGGAGGACATGCGTTTCTTTCTTGTTAGAAGTGGCGTCAGTGGTTTTACACGCCCTGACGAGTTTGACTTATGTGGTTGTTGCTGTTGCGAGGCGCCTCGGTTTGATCGGACGATCCTGGTCCGATGGAGTCATTTGTTGGCTCATTTACGCCCCATAGGGCGGAGAGACGTATTGTTCAGGCATAATAATCCACATCGGTGGACCGGCCCTGACGATCCAAGGCTTGTCTGCGCGCTTGACTGAGACTCGGACTAGACAGTCTCGAATCGGTTGAGGACTATATTTTGCCTCGGTTCATAGATGGAAATCCAATTTCCAAATACGTGACATTTGCGGTTTTATTTGTAGAGCCTAGTATGGCGACATGATATATGGTCCCATGCCGTCTATGATTGATACTTATGATTTGAAGTTGTTTTATACACTATGCACTTATAATAGTATCAAATGATTTGTTTGAAACATATCAAGCATGTTTGGCTATTATAAGGGAAAACCCTATCCCCCGGCTTGCGTTGCATTGTGTGATAGGACCTGGGTCTTATAATAGGTTCATTTTTTCCTTATTTAGCATTGCGCTGTTGTTATATGCACTGGTATTCTTGGGAGGAAACCCGTTCCGTGTTATACGGCGTGGTCCCTTGATTTACCTAACTTTAAAATAAAGATTAATAACTGTTTTAGTTCTCACACCAGTCACATGACTGACCTGGAGTTTATTGTTTGAACCTAAACTCTGGGTGCTCTTATTTTGACACGGGCAGCTAGTAGTTTTGGTTTTGCAGATTTATATTCACAGGATCCTGGTTTACAGCTGGAACGATATTCGGAAAGCTTTGTATCCGTGTATTACTTCTAGTTGTGTATTGTATTATTTTCCGCTGCTATGTATTTAAATTTAATTTAAATCTCTGATATTTCTATGTAATATTTATTTATACTCTGTATATTCTTGTATTTTGATGGTATTGTTGTAATATACAATGAAATGTTCTTCCGTCTGCGTTCTATTTTGTCGTGTTCTCGAAACAATCAGGCGTTTCGAACGGTCTGGGTCGGTTTAGCACTGATTCGGATCGAGCGAGATTCCTTTTTGTCACATTTTGACAATGAATTTAAAATGATTTATAAAATATGTTTTAAAAGGAAATCGACGAAATATATATATTATATATATAATGGCCTGAATAGAACGCGCCGCGTTGCGGCAGTTCGTGAATTTCGACCATTGACTTCGAATGGACATTATGGGAGATCTGACCGTCGGATTCTCCTAAAACCGGAACCGTTGGGTTCGTATCGAAAAGAGCTTTCTAACGAATACAAGAAATTAGAAATCTAACAGTTGTATTTGTAATTATGTCCAAATCAAATTTGGAAAAGGTCGTTGTAAGTGCAGTTCGATGGCCGTTGATGGAAATTGACTATACGGGCCTTAATAAAATTATTAAAAATATCAATAATTAGTGTAAAATCATAATAAATGATTTGGAAATAATTGGGATGAAAAAATCCATATTTGAAAAGATAAAAATATATTTTTATCGAAATGAACTAGTTTTGAACTAGAATTATAACTCATTTATTTTTAAAATAAATAAATTGGATTTGAAATGGTTTTGAAAATAACCAGAATTTCCAATATATAAACTGGAAATGGATTTGAATCAAAATTGTCTTTGGAATATTTCGATGTTGGATTTCGTGATTATACAGATATTGTTATGGAAATTTGAAAGATATATGTATGGACCGTGGGTCATTGGGGGAGATTTTAATGTAACAAGATTCGATTTTGAAAGAAGTAACAAAAGAAATAACTATGTGGGGGATATGGATGATTTTAGCGAGTTTGTGCAGGAGTGTGGCTTAATTGATCTGCCTCTAACCAACAGAAGATATACATGGAGTGACGGTAGAACTCCCCCCACGCTGGTTAAGCTTGATCGCTTCTTCATCAATTCCAGTTTTGAAGATTTACACCCTCTTACCTCTTTGAAAGGGTTATCTTCAATTATTTCAGACCACTGCCCTATTGTACTTGATACAGGGGAGATAATCAAAACTAAGAGCTTTTTCAGGTTTGAGAAGATGTGGTGTTTGGAGGAAAACTTTGACGAACTGATAAAGAGCAAATGGTTGTGCTTTGGACAACGAGGAGATGCAGCTAGCAACATTTGTCGTAAGCTGAAGTTGCTGCGCAAATATCTGACGAAATGGAACATCGAAGTGTTTGGCAGCATTAAACTGAAGAAGTCAACTCTTGAAAAGGAAATCCTGGAGCTTAATATATTAGAGGAAAGTAGAAGATTAAATGAGGGAGAGCTGGAAACTTTAGCACTAAAAGAAAAAGAGCTTCTTAAAGTTATCGATCAAGAGGAAGTGTATTGGAGACAACGGTCCAGAGCTCAGTGGCTGAAAGAAGGGGATAGTAATACAAGTTACTTTCATAAGGTAGCTAATGGACGACGGAGAACAAATTTAATTAGTAGCATCTGGAAAGATGGCGAAGAGATAACGGATCAGCAAAAGCTCAGTGTTACTTTCACTGATTATTATAAGGGCATCTTTGGGGAAAGAATTGAGCATCGAAGTGCAGTTGACTGGAAACAACTCTATCCAACATCCTCAGATCTAAATGATATGGAGAGTGTCTTTACTGAGGAGGAAATTACAAGGGCTTTGAATGAGATGCCCGGAGACAAAGCTCCAGGCCCTGACGGTTTTCCCAATTTTTTCCTTAAAAAGTATTGGAGTGTGCTGAAAGATGATGTGCTGAATCTATTCAAAGAATTTTATGATGGCTCGCTGAGGCTTGATAAATTAAGCTACGCCAATGTAGTGTTAATCCCGAAAAAGGAAGGCAATGTGTCAGCAGCGGACTTCAGACCAATTAGTCTCCTAAACAGTACATTCAAGCTAATTACCAAAGTGTTAGCAAACAGGTTGAAGAGCAAAATGGAGGATTTGATTGACAAATCCCAAACAGCATTTATTCAAGGAAGATACATTCTTGATGGAGCAGTATTAGCATCCGAGATCATGTCTTACTGTGATAAGTTTAATGTCCCATGTGCAATAATCAAGCTGGACTTTGCCAAAGCATTTGACACAGTGGATTGGAGATTTATGCTCGAGGTCCTAGAAGCAAGAGGATTCAGAAGTAGATGGATAAGCTGGATTGCCATGATTCTTACATCTAGCAAGTCTAACATCTGTGTCAATGGAGTGGCGGGAAGCACAATTCATTCGAAAAGAGGACTGCGACAAGGAGATCCATTATCTCCTCTCTTGTTCGATCTGGCAGCGGATGTTTTTTCTCAAATCCTGAAGTTCAGTTGTGCAAGTGGTATCATTGAAAGCTTTGGTAGCGAACAGGTGGTGGGCGGTATTAATTCTTTACATTATGCTGATGACACTATCATTTTTAGTAAACCTGATTGTGAATTTATTGCAACTATTAAATTTTTGTTGTATGCTTTTGAGAGCTTATCAGGGTTAAAAATTAACTTCCACAAGAGTAGTGTGTACACCCTTAGGTGTAACGCGGATTGGACAAACAAATGTGCAGAAATGCTCAATTGCAAAGCGGAGAATTTTCCATTGAATTATTTGGGCATGTGCATCAGACCAAAGAGGTTAATGAAGAAGGATTGGCGTCATCTTACTGAAAAGGTGGAAGTGAGACTGGCTAGATGGAAGGGACAAACTCTCTCTCGGGCTGGGCGTTTAATATTGGTGAACTCTGTGCTTTCTTCCCTTCCTCTTTACTGGCTATCCTACTTTCGATGTCCAAAATGGGTGATAGACAAAATAGATAATATCAGAAGGAATTTCTTCTGGACGGGAGATAAAGAAACTAAGAAATTAAGTTGCCTAGTCTCTTGGGAACAAGTTTGTAAGTCGAGAGAACAAGGAGGGCTTGGGGTGTTAAATCTAAAAGAAATGAATGCTGCCCTCTTATGTAAATGGCTTTGGGTTATGTTGAGTGATAAACACGTCCTCTGGAAGGAATGGATAATAAACACTTATTATGATGGGAGATTCGATTGGAATACTGATGCTTCTCATTGTTCAATATTCTGGCAAGGAGTTATGAAATTTGCTCACTGGATCAAATTGGGTTCGACGGTGAAAGTGAAGAATGGTTTCATGGTATCGTTTTGGTATGATTGCTGGATCCTTCCTATTCCTCTAAAAGATGAGTATGCCAATCTCTTTGAAATTTCAAGAAATAAACTTGCTACTGTTGGAGACCTGTATGACGCGAATGCCCCTGATTTTAAATGGAATCTAGCTTTCTGCCGATTTGTCACAGGAAATGCTCTTGTTCAGCTATGCCACCTATTCAAACTTTTAGATAAAGTTCACTTAAGTGAAGGTGATGATGAATTCGTGTGGAGACTGGAAGGAGAAAAGAACGTTTTTCGTGTCCGAGGAGTATACAAAATGATAAATTTCGCTGGCAGAAGGTGGCTGGGATTTGAAATTATGTGGAGTTTCAAGAAAGTACCGCTGAAAGTTAAACTACATATGTGGATCTCAATGCATGGACGATTAAATACTGCGTGTAGCTTGCGCAGGAAAGGTGTTGATGTGGCTGAAGGTTGTGTCTTCTGTGAAGAAAGGGAGGAAGACTACGTGCATCTTTTTTGTAGCTGCGACTTTGCTTTTTATGTATGGACGAAATGCTTGGTTTTTTTGGAGTTGGATCTGGATTGGCGAGACTTCATCGCAGATCAACTACACTTCTGGCAGAATACTTTTCCTATGCTCGATAACACACCCTCTCGACATATTTTTGCTTTGTTAAATTTTGCTTTTACCTGGATTTTGTGGCATGAGCGTAACTCTAGAAAGTTCAAATGCAAGATGAGGTCGCCAAATAAAACTATATTTACCATTCTTAAATATGTCTTCACATGGACAGGAGACATCAGGGAGATACGCTTTGTGGATACTATAGCTGCACGTGTCCATGAGCGTGCATGCAGGAGACGCATTGGAGGCTAGTGAATCATGCTTGATATGGCTGAATCTCTTATGTAGCTGCTTTTTATGTTCATGTTGTATGGCTGTATGATAAAGCCTTTACCCTATCTTATCTTTTTGGGGTGTAATATGGCTGTAGTGTTTATTTTGTTGGCTGCCATGTATGTATGATGTAAATACACGATGTATGCACGATGTATATATGATGTATGTATGATGTACTAGTTAGTATGATGATATATATTATATGAAGGCGTGAATCAGTTGATTCACTACCTTTTGCTTCAAAAAAGAAATTTGAAAGATATATTTATATCGTTATTTCCAACACGATATTGAGTAAAAGCCGATATATTTTCTATTCAGAGCCTTGTATTTAATATCAAATGGGATTTGGGTTTGTCGAGAATGGTGTCTTCATTAACTCTGTTCTTAAATCCAGTTGAGAAAAAGGTTAAATCTTTTTATTTAGATTTAATGAAGTATACCAATTAAATAATATTTAATTAGAATTGAATTGGAATTGATTTTTGGGTTTATCGTAAACAGTGTTTTAAATAACATTTGTTATTTAACTCAATAATTAATGTAATGTGAATTGGGTTTGTTGTGAACTGTGTTTTAATGACATTCCTTCTTTAACCCAATTTGCAGTGAAAAGTGATTTGGAATTTATAAATCTTTTGTTAAGATTTAAAGGAGATTTTCCAAAGTAAAGTTTTCCAATTTAATAAAATAAATTGGAATGGAATGGAATTCGATTTGGTAATAATCGAAGTGAATTTCTGTGGATGAGGACTGCTAATATATATGGAATTTAAAAGGCTTTGTCGTTATTACATTTATGTTGTTAGTCGGATATGGAAGTTTATATCGATTATATATATATATCGATTTGTTTTCATGAAGATTCCATGGTTAATGGAATGTGATTTTGGGTTGTCGTGAATGGTATCTTTAATGATACTGTTCTTAGACCCAACGGACTTAAGAAAATCAGAAACTAACTGGAGATTAGTTAAGTTGGATAGTTTCTTGGGTATTGATCTAATGTTGGTTTCGGCCTTCCGGGTTAACACTTAGGGAATTATTCACTTGCTAATTTACGGTTAAAGGCTGATGGAATAGAATGCGATTTTGTGTTTATCGTGAATCGTGTTTTAAATGACATTGGTTCTATAACCCAGTTAAAGACAGGATATGATTTCCCAAGTTAAACAATCATTAATATTGATTTTTGGGAAGATTAAAACCAAGTGGAGTTTTAATGAATCTTTAATTAGATTGAAATGATCGAGAATGGAGTATCACCAGTTTTGCTCAAGGCGATAGTTAAATCTTTAATTAGATTTGAACGTGAAATGGTAATTGAATTTACCGATAACACCGTGGTGTTAGATATGAAGTATTACCAGTTTTACTTCATGGGATGAATAGGTTGGGGTTGGGAAATTTAACAAATGATTGCTTCGGTAAGGTTCGCTGATCCCGACTAGTTTGGATAAACCATAATTTGGTTTGAATTGATAATCCAAAGGAAGATTAAAGAATAAATTTAAAGAATTTATCTTTAACAAAATTAATGGGAACCTTTCCCAAAATGTAAGAATATTTGAATAAAGGAATATTCTGGATTGGAATGAGGCATATGTTGTGTTTTATAACACTTGTTTATTATATACGCGAGTTATTCGAAAAGGCCGGGTTTATACCCATTCTGAATAACTGAATCGACGATAAGTCGACGATGAAGACGGTGGTCTTGGTCTTCACATCGTTTGGATAATTACTGATGATCTTGATTGGGATGTACACCCAAGAGGACGGAATCGGTTGGTGATCGTCCAGACGTTCTTGGAGATCGATGGATATGCGAGGAATAAGGTTCCTCCGGTTTCGTTCAGACCTAAAACGGACTTGTAAATGGATGTGCGTCTGACATTGGATTTTATTCTGTGTTGATTGATTTTGTAACGACCCAGGGATTTTCAGCCTCGAAAATCGACATAAATACCTTTACCGTACTTCATGCCAACTTCCCAAACAACGAAAAAACACTGGATAGTTATTAGAAAGAGATTAGAGGGTGAGATAAGAGAGAAAGAAATATTAGAACAGAAGAAGAAGAAGAAACAACACAACACCGAGTTTCACATCGCAGCGGAACAAAATATAATACAGAAATAATTTTATTGAGAGCTTTAAAATACTTATAATATCAGAGTACATCAACATCTCTGGACAGTTATAAAAAAATATGTCCCATATACAGCACACATCGGAATAGTATCATACGTCTGGACTCTTCCAGCTCGTCTCTTTACAGCTTTCGATAAACTGAACTTGTATACCTCGGGCTAACCCGAGCATTTACAAAACACCGGGTCAATCTGGTGAACCAAAGTGAGAAAACTCGCATAGTATTAAGGGTATCACACAACCTGATTTTTAAGTAAAAATCTTTCAAGGAAAAGGATAATCGTAAGACCAAATCCACACATAAACACGGACGGTTTTTACCTTACGATGACCCAAAACATTTTTGAAACCAATATCTTGTCTGATATTATAATAGTGTCTAAATACAAGTAAACAGAGTCTAGTAGAACGCTTGCATCTCACGCTCTACATATATAGTATAAAAACAAAACCATGAGCGCTTATTGGAGATTGGATTCCGAATATGACAAGGTATGGGACCACCTGCCGATCGTGTATCTCTAGAGGCGAATACACTAGGTTCAACAAGAACGTCTTGCAACCCGGCCCTCACATGACCGACCACTCATTTCTCTTGAGTGTATCGAATGTATATCACCAACGGTTGGGTGCGACCCACCGTCTTCCCAAAAAGGGACAGCATCGAAAGATTTAAGAAGCAAAGGAATTTCTCTAGATAGGTGACCATACACCTAATGGGAGCGACCCACATAGCCATGTTGCCTACCCGATTTTTGTCATTCACCGGTTGTGAGGCTTGAGGTCAGAATTTACTTTGAAACATCTGATCGTCATTCACTTTGAATGCCACATCATCAGATCCGCCAGATATCACTAATTGACGTCCACAAAAATACTCTGAAAAGTTAAGCTAAGAGAAGTGCCCTTCTCCGTCACTAACAGAAATACGTTTGTAAAAATCAACGTACGTGATCCCTTTGGAAATACTCTATCAGACATTCGTCCATACAAGTCATCCAGGAACAGGACGAACCGAAGGTACTCTCCTACTGCATCCACTAAAGGAATCACCCCATGGATCGGTAGCGAGAAGCCCTTGCAATCCATATATTTCAACCACGACAGAATCACAGTGTAACTCGGGCCGCTAAGCCAGAGATTATAAGTAACCCTTCCGTTTATGAAGATCTACGGTCTTCAATTGCTCCATATTTAATCAGCATCTTTCACGTATTTGCGGTTCGGAATGGTTCTCGAGTATAAGTTCGATCCCGGCCTTTCCGTACCAACAGCGCGTTGGACATGATTTTGATAGTCGGTTATTTAACTATCAAAATAAACAAGCATAAAATAAACATAAATCCATTGGTTGGCTATACAGCATCACTTGGCCAATTGAAATAATATCTATATTTTAATATATTATTCTCAAATCATTTTATAATGATAAGAAAATATGTCTTTAAAATCATATCAAATCCTCCCTTTAAGTATCATTTTAAAACCTTTGGTACTCATTATTCATCATTTGTTAATCTATTATATTTATCCTTCGTAAAATCATTGTTACGAACCTCCTTTTTCATTTCCATTTGGGAAACCATAATTACCGCTTATAATTTTAGGATAAACCTATTCCCACCTCGTCTCCTTACTTTTAGAGATATCGTTATTTTCCATCAATCTCCTTTCTATTCCTTTCACCATGGAATTGCCATTCAAATTCTCAAGCTCCTCGTTTGACGATTCAAATTCAAATTTGGTTTTCCATTTGATTTTTGTTCAACTAGTTCCTACCATAAATTAGCAAGAAAATAATTTCTTACATATTTCCTCGAAGGTCGAGACCAAACATTAGATTAATATCCAGAAATCGTTTACCTCACTTGTTCCCTAATTAGGTTATAATTATATAAATTTATAACTGGTCTTTTATTTTATTCAAATGTCGTTTCTAATAACTCTTTCCAATAAATCCTTATAACTCCGTCTCACATGGAAATAAGATCTTAATAAGGATTTGATTTTAAACTTCGAATCAAACTTGACTTATCATTATTTATATAAAACTTGCTTAAACCCTCACTTCACTATAAACAGTGATTTAAAACTTTATAGCCCTTTGGTTTACACCCTTTAGATCCCAAGATATCAAATATCAACATTTGAAAATTGTTTAATTATCCATCCTATTTCCATTAACTAAATACTTCAATTTCGAGTAACACAATTGACTTAGTCAACTCTACACATGATTAACACATTAATCAAATCCCAGCTCGTCTTTCCATTTTAAATTAAATTCAAATTAAATTAATTTAAATAATTCCGTTTGATTATTATAAAATGAGTAATAATCAAATCGATATAATCTCATATTAAATTGCTTCTCAAATTCAATTATCCTTGGTAATTACATATCGCATTAATATCCACTCACTTCCTTACCAATATTGTAAGTATTAGAATCAAAGATCATTTGATAATTTAGATAAGGCATCTGCTTCGCACACAAATATATTTTGTACCAAAAATGGTTAAAATAACCGAGGTAGGTACGGTTGGTCTATTTTCTTTTTATAAACCCAATTTGAATAATATATTTAAAATAAATTCCACATCTTCATTAACGGTAAATCTCCTTTTATAAGAAACGTATATTCAGGCCATCCACTGCCAGTTTCTTAACCAATACAGTCTATTGGTTAATAACAACAACCGTTGAATTTAGATTCAACAATCGACAAGCAACTCAATAACCCAATCATTTTGATTCAACAGCTCATATAACGATCATATGAAAATAAACAACAATCAATACCACTCATAGTGGTCAACCAAGAATGATTCAAGCGTCCAATCTAGTTTGGATAAGTTTATGTAACCAACAAGGTAAGTTACCTTTATTGGAAGTCATTGTTAAAAATAACGATTTTTTATTTAAATTAAACCACATTTAATTTAAATAGATGATATAACAATATGTATCGACATCCAACCAATCATCAAATCAGTCAACACTTAGCAAAACATGGCATACAAATGATAAACCCAATTTATAAAAATTATAAATGGGATTACTGAGTGAGTTAAACTCACCTTAGCTCAGTTCAGTCGTTAAACGTTGATTTTTCAATTAAATTAAACATCGTTTAATTTAATTAAAAATTATTCTTGCATCTAGTCCTGCCTGCTCCTGCTCCATCACGATATTCTCGTCTCAAGGGTCTCAACGGAACTGACCGTGTTCAAATCTGTTAATGTGTGTTCGAGATATGGTAAAAACAAGCTAATTAACTAATTTAATTATTTAACTTTCATTTTATTTAAAAAAGGCCCGTTACCTTGCCCGTTCGGCCCGTCTGACCACTCCATCCCATTACCAACATTAAAATCCTAAACATCGGTTACCCGTTCAGAAATTCCACCGCCTCCATACTATCTCCTCAAATCAAACCCTAGTATCTGATAATCGTTCAACAAATCAGCGCCTCCACCCACAAACTCTTCCATGGCCGAACCGATTCCCATCGCCCCCTTCTTTCTTCAGCAAAACCAAAGCCAGTCGCCTCGCATCTCCCCTACGCCACCCTCTTCTTCCACCTTCTCTCCCGAATCGATGCTGATAAACCCTAAAAATAATACCTTCAGCCCCCAGTGTGACTGCACCTTCAACGATCAACCTCCGCGCTTTCCAAAATCACTACAACAAATTGGAGCTGTTATTCGAGAGCGATCCGAACCCTAAGCCTCCACGTCGAACGAAACCTTCAAAGAATCCATCGCGAGTACAGATAAGTTTTTAAATTAAATTTCTATACTGCCGTACGATTTTTGTTTTGATTTTAGAAGTGGTTCAAACCATTTTCGTTTACTATATTGGTTTGTGTCGTTCTGAAACCACCCTTATGTGTATGCGTATTTATAGGATTAGGATTTTAGATAAGATCAATATCTTATCCTAGATAGCTTCAGCTACAAATCCTTAGGCCATTGGTTTCTCCTTTTTAGATCGTGTACTGTGATGGATTTACAGAGATTTGCTAAATCCAGTGTTGTGTTTTCATTACACTTTTCTATTCAAAAAAGACTTGAATAGATTTTATGGGATTGAGTCACAGATTTGCAATCGCACCATGGATTTTGTGTTCACATATTTAAATGTAAATTACAGCCTTGTATGAGCTGTATAAAATTTTCTGTATAGACTTGATGGTCTAAATATCTACACAGATTTGGTTCCTATTAGCTGTTACAGTACCATAGAATTGATGTTAACATATATCCCCATATCTATGCTTGTCCAAGATTTATTTCCATAGCTGATTAGCTATATATATAGCTGTTGAGCTATGTATTGTCGATTTTCTAGCTGTGCCTACTCTGATTTTATATATATATTAGTTGATCCCTACTTAGGATTGATGCAAAATATATATATCTATATTTTTAGTTGTCCAACATTGATCTGCTTAGCTGTTTAGCTATTTTCTTTTCTGTTTGTGATCCATGCTTGAGTCATGCATCAATATTTTCAAATGGACTGTTTTTCTTTTTCTTTTCTTCTCTTCTTTTTAGAAAATATCTAGACTTAGCTGTTTAGCTATATTTGGTTTTCACTAGCTATGTACTGTCTCTTTTTATATAGCAAACCCTTGTTTCTACTGTTCTCTTGAATGAACAAGTCATGCAGCATATTTCAAACATGAATTGTCATTCTTCATTTTTTCTACTTTTAATTTCTCTTTTTCTCTTTTACTACAATTATTCATTTTTGTACTTAGTTGGTTTTTTTTTTCTTCGTAGTTTGATTGGAAATTTTCTTACTGCTACAGGAAAGGAACCTGACAGGAGCAAGACATGCACGAGACCATTTTGCTGAGCAGTCATGTTCACTTGGCTTTTGTGTTGCCCAGACAAATTTCATATATGTCTTGCATTGTACCAACATTGATGTATAAACATTTTGTTTTTCTTTTGCATTCTCCTTTGTACAGCAATGATATGAATAAATATGTTGTTTTTTTACATTAACAAATCTCAGTTTCACATTTTATGCAGTCATGTTTATGTAGCGACTTTTATGTATTCATGTTTTCATTCGTTTCCTTTTGCTGAACCAAGAGAAATGTTGACGGTGTATATATATGTATATATATATTGATGCTCTCCTTTGTATTAGTTACTCCTCAGTTTCATTTATATATTCCAGTTTGCATGTATTTATTTTATTTTTATATGTATACACATTTTGCCAAACTAAGTGAAGTGCGGACGAGTGCGTATATATGTAGATACATACAGAGTGCGGTTTTTGTTGAAAATATGGTTTGTGTTTACGTTGTACACAAGTTTTAGATTGGTTTAATATTTTAAATCCCATACAATATAAATCAAATTCACACGGCTATAAATAAACAACTTAAATTTCAACTAGTATAAAATTTAAAACTAAATATTAAAATTCTGGGTTTAAATTCCATCTCATTTAAGTAAAAACCCTTTTATAATTATAAATAAATCGTTAAAATTTTAAAACGACTCTATAGCGACTATTCGAAAATTTAAATTAGCCAAACTTCGTTTTTTAATAACATATTAAATATTAAAACTCGTTAATATTTCAAATACAATATTTAAAATAATAAATTAAATAAAATATTCGACTGCAACAAAAACGGGACGTTACAGATTTCTATTAAATATATATCTGTATGACGGTGGAGAATTTATTCTCTTGCTTAACGCCCTTCTCTGAGATGTACGAGCTCAGAGGTTATATATCGATAGATATCAGTCGCATGCCATGAATTGCCTGCGTGGCATGCTGAGATGCAAATGATCAGGGCTTCTGTTGAAAAGCAGAGTCTTGTGGTTGATGATCAAAGCACGGCTTTAATACAGCGTAGCTTTGTGTAGCGTTAATTCGCGAACCTCACACCCCGGTGTGAACCAGAAACGGGAGAAGGACCTCAGGGAGGGCATGCGTTTCCTTCTAGATAGGAGTGGTGTTTTGGGTTTTACACGCCCGGACATTTTACTTATGTGGATGGTGGATAGCAAGGCGCCTCGGTTATATCGGTCGATACGGGACCGATGGAGTCATTTGACTCATTTACGCCCCATAGGGCGGGGAAACGCAGTGTTCAGGGTTTAATTTTAATCCACATCGAGTGGACCGGCCCTGAAAATCCAAAGGTCACTCGAGCTCTGACCTGAGGCTCGGGCTAGAGAGTCTCGAAGCGGTGAGGACGATCCCTTGCCTCGATTCACAGATGGAAATCCAACTTCCAATACGTGACTTTGCGGTTTTGATTGTAGAACCTATATATGGCGACATAATGGTATGGGGCACTTATGTCGTCTATGATTGATACTTATGATTGAAATTGTTTTGACACTATGCACTTATAATAGTATCAAATGATTTGTTTTTAACGTACCAAGCATGTTTTATTATAAGGGAAAACCCTATCCCCTGGCTTGCGTTGCATTGTGTGATAGGACCTGGGTCTTATAATAGCTTTATTTTTCCAAAAAGCATTGCGATGTTTTGTTATATGCACTGGTATTCTTAGGAGGAAACCCGTTCCGTGCTATACGGCGTGGTCCCTTGATATATCTGATTTAAAGTAAAGTTTTAAATAACTGTTTCAGTTCTCATACCAGTCACATGACTGACCTGGAGTTTATTGTTTTAACCTAAACTCTGGGTGCCCCTATTTTCCACATGGGCAGCTAATAGTTTTGGTTTTGCAGATTTATATTCACAGGAACCTGGTTTACAGCTGGAATGATATCCGGAAAGCTTTTTATCCGTATATCTCTTTCAGTTGTGTATTGTATTATTTTTCCGCTGCAATAATGTATTTAAATATCTGATATTTTTCTGATGTATAATATTTATTCATACTGTGATGTAAATTGTTGTAATAAGCAATGAAATGTTCTTCTGCTTGTGTCCCGATGTGGCTTGTTCTCAACTCAATCCGGGCTTTCCTTCACGGGGAAGTTCGGGCTATCTCAGTTTGGTATCAGAGCTTTGGTTTACAAAGCTCAGAGAACAAGACACATTAGAACCGAATGAAAGAATTCATCAGAGATTGAATTAGTAATATCCAATAAGAATAACTCAATAGAGAAAGGATCAGTAGTATCCTAGAACGAGTGTGAAGAGTATATTTTTAAAATGAAAACAGCTTTTGTTTTGAAAATTTAAATCAATTATTCTTATTTGAATATTATTTTTATATTGATTTGGACAATCAAGTATATAAAGATTTTGCATATACGTCTGATCCGCGTGTATTCGAAGTTTTAATATATTGGATATATATCGAATCACACTCTAGTCGCCCGGGGATAATTCTGATGATGCATCATCATCAGTGTTTGCGTTCGAGTTTCGAAAGTGGGATTTCTATATATTTCCAATTGACCGGTGTCAGAACCAAAACTAAATAGGGCTTATTGTTGTGATTTGGCATCAAAAATCTGATTTTTGGGTTATGTATCAAAATTATATGTTTGAATTGATAATCAACTAATTGATTGATGGTTGTGTTGTATGATTATTCATTTAAAACCAACATGTGAATGAAAGGTGAAACAGACCAAATTGATCAAATATTGAACTATATTGGAAATTGTTTGAAATTGCATGCATATACATGTGTATCCATTGAACAGGTCATAGCAGGGAAGCTAAGTAGAGGAATAAAATTGTTTGCCCGACAAATAAGTACATGTTTATTGTATTTCTTGGAGTTTTTGATGATTTTATGAGCCGATTGGCTGTTTTTTTTTCTTTTTGGATTGGAGAGGCCTATATGGCAATTTCGGGATTTTCCCGGTGCTCCCGTGCAGGGAAGGTTATGGCGAATTTTTTTGAAAATTTAGGGTGTTAGCCAAATTTTTGAAAAATTTGAAAAGTTCTTAGAAACTGAAAAATTGAAGAACTTAAGCCATAATTAAAATGATGAAAGTTGAGTTGATTAGCAAACAACTTTCAGCTTCGTTCCTTTTCGGGGACGAAAAGTTTTAAGTGAGGGAGATTGTAATAATCCGGAAAATCCGAGCCAATTTAAAATTTTTATTTTGGCAATTTTAATGAATTTTGACTATTTAAAATGAATTATTTTAAATAATAACGACGAGGAATTTATTTTGAATAGAAATATAACTAATTATTTATAATTATGAACGGAATTGAAAATGGCGCGGTAGTTTGAAAATTCGATTTCAAATTTCAAATGAATGTACAGGGTTCAAAATAAACCGAATTTTAGCGAAACCAAAAATATTTGAATCTATTTGAGAATATCTTTCCAACGAATCCAAAAAACTGAAATTTCATAGCGGGAATAAAAAGTTATGCC
The DNA here is from genome assembly GCA_030737875.1 of Allium sativum. NCBI lineage: Eukaryota > Viridiplantae > Streptophyta > Magnoliopsida > Asparagales > Amaryllidaceae > Allium > Allium sativum. Next base: position 709,203,877 of record CM060922.1, read on the forward strand.
CGGATGAAAATTCAGAATAGTCGCTATGGAAAATATTAAAAATGGAAATTTTGCAAACGATCTCTCTTTTCGACGAAACCACTTTTGTTGGATCCGGGATGTCAAGTTATTGCTAGATTTCAAAATTCATAATTTTTGAAAGCAATATGTGAGCGTGTCGAAGGAAAACGTGTTTTGACATTTTCTATCAATTTCGATCGACCCGAAAATGGCCATTTTTCAAACAGTCTCAGAATTTGATGAAATTAGTTTTGTTAGGACCGTATTATTAATACGAAGCTAGAAAATATTTTTCGTGAATTTTCAGAGCCAGTATGTGACCCCGGTAAATTGAAATGTGCGTTCAAATTCAGTATATGGATTTATATACTGATTTTGATAAAAATTGATCGAAACGACGGAATTGGCTTACTGGGTATATCCCATTGTGTTCGGAATGGGGGTAATTAGCTAGGGGTGACAGTCGTTGGGTCTCTTTTGCAGATCAAAATTCAAAGTTACTTTTTGGAGGATAAATTAAATAATAAAATAATAAAAATCCCTTGCCCTTTTATCTCTATAGATCGGTCAACGCCCCTTTTATTTTCCCTCTTTCCCTCATCGTCCTTCACTCAAAAGGAAACAAAGAAAATAAAAAAACTACTGTATCGCTCTCCCACCTATCCGTCGTCGCCGGCGACGAGCGCCTCCCCCCACCTCCCACGAACGCGCCACCCCTTCCTCCCTTCGCTCTACTCTCCCCTCTTTCCAGTGCTTGCCCCGAAACCCCAATGGCCCAAAATCGAGGAAACCGCCTAAATCTGCACCCCCTGACCTTAGCAGCCGCCACCGATCTCCCCTGGCCCTCCGCCGGCCAGCGCAGCGCCATCCGCCTCAGACAAACCCCCACTGACCTCCCCGACGCCGCCAACTCCAAGAGATTCAACCGCCAGTAAGTTCTCTGATTTTATTCATGTAATTAGGCAATTTTTATTCATGAAAAGGTGCGATTTTATTCATGTAATTATACGATTTTTTTGTTAAGGTAAAGATTAGATTTTTATTAAGGTATAGATTATATTTTTGTTAAGGTAAAGATTTGATTTTTAAATATGAATAGCGATATGAATTTTTTTTTAATAGACAAAAATATTATTTTTAGTTAGATAAAAATATAATTTTTATCATAGGTATGAAATATTATTTTAAGTAGGATAAAAATAGAATTTTTACATATGGAGTAGAAATAAAAATTCGATTTTTATATATAAGTAGCATTATAAAAATACGAACTTTATATGAATAACATTATAAAGACATGATTTTTATTATATGAAGGGATTCAAAAAGAAGTGATTTTTATATACGTGATAGTAAAAGAAAAAAAATATGATTTTTATATTTTAGAGAAAATTAAAATATGATTTTTATGTTGAAAAGAGAAATATATGGAAAACTGAATTATAAAAATATAATTTTTATAATATAAACATCAACATTAAAATACGATTTTTATGTATGAATAACAGTATAAAAATGTGATTTTTAATAATCAGCTGCATCATACAGATTGCGATGGTACTGTCGGAAAACAAATCTGAATTCAAACCGTTCAGAGATAAGGAATGGAGGAGTGGAACCCAAAGGTGAGAACTCCTCACTTTTATTTTATTTTCTAGTTTGAAATATATACTAGGATGCAGATGGTGATTAGCAGCACCCGACACCCGTCGTCCACAGACCATGGATGACTTGTTTGTTTGATTGATGTGTTGTGAAAATCGATTGTGTGGTGTGGAATGAATAAATATTTTATAGTTAAAAATATATTTTTTAATGTGTATATAAAATAAATATTTATACACAAATCGGACGATTTGTTTATATACACACATTTGACTGATATTGATTGGGACGATAAATCTTACACATTGCCCAGCTGCACAAATAAAACCAGTGTTTGATTGTTTGAAACCCCACACGGGTATTGGGATGATATTGGACATACACTAATCCCAATAATTAGTTGTATGTCAATCGATTGATTGACAAGCTGCTGTAAGCGTTAAATAATTATATTTGATGCTTTTACAGTGTAGAATGCACTGTGAATGATGGATTGTTGTTTTCATTGTTGTTATACTCATTTGTTGTGTGAAATCCATATAATCAAATTATATGGTAATTGACTGTGTCTGATTCTAGTTCAGAAAGAAAGAATATTTTAAAATAATGATTATTTTAAAATAACGAATATTTTCAAGCAATATTTAGAAAAGAATCAAAATCTGATTTGGATGTCCGATTTGGGATGGACACGATATATTCAAAATATATAAAGCTGTGTTGATTAGATTGACGCCATTTTGACGTGAACGATATTCATATCGATTTTATTCATTTCTATAATGAATATCGAAAAGGAATTGATTTCAAAATCTAATGTTTTGAAAATATTATCATTTATATATCGGTGATACGGAATATTCAATTTTGATTTGAAATTGATTATGAAATTGAAATAGAATTGAAATCGTTTTGAATTGAATTTAAAACAGATTGAAATTGAATTGAAATCGATTTGAATCAAAATCGATTTGAAATGAATTTAAAACGAATTTATATTGGAAAATTCAATTTTGATTTGAATTTGAGATGAAAGTTGAAATCGTTTTGAAAATGAATTTAAAACGATTTATAAAATACATTTTAAAAGGAAATCGACGAAATATATATAATATATATATATATAATGGCCTGAATAGAACGCGCTGCGCTGCGGCAGTTCACGAATTTCGACCGTTGACTTCGAATGGACATTATGGGAGATCCGACTGTCGGATTCTCCTAAAAATGGAACCTTTGGGTTCGTATCGAAAAGAGCTTTCTGACGAATACAAGAAATTAGAAATCTAATGGTTGGATTTAGAATTATGTCCAAATCAAAATTCGAAAAAGTCGCTGTAAGTGCAGTTCGATGGCCGTTGATGGAAATCGACTGTACCGGCCTTGATAAAATTATTAAAAATATCAATAATTAGTGTAAAATCATAATAAATGATTTAGAAAGAATTGGGATGAAAAACTCCATATTTGAAAAGATAAAAATAGATTTTTATCGAAATGAACTAGTTTTGAACTAGAATTATAATTCATTTATTTTTAAAATAAATAAATTGGATTTGAAATGGTTTTGAAAATAACTAAAATTTCCAATATATAAAGTGGAAATGGATTTGAATTGAAATTGTCTTCGGAATATTTCGATGTTGGATTTCGTGATTTTACAGATATTGTCATGGAAATTTGAAAGATATATTTATATCGTTATTTCCAACACGATATTGGTTGGTCGTAGAATTTGATATTGAATATAAGCCGATATATTTTCTATTCAGAGCCTTGTATTTAATATCAAACGGGATTTGGGTTTATTGTGAATGGTGTCTTCATTAACACTGTTCTTAAACCCAGTTGAGAAAAAGGTTAATTCTTTTTATTTAGATTTAATGAAGTATACCACTTAAATAATATTTAATTGGAATTGAATTGGAATTGATATTTGGGTTTATCATGAACAGTGTTTTAAATAACATTGGTTCTTTGACTCAATAATTAATGTAATGTGAATTGGGTTTGTTGTGAACTGTGTTTTAATGACATTCCTTCTTTAACCCAATTTGCAGTGAAAAGTGATTTGGAATTTATAAATCTTTTGTTAAGATTTAAAGGAGATTTTCCAATGTAAAGTTCTCTAATTTAATAACATAAATTGAAATGGAATTGAATTCGATTTGGTAATAATCGAAGTGAATTTCTGTGGGTGAGGACTGCCAATATATATGGAATTTAAAAGGCTTTGTCGTTATTCCATTTATATTGTTAGTCGGATATGAAAGTTTATATCGATTATATATATCGATTTGTTTTCCATGAAGAATCCATGGTTAATGGAATGTGATTTTGGGTTGTCGTGAATGGTATCTTTAATGATACTGTTCTTAGACCTAACGGAGTTAAGAAAATCAGAAACTAACTGGAGATTCGTTAAGTTGGATAGTTTCTTGGGTATTGATCTGATGTTGGTTTCGGCCTTCGAGGTTAACACTTAGGGAATTATTCACTTGCTAATTTACGGTTAAAGGCTGATGGAATAGAATGCAATTTTGGGTTTATCGTGAACCGTGTTTTAAATGACATTGGTTCTTTAACCAATTAAAGACAGGATATGATTTCCCAAGTTAAACAATCATTAATATTGATTTTTGGGAAGATTAAAACCAAGTGGAGTTTTAATGAATCTTTAATTAGATTGAAATGATCGAGAATGGAGTATCAGCAGTTTTGCTTCAGGCGATAATTAAATCTTTAATTAGATTTGAACGTGAAATGGTAATTGAATTTACCGATAACACCGTGGTGTTAGATATGAAGTATTACCGGTTTTACTTCATGGGATGAATAAGTTGGAGTTGGGAAATTTAACAAATGATTACTTCGGTAAGGTTCGCTAATCCCGACTAGTTTGGATAAACCATAATTTGGTTTGAATTGAGAATCCAAAGGAAGATTAAAGAATAAATTTAAAGAATTTATCTTTGATAAAATTAATGGGAACCTTTCCCAAAATGTAAAAATATTTGAATAAAGGAATATTCTGGATTGGAATGAGGCGTATGTTGTGTTTTATAACACTTGTTTATTATATACGCGAGTTGTTCGGAAAGGCCGGATTTATACCCATTCTGAATAACTGAATCTTCGATAAGTCGACGATGAAGACAGTGGTTGAAGACCGGAGGTCTTCACATCGTTTGGATAAATACTGATGATTTTGATTGGGTTGTACGACCAAGAGGACGGAATCAGTTGGTGATCGTCCAGACGTACTTGGAGATCGATGGATATGCGAGGAATATGGTTCCTCCGGTTTCGTTCAGACCCAGAATGGACTTGTAAATGGATATGTGTCTGACATTGGATTTTATTCTGCGTTGATTTATTTCTATTAAATATATGTCTGTTTGGCGGTGGAAAATTTATTCTCTTGCTTAACGCCCTTCTCTGAGACGTACGAGCTCAGAGGTTATATATCGATAGATATCAGTCGCATGCCGTGAATTGCCTGTGTGGCCTGCTAAGATGCAAATGATCAAGGCTTCTGTTGAAAAGCAGAGTCTTGTGGTTGATGATCAAAGCACGGCTTTAATACAGCGTAGCTTTGTGTAGCATTAATTCGCGAACCTCACGCCCCGGTGTGAACCAGAAATGGGAGTAGGACCCCAGGGAGGGCATGCGTTTCCTTCTAGTTAGGAGTGGTGTTTTGGGATTAACACGCCTGGACATTTTACTTATGTGGATGATGGATAGCGAGGCGCCTCGGTTATATCGGTCGATCCGGGACCGATGGAGTCATTTGGCTCATTTACGCCCCATAGGCGAGGAAACGCAGTGTTCAGGGTTTATGTTTAGTCCATATCGAGTGTACCGGCCCTGATGATCCAAAGGTCACTCGAGCTCTGACCTGAGGCTCGGGCTAGAGAGTCTCGAAGTGGTGAGGACGTTCCCTTGCCTCGGTTCACAGATGGAAATCCAACTTCCAATACGTGACTTTGCGGTTTTGATTGTAGAACCTATATATGGCGACATAGTGGTATGGGGCACTTATGTCGTCTATGATTGATACTTATGATTGAAATTGTTTTGGCACTATGCACTTATAATAGTATCAAATGATTTGTTTTTAACATACCAAGCATGTATGGCTATTATAAGGGAAAACCCTATCCCCGGGCTTGCATTGCATTGTGTGATAGGACCTGGGTCTTATAATAGCTTAATTTTTCCAAGAAGCATTGCGATGTTTTGTTATATGCACTGGTATTATTGGGAGGAAACCCGTTCCGTGTTATATGGCGTGGTCCCTTGATATATCTGATTTAAAGTAAAGTTTTAAATAACTATTTTAGTTCTCACACCAGTCACATGACTGACCTAGAGTTTATTGTTTTAACCTAAACTCTGGGTGCTCCTATTTTCCACACGGCAGCCAGTAGTTTTGGTTTTGCATATTTATATTCATAAGAACCTGCTATATAGCTGGAATGATATCCGGAAAGCTCTGTATTCGTATTTCTCTTTCAGTTGTGTATTGTATTATTTTTCCGCTGTAGTAATGTATTAAAATCTCTTATATTTTTTGATGTATAATATTTATTCATACTCTATATATTCTTGTACTCTGATGTAAATTGTTGTAATAAGCAATGAAATATTCTTCTGTTTGTGTACCGATGTGGCTTGTTCTCAACTCAATCCGGGCTTTCCTTCACGGGGAAGTTCGGGTTGTCTCATAACTAGTGTGGATTTTATGTCCAAGTATAAATTTCAAATTCAGAAAATTTTGTCTTAAATTTTTTCCATATAAATGATTTCATTAAATCAAAATTAATTTGAAAACTATCTTACTTATTTATCAATAAGTAAAAACCAATTTTAATCAAGAGAAGAAAATTCATGATAAAGTCAGGTTATGAATACTTATCAATCATACATTTTGATAATAAGTTTAACACTGTTTACTCATATAAACAGATCAGTTCACTACTTCAGATCAAATCCATATATTCATGGTTTAATTATCCAAAATTCAATAAATAGAATTAATATATGATGGTAATTTGTATTTAAATGAAACAATTTTCACTTCAAAATTAAACCTATACATCAGTTTCAATTATCATATCAGTGTTAAACTCACATCTGCATTAGTGAAGCTTTCGATCATACAAGGAATCAAACACGAATAAACCCAAAGAACATAGTTCAATTTACTATTTCTCGCAAAACCTGGCTCTGATACCACTGATGGATTTTAATCGATCTAATCGACATCCAATTTTAATGCTTCAACAATTTAAAACAAGGATATGTATGCAAGAAAAGAAAATCAAAACTTATATTGATTAGGGTTTCGTAGATGAATCCAAGAAAACCAGATAAAACTCGAAGTCGATGGAGGATAGAAGGATCGAATTGAAAGCACGACATACGCCGAATCTCTAGAGGTATCCACAAACGAGCTTCTCTTCGATTGTCATACAAATCGAAGAGAAAATGGAGAGGAGAGGTACTAGCCGCCTTTCTATTTTCTAGGTTTAGGAAAAGTATTCGATTGGATTCCTTTATTTTGATCTGATCTAATTTTATATAGGTTTTGACGTGTATATTTTAAAAGAAAGGAATACCTTCTTTAAAACCAAACGTGGACCATAAAATAAGAAACCACCCAAATACTTATTCCAACTTCAAATAAAATATCAACAGATTAATATTTTATACGTCCAAAATAGTTTCTCCTTTATAACATTTTATTGTGTGACCCTATAGGTTATTACAACGTCGACAATGATTTTAAATCGTATTTAAAATCATAAACAATGATTAGCATCTAGCTATATGTCGTTGTTACCCAAGCTATAATAATTTTAATGATTCGATAAAAACTTTTTTGTGACTGGTGTCTCAATGTAATTTAATCCTTTTAACCAATATATCCAGGATTAAAATTGAGGCACGAAACATATCATCCTCTTTATAATTTAATCCTTTTATCTTGATCAATGAGTAAACTATATAAAACAAATCAATATTTGAGCATGGCCATGCATTTCATAGTCTCACTCAATCAAGAGGCAGACGGATATCACTACTTATATTGTAGGTTAAATTCCATCTAGATCATTCATAATTTTCAAATGATTTGAGATGTATCCGATAATCACCTTTATCGTCTACTCGGTTAAAAGTAACTTTTGATGATATCAAAACACAAATATACTCGAATACAATTATAATGATTTCAGGTGTGAGGACCATTACATCACTGTCACAATGAAAATAACTTATGATACTATTAATTATATTCCATGTAGTTTTCTCATGTTGGGTCTGCCCAATACGTTATTCTCTAATACGTATTTATGTGTTGACATTAATATCACGTATCAATGAGATATGATCATCAGTAAATCAACATACTAGTCTCAATGTTTTATTGTTGTCCTATATAAACAATAAAACTTGACTAGGGGCATTTAAGAATTATAATACTTATTATATTATATAATCTCATGTTCAAGTCACTTACTTGAACTATATAATTCTGTATTATTATTCTAAGAACTTCTATTATGTTAATATTTATATTACGTAGTAAATATAACATAATAAAATCTTTTTTATACAAAACAAAATAATAACATCAACATTGTTATTAATTACATCAAATGGATTGCCTCTAGGGCATAAACTCTAACAGCTTATCACTATTATGAGCCTATTTAATAAAAAAAATTAAGTTTATGTTTGCCTGTACTAAAGTCACAAAAGCTACTAATTTATAGAAAACTTTTGTAACTTGTTACTGATAGTTATTTTTATTAAACTTTTCTCACTTTTACTTCAATGACTTCAACTTGTAAAAAATTATAAGAGGCTTTGTTAGTTTTTACGCACTTTTGGTTTGATATTCCAAATAGGTACCATTGTGTCTAGCAACTAAATTGGCATCAATCAGAAGATGGTAATTCAGGGTAAAGTATTGGATTTTGACCTCAAGACCCAAAGAAACCTTTGTTTTGTTAAAAATGCTACACATGCCTTTAACGGGTCTTATCAATGTTAATAATATATGTTAGCTATGCAACGATAATCATACCAAATGGTTATGTAACCTAAGTGTTATAATATCAATTGTAGATTGCAACAAAATTATCTCTCATCAAAGCTACTTCATTATTATTCTTATACTATTCTAATATATCTCATGATATTTCAATTTTTAACAAGTTCCATGGTCTGGATTGTCGTGTAAGGCCACAAATTTGAGATATCATTATTTTTAGTTAATTATCATGAGTTAATGGTGGTGCTTATGAGTTTGACCATTGTAAATTACATGAATAATATTTATTTGTCTTAAATATGGATACCTCTATCAGCATTATAACAAAAGCCGCATCACAGAATACTTTTTTCCCTTATCACCTTTTTAAGTGGTTTCTCCTTGTCATTCAAGTGTATAGGCTTATTTCTATTTATTGCCAACATCGGAAGATATGCAAATACATTAAAGGATGCGTGCAGAGGACACTGCACTAGAAAAGAATATGTTGTTGGTTGGAGCAACATTGCCTACAAAGATAGTTCCCACTGTGAATAGAGTGAAAGAGCAACACATAGGCTATAAATGTCGCTCAAAATTGTTGTTCCAAATATCATAATGAACAACAACATGAAAAAAACAAAAGATTATATATTTATATACCCCTGGCTTGCTACAATAAAATAAATAATATTGTGTAGTCTTAACCATGCACACCGATTTGTTTATTAATACCTCTTTTCTATTTATTATAGTTATGGTAATTTTCCTTATAGAATGAAATGGGATTTGAAACCATTTTTTAGAAGAAATCCATGGAAATGGAATTATTGCCACTGACCTCTACATTCTTCCCACTTGTATTCATTAGGTAATTATTTGTTGCAGGCTTTTTTGAATTTGTTTTGTCCTTTGTTAGCTAGAAATGACGAAAAGAGAGTTTGTTGTTATTGTTACTTAAATTTTTGTGTACGAATCAATCAACTCAGTACTCATCCTAAGGTTCCTCAAATTTTGTTCTTTTAGTTCCTAAAATCTGTTAATACCTCATCTAATCCAGTCATCTGACTCCATTTCTTTTTTTAACAAACAAATAAATACTATATACCAAAAGTGGAGAAAAAAGCCTTTCTCCCATGCATACAAAAATAACTTCGTAGTTAATAACGACTACAAAAACCGTAATATAAAAACGGAAAATACAAGAGAATAAAAATAGTTAGGAAGTGAAACAAAAGCTGCTAGCCAAAAGCTTCCTCAACAGATGTAAGAGTGGCATAATGAGCAATTGTAACAACCCGAAAATCTGGGCCAGTTTAAAATTTTTATTTTGGCAATTTTAGCGAATTTTGATTATTTAAAATGAATTATTTTAAATAATATCGACGAGAAATTTATTTTGAATATAAATCGAACGTATATATTATATACGTCGTCGTTAGAATATAAATAATTATATATAATTATAAATAGAATTGAAAATGGCGCGGTAGTTCGATAATTCGATTTCAAACTTCAATTGAATGTACCAGGTGCAAAACAATCCGGATTTTAGTGAAACCAAAAACAATAGGATCTAATTGAGAATATCTTTCCAACGAATCCGACAAATCAAAATTTCATAGCGGGAATCAAAAGATATGTCTAGTTGAAAATTCTGAATAGTCGCTATGGAATTCAGGCCCTTAAAAATGGAAATTTTGCATACGACCTCGGATTTCGACGAAACCTGTTTTGTTGGGTCCGTGACGTCAAATTATTGCTAGGTTCCAATTTTCATAATTTTCCGAATCGATATGTGAGCGTGGCAAAGGAAAACGCGTTTGACCAGTTTCAGTTGATTTTAATCGACTGGAAAATGGCCATTTTTCTAGCGGTCTCAGAATTCGGTGAAACTAGTTTTGTTAGGACCGTATCGTCAATACGAAGCTAGAAAATATTTTTCGGGAATTTTTAGAGTTAGTATGTGACCCCGGTAATTAGAAATGTACGTTTAAATTGAATATATAGAGTTATATTTGGATTTTAACGGAAACTGATTCAAACAGTCGAACCAGTCTACGATGCATATCCCATTGTGTTCGGAATGGGGGCAATTAGCTACTGATGACAGGCGGTGGGTCCCGTTTGGAGTTCGAATAAAAACCCTGCTTTATTGGAAAATTAAATAAAAATAAAAAATTAAAATCTCCCTCCCTCCCTTGACTAGTCAGACCCCCCCCCCCCCCTTTTTACTTTACCGAAATCAACGAACAGGAGGAAAAGAAAAAAAAAACCTAAAAATCTAAATCGCACGTCGCGATTGCCACCTCCCCGCCATCGCGCGCGACGGCGCCGCCCACGATCGATCTCCGGCCATCGCCCACCACCCACGCCCTCCATCTCCAGCTCGAAGGCGCCCCCCATCAGCCCAAATCGACACAAACCCTTAACCGCGACCGAGCTTCCTCCCCCAATTCGAGCTCCGCCTGAAGCCCTAGCCACCGCCGAGCTCCACCGCACCCCAAGCACCTCCAGCGCCACCAGCGGGTCCAGCAGCCGCCATCTCCACCTCCAACTCCAGCAGTGGGGCCCTCTCCGCTGAAAATCCTTTTCTTCGAAAAAGAAAGGTAAATAACATTGAATTCTATTTCAGATTTTATTATATATATAGCGAATAAAACTTGATTTTAATATGTATGATTTTTATATATTGAGCATCGAAGTAAAAATTTGATTTTTATATATTGAACATCGAAGTAAAAATGTGATTTTTATATATTGAACATCGAAGTAAAAATTCGATTTTTATATATTGAACATCGAAGTAAAAATTTGATTTTTATATATTGAACATCGAAGTAAAAATGTGATTTTTATATATTGAACATCGAAGTAAAAATGTGATTTTTACATATGTAGTGAATACGGGCAACGAAAGCGACAAAAGGCGAGAACAGTGAAGATTTCCTGCATTAGAAGAGCCGTGGAGTTAGGATAGCTATATGTGAGAACTTCTCACCTTTCAATTTAATTTTTCTAGTTATATATATATATGCTAGGATGCAGACGGTGTTTAGTAGCACCCGACACCCGTCATCCACAGACCATGGATGGCTTGTTTGTTTAATTGTTTGGTTGTGTAGTTGGATAGATTATTTGGTTTGAATTGAATTGTTGGGTGAAATGAAATTGGTTTGATTGATGTGTGAATGGCGTGGGCCTTCACTAGACCGGGGATAAGGCTAGGCCTTGTCCCGTTTCTAGTATCGTGCCGTTATGCCGCCGAAATTTTCTAAAATAAGTTAGAAAAATAAAAATATCATTTTATTTAAAGAATGAACTGAATCAAAATTCATATGTTAGAATAAAATGTTTTATCGTTAAAAATATAATTTTTAACGTGAAAGTGAATAAAATAAAATATTCATTTACAAACCAGACGGTTTGTTTATGTACACCTATTTGAAGGACATTGATTGGGTCGATAAATTTTACACATCGCCCAACTGCACAAATAAAATCTGTGTTTGTTGATTTGAAACCCCACACGGGTGTTGGGATGAAATATGAAGTTCACTCGTCCTGATTGATTAAATATGTCGATCGATTGATTGACAGGCTGTTATAAGCGTTAGATATCTATATTTGATGCTTATACAGTGTAGTGCACTTTGGTTGATGGTTGATTATCTATCGTTGCTATTATATACATTTGTTGTATGGAATCCATATAATTAACTTTATATGGTAATTGATTGGGCCTCATTCCAATTTAGAAAAAAAGAATATTATAAAATAAAGGTTCATGTGTTGACTGTACTCATTCGTTGAGATTAGTCATGTGTTGAACGAAATATTTTAATAATAAATTTTATATCTTTATCACTATAAAATAAAGGTTCATGTGTTGACTGTACTCATCCGTTGAGATTAGTCATGTGTTGAACGAAATAATTTAACAAAAATAGTCACACGTGGACAGTACTCATTCGTTGAGATTAGTCGTGTGTTGACAAAAATAAATATTCATTTGTTGAATAGAATAAAGGAATATATGAAGCCGTGTTGATTAGATTGACGCCATTTTGACGTGAACGATATTTATATCGACTTTAAACGATTTCGAAATGAATTGAATTGAAAACGATTTCGAAATGAATTGAATTGAAAACGATTTCGAAATGAATTGAATTGAAAACGATTTCGAAATGAATTGAATTGAAAACGATTTCGAAATGAATTGAATTGAAAACGATTTCGAAATGAATTGAATTGAAAACGAATTCAAATTGAATTGAAAGAGAATTGAAATGAATTCAAATTGAATTGAAAGAGAATTGAAATGAATTCAAATTGAATTGAAATTTGAATTGAATAGAAATGAATTTTAAAACGAATTTATAAAGAAGGATTCAATTTTGATTTGAATTGAAATGGAAGTTGAAATTGTTTTTGAAACGAATTTAAAACTATTTATATAATTCGTTTTAAATAGAAATCGACGAAATATATATTATATATATAATATAATAGCCTGAATAGAACGTGCCGCGCCGCGGCAGTTCGTGAATTTCGACCATTTATTTCAAACGGACATTACGGGAGATCCGACCGTCGGATTCTCCTAAAACCAGAACCGTTGGGTTCGTATTGAAAAGAGCTTTCTAACGAATATTAGAAATTTGAAATCTAACGATTGGATTTGGAATTATGTCCAAATCAAATTTGAAAAAGGTCGCTGTAAGTGCAGTTCGATAGCCGTTGATGGAAATCGACTGTACGGGCCTTGATAAAATTATTAAAAATAATAATAATTTGTGTAAAATCATAAGAAATGATTTAGAAAGAATTGGGATGAAAAACTCCATATTTGAAAAGATAAAAATAGGTTTTTATCGAAATAAGCTAGTTTTGAACTAGAATTATAATTCTATTTATTTTTAAATAAACAAATGGAATTAGAAAAGGGTTTTAAAAATAACCAGAATTTCCAATGGTTGCATTGGAGTGGATTTGAATCGAAATTGTCTTCGGAATATTTCGATGTTGGAATTCGTGATTATACAGATGTTGTTATGGAAATTTGAAAGATATATATCTATATCGTTATTTCCAGCACGACATTTGTTAATCGTAGAATTTGATATTGAATATAAGCCGATATATTTTCTATTCAGAGCCTTGTATTGAATATCAAATGTGATTTGGGTTTGTCGTGAATGGTGTCTTCATTAACACTGTTCTTGAACCCAGTTGAGAAAAGATTAAATCTTTTTATTTAGATTTAATGAAGTGTACCAATTAGATAATATTTAATTGGAATTGAATTGATATTGATTTTTGGGTTTATCGTGGACAGTGTTTTAAATAACACTCGTTCTTTAACCCGATAATTAATGAATGTGATTTTGGGTTTATCGTGAACTGTGTTTTAAATGACACTGATTCTTTAACCCAGTTAAAGATTAAAACTAAGTGGAGTTTTAATGAATCTTTAATTAGATTGAAAAGATCGAAAATGGAGTACCACCAGTTTTGCTCCAGGCGATAGTTAAATCTTTAATTAGATTTGAACGTGAAATGGTAATTGAATTTACCGATAACACCGTGGTGTTAGATATGAAGTATAACCAGTTTTACTTCATGGGATGAATAGGTTGGGATTGGGAAATTAAAACAAATGATTACTTCGGTAAGGTTCGTTAATCCCGACTAGTTTGAATTGATATTCAAAAATAGATTAAAGAATAAATTCAAGAAATTTATCTTGGATAAAATTAATGGGAACCTTTCCCTATGAATGTGAAATTTAGAAACTAACTGTCGGTTAGCTAAGCAGAATGGTTTTCTGGATATTGATCTGATGTTGGTTTCGGCCTTCGGGGTTAATAATTGGGGAATTATTCTCTTGATTAATTTACGGTTAGTAACTAATGAATTGGAATGAGGCGTATGTTGTGTTTATGTAACATTTATTTTTAATATACGCGGGTTGTTCGGAAAGGCCGGGTTTATACCCCTTCTGAATAACCGATTCGACGATATTGTCGAAGATGAAGACGGTGGTTGAAGACCGGAAGTCTTCACGTCGTTTGGGTGATTACTGATGATCTTGATTGGGCTGTACACCCAAGAAGATGGAAACAGTTGGTGATCGTCCAGACGTACTTGGAGATCGATGGATATGCGGGGTACTAGGTGCCTCCGGTTTCGTTCAGACCCAGAGCGAACTTGTAAATGGACTGTGTGTCTGACATTGGATTTTAGTCCGTGTGATTGATCTCTAATAAATATATATCTGTTTGGCGGCGGAGAATTTATTCTCTTGCTTAACGCCCTTCTCTGAGACGTACGAGCTCAGGGGTTATATATTGATGGATATCAAACGCATGGAGTGAATTGCCTGTGTGGCATGCCTAAGTGGCAAATGATCAAGGCTTCTGTTGAAAAGCAAAGTCTTTTGGTTGATGATCGAAGCGCGGCCTTTGTGGCGTAGCTTTGTGTAACGTTTACTTCGCGAGTTTCACACCCGGTATGAACCAAAAACGGGAGACGGACCTCAGGGAGGGCATGCGTTTCTTTCTAGTTAGAAGTGGCGTCAGTGGTTTTACACGCCCTGACGAGTTTGACTTATGTGGTTGTTGCTGTTGCGAGGCGCCTCGGTTTGATCGGACGATCCGGGTCCGATGGAGTCATTCGTTGGCTCATTTACGCCCCATAGGGCGGGGGAACGCATGTTCAGGTTTAAGTTTAATCCACATCGGTGGACCGGCCCTGTCGCTCCAAGGGCCCACCTGAGTCTGGGTCCTGAGGCTCGGGCTAGACAGTCTCGAATCGGTTGAGGACTATCTTTTGCCTCGGTTCATAGATGGAAACCCAATTTCCAAATACGAGACATTTGCGGTTTTAATTGTAGAACTAGTATGGCGACATGATATATGGTACCCATGCCGCCTATGATTGATATTTATGATTTGAAGTTGTTTTATACACTATGCACTTATTATAGTATCAAATGATTTGTTTTAAACGTATCAAGCATTCTTTGGCTGTTATAAGGGAAAACCCTATCCCCCGGCTTGCGTTGCATTGTGTGATAGGACCTGGGTCTTATAACAGCTTCATTTTTCTTTATTTAGCATTGCGCTGTTTGTTTTATGCACTGGTATTCTTGGGAGGAAACCCGTTCCGTGTTATACGGCGTGGTCCCTTGATTTACCTAACTTTAAAAAATAAAGATTAATAACTGTTTTAGTTCTCACACCAGTCACATGACTGACCTGGAGTTTATTGTTTTAACCTAAACTCTGGGTGCCCCTATTTTCCGCACGGGCAGCTAGTAGTTTTGGTTTTGCAGATTTATATTCACAGGATCCTGGTTTACAGCTGGAACGATATCCGGAAAGCTTTGTATCCGTATATCTCTTCTAGTTGTGTATTGTATTATTTTCCGCTGCTATGTAATTAAATGTAATTTAAATCTCTGATATTTCTGTGTAATATTCATTTATACTCTGTATATTCTTGTATTCTGATGCATTGTTGTAATATACAATGAAATGTTCTTTTATATGCGTTCTGTTGTGGCTTGTTCTCGAACTATCCGACGCTTTCCTTTACGGGGAAGTGGCAGGTTTTTACAGCAAACCTAATAGTAGCTGTAGCCAGACTAGAAGCCATCTTAATAATCGGAGACAGCCAATACACCATCCTAAGGGACCCCAAAGTGAATGCATCCAAGAAGCTGCCTAAATATAAGACAAATCCTCCTGCTCGAAGCTAAAGCACCATCTCCTTCTACCTAATCAAGTCCAAGAGAACCTGCAAATCTAGGTCCCGCACGAGTAGAAAACAACATAAGACCTAAAAGGGGGGAAAAGTGGTGTAAAAGGTAAAAAAAACATATAGAATCAATCCATCCTGGCATGCGGAGCTGGAGGACTAGATGTGATATCAAAAGTTCGCGCCAAACGACTAGAGTGGGAGCCAACAACTCCCTTGAAAGGCCTACCACGGAAGGCAAGGAACAAGTCATTCCTTACCCTCCATATAATGGTGGGAGGGCCCAAAGGAGACTTGTTTAAAATGACCTTATTCCGCGAGAACCAAAGGTGCCAGCATATAAGACAAGGAATCAGACGAAAAAGAATAGAACGTACAGATTTTCCTGAGATGCCAAACCACCAGTCTCTCAGTAAATCTACAAGGGAAGTCGAATTACGTCGGAGACCAACCAAGTTCCCGAAGTAGTTTTAGACGGATCTGGCACAGGAGCTGAAGAAAAGAAAATGAGCACTGGACTCCAAGTCACCGGCTCGACAACATTTGCAATGGGACATGAGCGGGATGTCAATCCTATAAAGATTCTCGTCTAGCAATAACCCTTCGTGAAGAGTTCTCCACATAAACAATGAAACCTTTGGAGGGTGTCAGACATCCTAGTTGAAAAGGAAAATAATAAGCATTGGAGAAGGGGTCCTCGCCGAACTCCAAACCCCTTATCGAGAAGGGACCGCCATCCCAACCTGATCCACTACCATATGAATCAAAGAAGGATTTCACGGACTGCATCCATCTCCACATCTCACTGGCATAGTGTAACAAACTGGTTTTTGTCGACTTTGGTTATCGACATAAATTCAATGACGACTAACCAAACATCTAAAAATACCGGTAGTTAATAGAAAGAAGTTAGAGGGTGGGAATAGATAAGACAGAAAATTAGAATAGAAGAAGAAGAAGAACACAACATCAGAGTAACACGAACCTCACAGCGGAACGAATAACATATAATAGATAACATATCCTTGAAATAAAATCAGTATATGTATACAATAACATTATCAGAGTACAACACTTACAACAAGCAGAAATAACCATAGCTATACAATCCTGAAGCCTCCTGCTCCAAGTTCTTCAAGTATTTGTAAAATCCTGACTACTTGACTGCCCATATAAAATTGGGCATCCAAGAGTTTAGGGAAAACAAAACAAATAAACTCCGGGTCAGTCATGGGACCGGTATGAGTAAAACAGTTTAAAACAGTTTGAATAAGTAAACGATATCTCATAAGACCACACCGTATAACGGAACAGGTTTTTCCCTTATGAGAATCCAAAATATCTTTATATAAAAAACCTTTTGATATTATAATAATGTCTATCAACCACAATATAATAATCATCTAGCAGAAACGCTTTCATCTCACGTTCTACATATATAGAATACAATCAAAACCGCAAGCACGTATTGGGTAATGGATTTCCATCTATGACAAGGTATGGAACCACCTTTCGCTAGTGTACCTCTAGAGAGGAATACACTGGGTTCAACAAGAACATCTTGCAACCCGACCACACATGACCGACCACTCATTTCGCTTGAGTGTATCGAATGTATATCACCAACGGTTGGGATCAGCAACCGTTTCCCAAATGGGACAGCATCGACAATAGATTTGTAGAAGTAAATGAAACTCTAGATCAGGTGATTATACACCCTAATAGGTGCGACCTACATAGCCATGCCGCCTGCCAGATTTTTGTCATTTCCCGGTTGTGAGGCTAGAGGCCACGCTTATCTTTGACAGATCACACGCTTATTCACTTTGAATGTCACATCGTCATACCCACCAAATCACAAATTGATTTCCTCAAAAATGCAATGGGTATACATCTAAGAGAAACGAATTCCTCTGCCACCAAACGTATATACTTTGAAGAGATCAACTTACGCGATCTATTACATATACTCTGTCAAACATTCTTCCATACAGGTCGTCCTGGGACTGGACAAACCAAAGGCACTATTCAATACAATCATCTTAGGCAATCTTTACCTAAGATTTATACAACAGCCCTTGCACTTTACTCCGTCTTCAATTATCTTTGGCATATATGATTCGCAACGCTTATGCCAATACGAAGTGGTTCTTCGGATAATAATCCAACCGGTCTCTCCATATTAACAACGTTAAAATGGTCAAAACATTGATGGTCTATGACTTAACTATCAAATGAAAACATGTCTGTGTACACACAACGATCTTGTTTCCAAATGGAATTATCGATCCAATCATCAAACATATATATATATATATATGTATGTATATTTCCTCATTTTCTATGTTTAGAAAATATACGTTATTAACACTGGAAAACATTTCCATGACTTAATTATGTATCACCATTCTTCCACATCTTTCAGACTCTAACTATAAACTAACAAGAGAACAACTTCCTAAGTATAAACCCCGAAGGCCGAAACCAACATCAGATCAATACTCAGGAAACCTTTCAACTTATTAATCTCTAGTCAGTTTCTATTTTTTTTGGTTTAACACCATTTTGATTAACTATGTTCGATTAACTCCTTTCAATTAATTAAAATCGATATACTCGACTCGACTAGCCATATTCGACTAACTCGTTTTGAATAACTAAATTCGATTAACTCCTTCGAATACTAAATTCGATTAACTCCTTTCGTTTAACTCTATTTATTTTCTGAATAAATATTCCTTTATTCTATTTATTTTCTAAATAAATATTCCTTTATTCTATTTATTTATGGTTTACAAATATTTCCTTTTCTATTCTATTTGCAAATGGTTTGCAAATATTCCTTTTCTAATTATCTCCTATTTAAAAATATTCCAATTTACATATATTTCTTATTTATAAATATTCCATTTTATAATATCTTATTTATTTCCTAGATAAATAATTCGTTTTAATAACTTATTTCTTTGCCTAAATAAATCCTTTTAATATATCATATTTATAAATATTCCATTTTATAACTAAATTCCTTTTTATAAAATCTTCTTTGATTTTATAAATATTTTCTCTTTTATAAGATCCTTTGATTTTATAAATAACTTATTTTCAATATTCATTTTGAAATTTTCCTTTTTAACATTCCGGTATTTTGGTATTTACCATATCAAATCACAATGGCCAATATCGTCCAAACACACATAATTGACAACAGATTATATATCATCATATATTTCGATGTATGAAACAAAACAGTAAATTAAATATTGAAGAATCCTGTTGGATCCCTCCAATCTGTTTCCCTGCATCCACAGATGTTAAGCAACATAATTATCCTCAGTTTCAGATCAATATGAAATATTCTGATAGGCAGCATCAATATATTTTTAACGATATATATATATATATATATATATCAATCAACTGACTTCCAGTTCAATCAAACAATCAACATACTGTCAATCAGCCAATTTTTAACAGTTCTAAAAATACATTATAAAAATATAAATTGTTCAGAGTTAGTGATATTTACTCACTTTGGCAGTTCATCGTTAAAGAACGATAAACTGTTATTTGATTTGAATCAAACAATTTAATTCTCCATAAATTCAAACGAGCTCAAATCCACTCCCAGTCAGTTCCATTGTGGATCTCTCGTCCATACGGTCCCAAAGGATCTCGTTTCGCTGAATTCTGATATCGTATGATCAAGTTATACGATTTACAAGTTATACAATATTTAGATTTGAATAAACTTGAATAAATAAAACATTGGGCCTCACCCACTCAAACTCAGCCCAAACCCACGTTTTAAAAAAAGCCCAGGCCCGAATAACTCTTCTTCCCCAAAATGCACCGCGACTCCAGTATTCACCTTTGCCATTTCCAACCGTTCCCACGCCTCTTTCCTCATTTCTACTCCACAAAAATTCAAACCTAGATAACCATGTTCATCTCCTTCGCGAGCTCATCCTCCTCATCCCAACACCATCGAACTCGATTGCCTCCATCAAAATGCGTCGTGGCCTCCCTTTACGTCGCCTACAGTGTTTGATCGACACTAAATCACACCAAACATCACCAAAATCACATACCAGGTGCGTCTCACCTCCACAAACTCAAATCCATTATCCTTTCGAGCTAAATTTACCTATATCCCAATCAAACCCCAACCCTAGAAATCGCTGGGTATTTTCAGTGAATGAAAATGGTGATCGAGCCCAGTAAAACCCATACGAATGTGATGAGCAACCCAGGACGAACTCGAAAATATACATTTGGCCATTTATAGGAATTTGAATGATCTTCTTTTGATTAATTTTACTGTGTGGGTTTTTTGGAGGAGAATGGAATTCCTTCTGCGTTTATATCTTTGAGGGTGTGGCTGGAAATGATGAGGACATGTCCTTCTCTAGGCTTTAGAATGGTTTTTAGATATTTTACCTTTATTAATTTATTGATTTAAATTATAACGTAGCCAGTATTCGCCTTCTAAAAATTCTTGTGATCACACGTGATACCCAAAAATCATGAAACTGGACATGCAACTAGAGCTCGACATTACGAACCCAACAAAACTAGTTTCGTCGAATTCCAACTTCGTTTGCTCACACAGCATATTTTTAACCATCAAAATATCGACTGTTTTTCACTTTAAAAATCGGTACGGACACATACTGACTTCAATAATCATAGAAATTGAAATGTAACAATAATTAAATATTGCGGATCCAACAAAATTAGTTTCGTCGAATTCTAAGGTCGTTTGCAAAACTGGCTATTTTTAAAGCTCTAAATAACCCTTTTAAGTATATAAATATATTTAAAAATAATTAAATTAAATATTTATAAATAAATATTATCATATATATTCACAACAGAATATCATACAGCTCTAGAATATTCCTATATGAAGTTCTAACTCGATATTTAAAATCCCGCTCTAAATCGATATTCGATTTATAATGAAATTCCTTTTATAATATAAATAAATCGTTATAAATTATAAAGGAATTCCACAGCGACTTTTCTAAAATTTGATTTGGACATAAATCAAAATCTACATGATGAAATCCCGATTTTTCTCTTCCACTAGAAAAATATACTTCACCAGCTCCTAACGTTTCTTGTTTCACAGAAATCCGGCTTAAAACGAATCCTGTGTATTCAGTTGAAGTTCAAATCGCCAAATCGCGAACTGCCGCAGCATTTCAAGCTTGATTTTAATTATAATATAATTATACATTCAAACTTCGTTTATATAATATATTCGTTAATTTAATTCAACTCTAAATTGAATTATATATTTTAAATAATCCAAATTACATAATATTGTGAATTCCACTATTTTTGATTATTTCTGAATTATATATATTGTTTAATTATTATATTAATTAAATATTCCTTATTATTTAATTCTAGTCATTTTTAAATTGCCAAACCTTTATTTAATTAATTAAATAAATTAATTATAACGCTGAAAAATGCAGGTCGTTACATTCTTCCCCACTTAAAATAATTTCATCCTCGAAATTGCTAAGGTAGAAAACAAACCCTATCGATTGGCCAGACTTATTTGTTCACTTCTCAACTTCAGTTTCCACTGAACTAATTTAATTTTATTTAATTAATCTAATTCTATTAACGAATATTTTCAAAAATCCTGAAATTTTCTAACTCCCTAAATTTCTGGAAAATTTCGCCATAACCTCCTTTGTACAGCCCTATCGGTAAAACTACAACTCGCCTCTCTTGGCCATCTCCAACCCAAAAGAAAATCAAACAGCCAAGCGGCTTGCCAAATCGGCTCATAAATCACCAAACTCATATGAAATATAAACTTGTACCTTTTTGTCGGGCATATCATTATATCACTTTCACTTGCTACCAACTCAGCATATTCCGGTATATTTCCAACTCTTA
Organism: Allium sativum; assembly: GCA_030737875.1. NCBI lineage: Eukaryota > Viridiplantae > Streptophyta > Magnoliopsida > Asparagales > Amaryllidaceae > Allium > Allium sativum. The sequence continues at coordinate 709,226,204 of CM060922.1, forward strand.
ACTTATCCCTCAATTCCATTTCAGATTATCCTCTAATCAATTTCAGTTTTCTTACTCCACAAGTTACAGTTAAATTCTAGAATTTAAATTCCTGGGTTTTCTTTTTATTTCAATCAATTTGAAATCATAAATCACAATTCAAAACCTTTGAATTTCTGTATAACTTGTTTTCAAAACAAAATCTTTGGTAGTAATCCGTCACTTACAACTCGAAAATGAACATCGGTGATGCAGCTGTCATCATCGGAATCTATTTTCCAGCGTTCAAGTGAGTTCAATACTATACCACTTTCAAAATCATTTCCACGTACTTCCATTTTGAAATCAGTTCAAAACATCACTTCAATGCTTGTAACAAATTTAAAATCTCCCAGGATTTTAAAATTCACGTATATTTAATCAATGTTCTTTTACAAACACTTCTCCAAATTTTCAGGTTTAAATTTCAATTCTAATTTAATTTCAGATTTAACTCATTCGTAACACTTATACGAATCTTAATTGGTTATTTAAATAACCGTTTCACTTTTATAATCTTGCTCGATTATAATAACAACCAACACATCCAATATACTAATATTTCAAATATTAATAACTCCTTTATATCAAAATATAATCTGGGCAAAATTATTTCATTTACCCTTTTTTTCAAAACATACCGCGTCGGTTCATCGTATTCGAGTGTTTAGAAACCCCTATCGATATAGTGGACCAAACTGATCGACCAGAATTCACAAACAACTCAACCAATAAATCTTCACAATATAAAATCATTTTAATATTGAATAACAAATACGTTCACTTGTATATATACACTCAAACTCAATCTAGGGTATTACTAACCCTATCTCTATTGAGTCACGCCACAGGGCTAAGGTAATTCACTTAACCTTAAGCTCTGATACCAACTGTAACGACCCAATTTTTGTCGACTTTGGTTATCGACATAAACTCAATGACGACTAACCAAACATCGAAAAATACCGGTAGTTAATAGAAAGAATTTAGAGGGTGAGAATAGATAAGATAGAAACTTAGAATAGATGAAGAAGAAGAACACAACATCAGAGTAACACGAACCTCACAGCGGAACGAATAACATATAACAGATAACATATCCTTGAAATAAAATCAGTATATGTATACAATAACATTATCAGAGTACAACACTTACAACACAGCGGAAATAACTATAGCTATACAATCCTGAAGCCTCCTGCTCCAAGCTCTTCAAGTATCTGTAAAATCCTGACTACTTGACTGCCCGTATAAAATTGGGCACCCAGGAGTTCAGTGAAAACAAAACAAAATAAACTCCGGGTCAGTCATGGGACTGGTATGAGTAAAACAGTTTGAACAAGTAAACGATATCTCATAAGACCACGAAGTATAACGAAACGGGTTTTTCCCTTATGAGAATCCAAAATATCTTTATATCAAAAACCTTTTGATATTATAATAATGTCTATCAACCACAATATAATAATCATCTAGCAGAAACGCTTTCATCTCACGTTATACATATATAGTATACAATCAAAACCGCAAGCACGTATTGGGTAATGGATTTCCAACTATGACAAGGTATGGAACCACCTTTAGCTAGTGTACCTCTATAGAGGAATACACTGGGTTCAACAAGAACATCTTGCAACCTGGCCACACATGACCGACCACTCATTTCGCTTGAGTGTATCGAATGTACATCACCAACGGTTGGGATCAGCAACCGTTTCCCGAATGAGACAACATCGACAATAGATTTTTAGAAGTAAATAAAACTCTAGATCAGGTGATTATACACCCTAATAGGTGCGACCTACATAGCCATGATGCCTGCCCGATTTTTGTCATTTCCCGGTTGTGAGGCTAGAGGCCATGCTTATCTCTGACAGATCACACGCTTATTCACTTTGAATGTTACATCGTCATACTCGCCAAATCACAAATTGATTTCCTCAAAAATACAATGGGTATACAGCTAAGAGAAACGAATTCCTCCGCCACCAAACGTATATGCGTTTGAAGAGATCAACTTACGTGATCTATTACATATACTATGTCAGACATTCTTCCATACAGGTCGTCCTGGGACTTGACAAACCGAAGGCACTATTCAGTACAATCATCTTAGGCAATCTTTACCTAAGATTTATACAACAGCCCTTGCACTTTACTCCGTCTTCAATTATCTTTGGCATATATGATTCGCAACGCTTATGCCAATACGAAGTGGTTCCTCGGATAATAATCCAACTGGTCTCTCCATATTAACAACGTTAAAATGGTCAAAACATTGATATTCTATGATTTAACTATCAAATGAAAACATGTCTGTGTGCACACAATGATCTTATTTCCAAATGGAATTATCGATTCAATCATCAAACATATATATATATATCCTCATTTTCTATGTTTAGAAAATATACGTTATTAACACTGGAAAACATTTCCATGACTTAATTACGTATCACCATTCTTCCACATCTATCAGACTCTAACTATAAACTAACAAGAGAACAACTTCCTAAGTATAAACCCCGAAGGCCGAAACCAACATCAGATCGATACTCAGGAAACCATTCAACTTATTAATCTCTAGTCAGTTTCTATTTTTTTTTGTTTAACTCCATTTTGATTAACTATGTTCGATTAACTCCTTTCAATTAATTAAAATCGATTAACTCGACTCGATTCGACTAGCTATATTCGACTAACTCGTTTCGAATAACTAAATTCGATTAACTCCTTCAAATACTAAATTCGATTAACTCCTTTCGTTTAACTCTATTTATTTTTTCAATAAATATTCCTTTATTCTACTTATTTTCTAAATAAATATTCCTTTATTCTATTTATTTAGTTTAGAAATATTTCCTTTTCTATTCTATTTGCAAATGGTTTGCGAATATTCCTTTTCTAATTATCTCCTATTTAAAAATATTCCAATTTATAAATATTTCTTATTTATAAATATTCCATTTTATAATATCTTATTTATTTCCTAGATAAATAATTTGTTTTAATAACTAATTACTTTTCCTAAATAAATCCTTTTAATATATCCTATTTATAAATATTCCATTTTATAACTAAATTCTTTTTTATAAAATCTCCTTTGATTTTATAAATATTTCATCTTTTATAAGATCGTTTGATTTTATAAATAATTTATTTTCAATATTCATTTTGAAAATTTCCTTTTTAATATTCCGGTATTTTGGTATTTACCATATCAAATCACAATGGCCAATATCGTCCAAACACACATAATCGACAAAAGATTATATATCATCATATATTTCGATATATGAAACAAAACAGTAAATTAAATATTGAGGAATCCTGTTGGATTCCTCCAATCTGTTTCCCTGCATCCATAGATGTTAAACAACATAATTATCCTCAGTTTCAGATCAATATGAAATATTCTGATAGGCAGCATCAATATATTTTTAACGATATATATATATTTCAATCAACTGATTAGCAGTTCAATCAAACAATCAACACACAGTCAATCAGCCATTTTTTAACAGTTCTAAAAGTATATTATAAAAATATAAACTGTTCAGAGTTAGTGAGATTTACTCACTTTGGCAGTTCATCGTTAAAGAACGATAAACTGTTATTTGATTTGAATCAAACAATTTATTTCGCCATAAATTCAAACGAGCTCAAATCCACTCCCATTCAGTTCCATTGTGGAGCTCTCGTCCATACGGTCCCAATGGATCTTGTTTCGCTGAATTCTGATATCGTATGATCAAGTTATACGATTTACAAGTTATACAATATTTAGATTTGAATAAACTTGAATAAATAAAACATTGGGCCTCACCCACTCGAACTCGGCCCAAACCCACGTTTTAAAAAAAAGCCCAGGCCCGAATAACTCTTCTTCCCCAAAATGCACCGCGACTCCAGTATTCACCGTTGCCATTTCCAATCGTTCCCACGCCTCTTTCCTTATTTCTACACCACAAAAATTCAAACCGAGATAACCATCTTCATCTCCTTCGCGAGCTCATCCTCCTCATCCCAACACCATCGAACTCGGTTGCCTCCATCAAAACCCTTTGTGACCTCCCTTTCCGTCGCCTACAGTGTTTGATTGACACTAAATCACACCAAACATCACCAAAATCACATACGAGGTGCGCCTCACCTCCACAAACTCAAATCCATTATCCATTCGAGCTAAATTTACCTATATCCTAATCAAACCCCAACCCTAGAAATCGCTGGGTATTTTCAGTGAATGAAAATGGTGATCGAGCCCAGTAAAACCCATACGAATGTGATGAGCAACCCAGGACGAACTCGAAAATATACATTTGGCCATTTATAGGAATTTGAATGATCTTCTTTTGATTAATTTTACTGCATGGGTTTTTTGGAGGAGAATGGAATTCCTTCTGCATTTATATCTTTGAGGGTGTGGCTGGAAATGATGAGGACATGTCCTTCTCTAGGCTTTAGAATGGTTTTTAGATATTTTACCTTTATTAATTTATTGATTTAAATTATAACGCTGCCAGTATTCGCCTTCTAAAAATTCTTGTGATCACACCTGATACCCAAAAATCATGAAACTGGACATGCAACTAGAGCTCGACATTATGAACCCAACAAAACTAGTTTCGTCGAATTCCAACTTCGTTTGCTCACACAGCATATTTTTAACCATCAAAATATCGACTGTTTTTCACTTTAAAAATTGTTACGGCCACATACTGACTTCAATAATCATGGAAATTGAAATGTAACAATAATTAAATATTGCGGATCCAACAAAATTAGTTTCGTCGAATTCTAAGGTCGTTTGCAAAACTGGCTATTTTTAAAGCTCTAAATAACCCTTTTAAATATATAAATATATATAAAAATAATTAAATTAAATATTTATAAATAAATATTATCATATATATTTACAACAGAATATCATACAGCTCTAGAATATTCCTATATGAAGTTCTAACTCGATATTTAAAATCCCGCTCTAAATCGATATTCGATTTATAATGAAATTCCTTTTATAATATAAATAAATCGTTGTAAATTATAAAAGAATTCCACAACGAATTTTCTAAAATTTGATTTGGACATAAATCAAAATCTACATAATGAAATCCCGATTTTTCTCTTCCACTAGAAAAATATACTTCACCAGCTCCTAACGTTTCTTGTTTCACAGAAATCCGGTTTAAAACGAATCATGTATATTCAGTTGAAGTTCAAATCGCCAAATCGCGAACTGCCGCGCCATTTCAAGCTCGATTTTAATTATAATATAATTATACGTTCAAACTTCATTTATATAATATACTCGTTAATATAATTCAACTCTAAACTGAATTATATTTTTTAAATAATCCAAATTACACAATATTGTGAATTCCACTATTTTTTATTATCTCTGAATTATATATATTGTTTAATTATTATATTAATTAAATATTCCTTATTATTTAATTCTGGTCATTTCTAAATTACCAAACCTTTATTTAAATAATTAAATAAATTAATTATATCGCTGAAAAATGCTGGTCGTTACACATAGGATGAGACACCGGCGAAATTCAAGACCAGAAATCTGCAGTACATAACATGGAGAAAACTCTCCCAAAGAGAATCGTTCGCTCCAAATCGTACCCACAATTTGCAAGCATAGGTAGTGCAAATATCCTTAGGATTTCGAAGGCCAAGGCCTCCTTCACTTTTGGGAGGACAAATGACGTCCCAAGAAATCTAGGATGACGATTAGCATTTTCCTTTTTACCCCAAAAAAAGGACGATGCGAAAGACCGATAAGAACGGAAAAAAGAAGAAGTAGGAGTCATAGCAGCAAATATGTGTGATCCTATATAGTCAAGAACCGACTTTATAAGAACCAGCCTTCCTGCCTGACAAAGGATAGTCGCATTCCACTTAATATTCTTACCCTTGGCTTTGTCAGTCAGGGGGTTGAAAATAGCGTTGGGCTTCCAACCACAGTAAAGGACAATACCAAAGTAAGGCAAGGAGAGGGAGGCAACCTTGAACTCGGTTAGGTTTTCGATCCAAGAAGACCTAACTAGGGACAAGTCTTTCGCAGGGAATAAACAACCTTTGGTAGAGTTAACGAGTTGGCCCAAGCATCTCTCGTATTGGTGAATGAAGCTAAGATGGTAATGGACAGAACGATGGTTACCATTAGTGAAAATGATGATGTTGTCTGTAAAGGATAAGGAAAAGATGAGGGGGACATCCTCTTGGAATGCTAAACCTCTTAATCTGGCCCGCTATTGTAAGAGAATGCAATCCTCGCATGAAAGCCTTAGCCACAATGATGAACATTGTAATGACCCAAAATTTCGGTCCAATTTGAGCTGACCAAAAACACAAGTTCAACCCCAAATTAAACTAAAAATCAGGAAACTAATAGAAAGAAAATAGAGGGTGAGGAAAGATAAGATAGAAACTAAGAATAGAAGAAGAAGAAGAACACAACATCAGAGTAACATGAATCTCACAGCGGAACGAAACAACATATAATAGATAACATATCCTTGAAATCAAATCAGTATATGTATACAATAACATTATCAGGGTACAGCACTTACTACACAGCGGAAATAACCTATAGCTATATAATCTTGAAGCATCCTGCTCCAAGCTCTTCCAGTATATATGTAAATCCCGACTACTTGACTGCCCGTACAAAATTAGGCACCCAAGAGTTTAGGGAAAACAAAACAAAATAAACTCCGGGTCAGTCATGGGACTGGTGTGAGTAAAATAGTTTAAAAATAGTTTGAACAAGTAAACGATATCTCATAAGACCACGCCGTATAACAGAACGGGTTTTTCCCTTATGAGAATCCAAATTATCTTTATATCAAAAACCTTTTGATATTATAATAATGTCTATCAACCACAATAATAATAATCATCTAGCAGAACGCTTTCATCTCACGTTCTACATATATAGTATACAATCAAAACCGCAAGCACGTATTGGGTAATGGATTTCCAACTATGACAAGGTATGGAACCACCTTTCGCTAGTGTACCTCTAGAAAGGAATACACTGGGTTCAACAAAAACATCTTGCAACCCGGCCACACATGACTGATCACTCATTTCGCTTGAGTGTATCGAATGTATATCACCAACGGTTGGGATCAGCAACCGTTTCCCGAATGGGACAGCATCAACAATAGATTTTTAGAAGTAAATGAAACTCTAGATCAGGTGATTATACACCCTACTTCGGTGCGACCGACTTAGCCATGCTGCCTGCCCGATTTCTGTCATTTACCGGATGTGAGGCTAGAAGCTACGCTTTATCATCACACCAGATTCACTTTGAATGCCACATCGTCAAATCCATCAAATCACCGATTGACGTCCTCAACCATACATTATGTGTTAGCTAAAAGAAGTTTCCTTCTCCGCTTCCACTCTTGGTACGGTTGGAGAAATCAATATACGTGATCGTCTGGAAATACTCTGTCAGACATCCGTCCATACAAGTCATCCAGGAACAGGATGAACCGAAGGCTCTATTCTGTAAATAGGATAGCCCTTGCATAACTCCGTCTTCAATTTCCTTTGGCATATATGATTCGCAACGCTTATGCCAATACAGAGTGGTTCTTTGGATAATAATCCAACCGGTCTCTCCATATTAACAACGTTAAAATGGTCAAAAATTCGATAGTCTGTGATTTAACTATCAAAGAAAAACAGGTGTGCAAACAACGATATTATTTCCAAATGGGAATTTATATCGATCAAACTTCATTCAACATTTATCTCTTTATTTCATTAATTTACTTATCTCCTGTTTCCTTATATTCAATATTTCTTATTTTCTAAATTTGGAAAATATACGTTATTAACAATGGAAAATATTTCCATTTCTTGTTTTCTTTATTAGAAAACATTTCTGGTTTCTTATTTGGAAAACATTTCCAAAGCTTCTTCATTGGACTTAAACAGATGTTTATACAAACCATCGCGATGCCAACTCAAACCATTTCCTTTAATTACTAAATTCACTTAACCATCCTTTACTATCGAACCTTAACCATTCCTTAGTTAAAAATGAAGTCAATCAAGTTGGGGTAATACTACCTCTCAGACCTTGACTGAACAACGTTTCTAACCTTGAAATAGACAAAGTTCACCCTTCTAATTCTTTAACAAACTTCCTTACGTAACTCTCTTTCAAATCTTTTCTATTCGATAATTCTTTCCTTCGATAAGGTATATTCGATAACTCTATTCAATTTATTCTATTCACTTAACTCTTTTGATTTAACCCTAACTCTATTCACTTAACTCCTATCGAATAAACCATATACGATAACTCTTTTAATTCTATTTGAATAAACTATATATTCGATCAACTCCTTTTACTCTATTCAAATAAACTATATTCGATTAACTCCTTTATTCTATTCGAATAAACTATATTCGATTAACTCCTTTTACTTTCTATTCGAATAAACTATATTCGATTAACTCCTTTATTCTATTCGAATAAACTATATTCGATTAACTCCTTTTACTTTCTATTCGAATAAACTATATTCGATTAACTCCTTCGAATAACTAATTCAATAACTCTTATGTGTTTAACTCTATTCGAATAACTATATTCGATTAACTCCCTTCGAATAAACTATTCATTTATAAAGATTTACTTTTAGTAACGGTTCTTCACTTTACAAATGATTTCCTTTTTATAACATCCTATTCGGTTATAAATAAATTTCCTTTTTTATAACTCTATTTATTTTCTAAATATTTCCTTTTTAATTCTATTTGTAAATGGTTTACAAATATTTCCTTTTTGATTCCATTTGTAAAGGTTTTACAAATATTCCTCTTTCGATTTCATTTGTAAGGGTTTAACAAATATTTCTCTTTCTAATCTATTTTCAAATGGTTTACAAACATTTCTCTTTCTAATCTATTTGCAAATGGTTTGCAAATAATTCCTTTAGGGTTTTATTTCTAAGTATTTTCTATTTATAAATAATCCATTTATAAATAAATTTCTATTTAAAAATATTCTCTTTCCATTATTCGTTTGAAAATTTCCTTTTCACCATTCCGGTATGTTATGGTATTTAACACATCAAATCACGATGACCAATATCGTTCAAACACATATAATCGACAACAGATTATATATCACACCATATATTACAATATATGAATCACAGTAAAATAAATGTTGAGGAATCCAGTTGGATTCCTCCAACCTGTTTCCCTGCATCCACAGATGTTAAACAATATAGATAACATCACTTTCAGTTCCATATGATATATTTTGTTAAACAGAATTAATATAGAAATTCAACTAACTGAATAGCAGTTCAATCAAACAGTCAACACACAGTCAATCAGCCAATATTTAACAGTTCTAAAAATACAACAAGAAATTTTAAACTGTTCAAAGTTATTGAGATTTACTCACATTTGCAGTTCATCGTTAATGAACGATAAACTGTTGTTTGATTTGAATCAAACAGTTTATTTCGCTGTAAATTCATACGAGCCCCAATCCACATTCAGTCAGTCCCATTTGGTAGTTGTCGTCCATACGATCCCAACGGATCAGATCGCTCGAAATTCTGATATCATATAAATGATATATTACATATACTTGTTTATACATACCACTTAAATTTAATTTAAATTTATTTAATAAAATACGGGCCTTACTCCTTTTATATTCCTTGGCCCATCGCTGAATCCAAAGGCCCACCCTAAACTCTTCTTCCCCAAAATGAACTGCCGTGCTTCAGTAAATCACCATACCACTTCGATTTCTTCAAGCTCAAACACCACCTTCAATACTTCATGAAATCTCCAAACAACCATTCCGTTCAACTCCTCTTCCAGTTTCCTTCCTCCCCGTCACCACCATAACTGTAAGAACCCGTAACTTCCCCGTGAAGGAAAGCACGAATACTTTAAGAACAACACACAAATGAACGCATACGGAAGAACATTTCATTGTTATTACAACAATTCCATCAGATACAAGAATATACAGAGTATAATTGAATAAATTACATTCGATAAATATCAGAGATTACAATAAATTACATAGCAGCGGAAAATAATACAAAACACAACTAGAAGTGATGCACGGATACAGAGCTTTCCGAGCATCGTTCCAGCTGTAAATCAGGACCCTGTGAATATAAATCTGCAAAACCAAAACTACTAGCTGCCCGTGCGGAAAATAGGGGCACCCAGAGTTTAGGTTAAAACAATAAACTCCAGGTCAGTCATGTGACTGGTGTGAGAACTAAAACAGTTATAATTCTTTATTTTAAAGTTCGGTAAATCAAGGGACCACGCCGTATAACACGGAACGGGTTTCCTCCCAAGAATACCAGTGCATAGAACAAACAGCGCAATGCTAAATAAAGAAAAATGAAGCTGTTATAAGACCCAGGTCCCATCACACAATGCAACGCAAGCCGGAGGATAGGGTTTTCCCTTATAACAGCCAAAGCATGCTTGATACGTTTAAAACACATTATTTTGATATTACTATATGTGTATGTGTCAAAACAATTTCACATCATAAATATCAATCATAGGCGGCATGGGTACCATCTATCATGTCGCCATACTAGTTCTACAATTAAAACCGCAATACACGTATTGGAAATTGGATTCCGTCATGAGCCGAGGCAAGGGGCAAGCTCCTCTCCGCGTTCGAGACACTCTAGCAAATGTCCCAGGACCCCACTTTGATCCTTGGAATCGGCTGGGCCGGTCCTCTCTTACTTTTGAGGATTGGCAATTCCTGAACACACGTTTCCCGGTCCTTACAGACCTATATCCGAGGCGCCTCGCATTCCAACAACCACACAGGTGAAAAGTATATAAATGTCAGGGCTGGTAGGTCACTGACACCACCCTAGCTAGAAAGAAACGTCGTGCTCTCCCAGCGGTCCATCTCCCGTTTTTGACTCATACCGAGGTGTGAGGCTCGCGAATTCACGCTATACACAAAGCTACACCACACAGGCCGTGCTTTGATCATCAACCACAAGACTTTGCTTTTCAACAGAAGCCTTGATCAATTGCCACTTACGCATGCCACACAGGCAATTCACTCCATGCGTTTGATATCCATCAATATATAACCCCTGAGCTCGTACGTCTCAGAGAAGGGCGTTAAGCAAGAGAATAAATTCTCCGCCGCCAAACAGATATATATTTAATAGAGATCAATCACACGGACTAAAATCCAATGTCAGACACACAGTCCATTTACAAGTCCGTTCTGGGTCTGAACGAAACCGGAGGCACTTTCCTCGCATATCCATCGATCTCCAAGTACGTCTGGACGATCACCGACTGTTTCCCTCATCCTGGGTGTACAGCCCAATCAAGATCATCAGTAATCACCCAAACGATGTGAAGACTTCCGGTCTTCAACCACCGTCTTCATCTTCGACATCTCGTCGAATCGGTTATTCAGAATGGGTATAAACCCGGCCTTTCTGAATAACCCACGTATATAATAAACGAATGTTACACCAACTCAACAAACGCCTCATTCCAATTCAGAATATTCTTTTATTCACAAAATCACATTCTTAGGGAAATGTTCCCATTAATTTTATCCAAGATAAATTCTTCTAAATTTATTCTTTAATCCTCCTATGGATATCATTTCAAACTAGTCGGGATTAACGAACCACACCGAAGTAATTATTTATTTTATTTCCCAATCCCAACCTATATATCCCATGGAGCAAAACTGGTGATACTCCATATCAAACACCACGGTGTTATCGGTAAAATTAATTACCATTTCACGTTCAAATCTAATTAAAGATTTAACTATCGCTTTGGATCAAAACTGGTGGTACTCCACTCTCGATCACTTTTCAGATTTGATAATTTAAATTATCAATTCACATTTCAATCTAATTAAAGATTCATTAAAACTCCACTTAGTTTTAATCTTTTCAAAAATCAATATCCTGCCTTTAACTGGGTTAAAGAACCAATGTCATCAAAAACACGATTCACGACAAACCAAATCACATTTGATATTAAATACAAGGCTCTGAATAGAAAATATATCGGCTTATATTCAATATCAAATTCTGAAACCAACAAATATCGTATTGGAAATAACGACATAAAATATCTTTCAAATCCCCATAACAATATTTGTATAGTCACGAAATCCAACATCGAAATATTCCGAAGATAATTTCGATTCAACTCCAGTCCAATTCACGTATTGGAAATTATCGATTATTTTCAAAATCACTTTCATATTCAATTTATTTATTTTAAAAATAAATTGATTTCAATTCTAGTTCAAAACTAGTTCATTTCGATAAAAATCTATTTTTATCTTTTCAAATGTGGGATTTTCCAGCCTAAATCTTTCCAATTCACATATTATAATTTTACACAAATTATAGATATTTTTAATAATTTTATCAAGGCCCGTACAGTCGATTTCCAACAACGGCCATCGAACTGCACTTACAGCGACCTTTTTCGAATTTGATTTGGACATAATTCCAAATCCAACCGTTAGATTTCAAATTTCTCATATTCATTGGAAAGCTCTTTTCGATACGAACCCAACGGTTCCGGTTTTAGGAGAATCCGACGGTCGGATCTCCCGCAATGTCCGTTTGAAATAAATGGTCGAAATTCACGAACTACCGCGGCGCGGCGCGTTCTATTCAGGCCATTATATATATAATATATATATATTATATATATTTCGTCGATTTCCTTTTAAAACGAATTTTATAAATCGTTTTAACTTCGTTTCAAAACCATTTCAACACTATTTCCATTCAAAGCCAAAATTGAAATTTTCTTTATAAATTCGTTTTAAAATTCATTTCTATTCAATTCAAATTTTAATTCAATTTGAATTCATTTCAATTCACTTTCAATTCAATTTGAATTCGTTTTCAATTCATTTCGAAATCGTTTTCAATTCAATTCATTTCGAAATCGTTTTCAATTCAATTCATTTCGAAATCGTTTTCAATTCAATTCATTTCGAAATCGTTTTCAATTCAATTCATTTCGAAATCGTTTTCAATTCAATTCATTTCGAAATCGTTTTCAATTCAATTCATTTCGAAATCGTTTTCAATTCAATTCATTTCGAAATCGTTTTCAAATCGATATAAATATCGTTCACGTCGAAATAACGCATCTCTAATCAACACGGCTTTATATTTTTCAAAACTCCTTTATTCTATCCAACAAATGAATATTTATCCCATTCAACACATGAATCTATATTTCTTTCTACACACGACTAATCTCAACACATGAGTACTGTCAACACATCACTATTTTTGTTATGTAAAATATTTTATAAAACTATGGTATCTATCGTTTGATTTTAATTAGACTCCACCGTAAAGTAGATTCTAATCGTAAATATGATAAAGATGTAATTTATTTTATTTAAAATATTCTACTCAACACATGAATAGTTTCAACACATGATCATCGTCAACACATGACTATTTTTATATTCAACACATGAATTTTCTTTTATAATATTCATTGTTTTCCCGATTGGAATGAGGCCCAATCAATCACCATATAGTGTTAATTATATGGATTCCATACAACACATGTATATAATAGCATTGAAAAATAATCAACCATCAACCAAAGTGCACTACACTGTATAAGCATCAAATATAGATATCCGACGCTTATAACAGCCTGTCAATCCACCGATCAACATATTTAATCAATCAGGATGAGTGAACTTCAAATTTCATCCCAACACCCGTGTGGGGTTTCAAACAATCAAACACAGATTTTATTTGTGCAGTTGGGCGATGTGTAAAATTTATCGACCCAATCGATATCAGTCAAATCAGTGTATATAAACAAATCGGCCGATTTGTTTATAAATATTTATTCACTTTCACTTTCACGTTAAAAATTATATTTTTAACGACAAAAATATTTATTTCAACACTTGAATTTCTATTCATTTCATTTACACAATAAAAATGATATTTTTATTTTTCTAACATATTTTAGAAAATTTCGGCGGCATAACGGCACGATACTAGAAACGGAACAAGGCCTAGCCTTATCCCCGGTCTAGTGAAGGCCCACGCCATTCACACATCAATCAAATCACTTTCGTTATGCAAACCACAAAATTTGGAGTAAGAGTCTAACCTAGTCTTACTCCTTCGCCTTATCACGGCGCACGTCTAATCCTAACCAATTTATCGATTCGATTTTTCACACCACAAACCACATTCAAACCAATATCTCAATCAATCACCAAACATCCAAACAAATAAGTCCATGGTCTGTGGACGATTGTGTCGGGTGCTACTAAACACCGTCTGCATCCTAGTATATATATATATATAACTAGAAAGTAAATTGAAAGGTGAGAAGTTCTCACCGAAAGCTATCCTAGCTCCACGGCACTTCATTGATAGAAATCTTCTTCGTTATCCCGTCTTCGTCATTTTTGCTGCCCGTAGTCACTATATACATAAAAATCACATTTTTATATTTGGATGTCTTTAAAATAAAAATCACATTTTTATTTGTTCGTTTTCAATTTAAAATCATATTTTTATAATCACTTCATATATTTAAAAATCGAATCTTTACTATGCTATTCAATATATAAAAATCATACTTTTACTTCGAAGTTCAATATATAAAAATCACATTTTTACTTCCACGCTATATGGATAAAAATGCTATTTCTACATTGCTACTATATAGATAAAAATTATATTTTTATCACGCTATTTTCCCCATAAAGATTTCGCCTTTATAAAAATAAAGTTTTCTTCTTATAAAAATCACCACTTTATCTCAACGTATATAAAATAAAAATCAGATTTTTATTTCGTTACATACACAAAGATGATATCTTTATATTCTCTATCCTATAAAGATTATATTTTCAATACTTTAAAAATATAAAAATCATATTTTTAATACTTTAAAAATATAAAGATCATATTTTTACAAAAATATAGATCCCGCCTTTTCCATTTTAAAGATCAAATCTTTTCTTTTACCTTTTCAAGTTTAAATCTTTTCTCCTTTTAAAATCTAAATCTTTAATCAGTTTTTAAATGCTAATAAAAAATCAAAACAGTTTTAAATTACTAATTAAAAATAAAAACAGTTTTTAAATGCCAATTAAAAAAATCAAAACAGTTTTAAATTACTAATTAAAAATAAAAACAGTTTTTAAATTACTTAAAAAAAATCAGTTTATATAATAAATTAAATTCAGAAAAACTTACCCGGGGGGGGGGGGGGGGGGGACTCGTGGCAGAGGCGTCGGAGGTGGGGGTTCAGGAGAGGCGCGCGAGGGGGGTCGCGGGTGGTCGCAGGCGGTGGGGACGGCTGGTGAAGTCGAGGGGGGGGGTCTGTAAGGGGAGAGGAACGGCGAGAAGAGGGGGGAGGCGACTGCGAGCGGCGGAGGGTGGTGATCGGGGACGGAGTGGCGGCGGGTCATCGTTGGCCAGACGCGATTCAGGGCTCCGCTTTTTTTTTTTTTTTTTTTTCTTTTTTTCCTGGAATGAGAGGATATCGGGGGGGGGGGCCTGGTTAAGGGGGAGAGTTTTATTTTTATTAATTTAATTATTTAATTATTTTATTTTAATTCAAAAAGTCAACTTTTTCAAACGACCTCTAAACGAGGTCCACCGCCTGTCGTCCATAGCGTTTTCCCCCCATTCCGAACACAATGGGATATGTATCGCAAGCTGATTTGATCGTTACAATCAGTTTCCTTTTGAATTTTCATTTAAATCATTATATTGAATTTTAAACGTACATTTCAAATTACTGGGGTCACATGCTAACTTTAAAAATTCCAGAAAAATATTTTCTAGCTTCGTATTGACGATACGGTCCTAACAAAACTAGTTTCGTCGAATTCTGAGACCGTTTGAAAAATGGCCAATTTCAAGTCGATTAAAATCAACTGAAATGGTCAAAACACGTTTTCCTATGCCACGCTCACATATTGATTCGAAAAATTATGAAATTTGGAATCTAGCAATAATTCAACATCACGGACCCAACAAAAGTGGTTTCGTTGAAATCCGAGGTCGTTTGCAAAATGTCCATTTTTAAGGGCCTGAATTCCATAGCGACTATTCAGAATTTTCAACTGGACATATCTTTTGATTCCCGCTACGAACTTTTGATTTTTCGGATTCGTTGGAAATATATTATCAATTAGATCCTATTATTTTTGGTTTCACTAAAATCCGGATTGTTTTGCACCCGGTACATTCAATTGAAGTTTGAAATCAAATTATCGAACTACCACGCCATTTTCAATTCTATAATAATTATATATAATTATTTATATTCTAACGATGACGTATATAAATATATACGTCGAATTCCATTCAAAATAAATTTCTCGTACATTATTATTTAAAATAATTCATTTTAAATATTCAAAATTCACTAAAATTGCCAAAATAAAAATTTCAAACTGGCTCGCATTTTACGGGTTATTACAATCTCCCCCACTTAAAACTTTTCGTCCCCGAAAAGGAACAAAGTCGAAAGTTGTTTAACAATTCAACTCAACTTCCATTGTTTTGATTACGGCTTAAGTTCTTCAACTTTTCAGTTTCTAAGAACTCTTCAAAAATTTCAAAAATTTGGCTAACACCCTAAATTTTCGAAAAATTTCGCCATAACCTCCCCTGCACCGGGA
This sequence comes from Allium sativum, assembly GCA_030737875.1. Classification (NCBI taxonomy): domain Eukaryota; kingdom Viridiplantae; phylum Streptophyta; class Magnoliopsida; order Asparagales; family Amaryllidaceae; genus Allium; species Allium sativum. The sequence continues at coordinate 709,242,957 of CM060922.1, forward strand.
GCATCGGGGAATTTCAAATAGCTTCCCCGGTCCTTCAGATCTCAAAAAGAAAAAGAAAAAGCCAAGCGGCTAGCCAATAGGCTCACAAAATCATCATCACCCAAACAAAACAGGAAATTATGTAGTAAACATGTACCTATTTGTCGGGCAAACAAATTTTTATTCTTCGGCTCTAGCCTCCTTGCTATGACCTGTTCAATGTAAGTATATGTATATACAAGCAAATGCGACCAATTTTCAATACAACTCAATATTTGATTATATTAGGCATAAATGGTTCAAAATTAGCAAACAAATAAACAAACAACACAAAACATCAATCAATTATTGAATTAGAGTTTCAAATTCATAATTTTGATACATATACAAAAATCATGTTTTTGATGCCAATCACAACAATGTGTTCTAACTATATAAGTTTTGGTTCTCACACCAGTCTAATGGAAATATATAGAAATCACACCTTCGTAACACGAACATAAATATTGATGATGCGATCGCTATCATCAATATCATCTCCGGGCGACTAGAGTGTAACCCTATATCTATCCAGTATATTAAAACTTCGAATATACGTTCATGACGCGTATACGCGAAATCTATATATACTCGATTGTCCATATTCAAAATAAATAAATATTGAAATACGTTTAAAACGATTTAAATTTTCAAAACAAAATTGTTTTCATTTGAAAAATATACTCTTCACACTCGTTCTAGGATACTACTGATCCTATCTCTAACGAGTCATTCTAATTGGATATTGCTAATCCAATATCTGATGAATTCTTTCGTATGGTTCTAATGTGTCTTGTTCTCGAGCTCTGTAAACCAAAGCTCTGATACCACTGTAAGAACCCGTAACTTCCCCGTGAAGGAAAGCACGAATACTTTAAGAACAACACACAAATGAACGCATACGGAAGAACATTTCATTGTTATTACAACAATTCCATCAGATACAAGAATATACAGAGTATAATTGAATAAATTACATTCGATAAATATCAGAGATTACAATAAATTACATAGCAGCGGAAAATAATACAAAACACAACTAGAAGTGATGCACGGATACAGAGCTTTCCGAGCATCGTTCCAGCTGTAAATCAGGACCCTGTGAATATAAATCTGCAAAACCAAAACTACTAGCTGCCCGTGCGGAAAATAGGGGCACCCAGAGTTTAGGTTAAAACAATAAACTCCAGGTCAGTCATGTGACTGGTGTGAGAACTAAAACAGTTATAATTCTTTATTTTAAAGTTCGGTAAATCAAGGGACCACGCCGTATAACACGGAACGGGTTTCCTCCCAAGAATACCAGTGCATAGAACAAACAGCGCAATGCTAAATAAAGAAAAATGAAGCTGTTATAAGACCCAGGTCCCATCACACAATGCAACGCAAGCCGGAGGATAGGGTTTTCCCTTATAACAGCCAAAGCATGCTTGATACGTTTAAAACACATTATTTTGATATTACTATATGTGTATGTGTCAAAACAATTTCACATCATAAATATCAATCATAGGCGGCATGGGTACCATCTATCATGTCGCCATACTAGTTCTACAATTAAAACCGCAATACACGTATTGGAAATTGGATTCCGTCATGAGCCGAGGCAAGGGGCAAGCTCCTCTCCGCGTTCGAGACACTCTAGCAAATGTCCCAGGACCCCACTTTGATCCTTGGAATCGGCTGGGCCGGTCCTCTCTTACTTTTGAGGATTGGCAATTCCTGAACACACGTTTCCCGGTCCTTACAGACCTATATCCGAGGCGCCTCGCATTCCAACAACCACACAGGTGAAAAGTATATAAATGTCAGGGCTGGTAGGTCACTGACACCACCCTAGCTAGAAAGAAACGTCGTGCTCTCCCAGCGGTCATCTCCCGTTTTTGACTCATACCGAGGTGTGAGGCTCGCGAATTCACGCTATACACAAAGCTACACCACACAGGCCGTGCTTTGATCATCAACCACAAGACTTTGCTTTTCAACAGAAGCCTTGATCAATTGCCACTTACGCATGCCACACAGGCAATTCACTCCATGCGTTTGATATCCATCAATATATAACCCCTGAGCTCGTACGTCTCAGAGAAGGGCGTTAAGCAAGAGAGTAAATTCTCCGCCGCCAAACAGATATATATTTAATAGAGATCAATCACACGGACTAAAATCCAATGTCAGACACACAGTCCATTTACAAGTCCGTTCTGGGTCTGAACGAAACCGGAGGCACTTTCCTCGCATATCCATCGATCTCCAAGTACGTCTGGACGATCACCGACTGTTTCCCTCATCCTGGGTGTACAGCCCAATCAAGATCATCAGTAATCACCCAAACGATGTGAAGACTTCCGGTCTTCAACCACCGTCTTCATCTTCGACATCTCGTCGAATCGGTTATTCAGAATGGGTATAAACCCGGCCTTTCTGAATAACCCACGTATATAATAAACGAATGTTACACCAACTCAACAAACGCCTCATTCCAATTCAGAATATTCTTTTATTCACAAAATCACATTCTTAGGGAAATGTTCCCATTAATTTTATCCAAGATAAATTCTTCTAAATTTATTCTTTAATCCTCCTATGGATATCATTTCAAACTAGTCGGGATTAACGAACCACACCGAAGTAATTATTTATTTTATTTCCCAATCCCAACCTATATATCCCATGGAGCAAAACTGGTGATACTCCATATCAAACACCACGGTGTTATCGGTAAAATTAATTACCATTTCACGTTCAAATCTAATTAAAGATTTAACTATCGCTTTGGATCAAAACTGGTGGTACTCCACTCTCGATCACTTTTCAGATTTGATAATTTAAATTATCAATTCACATTTCAATCTAATTAAAGATTCATTAAAACTCCACTTAGTTTTAATCTTTTCAAAAATCAATATCCTGCCTTTAACTGGGTTAAAGAACCAATGTCATCAAAAACACGATTCACGACAAACCAAATCACATTTGATATTAAATACAAGGCTCTGAATAGAAAATATATCGGCTTATATTCAATATCAAATTCTGAAACCAACAAATATCGTATTGGAAATAACGACATAAAATATCTTTCAAATCCCCATAACAATATTTGTATAGTCACGAAATCCAACATCGAAATATTCCGAAGATAATTTCGATTCAACTCCAGTCCAATTCACGTATTGGAAATTATCGATTATTTTCAAAATCACTTTCATATTCAATTTATTTATTTTAAAAATAAATTGATTTCAATTCTAGTTCAAAACTAGTTCATTTCGATAAAAATCTATTTTTATCTTTTCAAATGTGGGATTTTCTAGCCTAAATCTTTCCAATTCACATATTATAATTTTACACAAATTATAGATATTTTTAATAATTTTATCAAGGCCCGTCCAGTCGATTTCCAACAACGGCCATCGAACTGCACTTACAGCGACCTTTTTCGAATTTGATTTGGACATAATTCCAAATCCAACCGTTAGATTTCAAATTTCTCATATTCATTGGAAAGCTCTTTTCGATACGAACCCAACGGTTCCGGTTTTAGGAGAATCCGACGGTCGGATCTCCCGCAATGTCCGTTTGAAATAAATGGTCGAAATTCACGAACTACCGCGGCGCGGCGCGTTCTATTCAGGCCATTATATATATAATATATATATATTATATATATTTCGTCGATTTCCTTTTAAAACGAATTTTATAAATCGTTTTAACTTCGTTTCAAAACCATTTCAACACTATTTCCATTCAAAGCCAAAATTGAATTTTTCTTTATAAATTCGTTTTAAAATTCATTTCTATTCAATTCAAATTTTAATTCAATTTGAATTCATTTCAATTCACTTTCAATTCAATTTGAATTCGTTTTCAATTCATTTCGAAATCGTTTTCAATTCAATTCATTTCGAAATCGTTTTCAATTCAATTCATTTCGAAATCGTTTTCAATTCAATTCATTTCGAAATCGTTTTCAATTCAATTCATTTCGAAATCGTTTTCAATTCAATTCATTTCGAAATCGTTTTCAATTCAATTCATTTCGAAATCGTTTTCAAATCGATATAAATATCGTTCACGTCGAAATAACGCATCTCTAATCAACACGGCTTTATATTTTTCAAAACTCCTTTATTCTATCCAACAAATGAATATTTATCCCATTCAACACATGAATCTATATTTCTTTCTACACACGACTAATCTCAACACATGAGTACTGTCAACACATCACTATTTTTGTTATGTAAAATATTTTATAAAACTATGGTATCTATCGTTTGATTTTAATTAGACTCCACCGTAAAGTAGATTCTAATCGTAAATATGATAAAGATGTAATTTATTTTATTTAAAATATTCTACTCAACACATGAATAGTTTCAACACATGATCATCGTCAACACATGACTATTTTTATATTCAACACATGAATTTTCTTTTATAATATTCATTGTTTTCCCGATTGGAATGAGGCCCAATCAATCACCATATAGTGTTAATTATATGGATTCCATACAACACATGTATATAATAGCATTGAAAAATAATCAACCATCAACCAAAGTGCACTACACTGTATAAGCATCAAATATAGATATCCGACGCTTATAACAGCCTGTCAATCCACCGATCGACATATTTAATCAATCAGGATGAGTGAACTTCAAATTTCATCCCAACACCCGTGTGGGGTTTCAAACAATCAAACACAGATTTTATTTGTGCAGTTGGGCGATGTGTAAAATTTATCGACCCAATCGATATCAGTCAAATCAGTGTATATAAACAAATCGGCCGATTTGTTTATAAATATTTATTCACTTTCACTTTCACGTTAAAAATTATATTTTTAACGACAAAAATATTTATTTCAACACTTGAATTTCTATTCATTTCATTTACACAATAAAAATGATATTTTTATTTTTCTAACATATTTTAGAAAATTTCGGCGGTATAACGGCACGATACTAGAAACGGAACAAGGCCTAGCCTTATCCCCGGTCTAGTGAAGGCCCACGCCATTCACACATCAATCAAATCACTTTCGTTATGCAAACCACAAAATTTGGAGTAAGAGTCTAACCTAATCTTACTCCTTCGCCTTATCACGGCGCACGTCTAATCCTAACCAATTTATCGATTCGATTTTTCACACCACAAACCACATTCAAACCAATATCTCAATCAATCACCAAACATCCAAACAAACAAGTCCATGGTCTGTGGACGATTGTGTCGGGTGCTACTAAACACCGTCTGCATCCTAGTATATATATATATATAACTAGAAAGTAAATTGAAAGGTGAGAAGTTCTCACCGAAAGCTATCCTAGCTCCACGGCACTTCATTGATAGAAATCTTCTTCGTTATCCCGTCTTCGTCATCTTTGCTGCCCGTAGTCACTATATACATAAAAATCACATTTTTATATTTGGATGTCTTTAAAATAAAAATCACATTTTTATTTGTTCGTTTTCAATTTAAAATCATATTTTTATAATCACTTCATATATTTAAAAATCGAATCTTTACTATGCTATTCAATATATAAAAATCATACTTTTACTTCGAAGTTCAATATATAAAAATCACATTTTTACTTCCACGCTATATGGATAAAAATGCTATTTCTACATTGCTACTATATAGATAAAAATTATATTTTTATCACGCTATTTTCCCCATAAAGATTTCGCCTTTATAAAAATAAAGTTTTCTTCTTATAAAAATCACCACTTTATCTCAACGTATATAAAATAAAAATCAGATTTTTATTTCGTTACATACACAAAGATGATATCTTTATATTCTCTATCCTATAAAGATTATATTTTCAATACTTTAAAAATATAAAAATCATATTTTTAATACTTTAAAAATATAAAGATCATATTTTTACAAAAATATAGATCCCGCCTTTTCCATTTTAAAGATCAAATCTTTTCTTTTACCTTTTCAAGTTTAAATCTTTTCTCCTTTTAAAATCTAAATCTTTAATCAGTTTTTAAATGCTAATAAAAAATCAAAACAGTTTTAAATTACTAATTAAAAATAAAAACAGTTTTTAAATGCCAATTAAAAAAATCAAAACAGTTTTAAATTACTAATTAAAAATAAAAACAGTTTTTAAATTACTTAAAAAAAAATCAGTTTATATAATAAATTAAATTCAGAAAAACTTACCCGGGGGGGGGGGGGACTCGTGGCAGAGGCGTCGGAGGTGGGGGTTCAGGAGAGGCGCGCGAGGGGGGTCGCGGGTGGTCGCAGGCGGTGGGGACGGCTGGTGAAGTCGAGGGGGGGGTCTGTAAGGGGAGAGGAACGGCGAGAAGAGGGGGGAGGCGACTGCGAGCGGCGGAGGGTGGTGATCGGGGACGGAGTGGCGGCGGGTCATCGTTGGCCAGACGCGATTCAGGGCTCCGCTTTTTTTTTTTTTTTTATTTATTTCTTTTTTTCCTGGAATGAGAGGATATCGGGGGGGGCCTGGTTAAGGGGGAGAGTTTTATTTTTATTAATTTAATTATTTAATTATTTTATTTTAATTCAAAAAGTCAACTTTTTCAAACGACCTCTAAACGAGGTCCACCGCCTGTCGTCCATAGCGTTTTCCCCCCATTCCGAACACAATGGGATATGTATCGCAAGCTGATTTGATCGTTACAATCAGTTTCCTTTTGAATTTTCATTTAAATCATTATATTGAATTTTAAACGTACATTTCAAATTACTGGGGTCACATGCTAACTTTAAAAATTCCAGAAAAATATTTTCTAGCTTCGTATTGACGATACGGTCCTAACAAAACTAGTTTCGTCGAATTCTGAGACCGTTTGAAAAATGGCCAATTTCAAGTCGATTAAAATCAACTGAAATGGTCAAAACACGTTTTCCTATGCCACGCTCACATATTGATTCGAAAAATTATGAAATTTGGAATCTAGCAATAATTCAACATCACGGACCCAACAAAAGTGGTTTCGTTGAAATCCGAGGTCGTTTGCAAAATGTCCATTTTTAAGGGCCTGAATTCCATAGCGACTATTCAGAATTTTCAACTGGACATATCTTTTGATTCCCGCTACGAACTTTTGATTTTTCGGATTCGTTGGAAAGATATTATCAATTAGATCCTATTATTTTTGGTTTCACTAAAATCCGGATTGTTTTGCACCCGGTACATTCAATTGAAGTTTGAAATCAAATTATCGAACTACCGCGCCATTTTCAATTCTATAATAATTATATATAATTATTTATATTCTAACGATGACGTATATAAATATATACGTCGAATTCCATTCAAAATAAATTTCTCGTACATTATTATTTAAAATAATTCATTTTAAATATTCAAAATTCACTAAAATTGCCAAAATAAAAATTTCAAACTGGCTCGCATTTTACGGGTTATTACAATAACCGAGTCGTCCTTCTTCCTGAGATCGCGTCGAGCTGGTCCTCAACGTAATTGCTGAAAACCGGCGACACCAATATACACCGAATCCCACCCAGGTTTGCGTGCACCCTCCAAATCAACCCACGAATCCATCGACAACGCTAAATCATTGAATCGATGTTCGAATCCTTGCTGATTTCCAACCCTAGCTCACCTCTATCCACGCTGCAATTGTTCGGACTCCATGAAAACCCATCGAGCCCTACGATTTCACTATCAAAACGGAGAGCATTTCACCAGCAACTGGAATATGTATTCACATTGATTTATAGAATTTTATTTTTATTTCTTATGATTTTCCTTTTCTCACGAAATGTTTTGAGGATGGAAAAATACTGACGGCGGAAAATGTTTGAGCTGAGGGAATTATTTCTAGGTTAAGGAAGGAGATAGGTGTATTTATAATAGTAACAAATATCTAGATATTTTTTTAGATATTTATTTATATCATTTTCTATTCGATTTTTCAGTCTAAAAATTCCTACGATACTCAAAAATCACGAAACTGGACATACTGCTAGAGTTTGACATTGCGGATCCAACGAAACTAGTTTCGTCAAATTCCGACTTCGTTTGCTCACACAGCGTATTTTTAACCGTTAAAATACTGACTGTTTCTCACTCTAAAAATCCGTACAACCACACGGTGGCTCTAAAAATCACGAAACTGGAAATCTAACAACTATTTGACATTGCGGATCGAACAAAATTAGTTTCGTCGAATTCCAACTTCGTTTGCAAAACCGACTATTTTTAAAGCTCTGAATGACCCATTTAAATATATAAATATATTTAAATATAATTAAATTAAATATTTAAAAATAAATATTATCGTCTATATTCACAAAGGAATACTATACAGCTCTACTGGGATTTATAACTCGATATTCCAAATCTGGGTCAACCCGATATTCGATTTATATTGAAATTCCTTTTTAAAATATAAATAATTCCTTTATAAATTATAAAGGAATTCCACAGCGACTTTTCTGAAATTTGATTTGGACGTGAATCAAAATCTACACGACGAAATCCCGATTTTTCTCTTCCACTAGAAAGATATACTCCACCAGCTCCACACGTTTCTTGTTTCACAGAAATCCGGCTTAAAACGAATCCTGTACATTCAGTTGAAGTTCGGATCGCCAATTCAAGAACTGCAGCGCCATTTCAAGCTCATTTATAATTATAATATAATTATACGTTCAAACTTTCGTTTATATACTATATTCGTTATTCAAATTCAATTTCAAGCTGAATTAAATATCACAGATGATCCAGTTCACACCATATCGTCATTTCGGCCAATTCTGATTATTTCAGAATTAAATATATTATTTAATTTATTATTTTAATTAAATATTCATCATTATTTAATTCCATGACCATTTGATTCACTATATCGCTATTAATATAATTAAATAAATTAATTATAATACCTCTGCCAATGCGGGTCATTACAATCTTTCCCACTTAAAATAATTTCGTCCTCGAAATTGCTAAAAGGTAGAGGACGACCATATCGACTGGTTAGAGCATATTTGCTCACTTCTTAACTTCAGTTTCAACTGAACCAATTTAACTTCAATTAAATTATTAATAAATTCTTATCATCGAAAATTTCCAAAAATCCTGAAAATTTTCTAACGCCTTAACTCTTCGAAAAATTTCGCCAGCACCTCCTTTGTACCAGCCCTATCAGTAAAACTCCAGCTTGCCTCTTTAGGCCATCTCCAACCCAAAAGAAAACCAAACAGCCAAGTGGCTTACCAATTCGGCTCATAAATCTTATATCCAATAGAAATATAAACTTGTACCTTTTGTCGACATATCATTTTATCCTTTCCACCTGTTATCAATTCAGCAGATATAAGGGTCATCCTAATCAAATTCCAATCTGCTTTTATCCACAACACAACCATTCGCTTATCCGAGCCAAATATCATTTCAAACTCGAGTTTCATTCTGATTCCCAACTCTTTAACTTGATTATCACATTACACTTCAAATTTGAATCTCACAATCCAATTTGTCTTGATATCATTCTAATTCAATCTCAGTTGCCACTTTACTGGCTTTACTTTAATTCAATTTTGCTTTCACAAATTTCTGTTAAATTTGTTTTTAATTCAGACAGTCTTTCCCTGGGAGTTTTTTAAACAGTTTACTCCTTTCAAAAATCAAATTTTCCTTTTGAACGTGTCACTGAGCCCTTAATTAATATTCCATTAGTTAAATCACTTCTCTATTTCTTTATCAATATTTGTTAACCAAATATTTTTAATAACCATATTGGCCTTTTATGTTATTTGGAAAACATTTCTGAATATCGCCTTCCTTTATTTTCTAAACTTTAGAAAATATATGCAATTTATAATTGGAAAAATATTCCAATTACTTATCTCTTTTTCGATCTCGTTTATTTCTATACTTAGGAAATATTCTTTATTCTATTTCCAAGCTTACACTTATTTGGGTTAAAACGGATGTTGTGTAAAACAACGTTACGACAACCCCAAATACTATATTCAACTAACTCTTATTCAACGTTGATCTTCGAGCCTGGAATCTTACTATTTATTTGTTAATAATGAAATCAATCAAGTTGGGGTATAACTACCTCTCAAACCTTGACTGAATAACATTTATAACGTCAAAACAGATATGACTACTTACTCGAATAATCAATACCATACAACTACTTATTCACTTTTAAACATGTATACGCTTCCTCTTTCTACTCTTACTAGATTTTATTCTTAGTCTTCCTTTTTGATTTTACTATTCTATTTCTAAGTTCGTTTCCTTATCGACTTCTATATATATATATATATGTATATATATATATATATATATATCGATACGTTGATTTCTAACTATCAAACTTCTTAAAAATATTCTAACTCCTTAAATTCCCGGAAAAATTCGCTATAACCTCCTTTGTACCAGGAGCATCGGGATATTTCAAATAGCCTCCCATGGCCCTCACCAATCCAAAAGAAAACGAAAAAGCCAAGTGGCTAGCCGATACGACGCATAAAATCTCATATGTGAATTAAATACATACCTTTTCGTCGAACATTCTATTTATATACCTTCATACCTTATCCATACCTATCTCATGTATATTTATACCTGCCCAATCTATTTTAACTATACCTAATCGTTTTAACTCAATTCGTTAATTAATTTGTTAATTAACTCTTTAGTCTATTTCACTTTTATATTTGAACATGACATGTTCAAATATATTTTAACTTGCTTATTAACTAATTTGAATCCAAATTTCAAATTTAAGTTCTATATTCGATTTCGAATATCCATTCACAAATCCAATTCACCTTTCAAAGTTCAACTTCAAATTCAAAACTCGATTAACTAATTCCTCTTCGACTTAGTTAATTCTATTCAATTTCTATTCAAATTTTTATATCACTTCTATTATTCAAATTCTATATATCAAATTCTATTATTCAAATTCTATATATCAAATTCTATTATTCAAATTCTATATATCAAATTCTATTCAAATTCTATATAATAAATCCCATTTGAATTTCTATATTCAAATTCTATATATTCAAATCCTATATTTGAATTCCATTTGAATTCTATATTCAAATTCTTTAGTTTAAATTCCTTTTGAATTCTATATTCAAATTTTATAGCTTAAATTCCATTTGAATTCTATATTCAAATTCTATATCACTTCCATTGAATTTCATGTATTCAACCTCCCTTTAAATTTCTATATTCAATTTCTATTTCAAACTTTCTTTATTCATTCTTTATTATAAATCCCATTTTGAAATTCAACACAACTTGTCTTTCCCTAAATAAATTAAAAACAGTATCTCTGGTAGTAATTCGTCACTTACAACTCGAAAATGAATACTGATGATGCAGCTGTCATCATCAGAATCTATTTTCCAGCGATCGAAGTGAGTTCAATACTATAAAACCATTTCTAAACATTTCCACTTTGAAATTCATTTCAAAATATAATTCACACTGCTTGTAAAACAATTTAAAATCTCCCAGGATCTTAAATTTTCCTTATTTTTAATACAAATCCATTTACAAACACTTATCCAATTTTCCAGAATTTTAATTCGATTTCTGGTTTAAATTTCAGATTTAACTCATCTGATTTCACGTATTTCACTTATATGAATTCTGATTGGTTATTTACGTAACCATTTACTTATAATCTTACTCGATTATAACAACAACCAATATATCCAATATATCAAAATATACTTTGGGTAAAATTATTTTCATTTACCCTTTTTTCGAAACATATTGTGACGACCCATCGTATTCAAGTGTTTATAAACTCCTACCAATACAGTGGATCAAACTGATCGACCAGAACTCATAAACAACTCAACCAATAAATCTACACAATATAAAATTATTTTTACATCAAATAACAAATACGTTCACTCGTATATATACACTCAAACTCAATCTAGGGTAACACTAACCCCATCTCTACTGAGTCACGCCACAAAGCCAAGGTAATAACTTAACCTTAAGCTCTGATACCAAATGTAATGACCCAAAATTCCGGTCCAATTTGAGCTGACCAAAAACACAAGTCCAACCCAAATTAAACTGAAAATCAGGAAATTAATAGAAAGAAAACAGAGGGTTAGGAAAGATAAGATAGAAACTTAGAATAGAAGAAGAAGAAGAACACAACATCAGAGTAACACGAATCTCACAGCGGAACGAAACAACATATAATAGATAACATATCCTTGAAATCAAATCATGTAATAACCCGGAAAATGCGAGCCAGTTTGAAATTTTTATTTTGGCCATTTTAGCGAATTTTGATTATTTAAAATGAATTATTTTAAATAATATCGACGAGAAATTTATTTTGAATATAATTCGACGTATATATTTTATACGTCGTCGTTAGAATATAAATAATTATATATAATTATAAATAGAATTGAAAATGGCGCGGTAGTTCGATAATTCGATTTCAAACTTCAATTGAATGTACCGGGTGCAAAATAATCCGGATTTTAGTGAAACCAAAAACAATAGGATCTATTTGATAATATCTTTCCAACGAATCCGAAAAATAAAGATTTCATAGCGGGAATCAAAAGATATGTCCAGTTGAAAATTCTGAATAGTCGCTATGGAATTCAGGCCCTTAAAAATGGACATTTTGCAAACGACCTCGGATTTCGACGAAACCAGTTTTGTTGGGTCCGTGATGTAAAGTTATTGCTAGGTTTCAAATTTCATAATTTTTCGAATCAATATGTGAGCGTGGCAAAGGAAAATGCGTTTGACCATTTTCAGTTGATTTTAATCGACTGGAAATTGGCCATTTTTCAAACGGTCTCGGAATTCGACGAAACTAGTTTTGTTAGGACCGCATCGTTAATACGAAGCTAGAAAATATTTTTCTGGAATTTTTCTAGTTAGTATGTGACCCCGGTAATTTGAAATGTACGTTTAAAATTCAATATAATGATTTAAATGTAAATTCAACAGAAACTGATCAAAGCGATCAAATCAGCTTACGTTACATATCCCATTGTGTTCGGAATGGGGGTGAAACGCTATGGACGACAGGCAGTGGACCTCGTTTCGAGGTCGTATGGAAAAGTACTTTTTTTGAAATTAAAATAATAATAAATAAATAATAAAAAAAAATTTAAAACCCTTTCTTCTTTTATCAGCCCCCCCCCCCCGTTCATTTTCGAAGCGAAAAAAAAAAAAAAAAAGAAATCGCGCAGGCGATCGACGACCCCCCCCCCCCTCCAAGCGGCGGCGCCGCGACGCCAACCTCCCCCCCCCCCTCCCTTCTTCTTCCTCCCCCTCCCCTTCCCTCCCTTCGCCTGCGATAACCGAAACCCCCCCCCAGACCCGAACCCTAGCCAGAACGGAGCCGCCGCCGACCAACCAAGGCGCCCCACCACCCCTCCGACCCCCACTACCTGCTGCCGCCACCAGCACAGTCCCCCCCTCCCTGTAAGTTTTATTAATTTTATATTTATTATATAAACTGAATTTTTAAAACTGATTTTATTTATTTATTTATTTTTAAAAACTGAATTTTAATTAGCATTTAAAAACTGATTAAAGATTTAGATTTTAAAGGGAGAAAAGATTTAAACTTGTAAAAGTAAAAGAAAAGATTTGATCTTTAAAATGGAAAAGGCGGGATCTATATTTTTGTAAAAATATGATCTTTATATTTTTAAAGTAGTAAAAATATGATCTTTATATTTTTAAAGTAGTAAAAATATGATCTTTATATTTTTAAAGTAGTAAAAATATGATCTTTATATTTTTAAAGTAGTAAAAATATGATCTTTATATTTTTAAAGTATTAAAAATATGATTTTTATATTTTTAAAGTATTAAAAATATAATCTTTATAGGATAGAGAATATAAAGATATCATCTTTGTGTATGTAACGAAATAAAAATCTGATTTTTATTTTATATACGTTGAGATAAAGTGGTGATTTTTATAAGGAGAAAACTTTATTTTTATAAAGGCGAAAACTTCATATTAGAAAAGGCGAAGTCTATATTTTTATAAGGGCGAAATCTTTATTGTAGAAAAGGTGAAAGATCTATTTTTGAAAAGGCGGAAACTTTATATAGAGAATAGCGTGATAAAATAGAATTTTTATCCATATAGCGTCGAAGTAAAAATAAGATTTTTATATATTGAATAGCATAGTAAAAATATGATTTTTATATATTGAATAGCATAGTAAAAATGAGATTTTTATATATTGAACATCGTAGTGAAAATTCGATTTTTAAATATATGAAGTGATTATAGAAATATGACTTTTAAATTGAAAGTGAGTAAATAAAAATGTGATTTTTATTTTAAAGACATCGAAATATAAAAATGTGTGATTTTTATATATATAGTGACTACGGGCAACGAAGATGGCGAAGATAGGATAACGACGAAGATTTTCTACAAAAGAAGAGTCGTGGTATTGGATAGCTATATGTGAGAATTTCTCACTCTTCAATTTAATTTTTCTAGTTATATATATATATATATACTAGGATGCAGACGGTGTTTAGTAGCACCCGACACAATCGTCCACAGACCATGGACTTGTTTGTTTGGTTGCATAGATTAGTTTGATGATTTGATTTGAAATTGAATTGTTTGGTGAATTTGATTGATGTGTGAATGGTGTGGGCCTTCACTAGACCGGGGATAAGGCTAGGCCTTGTCCCGTTTCTAGTATCGTGCCGTTATGCCGCCGAAATTTTCTAAAATAAGTTAGAAAAATAAAAATATCATTTTATTTAAAGAATGAATTGAATAGAAATTCATAGGTTGAAATAAAATGTTTTATCGTTAAAAATATAATTTTTAACGTGAAGTGAATAAAATAGAATATTCATTTACAAACCAGACGGTTTGTTTATGTACACCTATTTGAATGACATTGATTGGGACGATAAATTTTACATATCGCCCAACAGCACAAATAAAATATGTGTTTGATTGTTTGAAACCCCACACGGGTGTTGGGATGAAATTTGAAGTTCACTCATCCTGATTGATTAAATATGTCGATCGATTGATTGACAGGCTGTTATAAGCGTTGAATATCTATATTTGATGCTTTTACAGTGTAGTGCACTTTGGTTGATGGTTGATTATTTTCAATGTTATTATATACATGTGTTGTATGAAAATCCATATAATTAACTTTATATGGTAATTGATTGGGCCTCATTCCAATTTGAAAAATAAAGAATATTATAAAATAAAAGTTCATGTGTTGACAGTACTCATCCATGAGATTGGTCATGTGTTGAACGAAATATTTTAGTAATAAAATTTATATCTTTATCAATATAAAATAAAAGTTCATGTGTTGACAGTACTCATCCATTGAGATTGGTCATGTGTTGAACGAAATATTTTGATAATAACAACTATTTTTGAAAAAGAAATATTTGAAATAGAATATTTGAAAATAGAAATTTATGAAGCCGTGTTGATTAGATTGACGCTATTTTGACGTGATCGATATTTATATCGATTTTAAAAACGATTTCGAAATGAATTGAATTGAAAACGATTTCGAAATGAATTGAATTGAAAACGATTTCGAAATGAATTGAATTGAAAACGATTTCGAAATGAATTGAATTGAAAACGATTTCGAAATGAAATGAATTGAAAACGATTTCGAAATGAAATGAATTGAAAACGATTTCGAAATGAATTGAATTGAAAACGATTTCGAAATGAATTGAATTGAAAACGATTTCGAAATGAATTGAATTGAAAACGAATTCAAATTGAATTGAAAGCGAATTGAAATGAATTCAAATTGAATTAAAATTTGAATTGAATAGAAATGAATTTTAAAACGAATTTATAAAGAAGAATTCAATTTTGAATTGAAGAGGAAGTTGAAATTGCTTTTGAAACGAATTTTAAAACTATTTATATAATTCATTTTAAATAGAAATCGACGAAATATATATTATATATATTATATATATAATATAATGGCCTGAATAGAACGCGCTGCGCCGCGGCAGTTCGCGAATTTCGACCATTTATTTCAAACGGACATTACGGGAGATCCGACCGTCGGATTCTCCTAAAACCGGAACCGTTGGGTTCGTATCGAAAAGAGCTTTCTAACGAATGTTAGAAATTAGAAATCTAACGGTTGGATTTGGAATTATGTCCAAATCAAATTCGAAAAAGGTCGCTGTAAGTGCAGTTCGATGGCCATTGATGGAAATCGACTGTACGGGCCTTGATAAAATTATTAAAAATGGTAATAATTTGTGTAAAATCATAAGAAATGGTTTAGAAAGGATTGGGATGAAAAACTCCATATTTGAAAAGATAAAAATAGTTTTTTTATCGAAATGAACTAGTTTTGAACTAGAATTATAATTCTATTTATTTTTATATAAATTGAATTTGAAATGGTTTCGATAATAACCAGAATTTCCAATGATTGCATTGGAATGGATTTGAATCGAAATTGTCTTCGGAATGTGTCGATGTTGGATTTCGTGATTATACAAATGTTGTTATGGAAATTTGAAAGATATAGATATATATATCGTTATTTCCAATACGATCTTTGTTGGCCGCAGAATTGGATATTGAATATAAGCCGGGATATTTTCTATTCAGAGCCTTGTATTGAATATCAAATGTGGTTTGGGTTTGTCGTGAATGGTGTCTTCACTAACACTGTTCTTGAACCCAGTTGAGAAAAGATTAAATCTTTTTATTTAGATTTAATGAAGTGTACCAATTAAATAATATTTAATTGGAATTGAATTGATATTGATTTTTGGGTTTATCGTGAACAGTGCTTTAAATAACACTCGTTCTTTAACCCGATAATTAATGAATGTGACTTTGGGTTTATCGTGAACCGTGTTTTAAATGACACTGATTCTTTAACCCAGTTAACGATTAAAACTAAGTGGAGTTTTAATGAATCTTTAATTAGATTGAAATGATCGAAAATGGAGTATCACCAGTTTTGCTCCAGGCGATAGTTAAATCTTTAATTAGATTTGAATGTGAAATGGTAATTGAATTTACCGATAACACTGTGGTGTTAGATATGAAGTATTACCCGTTTTACTTCATGGGATAAATAGGTTGGGATGGGGAAATTAAAATAAATGATTACTTCGGTAAGGTTCGCTAATCCCGACTAGTTTGAATTGAGATTCAAAAATAGAATAAAGAATAAATTCAAAGAATTTATCTTGGATAAAATTAATGGGAACATTTCCCTATGAATGTGAAATTTAGAAACTAACTGTCGGTTGGCCAAGCAGAATGGTTTTCTGGATATTGATCTGATGTTGGTTTCGGCCTTCGGGGTTAATATTTGGGAAATTATTCTCTTGATTAATTTACGGTTAGTGACTGATGAATTGGAATGAGGCGTATGTTGTGTTTGTGTAACACTTATTTAAAATATACGCGAGTTATTCGGAAAGACCGGGTCTATCCCATTCCGAATAACTGATACGACGATAAGTCGAAGATGAGGACGATGGTCGAAGACCGGAGGTCTTCACGTCGTTTGGGTGATAACTGATGATCTTGATTGGGCTGTACACCCAAGAAGATGGAAACAGTTAGTGATCGTCCAGACGTACTTGGAGATCGATGGATATGCGGGGTACTAGGTGCTTCCGGTTTCGTTCAGACCCAGAACGGACTTGTAAATGGACTGTGTGTCTGACATCGGATTTCATTCTGTGTGACTGATATCGGTTGCATAGGATGGTTTGCCTGTGTGGCATGCTAAGATGCAAATGATCAAGGCTTCTGTTGAAAAGCAAAGTCTTGTGGTTGATGATCAAAGCACGGCCTTTGTGGCGTAGCTTTGTGTAACGTTTACTTCGCGAGTTTCACACCCGGTATGAACCAAAAACGGGAGACGGACCTCAGGGAGGGCCTGCGTTTCCTCCTAGCTAGAAGTGGCGTCAGTGGTTTTACACGCCCTGACGAGTTTGACTTATGTGGTTGTTGCTGTTGCGAGGCGCCTCGGTTAGATCGGACGATCCGGGTCCGATGGAGTCATTCGTTGGCTCGCTTACGCCCCAAAGGGCGGCGAAACGCAGTGTCCAGGGTTTAAGTTTAATCCACATCGGTGGACCGGCCCTGACGATCCAAGGGTCGATGCGTTCTGATCCTGAGACTCGGGCTAGGCAGTCTCGAATCGGTAGAGGACTATCTTTTGCCTCGGTTCATAGAAGGAAATCCAATTTCCAAATACGTGACATTTGCGGTTTTATTTGTAAACCTATATATGGCGACATAGTGGCATGGGACGCTCATGTCGCCTATGATTGATACTTATGATTTGAAGTTGTTTTATGCACTATACACTTATAATAGTATCAAATGGTCTGTTTTAAACGTATCAAGCATTCTTTGGCTGTTATAAGGGAAAACCCTATCCCCCGGCTTGCGTTGCATTGTGTGATAGGACCTGGGTCTTATAACAGCTTCATTTTTCTTTATTTAGCATTGCGCTGTTTGTTTTATGCACTGGTATTCTTGGGAGGAAACCCGTTCCGTGTTATACGGCGTGGTCCCTTGATTTACCTGACTTTGAAAATAAAGATAATAACTGTTTTAGTTCTCACACCAGTCCCATGACTGACCTGGAGTTTATTGTTTTAACCTAAACTCTGGGTGCCCTTATTTTGACACGGGCAGCTAGTAGTTTTTGGGTTTTGCAGATTTATATTCACAGGATCCTGGTTTACAGCTGGAACGATATCCGGAAAGCTTTGTATCCGTATATCTCCTTCTAGTTGTGTATTGTATTATTTTCCGCTGCTATGTATTTAAATCTCTGATATTTCTGTGTAATATTCATTTATACTCTGTATATTCTTGTAATCTGATGCATTGTTGTAATATACAATGAAATGTTCTTCTGTATGCGTTCTGTTTTGTCCTGTTCTCAAAACGATAGGGCGTTTCGAACGGCCTGGATCGGTTTAGCGACTGGTTCGGACCGAGCGAAATTCCTTGCCGTCACAGTTGGTATCAGAGCTTTGGTTTACAAATCTTAGAGAACAAGACATATTAGAACCGTACGAAAGAATTCATCAGATATTGGATTAGTAATATCCAATGAGGATGACTCGTTAGAGATGGGATCAGTAGTATCCTAGAACGAGTGTAAAGAGTATATTTTTCAAATGAAAACAATTCTTGTTTTGAAAATTTAAATCAATTATTCGTATTTGATTATCTGTTTATATTGATGTGGACAATCCAGTATATATAGATTTTGCGTATACGTCTGATCCGCGTGTATTCGAAATTTTAATATACTGGATAGATATAGAATTACACTCTAATCGCCCGGAGATGATTTTGATGATGGAGCTCCATCATTAGAATTTATGTTCGAGTGACGAAAGTGGGCTTTCTATATATTTCCTATTGACTGGTGTGAGAACCAAAATTAGATAGGGCTTATTGTTGTGATTTGGCATCAAAAATCTGATTTTTGTATATGTATCAAAATTATGAATTTGAAACTCTAATCAACTAATTGATTGATGTTTGTGTTGTTTGTTTAGTTGTTTGATAATTTTGAACCATTATGCCTAATTAGATCGAATAATGAATATTATTGGAATTGGTCGCATTTGCTTGCATATACATATACTTACATTGAACAGGTCATAGCAAGGAGGCTAGAGCAGAGAATAAAATTTGTTTGCCCGACAAATAGGTACATGTTTACTACATAATTTACTGTTTTGTTTGGGTGATGATGATTTTGTGAGCCTATTGGCTAGCCGCTTGGCTTTTTCTTTTTCTTTTTGAGATCTGAAGGACCGGGGAAGCTATTTGAAATTCCCCGATGCTCCCATTGCAGGGGAGGTAATGGCGAAATTTTTCAGAAATTTAGGGTGTTAGCCAAATTTTTGAAATTTTGAAAATTCTCAGAAACTAAAAGGTTGGAGAATGGAAGCCAGATCGAATGTAGAGCAGAATAATCAAACCACTTTCGACTTTGTTCCTTTTCGGGGACGAAAAGTTTTAAGTGGGGGAGATTGTAATAACCCGGAAAATGCGAGC
The DNA here is from genome assembly GCA_030737875.1 of Allium sativum. Classification (NCBI taxonomy): domain Eukaryota; kingdom Viridiplantae; phylum Streptophyta; class Magnoliopsida; order Asparagales; family Amaryllidaceae; genus Allium; species Allium sativum. Next base: position 709,263,057 of record CM060922.1, read on the forward strand.
CAGTTTGAAATTTTTATTTTGGCCATTTTAGCGAATTTTGATTATTTAAAATGAATTATTTTAAATAATATCGACGAGAAATTTATTTTGAATATAATTCGACGTATATATTTTATACGTCGTCGTTAGAATATAAATAATTATATATAATTATAAATAGAATTGAAAATGGCGCGGTAGTTCGATAATTCGATTTCAAACTTCAATTGAATGTACCGGGTGCAAAATAATCCGGATTTTAGTGAAACCAAAAACAATAGGATCTATTTGATAATATCTTTCCAACGAATCCGAAAAATCAAGATTTCATAGCGGGAATCAAAAGATATGTCCAGTTGAAAATTCTGAATAGTCGCTATGGAATTCAGGCCCTTAAAAATGGACATTTTGCAAACGACCTCGGATTTCGACGAAACCAGTTTTGTTGGGTCCGTGATGTAAAGTTATTGCTAGGTTTCAAATTTCATAATTTTTCGAATCAATATGTGAGCGTGGCAAAGGAAAATGCGTTTGACCATTTTCAGTTGATTTTAATCGACTGGAAATTGGCCATTTTTCAAACGGTCTCGGAATTCGACGAAACTAGTTTTGTTAGGACCGCATCGTCAATACGAAGCTAGAAAATATTTTTCTGGAATTTTTCTAGTTAGTATGTGACCCCGGTAATTTGAAATGTACGTTTAAAATTCAATATAATGATTTAAATGTAAATTCAACAGAAACTGATCAAAGCGATCAAATCAGCTTACGTTACATATCCCATTGTGTTCGGAATGGGGGTGAAACGCTATGGATGACAGGCAGTGGACCTCGTTTCGAGGTCGTATGGAAAAGTACTTTTTTTTTGAAATTAAAATAATAATAAATAAATTAAAAAAAAAATTAAAACCCTTTCTTCTTTTATCAGCCCCCCCCCCCCGTTCATTTTCGAAGCGAAAAAAAAAAGAAAAAAAAAAGAAATCGCGCAGGCGATCGACGACCCCCCCCCCCCTCCAAGCGGCGGCGCCGCGACGCCAACCTCCCCCCCTCCCTTCTTCTTCCTCCCCCTCCCCTTCCCTCCCTTCGCCTGCGATAACCGAAACCCCCCCCCCCCCCCCAGACCCGAACCCTAGCCAGAACGGAGCCGCCGCCGACCAACCAAGGCGCCCCACCACCCCTCCGACCCCCACTACCTGCTGCCGCCACCAGCACAGTCCCCCCCTCCCTGTAAGTTTTATTAATTTTATATTTATTATATAAACTGAATTTTTAAAACTGATTTTATTTATTTATTTATTTTTAAAAACTGAATTTTAATTAGCATTTAAAAACTGAATTTTAATTAGCATTTAAAAACTGATTAAAGATTTAGATTTTAAAGGGAGAAAAGATTTAAACTTGTAAAAGTAAAAGAAAAGATTTGATCTTTAAAATGGAAAAGGCGGGATCTATATTTTTGTAAAAATATGATCTTTATATTTTTAAAGTAGTAAAAGTATGATCTTTATATTTTTAAAGTAGTAAAAATATGATCTTTATATTTTTAAAGTAGTAAAAATATGATCTTTATATTTTTAAAGTATTAAAAATATGATTTTTATATTTTTAAAGTATTAAAAATATAATCTTTATAGGATAGAGAATATAAAGATATCATCTTTGTGTATGTAACGAAATAAAAATCTGATTTTTATTTTATATACGTTGAGATAAAGTGGTGATTTTTATAAGGAGAAAACTTTATTTTTATAAAGGCGAAAACTTCATATTAGAAAAGGCGAAGTCTATATTTTTATAAGGGCGAAATCTTTATTGTAGAAAAGGTGAAAGATCTATTTTTGAAAAGGCGGAAACTTTATATAGAGAATAGCGTGATAAAATAGAATTTTTATCCATATAGCGTCGAAGTAAAAATAAGATTTTTATATATTGAATAGCATAGTAAAAATATGATTTTTATATATTGAATAGCATAGTAAAAATGAGATTTTTATATATTGAACATCGTAGTGAAAATTCGATTTTTAAATATATGAAGTGATTATAGAAATATGACTTTTAAATTGAAAGTGAGTAAATAAAAATGTGATTTTTATTTTAAAGACATCGAAATATAAAAATGTGTGATTTTTATATATATAGTGACTACGGGCAACGAAGATGGCGAAGATAGGATAACGACGAAGATTTTCTACAAAAGAAGAGTCGTGGTATTGGATAGCTATATGTGAGAATTTCTCACTCTTCAATTTAATTTTTCTAGTTATATATATATATATATACTAGGATGCAGACGGTGTTTAGTAGCACCCGACACAATCGTCCACAGACCATGGACTTGTTTGTTTGGTTGCATAGATTAGTTTGATGATTTGATTTGAAATTGAATTGTTTGGTGAATTTGATTGATGTGTGAATGGCGTGGGCCTTCACTAGACCGGGGATAAGGCTAGGCCTTGTCCCGTTTCTAGTATCGTGCCGTTATGCCGCCGAAATTTTCTAAAATAAGTTAGAAAAATAAAAATATCATTTTATTTAAAGAATGAATTGAATAGAAATTCATAGGTTGAAATAAAATGTTTTATCGTTAAAAATATAATTTTTAACGTGAAGTGAATAAAATAGAATATTCATTTACAAACCAGACGGTTTGTTTATGTACACCTATTTGAATGACATTGATTGGGACGATAAATTTTACACATCGCCCAACAGCACAAATAAAATATGTGTTTGATTGTTTGAAACCCCACACGGGTGTTGGGATGAAATTTGAAGTTCACTCATCCTGATTGATTAAATATGTCGATCGATTGATTGACAGGCTGTTATAAGCGTTGAATATCTATATTTGATGCTTTTACAGTGTAGTGCACTTTGGTTGATGGTTGATTATTTTCAATGTTATTATATACATGTGTTGTATGAAAATCCATATAATTAACTTTATATGGTAATTGATTGGGCCTCATTCCAATTTGAAAAATAAAGAATATTATAAAATAAAAGTTCATGTGTTGACAGTACTCATCCATGAGATTGGTCATGTGTTGAACGAAATATTTTAGTAATAAAATTTATATCTTTATCAATATAAAATAAAAGTTCATGTGTTGACAGTACTCATCCATTGAGATTGGTCATGTGTTGAACGAAATATTTTGATAATAACAACTATTTTTGAAAAAGAAATATTTGAAATAGAATATTTGAAAATAGAAATTTATGAAGCCGTGTTGATTAGATTGACGCTATTTTGACGTGATCGATATTTATATCGATTTTAAAAACGATTTCGAAATGAATTGAATTGAAAACGATTTCGAAATGAATTGAATTGAAAACGATTTCGAAATGAATTGAATTGAAAACGATTTCGAAATGAATTGAATTGAAAACGATTTCGAAATGAAATGAATTGAAAACGATTTCGAAATGAAATGAATTGAAAACGATTTCGAAATGAATTGAATTGAAAACGATTTCGAAATGAATTGAATTGAAAATGATTTCGAAATGAATTGAATTGAAAACGAATTCAAATTGAATTGAAAGCGAATTGAAATGAATTCAAATTGAATTAAAATTTGAATTGAATAGAAATGAATTTTAAAACGAATTTATAAAGAAGAATTCAATTTTGATTTGAATTGAAGAGGAAGTTGAAATTGCTTTTGAAACGAATTTTAAAACTATTTATATAATTCGTTTTAAATAGAAATCGACGAAATATATATTATATATATTATATATATAATATAATGGCCTGAATAGAACGCGCCGCGCCGCGGCAGTTCGCGAATTTCGACCATTTATTTCAAACGGACATTACGGGAGATCCGACCGTCGGATTCTCCTAAAACCGGAACCGTTGGGTTCGTATCGAAAAGAGCTTTCTAACGAATGTTAGAAATTAGAAATCTAACGGTTGGATTTGGAATTATGTCCAAATCAAATTCGAAAAAGGTCGCTGTAAGTGCAGTTCGATGGCCATTGATGGAAATCGACTGTACGGGCCTTGATAAAATTATTAAAAATGGTAATAATTTGTGTAAAATCATAAGAAATGGTTTAGAAAGGATTGGGATGAAAAACTCCATATTTGAAAAGATAAAAATAGTTTTTTTATCGAAATGAACTAGTTTTGAACTAGAATTATAATTCTATTTATTTTTATATAAATTGAATTTGAAATGGTTTCGATAATAACCAGAATTTCCAATGATTGCATTGGAATGGATTTGAATCGAAATTGTCTTCGGAATGTGTCGATGTTGGATTTCGTGATTATACAAATGTTGTTATGGAAATTTGAAAGATATAGATATATATATCGTTATTTCCAATACGATCTTTGTTGGCCGCAGAATTGGATATTGAATATAAGCCGGGATATTTTCTATTCAGAGCCTTGTATTGAATATCAAATGTGGTTTGGGTTTGTCGTGAATGGTGTCTTCACTAACACTGTTCTTGAACCCAGTTGAGAAAAGATTAAATCTTTTTATTTAGATTTAATGAAGTGTACCAATTAAATAATATTTAATTGGAATTGAATTGATATTGATTTTTGGGTTTATCGTGAACAGTGCTTTAAATAACACTCGTTCTTTAACCCGATAATTAATGAATGTGACTTTGGGTTTATCGTGAACCGTGTTTTAAATGACACTGATTCTTTAACCCAGTTAACGATTAAAACTAAGTGGAGTTTTAATGAATCTTTAATTAGATTGAAATGATCGAAAATGGAGTATCACCAGTTTTGTTCCAGGCGATAGTTAAATCTTTAATTAGATTTGAACGTGAAATGGTAATTGAATTTACCGATAACACTGTGGTGTTAGATATGAAGTATTACCCGTTTTACTTCATGGGATAAATAGGTTGGGATGGGGAAATTAAAATAAATGATTACTTCGGTAAGGTTCGCTAATCCCGACTAGTTTGAATTGAGATTCAAAAATAGAATAAAGAATAAATTCAAAGAATTTATCTTGGATAAAATTAATGGGAACATTTCCCTATGAATGTGAAATTTAGAAACTAACTGTCGGTTGGCCAAGCAGAATGGTTTTCTGGATATTGATCTGATGTTGGTTTCGGCCTTCGGGGTTAATATTTGGGAAATTATTCTCTTGATTAATTTACGGTTAGTGACTGATGAATTGGAATGAGGCGTATGTTGTGTTTGTGTAACACTTATTTAAAATATACGCGAGTTATTCGGAAAGACCGGGTCTATCCCATTCCGAATAACTGATACGACGATAAGTCGAAGATGAAGACGATGGTCGAAGACCGGAGGTCTTCACGTCGTTTGGGTGATAACTGATGATCTTGATTGGGCTGTACACCCAAGAAGATGGAAACAGTTAGTGATCGTCCAGACGTACTTGGAGATCGATGGATATGCGGGGTACTAGGTGCTTCCGGTTTCGTTCAGACCCAGAACGGACTTGTAAATGGACTGTGTGTCTGACATCGGATTTCATTCTGTGTGACTGATATCGGTTGCATAGGATGGTTTGCCTGTGTGGCATGCTAAGATGCAAATGATCAAGGCTTCTGTTGAAAAGCAAAGTCTTGTGGTTGATGATCAAAGCACGGCCTTTGTGGCGTAGCTTTGTGTAACGTTTACTTCGCGAGTTTCACACCCGGTATGAACCAAAAACGGGAGACGGACCTCAGGGAGGGCCTGCGTTTCCTCCTAGCTAGAAGTGGCGTCAGTGGTTTTACACGCCCTGACGAGTTTGACTTATGTGGTTGTTGCTGTTGCGAGGCGCCTCGGTTAGATCGGACGATCCGGGTCCGATGGAGTCATTCGTTGGCTCGCTTACGCCCCAAAGGGCGGCGAAACGCAGTGTCCAGGGTTTAAGTTTAATCCACATCGGTGGACCGGCCCTGACGATCCAAGGGTCGATGCGTTCTGATCCTGAGACTCGGGCTAGGCAGTCTCGAATCGGTAGAGGACTATCTTTTGCCTCGGTTCATAGAAGGAAATCCAATTTCCAAATACGTGACATTTGCGGTTTTATTTGTAAACCTATATATGGCGACATAGTGGCATGGGACGCTCATGTCGCCTATGATTGATACTTATGATTTGAAGTTGTTTTATGCACTATACACTTATAATAGTATCAAATGGTCTGTTTTAAACGTATCAAGCATTCTTTGGCTGTTATAAGGGAAAACCCTATCCCCCGGCTTGCGTTGCATTGTGTGATAGGACCTGGGTCTTATAACAGCTTCATTTTTCTTTATTTAGCATTGCGCTGTTTGTTTTATGCACTGGTATTCTTGGGAGGAAACCCGTTCCGTGTTATACGGCGTGGTCCCTTGATTTACCTGACTTTGAAAATAAAGATAATAACTGTTTTAGTTCTCACACCAGTCCCATGACTGACCTGGAGTTTATTGTTTTAACCTAAACTCTGGGTGCCCTTATTTTGACACGGGCAGCTAGTAGTTTTTGGGTTTTGCAGATTTATATTCACAGGATCCTGGTTTACAGCTGGAACGATATCCGGAAAGCTTTGTATCCGTATATCTCCTTCTAGTTGTGTATTGTATTATTTTCCGCTGCTATGTATTTAAATCTCTGATATTTCTGTGTAATATTCATTTATACTCTGTATATTCTTGTAATCTGACGCATTGTTGTAATATACAATGAAATGTTCTTCTGTATGCGTTCTGTTTTGTCCTGTTCTCAAAACGATAGGGCGTTTCGAACGGCCTGGATCGGTTTAGCGACTGGTTCGGACCGAGCGAAATTCCTTGCCGTCACAAATCAGTATATGTATACAATAACATTATCAGAGTAAAACACTTATTACACAGCGAAAATAACCTATAGCTATATAATCTTGAAGCCTCCTGCTCCAAGCTCTTCCAGTATGTCTGTAAATCCCGACTACTTGACGTCCCGTAAAAAATTAGGCACCCAAGAGTTTAGGGAAAACAAAACAAAATAAACTTCGGGTCAGTCATGGGACTGGTGTGAGTAAAACAGTTTAAAAACAGTTTGAACAAGTAAATGATATCTCATAAGACCACGCCGTATAACGGAACGGGTTTTTCCCTTATGAGAATCCAAATTATCTTTATATCAAAAACCTTTTGATATTATAATAATGTCTATCAACCACAATAATAATAATCATCTAGCAGAATGCTTTCATCTCACGTTCTACATATATAGTATACAATCAAAACCGCAAGCACGTATTGGGTAATGGATTTCCAACTATGACAAGGTATGGAACCACCTTTCGCTAGTGTACCTCTAGAAAGGAATACACTGGGTTCAACAAGAACATCTTGCAACCCGACCACACATGACCGACCACTCATTTCGCTTGAGTGTATCGAATGTATATCACCAACGGTTGGGATCAGCAACCGTTTCCCGAATGGGACAGCATCAACAATAGATTTTTAGAAGTAAATGAAACTCTAGATCTGGTGATTATACACCCTACTTCGGTGCGACCGACTTAGCCATGCTGCCTGCCCGATTTCTGTCATTTACCGGATGTGAGGCTAGAAGCTACGCTTTATCATCACACCAGATTCACTTTGAATGCCACATCGTCAAATCCATCAAATCACCGATTGACGTCCTCAACCATACATTATGTGTTAGCTAAAAGAAATTTCCTTCTCCGCTTCCACTCTTGGTACGGTTGGAGAAATCAATATACGTGATCGTCTGGAAATACTCTGTCAGACATCCGTCCATACATGTCATCCAGGAACAGGATGAACCAAAGGCACTATTCTATAAACAGGATAGCCCTTGCATAACTCCGTCTTCAATTTCCTTTGGCATATATGATTCGCAATGCTTATGCCAATACAGAGTGGTTCTTTGGATAATAATCCAACCGGTCTCTCCATATTAACAACGTTAAAATGGTCAAAACTTCGATAGTCTGTGATTTAACTATCGGAGAAAAACAGGTGTGCAAACAACGATATTATTTCCAAATGGGAATTTATGTCGATCAAACTTCATTCAACATTTATCTCTTTATTTCATTAATTTACTTATCTCATGTTTCCCTATATTCAATATTTCTTATTTTCTAAATTTGGAAAATATATGTTATTAACAATGGAAAACATTTCCATTTCTTGTTTTCTTTATTAGAAAACATTTCTGGTTTCTTATTTGGAAAACATTTCCAAAGCTTCTTCATTGGACTTAAACAGATGTTTATACAAACCATCGCGATGCCAGCTCAAACCATTTCCTTTAACTACTAAATTCACTTAACCATCCTTTACTATCGAACCTTAACCATTCCTTAGTTAAAAATGAAGTCAATCAAGTTGGGGTAATACTACCTCTCAGACCTTGACTGAACAACGTTTCTAACCTTGAAATAGACAAAGTTCACCCTTCTAATTCTTTAACAAACTTCCTTACGTAACTCTCTTTCAAATCTTTTCTATTCAATGATTCTTTCCTTCGATAAGGTATATTCGATAACTCTATTCAATTTATTCTATTCACTTAACTCTTTTGATTTAACCCTAACTCTATTCACTTAACTCCTATCGAATAAACCATATACGATAACTCTTTTAATTCTATTTGAATAAACTATATATTCGATTAACTCCTTTTACTCTATTCGAATAAACTATATTCAATTAGCTCCTTTATTCTATTCGAATAAACTATATTCGATTAACTCCTTTTACTTTCTATTCGAATAAACTATATTCGATTAACTCCTTTTACTTTCTATTCAAATAAACTATATTCGATTAACTTCTTCGAATAACTAATTCAATAACTCTTATGTGTTTAACTCTATTCGAATAACTATATTCGATTAACTCCCTTCAAATAAACTATTCATTTATAAAGATTTACTTTTAGTAACGGTTCTTCACTTTACAAATGATTTCCTTTTTATAACATCCTATTCGGTTATAAACAAATTTCCTTTTTTATAACTCTATTTATTTTCTAAATATTTCCTTTTTAATTCTATTTGTAAATGGTTTACAAATATTTCCTTCTTGATTCCATTTGTAAAGGTTTTACAAATATTCCTCTTTCGATTTCATTTGTAAGGGTTTTACATATATTTCTCTTTCTAATCTATTTGCAAATGGTTTACAAACATTTCTCTTTCTAATCTATTTGCAAATGGTTTGCAAATAATTCCTTTAGGGTTTTATTTCTAAGTATTTTCTATTTATAAATAATCCATTTATAAATAAATTTCTATTTATAAATATTCTATTTATAAATATTCTCTTTCCAGTATTCATTTGAAAATTTCCTTTTCACCATTCCGGTATGTTATGGTATTTAACACATCAAATCACGATGACTAATATCGTTCAAACACATATAATCGACAACATATTATATATCACACCATATATTACAATATATGAATCACAGTAAAATAAATGTTGAGGAATCCAACCTGTTTCCCTGCATCCACAGATGTTAAACAATATAGATAACATCACTTTCAGTTCCATATGATATATTCTGTTAAACAGAATCAATATAGAAATTCAACTAACTGACTAGCAGTTCAATCAAACAGTCAACACACAGTCAATCAGCCAATATTTAACAGTTCTAAAAATTCAACATGAAATTTTAAACTGTTCAAAGTTAGTGAGATTTACTCACATTTGCATTTCATCGTTAAAGAATGATAAACTGTTGTTTGATTTGAATCAAACAGTTTATTTCGCTGTAAATTCATACGAGCCCCAATCCACATTCAGTCAGTCCCATTTGGTAGTTGTCGTCCATACGATCCCAACGGATCAGACCGCTCAAAATTCTGATATCATATAAATGATATATTATATATACAAGTTTATACATACCACTTAAATTTAATTTAAATTTATTTAATAAAATACGGGCCTTACTCCTTTTATATTCCTTGGCCCATCACCGAATCCAAAGGCCCACCCTAAACTCTTCTTCCCCAAAATGAACTGTCGTGCTTCAGTAAATCACCACACCACTTCGATTTCTTCAAGCTCAAACACCACCTTCAATATTTCATGAAATCTCCAAACAACCATTCCGTTCAACTCCTCTTCCAGTTTCCTTCCTCCTCGTCACCACCATAACCGAGCCGTCCTTCTTCCTGAGATCGCGTCGAGCAGGTCCTCAACGTCACTGCTGAAAACCGGCGAAACCAATATACACCGAATCCCACCTCGGTTTGCGTACACCCTCCAAATCAACCCACGAATCCATCGACAACGCTAAATCATTGAATCGATGTTCGAATCCTTGCTGATTTCCAACCCTAGCTCACCTCTATCCATGCTGCAATTGTTCAGACTCCATGAAAACCCATCGAGCCCTACGATTTCACTATCAAAACGGAGAGCATTTCACCAGCAACTAGAATATGTATTCACATTGATTTATAGAATTTTATTTTTATTTCTTATGATTTTCCTTTGCTCACGAAATGTTTTGAGGATGGAAAAATACTGATGGCGGAAAATGTTTAAGCTGAGGGAATTATTTCTAGGTTAAGGAAGGAGTTAGGTGTATTTATAGTAGTAACAAATATCTAGATATTTTTTTAGATATTTTAGATATTTATTTATATCATTTTTTATTCGATTTTTCAGTCTAAAAATTCCTACGATCACCTACGATACTCAAAAATCACGAAACTGGACATACTGCTAGAGTTTGACATTGCGGATCCAACGAAACTGGTTTAGTCTAATTCCGACTTCGTTTGCTCACACAGCGTATTTTTAATCGTCAAAATATTGACTGTTTCTCACTCTAAAAATCCGTACGACCACACGGTGACTCTAAAAATCACGAAACTGGAAATCTAACAACTATTTGACATTGCGGATCCAAAAAAATTAGTTTCGTGAATTCCGACTTCGTTTGCAAAACCGGCTATTTTTAAAGCTCTGAATGACCCATTTAAATATATAAATATATTTAAATATAATTAAATTAAATATTTAAAAATAAATATTATCGTCTATATTCACAGAGGAATACCATACAGCTCTACTGGGATTTATAACTCGATATTCCAAATCTGGGTCAACCCGATATTCGATTTATATTGAAATTCCTTTTTAAAATATAAATAATTCCTTTATAAATTATAAAGGAATTCCACAGCGACTTTTCTGAAATTTGATTTGGACGTGAATCAAAATCTACACGACGAAATCCCGATTTTTCTCTTCCACTAGAAAGATATACTCCACCAGCTCCACACGTTTCTTGTTTCATAGAAATCCGGCTTAAAACGAATCCTGTACATTCAGTTGAAGTTTGAATCGCCAATTCACGAACTGCAGCGCCATTTCAAGCTCGTTTATAATTATAATATAATTATACGTTCAAACTGTCGTTTATATACTTTATTCGTTATTCAAATTCAATTCCAAGCTGAATTAAATATCACAGATGATCTAGTTCACACCATATCGTCATTTCGGCCAATTCTGATTATTTTAGAATTAAATATATTATTTAATTTATTATTTTAATTAAATATTCATCATTATTTAATTCCACGACCATTTAATTCACTATATCACTATTAATATAATTAAATAAATTAATTATAATACCTCTGCCAATGCGGGTCACTACAAACATAGTCGGTGAAAGGGGTCTCTCTGACGAAGACCCATTTCGGACTTGAAAACCCCATTAGTCAATCCGTTGATTAGAACGGAGAACCAACAGTTGGAAATGAGTCTCCAGATAATACCGACAAGGGATTGCGGAAAGCCGAAAGCCCTCATAACCTTGATGATGAAGAACTAACTAAGACACAGCTTAATTAATGACCATATTAGATCCCCTGACCTTATGATCTATCTGGTAGACCAGCTCCCAGGATAAAAGGGCATTGTCAGTGATCAATCTTCCTTTAACAAACCCAGCTTGAGAGGAAGAGATAACCAGTTCCATAAAAGGTTCTAGACGAGAGGTTATCACCTTAGAGATAACCTGGTCTGAAAAGTTACATAAACTGATCGGTGGAAATCCATGCACGAGCGAGGGTTTTCGCACTTGTGGATAAGGACCAAGTTAATGGAAGTCCATCCTTTGGGGAGAGCTATGTCAGAGAAGAAAAACTGAACGGCTAAACAAAAGTCCGCTTGGATGATTGGCCAAACACTTATGTAAAACATGTCGTTGAAGACATATGGACCACATGCATTGTCCTTCCTGAGAGAGAAGACACAATCCCGGATTTCCTCCGTGGAAGGAGGCGCGACTAGGTCGACATTATCAGACGATAAGACCGACTTGAAGATAAAAGCTAAAAGGGACGGATCAGAGATGACCATAGACGGAGCACCTAAAAAAGAAAGGAAGTGAGACAATATAGTCTCTTTAACCTCCCCCGGAGTGGAGGCCAAAGAGAAATCAGGGCGCTGAATATGATGGATCGATTGGATGTTATTCTTATTACGAATAGAAGAATGGAAGAATTTGGAGTTTGTATCTCCTTCGACGATTCACTTGATCCTTGTCTTTAGGCGAAAGAAATCGTTCTCAACACGAAACTCCAACTAGAAGGCCAGCTGGGCAAGCTCCCAAGCCTCCTTATTAGTAGGAGAAGGGACCTCATCAAAAGATGATTCTGCTAAGATAAGAGTCTCTTCGGCCGCACTAACACAGTCGAAGATATTCTTGAAAACTTGCACGTTCCAATCCTTATGGCAAGACTTGAGATGCTTCAGTTAACTATAAAAGACAACACAAGGGGAACAAAGGACAGGAGAGTTTCATGAATCTTCCATAACCTAATGGAATGTGTGGTGAGATCTCCATATATTCTGAAATCGAAAAGAAGATGGACTAGAAAGGGAGTGGGGGCAGCAGCGTAGAATCATCGGAGCATGATCTGAGAAAGTACGTTGCGGTGAGAAATGGAAAAAGTGAATGGAAGGTTGAACCAATCTTCGGAACCGAATACTCTGTCAAGTCTAGAGAGAATTCGGTTAAGCCCTTCTTGGTTATTACTCCAAGTAAAAGTTGAACCAACAAAGGAAATCTCTGAGAGACCAGAGCTAACGATGAAAGAGTTGAAGTCCGCAACCACTGCCCAGTTAATAGCGAAGCCTCCCTACTTCTCGACCAGACAGGCAACCACATTAAAGTCACCGCCTAAAACCGAAACACCAAAGCCCAGATCGGATAGAGAGAGGATGTCGGACCAAAGGTTCAAATGCTCTATCAGATCACACTTAGCATAAACCACTGAAAAAAGAAAGGAAGAGGCGAAAGAAGAAGAAAAACAAGCCACAGAAAGAAGCTGGACAGAGTCGAAAACAGGACGGACCACGACGTTTTTGGACCAAAGGATCCAATTCTTGTTAGAGATGTTGGCTAAGGCCCCACCAAAGCCAAGGTAGAGAACAAACTTGGTGACCTCTTTTATCCCCATGAATGGCTCCAAAAGCACGACCAGACAAACCGATTGCTTCCTAACGATGCCTTTGAGCCAAGCCAAAGACGCATCGTTACCAATACCACGAACGTTCCAAAATAAGAAATTCGCCATCCAGAAAATAGCATAAATCTAATAAGCGAAAGAAAATCCGAGAAGAAAGAGAAGACAACAGAAAATCAATAAGATTAAGCATATGTCAAGTAAATCAAACGTTCTGCTCGGACGCCGCTATAGAGCACGTGCGAATGGTGCGGGGAGTGTGAGGAGACGATCGCTTACTATGACGCAAAGAACGAAGAGAGAGGGAAGAAGAATGATCCATCACTGTACCGATATCGGGGAAAGCTAATTGTTCCCCAAAAAGCTGATCAGGCCCATGAGCAGAAGGTGACCAAGTTCGATATGGATAGGAATTATTAGTAAGGAGAGATAGTCGATCGTTAATGATCACTATCTCATCCTTACTAAGAAGGGGAAGAGAGATAGAAGTAGTAAACTGTAATAACCCGGAAATCCGGGCCAATTTAAAAATTTTATTTTGGCAATTCTAGTGAATTTTGAATATTTAAAATGAATTATTTTAAATAATAACGATGAGAAATTTATTTTGAATAGAATTAGAACGTATATATTTATATAGCTCGACGTTAGAATATAATTATTTATTTTTAATTATAAAAGGAACTGAAAATGACGCGGTAGTTCAAAAAAACGATTTCAAATTTCAAATGAATGTACAGGATTCAAAATAAACCGGATTTTAGCGAAACCAAAAATATTAGAATCTAATTGAGAATATCTTTCCAACGAATCCGAAAAATCAAATTTTCATAGCAGGGATAAAAAGTTATGCCAGTTGAAATTTCAAAATAGTCGCTATGGAATTCTGGCCCTTAAAAATGAAAATTTTGCAAACGACCTCGGTTTTCGACAAAACCACTTTTGTTGGATCTGTGATGTCAATTTATTGCTAGGTTTCAAAATTCGTAATTTTATGAATCAATATGTGAGCCTGGCAAAGGAAAACGCATTTGACCAGTTTTAGTTGATTTTAATCGACTGGAAAATGGCCATTTTCAAACGGTCTAAGAATTCGATGAAATTAGTTTTGTTAGGACTGTATCGTCAATGCGAAGCTAGAAAATATTTTTTTGGAATTTATTGAGTCAGTATGTGGCCCCGGTAATTTGAAATGTACGCTTAAATTGAATATATAAAGATTTATATATTAATTTCGATAGAAACTGATCGTAACGGCCGAATTGGGTTACGAAACTTGTCCCTTTGTGTTCAGAATAGGGTAATCAGTTAGGGGTGACAGTCGTTGGGTCTTGTTTGGAGGTCGAATGAAAAGTCAACTTTTAGGAATTAAAAATAATATAAAAATTAATATATAACCCCCCCCCCACCTCTTTCACTTTCTCTCTCCACCCCTCAAAAGAAAAACCCAACAGCCCTTCTTCAAATCGCATCGGCGATTTCCGATCCCTAGGCCACCGGAGGCACCACCGCTGTTGGCGCACCACTGCTCCGCCCTTCCTAGCCCTCTCTGATCCTCCTCCTCCCTCCTTCCCTCTCTCTTCTCTCTCTCCATCTCAATACTCGAACCCCTACCCAAAGAAGCCGCCGCCACTTCCAGTAGCACCACCGCTGGTCACCTGACCGCGCCCCCGATCCCAGTAGGTCACGCCGCACCCCTCCTCCCCCCTTTCTCTGATAGGCCCACCTCGATGATTGCAGCACTAAAACCCCTTCCTTCAAATAAAAATGTGAGCTTTTTAATTTATTTACTTTCCTATTTTTCTTGTTATGATAATTAGAGAAGATTTTCATATATGTATCACATTGGATTAAACATCGAAAGGAGAATTTTTAAACCATAAAGATTTGATTTTTAAATATGAAGTTAAAGTTATAAAAATCCGATTTTTATTCAGAGAATGGTGAGAGAAAAATATGATTTTTATAGCGATGTTGAATAGATAAAAATTCGATTTTTATATATATGAAGTGAACATAAAAAAATTTGATTTTTATATATATGGAGCAATCTAAAAATACAATTTTTAGTGACGTAAAAATATAATTTTTAGCGCCATGAAAATATGATTTTTACTGTGAACAGCGTGGAGGGAAAAAAGAAAAGAAAAAAAGATTGCGTTGATATGAAGGGAAAATTCAAACGGTTCAAAAGTACAGAAGTAAAACTGGCGGAGTGGAACTCTCGGTGAGAACTCCTCACTTTTGTTTTTTTTTCTAGTTGAAATATATACTAGGATGCAGACGGTGCTTAGTAGCACCGATACCCGTTGTCCACAGACCATGGACGACTTGTGTGATTGGTTGTGTTGTGAAATTTGACTGTTGATTATGATGTGAAAAATATATATTCATGTGTTGAAATAAAATATATATTCATGTGTTGAAATAAAATATATATTCATGTGTTGAAATAAAATATATATATTCATGTGTTGAAATAAATAAATATTCATTTATAAATCGAACGATTTGTTTATGTACACCGATTTGACTGATATTGATTGGGACGATAAATTTTACACATCGCCCAACTTCACAAATAAAAATCTGTGTTTGTTGATGTGAAACCCCACACGGGTGTTGGGATGAAATTGGCCATACACTAGTCCCAATAAATAGTTGTATGTCGATCGATAGATTGACAGGCTGTTATAAGCGTTAAGTATTTATATTTGATGCTTATGCAATGTAGAATGCACTTTGGGTGATGGTTGCCTGTGTTTGATTGTTGTAGTGTACGTGTGTGTATGAAATCCATATAATTAACACTATATGGTAGTAGATTGGGCCTCATTCCAATTTGGAAAATATATATTCATGTGCTGAATAGAAGAAAATTCATGTGTTGAATAAAATATATATTCATGTGTTGAATAGAAGAAAATTCATGTGTTGAATAAAATATATATTCGTGTGTTGAAACAAAATATATATTCATGTGTTGAATAAAAGCAAATTTCATGTGTTGAAGAAAATATTCACTTGTTGAATAGAATAACGAAGTTATTGAAATATATAAAGTCGTGTTAGTTAGATTTACGCCATTTTGACGTGAACGATATTTATATCGATTTTATTCATTTTTATAATGAATATAGAAAAGGAAGTGATTTCAAAATATAACGTTTTGAAAATATTATCATTTATAGATTAGTGATATGGAATATTCAATATTGATTAGAAATTGAATATGAAGTTGAAATCATTTTGAAAAAGAATTTAAAACGATTTCTAAAATATGTTTCGAAAGGAAATCGACGAAATATAATATATATATATATTATATATAATGGCCTGAATAGAACGCGCCGCGCCGCGGTAGTTCGTGAATTTCGACCATTGACTTCGAATGAATATTACGGGAGATCCAACCATCGGATTCTCCTAAACCGGAACCGGTGGGTTCGTATCGAAAAGAGCTTTCTAACGAATATTAGAGATTTGAAATCTAACGGTTGGATTTGGAATTATGTCCAAATCAAATTTGGAAAAGGTCGTTGTAAGTGCATTTCGATGGCCGTTGATGGAAATCGACTGTACGGGCCTTGATAAAATTATTAAAAATAGTAATAATTTGTGTAAAATCATAAGAAATGATTTGGAAAGAATTGGGATGAAAAATTCCATATTTGAAAAGATAAAAACAGATTTTTATCGAAATGAACTAGTTTTGAACTAGAATTATAAATCCAATACTTTTGAAAATAAATAAATTGGATTTGAAAGGGTTTTAAAAGTAACCAGAATTTCTAATAATTGAATTGGAATGGATTTGAATTGAAATTGTCTTTGGAATATTTCGATGTTGGATTTCGTGATTATGCAGATATTGTTATGGAAATTTGAAAGATATATTTATATCGTTATTTCCAATACGATATTTGTTAGTCGTAGAATTTGATATTGAATATAAACCGATATATTTTCTATTCAGAGCCTTGTATTTAATATCAAATGGGATTTGGGGTTTGTCGTGAATGGTGTCTTCATTAAAACTGTTCTTAAACCCTGTTGAGAAAGAGATTAAATCTTTTTATTTAGATTTAATGAAGTGTACCAATTAAATGGGATTTAATTGGAATTGAATTAGAATGTGATTTTGGGTTTATCGTGAACCGTGTTTTAAGTGACGTTGGTTCTTTAACCCAGTTAAAGACAGGATATGATTTCCCAAGTTAAACAATCATTAATATTGATTTTTGGGAAGATTAAAACCAAGCGTAGTTTTAATGAATCTTTAATTAGATTGAAATAATCGAGAATGGAGTATCACCAGTTTTGCCCCAGACGATAGTTAAATCTTTAGTTAGATTTGAACGTGAAATGGTTATTGAATTTACCGATAACACTGTGGTGTTAGATATGAAGTATGACCAGTTTTACTTCATGGGATGAATAGGATGGGATTGGGAAATAAAATAAATGATTACTTCGGTGTGGTTCGCTAATCCCGACTAATTTGAATTGATATTCAAAAGAAGACTAAAGAATAAATTTAAAGAATTTATCTTTGATAAAATTAATGGGAACCTTTCCCAAAGTATAAGAATATTTGAATAAAAGAATATTCTGAATTGGAATGAGGCGTATGTTGTGTTTGTGTAACAATTGTTTATTATATACGCGAGTTATTCAGAAAGATCGGGTTTATCCCATTCTGAATAACTGATACGACGATGTGTCGAGGATGAAGACGGTGGTCGAAGACCGGAGGTCTTCACATCGTTTGGGTGATTACTAATGATCTTGATTAGGTTGTACATCCAAGAGGAGGGAATCAGTTGGTGATCGTCCAGACGTACTTGGAGATCGATGGATATGCGAGTTACAAGGTGCCTCCGGTTTCGTTCAGACCCAGAACGAACTTGTAAATGGACTGTGTGTCTGACATTGGATTTTATTCTGTGTGATTGATTTCTATTAAACATATATATCTGTTTGGCGACGGAGAATTTATTCTCTTACTTAATGCCCTTCTCTGAGACGTTCAAGTTCAGGGGTTATATATTGATGGGTATCAATCGCATGGAGTGAATTGCTTGTGTGGCATGCCTAAGTGGCAATTGATCAAGGCTTCTGTTGAAAAGCAAAGTCTTGTGGTTGATGATCAAAGCACCGCCTGTGTTGCATAGCTTTGTGTAACGTTGATTCGCGAGCCTCACACCCTGGTTGTGAACCAGAAACGGGAGAGGACATCAGGGAGGGCATGTGTTTCCTTCTAGCTAGGGTAGTGTCAGCGACCTACCAGCCCTGACATTTATATTATTTTCACCTGTGTGGTTGTTGTTGTTGCGAGGCGCCTCGGATATATCGGTGACTGTGTGGAGCCGATGGAGTCATTTGGCTCATTTACGCCCCAAAGGGCGGGGAAACGCAGTGTTCAGGCATTTTAATCCACATCGGTGGACCGGCCCTGACGATCCAAGGGCTCACCTGTGTCTGGGTCCTGAGGCTCGAGCTAGACAGTCTCAAATCGGTGAGGACTATCTTTTGCCTCGGTTCATA
Organism: Allium sativum; assembly: GCA_030737875.1. NCBI lineage: Eukaryota > Viridiplantae > Streptophyta > Magnoliopsida > Asparagales > Amaryllidaceae > Allium > Allium sativum. The sequence continues at coordinate 709,282,040 of CM060922.1, forward strand.
GATGGAAATCCAACTTCCAATACGTGACATTTGCGGTTTTGATTGTAGAGCCTAGTATGGCGATATGATATATGGTACCCATGCTCTATGATTGAAATTGTTTTGACACTATAAACTTATAATAGTATCAAATGATTTGTTTTTAACGTACCAAGCATGTTTGGCTATTATAAGGGAAAACCCTATCCTCCGGCTTGTGTTGCATTGTGTGATGGGACCTGGGTCTTATAATAGCTTCATTTTTCCAAAAAGCATTGCGCTATTTTGTTATATGCACTGGTATTCTTGGGAGGAAACCCGTTCCGTGTTATACGGCGTGGTCCCTTCATATATCTGATTTGAAGTAAAGTTTTGAATAACTGTTTTAGTTCTCACATCAGTCACATGACTGACCTGGAGTTTATTGTTTTAACCTAAACTCTAGGTGCCCTTATTTTGACACGGGCAGCTAGTAGTTTTGGTTTTGCAGATTTATATTAATAGGATCCTAATTACAGCTGAAGCGGTATTCGGAAAGCTCTGTATCCTTGTATCTGTTTTCAGTTGTTCTTTGTATTGTTTTTCCGCTGCGATGTATTTAAATGTAATTTAAACCTCTGATAATTTATGATGTGTAATATTTATTCATACTCTGTATATTCTTGTATTCTGATGGAATTGTTGTAATATACAATGAAATGTTCTTCTGTTTGCGTTCCGATGTGGCTTGTTCTCAACTTAATCCGTGATTTCCAGTAAGGGGGATTTCGGGTCGTGACAGCTTGGTATCAGAGCTTTGGTTTACACAGCTCGGAGAACAAGACATGTTAGAACCAAACGAAAGAATTCATCAGAAATTGGACTAGAAATATCCAATGGGAATGACTCGTTAGAGATAGGATCAGTAGTATCCTAGAACGATTGTGAAGAGTATATTTTTAAAATGAAAACAATTTTTGTTTTGAAAATTTAAATCAATTATTCGTATTTGAATATTTATTTGTATTGAATTTGGACAGTCCGGTATATAAAGACTTTGCGTATATGTCTGATCCACGTGTATTCGAAGTTTTAATATACTGGATAGATATAGAATCACACTCTAGTCGCTCGGAATTGATTCTTATGATTGACGCGTCATCATCATGATTTATTTTCGTGTTTCGGAAGTGGGATCTCTATATATTTCCATTAGACTGGTGTGAGAACCAAAATATAGCTAGAATATATTGTTGTGATTTGGCATCAAAAATGTGATTTTTGACTATATATCAAAATTATGAATTTGAAATGATAATCAACTAATTGATTGTTGATTGTGTTGTTTGATTATTGGTTGATTAACTAGAATTTGAGCCTTTAGCCAAATTGTACGAAAAAGTGAATTGTATTGAAAATTTGTCACATTTGCATGCATATACATGTACTTACATTGAACAGGTCATAGCAAGGAGGCTAGAGCAGAGGAATAAAATTGTTTGCCCGACAAATAGGTACATGTTTATTGTATTTCTTGGGTTTTTGATGATTTTATGAGCCAATTGGCTAGCCGCTTGGCTGTTTCTTTTTCTTTTTGGATTGGCGAGGGACATGGGAGGCTATTTGTAATATCCCGAAGCTCCCGATGTAGGGGCGGTTATGTCGAAATTTTTCGAAAATTTAGGGTGTTAGCCAAATTTTTGAAAAAATTGAAAAGTTCTTAGAAACTGAAAAGTTGAAGAACTTAAGCCGTAATGAAAATAATGAAAGTTGAGTTGATTAGTTAAACAACTTTCGGCTTCGTTCCTTTTCAGGGACGAAAAGTTTTAAGTGGGGGAGATTGTAATAACCCGGAAATCCGAGTCAATTTAAAAAATTTATTTTGGCAATTCTAGTGAATTTTGAATATTTAAAATGAATTATTTTAAATAATAATGACGAGAAATTTATTTTGAATATAATTAGAACATATATATTTATATAGCTCGACGTTAGAATATAATTATTTATTTTTAATTATAAAAGGAATTGAAAATGGCACGGTAGTTCGAAAATTCGATTTCAAATTTCAAATGAATGTACAGGATTCAAAATAAACCGGATTTTAGCGAAACCAAAAATATTAGAATCTAATTGAGAATATATTTCAAATGAATCCGAAAAATCAAAATTTCATAGCAAGGATAAAAAGTTATGCCCAGTTGAAATTTTAGAATAGTCGCTATGGAATTCTAGCTCTTAAAAATGGAAATTTTGCAAACGACCTCGGTTTTCGACGAAACCAATTTTGTTGGATCCGTGTTGTCAATTTATTGCTAGGTTTCAAAATTCATAATTTTCTGAATCAATATGTGAGCCTGGCAAAGGAAAACGCATTTGACCAGTTTCAGTTGATTTTAATCGACTGGAAAATGGCCATTTTTCAAATGGTCTCAGAATTCGATGAAATTAGTTTTGTTAGAACTGTATCGTCAATACGAAGCTAGAAAATATTTTTCTGGAATTTATCGAGTCAGTATATGGCCCCGGTAATTTGAAATGTACGCTTAAATTGAATATAAAAAGATTTATATTTTAATTTCGATAGAAACTGATCGTAACGGCCGAATTGGGTTACGAAACATGTCCCATTGTGTTCGGAATGGGGGTAATCAGCTAGGGGCTACAGTCGTTGGGTCTTGTTTGGAGGTCGAATGAAAAGTCAACTTTTAGGAATTAAAAATAATATAAAAATTAATATATAACCCCCCTCCCTCTCACTTTTTCTCTCCACCCCTCAAAAGAAAAACCCGACACCCCTTCTTCAAATCGCATCGGCTATTTCCGATCCCCAGGCCGCCGGAGGCTCCACCGCTGTTGGCGCACCACCGCTCCACCCTCCCTGGCCCTCTTTGATCCTCCTCCTCCCTCCTTCCCTCTCTCTTCTCTCTTTCCATCTCAATACCCGAACCCCTACCCAAAGCAGCCGCCGCCACTTCCAGTAGCACCACCGCTAGTCACCTGACCGCGCCCCCGACCCCAGTAGGTCACGCCGCACCCCCCTCTGACAGGCCCACCTCTGATGATTGCAGCACTAAAACCCCTTCCTTCAAATAAAAATGTTAGCTTTTTAATTTATTTACTTTCCTATTTTTCTTGTTATGATAATTAGAGAAGATTTTCATATATGTATTACATTTGATTAAACATTGAAAGGAGAATTTTTAAACCATAAAGATTTGATTTTTAAATATGAAGTTAAAGTTATAAAAATCCGATTTTTATTCAGAGAATGGTGAGAGAGAAAATATGACTTTTATGGCGATGTTGAATAGATAAAAATTATATATATATATATATATATATGAAGTGAAGATAAAAAAATTCGATTTTTATATATATGGAGCAATCTAAAAATACAATTTTTAGTGACGTAAAAATATAATTTTTAGCGCCATGAAAATATGATTTTTACTGTGAACAGCATGGAGGAAAAAAAGATTGCGTTGATATGACGGGAAAATTCAAACGGTTCAGAAGTTCAGAAGTAAAACTGGTAGAGTGGTACTCTCGGTGAGAACTCCTCACTTTTTTGTTATTTTCTAGTTGAAATATATATTAGGATGCAGACGGTGCTTAGTAGCACCCGACACCCGTTGTCCACAGACCATGGACGACTTGTGTGATTGGTTGTGTTGTGAAATTTGACTGTTGATTGTGATGTGAAAAAAATTTATTCATGTGTTGAAATAAAATATATATTCATGTGTTGAAATAAAATATATATTCATGTGTTGAAATAAAATATATATTCATGTGTTGAAATAAAATGTATATTCATGTGTTGAAATAAAATATATATTCATGTGTTGAAATAAAATATATATTCATGTTTTGAAATAAAATATATATATTCATGTGTTGAAATAAAATAAATATTCATTTACAAATCGAACAATTTGTTTATGTACACCGATTTGACTGATATTGATTGGGACGATAAATTTTGCACATCGCCCAATTGCACAAACAAAAATCTGTGTTTGTTGATGTGAAACCCCACACGGGTGTTGGGATGAAATTGGCCATACACTAGTCCCAATAATTAGCTGTATGTCGATCGATAGATTGACAGGCTGTTATAAGCGTTAAATATTTATATTTGATGCTTATGCAGTGTAGAATGCAATTTGGGTGATGGTTGCATGTGTTTGATTGTTGTAGTGTACGTGTGTGTATGAAATCCATATAATTAACACTATATGGTAGTTGATTGGGCCTCATTCCAATTTGGAAAATATATATTCATGTGCTGAATAGAAGAAATTCATGTGTTGAATAAAATATATATTCATGTGTTGAATAGAAGAAAATTCATGTGTTGAATAAAATATATGTTCATGTGTTGAATAGAAGAAAATTCATGTGTTGAATAAAATATATATTCATGTGTTGAATAGAAGAAAATTCATGTGTTGAATAAAATATATATTCGTGTGTTGAAATAAAATATATATTCATGTGTTGAATAAAAGCAAATTTCATGTGTTGAAGAAAATATTCATTTGTTGAATAGAATAACGAAGTTATTGAAATATATAAAGCCGTGTTAGTTAGATTTACGTCATTTTGACGTGAACGATATTTATATCGATTCTATTCATTTTTATAATGAATATAGAAAAGGAAGTGATTTCAAAATATAACGTTTTGAAAATATTATCATTTATAGATTAATGATATGAAATATTCAATTTTGATTAGAAATTGAATATGAAGTTGAAATCGTTTTGAAAACGAATTTAATACGATTTATAATATACGTTTCGAAAGGAAATCGACAAAATATATATAATATATATATTATATATATAATGGCCTGAATAGAACGCGCCGCGCCGCGGCAGTTCGTGAATTTCGACCATTGACTTCGAATTGATATTACGGGAGATCCGACTGTCGGATTCTCCTAAAACCAGAACCGGTGGGTTCGTATCGAAAAGAGCTTTCTAACGAATATTAGAGATTTGAAATCTAACGGTTGGATTTGGAATTATGTCCAAATCAAATTTGGAAAAGGTCGCTATAAGTGCAGTTCGATGGCCGTTGATGGAAATTGACTGTACGAGCCTTGATAAAATTATTAAAAATAGTAATAATTTGTGTAAAATCATAAGAAATGATTTGGAAAGAATTGGGATGAAAAATTTGATATTTGAAAAGATAAAATTAGATTTTTATCGAAATGAACTTGTTTTGAACTAGAATTATAAATCCAATACTTTTGAAAATAAATAAATTGGATTTGAAAGGGTTTTAAAAGTTACCAGAATTTCCAATAATTGAATTGGAATGGATTTGAATCGAAATTGTCTTTGGAATATTTCGAGTTGGATTTCGTGATTATGCAGATATTGTTATGGAAATTTCAAAGATATATTTATATCGTTATTTCCAATACGATATTTGTTGGTCGTAGAATTTGATATTGAATATAAACCGATATATTTTCTATTCAGGGCCTTGTATTTAATATCAAATGGGATTTGAGGTTTGTCGTGAACGGTGTCTTCATTAATACTGTTCTTAAACCCAGTTGAGAAAAAGATTAAATATTTTTATTTAGATTTAATGAAGTGTACCAATTAAATGGGATTTAATTGGAATTGGATTAGAATGTGATTTTGGGTTTATCGTGAACCGTGTTTTAAGTGACGTTGGTTCTTTAACCCAGTTAAAGACAGGATATGATTTCCCAAGTTAAACAATCATTAAAATTGATTTTTGGGAAGATTAAAACCAAGTGGAGTTTTAATGAATCTTTGATTAGATTGAAATAATCGAGAATGGAGTATCACCAGTTTTGCTCCAGACGATAGTTAAATCTTTAGTTAGATTTGAACGTGAAATGGTAATTGAATTTACCGATAACACCGTGGTGTTAGATATGGAGTATGACCAGTTTTACTTCATGGGTTGAATAGGTTGGAATTGGGAAATAAAATAAATGATTACTTCGGTGTGGTTCGCTAATCTCGACTAATTTGAATAGGTATTCAAAAGAAGATTAAAGAATAAATTTAAAGAATTTATCTTTGATAAAATTAATGGGAACCCTTCCCAAAGTATAAGAATATTATGAATTGGAATGAGGCGTATGTTGTGTTTGTGTAATACTTGTTTATTATATACGCGAGTTATTCAGAAAGACCGGGTTTATCCCATTCTGAATAACTGATACGACGATGTGTCGAGGATGAAGACGGTGGTCGAAGACCGGAGGTCTTCACATCGTTTGGGTGATTACTGATGATCTTGATTGGGCTGTACATCCAAGAGGAGGGAATCAGTTGGTGATCGTCCAGACGTACTTGGAGATCGATGGATATGCGAGGTACAAGATGCCTCCGGTTTCGTTTAGACCCAGAACGAACTTGTAAATGGACTGTGTGTCTGACATTGGATTTTATTCTGTGTGATTGATTTCTATTAAATATATATCTGTTTGGCGGCAGAGAATTTATTCTCTTGCTTAACGCCCTTCTCTGAGACGTACGAGTTCAGGGGTTATACATTGATGGATATCAATCGCATGGAGTGAATTGCCCGTGTGGCATGCCTAAGTGGCAATTGATCAAGGATTCTGTTGAAAAGCAAAGTCTTGTGGTTGATGATCAAAGCAACGCCTGTGTGGCATAGCTTTGTGTACGTTGATTCGCGAGCCTCACACCTCGGTTGTGAACCAGAAATGGGAGAGGACATCAGGGAGGGCATGCGTTTCCTTCTAGCTAGGGTGGTATCAGTGACCTACCAGCCCTGACATTTATATTATTTTCACCTGTGTGGTTGTTGCTGTTGCGAGGCGCCTCGGATATATCGGTGACTGTGTGGAGCCAATGGAGTCATTTGGCTCATTTACGCCCCAGGGGGCGGGGAAACGCAGTGTTCAGGCATTTTAATCCACATCGGTGGACCGGCCCTGACGATCCAAGGGCTCACCTGTGTCTGGGTCCTAAGGCTCGGGCTTGACAGTCTCGAATCGGTGAGGACTATCTTTTGCCTCGGTTCATAGATGGAAATCCAACTTCCAATACATGACATTTGCGGTTTTGATTGTAGAGCCTAGTATGGCGACATGATATATGGTACCCATGCCATCTATGATTGATATTTATGATTGAAATTGTTTTGACACTATAAACTTATAATAGTATCAAATGATTTGTTTTTAACGTACCAAGAATGTTTGGCTATTATAAGGGAAAACCCTATCCTTCGGCTTGTGTTGCATTGTGTGATGGGAGCTGGGTCTTATAATGGCTTCATTTTTCCAAAAAGCATTGCGTTGTTTTGTTATATGCACTGGTATTCTTGGGAGGAAACCCGTTCCGTGTTATACGGCGTGGTCCCTTGATATATCTGATTTAAAGTAAAGTTTTAAATAACTGTTTTAGTTCTCACACCAGTCACATGACTGACCTGGAGTTTATTGTTTTAACCTAAACTTTGGGTGCCCTTATTTTGACACAGGCAGCTAGTAGTTTTGGTTTTGCAGATTTATATTAACAGGATCCTGATTACAGCTGAAGCGGTATTCAGAAAGCTCTGTATCCGTGTATCTGTTTTCAGTTGTGCTTTGTATTGTTTTTCAGCTACGATGTATTTAAATGTAGTTTAAACCTCTGATAATTTATGATGTGTAGTATTTATTCATACTCTGTATATTCTTGTATTCTGATGGAATTGTTGTAATATACAATGAAATGTTCTTCTGTTTGCGTTCCAATGTGGCTTGTTCTCAACTCAATCCGTGATTTCCCGTAAGGGGGATTTTAGGTCGTGACATAAACAAGGGACTAACAACAGAGGTGGATGAACACACTGGGACAGGTGAAACACTAAGGGACGGGAGCAATATAGTTTCACTCAAGGGACACAACACCGGTTCTTGTGTGCTCTTTACTGATGCCAAGATGTCATCTGATTGATAGCCCCACATAATAGGTAAAGACCAATAACTGATGCACCGACTGATGGCTCCAGGAGTTGCAAGCAAAGAGAGGTAATCTCCTGGGTAGGCTATATAGTGGCCCAAAATATGAACTACTTCTACGACTAGGAGACTATCCATCGCTCGCTAACAACATGCTATAAAGCCGCCTGGAAATCCAAAGCCACAAAATCCGAATCGCGAATGACACAGAGATGGCCTTATAACGACTCAATAAATCAACCATCCTGGTGTCCACGAAAACTTCTGCCGATAAGTCCAAGCCAAAGATGATACAAAATCCGACCGAGTCGATTTCCAATAAGGAAAAAGATAGTTGACAGAATCAACAAGTAGCCAATAGAACAATAGTTGACAGAATCAACAAGTAGCCAATAAAACAAAGTGACCAAACCTAACCATAATTCTGGAAACGAAATGGCCAGGACCAAAAGACAAAGCCGAAACAGCTTGCCACATAAAACAAAGAGGATCAACCGAACCGAAAGGTTCAACAGGGTCAACCACAAAGGGTTAGGGATAAACAAAAGCAGAGCTATCAACGCACACATGACCAATCAAATGATCATCACTTGATGAATACACAACAGGGAGACACACATACTAAACAACCCAAAGACTAAGAATCAATGTAATAATCCCATGATAAAGAAAGAGAGCACGAAAAAGGAGAAAAGACATGAACCTGAGTACACAAGTTGTAAACTAGGCGAGAGACCAAAGCCAAGCAAGACGCAACCACATTAGGCCTAACTTCAAGACTCCATCAATACGGGCTGCAAATAATCAGTCGCACGCCACGGAACCTGCAACTCACAATCATGCAACCAAGCCCCTTCCATCTATCTCGAGAGTATGAAGGTCTCAATGGTAAGGGGGATGACACCAGAACCACATCTAAAGAGATATAACCTCCCAAAACAGCACAGGCATTGGAAGTGACGACAGCAAGGGAAGCCTGCTTGTCAGCTAACGAGACAGCCAATGGGATAGCTGCAGTAGTAGTGGGACATGAGATAAAGGTTGGTAGAGCAAACTTGTTGGCTCATGATGAACGTCGAGAAGCATGTCGACGTCTTTGAAAACCGGAGCACAGCCCACTTGCTCTCTCATTCGACCTCGCGCTGCTACAAACAACAGGTGGGGGATCAAGAATAGGGAAAAGCGGTGTGGGGTGATCAACTCCCCATCACCTACCTCGTAAGCAGACAATACCTCATAGATATCTGAACTAAAAATGCCACCATAAACCAGGGAGCCTACAAAAAAAAACCAGGCACAACCATAGTGGACGAGACTCACATGCCCCTGAATCTCAATTGAGGTTTAAAGCGGGTGATGAACTCCTGTTTGGTTCGATTGCTTTCAGGGCAGCATAGCATGCCCAAGTTCACCGACAATGATGAAGGACAAAACTCCCACGCGGTGAAAGGTTGGTCATCAAATCAAACGAATAAAAAGGATAAAGCTCCAAGAAACACCCAGCAATATCTAAAAAATTGAAATGCAAAAGCTCTGTAAAGGAGCGGAGAGATCGCAGCCGGATCTCAATAGTCGATATGCCAGTAATGTCAGTCGACAACGGACCTTTAGCTACGACCAAAATAGAAGAAAAAATCACATCTAAAGGAGGACAAGGCTTGAGAAAGGAGCTGCAAACCATAAAATCGCCAGAAATAATGCTCGATTTCATATCCTTAAAAATTAAGGCAACAGTAAATCGGTTGAGCAAGGTTAGAGAACTCGAGCAAGCAAAAAGTAGAACGAACAAGCAGTATAAACAAGCAGAAGAGAAGATTTTAGGAGAAAAGCAGTGATTCGCCAAGTATACTCAGAGAAAGGAAGACATGGATATAGCTGTTGTGTAGAGCGTTTCTCTGATTCTGTTTCTTCTTGATTGTTGTCTGCATTGCTCAAAGCTTGTAGATATGGTAAAAAATTAAACCGCTTGTCAATTTGAAAATAATTCTCATTGCTTAATTAAATAAAGATTAAATTTTATTTTATGGATTTTGTTTAATGAAATTTTCCACTTATACCTTTAATGGATAGATCTTTTTCATTTGTTGTAGTTATAATAATTTTGTTTGAAGAATGAGACTGGGTTTGATATCAGATCATTTAAGAAGGCTATGTAATTGGTATTCACTCCATGGATGTCTACTTCCCTCACAATGTACTTGTCTGGTGATAAATTCTTGCCTACTTTTCATGAACTTGATTGTCCTTTGTTAGTTTTTCAATGTTGTAACTACGAAACTCGTCTATTTAAGGGTTCTTCAAATTATATTCTTTTGATTCTTAAAATCTATTAATTCTTCGTACAATTCTTTCATATGATTTTATATATTTTTAGTGTTGTTTGCATTTTCCAAATTTTATAGATATCATACTTCATTAATTTGTAAATGAATTTGATTGCTCATCAAAGTTAAGACTTGATTTTTTTTGTGTTTTTATATAATTAAGCACGTTATAAGACAAATAGGAAAATCTTTGGATAATCATACTACTTATGAATTTTCCGATACATCAACACTTGTGAATGATACTCCCAACTATTTATGACACACAATCAACAAAGTAAAGGGTCAACTTTTGATAAGTCTAACATGGTTGAAGGATATAAAGGATATGGCTATAATAAGTTAGAAAAAAATTGTAGAACTTTCAAGTTTGTATCAATATCTAAAAAGAAAATTTCATGTGTAATTAATTTTAAACTCCCGATGAAACCTTTTTAAACCGGAGTTGTATAGATGTTAGGATCCCCGCTAAAAGGGCTTTTGATGAGGAACTAGAAAAATTCAGTAATAGATGAAGCTATATGTAAGTTTATTTATTGCCTGTTATTTACCTATCATATAGATAAGTGCTTAATTTTATTATTTTTTCCTAAAAAAGGACTTTGGTAAAATATTGTTTAATCAGTACATGCCTTGGTTAATATAGGTTATCCTTAGATTTGTGAAAATGGAGTTTCTCCAAATAGATCATTAGATCCAACAGCACTCTCTCGCTTCAAGCAATTTTCTATAATGAACAAGTTGAAGAAGATTGCTTTAAGAGTAAGTACATGGTTTATCTAATTTATGTTCAGCTAATTTTGCTGCAAACAACAGATTCATACTACCTTAAATATTTTGTCAACAGAAGCATTATATAAATTCCTCCTTTTTTTCAAGTTCATGCCAATTTTCTATACATTATTTAGAGTAACATGATCTATATTGTATGGATGAATGCGAAATAAGAAAATGAACTAACAAATTGGACAAATGATAAACGACTTAAATAATACTCTTTAAAAAGGAAGAGCATACGTATATGACCATGCTTTACATAGTGCTTAATAAATTTTCATCGAAAAAGGTTGGATATTGATAAAATGTGCCAATTGAACTAGGACACACAACGAAAATGGATACAAGGCAAGCTTTCTGCTACATTCATCACTACTAAGGACTAAGGAAGGTCAGACATAATGAAATTGGTGAACAAAATGAAGTGTATCAGAGGCATTTTCAATTCGAGAAGGATGAAGAATTACATTGTAAGTGTTACATAAAGTCTTTTCTAAGAGTCTATCTTCGCAAATATCTTATCATTTATGTGTTTTTAACCTGTTTGTATCTACTTTATATCATTTGATTAATTTTACAATTAACAGGTAGAAGAGCGCCTTAACCATTGATGAGTTTGTTTATAACTTGAAATTTCAATTAGTTTTGTAATATTATTTGCAGGATAAATCATGAGGTTTGTGGTTCCATGGGCATTAGGTAGGGGTCAGAGAATCTATACATTAGAACTAGATTCATGACTTCCCATATATGTGATTAAGGCATTATCCAGACTTATATAAACACACACATATATTGAAAGATTAAATTTACAATATAACCAACTTGAGATATTTGCAAATATTTATGTGTTAATTTTTTAACCTAATTTTTTATTTGTCATTTTTTATTATTGTGACAATTCTTTCTACTTGATCTTAATACATTAGCCATCCAGGATATCATTATTGTTCCATCCATTAAGGTGTAATTTATGTTATATAGCCTATCCGAAAAAGATCAAAATGGTTGAACAAAAGTAAGAAGGATGTTATATCGAAAAGAACATATTGGAGGAATGTTAAGAATTTATTGAATTTGATAGTAGAGTTGGAAGGTTTGTAGTAAAGCTTGGCCAATATTCATCTACATGAGCTGACGTATGTGTTTATCAAAATAAAATACTTCCACAGAGCCATATGTATGTGTTTACGCGATTGTGTCTAGTTTACTTTGTTATTTTGTCTAGTTTACTTTTGCAAGAGGGGAAGCATATGCCATCTCAACAACTCAAGAAGCAACTGTTGGATTTTTTATGTCTATCTTGCCATGTTTATTGAATTTGATAGTAGAGTTGGAAAGTTTATGGGTAAAGCTTGGTCAATATTTATCTACATGAGCTGATTATGTGTTTATCAACATAAAATACTTCCACAGAGCCATATGTATGTGTTTATGTGACTGTTTCCATATTACGTTGTTATTTTCTCCACTTTAATTTTGTAAGAGGGGAAGCATATACCATCTCAATGATTTAAGCAGCAACTGCTTGATTTTCTCAGTTTATGCTGTCATGTTTTAGCGTAGAGTTGAGTTCTTTATCTTGATATATAAGAATATATCTAGGATTTTAGCTTCGAAGGTGACAATATAATCGAACGATCCAACAACTTGGACAGATACAAGGGCCCAACCCTTTAATAGACCCTTGACTAGATCAGTGAGCCTAAACGCCCCTCTAACAAGCCCCTCCATCTCCCACTCCAGGGTGTTTACAAAATGGGAGGATACCACAGTGTCCTAGATCGAGACTGGGGTCATCAAGCGTGGCATGCACGCCACCTTTGTCCCAACTGGACTCACCATTGAGGTCAGGTCCGTTGAAATGCACTATGAAGCCTTACAAGCTTCAATATGTTTCGAACGTTAGCAATAATTAGTTTTGAGAATATATAATAGTTACACATTCAGAACCTAAAGTGTTCATATCAAACAATCTATTGGTATTTTATGTTTGTACCAAATGCCATAAATAATTATTTTGGACATGTTACTTAAATATCAAACCAAGTTTCCTGATTGCTTTTTATGTTTATACCGTTTTAGCGCATGATAATATATGAATGTTTCCTGCTTCATCTTAGCTTTGATTTGTTTATTTCGGCTTGTAATTTCATCAGAATATCATCCTAAAGTGATACTTGTTCAATCTGATGTTTTTTCATTTGGTTCTGTTTGAAAGTGTTTAAACATTCTTATGCATCCAATTCAGAGAATACAGTCATATATAGATTTTCCATCTATATACATATATTTTTGTGTTTTTGTTTGAAATTGCCATGAGGCTCTATATAACATATCCTGGATTGTATATTATTTTAAGCTTTCCCGCCTCATTAAAAACAAATTTGGCATTATCCTACAATCAAAACTAAAGTCCAAAGTTATTAACTTTATAGCAGTTCCAAATCTAGGACCATATTCAGAAACTAAAGTCCTTACAATCTACCACATTAGTTGAATAAAAAGTCATTCTATCCGAGTTGGATTATGTTCTTCCGAGTCCAAATTAATTTCAAGAACCAAATGCGATCCTTTTAGATTTTTAATATATTGGGATCAAATAAATTTTTTGCAACCTGTATATTGGTAAGTCGGATGTTTTTCCATTCGGTTTGTAGTTCAATTCGAGTTCATACACTTCATTGTCCGACCTGACCCGTCTTTTTACATCACTATTCTTGAACTTTCCCCGATGACCACTCCATTGTTAATACTCTCTTCCTTGTTAAATATTTGAACTCTTATGGAATACTCATAAATGGGCATTGAGAATAAAGGGCCTACATAACATACACTACTACAAAAGTGGGCATATTCGACACAAGTTTTATGTGGCCTTAGATCAAAAAAGTGTTGCATTTTCCCCTTTTTTAAAGAGGCAACACCGGATGGGCATGGCAACCGCGGCCGTTACCTTAGCCCTCTAAGGCAACGCTTTAGCACATATACTGCCACGGAAAGAAAGTGTTGCATTATAGACGTAATGCAACACTATTTTCACGTAATGCAACAATATTCAGCGTTGCTTGAAAATTAGTTAGATCCTAGCTACCAGGTCACGATAGCGGCGGCCACGTCAGCTTTCCATGTCAGCTGCCTACGTGTCACACGACACGTCAGCTGCACACATGTCACATGCCATGTCAGTTGAGGCATCTACGTGCCATGTGGACTTACTACTATTTTATGTAATGCAACACCATTGTATTATGAAATGCAACACCATTATCTTGAAATACAACATCAGGAAAAAAGCAAATGCAACGCTTTAATTATAAATTTTGCAATATCAGTTTTGTACATAGAAATAACACATCTGTTACATTCATCATCACATTCAAACCTTCAATACATACCACCTTTAATACATACGATCAAATACGTAATTCAACGCTTTAAATATATAACACATACGATCAAATACATAATTTAAAAGTAGCAAAAGTGACAACACATACCACCTTCACTACAAGTGCCAAAAATACGATCAGTGTGTATTCTACAAAGTAGCAATGCCATGAACCAGGAATTGTATCTCACCATTCATTTCAGGTCCTCCACTTGCCAGCTGTATCTCTCCTCGTCATTTCAGATCATGCAATTTGAATTTACAAGTTATTTGATGAGTGCATATGTGTTGTGTGCATCTGTACATTTGGCCATCTAATTAACTTATAAATCTTAGTGAGTTACGCAAACAATTATAATAGTTGACCATTCACCATTGGTCAATCGTGCCACCTCAAAATTGAGTATGCTTCGTCTTCTCTACAAGCATTTCTAGTTCACATATTTACCTGACACCATCCATCGGGTCCCTCGCACATCCTTTCAAGCTTCAAAACATCATCATCTCCATATCCCCTAAACCCCAATCTTCGAAAGTAAAAAAAAAAATCAATGGAGGACTCGTCTCTATACATCACCGCCACTGTTCTTAAGGGACATTGGAATTTCGAAGGTGTGCATAACGTTCTTAAGGTGACTCTCAATCATAATTTGTGGCCTAACGGGTAATACCCAATAACTCTTTTCTAGTATCATGTCCATCGTACAGTAAGCGTGATCATGCGCTAATGTTGAAAGTTTTTACAAAACTTGGCGGTGCTAATTACCTGCAAGCATGGTCTGATGAAGAATTTAAGCCTGAACCAGCATTAGAAGTGGAATCATGGGCTAAAGTTGATGGCTTTCCCGAGTTCCTAAAGAGTAATGTCCCTGCTGTTGAAGAAATAATGAAGCCAATAGGACATGTGCTTGCAACTGACGACTGCACCTGGTCTCAGTATGACCATACATCATTCTACCTGAAAATGCAATTTTATGAAGGCATTGGCAATATCAATACTTTTGCTGCTCAATTCAATAACAAGGTTTACCTCATTAAGGTTCAGCGCTGTACCATGCTCATCTTGGAACATGGCCTGAACTTCTTTTTGTGAGCAATAGGGAGGAACAAGTGGTTCCATGTTTGCATGATTACGAATGGGAATGGGAAATGGATTCAGATGAAAGATTTGAGGCAATGATACAAGAAGTTGTTGTGCTACCCCCTTGCCAAGCTTATTTCTGGAAGCCACCCATGACATACATGTTGATAACCAAGCCCCAATGAACCAGATGAATGATCAGTGGGTAGATATAGAAGTTGATCAGGAATTTGACTGACCAAACTACCTCACCTCTTGTCCTGATGTTGCGGGTCCATCACATGCTACAGGTCCATCACATGCGGCTGCTCACTTTGGACTGGCTCTCCCACAGCCGCAAAGTCCTAACGAATCAGTTGGAAGTTCCACAGCCCCGCAAAGCCCTGATCTGGTATAAACTGATGCTACTATAATGTCATTTTTTGGATGTGTATGTATTAAGTTAACTTTATGACACTTTTGGATGTGGATGTGTGTGTTTTTTTTGGATGTGTATGGTATGAACTGATCGATGCTGCCTTATGATACTTGTGCGTGTATGGTATGAACTGATGTGTATTGTATGGACTGATGCTTCCTTATGATATTTGCATGTGCGTGTATACTTGTGCGTGTATGGTATGAACTGATATGTATTGTATGGACTGATGCTGCCTTATGATACATGTGTGTGCGTGTTAGATACGGGTATTTGTATCACAAAACCTCAGTGCAAACACACCGCAGAGCAAACACATCGTAGTGCATACACACCGCATTGCAAACATACCGCGGTGCAAACACACCGCAATGCTACACATGTATTTGTATGAACTTTATGGTACAAACACACTACAGTGCAAACACACCGCAGTGTAAACACACCGCAATGCTACACATATATTTGTATCACAAAACCTCAAGCATACAATTGTATAACATTTTTTGGATGTGTATGGTATGAACTGATGTTGCCTTATGATACTTTTTTGTATGACTGCTTTATGATACGTAGTACGACATAATATGGATGCAAAACTGAGCATACGTTTCCAAAATCAAAACAATGAAATTGGCAGTTTCCAAAATCAAATGGAAAATACCTGTGCGTGTTAGATACAGGTGAACGACTCGTCCGGATCGGGAAATTGGTAGCCTCAAGCACACCGCAGTGCTACACATGTATCTGTATCACAAAACCTCAAGCATACAATTATATGTTAATGTAAATGAATGCAAAGTGCAAATCAATTTTGATGGTAAAGTCCCCTTTCCTTAACTAACTCGACCTCTATAATAAACAAGTGTCTTTTTCATGCCAATAGCCCGGTTCTCATGGCCCAAAAAGGTACCACTCAGTTAACTGAAACCTAAATCCTGGTGGCGAACCCACCGGCGCCATCTCCTTTTTTTGGTTTATTGTTGGGTATAATTTTCGAATAAACATCAGCATAATCCCAAATCCCATATCAATGGTCAAAGCACAACTAATTACTCATAATCTAATATTTCACTGACTAATCACTCATAAGCGAATGGGTTTTCCTATGTTTGGGATGTCCAAGCAACTAATTACTCATAACTGAATTGGTTCTCCAAAATGTTTAAAATGAACTAATTACTAATTACTCATAATCCAATCTATAATAAGCGCAACTAATTCACAGTGCTATACAAACTGAACCTGAGGGGAAAAAATGGCGATGCAATGCCCTAAGCAATCAAAGCTAGAAAGCATTTCAAAGGTTCAACCTTTTCAGAATAAAATTTGTTGTCGAGAAGAGGAGCGATACTGACGTGAATTTAGGTTTAAATTTTTGTCAATAGTAACAAGGGGGGAAAATGATTAGATGATAGAGAATAAAACGATTTATGACCAGATTGTTTTTACATTATTTCATCAAGGGAGAAGATCGCGCCAAAATTTCGTCAAAAGAACGCAATGATGTGGTTGTCAATGATTGGATGATGGCTAATGTTTAGAATCATCAGATCCATAGATGGTTTGAACCGTTGAATTAATCTTGCATCTACGGTTGGGATTTTTATATATAGATAATGCGGATCACTGAGCTGGATTATATATACATAATGCTACGCTTTTAACTGGTATTGCACGTCAAAACACTAGAATTCCCACCGCAACAGTGCATTCACGTATAATGCAACAACATATGAATATTGTTGCAGAAGATCAAAGAAATCATAGCTTTCGCCACATTTTTCATGCAATGCACACAAATTAGTGTCGAATATGCTCACTTTTGTAGTAGTGATAAAAGACTGTGTAAGAGATTTAGTGTACTAAAGGGGCTATAGCTGGATAAAGAGTGGCATTAGAAGTGCTTAAAATATTATACTAGCTATTTACCAAGAACTTGGCACCATTTGCAGCTTCAGGAGTGTAATCCAACTCCCCAAACAAACCTCTACCAAGCTCATCAACGTATGAACATATATCATTATTTTTTTTCGTGATCTTCCTTATAAGTGCCATCTGTTCAAATAAAATACATATATAGTTTGAGGTGAGTTAATAAATAGAAATTATAATATAGAGATATATTTTACCATGTAGTTTCAAAATAGGTAGGTAATTAAATAACATCAAGACGAAAATAGAATTACAATTTTTCAAGTACTTTCATTTTCTCTTAAACTACACTATAATTATTCCACCAAAATATAACTTAAAATTTAACAAACAATTTTATATTTAATATTGAACATTTTAACAGCTGATCTTCCTATAATAAGCGGTAATACTAGCAAGGGATAATATATTAAATGCGAAGGAACATTATTGTTACTTCTAGCAATGTCTATAGATAGAGAGCTTATTTGTATTGTGTACCCATAGGCGGATCTACTAAGGGGGAAGGAGGGTCAATTGACCCCCCTGAAATTTGAAAAAAATTACAGTATACCCCATTACCTCAATTTACTAAAACAAAATGTAACGCATTGTTTATTTCTTCCTTTCTCTCCGCTGACTGCTCTCGTTACTTCTATTTATTCAAATCAAAATTGAATCATCTTGAGAGCTGCAAAGAAAATTAGTTCTTCCCTCGTCTTAAGAGCTACAAAGAAAATTAGGTCTTCCTCTCTTCGCTTGTGCGAGCTGCATCTCAGACTGGGAGCCGCCTTTTCATCTCTTCATCTCTAACCCATCGTTTCTTCGTTGTCATCAGTATCCTTCGACCGAGTGGTTGGAATAGAAAGGTATTTTTTTCTTTGTTACTACCAAAATAAAGCATTCGGAATAGGTTGGCGGTGAAGGGGTAACAGATCGCCACAAGGCGAAAGGAGTCTTCCATCATCAAAATCCTTACACAAGAAAAGCCGACAACATAAAGGAACAGTCTGAAAGTTGTGCAACCGGCACCATCATCGAAACGAAGAGCTCAAAATATATACAAAAGGAAAATACCAGCAGGGTAGTGCCAGCATTGTCGGTAGAAGGTCACCTAAGACCGGAAGCCAACAAAGAGGGAAACTAAAAATCCTACCACTCGGGACCAAGAAAAACAAACGGAATATTGGTATTAATTTGCTTAATACCGACACAAAAGGAGACGGAAACATTGAAATAACAAAGGATTAAAGCACGAAGAAATTGTGTGAGCCAATTACATGGACTTCCATTAGCGGGTTTCCAAGAAAGTACCCTAATAAACTAGCAAAACACCGGAAGCAGCATCCCAGAAAGACGAGAATATGCTTCAGTTGCCAAAAGGCTAACAGGAACCCCAAAGAGCGACAAGCTATCCACATTAATCTTCTTAGTGTCAATACCGACAGGAGTAGCGGACCCGACAACCTTTCACTTGAATCACAAAGTCAAGCTCCACAAAGTACCAGCAACAACACCGAGAGCCTACATCCAGAGGCCTACATCTGGAAGCCAAAGCCTTCTGAAAGCCATCTGTTCTGGCAAACTCGGGACCAATACAAGCAATCAAAAAGAGTTCCATAGACCAGAACCCTCTACCCGAGAGCATGAGTTGACATTTCGAAAAGCCATAGACAAAACCTTCAGAACCTAAAGAAAAGGCGGCCGAGAGCCAGTACTTCCAGAACAAAATGGGAGAGCTGTCGACAGGGGGTACTGTGGGCCCAATAGCAAAAAGGGCCCTTATTTGTCTATAAATAAGATCTCAAGGGTCTCATTTTTGGGACAATTTTGTCATTCTCATTCTTTTATTCTTTTCTCTAGAGAAAACCCTAATTCCTAAATCAAATTGGGGATTTTGGTTGTAATCACCTGCATATTCTAAATCAAAGATAAATACTTAGAACATTTTCTTATGAGTCTCTCTCATGTGATTTGTTAGTTATTGTCGGTGTTGTATGTTGTGTGTTTTCTGCATGCTTGCAAGTCCTTTCCCAAGCCTAAATCCTTCCGCAAAATCAGTGCCGAACCACTTACAACAAGCCATTTAGCCCTTACCGAGGGTTGTGCTTAGGAAATCCTTATCCCAAGATAACTGTTGGTTCTTAAGTCGCTTAAGCATGATGTTCATCCCATTGAGGGAAGAGTAACTAATCTTTCAGGTTCGGAACCTTGATATCTAGGAAACGGTGAACTAACTAAAACTCATGAAAGCTAAATAAACGTATTTTCCCCTAAGGCCCACTTCCGTGGACCTATCTCCGGTGTTGACGAAAAATATCGTTAACATTTTGATGCTAGAAGGAGGACTGAACCTCCGACCATGTGGTTAACCTTCCCTCATATCTAACTGTGTTGTTCCATCTGGGGTTGGACTAGGCTTTGAAGAAGCAAAACCATGGGCAAGAGGTCCCAACGAGAGTCTTCTGGATCTCAAATGTATATGTCAGGCATTGCTGACCAAAGAGTGACGAAAGAACAAAGGTTAAGAACGGAAGCTCTGCGAGTAATTAAGCAAAAAAAGGAAGTAGAATAATATGATTCTAGCTATTGGAGCAGTAGCCTTTCCTAGCTGAAACAAACCCTAACCTTTCATCTATACGATTATACATCAAAGGATTATAACATCTTCTCTCCTGTAAGGAAGGCTCTCCACGATTAATTCAAAGGAATGGTGTTCAAGAAAGAAATAATGGATGATTTTAACCACTTCGTTTCAAAATGGTCTGAAAGGGTAGATCTCCAACCCCAACCTATCTTGGAAAGAGAAAACAAGAGCATGAATGGAGCAATAAGGTTCGGTTACAAAAGGGCTAAGCCTCTGCAACATGAAAGGAAGTTTACACCAAGGCTACCTAAAGGACACTACTTTACTACTTTAATGGAAAATATCTATTTCCTAACCCGACACAAGCTCGATTATTGGCCATCTACAAAAAAGAAGCCCAAATATGAAAGAAAATTGAGAAAGCCTTATTGTCACTATTACATGATGAATGGACATGAGACTAATTGCTGCAGTATTCTCGAGGGGATGATCATTAAGTTCTTCACTCAGGACTAACCACAGGAATTTGTAATAGGATCAAACTAATCCAATAAAAATCCTTAGGAAAAGGATCGCCTACAAGAATCAGGGTATAAAACCCTCTAAAATTGGAGGTAATGAAAGATGGGTTAATCCACAAAGGGATAAAAATCCTTGTCGCCGTCGAGTTGGCCAGGGTAAGGCACCTCCCGGAGGGGGTGGTGTGTAATCCTTTCTCTACTCCCAAATCAGAAAGGGCCAGGTTAAGGCATCAAAAGCATAAGCCTCCAACCTACACCGGAATCGGTCGTGACAAAGCATCTAATTAGCATGCCCTGCCTCTGCTCACAGAAGAGTACGGCCTCCCTCTGCTATGAACTAAACACGTCCAACCTTTGCTCGCAGAAGAGCACATCCTACCTCTGCTTATGTTTCGCATTACCCATAGAAGGGAACACAAACCCCTATCATTGCCTACGAGGGTCAGGATAAGGCACCCCTTGGAGGGGGTGGAGTGTAAGCCTCTATCACCGTCTACGATGGCCATGGTAGAGCATCAAAAGAGTAAGCCTTAATTCCACGTCTACGATCACCCGGTTTAAGCATCTAAGACCTTATCATCGCCTACATGGTCAGGGTAAGGCGTCTCCTATAGGGGGTCGGGTAAGTCCTTGGGCCCTGCTTGTGGATAAGCTAGCCAAGCGCACCGGAAGCACAGGCCCAAAGAGTGGTCAACAAAGCACGTACATCCTCTGCTTTGATAACCAAAAGCCCAGAGAGTGGCTCAAGAAGCACGTACAACCTCTTCTTCATAAATCAAACCCAAAGGGGGTAACAAAACATTAATACCAGAAGTGGAATTCTGGTTTTCAATCTCTAAATACCCGAATAAGAGTTGGTTCGGGACTTCTATTAATACTAGAAGAGGAATTCTCGTCTTCAATCTCTAAATACCCGTATAAAGGTTGGCTCAGGACTTCTACTAATAACAAAAGTGGAATTCTGTTCTTCAATCTCTAGATACCTGAATAAGGGTTGATTCGGGACTTCTATTAATACCAGAAGTGGAATTATGGTCTTCAATTTCTAAATACCTGAATAAGAGTTGGTTCAGGACTTCTATTAATACCAGAAGAGGAATTCTGGTCTTCAATCTCTAAATGCCCTAATAAGGGTTGGTTCAGGCTTCTATTAATATCAGAAGTAGGATTCTGGTCTTCTGCCTTTAAATACCCAAATCTGGGGTAATTTAGGCCCCCAATCAATGCTGGAAAGGGATTTCTGACCCTATCTTAAATAGCCGATTATGGGTTGGTTCAGAAGCTTAGCCGTGATTGAAAGAAAGATATCTGAATTTTCTGATATTCTGAATCTAGCTAGGAACCAGATTTCCATTACTATCGAAAGCAGATTCCTAGTCTTGCACCCTAATCCGGGAAGTGAATCAAAATCCTATCACTATTAGGAGGTGATTTCTGGAAATCCATTCTTAATACCCTAATCTGGGTCGCAGAGCTCTAATCGTTGGGAAGGGGATATACAATCGACCCACCGGCTGAAGCCCGACTACCTAAAGGGTCTCCAAGCAAGGACATTAATCTTATGTATTACTCAGGGAAGTTCCCTGAACCCCTTACATTTAGCTAACTGTTATTTATGCAAAACATAGAAGAAAGTCGTATATCAAGTAGATTTGCATCCCATTTATAAGTTAAGTTACAAAGTAATGTTATTAGCTACTCGAAAGGAAATCGAACAATTAAAGGAAACTTAATACACTTTCCAAAAGCTCCCTGCCCTCAGGCAAGCGATAAGTGTTAGCATGACGAATCGCAATACATAAAAAGTTCATTAATCTTCTGCCACTTCTCCATAATCTTACATGGATCACCTAAGGGCTTAAGTTGTAGCTTTAAGGCCCGATTGTAGGCCTTACTCATGGCGTCCAAAAATTTATTTTCCCTTTCCAAATTACGAGTGTCCGTTCCTAAGGCATGTTTCTCCTTTCGTAGTTGTTTGACTTTGGAGGTATAAAAGTCAATGCGTCGGAGTGTGGCCCTACTACACTTTTTGTCATATAGACCTTTCATGTCAGCCTTGACTCGCTGATACCATCTACTATCAAAAGAATCGTCTAACCCAATGGGAGGTTCCACATATGATGGCTTGTTTCAAATTTTGGAGCTTCAAACTCTGTTGAGGCTTGCAGAGGATCAAATATAGAAGTTTCAGTAATCCACCCGAAAGTGGATTCCTAGACTTTGCATTCTATAACCTGTTAATGCATGGTCACATTCGATTTCTAAATCAACAATTTGACGATGTAACTCGTCCTTTTCCTGATCGAAATCAATGGAGGGATTTCCTTCACCCTTCTCTTTAGCTTGCGAACAACTTTATCTTTCTACTTTAATAGATCTTCTAAAACACTTATCCGTTCATTCAAGTGCACCATAGACAGTTCCCAAAGAAGAGCAGGCCCATCATCAACGCCAGCAGGGTGTTTCTTTGAAAATTCTTCCTGGCTCACACTTAGTTGCATATCCTGCTGGACAAAAGAGGGAAGGTCCTTGGTCGATACCTCATGTTTTTACAAATATATGAGCAACTACTCATGTGGCTTATTTTCAGTAAATAGATAATAATAGTACATCATAACACTATTCCTCCAAAAAGGTTAGTACAGACGTCACCCAACATTCATACAAATGAACGTTAATTACAGAAATCATAATGGTTTAATCAATCCCCCATTACATTTCGTGTTCATATTGCATATCAGCTGCGCATGGTGAGCCTAAGTCTCTTTAGTATCGCCTCCCTCTTATCTCTCAAGAAATTAAAGGAGAGCTGGGGATACTTCATATAGATAAGCTTAAGTTCTTTTAAAAATCATTCCCTGTTAGACTTAAAGGGACTTGTTGTGAGAAATTCCCTCCTCAACCTAGAGAAAAAACGCAAATCATCCTTGAAAGCAACATCATTAGTAAGAACAAGATTTTTACCGCAGTAATGGTAGATAACAAGAAAACACTTCTGATAGTACATACCGTGGTGTTTAGCAAATATCAACGAATTTCAAGACAAAGCAAACTAACCCAATGCAGGAAAAAGTAGTCGCTCAAGGGTTAAAATTCGTACTTGAGAAATAGAGGATATAGGATGCAGTACTTGCTCCCTTTTGACAAATTCTGAGAAAACCATCCCCTTAGCAGACGTATCATCCCTATAAAGAGTAATGGGGGAGCATAAAGAATCATCATTTGCATCTTCAAATCTCAAAATATCTCCCATGGTCAGATGAAATGTGCCATCTACTTTGTTGATCAGGCAGCTTCTACTCTCAGGAATAAGTCTGTTACTACAGTCGTCTCTATCATCGCCACCAACGTCCAATGCCAATTCTTCCTCACCATCAATTGTTGGGTTTTCTGGAGATTTCTCAGTAAATAGGAAATCCTCGAGCCTTACCACATCTTTCCCAAGGACCTCAATACCCTGTTTGGCCAAATCTATTCTTTCCATAACTCCGCTTCGGATAGAAGGATGAATAGAAGGAAAATCCATATCCAGAAACTTTTCAAAATTGTCACGATAAGCCGGGAAAAGAGACTTCTCATAATATTCTGCCACCACATTCGGGGGATGCACTTTCAAAAATGAGGAAATCTTATCTGAAGCTTCATAAATTATCCGTTTAGCAACACCAAGTGCTATTTCCTTCACCCCCGACTCTTTTGCATACTCACCCAATGCATCTTCCCGCTCACTTTCAAAAGCCAACACCTCGACAGCCAAAACACGATTATGCTTTCTTTCTTTTTCTAAAGATGTCCTCAGTTGCTCACATACCTCCACTCTTTTGCTCTTCGCTATAGTTAAATCATGGATCTGAGATGCCAACACAACACTTTCTTCTTTAAGCTTACTCACTACATGAGAGGATGAGGCAACTATTGCCCGAGAAATATGCCAATCTTTAAATATTTGAAAAAGAATCAAAGAAATGTCAACTCCCATACAAAGACGACTGACAAGAAATTAGAAAGAGCAAAGGATAAACCGAAAGCTCTTGCTTAATGAGATGAAAGAAGAAATCCGAGCAATGCGAAGGAGTTGACTTTGGCATATTGAAAACATCAACAGAAGAAAGAGTAGATCTAATGATACTATCGGAGTCAGAAGTTGACAAAGGAGGATCTAAAGGGTTTCCATAATGATAAGAAGGAAGTAAGGTCGGCTCGCATCTTCTCAAATCTAAAACTTCCTGAGAACTAGATACTAGAAAGCCTGCAGCGAAGTCTAGGGAGGGTCTAGGGTCCAAACCCACTTGAATCCCCCCTGTTTTGACCTATTTAGACCCGCCCCATAGAATCTTCGGGCGGGTAGACCCGCAACCTGCTTTTGGAGGTCCACCTCTGCCAGGGTGGCTCTTGCAAGCACTCTGACTTTGGAGGGGCGTTTGAATCGGGTAATCATGCATAATGATATATCAAGGCAGAACAAGAACATATGTATATATGTAAACAGAGTAAATAAGATAAGTAAAACAGCGGAAGATTTCAAACTATTTCAAAACAAGTCTGGTACAACATAATGTCAACTTTCCAAATACACAAGTCTAGATAAAAACAACATCACTGAAAAACTGAAATACATAAGTACTATCCCCAAAATAAGTGATAACCATAGCTAGCTTCATGTCAAGACCGTACATGAGCTAAAATCCCACAAGCAAGCGATCAGAAATCCAAGCTAAGCTCCAATATTCCCACCCTGAGAACCTGGGGGGAAACGGAAGAAAAGAGGCGAAAGAAAAACAGGTCAGTCAAAAAGACTGAGTAAGCCCTACTACAATCAATGTAAACTGATAAAGTTAACTGGCATGAGAAGCAGGGATGAACATAAGGATAACCACATACTAGCATGATGATTAACTAACAAGGTAGATAAAGGTGTCATCGCATACTCAGGTTTAAGGTTTTTGCACCACAGGTGTACTAGCAAGCTAACATGACTTGAATAAACAAGTGTTGATCCCTTGGCCCAAGCTTTGGCCCAATAACATGAAGTGACCCTAATACGAGGTCCAATAACATGAAGTGACCCTAATACGAGGTCCAATAACATGAAGTGACCCTAATACGAGGTCCAATAACATGAAGTGACCCTAATACGAGGTCCAATAACATGAAGTGACCCTAATACGAGGTCCAACCAAACGGTCTAGTTGATCGGCTCCTTATAAGCCTAACTCGTCACGTGTTGGTGTCAATACGGCCCAAACATGATTGTAGTCGGACTGTGCTGGGTCCACCCTTCGGGTGTATCAAGCCCTAGGGTGTCAACCCCTAGACACCATAAACATGAGTGCACAGTCTCGATCTACTGGTACCCATGGGTGACTTCTCCAAATACGGACTACGTGCACGACCATAGTCCGTCCGGAACTACATCGGCGTACCACCCGGCCGTCGTTTTTGGTCGCTTACCTCAAGTCCAGTAATCGTGCCCCACCCTAGCCTAGTCCCTAGGGTCATGATGATACAAACTTGGGATTACTGCTGGAGTGGACCCCCGTTGCTAGGATTTTCTAGTGGGTTAAGTACGGTTTAACCCTCTTGCTAATCATGGATTAACTTGGTTAAGTGTGACGATGAGTTCACGACTTAACCCTGATTAATCTACCAAGCCCACATTGATTAAGTATTAAGTGGACCATGACTTAAACCCTAACCATGAGGCATTAATTAATTAATGTGCCTTAACCTCTCACATTAGACTTCGTTGCGGTTACTAGTTAAGCCGGTCGGTTCCGGGTAGCTTTACACCACAACTTGGTCTAACCTCGGGTTCAAGGTACAACATGACCAACTTCTCACATTGGGTCCTATTGTTTGTAGCAACTAGTTAAGCCGGTCGGTTCCGGGTAGTTTTACGCTACAAACTCAACCCAACCTCGAGTTGGGCACACTTATATTTTCTAAGTGTCATGTCCATTATGTTTCCAAAACATATTACAAGTTTTCAAGCATTTGGGTAGACCTAACTTAATAGGTAAATTCCCAATGGGTAGACCTAACTTAATAGGTAAATTCCCAATCTTATGTTTTTATGTCTTTTAAGTTTACCCAACCCCAAACGCAATCCCATCGCTTACATATCGCAATAGCGCATAAAGGATAGAAAGAGGGAACTTGGCATAATCATGACATAAAGGTGTTGAAGCCACAAGTTTAACATGGTGGCATATGAAATGTACATATGTTCATATACTTGCATATTACATTTTTAGGCCTCAAAATCATGCATAAAACCAAACTTAGCATATTGGTGATACATGGTGATAAATGACATGTAGAAATGGCCATAAGTTCGCATTTAGCCTCACGTGCAAGTTATCATAAGAGATATGATAACTTACATGTTGCCAAAATGCAACCTTTAGCATAAAGCTTGAAGCTTTATGTTCATATACTCAAGGTAAGCTTGCATAACATGATAACATGAGTAAAATGATCCACCCAAACTTGCATACATAACATGACAACTTGCATATCATAACATGGCAAACTTGCATAACATAACATGGCAAACTTGCATATCATAACATATCAAACTTGCATAACATGACATAGTAAACTTGCATATCATAATGATCAACCAAACTTGCATCATTCATTTAACTTTAGAGTTTAAATATGAAAGTAGAAAAGGGCTTACAATGCTTATGAAGACACAAAAATATATATAGATTGAGACAAAGCCCTTATGCAATCAAATAAACCCAAAATGCAAGCTCCAATAGAAAAACCCTTGAGCCAAAATGATCAAAACCCTTGCTTTATGATGTAAATATGGAAACTTGACTTGAATGCAAGCTAATGACACTCATACAAGCTTGAAAACACTTGTATGCATGGAAAATCTCTCATAGAAATAACTTAGAAATTTTATGAAGAGAGTGGAGGCCATGAGAGGAATAATTTTGCCATAGTTTAGTTGTAGGGTTGAATAATGATGATTTAGGGTTAGGTTAGGGGCTTATTTATAGAGATTAGGATTAGTTTTAGCCTTAGGATTAAACCCTAATTCCAATCTCAGCCCTCAAAACCGAATCTGGCCCCCAAACTCAACACAACTCCAAAATGGTGCACCAGGCAAAACTGCCCGGCTGAACCAAGTCGACAGCCAAGTCGACAGGGCTGTCGACTTGGGTCCAACCAAGTCGACTGCCAAGTCGACAGGCCTGTCGACTTGGTTGGCTTGGCGGGAAATTTCCCGCCTAGCCTTCCAGGCCCGAAATTCGCAATTTGAACTTGAAATCCAAATCTGTTTTTAACTTGGAAATTTCTGAAAACTTCATTGGGCCTTAATCGGGTCATACGGACTCCGATTTTCGAAAACTCGGACTCTATTTCGTGTATTTTTCCGAGACGAACGCAATGGCATAGTCCGTTTCCCTTGATTCATATTTTAGAATTAAATTCTGCCTCAATTTACGTTATAACAGGTTATTGCAAATACGGGTTGTTACATTCTCCCCTCCTTAAAGGATTTCGTCCCCGAAATCTTCAAGTTAGGAAGAACGTATCCTACCATCCAACATCCATCTACTCAAAACATCATCCACGAGCAATCATTGTCCTTACAAGATTCTAAATGTTGTATGAACATATGCAAAGGTGTGTGTATATGTACTTATCTAATGCAAATATCATCAATGCAAATTATGTTAGTGAAATGAATCCATATGTATGCAATTCCTAACATAATGTATAACATCTATATGTGTGCACATAACATACATCCATATGCAACATCCATGTGATAACACAAAAATTTTCATCCATGAATAAGCATAAACACTCATGCATATGCAATATGAGGAGTGTGTGAGCCGATCTAGTGCATAACGTGTATAATGCATCCACGAGTAACCACTTGCAAACACTTGCAACCACTTGCAACCATCAAGCATAACATGTTTCAAACACATGTTTCATCCAAAGGGTTTCTACCTAAGGTTCTCATGACAAGATTAACATGATAAACTAGATAATCAAGACAAACATGGATAGCAAAAGATATGCTACAAAGAGATCGGGAAGATAAGCAGGATATACTCCTTTCGGATTACAAGAAATCCCTTCCTAACCCAACCCATATTCTATAAAAGCCCAAAAGGTTTAGTCAACCTAACGGACCCCTTCAAACCCTGACATGTATTACTAGCCAATAAGTCATACCTCCCGACAGAAATAGGACCGAGAATGGGACCGAGAGGATATACGTAGAAAGATAACATGCGAGTAAGTTCCACAGGAAAACAAGGATCAAGGATATGCTCTTAAAAAGAGATATGATGCGCGTATCTAGCCTTCAGTCTTCTAAGTCATGTTTCCTTGAGCTTAACTCCACTGTGCTTTGACCGTCTTTTACCTCATGATTTCATGCAAGCTCTCCCAAAATTCACCAGTGAATCCTGGATCTCGTTTATTTACTATAAAGTATTCCACGCAGCAGAACTTTTCTTGAAAATACCAATCCACGTTGTCAATTGCTCTTACTAACGTGATTTTCTATAACTCATGCTTGAACGAAATGAACCATCCGCCTGTGAATGATAGGCCGTACTTAGATTCAGTCGATTGCCCATGACTTCCCGTAGACTATTCCAAAACTGGCTAGTGAAAATTGAGTCATGGTTACTAACTATCCTTTAGGGAACCCCGTGCAACCGCTTTATTTCTTGAAAGTAAACTGTCGCTAGTTATGATGCAGTCCTTTCGCTCTTTACCGGAGTGAAATGAGCACTCTTCGTGAGTCTACCTACTATGACCCACATGCTCTTATTCCCTTTCTTGATCTAGGCAGTCCATCCACGAAATCCTTCGTGACACTTTTCCCTCTTCCATTGCGGGGACCTCCAATGGATATAATAGCCCACCGGGCTTCTATGACTCGGCCTTTAACCTGTTGGCACAACATGCACCTTGGGACAAACTCGGCCACCTCCTCGGGTGATGTGCACCTACAAGAACCTTCTTTCTCTCATCGCGTCTTAGCCATCCCTTGTCATCTATAGCGAGGTGACTTACCATCTTGCCTCGAATCAACTTGTCCATGATCTCGACTAACTGCGGGTCTTCTTTCTGTGAAGCCCCTACTTGATCCAGAAGGGTAGGTCTAAGCTCAAGGGACGCTAACTAACTAATTAAACTGAGAGAACTTCTTACTTCAATTGTCCTCGTCGGAGCTTTTCGGTTTTGAACCGCGACCACTTTAGCAGGATCCACCACTAAGCCTTGCTTAGAAACTATGTGCCCAAGAAATCTAACTCCTTTTTCTCCAAAATGACATTTGGAGGACTTGGCTTTCAACTGATGCGCTCTAAGCGTATCCATCACCTCCTTGAGATGTCTAGCATGTTCTTCCTCGTTCTTTAAGAAAGTCAGGATATCGTCTACAAAGACTACCACAAACTCGTTCAGGAACTCCCTAGACACCCTACTCATCAAGTCCACGAAGTAGGCGGGTGCATTAGTCAAACCGAATGGCATGACCAGCCATTCTAAGAATCCATATGGAGTTCTGAATGCAGTTTTGCCTATACTATCCTCAGCTACTCTAAGCTGATGGAATCCAGTAGCAAGATCAAGAGAAAACAGATGTTCCTACAAGCTGATCAAACAAATCATCGATCCTTGGCAATGATTGTCTATTCTCTTTGTTTAACTCACGATAATCAACACAAAGTCGAAGAGAACCATCTGCCTTGGTAGTAAATACTATAGGTGCTCCCCATTCAGATATACTTCGTCTAATGAAGTTCTTCTCAAGCAACTCCTTGACTTGCTTTCTTAACTCTCATCTTGCGGGGCCATGTGCCTAACCGGCCACGAAACTATCTTGGCATTATCAACCAGATAAATGCGGAAATCTATCTCTCATTTAGGGGTAACCCCCTTCACTTCACCCAAGATATCAGGATATTCTCGGACCACCCTCACCGATTGCAAACTATCGATAGACGAGTTGAGGAATTCAAGATGACGGGACTCATAGGGTTACTAGAAATTTTTAGGGTATTACCGAGGCGAGTCATGAGCCTCTCAACCCTATGCTCAAAAATCAAGAATGGCTCCAAAACTGGACAACCAATCCATGCCCAAAATCAACCCATACCCCATGAAACCGAGAATATAAGCATCACGCGAGAATTCTATACTCAAGATAGAGATTTTCAAATCCCCACATATCATAGACAGATGGGCGGAACCCCCAATAGGATTTGAGACACAGACGGGATCATCTACTAAGCTAGTACTAAGGTGCAAACTATCAACAAGATCAGGTGAGATAAAGTAATGCGATGCACCAGAATCAAACAAGGTACGAACTGGAAAATCAGAAATATATACAAGGCTCTCAACAGAAATACTACCTCGATCGGGAACTGGAGCGGCATTGAGAGCATGAACTTGCCCTCCTGAAGGTCCAGCACGCTGAGTCTGACCCTGGCCTTGCCCTTGCTTCTTCGGGCAATCCTTACTGAAATGTCCAGTCTCACCGCAGAAAAAGCATTCACCATTCTTCCTTTTCCTCTTCTTACAATCCTTAATAAGATGCCCAACTAAACCGCAATAATGGCACTTCCCCTTGTTGTTATTGCCCTTGTTGTTGTTCCCCTTGTTGCCTTGACTCTTGTTCTTGTTCTTGTTCTGATTGCCTTGACTGCTCTGACCACTTGGATTACCCTGATTTCCTTTCCACTGGGAATCAGTCTTCTTGGCTTGAGTATCATTCATCTTGATCTCTTTCTTGACATCTCCCTGAAGTAACGCCATATCAACCAAGCTCTCAAACGTGGCCCCATGGGGAATATGTGACATAGCCAATCCCTGCAACGGCTCATTCAATCCTCTAGCAAAACGAAGAGCCTTCTTCTGAGGGGTACTCACCATATCCAAGCCAAAACGAGCTAACTGATTGAACTTGTTCACATATTCTTTGACAGACATATCTCCTTGTTTCAAAGTTATGAACCTCTCCATTTGCAGATTCTCCTCAGCAGAAGATAGAAACTTAAGCACGAACCTTGCCCAGAAATCGGCCCAAGTCTCAACAGGCCTAGTACCATTGGTGACTTCCCACCAATAAGCGGCTTCATCCTTCATAAGCCAAACCGCCAACAAGATCTTCCTCTGATCGTCTAACCCAAAGATAGCAAATAAATCCTCGGTCTCTTTCAACCAATTTCTGGCCTCTACAAAAGTCTCAGTGCCTTGAAAGTTCTTGCCACCCATTGCTTTGAAATCTTTGCAAGTCTTTGCGAAGTCAGCTTGAGGATGCTGAGGGGGAGGAAGAAGAGGAACCTCAGCGACAGGAGGAGGAGGAACATTAACTACCGTAGGAGGAGGAGGAACATCTGCGGGGCCGGCTTCGGTCGCCCTAGCCTCCAAAAGTCTCCTATACCAAACAGGTACGTGTACTCCCTCCGGAATACCAAAGTTATCAGCCATACTGAAAACGAAGAAAAAGACAGATTCAGAATGGAGAAAAACGAAGGAATTTTTGCTAATGGCTTTTTGGGGAATAGCCTTTAAAATAAACTAGACTTTTCTTTGGAAAATACTTTATACTTGGTTTTGAAAATAGTTTTCCAAAAGTTTTCTAAAAACCTTTTTGTTCCTTCTCGTAAACCATATGCTCTGATACCAAATGTAACACTCCACCTCTGCCAGGGTGGCTCTTGCAAGCACTCTGACTTTGGAGGGGCGTTTGAATCGGGTAATCATGCATAATGATATATCAAGGCAGAACAAGAACATATGTATATATGTAAACAGAGTAAATAAGATAAGTAAAACAGCGGAAGATTTCAAACTATTACAAAACAAGTCTGGTACAACATAATGTCAACTTTCCAAATACACAAGTCTAGATAAAAACAACATCACTGAAAAACTGAAATACATAAGTACTATCCCCAAAATAAGTGATAACCATAGCTAGCTTCATGTCAAGACCGTACATGAGCTAAAATCCCACAAGCAAGCGATCAGAAATCCAAGCTAAGCTCCAATATTCCCACCCTGAGAACCTGGGGGGGAAACGGAAGAAAAGAGGCGAAAGAAAAACAGGTCAGTCAAAAAGACTGAGTAAGCCCTACTACAATCAATGTAAACTGATAAAGTTAACTGGCATGAGAAGCAGGGATGAACATAAGGATAACCACATACTAGCATGATGATTAACTAACAAGGTAGATAAAGGTGTCATCGCATACTCAGGTTTAAGGTTTTTGCACCACAGGTGTACTAGCAAGCTAACATGACTTGAATAAACAAGTGTTGATCCCTTGGCCCAAGCTTTGGCCCAATAACATGAAGTGACCCTAATACGAGGTCCAATAACATGAAGTGACCCTAATACGAGGTCCAATAACATGAAGTGACCCTAATACGAGGTCCAATAACATGAAGTGACCCTAATACGAGGTCCAATAACATGAAGTGACCCTAATACGAGGTCCAATAATATGAAGTGACCCTAATACGAGGTCCAACCAAACGGTCTAGTTGATCGGCTCCCTATAAGCCTAACTCGTCACGTGTTGGTGTCAATACGGCCCAAACATGATTGTAGTCGGACTGTGCTGGGTCCACCCTTCGGGTGTATCAAGCCCTAGGGTGTCAACCCCTGGACACCATAAACATGAGTGCACAGTCACGATCTACTGGTACCCATGGGTGACTTCTCCAAATACGGACTACGTGCACGACCATAGTCCGTCCGGAACTACATCGGCGTACCACCCGGCCGTCGTTTTTGGTCGCTTACCTCAAGTCCAGTAATCGTGCCCCACCCTAGCCTAGTCCCTAGGGTCATGATGATACAAACTTGGGATTACTGCTGGAGTGGACCCCCGTTGCTAGGATTTTCTAGTGGGTTAAGTACGGTTTAACCCTCTTGCTAATCATGGATTAACTTGGTTAAGTGTGACGATGAGTTCACGACTTAACCCTGATTAATCTACCAAGCCCACATTGATTAAGTATTAAGTGGACCATGACTTAAACCCTAACCATGAGGCATTAATTAATTAATGTGCCTTAACCTCTCACATTAGACTTCGTTGCGGTTACTAGTTAAGCCGGTCGGTTCCGGGTAGCTTTACACCACAACTTGATCTAACCTCGGGTTCAAGGTACAACATGACCAACTTCTCACATTGGGTCCTATTGTTTGTAGCAACTAGTTAAGCCGGTCGGTTCCGGGTAGTTTTACGCTACAAACTCAACCCAACCTCGAGTTGGTCACACTTATATTTTCTAAGTGTCATGTCCATTATGTTTCCAAAACATATTACAAGTTTTCAAGCATTTGGGTAGACCTAACTTAATAGGTAAATTCCCAATGGGTAGACCTAACTTAATAGGTAAATTCCCAATCTTATGTTTTTATGTCTTTTAAGTTTACCCAACCCCAAACGCAATCCCATCGCTTACATATCGCAATAGCGCATAAAGGATAGAAAGAGGGAACTTGGCATAATCATGACATAAAGGTGTTGAAGCCACAAGTTTAACATGGTGGCATATGAAATGTACATATGTTCATATACTTGCATATTACATTTTTAGGCCTCAAAAGCATGCATAAAACCAAACTTAGCATATTGGTGATACATGGTGATAAATGACATGTAGAAATGGCCATAAGTTCGCATTTAGCCTCACGTGCAAGTTATCATAAGAGATATGATAACTTACATGTTGCCAAAATGCAACCTTTAGCATAAAGCTTGAAGCTTTATGTTCATATACTCAAGGTAAGCTTGCATAACATGATAACATGAGTAAAATGATCCACCCAAACTTGCATACATAACATGACAACTTGCATATCATAACATGGCAAACTTGCATAACATAACATGGCAAACTTGCATATCATAACATATCAAACTTGCATAACATGACATAGTAACTTGCATATCATGGCAAACTTGCATATCATAATGATCAACCAAACTTGCATCATTCATTTAACTTTAGAGTTTAAATATGAAAGTAGAAAAGGGCTTACAATGCTTATGAAGACACAAAAATATATATAGATTGAGACAAAGCCCTTATACAATCAAATAAACCCAAAATGCAAGCTTCAATAGAAAAACCCTTGAGCCAAAATGATCAAAACCCTTGCTTTATGATGTAAATATGGAAACTTGACTTGAATGCAAGCTAATGAAACTCATACAAGCTTGAAAACACTTGTATGCATGGAAAATCTCTCATAGAAATAACTTAGAAATTTTATGAAGAGAGTGGAGGCCATGAGAGGAATAATTTTTCCATAGTTTAGTTGTAGGGTTGAATAATGATGATTTAGGGTTAGGTTAGGGGCTTATTTATAGAGATTAGGATTAGTTTTAGCCTTAGGATTAAACCCTAATTCCAATCTCAGCCCTCAAAACCGAATCTGGCCCCCAAACTCAACACAACTCCAAAATGGTGCACCAGGCAAAACTGCCCGGCTGAACCAAGTCGATAGCCAAGTCGACAGGGCTGTCGACTTGGGTCCAACCAAGTCGACTGCCAAGTCGACAGGCCTGTCGACTTGGTTGGCTTGGCGGGAAATTTCCCGCCTAGCCTTCCAGGCCCGAAATTCGCAATTTGAACTTGAAATCCAAATCTGTTTTTAACTTGGAAATTTCTGAAAACTTCATTGGGCCTTAATCAGGTCATACGGACTCCGATTTTCGAAAACTCGGACTCTATTTCGCGTATTTTTCCGAGACGAACGCAATGGCATAGCCCGTTTCCCTTGATTCAGATTTTAGAATTAAATTCTGCCTCGATTTACGTTATAACAGGTTATTGCAAATACGGGTTGTTACAATACCCATATGGAGTGGTTTTCAGACAATAAACCTGATCCCGATCTCTCCGTATTGACAACGGAGGTATAAAATAAACTAAAACTTTGAAAGCCTGTGATTTAACTATCAAAGGAACATCCATTCAATCGACGATCCTATTTTCAAATGGAAATTCTATCGATCAACCATCAAACAACATTGGCCCCTTTTAAATTAATTTCTTATTAAATTACCTTTTCCCAGTTTCCCATATCTTCCCAGATATTTCCCAAAACTCGTTTATTTCCACGACCCTTTGAAAACATTTCCATAAATCACAAATTATCCATTTTCCATTTTCCAGAAAATATCTTTGATTTTATTTAGATAACGTTTCCAAAATCCTTTTTATCGGATTAAACTGATGTTATATAAAACATCGTTATTATAACTCCAACCATTAATCATTCGTTAACTAACCGTATCACTAATCAACCCCTGCTACTGAACCTTAACCATTCCCCAGTCCATCACGAAGTCAATCAAGTTGGGGTATAATTACCTCCCAGACCTTAACTGAACAATCATTCTTAACTTTGAAATAGTCAAAGCTCACAATTTCAAATAAACCATCTCTTACGCGACTCTCGAATTTTAGTTTAACAATCCACTACTTTTACGGAAAACATTGATTATAATAATAGCGTTATAATCCCTGCTTCTGAAATATTTTAAATAAAAATATAACTTTAACTCATTAATTTGAATAAATAAATAATAATTATTATCATTAAATAATTAAATCTTGATTAAAACAAAAAGTAAGAATTACTTTCCTTAATTCGATATATTAGAATTTCAATAAAAAGCTCTCTTTCGAATAATCTATATTTGATTAATATTCTGAATTCTGGGATAAATCTACCATTTTAGGTTAACTCAAATTTGCCTTACAACTATACTCATTTGCAAAACGTTTGCTTTCAAACCATTATTCATTTTCAAAAAATGAATATTATTCCTTAATTAGGATTCTAAATTCGTTTTAACAATCTACTTGATTTTAGTTGCAAATATCATTATAGATTCAAATCGAGCCACTTTATAGCCCACATTATATTTATAAATGTTGTTAATAAAACTGCTACTAACACTTTTCAGTTTATATTCAAATTTTCGTTTTTAAATGCATTTATAGGCTATACATTTCATAACTTCTGAAATCAACATTATTTGATTTCTAAAATTCCCTTCTTGTTTAATGATTCTAAAATAATATTAAATTATCTTAAAACATATAATTTAATTTAAATAGCCATAAACATTGAAATATTAGTTTCTCAACTTATTTTACTTAAATTATAGATTCATTCTAAATAGATTTTTAATATCCTTTGTAGACTAAATCATTTTAATAAAATTCGACATATAATCGAATTCTAAATATAAACCCTTTTGGATTTATCTCAATTTATTCTATATTCCAAGCTTTGGAATAAAACCCGTCGTTTCTTTAGAAAACAATTTTCTTGTTCAAATTTCCATTAGAATTCATATTTCCGTTATAATCGTTAAGTTCCAAACCAAAATATAAATATTGGTTTCAAAACCCATTTCCACTCTTCTATATAAATTCAGATTTGAATTTATATCATAGTTTATCGAATAATACATATTTTACTTAATTTATAAATGTCGTTAAAATCAACTTCTTGTTTTATTTATTAGACAAGTTCCTATTTCCAAGTCCATTGGAAATTCACTTTCTATTTTGGAAATAAATAAATTTCCTATTTAAAATTCCAAATTTCCTTTTTTTTACCTTGGAAAATATTTTACGGTATTTAAATACCGAAATTCTGAGGCCAGGGGTAATTCAACCCAACAAAACGATACACCGATTATATATCACATCATATAACACAACAAATGAAAACAGTAATGTAATTGTTGTGGAATCCAGTTGGGTCCCTCCAACCTGTTTCCCTGCATCCACAGATGTTAGTCAAACATCAATAATATTATTTTCACACCAATATGGTAAATAGAATTAATAATCGATCAAAGATTTATATATGACTATATCAATCATTTCAACCAATCTTATCAACCATTCATCTAAACAACCATCACACTGTATAAAATTGCTATAAACAGATTTAAAAACTCGTTTATATAAAAATATAAACGAGTCAGAGTTAATGAGCTTACTCACATTTTTTCGTAGTTGAGGATTCTGCTCTTATTTCATTTAAAAATCAAACGAGCATTTGATTTCATCATGAAATTCTAGTTGCTTTGTTTTTAACCACCTCAGCTCCACAACATAGGTCTCTTCGTTACGGTTCCAACATATCCGGTCATGTTCGATTCTGTTCACCTATGTTAGAGTTATACAATTATAATCATTCATGAATTTAATTAAATTAACTAACTCTATATAAATCTATATTTTAACTAATTACTTTGTTTCATATGGCCGACCGGTATTCTTCTTCCTCAATCTTTATTCCGAATCATGTTGCTCCCTTATTTTCCATCCCTTATATTAATTTATGAAACTTAGGGTTGAAGTAACACATTATTGGGTCACAATGAAAATTGAAATCCTAGCATATATGAATATTTCGGACCCGATGGAACTTGTTTCATCGAATTCCGAGATCATTTGTAAAACTTCCTTTATAATTTCAAACGGTTAAATAATATGCATTTAAATTGCATACAGTCATAAAATAAATCCAACTAACCCCAAACTGGAAATCATACAATAATTAGTCATTACGGATTTTATAAAATTGGTTTCGTTGAAATTGGAGATCGTTTGAAAATTAGTTATTGTTAAAGTTCCATATTAAATTGATAAAGCGATTAAATAGAAATCTAGGTGCTTATGGTTACTACGGTCACATACGATATCGAATTGCCACGAAATTTATTTTCAGACAATAATTTAATATTACAGATCCAATGAAACTGATTTCGTCAAAAACGGAGGTCGTTTGCAAAAACGCTATTTCTATAGCTAAAATTGATCGATTAAAAATATAAATTAATTCCGAAATAATTCAATTTAATAATAATAAATTATTATTATCATATATATCCCACTAGAACATCATATAGCTCCAAAATAAGCATATCTGGATTTATAACCCGATATTTCAAATTAAAACAACATTCGGATTATGTAAAATTGATTTATTTATATAATAAATCGTTATAATATATATAAACGATTCCATAGCGACTTTCTGAAATTTTGATTTGGACATAACTCACAGTCTATAAGACGAAATCTCGATTTTTCATTTCATTAGAAAAATATAATCAAATAGATCTGAACGTTTCTTGTTTCAAAGAAATCTGACTTATATTGGATCTTGTATATCCAGTTGAAGTTTAAAACGTTAAATTACGAACTACCGCGACGTTACGATCTCGTTTTAAATTTAATTATAAATTATATGTTCAATCATCGCTTTAGTTAATAGATTCAATATAAGTTTCCGTTTATACGTCTAATATAACATTTAAAACAAATAAAATGTTTAGAATTAAACGGTTAAAAATCCCGGTCGTTACATTCCTTCCCCCTTAAAAAAATTTCATCCTCGAAATTACTATGGTAGGAAAAATGTTTCAACCTATTAACTTAAAATCTTCTGTTTCATTTTCTAATTTTTTTAATTCCATCTAATCCAATTGGTTTTAATCCAAAAACCAATTTATTTCTGTTAACAAAAATCTTGAAAATTTTCTAACTCCTTAAATTTTCGGAAAATTTCGGTAGAGTCTCCCTTGCACGGTGGGATTTCTGCGATATTGCAAGCTCAACAAATATATGTACATCGACCCACACGGTCGAAAAACAAAATTCAAAACCCAATTTTTTTTATTTTTGCATAGGCGTATCTTATATAAGCATTATTAAGCGAACTCGCTTAATTCGTAGGAAAGTTACACAGTCAACTCAAGCCAATGGCTCCATGTACCTGTACTTACTCAATTCAATAGGTGAGTCTTAGTATATGAAGTTTACATAATCATTCCATTCCTTAACTTATATGGCCACATTATCCATTTTGTTTTGGATGCTTTTCAATCCTAATTTTCATATCCACATACAAACATGCACATTCATCTAAATTGATTTCAAATCAATTTATTCACTTTCAATTGATAAGCTACTCAATTTAATTCCCAATCCAACATTATTCTTTTTAACTTAACCTAAGTTAAAATTCTAACATTTTCGATTACTTATACCATTCTAATCCATTTAACTTACAAATTAAATTTAAATCCAGAATTTAAATTCCAGAGTTTTGTTTCAAATCAGTTTGGAATCATATAATTATATACATATATTTATAATCAATTCAAAACATTTCGATTTCTAAAACAACTTTGTTTTTCTCAAATAAATCTCCATTAACAAGTTTATTATTTTAGCAATCTGTCACTTAGAAACTTGAAAATGAATACTGATAATGTCGCGATCCAATATCAGAATTATTTTCTCGCCACTGAAGTGGTTTCAGTGCTTAATCACTTTCAAAATCCATTTAAAACCATTCATATTCAAAAATCCTTTAGTAACGCTATATTACTTTTAAAAATACTTCAGAAAATATTTCTAAACATTTGGGATTTAAATTATCAAATTCTGGTTTGAACTCAATCTTAATTCATCTCATTTGTACACATTATCCACATACAAGTTATATTTGGTTATATATAACCATTTCAATGTTATAATCTCATTTGTTTATAATAACAATTAAAAAATCCATATACTGTAATATTTTAGAAATTATTTCTTTTATATTAAAATAATCTTCAAGCAAAATTATTTTATTTGCCCTATTTTAAAACAATACTGTATTAAATTGCTTTGCTCGAGAGTTTAGAAACACCTAGCGATACAGATATACATTCTGTATCAACCAGAATCATAAACCACTCAACAAACCAGTCAACACAATATAAAACTATTTTATTTCAAATCTACAAATACACTCTCGTATAAATACACTCAAACTCAATTTAGGGTATTACTAACCCATCTCTATTGAGTTACGCCACAGAGCCAAGGTTATTACTCAACCTAGCTCTGATACCAAATGTAATGGTCTGAATTCCCATTCCCTTTGAGTTGACTAATTATACCTGTAACATCCGAGATTTTTGATCGTTCAAATCGACAATGATCCTCAATGTCGACTTAAACAAATCAAAAATACGGATAGTTATTGGGATTTATATAAGAAAAAGAAGAGAAGAAGAAAAACAACACAGAACCTCACAGCGGAAGGACAAAATATAATAATTAAATAACAGTTCATGAAGCTGTTAAAACATACATTTGATTATTTTTTACAACGATTATCAGAGTAAATTAACATACAACATACCAATGCATTGCAGCGGAATAATAATAATAATACGTCTGCTGAGCTCCATCTTCATCTTCATAATGGGATCTTCAAAGCAAGGGAATCTTCGCTAACTGCAACTCGGTCTGACCCGAGCATATTGCATAAAAAGAAACACAGCAAACACTCAGATCAGAACTAAATCATTCTCATATTAGTTAAATCAAATTCATGTGAAAATATGAGTACAATAACTTAGGAGATGTTACGGGAATTTCCATCTCTTAAGGATCCGTCAAACTAATATCATATAATATAATACGCTATTATAATAGTGTCTATGGTTAAATATAACATAACAAAATAATGTAAGCGGGATTACCATTATTACCCTTACACCGTTTATACCGTTGTCATATAATTTGCATATAATACACCAGTACGTTGGCGGATAGGGATGAGCCGTGACACGACAACGTTAAATCAAAATCGTAGGGAGCTCGATCAGGATAAATATGATAAGGCATCGAGGCAATACCCATCAATAGGATTCTACCGGATTGCGGACCCAGGTCGATGGTAACGCATAACCGCAACTACCGCCCACCCCAGACATACCCCAAAATCAATCAAAGGCGCCAATCAATGACAAAGTATATATATGGTATCGAAGAAGTATGCCTGCTCAGAGTAGCTAACTCAATTAACCTGGGTATGGCTCGTGTTTTAGTCATTTTAATTATGACCCAAAGGTCAAGGCTATCCAT
Organism: Allium sativum; assembly: GCA_030737875.1. NCBI lineage: Eukaryota > Viridiplantae > Streptophyta > Magnoliopsida > Asparagales > Amaryllidaceae > Allium > Allium sativum. The sequence continues at coordinate 709,323,956 of CM060922.1, forward strand.
CATCGTTCTCTTTCTTCAAATCCAGTAATCGCCTCCAAATCCATCCAACACCATTTCTGGAATTTCACCGTGTACACAGTTGTTAAAATGGTTTTCGGTATTGGCAGAGAGTCTGACAATATCTGATCCAGGTCTCTTTAATAGCTAAACGTTTACATTTTTCACACCAGTCAGTTCTTTTACATTTCAAAGAGGTTCGTATTTCATATCAAAATATCAGATTTTCAAAATCATTCAATATTCAAAATAGAATATTATTCACACTAAAATCTCCATTTAAACCAATTAAAATCTTGAAACAATTCCAACTTTAATAATTTGAATAATAAAATAATTAATAGTGTATTTAAAATAGTTTGGATATATAATTGAAATAGTTTGAAAATAAATAGTTTGTAATTTAAAATAGAATTTATCAAATTTATTGAAATATATAGTTAAAACATTAAGTAATTTATAAAATAATTAATTATAAAGTGATTTATTTGAAATAATTTATAAAATAAAATAGTAATAAAGTAAAATAGTTTATAAAGAAAATAATAATTATTATTATTAAAATAGTTTATAAAATGGTTTGAAATACTATAGTTGGAATTAGAATCGTTTCTCTAACATTTTCAATTAAACTTGAAGTTGTATTTCAACTTCAATTCAACCAACTCAATTTTCAATAATTCCATTGCTTAAACTTCCAATTTACATTCATTTCAATTCGATCAAATTAATTCAAATAGTTACATTCCAAATCAGATTCTCATTTTCAATGATTTCAATTTATAACAAACATCGAATTCACAATTCATATATAATTCAAATCAATGTTGATTCATAATAAATTTCAGAGGTGGGTGAAACCATTCAATTTCAATAAATTCGATTTACATTATATTTCACTTTATTTAGCTTCAGTTACAATACTTATTTATTTCCCCTTTTGTTTAAATTTCAAAATTCAAGGTTCAAGTTCAATGGAAATAAATTATAGAACATCGCTTATATTGTCTTTAACACAATATTTCAAAATTCATGGTTAAAACAAATTTTATTTAACCAACCGGTGTCCGTCTATAATTTTCTATCCGATGGCCAAGTGATACTTAAATTCTAATTTTAGTATTTTGGGAAAGGATGTATATCATTTCAACCTATGTTCTTAATTCATTTTAATGATTAATTACGGGTTTATTCGATTCCCGTAACATTTGGGGTAATGATTATGATTAATCAGCACAAATAATGGTCATATATGAATAACAGGTAGATTCACACAATTAACATCAATAGGTCAAACATATCAAATTCACGCAATTCATCACATCAGTACATACACAGTCCAATATCATACAAATTTTCAAATTTTCAGGTGTCAGGTTTTAAACAAAAATTAAATGTCAAATTTTTAACTTAACATAAAACTATATTTAATAGTCAAATTTAACTACACCATCGATACAAATAAATATAAACATGCAATTTAAACTATCAAACATTAATCCATACAATCATATCATGACATGATATTAATTTAACTAATATTAGAATACTTTAGTTACGTGTGAGGGTTTAATCACTCACCTTGGTTCTGAACGATTTGAACTCCAAAATAGGCCCAAAATTTGATAGTCACAGGATCAGTCCAAACTTACGACATCGCGAAGAGCTCGTTGATACAATTCTAACGCAACAAACTGTGTGTCATTCTGAATTCGTATGAAAAAGGTATGCAAGTTTTAGTGGTTGAAATTAAATACAAATAAAAATAACGAAAATGGACTAAAAAGGATAGGAAAAACATGCCACGTCATTCATCTGTGTGCATTTTCTCCTTTGCAAACGCGGTACCGCTCCAGACATCAACGAACGAAGAAACCCATCGCACTGAACGAAATCTTTAACCACACACCATCCTATAAGACCCCGTGACCAAATCTGATGAAGCCATGACGTTCGCCTCTGATTGCTCGACCAACGGCCGGAATCCGATCACGCTCGGTGGCCCACATTATCTCAAAAACCGTGAAGAATGCGTTGGCTTCAGAGCCATATTTTGGCGAATCCTAGATGAAACTGGTACGATCAACCATATGGATTAGTAGAGCTCGCCTTGATCTACAATTTTGCTTCTGAAATCATTGAATTTCACTAATCGGATTGAAAGATCTTATGGTTGAAGTTTGGAGAAATTTCGGCCATAGGAATTGAAGGGGATGGCTGAAGTATTTAGGGTTTAGAAATAAATAAAATAATATAAATTGCATCTTTAAGCGTGTTTTAAAGTCAAAAACTGAATTGTGTCCAAATCAGGCCCGCTTACTGCCTAACAATAGGTTTTAAGGCCTTTTGAACGCAATGGGACTAGTGACGAAGCACAATTCTGAAGTCTACAGTAGTTTCTCTTAACAACACACTATTTTAAGATAAACAACGTACAAATTTCAACGTACATTTTAATTTACCGGAGCCACATACTGACTTCAAAAATTATGAAATTTGAAATCTAGCTATATTTTTGATGATACGGTCCTAACAAAATTAATTGCGTCGAATTCTGAGACCATTTGCAAAATAACAAATTTTTCCTATTCATTAATATATTAAAATATTCATTTTTCGCTTATTCGCTTTTCAATAAAATTCAAGGTTTATAAATAATATTCAAATCAAAATAAAATTCATATACACTTAAAAATCAACAATTGATTATTGCGACTTTCAATTATCAGTAACTTAAACAATTCAATTATGTTTTCACCGTCAAATTTCACAAATTAAATCACTAAATATTATTTACAACCATTTAATATCAAAATCATATTAAATTATAAAATTTATCATAAAATCTTGGGATGTTGCATTCTCCCCCACTTGAAAACTTTTCGTCCTCGAAAAGAAACGTAGAAATGAAGTGACAAAATAAAGTTGAAATAATATAAAATTTCTACTAAACATAGAAATTTTAACTTATACAAAACTCAAATTTTCACAAAATTTTCTAAGTCATAAACTCACGAAAAATTTCGGCAGAGTCTCCTTTGTACGGTTAGATACGGAAAACAATAATATATATATAATCATAAATATACATCTCAATGATGAGGCATCTCAAAATGGAGAAAACATAATGAAATGCCAAAATACGATATATGTACCTTTCATTTACGTTATTAGCGATTTATTTATTTTTAGGCAAGCAATAGCAAATTTTTGTGCTCAAGTAGCTCCAATGCAAGCAAATTGCCTTCAGTACCTACTAACACTCAACAACATATAAAAGAAATAATATTTATATGTTTATTGCAAACACACATGAATTAGCAAATGCAACTAAAACATAAATAAATATCCAATCAAATATATTCATTCAACCAAGCAAATCTACAGAATTTTTCAATGTCGCTATTTTATTTGTATGGTTTCATTGTTTACTTCACTTTTAAATAATTCATATTTTCATTTGTTATATTTCATTCTCAAGTTCATTTCCAATTTCAACGCTTGGTTTATTATATTTATTACTTATTAATTACCCAAGCCACGAGTTGTTGCCATGTTATTTAAATGACAAAATTATTCAATACATATTTAGCTGACTGACATCGAATTATGTTTCATATTTAATTTCAATTTCCTTCAACAATTCTATCGACTTTATTATCGTCCATTTTATTTATAATTAAATTTTAAATTGTGAATTCCTTGGCGCTGTTTTTCCTGAAATTATGGTTTACACATATCTTGAAATTTACAAATTGAAATTTAAAATTTTCTCTTTTATTAGGAAAATATAATCCAATATAACTGGATGGTTCTTGTTTCAAAGAATTCCGACTTATTTTGGATTCTATACCTTCATTTAAAGTTCAATTCGAAAAATTACAAACTGCCATTGCGCGATGAGCTCATTTTTAATTAAATTAAATTTATTCGTTCAACCATCGTTAAGTTTATAAATTATAAGCCTTTTCACTTATATTTTCACGAAGCAAACACTAATATCAAAACATTTCAGTTTATTACCAATTAATTCGCTTAATTAATTTTTCATTGATTCGGTTAATTCATATTACTTAGCATAACATAACTAAGCACATATCGTTTTTATTACACAAATTAAATTTTATTTATAACCAATCAATTTTTTTCCACTTTGATTTTCCATTCTTATACTTGTGCATTAATTAATTGCTTATTCTTATAACATTCAACCTCTTAGTTAATTGATAAGTTATTCATGTTATAGAACAGAATTGACTATTGCATAAGTTTCAGTGGTTACCGTTCGTTCCAATTTATTATCCAATTCTTAAGAATTTTATTTCAATTATGCTCTCTTAATATTCAGAAGTTTCAATTCATTACTTATTCAAGATTTCAAGAATAAAATTTCGAGTTCTTTTTTTTCAATTTTTTTCATATAATATATCGTTTACATTCAAACCATACTATAAAAAGGGATTTAAATAAAATTCAATTTCGTAAAACAAAATACAAAATATTAAATGTCTCCCTACTTAGACTTTTGAAAATAAACATCGATGATGCGTGCACTCATCACCGAAATCATTTCCAAGGACAAGAGGGTATACACTTTTTTTTCCAGTAATTCATTTGAAACAATTTCTATATGAAACACTTTATATATATATATATATATATATATATATTATTTCAAACCATTTGCAAATCAATGTTATAAAATCACCGAAATCAAATTATCAAATTCATATTTTACTTCTTATTTCATTACCAATAAATTTCAATATTTGATTTCTTAAACAGTTCAATAATCAATGGTTCTAATTATTAATTGATCGAATGATAAATGTTGAAAATTTAATATTATCATCAACACAATCAAAACTCATATATTTTCCAATAATTCTATATATATATATATAAAATACAATTCAAAACAATATTATGTTAATAAGCTCTGTTCGAGTGTTTGGAAATCCCTATCGATGCCTTGGGGCCCCAAGTACCGACCAGAATTCATAAATACTCAACAGAACAAATCAACACAATACAAAATCATTTTTATATCAAAATACAAGTACGCTCTCTCATGTACACTCAAACTCATTCTAGAGCATTACTACTCCATCTCTAATGAGTTAATCCCATATAGAGTCAAGGTTTTCGCTAAACCAAAGCTCTGATACTAAATGTAACATCCGAGATTTTTGACCGTTCAAATCGACAATGATCCTCAATGTCGACTTAAATAAATCAAAAATACGGATATTTATTTGGATTTATATAAGAAAAAGAAGAGATGAAGAAAAACAACAAAGAATCTCACAGTAGAAGGACAAAATATAATAATTAAATAACAGTTCATGTAGCTGTTAAAACATACATTTGATTATATTTTACAACGATTATCAGAGTAAATTAACATACAACATACCAATGCATTGCAGCGTAATAATAATAATAATAATATGTCTGTTGAGCTCCATCTTCATCTTCATAATGGGATCTTCAAAGCAAGGGAATCTTCGCTAACTGCAACTCGGTCTGATCCGAGCGTATTGCATAAAAAGAAACACAACAAACACTCGGATCAGAATTAAATCATTTTCATACTAGTTAAATCAAATTCATGTGATAATATGAGTGCAATAACTTAGAAGATGTTATGGGAATTTCCATCTCCTAAGGATCCGTCAAACTAATAACATATAATATAATAGGCTATTATAATAGTGTCTATGGTTAAATATAACATAATAAAATAACGAAAGCGGGATTACCATTATTACCCTTACACCGTTTATACCGCTGTCGTACTGTTTGCATATGACACACCAGTACGTCGGTAGACAGGGATGCGCCGTGATACGACAACGTTAAATCAAAATCGTAGGGGGTTCGATCAGGATAAATATGACAAGGCATCGAGGCAATACCCATCAGTAGAATTCTACCGGATTGTGGACCCAGACCGATGGTAATGCATAGACGCAACTACCGCCCACCCTAAACATACCCCAAAATCAATCGAAGGCACCAATCAATCACAAAGTATATATATGGTGTTGAAGAAGTATGCCTGCTCAGAGTAGCTAACTCAATTAACCTGGGTATGGCTCCTGTTTTAGTCATTTTAATTATGACCCGAAGGTCAAGGCTATCCATCATCGTTCTCTTTCTTCAAATCCAGTAATCGCCTCCAAATCCATCCAACACCATTTCTGGAACTTCACCGCATACATAGTTGTTAAAGTGGTTTTCGGTATTAGCAGAGAGTATGACAATATCCAATCTCGGTCTCTTTAACAACCAAACGTTTGCATTTTTCACAACAGTCGGTTTTTTTACATTTCGAAGAGGTTCATATTTCATATCAAAATATCATATTTTCAAAATCACTCAATATTCAAAATAGAATATTATTCACACTAAAATTTCCATTTAAACCAATTAACATCTTGAAACGAATCCAACTTTAATAATTTGAATAATAAAATAGTTAACAGTATATTTAAAATAGTTTAGATATATAATTGAAATAGTTTGAAAGTAAATAGTTTGTAATTTAAAATAGAATTTATCAAATTTATTAAAATATATAGTTAAAACATTAAATAATTTATAAAACAAATAATTAATTATAAAATGATTTATTTGAAATAATTTATAAAATAAAATATTAATAAAGTAAAATAGTTTATAAAGAAAATAGAATCGTTTCTCTAACATTTTCAATTAAACTTAAAGTCGTATTTCAACTTCAATTCAGCCAACTCATTTTTCGATAATTCCATCGATTAAACTTCCAATTTACATTCATTTCAATTCGATCAAATTAATTCAAATAATTACATTCCAAATCAGATTCTCATTTTTAATGATTTCAATTTATAACAAATATCGAGTTCACAGTTCATATATAATTCAAATCAATGTTGATTCATAATAAATTTCAAAGGTGGGTGAAACCATTCAATTTCAATAAATTCGATTTACATTATATTTCACTTTATTTAGCTTCAGTTACAATACTAATTTATTTCCCCTTTTGCTTATATTTCAAAATTCATGGTTCAAGTTCAAAGGAAATAAATTATAGAACATCGCTTATATTGTCTTTAAAACAACATTTAAAATTCATGGTTAAAACAAATTTTATTTAACCAACCGGTGTCCGTATATAATTTTCTATCCTATGGCCAAGTGATATTTAAATTCTAATTTTTAGTATTTTGGGAAATGATATATATCATTTCAATTCAAATCAGGGTCATAGGTATTTATCATTTCAACCTACATTCTTAATTCATTTTAATGAGATGCCTGTAACATCTGGGGTAATGAATGGGATTAATCAGCAGAAACAATGGTCATATATGAATAACATATAGATTTACACAATTAACATCAATAGGTCAAACATATCAAATTCACGCCATTCAACACATCAATACATACAAACAGTCCAATATCATATAAACTTTTTAAATTTCCAGGTGTCAGGTTTTAAACAGAAATTAAATGTCGAATTTTTAACTTAACTGTAAAACTAAATTTAATAGTCAAATTTAACTACACCATCGATACAAATAAATATAAACATGCAATTTAAATTGTCAAACATCAATCCACGCAATCATACCATGACATGATATTAATTTAACTAATATTAGAATACTTAAGTTACGTGTGATTTGGTTTAATCACTCACCTTGGTTCTGAACGCATTTGAACTCCAAAATAGGCCCAAAATTTGATAGTCTCAAAATTAGTCCAAACCTATGGCATCGCGAAGAGCTCGTCGATACGATTCTAACGCAACAAACAATGTGTCATTCTGAATTCATATGAAGAAGTTATGCAAGTTTTAGTGGTTGAAATTAAGTAAAAATAAAAAAAACGAAAATGGACCAAAAAGGATGGGAAAAACATGCTACGTCATTCACCTGTGCGCATTTTCTCCTTTGCAAACGCGGTACCGCTCCAGACATCAACGAACGAAGAAACCCATCGCACCGAATGAAATCTTTAACCATGCACCATCCTACAGGACCCCGTGACCAAGCCATGACGTTCGCCTCTGATTGCTCGACCAACGGCCGGAATCCGATCACGCTCAGTGGCCCACATCATCTCGAAAGCCGTGAAGAACGCGTTGGCTTTAGAGCCATATTTTGGCAAATCCTAGATGAAATTGGTACGATCAACCGTATGGATTAGTAGAGCTCGCCTCTATCTACAATTTTGCTTCTGAAATCATTGAATTTCACTAATCGGATTGAAAGATCTTAAGGATTGAAGTTTGGAGAAATTTCGGCATAGGAATTGAAGGCGGCGACTGAAGTGTTTAGGGTTTAGAAATAGATAAAATAATATAAATTGCATCGTTAAGCGTGTTTTAAAGTCAAAAACTGAACTTTGTCCAAATCATGCTCGCTTACTGCCTAACAATAGGTTTTAAGGCCTTCTAAACGCAATGAGACTAGTGACGAAGCCCAATTCTGAAGTCTACAGCAGTTTCTCTTAACAACACACTATTTTAAGATAAACAACGTACAAATTTCAACGTACATTTTAATTTACCGTTACTGACTTCAAAAATTATGAAATTTGAAATCTAGCTATATTTTGACGATACGGTCCTAACAAAATTAATTGCGTTGAATTCTGAGATCGTTTGCAAAATAACAAATTTTGCCTGTTCATTAATATATTAAAATATTCATTTTTCGCTTATTCTCTTTTAAATAAAATTCAAGGTTTATAAATAATATTCAAATCAAAATAAAATTCATATACACTTAAAAATCAACAATTGATTACTGCGACTTTCAATTATCAGTAACTTAAACAATTCAATTATGTTTTCACTGTCAAATTTCACAAATTAAATCACTAAACATTATTTACAACCATTTAATATTAAAATCATATTAAGTTAAATAAAAAAATTTATCCTAAAAATCTTGGGATGTTACAATACCACACGTCCAACCCAAATTGCACAGAAATACGAATCATTAGTAGAAAGAAGTTAGAGGATGAGAAATAGAAAGAAAGAGAAATTAGAATAGAAGAAACGAAGAACACAAATCTCACAGCGGAACAGTTAAAATATATTAAATAACATAACTTTGAAATACACACTATTTATATATACATACCATCATCAGAGTGCAATACATTATATCACATCGAAAATAAATAAAAGCTAACTAATATTGAAGCCTCCTGCTCCAAGCTCCTTCAAGTGTATTTGAAAAATCCCAACTACTTGACCGCCCATACAAATTTGGGCACCCAAGAGTTTAGGGTAAAACAAAACAAATAAACTCTGGGTCAGTTATGGGACTGGTGTGAGTAAACTCCAACCATTTGATTTAACTTTCAAAATCCTTTCAAAAGAAATGATAATCGCAAGACCAATCCGCACATAAACACAGATTGCTTATACCTTACGATAACCAAAAATATTTTTGATATCAAATCTGGTGATATTATAATAGTGTCTATATCAAATAAATAGAAATTTAGTGGAATGCTTGCATCTCACACTACATATATAATATAAAATCAAAAACCGCAGAGCGCTTATTGGAGAATGGATTTCCAACTATGACAAGGTATGGGACCACCTCCCGATAGTGTATCTCTAGAGAGGAATACATTGGATTCAACAAGAACATCTTGCAACCCGACCACACATGGCTGGCCACTCATTTAACTTGAGTGTACCGAGCATATTATCACCAACGGTTGTGATCAGCAGCCGTTACCGAAAGCATACAACAGCGAATAGAATAAGAAGCAAATGAAATCTCTCTAGATCTGATGATAATACCCCTAATGGGAATGACCCACTTGGTCATGCTGCCTTCCTAATTTCTACCATTTCTCGGTTGATGAGGCTTGAGGTCATGGTCATCTTGCCACCATTTACTTTGAATGCCACATCGTTAGATCCGTCAAATCACTAATTGACGTCCACAAATACACTCTGGGTGTTAAACAAGAGAAGCTTCTTTCTCCGCCACCAAACTTGGTATATTTGAAGGAATCAATGTACGTGACCATCTAAAAATACTCTGTCAGACATTCGTCCATATACGTTGTCCTGAGACTGGACAAACAGAAGGCACCATTCTGTTAATCCATCTTGGGCAATTTCTACCTAAGAGAAAAATAGCAGCCCTTGCACTTTACTCTATCTTCAATCATCTTCAGCATAAGTTGACTCGTAATGCTTATGCCTATATGGAGTGGTTTTCAGATAATAAACCTGATCCCAGTCTCTTCGTGTTGACAACGGAGGTATAAAATAAACTAAAACTTTGATAGCCGGTGATTTAACTATCAGAGGAACATCCATTCAATCAACAATCCTATTTTCAAATGGAAATTCTATCGATCAACCATCAAACAACATTGGCCCCTTTTAAATTAATTTCTTATTAAATTACCTTTTCCCAATTGCCCATATCATCCCAGATATTTCCCAAAACTCATTTATTTCCACAACCCTTTGAAAACATTTTCATAAATCACAAATTATCCATTTTCCATTTTCTAGAAAATATCTTTGATTTTATTTGGATAACGTTTCCAAAATCTTTTTTATCGGATTAAACTGATGTTATATAAAACATCGTTATTATAACTCCAACCATTAATCATTCGTTAACTAACTGTATCACTCATCAACCCTTACTACTGAACCTTAACCATTCCTCAGTCAATCACGAAGTCAATCAAGTTGGGGTATAATTACCTCTCAGACCTTAACTGAACAATCATTCTTAACTTTAAAATAGTCAATCCTCACAATTTCAAATAAACCATCTCTTGCGCGGCTCTCGAATTTCAGTTTAACAATCCACTACTTTTACGGAAAACATTGATTATAATAATAGCGTTACAATAATAATAGCGTTACAATCCCTGCTTCCGAAATATTTTAAATAAAAATATAACTTTAACTCATTATTTTAAATAAATAAATAATAATAATTTTCATTAAATAATTAAATATTGATTAAAACGGAAAGTAAGAATTACTTTCCTTAATTCGATATATTAGAATTTCAATAAAAAGCTCTCTTTCGAACAATCTATATTCGATTAATATTCCGAATTCCGGGATAAATCTACCATTTCAGGTTAACTCAAATTTGCCCTACAACTATACCCATTTGCAAAACGTTTGCTTTCAAACCGTTATTCATTTTTAAAAAATGAATATTATTCCTTAATTGGGAATCTAAATTCGTTTTATCAATCAACTTGATTTTAGTTGCAAATATCATTACAGATTCAAATCGAGCCACTTTATAGCCCACATTATAGTTATAAATTCTGTTAATAAAACTGCTACTAACACTTTTCTGTTTATATTCAAATTTTCCTTTTTAAATGCTTTTATAAGCTATACATTTCATAACTTCTAAAATCAACTTTTTTTTTATTTTTACAATTCCCTTCTTGTTTAATGATTTTAAAATAATATTAAATTATTTCAAAACTTATAATTTAATTTAAATAGCCATTAACATTGAAATATTAGTTTCTCAACTTGTTTTACATAAATTATAGATTCACTCTAAATAAATTTTAAATATCCTTTCTAGACTAAATCATTTTAATAAAATTCAACATATAATCGAATTCTAAATATAAACCCTTTTGGATTTATCTAAATTTATTCTATATTCCAAGCTTTGGAATAAAACCCGTCGTTTCTTTCGAAAACAATTTTCTTGTTCAAATTTCAATTAGAATTTATATTTCCTTTATAATCGTTAAGTTCTAAACCAAATTATAAATATTGGTTTCAAAACCCATTTCCACTCTTCTATATAAATTCAGACTTGAATTTATATCTTAATTTACCGAATAATACATATTTTACTTAATTTATAAATGTTGTTAAAATCAACTTCTTGTTTTATTTATTAAACAAGCTTATATTTCCAAGTCCATTGGAAATTTACTTTCTATTTTGGAAATAAATAAATTTCCTATTTAAAATTCCAAATTTCCATTTTTTTTACCTTGGAAAATATTTTACAGTATTTAATTACTGAAATTCTAAGGCCAGGGATAATTCAACCCAACAAAATCAAACACCGATTATATATCACATTATATAACACAACAAACAAAAACAGTAATATAATTATTGAGGAATCCAGTTGGATCCCTCCAACTTGTTTCCCTGAATCCACAGATGTTAGTCAAACATCAATAATATTATTTTCACACCAATATGGTAAATAGAACTAATAATCGATCAAAGATTTATATATGATTATATCAATCATTTCGACCAACCTTATCAACCATTCATCCAAACAACCATCACACAGTATAAAATTACTATAAATAAATTAAAAATCTCGTTTATATAAAAATATAAATGAGTCACAATTAGTGAGTTTACTCACATTATTTCGCAGTTGAGGATTCTGCTTTTATTTCGTTTAAAAATCAAACGAGCATTTGATTTCATCATGAAATTCCAGTAGCTTTGTTTTTAACCACCTCAGCTCCATAACATAGATCTCTTCGTTACGGTTCCAACGGATCCGGTCGTGTTCAATTCTGTTCACCTATGTTAGAGTTATACAATTATAATCATTCATGAATTTAATTAAATTAACTAACTCTAAATAATTCTTTATTTTAACTAATTACTTTGTTTTATATGGCCGACCAGTATTCTTCTTCCTCAATCTTTATTCTGAATCATGTTGCTCCCTTATTTCTCCATCCCTTATATTAATTTATGAAACTTAGGCTCGAAGTAACATGTTAAAAGACTCATACGACTTCGGGTCACAATGAAAATTGAAATCCTAGCATATATGAGTATTCCGGACACGATGGAACTGGTTTCGTCGAATTCCGAGATCATTTGTAAAACTTCCTTTATAATTTCAAATGGTTAAATAATGCACGCTTAAATTGCATACAGTCACAAAATAAATCCAATTGACCCCAAACTGGAAATCATACAATAATTAGTCATTACAGAGTTTATAAAATTGGTTTCATTGAAATTGGAGATCATTTGAAAATTAGTTATTCTTAAAATTCCATATTAAATGGATAAAGTGGTTGAATAGAAATCTAGGTGTTTATGGTTACCACAATCACACACGATATTGAATTGCCACGAAACTTACTTTTGTACAATAATTTAACATTGCAGATCCAATGAAACTGATTTGAACGAAAACGGAGGTAGTTTGCAAAAAGCTATTTCTATGGCTTAAATAAATCAGTTAAAAATATAAATTAATTCCAAAATAATTTAATAATAATAAATTATTATTATCATATATATCCCAATAAAACATCATATAGCTCCAAAATAAGCATATCTGGATTTATACCCGATATTTCAAATTAAAACAACATTCAGATTATTTAAAATTGATTTATTTATATAATAAATCGTTATAATATATATAAACGATTCCATAGCGACTTTCTCAAATTTTGATTTGGACATAACTCACAATCTATAAGATGAAATCTCGATTTTTCACTTTTATTAGAAAAATATAATCAAATAGATCTAAATGTTTCTTGTTTCAAAGAAATCCGACTTATATTGGATCCCGTATATCCAATTGAAGTTCAAAACGTTAAATTACGAACTATCGCGATGTTACAAGCTCGTTTTAAATTTAATTATAAATTATACATTCAACCATCGTTTTAATTAATAGATTCAATATAAGTTTCCATTTATACTTCTAATACAATATTTAAAAAAAATGTTCATAACTAAACGGTTAAAAATCTGGGTCGTTACAGGCCTTTTCTCGGACAAGGCCAGATCACGACATGCATCAGCACCTGAGGCAACTGGGCTATCAGGGCTTAAAAAAAGGAAGCCTTCTTCGGAAGAGATTCAATGGACCTACCTAACTTAGAGCTACCAAATTGTCGAGCATTGGACATGATCCTACCAGGTGATCTCATACCATAATATACAACTTAGTACCGTTTCATTTTAATAAAAAGTGCACACAAGCCACGTATAGATGGGTAGATAACATAGGAATTAGCTAAAAAGTACGTATAAGAGGTAATATTAGTTGGGCTTATGCGTGAACAATTTATGATTGAAGGATAACTAGGCCTTTGGAACGAAACAGTTAGTTGAATTGTTGCCAAAACTCTAGCTCGTCCCGAATCCCGATACAAGTGAACCCCTAAGTAAACATTCTATTAACGATATTTTTCGCCAACACCGGAGATAGGTCTATGGAAGTAGACCTAAGGGGAATGTAATAACCCCGAAATCTGGGCCAATTTAAAATTTTTATTTTGGCAATTTTAGCGAATTTTGATTATTTAAAATGAGTTATTTTAAATAATAACGACGAGAAATTTATTTTGAATAGAATTAGAACGTATATATTTATATACGTCGTCGTTAGAATATAAATATTTATTTATATATATAAAAGGAATTGAAAATGGCGCGGTAGTTCGATAATTCGATTTCAAAATTCAAATGAATGTACCGGGTGCAAAATAAACAGGATTTTAGTGAAACCAAAAATATTAGAATCTATTTGTGAATATCTTTCCAACGAATCCGAGAAATCAAAATTTCATAACGGGAATCAAAAGATATGTCCAGTTGAAAATTCTGAATATTCGTTATGGAATTCAGGTCCTTAAAAATGGAAATTTTGCAAACGACCTCGGATTTCGACGAAACCACTTTTGTTAGATCCGCGATGTCAAGTTTTTGCTAGATTCCAATTTTCATAATTTTTCGATTCAATATGTGAGTGTGGCAAAGGAAAACGTGTTTGACCAGTTTCAGTTGATTTTAATCGACTGGAAAAATGGCCATTTTTCAAACGGTCTCAGAATTTGACGAAACTAGTTTTGTTAGGACCGCATCGTCAATACGAAGCTAGAAAATATTTTTCGGGAATTTTTAGAGTTCGAATGTGGCCCCGGTAATTTGAAATGTACGTTTAAAATTGAATATATAGATTTATAATTTAAATTTAATGGAAACTATTCGAAACCGTCGAATTGGCTTATGAAACATATCACATTGTGTTCAGAATGGGGGTAATTAGCTAGGGGCGACAGGCGTTGGGTTTGATTTGGTATCCGAATGCAAAAACCGCAATTTTCAATTCAAATAATATAAAAATAATATATATAAATTTTCCTAAGTAAAACCCCTACCCCCCTTTCTTTCTCTGGTCAACGCAGATCGAAATTCAAATAAAAAAAGGAAAGAAAGAAAAGGAGGCGCGGCGGAACCCTCGAGCCACTACCGGAGGCGCGCGCCCCACCAGATCCAGCGCCATTCTCCTCAAGCCCCCCTCCTTCTCTCTCCACCTTCTGATCCTCCTTCTCCCCTTCCACTGTCTCTCCCCCCCCCCCCCTTCCTCAAAACGAACGCGCCCCTCCCTTTTTCTTCTTCCAACACGCCTCGCCGCTTTCCAAACCACCCCCGACCCCTCAGCCACTCGTCGTCCTCTCCTGAAGGTCGAACGAAGTCGCGCCGCCGTTTTTCGAGGATCCGACCACCGTACGCCCGTGTCCCATCAGCGAGTGCCGCACCCAAAAAACTACACCACTGGAAGCTGTGAAATCTTCACCGGGCCTTCCTCTGAGAAGTGAGTGAATTTACATTCAATGGATTTAATTCTCTTCAGTCTTAATGTAAATCACCTTAAATTTTATTTTCAGAATTTTTTTTTTATATAAATTATCATTTTATTTAAATCAGATTTTCATTGAGAAAGTATTGCTTTTCAATCTGATTTTTATATAGAAAACAAAGCAGTAAAAATGTTATTAGCTTTAAAAGAAAATTCCGATTTTTAGATAAGAAAAATATAATCTTGTTATGAAATGATTTAGAAGGAAAAATATTTTTTTTATATATGTATGAAGTTAAAAATATAATTTTTATAATATAGAAAGATTAAAAATATGATTTTTACATGATAGAAAGATTAAAAATATATTTTTTTATAACGAAGTGAAGATAAATATTCGATTTTTATATATTGAATAGCAAAGTAAAATTTCGATTTTTATATATTGAATAGCAAAGTAAAAATTCGATTTTTATATATTGAATAGCAAAGATAAAAATTTGATTTTTATACATTGAATAGCAAAGTAAAAATTCGATTTTTATATATTGAATAGCAAAGTAAAAATGTGATTTCTATATGTAGTGATTACGGATGATGAAAGTGAGGAAAGAAGGAACGGCGAAGACTTCTACATTTGAAGAGTCGTGGCGTTTGGATTAGCTAATCTGTGAGAACTTCTCACCTTTTAATTTTATTTTCTAGTTACATAAATATATACTAGGATGCAGACGGTGTTTAGTAGCACCTGACACCCGTCGTCCACAGACCATGGACGGCTTGTTTGTTTGATTGCATGTTGTTGTGAAAATTCATTGTGTGATGTGAAATAAAATATTTTATAGTGGAAAATATTATATAGTTAAAAATAGAATTTTTAATGTGTATATGAAATGAAATAAATTAATATAAGCAAATCGGAGATTTGTTTATATACACACATTTGACTGATATTGATTGGGACGATAAATTTTACACATCGCCCAACTGCACAAATAAAATCTGTGTTTGATTGTTTGAAACCCCACACGGGTATTGGGATGATATTTGACGTACACTAATCCCGATTGTTTAGTTGTATGTCGATCGATTGATTGACAGACTGTTATAAGCGTTAAATATTTATATTTGATGCGTATACAGTGTAGAACGCACTTTGGGTGATGGTTGATGATTTATCGTTGCTGTTATATACGTGTGGTAGAAAATCCATATAATTAACATTATATGGTAATTGATTGGGACTCATTCCAGTTTTGAAATAGAATATTTGAATAAGAAATATTTGAAAAATAAATATTTGCAATAGAAATATTTGAAATAGAAATATTTGAAATAGAATATTTGGAAATAGAAATATATGAAGCCGTGTTGATTAGATTGACGCCATTTTGACGTGAACGATATTTATATCGATTTTATTCATTTTATAATGAATATCGAAAGTGATTTCAAAATCTGATATTTTGAAAAGAATTGAAATTCGAATTGAACTGAATAGAAAATGAATTCGAATGGAATTGAATAGAAAATGAATTCGAATTGAAATGATTTGAATTTGAAATTTGAATTGAATTGAAATGAATTTAAAACGAATTTATAAGGAAAAATTTAATTTGGATTTGAATTTGAAATGGAAGTTGAAATTGTTTTGGAAACGAATTTAAAACGATTTATAAAACACGTTTTAAAAGAAAATCGACGAAATATATATTATATATATAATATAATGGCCTGAATAGAACGCGCCGCGCTGCAGCAGTTCGCGAATTTCGATCATTGACTTCAAATGGATATTGCGGGAGATCCGACGGTCGGATTCTCCTGAAACCGGAACCGTTGGGTTTGTATCGAAAAGAGCTTTCTAACGAATATTAGAAATTTGAAATCTAACGGTTGGATTTGGAATTATGTCCAAATCAAATTTGAAAAAGGTCGCTGTAAGTGCAGTTCGATGGCCATTGATGGAAATCGAATGTACGGGCCTTGATAAAATTATTAAAAATAGTAGTAATTTGTGTAAAATCATAAGAAATGATTTGGGAAGAATTGGGATGAAAAACTCCATATTTGAAAAGATAAAAATAGATTTATATCAGAATGAACTAGTTTTGAACTAGAATTATAATTCTATTTATTTTTAAATAAATGAATTGAATTTTAAAAGGGTTTTAAAGATAACCAGAATTTCCAATAATTATATTGGAATGGATTTGAATCGAAATTGTCTTCGGAATATTTCGATGTTGGATTTCGTGATGATACATATATTGTTATGGGAATTTGAAAGATATATTAATATCGTTATTTCCAATACGATATCTGTTGGTCGTAGAATTTGATATTGAATATAAGCCGATATATTTTCTATTCAGAGCCTTGTATTTAATATCAAATGGGATTTGGGTTTGTCGTGAATGGTGTCTTTATTAACACTGTTCTTGAACCCAGTTGAGAAAAGATTGAATCTTTTTATTTAGATTTAATGAAGTGTACCAATTAAATAATATTTAATTGGAACTAAATTCGAATTGATTCTTGGGTTTATCGTGAATGGTGTTTTAAATAACACTCGTTCTTTAACTCGATAATTAATGAAATGTGATTTTGGGTTGTCGTGAACGGTATCTTCAATAATACTGTTCTTAGACCTAAAGGAGTTAAGAAAATCAGAAACTAACTGGAGATTAGTTAAGTTGAATGGTTTCAGAGGTATTGATCTGATGTTGGTTTCGGCCTTCGGGATTAATACTTAGGGAATTGCTCACTTGCTAATTTACGGTTAGGGACTGATTTAAATGTGATGTGATTTTGGGTTTATCGTGAATCGTGTTTTAAACGACACTAATTCTTTAACCCAGTCAAAGATTAAAACTAAGTGGAGTTTTAATGAATCTTTAATTAGATTGAAATGATCGAGAATGGAGTATCACCAGTTTTGCTCCAGGCGATAGTTAAATCTTTAACTAGATTTAAACGTGAAATGGTAATTGAATTTACCGATAACACCGTGGTGTTAGATATGAAGTATAACCAGTTTTACTTCATGGGATGAATAGGTGGGGATTGGGAAATTAAAACCAATGATTACTTCGGTAAGGTTCGCTAATCCCGACTAGTTTGAATTGATATTAAAAAGTAGATTAAAGAATAAATTTAAAGGATTTGTCTTTGATAAAATTAATGGGAACTTTTCCCTAAGAATGTGAAATTTAGAAACTAGCTGTAGGTTGGCTAAGCAGAGTGATTTCCTGGGTATTGATCTGATGTTGGTTTCGGCCTTCGGGGTTAATATTTGGGGGATTATTCTCTTAATTAATTTACGGTTAGTGACTGATGAGTTGAAATGAGGCGTATGTTTTGTTTGTGTAACACTTGTTTATAATATACGCGAGTTATTCGGAAAGACCGGGTTTATCCCATTCTGAATAACTGATACGACGATAAGTCGAAGATGAAGACGGTGGTCGAAGACCGGAGGTCTTCACGTCGTTTGGGTGATTACTGATGATCTTGATTGGGATGTACACCCAAGAAGATGGAAACAGTTGGTGATCGTCCAGATGTACTTGGAGATCGATGGATATGTGGGGTACTAGGTGCCTCCGGTTTCGTTCAGACCCAGAACGAACTTGTAAATGAACTGTAGGTCTGACATTGGATTTCAGTCTGTGTGATTGATTTCTATTAAATATATATCTGTTTGGCGGCGGAGAATTTATTCTCTTGCTTAACGCCCTTCTCTGAGATGTACGAGCTCAGGGGTTATATATTGATGGATATCCATCGCATGGAATGAATTGCCTGTGTGGCATGCCTAAGTGGCAAATGGATCAAGGCTTCTGCTGAAAAGCAAAGTCTTGTGGTTGATGATCAAAGCACGGCCAGTGTGGCGTAGCTTTGTGTAACGTTGATTCGCGAGCCTCACACCCCGGTGTGAACCAAAACGGGAGAGGACGTCAGGGAGGGCATGCGTTTCTTTCTAGCTAGAAGTGGCATCAGTGGTTTTACACACCCTGACGAGTTTGACTTATGTGGTTGTTGTTGTTGCGAGGCGCCTCGGTTTGATCGGACGATTCGGGTCCGATGGAGTCATTCGTTGGCTCATTTACGCCCCATAGGGCGGGGGAACGCATGTTCAGGGTTTAAGTTTAATCCACATCGGTGGACTGGCCCTGAGGATCCAAGGCTTGACTGAGTACTTACCTGAGGGGCGGGCTAGAGCATCTCGAATCGGTAGAGGACTATCTTTTGCCTCGGTTCACAGACGGAAATCCAATTTCCAAATACGTGACATTTGCGGTTTTAATTGTAGAACTAGTATGGCGACATGATATATGGTACCCATGCCGTCTATGATTGATACTTATGATTTGAAGTTGTTTTATACATTATGCACTTATTATAGCATCAAATGATTTGTTTTAAACGTACTAAGCATGTTTGGCTATTATAAGGGAAAACCCTATCCCCCGGCTTGCGTTGCATTGTGTGATAGGACCTGGGTCTTATAATAGCTTCATTGTTCTTTATTTAGCATTGCGCTATTTGTTTTATGCACTGGTATTCTTGGGAGGAAACCCGTTCCGTGTTATACGGCGTGGTCCCTTAATTTACCTAACTTTAAAATAAAGATTAATAACTGTTTTAGTTCTCACACCAGTCCCATGACTGACCTGGAGTTTATTGTTTTGACCTAAACTCTGGGTGCCCTTATTTCGACACGGGCAGCTAGTAGTTTTGGTTTTGCATATTTATATTCACAGGATCCTGGTTTACAGCTGGAACGATACTCGGAAAGCTTTGTATCCGCGTATTACTTCTAGTTGTGTATTGTATTAATTTTCCGCTGCTATGTAATGTATTTAAATCTCTGATATTTCTGTGTAATATTTATTCATTTGTACTCTGTATATTCTTGTATCTGATGGAATTGTTGTAATATACAATGAAATGTTCTTCCGTCTGCGTTTTTCTGTGGCTTGTTCTCGAACTATCCCCGCTTTCCTCACCGGGGAAGTTATGGGTCTTTACAGTTGGTATCAGAGCTTTGGTTTACAAAGCTCAGAGAACAAGACACATTAGAACCAAACGAAAGAATTCATCAGAAATTGGATTAGTAATATCCAATAAGAACAACTCGTTAGAGATGGGATCAGCAGTATCCTAGAACGAGTGTGAAGAGTATGTTTTTAAATTGAAAACGATTTTTGTTTTGAAAATTTAAACTTTATTCAACGTATTTGAATATTTATTTTAAATGAATTTGGACAATCCAATATATAAAGATTTTGTATATGTGTCTTGCAAACGTGTGTTCGAAGCTTTAATATACTGGATAGATATAGAATCCCTCTAGTGCCCGGGGATAGTTCTGGTGACGGGGCACCATCGCCAGTATTTATTTTCGAGTTTCGAAAGTGATATTTCTATATATTTCCAATTGACTGGTGTGAGAACCGAAACTAAATAGGGCCTATTATTGTGATTTGGCATCAAAAATCTTATTTTTTGACCATATATCAAAGTTATGAATTTCAAAAGCTAATCAACTAATTGATTGATGGTTGTGTTGTTGATTATTGGTTGATTAATTAAAATTTGTACCATATAGCCAAATTGAATCAAACAGTGAATTGTATTGGAAATTTATCGCATTGGCTTGCATATACATGTACTTACATTGAACAGGTCATAGCAAAGAGGCTAGAGCAGAAGAATAAAATTGTTTGCCCGACAAATAGGTACATGTTTACCATAATTTACTGTTTTGTTTGGGTGATGATGATTTTATGAGCCGATTGGCTTTTTCTTTTTCTTTTTGAGATCAAAGGGCCTGTATGGCAATTTCGGGATTTTCCCGGTGCTCCCGGTGCACGGGAGGTTATGGCGAAATTTTTCGGAAATTTAGGGTGTTAGCCAAATTTTAGAAAAGTTCTTAGAAACTGAAAAGTTGAAGAACTTAAGCCATAGTCAAAATAATGAAAGTTGAGTTGGTATTTAAAACAACTTTCGGCTTTGTTCCTTTTTGGGGACGAAAAGTTTTAAGTGGGGGAGATTGTAATAACCCGGAAATCTGGGCCAATTTAAAATTTTTATTTTGGCAATTTTAGCGAATTTTGATTATTTAAAATGAATTATTTTAAATAATAACGACGAGAAATTTATTTTGAATAGAATTAGAATGTATATATTTATATACGTCGTCGTTAGAAAATAAATATTTATTTATATATATAAAAGGAATTGAAAATGGCGCGGTAGTTCGATAATTCGATTTCAAAATTCAAATGAATGTACCGGGTGCAAAATAAACCGGATTTTAGTGAAACCAAAAATATTAGAATCTATTTGTGAATATCTTTCCAACGAATCCGAGAAATCAAAATTTCATAGCGGGAATCAAAAGATATGTCCAGTTGAAAATTCTGAATAGTCGCTATGGAATTCAGGCCCTTAAAAATGGAAATTTTGCAAACGACCTCGGATTTCGACGAAACCACTTTTGTTAGATTCATGATGTCAAGTTATTGCTAGATTCCAATTTTCATAATTTTTCTATTCAATATGTGAGCGTGGCAAAGGAAAACGTGTTTGACCAGTTTCAGTTGATTTTAATCGACTGGAAAAATGGTCATTTTTCAAACGGTCTCAGAATTTGACGAAACTAGTTTTGTTAGGACCGCATCGTCAATACGAAGCTATAAAATATTTTTCGGGAATTTTTAGAGTTCAAATGTGGCCCCGGTAATTTGAAATGTACGTTTAAAATTGAATATATAGATTTATAATTTAAATTTAATGGAAACTATTCGAAATCGTCGAATTGGCTTACGAAACATATCACATTGTGTTCAGAATGGGGGTAATTAGCTAGGGGCGACAGTCGTTGGGTTTGATTTGGTATCCGAATGCAAAAACCGCAATTTTCAATTCAAATAATATAAAAATAATATAATATATATAAATTTTCCTAAGTAAAACCCCTACCCCCCTTTCTTTCTCTGGTCAACGCAGATCGAAATTTAAATAAAAAAAGGAAAGAAAGAAAAGGAGGCACGGTGGAACCCTCCAGCCACCACCGGAGGCGCGCGCCCCACCAGATCCAGTGCCATCCTCCCCCAAGCCCCCCTTCTCTCTCCACCTTCTGATCCTCCTTCTCCCCTTCCGCCGTCTCTCTTCCCACCCCCCCCCCCCCCCTTTCCTCAAAACGAACGTGCCCCTCCCCCTCCCCCTTTTCTTCTTCCAGCATGCCTCGCCGCTTTCCAAACCACCCCGACCCCTCAGCCACTCGTCGTCCTCTCCTGAAGGTCGAACGAAGTCGCGCCGCCGTTTGTCGAGGATCCGACCACTGTACGCCCGTGTCCCATCAGCGAGCGCCGCACCCAAAAAACTGCACCACTGAAAGCTGTGAAATCTTCACCGGGCCTTCCTCTGAGAAGTGAGTGAATTTACATTCAATGGGTTTAATTCTCTTCAGTCTTAATGTAAATCACCTTGAATTTTATTTTCAGAATTTTTTTTTTTATAAATTATCATTTTATTTAAATCAGATTTTCATTGAGAAAGCATTGCTTTTCAATCCGATTTTTATATAGAAAACAAAGCAGTAAAAATGTGATTAGCTTTAAAAGAAAAATCCGATTTTTAGATAAGAAAAATATAATCTTGTTATGAAATGATTTAGAAGGAAAAATATTTTTTTTATATATGTATGAAGTTAAAAATATAATTTTTATAATATAGAAAGATTAAAAATATGATTTTTACATGATAGAAAGATTAAAAATATATTTTTTATAACGAAGTGAAGATAAAAATTCGATTTTTATATATTGAATAGCAAAGTAAAATTTCGATTTTTATATATTGAATAGCAAAGTAAAAATTCGATTTTTATATATTAAATAGCAAACATAAAAATTCGATTTTTATACATTGAATAGCGAAGTAAAAATTCGATTTTTATATATTGAATAGCAAAGTAAAAATGTGATTTTTATATGGAGTGATTACGGATGATGAAAGTGAGGAAAGAAGGAACGGCGAAGACTTCTACATTTGAAGAGTCGTGGCGTTTGGATTAGCTAATCTGTGAGAACTTCTCACCTTTTAATTTTATTTTCTAGTTACATAAATATATACTAGGATGCAGACGGTGTTTAGTAGCACCCGACACCCGTCGTCAACAGACCATGGACGGCTTGTTTGTTTGATTGCATGTTGTTGTGAAAATTCATTGTGTGATGTGAAATAAAATATTTTATAGTGGAAAATATTATATAGTTAAAAATAGAATTTTTAACGTGTATATGAAATGAAATAAATTAATATAAGCAAATCGGAGATTTGTTTATATACACACATTTGACTGATATTGATTGGGACGATAAATTTTACACATCGCCCAACTGCACAGATAAAATCTGTGTTTGATTGTTTGAAACCCCACACGGGTATTGGGATGATATTTGACGTACACTAATCCCGATTGTTTAGTTGTATGTCGATCGATTGATTGACAGACTGTTATAAGCGTTAAATATTTATATTTGATGCTTATACAGTGTAGAACGCACTTTGGATGATGGTTGATGATTTATCGTTGTTGTTATATACGTGTGGTAGAAAATCCATAAAATTAACATTATATGGTAATTGATTTGGGCTCATTCATGTTTTGAAATAGAATATTTGAATAAGAAATATTTGAAAAATAAATATTTGAAATAGAAATATTTGAAATAGAATATTTGGAAATAGAAATATATGAAGCCGTGTTGATTAGATTGACGCCATTTTGACGTGAACGATATTTATATCGATTTTATTCATTTTATAATGAATATCGAAAGTGATTTCAAAATCTGATATTTTGAAAAGAATTAAAATTCGAATTGAACTGAATAGAAAATGAATTCGAATCGAATTGAATAGAAAATGAATTCGAATTGAATTGAATTGAATTTGAATTTGAAATTTGAATTGAATTGAAATGAATTTAAAACGAATTTATAAGGAAAATTTTAATTTGAATTTGAATTTGAAATGGAAGTTGAAATTATTTTGGAAAAGAATTTAAAACGATTTATAAAACACGTTTTAAAAGGAAATCGACGAAATATATATTATATATATAATATAATGGCCTGAATAGAACGTGCCGCGCTGCGGCAGTTCACGAATTTCGATCATTGACTTCGAATGGATATTGCGGGAGATCCGGCCGTCGGATTCTCCTGAAACCGGAACCGTTGGGTTCGTATCGAAAAGAGCTTTCTAACGAATATTAGATATTTGAAATCTAACGGTTGGATTTGGAATTATGTCCAAATCAAATTTGAAAAAGGTCGCTGTAAGTGCAGTTCGATGGCCATTGATGGAAATCGACTGTAAGGGCCTTGATAAAATTATTAAAAATAGTAATAATTTGTGTAAAATCATAAGAAATGATTTGGGAAGAATTGGGATGAAAAATTCCATATTTGAAAAGATAAAAATAGATTTTTATCAAAATGAACTAGTTTTGAACTAGAATTATAATTCTATTTATGTTTAAATAAATGAATTGAATTTGAAAAGGGTTTTAAAGATAACCAGAATTTCCAATAATTATATTGGAATGTATTTGAATCGAAATTGTCTTCGGAATATTTCGATGTTGGATTTCGTGATGATACAGATATTGTTATGGGAATTTGAAAGATATATTAATATCGTTATTTCCAATACGATATCTCTTGGTCGTAGAATTTGATATTGAATATAAGCCGATATATTTTCTATTCAGAGCCTTGTATTTAATATCAAATGGGATTTGGATTTTTCGTGAATGGTATCTTTATTAACACTGTTCTTGAACCCAGTTGAGAAAAGATTGAATCTTTTTATTTAGATTTAATGAAGTGTACCAATTAAATTATATTTAATTGGAATTAAATTCAAATTGATTCTTGGGTTTATCGTGAATGGTGTTTTAAATAACACTCGTTCTTTAACTCGATAATTAATGAAATGTGATTTTGGGTTGTCGTGAACGGTATCTTCAATAATACTGTTCTTAGACCTAAAGGAGTTAAGAAAATCAGAAACTAACTGGAGATTAGTTAAGTTGAATGGTTTCAGAGGTATTAATCTGATATTGGTTTCGGCCTTCGGGATTAATACTTAGGGAATTGCTCACTTGCTAATTTACGGTTAGGGACTGATTTAAATGTGATGTGATTTTGGGTTTATCGTGAACCGTGTTTTAAACGACACTGATTCTTTAACCCAGTCAAAGATTAAAACTAAGTGGAGTTTTAATGAATCTTTAATTAGATTGAAATGATCGAAAATGGAGTATCACCAGTTTTGCTCCAGGCGATAGTTAAATCTTTAACTAGATTTAAACGTGAAATGGTAATTGAATTTACCGATAACACCGTGGTGTTAGATATGAAGTATAACCAGTTTTACTTCATGGGATGAATAGGTGGGGATTGGGAAATTAAAACCAATGATTACTTCGGTAAGGTTCGCTAATCCCGACTAGTTTGAATTGATATTCAAAAGCAGATTAAAGAATAAATTTAAAGGATTTATCTTTGATAAAATTAATGGGAAATTTTCCTTAAGAATGTGAAATTTAGAAACTAGCTGTAGGTTGGCTAAGCAGAGTGATTTCCTGGGTATTGATCTAATGTTGGTTTCGGCCTTCGGGGTTAATATTTAGGGGATTATTCTCTTGATTAATTTACGGTTAGTGACTGCTGAATTGAAATGAGGCGTATGTTTTGTTTGTGTAACACTTGTTTATAATATACGCGAGTTATTCGGAAAGACAGGGTTTATCCCATTCTGAATAACTGATACGACGATAAGTCGAAGATGAAGACGGTGGTCGAAGACCGGAGGTCTTCACGTCGTTTGGGTGATTACTGATGATCTTGATTGGGATGTACACCCAAGAAGATGGAAACAGTTGGTGATCGTCCAGATGTACTTAGAGATCGATGGATATGCGGGGTACTAGGTGCCTCTGGTTTCGTTCAGACCCGGAATGAACTTGTAAATGGACTGTATATCTGACATTGGATTTCAGTCTGTGTGATTGATTTCTATTAAATATATATCTGTTTGGCAGCGGAGAATTTATTTTCTTGCTTAACGCCCTTCTCTAAGACGTACGAGCTCAGGGGTTATATATTGATGGATATCCATCGCATGGAATGAATTGCCTGTGTGGCATGCCTAAGTGGCAAATGGATCAAGGCTTCTATTGAAAAGCAAAGTCTTGTGGTTGATGATCAAAGCACGGCCAGTGTGGCGTAGCTTTGTGTAACATTGATTCGCGAGCCTCACACCCCGGTGTGAACCAAAACGGGAGAGGACGTCAGGGAGGGCATGCGTTTCTTTCTAGCTAGAAGTGGCGTCAGTGGTTTTACACGCCCTGATGAGTTTGACTTATGTGGTTGTTGCTGTTGCGAGGCGCCTCGGTTTGATCGGACGATCCGGGTCCGATGGAGTCATTCGTTGGCTCATTTACGCCCCATAGGGCGAGGGAACGCATGTTCAGGGTTTAAGTTTAATCTACATCGGTGGACTGGCCCTGAGGATCCAAGGCTTGACTGAGTACTTGCCTGAGGGGCGGGCTAGAGCGTCTCGAATCGGTAGAGGACTATCTTTTTCCTCGGTTCATAGACGAAAATCCAGTTTCCAAATACGTGACATTTGCAGTTTTAATTGTAGAACTAATATGGCGACATGATATATGGTACCCATGCCGTCTATGATTGATACTTATGATTTGAAGTTTATTTATACACTATGCACTTATTATAGTATCAAATGATTTGTTTTAAACGTACTAAGCATGTTTGGCTGTTATAAGGGAAAACCCTATCCCCCGGCTTGCGTTGCATTGTGTGATAGGACCTGGGTCTTATAATAGCTTCATTGTTCTTTATTTAGCATTGCGCTGTTTGTTTTATGCACTGGTATTCTTGGGAGGAAACCCGTTCCGTGTTATACGGCGTGGTCCCTTGATTTACCTAACTTTAAAATAAAGATTAATAACTGTTTTAGTTCTCACACCAGTCCCATGACTGACCTGGAGTTTATTGTTTTGACCTAAACTCTGGGTGCCCTTATTTCGACACAGGCAGCTAGTAGTTTTGGTTTTGCAGATTTATATTCACAGGATCCTGGTTTACAGCTGGAACGATACTCGGAAGGCTTTGTATCCGCGTATTACTTCTAGTTGTTTATTGTATTAATTTTCCGCTGCTATGTAATGTATTTAAATCTATGATATTTCTGTGTAATATTTATTCATTTATACTCTGTATATTCTTGTATCTGATGGAATTGTTGTAATATACAATGAAATGTTCTTCCGTCTGCGTTCTATTTTGTCGTGTTCTCAAAACAATCAGGCGTTTCGAACGATCTGGGTCGGTTTAGCGACTGATTCGGATCGAGCGAAATTCCTTGTTGTCACAGGGAAAAGGAGTTGTTAGCCTTCACAAGTTTGAGTTAGTTCGCCTTTTCCTAGGTATCAAGGTATAGAATCCGAAAGAATAGCTACTCTTCCCTCGATTGGGTGAGTATCACGCTTAAGCGATTCAAGAACCAACGGTTACCTTGGGTGATGGATTCCTAAACACAACCCTCGGTAAGAAACTTAACAGTTTGCAGAAAGGGGTTTTGCACTAAGATTGCAGAAAGGTCTAAGCTTGTAGGAAGGGGTGTTTCACCAAGTTTGCGGAAAGGCTTGGGTAAGGGCTCATGTATGGTAGGAAACAAACAGTACGTTGCGACAACAGTAACTAGGAAATAGCATGGAAAATTCATAAAAAAATATCGTAAGTATTGATTCACTCTTTATTGATCTTTGATTTAGAATACATGAATTGAATAGGGGAATCCCCAAATTGATTTAAGAATTAGGGTTTACTCTTGAGAAAAAGAATACAAGGATAAGGATGAGAAAATCATCCTCAAAATGTGACCCCTGGGGTCTTATTTATAGAGAATTCGGGGCCCCTTCTGTCGTTGGGTCTATAGGAGCCTTTTTCGATCGCTTTTCTTCTTGGTCTCAGATGTTTTAGCACCCGACCGCTTTATGGTGCTGACTGTAGCTTCCGGAGTGAGGGCCCCGGTCAGTCGAGGCTTCTTCGAGATTGACGTGAGCTTGCCAATGTAAATGGCTTTCGGAAGGTATTTATGCTCCCGGTTGTGGCTTCCTAGTGTAGGCTTTCGATTTTCTTATGAATACATAGAGGAGCTTGCCCTCATGATGTATGTAGATAGCTGTCGGTTCAGAACCAGTGTCGATGTCTATACTAAGTAGATTAGTATGGATAGCCCGTATTCCTTCTAGGGTTCCAGTTTGCCTTCCGGTGGAGTCTCTGGGTATAGCCTGGTTTTCCAGAAGATGACTCCAGGTGATTTGTTTGTTGTCTATCAATATGACCTTTCTGTGTTTATGCAATAGATGTTTCGGAAACTGGTTCCAAATAATTTCTATGTACTTCTGGCTTGATACTCTTGATGCCTTCACCTCCTGATGAATCGGTATTAAGTGGGTTAACACTGACAGCCCTTCTGTCCTTCCGGGTTTCAGTTAGCGGAGCTCTTGCCTCTCTCTTTCTTAATTTCTGACTTAGATGACTTTTTGCAATAGGAGCCTCCTGCCGGATGGACCCTACCAGATGGATCTTGTTGGTATTTTGTAGGTTTCGAGCCCTTTTTCCTGAGAAGGTTCTGGTTTATGCAGCTCTCGGACCATTCCTTTCTGCTCTCGGTACTTCTTAGTGTTTGGTTCTTGCTTTTAGAGAATTCCTATGTGCTCGTGTTCATCCAATTACCTCTTCACCGTCAGCTTCTTTCGGAGTTAATTTTGGTGGTAACATTTGCCCCCCACCCCCTAGTGAAGGGGTATTTTCGGCTTTTCAAGCTAAACTTTTTGTCTTTTTCTGAGATGTCATTTGTGATCTTTTGATCTCCTTTTATCGGAAGTGTTGATTGGTCTTTGCCTGTACGGTCCAGATTGGCCTTGAAATTTGAAAATAAATTCTTCTTCTCCCTTGTTTTCGCCTTTCACCTGCAAATTAAATTCTCAAGCAAGATTACCATTTCTATTAAAAGCTACTCAAATTTTCTCTTCGAAAATCAAAGCTCGATTCTTTGTGAGTATTTTTATTCTTACTATAAGTTGTAATCTTAATTATGTACTAAAATTTATGGAGGGGAATCAACTAAGATTATGTTAAACATGAAATGGGTTTAAATAACAATCCCCTTCACCATGATTAATGTACAACATGAAAGGCCACTTATTTCATAGATTATCCTTCTAGGAAATGTGGTTTGCAAAACGAGATACACAGGAAGAAAGCAATGTTCTCCTTAGCTAGGATTCTATGTCATTAAAATGAAATGAGTCCCGCATAATTAGGGCTAATCCATCTCAATCGTTTGTTTTGTTTTTGCGTTAAATCATATTGAGTTTTGGAGTCTAATTAAGTTTTGGGTGATAATGTTGAATTATCTGGTTTTGACGGAATTCCCATTAGAATATTAATGATGTTAGGATATGCATTTCCTGCTCTTGAAATTTCGATATTAGGACATCTTCTTTTCCCTATTACCAAAAGCTTAGTTGTCCACTAACGAAGGTACAACACGTGTAATCCCATTTATGCTCAACATCTGGGTTCAGTTTGTCTTTTGACAAATTGAATCTTTATGTTAACAAGATATAATGATACTCAATCTATTTATAAGCGTTATGCATGCATTCATGCAAGAAGAAGGTATGTTAATTGCATTGTTATGGAATGATGCCACCTGACAGAATCATGTCTAATAAAAGTCCTGCTAAAGCGAAGACTAAAAGTTCTAGCGTTCTACGACCTAAGAAAGAATCTACTTCGAGGGCGTCCTTAATCACTTCCCAAAATTATGTTGAGGCTATATTAGATAGTTTTGGTATATCAGGTATTGGTGCTATCGTAGCTTCTTCTCCAGATTTCCTCCAAAATCCTCCAGAAGGATATTTTGCGTATTCAGCGATTCATATCTGGCACGGAGTCTTTCTTCCTTTCCTACCTTTTTTACACAAGCTTCTGTGTGATCTGAGAGTTGCTCCTATTCAACTCTCGCCCAATACGTACACAAATCTTTTATGCTTGGAAGCTCTAGCGCTTGCATCAGGTCAAGATTCTTTAAGCCCCAAGCTAATTCATTATATGACCCGATTTTCTAAAAGTTCGGAGTTGCCAATATGGAGGGTTATCCCATAAGGAGGCTGGTCAGCGGTAGTATTAGCAAAACCAAGCCATGGGAAGATCAATTCTTTCTCGTCAAATGCCCTCCCGATATATCAGGAAAATTTGTTGATCATGGTAGGTTTATTATTTCGGAAAGTAGTTGTTTTACACTTGCAACTTTCATTTACCTGTATCCTCCTTTTATCACAGAACCCCCTTCTAAAGATATAACTTTATCGGCGGAGGAAGCTCAGGTTGTCGAGGCTATCTTTAAAGCGCCAGTAGAGCATACATGTCGGTCATTTCTTTTGACCGCTGACAGGCACTAGTACAAAATGTGCTTGTAGCTTCGCCTCATTTACTTCAGTTGTACTCACAACTGAAGAAAATAACATCATTTGCTTCATTTTTTAACCAACCGAAGCAAATGCAGCGAAGCAAATAGTGTTATTTGCTTCTGTTGTCCATACAACCGAAGCAAATAGTAAAATTGCTTCAGTTGTGCTAACAACCGAAGCAAATGCAGTGAAGCAAATAGTGTTATTTGCATCTGTTCCGTAGAAACCGAAGCAAAAGCACAAAAGTAAATGGTGTTATTTGCTTCTATTGTTCTTACAACCGAAGCAAAGTGTTATTTGCATCCGTTCCTTACAATCTGAAGCAACTGCCAATTATTTAATCGATCCTAATGCACATGTCAATAATCATAAATAACATCTTATATATGTCATTATTTATAATTTATCATAATGAAAAATTATCTATAAATACATTTAAAATAATAATGATTTTAAATGATTTATATTTTTCGTATTTAATAATTTACTATGGTTAATTATTTATTATTAACAAATTATGGCTAATACTCATAAATTACGTTTAATATAATTTGAAATAATAAATAATTAATGCTAAATAATTAGAAATTAGTAATTAATATTTGACAAATAAGAAGTAATATAATATTATGTGATTAATTTTTATTAATTATTAATTAACAACTAATATTAAATGATTAATAGTTAACGACTATATATTAGTTAAGACTAACATGTAATATAATTAAGAAGTAGTATAATATTATGTGATTAATTTTTATTAATTATTATACAACTTCTTAATCAATATTTGATAATTAAGAAGTAAGATGATATATGTGATAATTAATTTTCATTAATTATTAATTAATAACTATATTATTAAATAATTAATAATTGATGATTATATATTAGAAAAGACTAATATTTAATAATTGATAATAAATTTTAAACTTAAGAAGTTATCTTTCATATTAAATATTTAATTTTAAATAATCAATAATGACAATTAAATAGTTAATAATTAATCAATAACTAAGTAAAATCTTTAATAATTCCTAATTGATTAGCAAGTAACATTTCTCAATTAATATTTTATAATTATAATTAATAATAATATTTTATAATCAATAATAATAATTAATATAAATAATTATTGTTAAATGGTTATTGATTATATTTTACAGGTGCGATTAAATATTATATTTTATATAGATAATTAACAATTAATAAGTATTAATTATATTTTAGAAGTAATTAATAATAATTGAGAAGAAACATTTAATATCTAGTAATTGTATTTTATAATCATAATCAATATAAACAATTATAACTAATATCAATAGTCTTTTAATTATTAATTATATTTTCATACCTTATTTTGAATTGTTAATGTCTAACTTCTAATGTTTAATTAATTTTGCAATTTGATAATTAATATTTAATAAGTATCATAATTTAACATTAATGGTCAATAAGTACTAAATATTATTGATAACTAATAAATGAGAACAAGCATAAATTATTGTTGAGATTAATATTCAATTATAGTTAATGAGTAACAATTTTATTGATTATAAATAAGTAAAAAATAACAAGTATATGATTATAGGTTACTATAGACAACAAGGTTGAATGTTATATTTAAAATCCTATTCAAAAAGCCTCGTTAACACATCATAAACAAATGTGTCATAAATGCGGCCCAAGCCCAGCCCGATAGTACTTTAACCTCTACGTATAAAGTCCCATTTTGTCTATTTTCCTTTCACAGTTAGGGTTTCAACTTTCCGCCGCCTTCAGTAGTTCACACAGCAAATTCGGAAAAGCATTTCAACTCATCCCCATATTATAACCCTAATCTTATTTCTAATTTGTCATACCAAGCGGACAGTTCGCTAATCGACAAGAGGCGAAGCTCCCAGAAAGCAGCTCGCAACTAAAGCTTTGCGCAAGTCTGCTCCGCCTACCGGCGACGTGGACAAGCCTCATAGATTCAGGGCTGGAACCATTGCTCTTCGCGAGATCCACAAATATTAGTAAAGCGATGAACTTTCGATCTGAAAGCTTCCGTTTTAAAGATCGCTTCATGTAATTGTCCAAAATTTCAAAACAATCTGAGATTCCACAGTTTTTCCGAAGCCACTCTCTAGGATGTTGCCCGGGATCTGAGATTACATAAGATCTGAAGATACTAATTTGTCTGTGATTCATGCTAAGATACTAATTTGACTAGAAGCCTAATATGTGGTATAACCTTGTTAATGTAGGCGGAAGTAGGGACTGGCATGGCAGTAGAGCAGCCGAAGAGGAGAACATTCAGGAAGTTCGCTTTTAGAGGGGCAGATCTGGATCAGCTTCTGGATATGTCTACCGATGAATTTGTTAAGCTCTTCACTGCTCGTGCTAGAAGAAGGTGTGATTCTTAAGTTTTTATGTTGATTTCGATTTGATTGATTTAATTTTGTGATTGATGACGGAATGGAGATTTGGTTAACGGGTTTAAGAGGGGGATGAAAAGGCAACCTATGGAATTGATCAAGAAGCTTAGGAAGGCAGTATGATCCTTTTGAACTCCTATTGTCACGTTTATTTTATGTTGCATCGATAGATTTGAAGAATCTTAGAACTAATGTGGTAATTAAATTTGAAGAGATCATCTCATGGGTATGGTAATGGTTTCTGGGGTTGAGAATAGTTATAAAAATAATATTACATAAAAAATACTAACGAATGTGTAACAGATGGATATATTCATATCTATGCAGCATGTGCATTGTTCAATGAGTGTGAGAAATGTCTTCGTTTATTTCAACCATATGCATTGTTTATGATCTATTATTACGTACTGATAAGTAGTACAAATCACTGATTCATATGGTTTCAGTTCAGTGGTGATTTTGAAGTAGCCGGTATCCTTACTCCTTCATGATTGGATTTTATGCTTTTTTCGGTAGACTATTCTCATTTCAAATTCTTATGCATCATCCTTTTATTTTTCATATATGAGTAAACCCGTTGAATGTTATAACCACAAATTACTAACGAGGACTCAATAATAGTATAATACCTTTTATAAGATCATCTTATTATCTTGGTCCCTTGGAAGTTCTACGCTACAATTTAACAATATAGCAGATATATAGTTGTAGGCAAATTATTTCTATTATTTGTTTTTTTTTGAAAGTTTACCATTAGTGAGAGTTGCATTTTGTTTGTTTTTGAAATTTTGCAGGTAGATATGTGCTGCAGCAGATATTCAATGAGGCGGTTGGTTTGTTTTTGAAAGTTTGCCTTTAGCGAGAGTTGCATTTTGCATATATACTGCATTATCTCATCTTTTTGAAGCTGTGATTTAATTAGTAAGTTAGAATTCATAGTTCGTATTTTATTCTTTCTTGTAGTAAGACCGGATTATTGTATTTGGTTCTTTCTAGTAGTAAGACTGAATTACTTACAATCTATAAATTATATTGTTTTTAATTAATATGTTAATAAATGAATGGATTATTAACATTATCAATGAAATTATTGCACTTATTTCTGTATTGTCCAATTTGTATTGTTATGTAGTATGAATATCAATAATTATTTGTTTTGAAATATTAAGAAGAATGGTGATTTGTATGGAGGCAATATTTTTTGTCAAAGCAGAATTTTTGCTCCGATTGTAGCTACAACCGAAGCAACAAGCAGGGTCATTTTATGCCCAGCTACTCATTTTTTACATCGGTAGCCAGAGACCGAAGCAAGAAAGAATTTTTTGCTTCGGTTATTTATTCGAAGCTACAAATTTTGTTTTGTTGCTTCTTATGCATTTGCTTCAGTTGTTGAACCAAAGCAACATGGGGTAAACAAACGAAACAAATAGTACTATTTGCTTCGGCTGTTTGCCCGAAGCAACAAATTTTGGTCTGTTGCGGCTTCTGCAGTTGCTTCGGTTGCAGAACCGAAGCAACATGGGGTAAATAACCGAAGTAACTGACCTGTTTTGTAGTAGTGATGCTTCGTCAATATGGCTTGATTCCTCCGGGGCAGAAGATACTAGGACAACCTCCTATCCAATTTTCTGGCTCTAAAGGACTATCGATGAGTTCTAGTACGTTCAACGCAGGTTCTTTTATATTTCCAGGTGACTTAGATGAGACCATACCTTTGATTGGACAACATTTGTCATCCTTCCTCTTGTTTCCTTATTATTTTTTCTTTTACTCTTCTTTGTTTAGGATCTACAACTTCTCAAGATGCATCTGCTCTCCCAGCTTTTAACCAGTCTAGTGCCAGAGCTATAAAGAGGCTTTCTCATACCAACATTGAATCACCGTCAAAGAAGTTCAGGCATGATAAGCCAGTTATCTTTTCAGAAGACATTGTTGTTACCCCGAAAATAAGGTCGACTTTCGACCCTGCCACTATTGATGACGACCAGGCGGTTGATGTTGATGCCTCTCCTGATAGCTCTCCGAAAGGTAAGTCCGTAAGTAGCCTTATCTTTTCCGATACCTTTGGCGAACCAGGTGGGGAAATGCATGGCCACTCGATGCCTTCCTTATCTTAGCCTGCTATCTCTCTTGTGCCTTCTCCGCCAGTCTTATACTTCGATAGGCTTGTGAATCTTGCTCTTTCATCTCCTGAAGTCGCTAACATTACACCAACCTCTTCACCCTTGGACTCAGAATATTTCCGTCGGCAACAAATCAGAGACCAACTTTTGGTATTGATTTAAATTTTATAATGCCTTTGTATTTATGTTGTTTTGTGATAAGCTTAATCCATTTCTTTTCCTTAGGTGATGAAAACTTGGTATTCATCTAGAGGGATGGCTTCCTCTTCAGCGACAAAGGTTAATTCCCTTAAGGAGGAGAACAGGGCACTGACAGATAGGGTTAAAACTCTGTTGCAGGAGAAGGAGGAGGGTGACAACGAAGGTAGGGAGTTGACGACCCTACTGGAGGAGGTGAGAAAGGCCAAAGATGTGTTGGCGAAGCAAGTTGAAGACCTTAAGGAAGAAAAATCAGGGATGGAGATTGATTATGCCGCCGAGGTGGATAGGATGAATACTCAGCTCTCTACCGCAAAAAGAATAATTTATAAGGTTGGTGACATAATTTCCAATTTCTTGAAAGTCCATCTTAATGACATAGTTATGGAGTATTATGAGGATGCCCTCATCCTTGCTTTTTTATGACAATTATAAGAAGCTTTCGGAATTTGATTTCTCTTCAATTGAACCCTCTGTCGAGGTAGAGTTAACAGAGGTAGAGTTTTGGAGAAGACTGAACAGGTGAAGCGAGCAAATAAGGTTCCCTCAATGGACAAGATAGATCCTGCGTCCCTTTTATTCATCGAAGAGTTTTCTGAAGATTATGAGGAAGAGGAGGAGGAAGAAGCCACTGTTGAAGGGGAGAAAGGAGGAGACATAGACCGATTGGGTGGATTTGGAAAGGGTGACGGAACCTCCTCTTCCGCAGCATGGGAGCTACCTGGTGACGAAGGGAATGTTACTATTTCCATGAGCATTTCATTTACCCGGAGTCCGGTTGTACCACACTCTAAGGGATATGGTTCTTCGGATTCCAAGAATAAAGGGACTCTTGACCGGTCTGATGTCAATGTTACGCAGGTATGGCTTTCGTGCTCGAAATATTTTCCCTCTTCTTGAATTTTGTCAATAACTAGTCTTTTCATGTTGCGACAGTTCTCTTCTCCTCTAAAGATGTAAGCTACAGTAATGCTTCAGATTCTATGTTTGAAAACGTGGAGGATTTTCAAGGAATTTTCCCTACAAAATCAATCTAGTAGGGAGTTTCAAATTTTTTTGCATGATGTATTTTTAACTTATCTGTGAATGGTGTTGACTTCATGACATTTGGTGATTTATGATGTTGTATTAATATGTCAGTGTGGATGTTATGCGCATGTTTGTATGGATTGATAAAAGTCATGCGGTTATCTTTCCTTAGAATGCATGATGCTATTAGTGTACACCTGATGTTTATGTTTTATGTATTACGATATTTCATCTTATCCATGATTAGGAGGATCAATTCCAGACTCCTCCCTCTCAATTTAGAGAGGAAACTTTAAACATTGCTGGCTGCAAAGATATTTTCGAGAGTGCTCCCCTTTCGGGCTATAAAAAGTTGTACTATCTTCAAAAGATAGTTGTCACGAATCTCAAGGAACAGGTGTCCCATTTGGAAAAACAACTAAAGGAGAAAGATGAGATTATTTATGATTTGCAACATAGGCTAGCTGCAAAATCCTCTGATAGTTCTAACATGGAGGTAGGTAGGTTATACCAACAAATTGACAAGTTGGAAAATGAACTAAAGAAAGCTAAGGAAAACTACGCTTCCTTGGAATTCGCTTTACGAAACCCCAACTCAGAACGATAGACTTCTCTCATATGTTTGTAATCTAAATCCCTCTTAAAACAGCAATTGTGTTTGTATAACGGTTGATGTCGTGACTTCTAGTAGGCATGTCTGTGTATTGTGTGATTTATATGATGTATTGCTTTTGTTGGAAACAATGTCATCATAACATAGGATGTTGTAACGACAGAAGACTTATTCGTGCCAAGCGTCAGTAAAAACTTCCTTTTGTAACAAGTATTTTTGGGAAAACCCCCGCTATAAGATTTCCTAGAAAAGGTGTAGCCCTAGTTTTAGGACTCTGTTATGAATGTTTGGGATCTTTTTCCTAGTTCTTTTCCAAACTTATAATGTGATGCTATTGCCTGTACTGTGCAAGCAGCTAGTATATTGAATAATAAATTGATGAATGTATAGGTTAAAAACACTTTCCTATGCAAATGAGAAGGCCATGAGCTTATCCTTAGTAATAATGGAAGTGTAGTTCCGAGCCGTATTTGAGCTACCGAAAAGGTTGAACAACTCCTCCTTATTTAGATTTAAGATTCTAAATCGATCCAGATTTGGATATTTGTGTCGAGATGGGAACCCCATATCCGGTTGTGATTTACATTTGAATCAACCCAGATTTGGGCATTAAGATAGGAGACCGAGAGCCCGCTTCTGGCCTTTATGAGGAGTGGAATCAACCCGAATTCGGTATTGAGATAGGACCGGGATTCCCCTTCCGACACTTGTGAAGATCTGATCCAACCCAGATTCAGGTTATTAAAGTAGGAGACCAGAAATCCGCTTCCGGTATTTGTGTAGAACCGAACCAACCCAGATTCGAGTATTGAAATGGAAGACCTGAACCATCCCTTATTCAGGCAATTAGAGATTGAGTACTAGAAATCCACTTCTCGTATTAATGTTTTGGTATCCCCCCCCCCCTTGGATTTGATTTGTGAAGAAGAGGTTGTACGTGCTTCCTGAGCCACTCTGTAGGCTTTTGATGTCAAAGTAGAGGATGTATGTGCTTTGTTGGCCACTCTCTGTGCCTGTGTGTCTGGTGCGCTTGGCTAGCTTATCCACAAGCAGGGCCTAAGGACTTACCTGACCTCCCTCCAGGAGGCGCCTTATCCTGACCATCGTAGGCGATGATAAGGTCTTAGAAACTTAAACTGGGCCATTGTAGACACGGAATTAAGGTTTACTCTTTTGATACTCTACACTGACCATCATAGGTACTAACAGAGGCTTACACACCACCCCCCTCCGAGCGATGCCCTATCCTTACCATCGTAGGGGATGATACGTGTCGGCGTTCCCTTCTGCGTGTAACATGAAACATAAGCATAGGTAGAACATGTTGTTCTCCGAGCAGAGGTAGGACGTGCTTAGTTCATAGCAGAGGCAGGGCGTACTCTTCTGCGAGCAGAGGCAGGGCGTGCTAATTTTAGATGCACTATCACGACCATTTCTGGTGTGAAACGGAGGCTTACGCTTTTGATACTTTAACCTATCCCCCTCTAATTTGGGCAAGGAGAAAGACTAACACACCATCCCCCTTCGAGGGATGCCTTGTCCTGACCAATTTTGGTGATGACAAGGGATTTGATCCACTCACGGTTTGACCCATCTTAGGTTTCTTTAAGCTTTGAAAGGAGGGTTTTCCATACCCTTGGTTGTGTTTAATAATCCTTTCCCTAAGGAATTTTATTTAATCTGATCTGACCTTTTTATAAACTCTTGTAATTGGCTTTGGTTGATGAATTTGATGACCATTTCCTCAAGGATTCTACAGTGGTTGGTTTCATGTCCATTCAT
The DNA here is from genome assembly GCA_030737875.1 of Allium sativum. Lineage (NCBI taxonomy): Eukaryota > Viridiplantae > Streptophyta > Magnoliopsida > Asparagales > Amaryllidaceae > Allium > Allium sativum. The sequence goes on from CM060922.1 coordinate 709,363,333, forward strand.
CATGTGGTAGTGACAGTAGGGTCCTCCTGACTTCGTTTTGTATTTGGGTTTTCTTTGCGAACGAACAGTAGTTGAGTTCATGTTTAGTTAGGAAGCAGACATTCTCCATCGAAGTGGTATCCCTTGGATAATCCTGGCGTAAGCCTCTCTCCTTGCCGCTGGGACTTAACCCTTTTGCAACCCAGTTTTGCTGTTTTACCTATATTTTTGTTCCTACTTCCCAAAATATACTGAGGCTGAGGTGTTATCCCTTCAGACCATTTGTTGGTGAAGTGGTCAAAATCATTCATTATTTCTTGTTCAGACACCATTCCTCTAATTTGCTTGTGGAGAGTTTTCCTTACGTGAGAGAAAATGTTAACATCCTTTGATGTAGAGCCACTTGGAGAAGGTGTTTGTGGGAAAGGCTATTATTCCAAGCGTCGGAAGCATATTGTCTTATTTCCCTTTTCCACATTATTATCCGTAAGGCATCCACTCGCAACCTTTGTTCTTTTGTCACTCTTGGGTCAGTGATTTCTGACTTATCCATTCGAGATTCGGAAGATTCTTGTTGGGACCTCTTACCTTTACTTTGCTTCTTCAAAGCCTTAGTCCAATCCTGGACGGAACAGTACAGGTAGATATGTGGTAAGGTTAACCAAAGGGTCGGAGGTTCAATCCCTCCTTCTAGTGCTAAAATGTTAATGATATTTTTCGTCAACACCGGAGATAGGTCTATGGAAGTGGACCTAAGGGAAAAATGAGTTGATAGCCTTCACAGGTTTGAGTTAGTTCACCGTTTCCTAGGTATCAAGGTCTAGGATCCGAAATAATAGTTATTCTTCCATCGATGGGGTGAACATCACGCTTAAGCGATTCAAGAACCAACAGTTACCTAGGGGTGATGGATTTCTAAACACAACCCTTGGTAAGGAACTTAATAGTTTGTAGAAAGGGGTTCTGCACTAAGCTTGCGGAAAGGTCTAAGCTTGTAGGAAAGGGTGTTCCACCAAGTTTGTGGAAAGGCTTGGGTAAGGGTTCATGTATATGTAGGAAACAAACAGTAGCTGCGACAACAATAAGTAGGATATAACATGGCAAATTCATAAAGAAATATCATAAGTATTGGTTTACTCTTTATTGATCTTTGATTTAGAATACATGAATTGAATAGAGGAAATCTCCAAATTGATTTAAGAATTAGGGTTTACTCTAGAGAAAAAGAATACAATAATAAGAATGAGAAAATCGTCCTTAAAATGTGACCCCTGGGGTCTTATTTATAGAGAATTCGGGCCCCTTCTGTCGTTTGGTCGTTCGGCCTGCAGGAGCCTCTATCGGCCGCTTTTCTTCTTGGTCTCGGATGTTTTAGCTCCCAGCCGCTTTGTTGTGCTGATTATAGCTTCCGGAGTGAGGGTCCCGGTCAGTTGAGGCTTCTTCGAGATTGACGTTAGCTTGCCAATGCAAATGACTTTCGGAAGGTATTTGTGCTCCCGTTTGTGGCTTCCGGGTGTAGGCTTCCGGTTTTCTCATGAATACTTAGAGGAGCTTTCCCTCATGATGTATATAGATAGCTGCCGGTTCGGAACCACTATTGGTATCTGTACTAAGTAGATTAGTATGGATAGCACGTATTCCTTTCAGTGTTCCGGTTTGGCTTCCGGTGGAGTCTCTGGGTATAGCCTGATTTTCCAGAAGGTGGCTCCAGGTGATTTGTTCGTTGTCTATCAATACGACCTTTCGGTGTTTATGCAATACATGTTTCGAAAGCCGATTCCAAATAATTTCTATGTACTTCTGGCTTGATACTCTTGATTCCTTCGCCTCCTGATGTATCTGTATTAAGCGGGTTAATACCAATATTCCTTATGTCCTTTCGGGTTTTATTTAGCGGAGCTCTTGCCTCCCTCTTTCTTAGTTTCTAGCTTAGATGACCTTTTTACTATATGGCCCTCCTGTTGGATGGACCCTGCCAGATGGATCCTGTCCGTATTCTGTAGCTTTTGAGCCCCTTTTTCCTAAGAAGGTTCCGGTTTATGCAGCTCTCGGGCCATTCCTTTCTTCTCTTGGTTCTTCTTAGTGTTTGGCTCTTGCTTTTGAAGAATTCTTATGTGCTTGTGTTCATCCGATTACCCTTCACCGTTAGCTTATTTCAGAGTTAATTTTGGTGGTAACACATGCTATACTTCAAAAAAAAAAAAAAAACTTCAAATTTTGCCAACACTAGGATCAAAAAAGAAGAAGAAGAGGAGTTCGTAATAGCACTTCTACCACTAACTGACACCCATTAGATCAGAAACTAAAATCCCCCTGATATCAGCAAAATCAAGAAGTTAATTAAGTAAACAATAGGAATATGGGTTTCACTCATACCGGCATCCCAGTATATTGTTTATTTGGCAAAATAGTCATCTGACGTGTAATTTTGCATCTTTAACCCTGCTAGTAAAAAAAATGCATGTATATGTACAGTTTGTTAGATCCGCCATTAGGCATCATCCCAATCGTCATCAAAGGATTGAACCATGTTAACTATACTAAGCTACGTTTAAATTTCCCAGGCAATTCGGAAAATGGTGCAGGCTTGCATTTGTGTTGAGTTTGAAATACTTACGAAAGATCGAGTTTGAAAATCTTGAAAGAATTTAAGGAGTTGCGACAACAATAACCTTGCTTGAGAAATGTATTGTACAGGAAAGAAGAGGAAGAATCTCTAATAAAAAACCAGCTTTTATCTCAACCACACAAATGATAACAAGTTAACGAACCGATCAACCCTGGAAAAGGCGAAAAAGCGGGATCCGCATAATCAGAATCGTACAGAATCAAAAGTAAGAAAGGTTTGACCTGAAAAGTCGAAATTACCCCTTCACAAACGGGGGTGGAGGGGGTGGGCAAATGTTACTACCAAAATAAAGCATCCGGAACAGGCTGGCTGTGAAGGGGTAATAGATCGTCACAAGCCGGAAAGGAGTCTTCTGTCATCAAAAGCCCAACACAATAAAAAGCTGACAACATAAAGGAACAGTCCAAAGGTTGTGCAACCAGCACCATCGTCGAAGTGAAGAGCTCAAAATTTATACAAAAGGAAAATACCGGTAGGGTAGTGCTGGCACGGTCAGTAGAAGGTCACCCAAGGCCGGATGCCAACGAATAGGGAAACTAAGAATCCTACCAGCCTTGACCAAGAAGAACGAAAGGGCTATCAGTATTAATTTGCTTAGTAATGATACATAAGGAGACGGAAGCATTGAAATAACAAAGGAATAAAGCATGAAGAAATTGTCTAGGAGCCGATTATCGGGAATTCCATTAGCGGGTTTCCGAGAAGCTACCCTAATAAACAACTAGCAAAACACTAGAAGCAACATCCCAGAAAGGCGAGAATATGCTTCAGAAGTCTGCCGAAAGGCTAACTGGAACCCCAAAGAGAGATAATCTATCCACATTAATCTGCTTAGTGTCGATATCGACATGAGTGGCGGACCCGGCAACCTTTCTGAAACGACCTAAGGTTTTCGGCCTTGAAAATCGACATAATTACATTTCCCGTATCTCATGCCGGCCTTCCAAACACCGAAAACACTGGACGTTATTAGAAAGAAAATAGAGGGTGAGAAAAGAAAGAAAGAAATATTAGAATAGAAGAAGAAGAAGAACCACAAACACAGAGTCTCACATCGCAGCGGAACAAAATGTAATACAGAAATAGTCTTTATTGAGAGCTTTAAAAATACATACAATATCAGAGTACATCACACATCTGGACAGTTATAATAACCTGTCCTCAGATACCACACACAGCGGAATAGTAGCTATATAATATCACACGTCTGGACTTTTCCAGCTCGTCTCTTCACAGTATTCGATAACCTGAACCTGTACACCTCGGGCTAACCCGAGCATTTACAAGACACCGGGTCAGTCTGGTGAACCAGAGTGAGTAAAACTCGCACAGTATTAAGGCTAAATCATCCAACATGATTTTAAAGTTCAAAATCCTTTCAAAAGAAAAGGATAATCGTAAGACCAAATCCACACATAAACATGGACGGTTTTTACCTTACGATAACCCAAAACAGTTTTGAAATCAATATATTTTCTGATATTATAATAATGTCTAAATACAAGTAAATAGAATCTAGTGGAACGCTTGCATCTCACGCTCCACATATATAGTATACAATCAAAACCGCAGGCGCTTATTGGAGATTGGATTCCGACCTTGACAAGGTATGGGACCACCTGCCGATAGTGTATCTCTAGAGACGAATACACTGGGTTCAACAAGAACGTCTTGCAAACCGGCCCACACATGACATACCACTCATTTCGCTTGAGTGTATCGAATGTATATCACCAACGGTTGGGCTCAAACCACTGTTTCCCGAAAAGGGACAGCATCGAAATAGATTAAAGAAGCAATAGGAATTTCTCTAGATAGGTGATTATACACCCTAATGGGAGCGACCCACATAGCCATGCTGCCTGCCCGATTTTTGTCATTTCTCGGTTGTGAGGCTTGAGGTTAGAATTTCCTTTACAACACCTGGCCACCATTCACTTTGAATGCCACATCGTCAGATCCGCCAGATATCACTAATTGATGTCCACAAAAATACTCTAATGGTTAAGCAAAGAGAACCGTCGTCCTCCGCCACCAACTATGGTACGTTTGAAGAAATCAACGTACGTAATTCCTTTGGAAATACTCTGTCAGACATCTGTCCATACAAGTCATCCAGGAACAAGATGAACCGAAGGTGCTCTCCTACTGCATTCAATATAGGAATCACCCCATGGATCGGTAGCGAGAAGTCCTCGCAATCCGTAGATTCCAATCGCGACAGAACCACAGTTTATGTAACACCCCTTAATTCTGTAACCCTAAGATTCGCAAATCAAGGAAGAATTAAAAGTTAAAATCAAAATCAAGGGAAACGGGCTACGCCATTGCGTTCGTCTCGGAAAAATACGCGAAATAGAGTCCGAGTTTTCGAAAATCGGAGTCCGTATGACCAAGATATGGCCCGTCAAAGTTTTCAGAAAATTCCAAGTTCAAAACAGTTTAAAATAGAGTTAAATTTGAATTCAAACGCGTAGGGGGCAAGGCGGGAAAATTCCCGCCCAGGTCAAGTCGACAGGGGTGTCGACTGCACAGTCGACACCCCCCCCCCATGTCGACTGCCCAGTCGACATGGGTGTCGACCTGCCCGCTTTTTCCAGCTTTCTGCACCTGGTTCGTTCTGTTGTATTTGGTCACGTTTTCTGACCAGGTTCGTCCGCCTAACACTATATAAACAGCCCTGGTCTTCTTCTTTATTCACAATTCTTTTCTATCCTTATGCTGCCTCTGAGAAAATATACAAATAAATAAAAATAAGAAGATAATACGAAAATCCAAGACAAGGTTATGCTGCTCAAGTTGTCTAGAAGAGATTCAAAGCTTCAAGATAAGGATTAAAGGCTAAACGTCGCACGAATCATAGCAACGCCTCCTTTCTATTCTAATCTAATCTCTGTAAGTCAGTTATTTTTAGATTTGAACGTTTTGTTTTTATTCATGACATGAAATTAAAGGGATAAAAGACTATGCCTAATCTTTCTACTTGAATCAGTGCTTGTACCTTTGGACCTAATTAAGAACTGTTGTGATTCGATGACCAATAAGACTATGACGGTGAAACTATGGACTTTGGAACCATATGCCTTGGAACTATGAACATAAGCCTTTGATTTTGGGACATAAAACATTGCCTATGACTATGAATATTTTCTATGACTATGAACGTTGCCTATGACTATGAACATCGCCTAAGACTGTGATTCATTGAACTGTGAGGATTATTGCCTATGACTATGAACATTTCCTATGACTATGAACGTTGCCTATGACTATGAACATCGCCTATGACTGTGATTCATTGAACTGTGAGGATTATTTTCTATGACTATGGATATAAGATTATTATTTATGCCCATGACATTGTAGTTACAAAACCATGTTGTTTAACAAACTGACATTATTTTGGATCTAGGCCTGACTTTCTATTCAGTTTATTCTTGGTTATATTTGGTTTTAGACCTTGGGAATTTACCTATTAAGTTAGGTCTACCCATGTTCTTGAACCTCTGTCTCTATTCTGTCTATTCTTGGTTTTAGACCTTGGGAATTTACCTATTTAGTTAGGTCTACCCATGTTCTTGAACCGACGTCGTTATTCAACCCTTTTTATGCCAGTTATTATGTCTATCTTTTGCATAGCTTCTTTGGTTCATTCCCTATTTGCTACGAATCTAGATATATCTATAATCTAGACTGAAACACGATTATACGAACGGTGGGAATGCGATTTGGGGCAAAATATGAAATTTACTAAAACATAGTTATAAACTTGGAAATTGGCATAAATTGGGAACATGTATTATGGCATGTTCATAGAAATGCAAATGGGATAAAATTTGACAGGAATTACAGGATTGTGTAATTTGAATCTAGTATTGACATGTAAATCTAGCATTTACATGAATTGTGAACTAGAGTAATAAGTCTAGTTTGACATGAATTAGAATGTTAAATCAGAATTGGATTAGCTAATTTGGCTCGATAAGTATATTAACATAAACTTGAAATTGGCCATAATTGGGAGTAATTGTCAGGATTAGCAAAATCATGGTTAGTGACACTTCATTTGGTATGGTTTACATACCAAAAAGCATAAACATGATATAGAGGGGAAAATGGGCCGTAAGAATAAATGTTGACAATTTACATTAAAAGAGTAATTGGGAAATAAGTAAATTAGGATTAATTTACTTATAGGATTTGTCCTAAATGAGGAAATGTTAATTTAGACAAATTAAAGGTTTGTTAACGACATCTCTTTTAATAATAAACCAGAAAGTTCTAGGGTGACAGAGAGGATAGTGTCTAGGCTTGGGTTTGGAAAATACAAGTTTCCTGCTCTCCCTGGCTATCCCTAACTGATCCGACGGACGGGATGGTCACTTTCAAAACCTGATTTGAAAACTAATCAAAACCCTTTGAACTTAGAAAACACGAATATGCCTAACCCGAGGTTAGACTGAGTTGCGATGTAAACCTGCCCGGAACCAACCGGCACATCCAGTAATCGCAACAATATATGTCTAATGTGAGTGGTCGTGGCTTTAATTTATTTAGTTAAAGCTAGAACAAGAATGCTAGGGTTAAGTTAACTAAGACACTTAACCAACTCAACATGATAACAAGACTGGTAGGTGGGGTTAGGTTCAAACAGTTAAGCTAGAATGGGAGGGTTAAGTCCATAGGAACACTTAACCAACTTAAGCACAGTTAAGCTAGAACGGAGGGCTAAGTCCACAGGGACACTTAACCAAACTCATGGTAACAAGACAAGATTTGTAGAGGTTAAGTAATTAAGAAAACACTTAGCCAAATTTACATGTTAACTAGTCTAGAAAGTGGGGTTAAGTAAAGTTAATACACTTAGCCAAATTAACATGTTAACTAGACTAGAGGTTGGGGTTAAGTAAGATTTAATACACTTAGCCAATTTGATATGTTAGCTGGGCCAGACCGTAGGGTTAAGTAAACTTGAACACTGAACCATCATATTTTGATAAAGGAATAGGGTTAAGTCTAAAACATGAAGGGATAATACTTAACCGTTAATAACAGGTTAGTTAAAACAGACGGGCAAGGTTAAGTTAAAAAGGAACACTGAACCAATACAGGGTGAATGGGTAAGGTTAAGTAATAAGAAATACTTAACCAATATAACTTGGTTTGTGGTGGGGTTAAGTCAACATGAATTTCTGATAACACTTAACCAGTTTGACAGGATGAATGAAGAGGGTTAAGTTGGCTTGAATTGACTAATGACACTTAACCAATCCAAATTGACGGGAAAGGGAACTAAGTAGTAAACCTTAGAAAACAACGATTCTGGAAACTAAGTGGTAAATCTTAGTTAGTAAAACTAAGTAGTAATTCTTAGTATAACACGGGAAGGAGCGAATGTCCGTCTGAATAGAGAGAAGGCTCCAACGAATTGGGTTACGAAGCCCGAGGCTTCGAGGGGACGTGAGGGTACTCTTGGTATCCCTCTGTGAGACTGCAGATGATCATCCTGGGCTCAAAGAGGTTAAGGTCTGCGTAGAAGAACCAGGGGTGCCTTGGTTGCAATATATATGGCAACCTAAAGACTAGGATGAACCGGCGTGATTCGGAGAGAAAACGGTAGCCCTGTGATTGCAACTCGTCGTCTACCATCCATCTTGAGTCAGTCGAGATACGTGAAGCGGAAAGGCGGAGAACTCCAAAAGACCATAATTGCTATCTAGTTATGGGTGAGGATCTCCATAGGATAGTGGGGCACCGGGGGGCGGCGTATAGTTCTCATTTTACAAAGCGTGCCTTTCATTAGTTGAGGGAGGGGTCAAGTGGGACCATAGCCACTGGAATAAAAACAGACCTTAGCATCTGCATCGGCAGATATCTGAAAGCTCCCGACCGAGTTCTGTATTCCTTGATTTGCCTTGACACATGACTCGGACTGCACATTATGGGACATGTGCATCTAGACAAGCGATAACGATTCGCGATACATGCGTGGGGAAGTAGAGTAACATATACCACTCTAGGTAGTGTGTCCTAGACTTGGGGGCATCGTTCGACAGGTAGCATAATCCCTAGTTGGACTAGGTGGCATAAATCCTGAATCCGAGAAGCGTTCAGCAGATAGCGTAAACTCTAGTTAAATCTAGAAAGCACTTGATAGAAAACCTTAGATTCGATCTAGGTAATAAATAATGAATGTATGCCGGAAGGCAATGGAAAATACAGGGATTGAGATCACGTTATCATTACTAGTTGGGACACTAGTTAGGTGGTGCAGAGATATAGAAATCAGTATAACAAGGAAATAGCGAAGCGGCGAAGTATTAGAGCGAAGCGGCGAAAGTGTTAAAGCGTATCCAGTTTATCTTATCCTAGCATATCTTGTGATCACCTTGTCTAATCTTGTTGACCCTATCGTCATGGCGTAATCTTGTATTCAGTTAATTCATGTCATTTTGTTGTTCCATGTTCATATGCTAGAAGTAACTGAACTTACTCAGGCTTTATGTCTGACTCTGTTTTTCTTTCGTCTTCTTTTCTTCCGTTTCCCCCCCCCCCCAGGTAGTAGAGGAGGGAATAGTATAGCTCAGATTAAGTTGGAATGTCACCCTTTTCCAGCTTGAAGATTTGTCGAAGTTTGCTTGGATTCTCTTTTCAGATGCTATGGCTGGCTCTTGCTAAAATCGGGGGATATAAATGTTGTTTTTATGCTTCTTTATTTTGTAAGACAGATGATACTCTGATATTGTAAAGAAACCATTGTACAAACTATTTTATCAATAAAGCAAAGTTTTATTTTCCGCTGTTTAATTTCTGTCTGTCTTGTAATTTATCTGCATCTTTTACCCTAAATGCTCCACAGAACTTAGTGCATTCCCTTTGTGAGTGACATTAACGGATGTGGGGTGTTACACGTGGTATCAGAGCTGAAGGTTACCAGATCAGATAAAGGATTTGAAAAATTATTTTCAAAACGGTTTTTAAAGAAGCATTTTCAAGAGAAAAGATTTATTTTAAAGGAATATTCCCCAAAGCCATACGCACTATCTTCTCTTCCTCTGTTTAAATTCTTGTCTCCTTCTTTCTTGAGTCTCTGGGGCTCCTGGCTTTCTGGGAGGTAACCTCATCGAAGGGCAGAGTAGTGCCCGGCTTCCATCCATAGCCGTAATTGTTTCATCTACGGGCAGTTTTCTTTCGAAGCTTATAGGGTTTTCCGGACGATGGAGGCAGTTTTCGAGAGATTTGTCAACATGACTACACACGGAAGGGGATGAGGAGTTTGGCTAAGGAGCATAACCCTAGGATGAGGAATTCATGGATGTAGGTTTAGCTCATGAAGGAGGAAGTATCTTTACTAGGGAATGATAGGACATATAATTAAGGGCAAGAACGAAGAACAAGATTTTCAGAAGGGCAAGAACCTACTTTCGCCACCATGCGTACCTAGGAGAGAGGTAGTGAAGTCCTGTTGGAAGAATCTAGTTTTCTATTCGTACTATTTCCTTAGGTTCTAGCACTTCTCATTTGTTCATATCCACTCCCATAGTTGAGTCTCTGCACCATAGTACTTGTATAATAGAAAGATCCCACTAGAGTCTCAAATCCAATTGGTGGTTTGACCAGTCTATTTTTGGTTAGTAGGGATTTGAGAATAGCTATCGAGTTTGTTTTATCATCTCACGTAGGTCGTCTAAATTCGAAGGAGATATTCCTTGGGTGCTTGTCTGATATTGGTTTAGGCCTTTGGGGCTTGTACTTGAGGAATGTCGAGTTCGACTAGGATGGGTTGTGTGAGAGATGAGTAGTTGTGACAGACACTCCAAAGAGCACGTAGTAACCTTTCGACCCCTATAGTTATGGCATGGCGGATAAGAGGGAGACCTCTAATCATCTTAGTACATATACTTGGTACCGTGATTGACATCTGTTTATTTTGAATTGGAGGTCAGAAACTTCACAATCGTGAAGTTAAATTAGTTAAGATACAGTGGAGTAAAGCTCAAGAAGGCTAGATACTAGCGTCATACCCTTTTTCTTAAGGGTGCATCCTTGATTTCTTTGTGTAGGAGCTTTACGCATAATTGTTTCTCTCTTTCCGAAGTATATCACCTAGGTCGTATCTTCGATCTTTAGGTAGAAGCCAATGGATGTAAACATGTGTTTGAAACATGTTATGGTTGGTGGTTGCAAGTGGTTGCTAATGGTTGCTCGTGAATGCATATGCATACGTTTTAGGCACTAGATCAGTTCGGAAGCTTTCATATTGCATTTACAGAAATGTATTTGTTTGTAAGTTGAGCCTGATATGCTATCATATGGATGTTGCATATGGATGAATGGATATGCACACATGTAGTATTTACATAACTAGGGATGCTTGCATACATGATTGGACGCATGGCACTGACATAATTTGCATTAAGGAGGTCAACTAAATCAGTAGACCGCCTGATTTTGCATTAGATAAAGACATATACACACACTATGCATATGAACATGAAAGCATTAGAAAACTTTTTAAGGACAATGGATGCCTGTGATTGAATGGTTGAGTAGACGGGTGATTGGATGGTAGGACACATTCTTCCTAACTTGAAGATTTCGGGGACGAAATCCTTTTAAGTGGGGGAGAATGTAACACCCCGTAATTCTGTAACCCTAAGATTCGCAAATCAAGGAAGAATTAAAAGTTAAAATCAAAATCAAGGGAAACGGGCTGCGCCATTGCGTTCATCTCGGGAAAATACGCGAAATAGAGTCCGAGTTTTCGAAAATCGGAGTCCGTATGACCAAGATATGGCCCGTCAAAGTTTTCAGAAAATTCCAAGTTCAAAACAGTTTAAAATAGAGTTAAATTCGAATTCAAACGCGCAGGGGGCAAGGCGGGAAAATTCCCGCCTAGGTCAAGTCGACAGGGGTGTCGACTGCACAGTCGACACCCCCCCCCCCATGTCGACTGCCCAGTCGACATGGGTGTCGACCTGCCCGCTTTTTCCAGCTTTCTGCACCTGGTTCGTTCTGCTGTATTTGGTCACGTTTTCTGACCAGGTTCGTCCGCCTAACACTATATAAACAGCCCTGGTCTTCTTCTTTATTCACAATTCTTTTCTATCCTTATGCTGCCTCTGAGAAAATATATAAATAAATAAAAATAAGAAGATAATACGAAAATCCAAGACAAGGTTATGCTGCTCAAGTTGTCTAGAAGAGATTCAAAGCTTCAAGATAAGGATTAAAGGCTAAACGTCGCACGAATCATAGCAACGCCTCCTTTCTATTCTAATCTAATCTCTGTAAGTCAGTTATTTTTAGATTTGAACGTTTTGTTTTTATTCGTGACATGAAATTAAAGGGATAAAAGACTATGCCTAATCTTTCTACTTGAATCAGTGCTTGTACCTTTGGACCTAATTAAGAACTGTTGTGATTCGATGACCAATAAGACTGTGACGGTGAAACTATGGACTTTGAAACCATATGCCTTGGAACTATGAACATAAGCCTTTGATTTTGGGACATAAAACATTGCCTATGACTATGAATATTTTCTATGACTATGAACGTTGCCTATGACCATGAACATCGCCTAAGACTGTGATTCATTGAACTGTGAGGATTATTGCCTATGACTATGAACATTTCCTATGACTATGAACGTTGCCTATGACTATGAACATCGCCTATGACTGTGATTCATTGAACTGTGAGGATTATTTCTTATGACTATGGATATAAGATTATTATTTATGCCCATGACATTGTAGTTACAAAACCATGTTGTTTAACAAACTGACATTATTTTGGATCTAGGCCTGACTTTCTATTCAGTTTATTCTTGGTTATCTTTGGTTTTAGACCTTGGGAATTTACCTATTAAGTTAGGTCTACCCATGTTCTTGAACCTCTGTCTCTATTCTGTCTATTCTTGGTTTTAGACCTTGGGAATTTACCTATTTAGTTAGGTCTACCCATGTTCTTGAACCGACGTCGTTATTCAACCCTTTTTATGCCAGTTATTATGTCTATCTTTCGCATAGCATCTTTGGTTCATTCCCTATTTGCTACGAATCTAGATTTATCTATAATCTAGATTGAAACACGATTATACGAACGGTGGGAATGCGATTTGGGGCAAAATATGAAATTTACTAAAACATAGTTATAAACTTGGAAATTGGCATAAATTGGGAACATGTATTATGGCATGTTCATAGAAATGCAAATGGGATAAAATTTGATAGGAATTACAGGATTGTGTAATTTGAATCTAGTATTGACATGTAAATCTAGCATTTACATGAATTGTAAACTAGAGTAATAAGTCTAGTTTGACATGAATTAGAATGTTAAATCAGAATTGGATTAGCTAATTTGGCTCGATAAGTATATTAACATAAACTTGAAATTGGCCATAATTGGGAGTAATTGTCAGGATTAGCAAAATCATGGTTAGTGACACTTCATTTGGTATGGTTTACATACCAAAAAGCATAAACATGATATAGAGGGGAAAATAGGCCGTAAGAATAAATGTTGACAATTTACATTAAAAGAGTAATTGAGAAATAAGTAAATTAGGATTAATTTACTTATAGGATTTGTCCTAAATGAGGAAATGTTAATTTAGACAAATTAAAGGTTTGTTAACGACATCTCTTTTAATAATAAACCAGAAAGTTCTAGGGTGACAGAGAGGATAGTGTCTAGGCTTGGGTTTGGAAAATACAAGTTTCCCGCTCTCCCTGGCTATCCCTATCTGATTTGACGGACGGGATGGTCACTTTCAAAACCTGATTTGAAAACTAATCAAAACCCTTTGAACTTAGAAAACACGAATATGCCTAACCCGAGGTTAGACTGAGTTGCGATGTAAACCTGCCCGGAACCAACCGGCACATCCAGTAATCGCAACAATATCTGTCTAATGTGAGTGGTCGTGGCTTTAATTTATTTAGTTAAAGATAGAACAAGAATGCTAGGGTTAAGTTAACTAAGACACTTAACCAACTCAACATGATAACAAGACTGGTAGGTGGGGTTAGGTTCAAACAGTTAAGCTAGAATGGGAGGGTTAAGTCCATAGGAACACTTAACCAACTTAAGCACAGTTAAGCTAGAACGGAGGGCTAAGTCCACAGGGACACTTAACCAAACTCATGGTAACAAGACAAGATTTGTAGAGGTTAAGTAACTAAGAAAACACTTAGCCAAATTTACATGTTAACTAGTCTAGAAAGTGGGGTTAAGTAAAGTTAATACACTTAGCCAAATTAACATGTTAACTAGACTAGAGGTTGGGGTTAAGTAAGATTTAATACACTTAGCCAATTTGATATGTTAGTTGGGCCAGACCGTAGGGTTAAGTAAACTTGAACACTTAACCATCAGATTTTGATAAAGGAATAGGGTTAAGTCTAAAACATGAAGGGATAATACTTAACCGTTAATAACAGGTTAGTTAAAACAGACGGGCAAGGTTAAGTTAAAAAGGAACACTGAACCAATACAGGGTGAATGGGTAAGGTTAAGTAATAAGAAATACTTAACCAATATAACTTGGTTTGTGGTGGGGTTAAGTCAACATGAATTACTGATAAAACTTAACCAGTTTGACAGGATGAATGAAGAGGGTTAAGTTGGCTTGAATTGACTAATGACACTTAACCAATCCAAATTGACGGGAAAGGGAACTAAGTAGTAAACCTTAGAAAACAACGATTCTGGAAACTAAGTGGTAAGTCTTAGTTAGTAAAACTAAGTAGTAATTCTTAGTATAATACGGGAAGGAGCGAATGTCCGTCTGAATAGAGAGAAGGCTCCAACGAATTGGGTTACGAAGCCCGAGGCTTCGAGGGGACGTGAGGGTACTCTTGGTATCCCTCTGTGAGACTGTAGATGATCATCCTGGGCTCACAGAGGTTAAGGTCTAGAAGAACCAGGGGTATGCCTTGGTTGCAATATATATGGCAACCTAAAGACTAGGATGAACCGGCGTGATTCGGCGAGAAAACGGTAGCCCTGTGATAGCAACTCGTCGTCTACCATCCATCTTGAGTCAGTCGAGATACGTGAAGCGGAAAGGCGGAGAACTCCAAAAGACCATAATTGCTATCTAGTTATGGGTGAGGATGGCCATAGGATAGTGGGGCACCGGGGGGCGGCGTATAGTTCTCATTTTACAAAGGGTGCCTTTCATTAGTTGAGGGAGGGGTCAAGTGGGACCATAGCCACTGGAATAAAAACAGACCTTAGCATCTGCATCGGCAGATATCTGAAAGCTCCCGACCGAGTTCTATATTCCTTGATATGCCCTGACACAGGACTCGGACCGCACATTATGGGACATGTGCATCTAGACAAGCGATAACGATTCGCGATACATGCGTGGAGAAGTAGAGGAACATATACCACTCTAGGTAGTGTGTCCTAGACTTGGAGGCATCGTTCGACAGGTAGCATAATCCCTAGTTGGACTAGGTGGCATAAATCCTGAATCCGAGAAGCGTTCAGCAGATAGCGTAAACTCTAGTTAAATCTAGAAAGCACTTGATAGAAAACCTTAGATTCGATCTAGGTAATAAATAATGAATGTATGCCGGAAGGCAATGGAAAATACAGGGATTGGGATCACGTTATCGTTACTAGTTGGGACACTAGTTAGGTGGTGCAGAGATATAAAAATCAGTAAAACAAGGAAATAGCAAAGCGGCGAAAGTGTTAAAGCGTATCCAGTTTATCTTATCCTAGCATATCTTGTAATCACCTTGTCTAATCTTGTTGACCCTATCGTCATGGTGTAATCTTGTATTCAGTTAATTCATGTCGTTTTGTTGTTCCATGTTCATATGCTAGAAGTTACTGAACTTACTCAGGCTTTATGTCTGACTCTGTTTTTCTTTCGTCTTCTTTTCTCTCGTTTCCCCCCCACCCCCAGGTAGTAGAGGAGGGAATAGTATAGCTCAGATTAAGTTGGAATGTCACCCTTTCCCAGCTTGAAGATTTGTCGAAGTTTGCTTGGATTCTCTTTTCAGATGCTATGGCTGGCTCTTGCTAAAATCGGGAGTAACAACCCGTATTTTTAAATAACATGTTATAACATAAACCAAGGCAGAATTAAATGATAAAATCTGAGTCAAGGGAAACGGGCTGTGCCATTGCGTTCGTCTCGGAAAAATACACGAAATAGAGTACGAGTTTTCGAAAATCAGAGTCCGTATGACCAAGTTATGGCCCGTCAAAGTTTTTAGAAAATTTCAAGTTCAAAAACAGTTCAAATTTGAATTCAGAATTCAAATTCAGCCAAGCAGAAAAGGCGGGAAAAATTCCCGCCACCCCCAAGTCGACTGGGGAGTCGACTTGGGAGTCGACACACCCCAGGTGGTGTCGACTGCCCAGTCGACACCCCTGTCGACTTGGGTGGTCGGCCAGTTGGCCTGGGTGCACCTGACTTGTTCCTCAAGACATGCTTTAGGGCTGGTGACGGATTTTAATGGTTCAGATCTGAACTAGGGTTAATCCTATGGCCTAAACTAACCTAATCTTCTATAAAAAGACCCTAAGACCTAGCCTAAACCCTCATTAATCATTCCTACAACTAAACTATGCCAAAATGCTTCTTGATCATGGCCTCCATCTTCATAACATGGCCTCCATCCTCTTCATGAAAGTTTGAGTGTCCTAAGCTAGTAAAAGAGCCACCTTTCTTCATCAAAACAAGGATCTTTCTTCATACAAATCAAAGGAGCTTCTTGTTTCTCAAGACAACTTGGAGCTTGTATTCATTTGGGGGTTTTTGGTGTTGCTATTGTGGCTTCGTCTCAATCTTGTTTTATTTTATAGTCTTCATAGCATTGTAAGCCCTATTCTACTCTTAGATTCTAACTATGAAGTTAAATATGACATGTTGCAAGTTTGAGTTTGGGCCTAAGTATGATTTGTG
Organism: Allium sativum; assembly: GCA_030737875.1. Taxonomy (NCBI): domain Eukaryota; kingdom Viridiplantae; phylum Streptophyta; class Magnoliopsida; order Asparagales; family Amaryllidaceae; genus Allium; species Allium sativum. Next base: position 709,379,877 of record CM060922.1, read on the forward strand.
CTTTGATTCTATCATGTTATGCATAGATTTATTCTATGCATGTTTGTAAAGCTATCACCTTGACTTTGTGCATAGAAAGCTATGAGCTTTGATTTGAAATGTTGCATAAAGCAACATAGAAACTCTCATAACCCTTATGTTATCTTGCATAGGATGTTATATGCGAATCACTAGCTATCATCCTATGTCATTTATGACCATGTTCACCTATTTTGCTAAAGTTGATATCATGCATGTTTTGAGGCTTATAATGTAATATGCAAGTCTATGAACACATTTGCCTCATATGCCACCATGTTTAACTTGTGGCCAAATCACCCTTATGCTATTATGCATGCTTGTGGCCAAATCACCCTTATGCTATTATGCATGCTTGTGGCCAAATCACCCTTATGCTATTATGCAAGCTTGTGGCTAAATCACCCTTATGCTATTATGCATGCTTGTGGCCAAATCACCCTTATGCTATTATGCTTGCTTGTGGCCAAATCACCCTTATGCTATTATGCTTGCTTGTGGCCAAAACACCCTTATGCTATTTGATATGTTTGAGGCCAAGTCACCTTTTATGCTATCATACATGTTGAGGCCATATGCTAGTATGTTGAACCCCCTTTGGCCTCAAATATCACCATGTTTAACTTGTGATAGACTTTGCCACCTTATGCCCACCTTGTCATATTGTTATGTTCCCTCTTTGATCTATTTGCGTTGATGCGAATTTACGTGCGATGGGAATACGTTATGGGTAGTTGGGAAAATTTAAATAACATGAAAGCATGACTTGAAAATATGACATGAAAGTTTGACATGTGTTTATGCTTGAAAACATGAATGTGGACATGACATGTAGAAAACATGAAAATGGCCAACTCGAGGTTGGGTTGAGTTTGTAGCATAAATCTACCCGGAACCGACCGGCTTAACTAGTGGCTACAAACAATAGGACCCAATGTGAGTAGTTGGTCATATCGCACTTAAAACCCGAGGTTAGACTAGGTTGTGGTGTAAAGCTACCCGGACCCGCCCGGCTTAACTAGTAACCACAACGAAGTCTAATGTGAGAGGTTGAGGTGCATTAAGTTAATTAATGCCACATGGTAGGGTTAAGTCATGGACTACTTGAATACTTAACCAATTAAACACGATGGGTAGGGTTAAGTCATGGACTACTTGAATACTTAACCAATTAAACACGATGGGTTGGTAGGGTTAAGTCATGGATTACTTGAATACTTAACCAATTAAACACGATGTATTGATAGGGTTAAGTCATGAACTGCTTGGATACACTTGACCGACTCAATACATGGTTAGGATAGGGTTAACCACACTTAACCCGCTTGAAATCCTAGTTACGAGGTCCTTTTCAGTAGTAACCCACTTGGGAGTATCTGGATACCCTGGACTAGGCTAGGGTGGGGCACGATTACTGGACTGATTGTAAGAGACCAAAAGAGACCGCTGAATAGTGCACCAGTTAAGTTCAGGCGGACCATGGTCGTGCACATTAAGTCCGGAGTTGAACATGGGCACTGATAGGTTTAGACTGTGCGTGCTTGAATTGTGTCTGTGGTTTACACCTTAGGGCTGGATACACCCTGGGGTGGACCTTGCACAGTTAACTACATTCCATGATTAAGCCGTATGACACCGATACACGACGAGTTAGGCTTATAGGGAGCCGATCGACTAGACCGAGTAGTTGGACCTTGATTTAGGTCACCTCATGATGTTGGGCCAGCTTTGGGCTAAGGGATCATTTCTTGTTTATACTTGATATGGATTGGAATACTAGTACACACTTGGTGCAACTTAAACTTGTATATGCGATGCCATACTTGATCTATCTTGTTAACTTTTCACCATGCCAGTTATCATCCTATGTTTCATCTCTGCTTTACATGTCCAGTTAACTTTATTAGTTTTTATACTAATAGTAGGTAGGACTTACCAGTCTTTTTGACTGACCCATTTTCTTTCGCCTCTTTTCTTCCGTTCCCCCCCCCCCCCCCCAGGTTTACAGGGTGGGAACACTAGTACCTAGCTTGGATCTCTAGCTGCTTTTCTGGATAGCTCATGTACGGTTTGGACTTGAGCATGCTATGGCTTTATTCTACTTTGGGGATAGTTACTTTATGCTTTTTTCCAGTTTTCAGTTTATGTTTCTAGACTTTGTTTTGTGGGAAAATAATGACCAAGTACTATGATGTAACTTGACTATGGTTTTGAAATGTTAGTTTTTACCCGCTGCTTTATTTACTCTGTTTTACTCATATGTTCTGTCTTGTGATATCTGCATGCATGTTTACCTCGTTTAATGCCCCTCCAAAGCCAGTGCGCTTGCAAGAGTGACCCTGGCGGAGGTGGGGTGTTACATTTGGTATCAGAGCATAAGGTTTACGAGATTGAACAAAAGGTTTTTGAAACTTACCTTTTGAAAAACTATTTTCAAAACCAATTAAGTATTTTCCAAGAAAAGTCTAGTTTATTTTAAAAGGCTATTCCCCAAAAGCCATTAGCACTATCCTTTGTTTCCTCGTTCTCAATCTATCTTTTTTCTTCGTTTCAGTATGGCCGATAATTTTGCCATTCTGGAGGGCGTACCAGTACCTATTTGGTTTAGAAGGTACATGGAGGCAAGGGCGAATGAAGCCGGCCCCGCGGACATTCCTCCTCCTTCCCCCGTGGCTAACATTCCTCCCCCTCCCGTAGCTGAGGTTCCTCCTCCGCATCCACAAGCGGATTTCGCGAAGATTTGCAAGGACTTTAAGGCGATGGGTGGCAAGAATTTTATTGGGACAGAGACTTATGTTGAGGCAAGAAACTGGTTAAAAGAAACTGAAGACCTCTTTGCTATCTTTGATGTGGAAGACCGTAGAAAAGTTCTGTTGGCAGTATGGCTATTGAAAGAGGAAGCTACATATTGGTGGGTAGTCACCACCACTACCAGGCCAATTCAGACTTGGGATGACTTTAGGAGAAGGTTTAGACTGAGGTTTCTATCATCGACAGAAGAGAACCTTCAGATGGAGAGGTTCCTATCACTAAAGCAAGGGGACACGACCGTTAGGGAATACGTCGATAAGTTTAATCAACTTGCTCAGTTTGGTCTAGACTTGGTTAACACAGCTCAGAAGAAGGCCCTACGCTTTGCTCTAGGATTGAATGAGCCATTGCGCGGTTTGGCCATGTCTCATATACCCATGGGGGCGACTTTCGAGAGTTTGGTGAATATGGCCCTGCTTCAAGAGGAAGATAAGAGTGGCAAGAAGGAGGTCAAGGCAAATGAGTCTCAAGGCGAGAAGGTAGATTCCGGAAAAGGAGGCAAGAACAACAACAGCAAGGACAACAAGTCAAGAGAAAGGAGGAAGTGCAACTTCTGTGGGATCACTGGGCATATAGCCAAAGACTGTAGGAAGAAGAAAAGGAAGTTGGGAGAATGCTTTCATTGTGGAAAGTCTGGACATTTCAATAAGGATTGCCCAAGGAAGCGAGGACAAGGGCAAAGGCAAGCTCAGCGAGCAGGACCCTCTGGAGGGCAGTTGCAGGCTCTCCTCGCTCTTCCAGCTTTTGATCGAGGTAGTGTTTCTATAGAAAGTCATGTTTACATTTCTGATTTCCCTGTTCATACCTTATTTGATTCTGGCGCATCGCATAGTTTTATTTCTGATCTTGTTGAAAGTTTGCACCTAAGTACTAGTCTAGTTGAGGTCCCGTTAGTGTTTCAAATCCAATTGGGGGTTCCGCCCATCTATCTGCGATTTGTATGGATTTGAAAATCTCTATCTTGAGCGTAGAATTCATGTGTAATGCTTATGTTCTCGGGTTTATGGGATACGGGTTGAATTTGGGCATGGATTGGTTGTCCAGTTATGGAGCCATTCTTGATTTTGGAACATAGGGTTGCGAGGCTCATGACTCGCCTCGGTAATACCCTCGAAATCTCGTGTGACCTTTAGGGTTCCGTCATGATTAGTTACCTAGAATCCCTTGGCACTTTTATTGGAAATTTGTAATCCAATCGAGTAGTGTTCGCCACTAAGGCGGATAGTCCATTTCGCTTAAGCATGGGTTAGAGAAATCACCCTAGTAAGTACATTTGGCAACGTGGACTGGCATTTGTTTTCAAGAGATAGTTCTTCTGCGTGGAATACCGTATAGTATGTAAACGAGGTCCAGGATTCACTAACGAATTTTGTAAAGCTTGCATGAAATCATGAGCACGCAGTTATGTGGAAGCCAAGTATTTTAGGAAAAGAATAAGTGGAAGTGGAACGAGAGGCAACGGTGAAATGAGTTCTAACTCATATTTTGGAAATAAGAATTAAGAGCTACGGAATTGTGAAGTTAAAAGACGGTCAAGACACGATAGGATTAAGCTCAAGAAAATGCGACTAGATACGCGCATTATATCTCTTTTTAAGAATATGTCCTTGACCCCTACTATTCTGTGGAGCTTACTCGCATGCTATCTTTTAAGTATATCCTCTCGGTCCTATTCTCAATCTTAGTTCTGTCGCAAACCCCATAAGGAGTATGACTCGCCTGTTTGTGATATATATAGTTGGGGTGAAGATATCCATTAAGTTGACCAAACTATTTGGGCTTTATGGGATATGGGTCATATTTGATAGACTTACGAAGAGAACCCATTTCATTCCAGTAAAGAACAAGAGGACCGCATCAGGTCTAGCATCTGTTTATCTTCGAGAGATAGTGCGATTGCATGGAGTTCCTTCTAACATAGTTAGCGATCGTGACCCAATTCTCGCTAGCCAATTCTGGAATAGTTTGCAAGAAGCGATGGGTACGCGATTGAATCTAAGTACACCCTATCACCCCCAGATGGATGGCCAAACCGAAAGGGTGCTAGAAGATCTTTTGAGGCTTTGTGTTCTTGACTTTGGTGGTACTTGGGAAGACCACCTTCCTCTTGTAGAGTTTGCTTATAATAACAGCTATCAGGCAAGCATAGGAATGGCACCATTCGAAGCTTAGTATGGAAGGCCGTGCAGGTCACCAACATGTTGGTGGGAGACAACGGATGAGCTTATACTTGGGCCCGACATGATAAGGGACACATCCGAGAAAGTTGAGTTGATTCGAAGGCGGATGAAAACGGCCCAAGACAGACAGAAATCCTATGCAGACAAGCGAAGGACAGACTTAGAGTTTGAAGTTGGAGATATGGTCTTTGTGAAGGTTTCTCCTTTGCGTAATGTAGTTCGTTTTGGAGCAGTTGAGAAGCTGGCACCAAGGTTCGTAGGACCCTTCCCTATCATAGAGGGAATTGGGAAGATGGCTTATAGGGTGGAATTGCCCGAGAAGCTGGCTGGAGTGCACAATGTTTTTCATGTCTCGCATCTCCGAAAATGCCTACATGAGTCAGCCGAAGTAGTTGAACCAAGTATTCTTGAAGACATGGAGGTAGAGAAAGAGGCGACCTTGAGGCGAGCTCTGATTCGTATCTAGGGAACGAAGATCCAGAAACTGAGGAATCGAGAAGTCAAGTTAGTAAAGGTTCAGTGGAGTGAAGCCGATGAAGATGCAACTTGAGAAACCGAGGAGAAGATGCGTGGGCTTTATCCATTTCTTTTTGAGGGTACATTCTCGATCTCTTTTCCTAGTTAGCATATCTTTCCTTTGCTATCCATGTTTATCTTGTTATCTCGTTAACCTTGTCATGAGAACCGTAGGTAGAAACCCTTTGGATGAAACATGTATTTGAAACATGTTATGCTTGATGTTTGCCAGTGGTTGCAAGTGTTTGCAAGTGGATACTCGTGGATGCATGATACACATTAGGCACTAAGATCGGCTCACACACTTTCATATTGCATATGCATGAGTGCTTATACTTATTCATGGCTGAAACTTGTTATGCTATCACGTGGATGTTGCATATGGATGAATGTTATGTGCACGCATATAGAGATTATGAATTAGGTTAAGGATTTGCATACATATGGACTCATTTCACTAACATACTTTGCATTAAGGAGGTTTACTGAATCATTAACCGCCTGATTTTCGCATTAGATAGGTGCATATACACACACTTTTGCATATGTTCATACAGCATTAGAAATATTCTAAGGACAATGACTGTAAAATCTGAATAACATGTATTTTTGAATAACATTGTAACACCCCGAATTTTCTATTAACACTAAAGTTGCTAAAATAATAATAAGTGTGTAGAAGAGGGGATGTATCTAATATGAATATAAAAATATTAATAAGTATGTAAGAGAGGGGATGTATCTAATATGAATATAAAAATATTAATAAGTATGTAAGAGAGGGGATGTATCTATTATGAATATAAAATATTAATAAGTATGTAAGAGAGGGGATGTATCTAATATGAATATAAAAATATTAATAAGTGTGTAAGAGAGGGGATGTATCTAATATGTATATAAAAACAATAATAAGTAAAGGGGGATGTATCTAATATGTACATTGTAGAAAATATATATATATTTATGACATGAATAGAAGTTTATTAATATGCTGAGTGTTTGCTGAGTCACTTCTGACTCATTGCTGAGTCAACAAGATAAACCCCATCTTGTCTGAACGGCTGCGGTTATTTCTAGGTTAAATCTAATGGCCTAGAATGAATTCTAAAATCTATAAATAAGTGGGTAGACCCTAGACCTAAATCACTTGTAAAATTAGAGAAGCTACCGTCATGCTGCTGCCATGGAGTTCAGCATAGCCGTCACAAACTAAGAAGAGGAAGCCTAATCATCTACAACTAAATCTACACAAATCAAATCAAAAGATCTCTCTTTCTCTAATTCTTTTCTTTTGTTGGTGAGTATGATGATTCTCACAAGACTATTACAAACTAATTTGACTCAGTTATGAATGGATCACAAGAAAGTGATGTGATTTGTAATTGTAAATTCTATATATTGTGGATCTCTTATTATGTTATTATGTTGTCGTATGATGTAAATTATATATGCTATGTCATGCTATGTTGTAAATTCTCTTATGCTATGTCGTGCTATGTTGAGAATCATGTCAAGCTATGTTATACTATCATACTATGCCATGTTATAAATCATGCTATATTATGTTGAAGAATCATGATGTTGTTGGATCATGCTTAAAGTTATGTTTTTTTTCTTAATTTAAATGGATCTTGTTTATGGGAATTTGCCTATTAGGTTAGGTGTACCCATAAACTTGAAACTATAATTAAATAAAACTTGATTATGGGAATTTGCCTATTGGGTTAGGTGTACCCATATAAAACCATGTTGTTAAAAAAATTAGATGATGTTGATTCACACATGTTCATATGTAAGTTTATGAAAATTGATTGAGATTATATTAGGTGAATTTTGAACAAGTTGACACCTTTAGGTCCATGACATGTATAATCTATGCAAGTTTCACCCCTTATTATGATTCATTTGGTCACATATACATGTTGTTATTATGATAATCTCTTTTATGCTATGAGTTAGGCTATTCGAGTCTAACATATATTTTGCGAATAAACGTTCAAACGTGGGGTAGGGGTAATATTAGGAATTAATAAATTGGGTGCAATTTTGTAAGATTTTGCATACCATGAATGGATGTCCATAATTGAGTCAATTATGGACATTGTTAAAAATTGGAAGTAATTAATAATTCAAGTAGGGAATTATTAAAATTGGGGGAAAGTGGATTATTATTAATAATCAATGCTTAGGACACGAGGTTGGACCTGTTTGTGATGTAAACCTGCCCGGACCCGCCCGGCAAATCCAGTAGTCACAAATGTCGGCCCAATGTGAGAGGTCCTAGGCCCAAACTAAAGCATAACAGTTGTAAAGACACGAGGTTAGACTCTTTTATGGTGTAAGACTGCCCGGACCCGCCCGGCAAATCCAGCTGCCATAAATGCCAGTCTAATGTGAGAGGTCTTTATGAGGTTATGGCCTTAATGAACTAAGAAATACTTAACCAGATAATCATGTAAGGTGGGACATGGGGTTAAGTAGGTGCCTTGGGTGGCATGAGGAATCCGGTGGTTGCCTTTAGAGGCATTTGAAATACGATTAGACTTAACCAAACACACATGTAAATGAACATGACTAAGTGGGTTAAGTGGGATGGACTAATGGGGACAAGCTTAGGTGGAATGCTTGTGGTAAATAGTGGGGGCCCATTTCAACCAGTATCCCAAAACGTATCTTTGTGGGCTCGACCCAAGTCAAGGACGGGACACGCATACTGGGTTTGACTATAAGAGGCCAAAACAGGGAGCGGTGGCAACGCAAGTCCAACGGGTTTCATATGCGTGTGTGGACCCGGGCTGGTAGGTAAGACGTTGTTGCATCGTGTAGGTATAAGCCGTGCATGTCCGTTGTATCAGGTTGCCACTTTAGGGGAGTGATACACCCCACTGTGGGGCCAGCACGGGTATCTACGAGTTAGGGAGCCGATCGAATAATGGGAAGTAGGGTACACCTAGTGGAGATAGGGGCAGGCGGCACCTATGTAGTCAGCTAGGGGTACGTAAAGCCATTGGGAAAGTTTCTAAGTGAAGCTAAGTGGGATGAATCTTTAGGGTGACTGGTGTGGTGCAGTATAGTGTTTATCCTTTAGTATTTAGGAGCGCCTATAACGTTGCCTTTAGCGATTGTCTATGTCCTTAATCTGCTCTTCATAGACATTTTCTTGTTTTCCAGCTTATGCCTTAGTCCAGTTATTTTGGTAATAGTATTGTAGAATTATCATATTCACCAGACTTTATGTCTGACCCCCTCTTTTCCATCCTTTTTCTCCCTTCAGGTCCGCAGGTTGGGCCAAGTTCTAGTGGAGTCTAGTTGGATCGCTTATCTTCTGGAAAGCTTGGACTGCTGAAGTAAAGTCCAGCTTGTTATCTTTCTTTTTAATGGCTATTCATGTTATGGGATTATGTACTTGTTTTATCAAGATAGGTATTGTACTTGACATTGAATATGGTGTTATGATGTAATCAAACATGTTTTGACTTCTGCTACAATGAAATAAAGTTTTTGAATTTCCAAGTACTATTTTATATCTGTCTTGTTGTAATTTTATTGTTCTATATTCACTTAAAACCTCCATGGAAGTTAATGCATTCCCTTTGTGAGTGACATTAATGGACGTGGGGTGTTACACGTGGTATCAGAGCATAAGGTTACCAGAACAGATAAAAAAAAAATTTAGAAAAATATTTTTTTCTCTAAAGTATTTTTGGAAGAAGTGCTTTCAAAAAAAAAAAAACATGTTATTTAAAGAGAGTTTTTATGAAAAACATAATCCCAAATAGCCATATCCTTATCTTTATCTTTCGAATTCTCCATTTTGAATCTTTCCTTTTTCGTTTCAGCATGGCTGAAGATCTTAATCTCCCAGAAGGTGTGACGATTCCAGGGTGGTTTAGGAGATACTTGGAGGCTAGGGCCACCACTGCAGGCCCAGCGGATACTCCTCCACCCCTAGTTGCACCCATTCCTCCTCCTCCTCCTCGTGTTGACACTTTTGCAAAGACGTGCAAGGAATTCAAGGCTATGGGAGGAAAAACTTTTCAAGGGACTGAGACGTTTGTGGAGGCCAGAGATTGGCTTAAGGAGACTGAGGAATTGTTGGATATCTTTGAAGTGGAAGATGGGAGGAAAGTCCGTTTAGCTGCTTGGTTAATGAAGGGAGAGGCCTCGTTTTGGTGGGAGGTCACTAACGGGGAACGTCCAGTTGATTCATGGGCGAATTTCAGACGAAGGTTTGAGGCAAAGTTTCTTTCAAGGGCAGAGGAGAACTTAAATATGGAAAAATTCCTGGCACTAAAGCAAGGGAGCTCATCAGTAAAGGAATATGTCAATAAATTTAATCAGTTAGCAAGGTTTGGCTTGGAGTTGGTGAACACGCCAGAGAAGAAAGCTTTGAGGTTCGTTAGAGGCTTGAATGAACCGTTGCAAGGGTTGGCTATGACCCACATCCCTATGGGAGCCACCTTTGAAAAGCTAGTAGAAATGGCACTTATGCATGAGGATAAGGCAGTTGAAAAGAAAGGGGATTAGAAGAAACCCCAACAGCAAAATAAGAAGGGTGGTAAAAACAATAATGGCAAAGGGAAGAAGAAATGCTTCAATTGTGGGACGCCTGGCCATCTCAGCAAAGATTGTAGAAAGAAAAAGAAGACTGGTTGTTTTCATTGTGGAGATGCGGGACATTTAGTGAAGGACTGTCCAAAGAAGGGGCAGAGGGCAGGGTCTACCTCGGGAGGACAGGTGCAGGCTCTTATGGCACCAGGGCAGGCAAGGGGGCAAGTTCAGGCTATTGCGGCCCCACCGCTGCAAGAAAGAGGTAGAACAATTTCTGTTGAAAGCTTAGTTTTTCTGTTTGATCATCCTGTCCGTACCTTATTCGATTCTGGCGCATCTCATTCGTTTATCTCTGCATCATTAGTTGAATCACTGCACTTGAACACCAGTTTAGTAGAGGATCCCTTGGTCGTTTCAAATCCAATTGGGGGTTCGGCTCATTTGACCATGATATGTTTGGATTTGAAAATCTCTATACTTAGCGTTGAATTTAGATGTGATGCTTATGTATTGGGCTTCACGGGCTATGGGCTAATTTTAGGAATGGATTGGTTGTCTAGAAATAGGGCCATTCTTGATTGTGAAAGGAGAGTAGTTAGGCTTGTGACTCGCTTTGGTAATGCTCTCGACATCTTTTGTAATCCCATAAATTCCGTTATGCTAAGTTATCTTGAATCGCTTGACGCGTCTGTAGAGAACCTGCGATCGGTAGAAGTGGTCCGGGAATATCCGGATGTGTTTGAGGAGGTGAAGGGCTTACCTCCAAAGCGGGAGATAGACTTTCGAATTTATCTTGTGGATAATGCTAAACCCGTATCTTTGCCAGTGCGCCACATGGCTCCTCGTGAAAGGAGGGAACTCAATAAGCAAGTAAAGGAGTTGCTTGAGAAGGGGTTCATAAGACGTAGTATATCGGAGTGGGGTGCTCCAGTAGTTTTTGCCACAAAGGCGGATGGGTCTCTTAGACTTTGTATGGACTATAGAGAACTAAACAAGCTTACTAAAAAGAACCGACACCCACTGTCGAGGATTGACGATCTCTTTGATCAGTTAGTTGGCGCCTCAGTGTTTTCGCAGTTGGACTTAGCCACTGGCTTTCATCAACTGAGAGTGGCTGAGGATAGTATAGATAAGACTGCTTTTAGGACTCCTGACGGATTCTATGAATGGCTAGTGATGCCCTTTGGTTTGACAAACGCCCCTGCATATTTTGTTGATTTGATGAGTAGGGTGTTTAGGGAATACCTTAACAAATTCGTGGTAGTCTTTGTGGATGACATCTTAGCCTTTTCTAAGAATAAAGAAGAGCACTCCCTACATCTTAGGGAAGTGTTGGAAACCCTTCGAGCGCATAACCTTAAGGCAAAATTTTCTAAGTGTCACTTCTGGAGGAAGGAAGTACGGTTCTTAGGGCACGTGGTTTCCAAAGAAGGGATAGCAGTGGATCCCGCAAAGGTGGTGGCCATCCAAGATTGGAAGGTCCCTAAAAATGCAACCGAAGTAAGAAGTTTCTTGGGGTTGGCTGGCTATTATAGGAAGTTTATCAAAGACTTCGCAAAAATATCAGCTCCATTAACACGGTTAACGAAGAAGAACCTGGTTTTTACGTGGGACAAAGATTGCGATGATGCGTTCCAACGTTTAAAGAGAGCCTTAACTTCAGCCCCAGTCTTAGTGCTGCCAGACGGGAATAAACCGTTTACCATCTATACTGATGCTTGTGGGACGGGACTTGGCGCGGTCCTCATGCAAGAGGGAAGAGTAATAGCCTATGGTGGAAGGCAGTTGAGGGTTCATGAAAAGAATTACCCCACGCATGACTTAGAGCTAGCCGCAATTGTTTTCGCGCTTAAGTCTTGGCGTCACTATCTTCTTGGTGAGAAATTCGAACTGTTCACTGACCACAAATCATTAAAATACTTATTCTCTCAGAAGGATTTGAATTTAAGGCAGCAACGGTGGATGGAATTCTTAGCCTCCTACGATTTTGAAATAGCATATACCCCGGGCAAGGGTAACGTGGTGGCAGACGCCTTAAGTAGGAAAAGGTTGTCCTTGAGTCCGTTGTTTGTTGAACGACAAAGCTTAGAATTCATCTCTATGTTTGACTTTAGACCCTCCGTTGACTTAGTACCCGGTCTGTTAGCATCCTTGGAGGTTAGACCTACACTTCTAGGACGGGTTGGTGAGGCACAGCGAGACGACCCACAGTTGGTTGAGATAGTAGAAAAGCTCAAAGGGGGGAGTCGTCAAGCCATCTTCGTAGGTATACCCTAGACGATAAGGGTTGGTTACGAAGGGATAATAGACTTTGTGTACCACAAGACGAAGACTTAAGGAAGGCCATTCTTGATGATGCTCATCGCTCAAAAATGACCATTCATCCCGGCGGGGATAAGATGTACAAAGATATGAAGCGGGTTTTCTTTTGGGCCGGTATGAAAAAGGATGTGGCCGAGTACGTCGCTAGATGCTTGGTGTGCCAACGAGTTAAAGCAGAACAAAAGAAACCCGGTGGGTTGCTTCACCCATTAGAAGTTCCACTATGGAAATGGGAAAGCATCTCAATGGATTTTGTGGATGGATTACCAAGATCAAGGAAGGGTAACACGGGGATTTGGGTTATAGTAGATAGACTTACTAAAAGCGCCCATTTTATTCCCGTGAAAAGTAAGAGGACTGCTCCGTGGTTGGCTTCTGTATACATTAAGGAGATAGTTCGTTTGCACGGTATTCCTTCTAGTATAGTAAGCGACCGTGACCCCATCTTTACTAGCGAATTTTGGAAGAGTTTACAAGAGGTGGTAGGGACTCAGCTATGTTTGAGCACCGCATATCATCCTCAGACAGACGGCCAGACCGAGAGGGTGAATCGCATTCTAGAGGATCTTTTAAGGCTTTGTATCCTAGACTTTGGGGGTACATGGGAAGAGCACCTTCCGTTAGTAGAATTCGCATATAATAATAGCTTTCAGTCTAGTATTGGCATGGCACCTTTCGAAGCTCTTTATGGAAGGCCTTGCCGTTCGCCTACATGTTGGTGGGAATCTACCGATAAAATCCTACTTGGGCCCGATATGGTTAGGGAAACCTCGGAGAAGATTGAGTTGATTCGAAGGAGGATGAAAGCAGCACAAGATAGGCAAAAATCGTATGCTGATAAGAGGAGGACAGATCTTGAGTTTGACATTGGGGACATGGTTTTTGTCAAAGTATCTCCGTTACAGAATGTTGTTCGCTTTGGGTCCGTGGGGAAATTAGCACCAAGGTTTGTAGGGCCGTTTCCTGTAAAAAAAACAGGATTGGGAAGATGGCATATAGGGTGGAGTTGCCTGAGAAACTTAGTGGAGTACACGACGTATTCCATGTATCACATTTGAGGAAGTGTTTGCACAAGACCGCGGAGGTGGTAGAGCCGAGCTTGCTTAAAGAGGTGGAAATAGAGCGTGATGCAACAATTAGACGAGCTCCTACATGCATTCTTGGGTCGGAGATCAAAAAGTTGAGGAATCGAGAGGTCAGACTGGTTAAAGTGCAATGGGGAGATGATGAGAGCAACGCAACTTGGGAGACAGAAGAGAAGATGCGTTCGTTGTACCCTTTTCTTTTTGAGGGTATGTCTTTTAGTTTCTCCTTTATCGCTTAGCTTATCTTATCTTATCTTTAGTATGTCCTCTCATTAGTATCTTTGACCTTTGGTTAGGATAATCCTATGGTTGAAACATGTGTTTGAGACATGTTATGTATGATGGATGCAAAATGGATGCAAGTATTTGCTAGTGGTTGCTCGTGGATGCATATATACACACACTTTAGGCACTAGATCGGCTCAGTCACTTCATATTGCATATTGCATATATATGGATGTATTTAGTAAAATGGATGAACGATGGTTGTATTATCATGTGGATGCTGCATTCAGATGATGGTTGTGCACGCATATAGAAGTATTATGTAGCATTAAGAATCTTTTGCATACATAATGGATGCATGGCACGATCATAGTTTCATTAAGGAGGTCAACTGAATCAGTAGACCGCCTGATTTTGCATTAGATACGGACATATACACACACTGTGCATTTAAACATGAAAGCATTAGAAGTCTGTAAGGACAATGGATGCCTGTGTATGATGGATGAGTAGATGGACGTTTGGATGGTAGGATATACATTCTTCCAGACTTGAAGATTTCGGGGACGAAATCCTAAAAGGAGGGGAGAATGTAACACCCCGAATTTTCTATTAACACTAAAGTTGCTAAAATAATAATAAGTGTGTAGAAGAGGGGATGTATCTAATATGAATATAAAAATATTAATAAGTATGTAAGAGAGGGGATGTATCTAATATGAATATAAAAATATTAATAAGTATGTAAGAGAGGGGATGTATCTATTATGAATATAAAATATTAATAAGTATGTAAGAGAGGGGATGTATCTAATATGAATATAAAAATATTAATAAGTGTGTAAGAGAGGGGATGTATCTAATATGTATATAAAAACAATAATAAGTAAAGGGGGGTGTATCTAATATGTACATTGTAGAAAAAATATATATATTTATGACATGAATAGAAGTTTATTAATATGCTGAGTGTTTGCTGAGTCACTTCTGACTCATTGCTGAGTCAACAAGATAAACCCCATCTTGTCTGAACGGATGCGGTTATTTCTAGGTTAAATCTAATGGCCTAGAATGAATTCTAAAATCTATAAATAAGTGGGTAGACCCTAGACCTAAATCACTTGTAAAATTAGAGAAGCTACCGTCATGCTGCTGCCATGGAGTTCAGCATAGCCGTCACAAACTAAGAAGAGGAAGCCTAATCATCTACAACTAAATCTACACAAATCAAATCAAAAGATCTCTCTTTCTCTAATTCTTTTCTTTTGTTGGTGAGTATGATGATTCTCACAAGACTATTACAAACTAATTTGACTCAGTTATGAATGGATCACAAGAAAGTGATGTGATTTGTAATTGTAAATTCTATATATTGTGGATCTCTTATTATGTTATTATGTTGTCGTATGATGTAAATTATATATGCTATGTCATGCTATGTTGTAAATTCTCTTATGCTATGTCGTGCTATGTTGAGAATCATGTCAAGCTATGTTATACTATCATACTATGCCATGTTATAAATCATGCTATATTATGTTGAAGAATCATGATGTTGTTGGATCATGCTTAAAGTTATGTTTTTTTTTCTTAATTTAAATGGATCTTGTTTATGGGAATTTGCCTATTAGGTTAGGTGTACCCATAAACTTGAAACTATAATTAAATAAAACTTGATTATGGGAATTTGCCTATTGAGTTAGGTGTACCCATATAAAACCATGTTGTTAAAAAAATTAGATGATGTTGATTCACACATGTTCATATGTAAGTTTATGAAAATTGATTGAGATTATATTAGGTGAATTTTGAACAAGTTGACACCTTTAGGTCCATGACATGTATAATCTATGCAAGTTGGACATATGCAAGTTTCACCCCTTATTATGATTCATTTGGTCACATATACATGTTGTTATTATGATAATCTCTTTTATGCTATGAGTTAGGCTATTCGAGTCTAACATATATTTTGCGAATAAACGTTCAAACGTGGGGTAGGGGTAATATTAGGAATCCGGTGGTTGCCTTTAGAGGCATTTGAAATACGATTAGACTTAACCAAACACACATGTAAATGAACATGACTAAGTGGGTTAAGTGGGATGGACTAATGGGGACAAGCTTAGGTGGAATGCTTGTGGTAAATAGTGGGGGCCCATTTCAACCAGTATCCCAAAACGTATCTTTGTGGGCTCGACCCAAGTCGAGGACGGGACACGCATACTGGGTTTGACTATAAGAGGCCAAAACAGGGAGCGGTGGCAACGCAAGTCCAACGGGTTTCATATGCGTGTGTGGACCCGGGCTGGTAGGTAAGACGTTGTTGCATCGTGTAGGTATAAGCCGTGCATGTCCGTTGTATCAGGTTGCCACTTTAGGGGAGTGATACACCCCACTGTGGGGCCAGCACGGGTATCTACGAGTTAGGGAGCCGATCGAATAATGGGAAGTAGGGTACACCTAGTGGAGATAGGGGCAGGCGGCACCTATGTAGTCAGCTAGGGGTACGTAAAGCCATTGGGAAAGTTTCTAAGTGAAGCTAAGTGGGATGAATCTTTAGGGTGACTGGTGTGGTGCAGTATAGTGTTTATCCTTTAGTATTTAGGAGCGCCTATAACGTTGCCTTTAGCGATTGTCTATGTCCTTAATCAGCTCTTCATAGACATTTTCTTGTTTTCCAGCTTATGCCTTAGTCCAGTTATTTTGGTAATAGTATTGTAGAATTATCATATTCACCAGACTTTATGTCTGACCCCCTCTTTTCCATCCTTTTTCTCCCTTCAGGTCCGCAGGTTGGGCCAAGTTCTAGTGGAGTCTAGTTGGATCGCTTATCTTCTGGAAAGCTTGGACTGCTGAAGTAAAGTCCAGCTTGTTATCTTTCTTTTTAATGGCTATTCATGTAATGGGATTATGTACTTGTTTTATCAAGATAGATATTGTACTTGACATTGAATATGGTGCTATGATGTAATCAAACATGTTTTGACTTCTGCTACAATGAAATAAAGTTTTTGAATTTCCAAGTACTATTTTATATCTGTCTTGTTGTAATTTTACTGTTCTATATTCACTTAAAACCTCCATGGAAGTTAATGCATTCCCTTTGTGAGTGACATTAATGGACGTGGGGTGTTACAAACATGTTATAACATAAATCGAGGCAGAATTAAACTGTAAAATCTGAATCAAGGGAAACGGGCTGTGCCATTGCGTTCGTCTCGGAAAAATACGCGAAATAGAGTCAGAGTTTTCAAATCGGAGTCCGTATGACCAAGATATGGCCTCGCAAAGTTTCATGAAAAATTCAAATTCAAAACAGATTCAAAAATTTCAATTTTCAGAAGTGGCGGGAAAATTCCCGCCAGACCCAGGGGGTCGACTGGGGAGTCGACCTCCCCCCCCCCCAGGTCGACTGGGGAGTCGACCCTAGGGTCGACCTGGTGCACCTGTTTTGACCTGTTTTGTTGGCTAGTGACGGGATTTGATGGCTCTGATCGAATCTAGGGTTAATCCTATGGCTAATACTATCCTAATCTTCTATAAAAAGACCCCTAAGCCTAGCCTAAATCATCATTATTCATTCCTACAACTAAACTATGCCAAATTTATTCCTCTCATGGCCTCCACTCTCATGCTAAAATTCCTAAGTTTATTTATATGAGAGATTTTGAGTTCATACAAGTGTTTCCAAGCTTGTATGAGTGTTCTTAGTTTGCATTCAAGTCAAGTTGCAACATTTCTATTTCAAAGCAAGGGTTTTTATTGATTTGGCTCAAGGGTTTTCATTTGGAGCTTGCATATTTGGGTTTTTGGTGCTTGCATAAGGGCTTCGTCTCAATCTTTATAATAAATATTTATTTGTGTCTTCATAGCATTGTAAGCCCTTTTCTACTTTCTTTTTTTTGAACTCTAAAGTTAAATGAATGATGCAAGTTTGGGGTTGATCATTATGATATGCAAGTTTGGGTTGATCACTATGATATGCAAGTTTGGTTGATCATTATGATATGCAAGTTTGGTTGATCATTATGATATGCAAGTTTGGTTGATCATTATGATATGCAAGTTTGGGTTGATCACTATGATATGCAAGTTTAGTTGATCATTATGCAAGTTGGTTTAATCATTATGTATGACACATGTTGCTATGTTATGCAAGTTTGGGTTGATCATTATACACATGTTATCATGTTATGCAAGTTAAACTTGAAGTTGTGAGCTTAAAGCTTCAAGCTTTATGTTGAAGTTGCATTTTGGCAACATGGAAGTTATCATATCCCTTATGATAACTTGCATGTGAGGCTAAATGCGAACTTCTAGCCACTTCTACATGTCATTCATCACCATGTATCACTTATATGCTAAGTTTGGTTTTATGCATGCTTTTGAAGCCTAATAATGCAATATGCAAGTATATGAACATATGTACATTTCATATGCCACCATGTTAAACTTGTGGCTTCAACACCTTTTTGTCATGATTATGCCAAGTTCCCTATTTTATCCTTTATGCGTTGTTGCGATTATGTAAACGATGGGATTACGTTGGGGTTGGGTAACATTATGACATAAACATGGTTTTTATAACATGACGTGATATGTTAACTTGTAATTATGTTTTGGAAACATAATGGACATGACACTTAGAAAATATGAGTGTGGCCAACTCGAGGTTGGGTTGAGTTTGTAGCATAAATCTACCCGGACCCGCCCGGCTTAACTAGTGGCTACAAACAATAGGACCCAATGTGAGAAGTTGGTCATGTTGTGCTCGAACCCGAGGTTAGACCTAGTTGTGGTGTAAAGCTACCCGGACCCGCCCGGCTTAACTAGTAACCACAACAAAGTCTAATGTGAGAGGTTAAAGCGCATTAAGTTAATTAATGCCTCCTGATTAGGGTTAAGTCACGGTCCACTTAATACTTAACCAATTTGGGCTTGGTGGGTTAATCGGGGTTAAGTCAGGAACCTTGGGTACGGTTAACCAATTTAATCCACGTTTGGATCGGGTTAACCATATTTAACCCGTTAAGAAACCCTAGTTGCATGGTCCTTTTCAGCAGTAACCTTCTAGATAGTATCATAAGACCCTAGGACTAGGCTAGGGTGGGGCACGATTACTGGGCTGATTGTAAGAGACCAAAAGAGACGGCTAAATGATGCCCCGGTTGTTCAGGCGGACCATGGTCGTGCACATTAAGTCCGGAGTTGAACACGGGCACCGGTAGGTTTGGACTGTGCATCCTGGAATGGTGTCTGAGGGTTACACCGTAGGGCCAGATACACCCTAGGGTGGACCCTGCACAGTCAACTACATTACATGATTAAGCCGTATGACACCGACACTTGACGAGTTAGGCTTATAGGGAGCCGATCGACTAGACCGTGTAGTTGGACCTTGATTTAGGTCACCTCATGATATTGGGCCAAGCTTGGGCCAAGGGATCAATTCTTGTTTTTACTTGACATGTTAGAATGCTAGTACACCCGTGGTGCAAAACTTAACCTTGATTATGCGATGACACCTTTACCTATCTTGTTAGTTAATCATCATGCCAGTATGTTGTTATCCTTATGTTCATCTCAGCTTCTCATGCCAGTTAACTTTACTAGTTCATGGACAGATAGTAGTAGGGCTTACCAGTCTTTTTGACTGACCTGTTTTCTTTCGCCTCTTTTCTTCCGTTCCCCCCCCCTTCAGGTTCTCAGGGTGGGAACATTGGAGCTTAGCTTGGATCTTTATAGCTTGCTTACTGGATTTGCTCATGTACGGTTTTGGACATTGAGCTAGCTATGGTTTATCACTTCACTTTGGGGATAGTACTTTATGTATTTCAGTTTTTCAGTTTATGCTTTTGTCTAGACTTTGTTTGTTGGAAAATAATGATCAAGTACTTTGTTGTAATATGACTATGGTTTTGAAATGCTAGTTTAATCCGCTGCTTTATTTACTCTGTTTTTACTTATATGTTCTGTCTTGTGATATCTGCATGCATGTTTACCTTGTTTAACGCCCCTCCAAAGCTAGTGTCCTTGCAAGAGTGGCACTGGCGGAGGTGGGGTGTTACATTTGGTATCAGAGCATAAGGTTTACAAGATTTGAGCAAAAGTGTTTTTAAAACTTACCTTTTGAAAAACTATTTTCAAAACCAATTAAGTATTTTCCAAGAAAAGTCTAGTTATTTTAAAAAGGCTATTCCCCAAAAGCCATAGCACTATCCTTCGTTTCTTCGTTCTGAATCTATCTTTTTCTTCGTTTTAGTATGGCCGATCGCTTTAACATCCCGGAAGGCGTACAAGTACCCGTCTGGTTCCGAAGATTTATGGAGGCAAGGGCGAATGAAGCCGGTCCCGCGAACATTCCTCCTCCTTCCCCCATCGCTAACATCTCTCCTCCTCCCGTAACTGAGGTTCCTCCTCCCCCTCCTCAGAATCCGCAAGTAGATTTCGCTAAGATTTGCAAAGACTTTAAGGCGATGGGTTGCAAGAATTTTGTCGGGACGGAGACTTCTGTGGAGGCAAGAAACTGGTTAAAGGAAACTGAAGACCTCTTTGCTATCTTTGATGTGGAAGATCATAGGAAATTTCTGTTGGCGGTATGGCTATTGAAAGGAGAAGCTGCTTATTGGTGGGTAGTCACCACCACTACTAGACCAATTGAGACTTGGGATGACTTTAGGAGAAGGTTTGGACTAAAGTTCCTATCATCGACAGAAGAGAATCTTCAGATGGAGAGGTTCCTATCTCTAAAGCAAGGGGACATGACAGTTAGGGAATACGTGGATATGTTTAATCAACTTGCACAGTTCGGTCTAGAATTGGTAAACACAGCTCGGAAGAAGGCCCTACACTTTGCTCTAGGATTGAATGAGCCATTGCGCGGTTTGGCCATGTCCCATATACCCCTGGGGGCAACTTTTGAGAGTTTGGTGAATATGGTCCTGCTTCAAGAGGAAGATAAGAGTGGCAAGAAGGAGGTCAAGGAAAATGAGTCTCAAGGCGAGAAGGTAGATTCCGGAAAAGGAGGCAAGAACAACAATAGCAAGGACAACAAGTCAAGAGAAAGGAGGAAGTGCAACTTCTGTGGGATTACTGGGCACATAGCCAAAGACTGTAGGAAGAAGAAAAGGAAGTTGGGCGAATGCTTTCATTGTGGAGAGACTGGACATTTCAGTAAGGATTGCCCCAAGAGGCAAGGAAAAACTCAGCAAGCAGGACCCTCTGGAGGGCAGTTGCAGGCTCTCCTCACTCTTCCAGCTTTTGATCGAGGTAGTATTTCTGTAGAAAGTTATGTTTACATTTCTGATTTCCCTGTTCATACCTTATTTGATTCTGGCGCATCGCATAGTTTTATTTCTGATCTTGTTGAAAATTTGCACCTAAGTACTAGTCTAGTTGAGGTCCCGTTAGTGTTTCAAATCCAATTGGGGGTTCCGCCCATCTACCTGTGATTTGTATGGATTTGAAAATCTCTATCTTGAGCATAGAATTCATGTGTAATGCTTAGGTTCTCGGGTTATGGGATACGGGTTGATTTTGGGTGTGGATTGGTTGTCCAGTTATGGAGCCATCCTCGATTGTGAGCATAGGGTGGGGAGGCTCATGACTCGCCTCGATACCCTAGAAATTTCTTGTAACCCTAGAGGTCCCATTATGTTATCTTGAATCTCTCGACTCGTCCATCGATGATCTGCAATCTGTAAGGGTGGTCCGAGACTATCCTGATGTCTTTGAAGAAGTTAAGGGGTTACCCCCTAAACGAGAGATAGATTTTCGCATTTATCTAGTCGATAATGCCAAGCCAGTATCATTGCCCATTAGGCATATGGCTCCACGAGAAAGAAGAGAGCTCGGTAAACAAATCAAGGAGCTGCTTGAGAAGAATTTTATTAGACGAAGCATTTCTGAATGGGGTGCTCCGGTGGTATTCGCTACTAAGGCGGATGGTTCGCTTCGTCTATGTGTTGATTATCGAGAGTTGAACAAGCTGACAAAGAAGAATCTAGTCTTCGCATGGGACGTAGATTGTGATGACGCATTCCGACGGTTAAAGAGAGCTTTAACCACAGCTCCTGTCTTAGTTTTGCCAGATGGGAGTAAGCCATTTGTTGTCTATACCGATGCTTGTGGGACAGGACTGGGCGCGGTCTTAATGCAAGAGGGAAGGGTAATAGCCTACGGTGGAAGGCAGTTGAGGGCGCATGAGAAAAATTATCCTACCCATGATTTAGAGTTGGCCGCTATTGTTTTTGCGCTTAAGATTTGGCGCCATTACCTTCTGGGAGAGAGGTTCGAATTGTTCACTGACCACAAATCATTGAAGTACTTGTTTTCTCAGAAGGATTTAAACTTGAGACAACAAAGGTGGATGGAGTTCTTAGCATCCTATGATTTCGAGATAGCGTATACCCCTGGCAAGGGTAACATGGTGGCAGACGCCTTGAGTAGAAAAAAAAAGTTGTCCTTGAGTCCATTGTTCGTGGAACAACGAAGCTTGGAATTTATCTCGATGTTTGATTTCAGACCTTCCGTTGACTATATACCCGGTTTGATAGCATCCTTGGAGGTCAGGCCTACTCTTTTGGGACGGATTGGTGAGGCACAACGGGACGATCCACAGTTGGCTGAGTTGGTAGAGAGGCTCATAAGGGGGGAGTCGTCCAGCCATTTGAGTAGGTACACCCTAGACGATAGGGGGTGCTTGCGTAGAGACGGTAGACTTTGTGTACCGAAAAATGAGGAGTTGAGGAAGGCTATTCTTGATAATGCACACCGTTCTAGGATGACCATTCATCCCGGTGGGGACAAGATGTACCAAGACATGAAGCGAGTTTTCTTTTGGGCCGGTATGAAGAAAGATGTGGCCGAGTATGTCGCTAGATGCTTGGTGTGCCAACAAGTAAAAGCGGAGCAAAAGAAACCCGGCGGGTTGCTTCACCCATTGGAAGTTCCGCAATGGAAGTGGGATAGCGTCTCGATGGATTTTATTGATGGGTTACCGAGATCGAGGAAGGGTAATACGGGAATTTGGGTTGTGGTAGACAGACTTACTAAGAGCGCCCATTTCGTACCCGTGAAGAGCAAGAGGACTGCTCCATGTCTAGCTTCAGTTTATCTTCGAGAGATAGTTCGATTGCACGGGGTACCTTCTAGCATAGTGAGTGATCGAGATCCTATCTTCACTAGCGAGTTTTGGAAAAGTTTGCAAGAAGCAGTGGGGACTCAGTTGTGTTTGAGCACCGCATATCATCCTCGGACGGACGGCCAGACCGAGAGGGTGAATCGTGTTCTAGAAGACCTTTTGAGGCTTTGTATCTTGGATTTTGGAGGTACATGGGAAGAGCATCTTCCATTGGTGGAGTTCGCGTATAATAACAGCTTTCAGTCTAGTATTGGTATGGCTCCTTTCGAAGCTCTTTATGGAAGGCCTTGCCGATCACCTACATGTTGGTGGGAATCTACGGATAAGATCTTGCTTGGGCCTGATATGGTTAGAGAGACTTCGGAGAAGATTGATTTGATTTGAAGAAGGATGAAAGCAGCACAAGACAGGCAGAAATCTTACGCGGATAAGAGGAGGACGGATCTGGAGTTTGATGTTGGGGACATGGTCTTCGTCAAAGTATCCCCATTACGGAATGTTGTCCGCTTTGGGTCCGTTGGGAAGTTAGCTCCAAGGTTTGTAGGACCGTTTCCCATTAAGGAAAGGATTGGACGGATGGCATATAGAGTGGATCTACCTGAGAGACTTAGTGGGGTACATGATGTATTCCATGTGTCACATTTGAGGAAGTGCCTACATGAGACCGCAGAGGTGGTAGAGCCGAGCTTGCTTAGAGAAGTGGAGGTAGAGCGTGATGCGACTATTCAACGAGCTCCTACCCGCATCCTTGGGTCAGAGATTAGGAAGTTGAGAAACAGAGAGGTTCGACTAGTCAAAGTGCAATGGGGAGAAGATGAGAGCAATGCTACTTGGGAGACAGAAGCGAAGATGCGTTCACTTTATCCATTCCTTTTTGAGGATACATTTTCAATCTCTTTTCCTAGATTGGTATATCTTCCCTTTGCTATCCATGCTTATCTAGTTTATCTTGTTTCGTAAACCTTGTCATGAGGACCTTAGGTAGAAACCCTTGGTTGAAACATGTATTTGGAACATGTTATGCTTGATGGTTGCAAGTGGTTGCATGTGTTTGCACGTGGATACTCGTGGATGCATGATACACATTAGGCACTAAGATCGGCTCACACACTTTCATACCGCATATGCATGAGTGTTTATGCTTATTCATGGATGAAAACTTGTTATGCTATCACGTGGATGTTGCATATGGATGAATGATATGTGCACTCATGTAGAGACTATAAGTTATGTTAGGAATTTGCATACATATGGACTCATTTCACTAACATGTTTTGCATTGAGGGGGTTTACTGAATCAATAACCTCCTGATTTTCGCATTAGATAAGTACATATACACACACCTTTGCATATGATCATACAGCATTTAGAATCCTTTAAGGACAATGACTGCACGTGGATGATGTTTTGAGTAGATGGATGGTAGGATACATTCTTCCTAACTTGGAGATTTCGGGGACGAAATCCTTTAAAGAGGGGAGAATGTAACAACCCGTATTTTTGAATAACATGTTATAACATAAATCAAGGCAAAATTAAACTGTAAAATCTGAATCATGGGAAACGGGCTGTGCCATTGCGTTCGTCTCGGAAAAATACGCGAAATAGAGTCCGAGTTTTCGAAAATCGGAGTCCGTATGACCAAGATATGGCCTCGCAAAGTTTCACGAAAAATTCAAATTCAAAACAGATTCAAAATTTTCAATTTTCAGAAGTGGCGGGAAAATTCCCGCCAGACCCAAGGGGTCGACTGGGGAGTCGACCTCCCCCCCCCCCCCCAGGTCGACTGGGGAGTCGACCCTAGGGTCGACCTGGGTGTCGACCTCCCTGGTCGGCCAGGTCGGCCTGGTGCACCTGTTTTGACCTGTTTTGTTGGCTAGTGACGGGATTTGATGGCTCTGATCGAATCTAGGGTTAATCCTATGGCTAATACTATCCTAATCTTCTATAAAAAGACCCCTAAGCCTAGCCTAAATCATCATTATTCATTCCTACAACTAAACTATGCCAAATTTGTTCCTCTCATGGCCTCCACTCTCATGCTAAAATTCCTAAGTTTATTTATATGAGAGATTTTGAGTTCATACAAGTGTTTCCAAGCTTGTATGAGTGTTCTTAGTTTGCATTCAAGTCAAGTTGCAACATTTCTATTTCAAAGCAAGGGTTTTTATTGATTTGGCTCAAGGGTTTTCATTTGGAGCTTGCATATTTGGGTTTTTGGTGCTTGCATAAGGGCTTCGTCTCAATCTTTATAATAAATATTTATTTGTGTCTTCATAGCATTGTAAGCCCTTTTCTACTTTCTTTTTTTTGAACTCTAAAGTTAAATGAATGATGCAAGTTTGGGGTTGATCATTATGATATGCAAGTTTGGGTTGATCACTATGATATGCAAGTTTGGTTGATCATTATGATATGCAAGTTTAGTTGATCATTATGATATGCAAGTTTGGTTGATCATTATGATATGCAAGTTTGGGTTGATCACTATGATATGCAAGTTTGGTTGATCATTATGCAAGTTGGTTTAATCATTATGTATGACACATGTTGCTATGTTATGCAAGTTTGGGTTGATCATTATACACATGTTATCATGTTATGCAAGTTAAACTTGAAGTTGTGAGCTTAAAGCTTCAAGCTTTATGTTGAAGTTGCATTTTGGCAACATGGAAGTTATCATATCCCTTATGATAACTTGCATGTGAGGCTAAATGCGAACTTCTAGCCACTTCTACATGTCATTCATCACCATGTATCACTTATATGCTAAGTTTGGTTTTATGCATGCTTTTGAAGCCTAATAATGCAATATGCAAGTATATGAACATATGTACATTTCATATGCCACCATGTTAAACTTGTGGCTTCAACACCTTTTTGTCATAATTATGCCAAGTTCCCTATTTTATCCTTTATGCGTTGTTGCGATTATGTAAACGATGGGATTACGTTGGGGTTGGGTAACATTATGACATAAACATGGTTTTTATAACATGACGTGATATGTTAACTTGTAATTATGTTTTGGAAACATAATGGACATGACACTTAGAAAATATGAGTGTGGCCAACTCGAGGTTGGGTTGAGTTTGTAGCATAAATCTACCCGGACCCGCCCGGCTTAACTAGTGGCTACAAACAATAGGACCCAATGTGAGAAGTTGGTCATGTTGTGCTCGAACCCGAGGTTAGACCTAGTTGTGGTGTAAAGCTACCCGGACCCGCCCGGCTTAACTAGTAACCACAACAAAGTCTAATGTGAGAGGTTAAAGCGCATTAAGTTAATTAATGCCTCCTGATTAGGGTTAAGTCATGGTCCACTTAATACTTAACCAATTTGGGCTTGGTGGGTTAATCGGGGTTAAGTCAGGAACCTTGGGTACGCTTAACCAACTTAATCCACGTTTGGATCGGGTTAACCATATTTAACCCGTTAAGAAACCCTAGTTGCGTGGTCCTTTTCAGCAGTAACCTTCTAGATAGTATCATAAGACCCTAGGACTAGGCTAGGGTGGGGCACGATTACTGGGCTGATTGTAAGAGACCAAAAGAGACGGCTGAATGATGCCCCGGTTGTTCAGGCGGACCATGGTCGTGCACATTAAGTCCGGAGTTGAACACGGGCACCGGTAGGTTTGGACTGTGCATCCTGGAATGGTGTCTGAGGGTTACACCGTAGGGCCAGATACACCCTAGGGTGGACCCTGCACAGTCAACTACATTACATGATTAAGCCGTATGACACCGACACTTGACGAGTTAGGCTTATAGGGAGCCGATCGACTAGACCGTGTAGTTGGACCTTGATTTAGGTCACCTCATGATATTGGGCCAAGCTTGGGCCAAGGGATCAATTCTTGTTTTTACTTGACATGTTAGAATGCTAGTACACCCGTGGTGCAAAACTTAACCTTAAATATGCGATGACACCTTTACCTATCTTGTTAGTTAATCATTATGCCAGTATGTTGTTATCCTTATGTTCATCTCAGCTTCTCATGCCAGTTAACTTTACTAGTTCATGGACAGATAGTAGTAGGGCTTACCAGTCTTTTTGACTGACCTGTTTTCTTTCGCCTCTTTTCTTTCGTTCCCCCCCCCTTCAGGTTCTCAGGGTGGGAACATTGGAGCTTAGCTTGGATCTTTATAGCTTGCTTACTGGATTTGCTCATGTACGGTTTTGGACATTGAGCTAGCTATGGTTTATCACTTCACTTTGGGGATAGTACTTTATGTATTTCAGTTTTTCAGTTTATGCTTTTGTCTAGACTTTGTTTGTTGGAAAATAATGATCAAGTACTTTGTTGTAATATGACTATGGTTTTGAAATGCTAGTTTAATCCGCTGCTTTATTTACTCTGTTTTTACTTATATGTTCTGTCTTGTGATATCTGCATGCATGTTTACCTTGTTTAACGCCCCTCCAAAGCTAGTGTCCTTGCAAGAGTGGCACTGGCGGAGGTGGGGTGTTACAGCTATCACGTGGATGTTGCATATGGATGAATGTCATGTGCACGCATATAGAGATTATGAATTAGGTTAAGGATTTGCATACATATGGACTCATTTCACTAACATACTTTGCATTAAGGAGGTTTACTGAATCAGTAACCGCCTGATTTTCGCATTAGATAGGTGCATATACACACACTTTTGCATATGTATGTTCATACAGCATTAGAAATATTCTAAGGACAATGACTGTTCGTGGGTGGTGTTTTGAGTAGATGGATGATGGATGGTAGGATACGTTCTTCCTAACTTGAAGATTTCGGGGACGAAATCCTTTAAGGAGGGGAGAATGTAACAACCCGTATTTTTAAATAACATGTTATAACATAAACCAAGGAAGAATTAAATGATAAAATTTGAATCAAGGGAAACGGGCTGTTCCATTGCGTTCGTCTCGGAAAAATACGCGAAATAAAGTCCGAGTTTTCGAAAATCGTAGTCCGTATGACCAAGTTATGGCCCGTCAAAGTTTTCAGAAAATTTTAAGTTCAAAAACAGTTCCAATTTGAATTCAGAATTCAAATTCAGCCAAGCAGAAAAGGCGGGAAAAATTCCCGCCACCCCCAAGTCGACTGGGGAGTCGACTTGGGAGTCGACACACCCCAGGTGGTGTTGACTGCCCAATAGACACCCCTCTCGACTTGGGTGGTCGGCCAGTTGGCCTGGGTGCACCTGACTTGTTCCTCAAGACATGCTTTAGGGCTGGTGACGAATTTTAATGGTTCAGATCTGAACTAGGGTTAATCCTATGGCCTAAACTAACCTAATCTTCTATAAAAAGACCCTAAGACCTAGCCTAAACCCTCATTAATCATTCCTACAACTAAACTATGCCAAAATGCTTCTTGATCATGGCCTCCATCTTCATAACATGGCCTCCATCCTCTTCATGAAAGTTTGAGTGTCCTAAGCTAGTAAAAGATCCACCTTTCTTCATCAAAACAAGGATCTTTCTTCATACAAATCAAAGGAGCTTCTTGTTTCTCAAGACAACTTGGAGCTTGTATTCATTTGGGGGTTTTTGGTGTTGCTATTGTGGCTTCGTCTCAATCTTGTTTTATTTTATAGTCTTCATAGCATTGTAAGCCCTATTCTACTCTTAGATTCTAACTATGAAGTTAAATATGACATGTTGCAAGTTTGAGTTTGGGCCTAAGTATGATTTGTGCTTTGATTCTATCATGTTATGCATAGATTTATTCTATGCATGTTTGTAAAGCTATCACCTTGACTTTGTGCATAGAAAGCTATGAGCTTTGATTTGAAATGTTGCATAAAGCAACATAGAAACTCTCATAACCCTTATGTTATCTTGCATACGATGTTATATGCGAATCACTAGCTATCATCCTATGTCATTTATGACCATGTTCACCTATTTTGCTAAAGTTGATATCATGCATGTTTTGAGGCTTATAATGTAATATGCAAGTCTATGAACACATTTGCCTCATATGCCACCATGTTTAACTTGTGGCCAAATCACCCTTATGCTATTATGCATGCTTGTGGCCAAATCACCCTTATGCTATTATGCAAGCTTGTGGCCAAATCACCCTTATGCTATTATGCATGCTTGTGGCCAAATCACCCTTATGCTATTATGCTTGCTTGTGGCCAAAACACCCTTATGCTATTTGATATGTTTGAGGCCAAGTCACCTTTTATGCTATCATACATGTTGAGGCCATATGCTAGTATGTTGAACCCCCTTTGGCCTCAAATATCACCATGTTTAACTTGTGATAGACTTTGCCACCTTATGCCCACCTTGTCATATTGTTATGTTCCCTCTTTGATCTATTTGCGTTGATGCGAATTTACGTGCGATGGGAATACGTTATGGGTAGTTGGGCAAACTTAAATAACATGAAAGCATGACTTGAAAATATGACATGAAAGTTTGACATGTGTTTATGCTTGAAAACATGAACATGGACATGACATGTGTAAAAACATGAAAGTGGCCAACTCGAGGTTGGGTTGAGTTTGTAGCATAAATCTACCTGGAACCGACCGGCTTAACTAGTGGCTACAAACAATAGGACCCAATGTGAGTAGTTGGTCATATCGCACTTAAAACCCGAGGTTAGACTAGGTTGTGGTGTAAAGCTACCCGGACCCGGCCGGCTTAACTAGTAACCACAACGAAGTCTAATGTGAGAGGTTGGGGTGCATTAAGTTAATTAATGCCACATGGTACGGTTAAGTCATGGACTACTTGAATACTTAACCAATTAAACACGATGGGTAGGGTTAAGTCATGGACTACTTGAATACTTAACCAATTAAACACGATGGGTTGGTAGGGTTAAGTCATGGACTACTTGAATACTTAACCAATTAAACACGATGTATTGATAGGGTTAAGTCATGAACTGCTTGGATACACTTGACCGACTCAATACATGGTTAGGATAGGGTTAACCACACTTAACCCGCTTGAAATCCTAGTTACGAGGTCCTTTTCAGCAGTAACCCACTTTGGAGTTTCTGGATACCCTGGACTAGGCTAGGGTGGGGCACGATTACTGGACTGATTGTAAGAGACCAAAAGAGACCGCTGAATAGTGCACCAGTTAAGTTCAGGCGGACCATGGTCGTGCACATTAAGTCCGGAGTTGAACATGGGCACTGGTAGGTTTAGACTGTGCGTGCTTGAATTGTGTCTGTGGTTTACACCTTAGGGCTGGATACACCCTGGGGTGGACCTTGCACAGTTAACTACATTCCATGATTAAGCCGTATGACACCGATACACGACGAGTTAGGCTTATAGGGAGCCGATCGACTAGACCGAGTAGTTGGACCTTGATTTAGGTCACCTCATGATGTTGGGCCAGCTTTGGGCTAAGGGATCATTTCTTGTTTATACTTGACATGGATTGGAATACTAGTACACACTTGGTGCAACTTAAACTTGTATATGCGATGCCACACTTGATCTATCTTGTTAACTTTTCACCATGCCAGTTATCATCCTATGTTTCATCTCTGCTTTACATGTCCAGTTAACTTTATTAGTTTTTATACTAATAGTAGGTAGGACTTACCAGTCTTTTTGACTGACCCATTTTCTTTCGCCTCTTTTCTTCCGTTCCCCCCCCCCCAGGTTTACAGGGTGGGAACACTAGTACCTAGCTTGGATCTCTAGCTGCTTTTCTGGATAGCTCATGTACGGTTTGGACTTGAGCATGCTATGGCTTTATTCTACTTTGGGGATAGTTACTTTATGCTTTTTTCCAGTTTTCAGTTTATGTTTCTAGACTTTGTTTTGTGGGAAAATAATGACCAAGTACTATGATGTAACTTGACTATGGTTTTGAAATGTTAGTTTTTACCCGCTGCTTTATTTACTCTGTTTTACTCATATGTTCTGTCTTGTGATATCTGCATGCATGTTTACCTCGTTTAATGCCCCTCCAAAGCCAGTGCGCTTGCAAGAGTGACCCTGGCGGTGTTACAGTTTATCTCTGGCCGCTAAACCAGAGATTTTTAGTAGTTCTTCCGTGTATGAAAATCCACGGTCTTCAATGCTCCATCTCGATCATTTTATGATCTCTTCACGTATTTGTTGGTCGAAATGGTTTTCGAATATAAATTCAATCCCGGTCTTTCTGTACCAACGATCGTATTGGACAGATTTGATAGTCGGTGATTTAACTATCAAAATAATCAGTGTTTCAATCAAGACAATCCAATGAGTTCACTGGTTCAGTATTCAACATCACTTGGCCTTTTAATTAAAACAAATATAGATTTGAAACTCTTAAATATTTCGATATTATAAATATAGCTTTTGCTTCTTACTTAACTTAAGATCATTCTATAAACAAATTCACTTTAACACTTAGGAAAAACTTATATCATATTTTCACTTTCAAACATTAGCCATGTTATTGTTATATTGGAAAACCATTTTAACTTGTAACTCATCAAACGATGTTATGAAATCTCATTTTATTTCATTACTTGAAACAATACCAATGCTTATTCTAATAGAATAAAACCCATCCTTTACATTTCCTTCTGATTCGAAATATCGTTATATTTTCGGCAACTCCTTTCATTTCCCTTTTTACTTTGAAATCCTCAAACCTTCGTCACAAATGCTGCGTTATTATTTTTCTAATGAAATGATAACCTTACTAATCTCTTTTACCATTACAACTTATACCATTCTCAGATAATTCTGAAGTCGTTCAAATTGGGGTATTTTAATTACCTCTCAGACCTTGATCAACAACGTTCATATCTGAAGATTGACACAAGTCGTAATTCAAAACCCGATTCTTTATTCCAATATCAAATTCAAATACCATTAAACTATTTTATACAAAATATGATTTCATACTACTTCTGACTCTTTGAAAATCCCTTTCTCGAATATAACATTTTCCTTAATTTAATAATTAAGTAATTCCTTATAAACACCCCTTTAACCTTTACCCTTTTTAAACAATTTCATTTCATAATTTAGATTTTTCTTACAAAATTTGATGATCCCTTTCTCTTACCAATTCCACTTCCGCTAATTCTCTTTCAACCCATTCATCCATCTTTGCTTTGGAAATTTTATTTTTAATTTTCCCTTCTTACTTAATCTCGTTATTAAGTAACGACGCTCTAACACTTTAAACCTCATTAATATGACCCTGGTTTATTATAAAACCCTTTTATCTAAATTTCCTTTTTATAAATCTTTATTCAAATAATATATTTCAAAATCTATCTTTAGTTATAAATAAATTTTATAATTTCAGTTCTATCAACTCATCGACGGTAAATTGATATAAATAAAACAATTTACATTTAGGCCATTTACTGCCGGTTACTTAACCAACATAGCCCATTGGTTAAAACACAACACAGGTTGACTTTTCAATTAATGATCAATACTCAAATCCATTACCCAAAAATGACAGTTCATATGATAATATGAAAATAAATAATATAATTTGAGGAATCCTGTTGGATCCCTCCAACCTGTTCTTCCTTGTATACAAAATGGTTATCACAAACCAGATCATTCAATTCAAACAGATCAAACAGTTCAAACAGATCAAACAATTCAAACCATTAAACACGTTTATTTTATAAACGTGACCAACAAGGTAAGTTACCTTTATTGGAACCAATCGTTAGAATAACGATTTGGTATTTCACTGAAATTAAACGACAGTTTAATTTCATCAGTTAAATCGGCAAATAAATATATAATTAGAAAACAGTCAACCATTGGCAAGCAAAGCACACAAAATAAAAACCCAATTTATATAAAATATAAATGGGAAAAAAACTGGGTGAGTTTAACTCACTTTGATTTTCATTTGTCGTCAAAATGGTTTGTTCGCAGTCGCGTACAGCTTGGTCCAAAACATCTATATGATGAAGTGCTCGTCATACGGTTCCAACGCTCCTTGTCTGGTCCGATTCTGTGCACGTATGAGAATGTTATATATTTCGTACACATATGGTTTAATTAAATAATTTATATTCTTAATTAAATCTTAAGGTTAATTATTATTACTGCATATGAAAAATAATATGGTTCCAATGCCAACGCAAATTATACGTTACACAAATGGCAGCGTTATTTCCGCGATGCCACTTCCAATGACTTTTTATATATATATATATATAAGCTATTTGTGGTACATTTGAAATACTGGGTATGCATTTTAAAAGGTTAGAAAACACATTAAAAAGAATAAGATGTATACTTTAAATTTGAAAATTAGACACACTAGCAATCCAAGTTGAACACGTTGATATGTAATTTGGCATATAAATAAAATTATGGGTGCACCGTGTAATTAGGCACAGTAGCATATTTAAGGCCACGTAACGTTATGTCTAGTATGTGTATTATTACTAAGTCCTAGCTTACGGTAATTAAATATTTGATTTGGCAAAAGTAAACACAATTTAGTATTGCTAACAGGGATTAGGCATGCACGTATACCTCATTTATCTCAACTGCACTTAA
Organism: Allium sativum; assembly: GCA_030737875.1. Lineage (NCBI taxonomy): Eukaryota > Viridiplantae > Streptophyta > Magnoliopsida > Asparagales > Amaryllidaceae > Allium > Allium sativum. Next base: position 709,413,238 of record CM060922.1, read on the forward strand.
TCCCAGATCCATCAGTACTTCACCGCTTGTTTCCCTCTTGCTTCTAGTGTTTCCTTTGCTTCGATCCATACTCTTTCTTTCTTTTTCTTTTTCTTTCTTTGTATTGGCGCCTGCTGCTCTTATCTTCTTCCATCTGGTTTTCGAATGCTCTTCTGCTTGTTGTCATCCCCACTGGTTCTTGTCTCACACAACATCCTTACTGTTTTTACGTTCGCCACTTGCTACTTCCCATTCTTCCCCTATGGTATGTTATGCACACTAACGTTAGTCACCTTATACCTCCTCTCCTTCCAGCTCTTTACTCTCTGTACAACCCACGTTAGTTTCTGTCTTTACTTTTTTTTTCTTTTTCTTTTTTTATATATAATTCAGTTTGATCATTTTCTCTGAGGGGGAAAGAAAGAGTTGCATGCTCTATTTATAGGAGAGTAATTGAAGATAGGCACAACGTCGTTTCAGGTGATATGAGACAGGCCAGTGAAGGCTTTAGAATAGCTGTGGTATCACTGTGACAATGCATAACAGATTGAAAAGAAAGAGTAGGAAATGAAAAGAGATAGCTGTGTGAGCTTTCAGCATAGGTCCGTCATGTTTCAACAAGGCATGTGCCTAGCTGCACTATAGTGTATATATTATAGAAAAAGAAAGTGAGGGACACAGGGAAAATCTGCTCGTGAATTATCCTTTCAGCATGGGCACATGTCTAGGGGAATGGTAGGCTTAGCATGTATTATCTTTTCAAAATTAGACATGGCGTGAGTTTGCTGCAGCAGCTTGACTACTGAAAAGAAAACAGGGCACCGAAAAGGAAACATGGACATGTTGGAAGAATGTATTGTAAATGGCTGGCACATACATTCAAAATTCCAATCAATATGCGATTGATCCAAATATTAGAATCGCATTTAATTTTATTCTAGAACCAAAAGCATCAATATGATATGCCATGATCATACATGCGCAATAAATCTTTTGTGATTCTTGAGAAGGCAACATACATAACGTGACTACTTAATATGAGTACACGCATCAGATTTAGCTCAAAGTAAAGGCATGGTGCTTTTTTTCTCTTACAAAATTTTGATTTAATGCGCTAAGTTTATAAAGCCGCGCTAAAATATTACATAAACATTAAACTTTCATTATGATGGACTGATTTTGGTCGTCAAAAGCATAAGTGCTTCTTGCTGTTATTAAAAAGAAATATATTTTAAAAAGTCTCAAAGTTGAACAATCAATTTGTCGAAATATTCGTAAAATGCTTTCTTTCAAATAAAAGTAAAAGAATAACAATACAAACAGCTTGCTTCACACATCAAAATTGACTTCTGCTTACTGATAAAAAAGCTAATCTTGGTGTAAAAAGGTATTCCGGACCCAATGGGACAAGTTTCGTCGAAATCCGAGGTTGTATGAAAAAAAATTCCTTTCTAAAACAAGAAATAAACACGCATTTAATTTTTTCACGATCACCAGATAAATCAAATCAACTTGGAATCTTGCAATCTTATAATAATTCTTTGATACGAACCCAATGGCACCAACTTCGTCGCATTCCGAGACTGTTTCCTCGGTAGGCCATTTTTACGCGCACCGCGATGCCATTTTAGACGCCAAATTACCCGGTCTCCAAAAATAACAAACTATATACCTATCCTGGCTCTAATCGACGATACGAACTCAACGGAATTGGTTTCGTGGCCTAATTCGATCGTCTGCTCAAGTTACACTCAAATATCCCTTTATTATATTAATTACGCGCTATAGAAAATGAACGGGCGTTTACAGCTACCGTGGTCACAAACGACATCGGTTTGCCATGCAGTTTGATTTTCTTATAATAATTTAATGATACGATTCCAATGAAACTAATTTCATCGAAAACAGAGACCGTCTGCAAAATGGCCATTTTAAAGGCCGATAGCGATTTCCATAGCGACTATTTTAAAATTTGATTTAGCCATAACTTACAATCTATAACACGAAATCTGAATTTTTCTCTTTCATATGAAAATTATCATCAACACGGTCCCAATGTTTCTTATTTCACAGAAATCCGACTTATATCGAATTCTGTATATTGAGTTGAAGTTCAAACTCCAAATTACGAACTGCACGCCATTTTCAAGCTCGATTTATATTATATATAAACTATAGCGTTCAAACTTCGTTTTAAATAATGAATTAAATATTAGAAATTCATATATATTCCAAATATAATATTTAAAATAATAAATTAAATAAAATATTTGACTGCCAAAAACACGGGTCGTTACATTCTTCCCCCCTTAAAATAATTTCGTCCTTGAAATTGCTAAGGTAAGAAAGAACGTTACAAATCCATTAAATTTCAATCCAATTTATTATAAATCAAAAACCAATTTTATACCATAAATAAATATTTTCAAAAATGTCGAAAATTTTCTAACACACTAAATTCCCGGGAAAATTCGGCAGAGTCTCCCCTGCACGGAGTGACATCTGCGATATCGCAGGAACAAATAATATATATACATCGACCAATGGTCGGAAAACAAAAATAAAAAACCCTAAAATTTTATATTTTCGCGTAGGCGTACCTTTACGAGCGTTATTGAGCATATCTGCTCAACGTATATGTGATTTACTCAACCAATATCAATCTGCTTAGCCATCTGGCACCTGTAATTAACTCAATTCACATATCTGTACAGATATATGAAATTCTGAGGTAATAGTTCACTAATCATCTGGTATAACGATACCAATTCTAGAATCAAACACACCATATCAATTCACTATCAAACACATGGTTAAATCATAATCTCAATTCATATGCAGTTCCAGTTCAGTTTTATATTATCCTGGAATTTATTCTTTAGCTTATAATTTCTTTAATTCCATTAAATTATTGATTATTCCCATTCAAACAACCCATCATCCACTAACAAACTAATTACAAACAACAACCAATACACAACCACATCAACCAAAGCAATTAAAATTTATTCAATATTAATATTTTACTGTGGTTTCACATATTTGATTATTATTCATTTAATTCAAATTTATTTAACTCAATATCAATATCATTGTTATATATTTACACTTAACCAAAGTTAAGTTTCAATTCAAATTCTTAATCAAATTTGAATTGGTCCAAATTGACAAACACATCAAATACATCATCTCAATAAATTGAGAAAATTACTTCTTTTCTATACAAAAATATCATTTGGGTGAAATTATTTCATTTACCCACTTTTCAAAACAATACTGTATCCATTGCCAGTTCTATGCTTTTCAACACTTGAACCTATCAACAAACACAATAAAAACCATTTGTATATAAAATTTACAAATACGCTCTCATATATATACACTCAATCTCGATCTAGGGTATTACTAACCCAATCTCTATCGAGTTACACCACAGAGCCAAGGTTATTACTAAACCAATAGCTCTGATACCACTGTAACAACCTAAGGTTTTCGGCCTTGAAAATCGACATAATTACCTTTCCCGTATCTCATGCCAGCCTTCCAAACACCGAAAACACTGGACATTATTAGAAAGAAATTAGGGGGTGAGAAAAGAAAGAAAGAAATATTAGAATAGAAGAAGAAGAAGAACCACAAACACAGAGTCTCACATCGCAGCGGAACAAAATGTAATACATAAATAGTCTTTATTGAGAGCTTTAAAAATACATACAATATCAGAGTACATCACACATCTGGACAGTTATAATAACCTGTCCTCAGATACCACACACAGCGGAATAGTAGCTATATAATATCACACGTCTGGACTTTTCCAGCTCGTCTCTTCACAGTATTTGATAACTTGAACCTGTACACCCCGGGCTAACCCGAGCATTTACAATACACCGGGTCAGTCTGGTGAACCAGAGTGAGTAAAACTCGCACAATATTAAGGCTAAATCATCCAACATGATTTTAAAGTTCAAAATCCTTTCAAAAGAAAAGGATAATCGTAAGACCAAATCCACACATAAACATGGACGGTTTTTACCTTACGATAACCCAAAACAGTTTTGAAATCAATATATTTTCTGATATTATAATAATGTCTAAATACAAGTAAATAGAATCTAGTGGAACGCTTGCATCTCACGCTCCACATATATAGTATACAATCAAAACCGCAGGCGCTTATTGGAGATTGGATTCCGACCTTGACAAGGTATGGGACCACCTACCGATAGTGTATCTCTAGAGACGAATACACTGGGTTCAACAAGAACGTCTTGCAACCCGGCCCACACATGACTGACCACTCATTTCGCTTGAGTGTATCGAATGTATATCACCAACGGTTGGGCTCAAACCACCATTTCCCGAAAAGGGACAACATCGAAATAGATTAAAGAAGCAATAGGAATTTCTCTAGATAGGTGATTATACACCCTAATGGGAGCGACCCACATAGCCATGTTGCCAGCCCGATTTTTGTCATTTCTCGGTTGTGAGGCTTGAGGTTAGAATTTCCTTTACAACACCTGGCCACCATTCACTTTGAATGCCACATCGTCAGATCCGCCAGATATCACTAATTGACGTCCACAAAAATACTCTAGTGGTTAAGCTAAGAGAACCGTCGTCCTCCGCCACCAACTATGGTACGTTTGAAGAAATCAACGTACGTAATTCCTTTGGAAATACTCTGTCAGACATCCGTCCATACAAGTCATCCAGGAACAAGATGAACCGAAGGTACTCTCCTACTGCATTCAGTATAGGAATCACCCCATGGATCGGTAGCGAGAAGTCCTCGCAATCCATAGATTCCAATCGCGACAGAACCACAGTTTATCTCTGGCCGCTAAACCAGAGATTTTTAGTAGTTCTTCCGTGTATGAAAATCCACAGTCTTCAATGCTCCATCTCGATCATTTTATGATCTCTTCACGTATTTGTTGGTCGGAATGGTTTTCGAATATAAATTCAATCCCGTTCTTTCCGTACCAATGATCGTATTGGACAGATTTGATAGTCGGTGATTTAACTATCAAAATAATCAGTGTTTCAATCAAGACAATCCAATGAGTTCACTGGTTCAGTATTCAACATCACTTGGCCTTTTAATTAAAACAAATATAGATTTGAAACTCTTAAATATTTCGATTTATAAATATAGCTTTTGCTTCTTACTTAACTTAAGATTATTCTATAAACAAATTCACTTTAACACTTAGGAAAAACTTATATCATATTTTCACTTTCAAACATTAGTCATGTTATTGTTATATTGGAAAACCATTTTAACTTGTTACTCATCAAACGATGTTACGAAATCTCATTTTATTTCATTACTTGAAACAATACCAATGCTTATTCTAATAGAATAAAACCCATCCTTTACATTTCCTTCTGATTCGAAATATCGTTATATTTTCGGCAACTCCTTTCATTTCCCTTTTTACTTTGAAATCCTCAAACCTTCGTCACAAATGCTGCGTTATTATTTTTCTAATGAAATGATAACCTTACTAATCTCTTTTACCATTACAACTTATACCATTCTCAGATAATTCTGAAGTCGTTCAAATTGGGGTATTTTAATTACCTCTCAGACCTTGATCAACAACGTTCATATCTGAAGATTGACACAAGTCGTAATTCAAAACCCGATTCTTTATTCCAATATCAAATTCAAATACCATTAAACTATTTTATACAAAATACGATTTCATACTACTTCTGTAACAACCCGGAAAAATGCGATCTTGGTTATCCGATATACAACACATATCGAACATCCAAGGATCGAAAATAACCGAATAGTCAATGAAAGAAATTAGAGGGTGAGGAATGATAAGATAGAAACTTAGAATAGAAGAAAAAGAACAACACAACATCAGAGTAACACGAACCTCACAGCGGAACGAATAACATATAATAGATAACATAACTTTGAAATATAACAGTTATGTATACAATAGCACTTATCAGAGTACAGAACTTACAACACAACGGAAATAAACTATAGCTATATGATCTTGAAGCCTCCTGCTCCAAGCTCTCCAAGTATATCTGTAAATTCCTGACTACTTGACTGCCCGTACAAAATTGGGCACCTAAGAGTTTAGGGAAAACAAAACAAAATAAACTCCGGGTCAGTCATGGGACTGGTATGAGTAAAACAATTTAAAACAGTTGAACAAGTAAACGATATCTCATAAGACCACGCCGTATAACGGAACGGGTTTTTCCCTTATGAGAATCCAAAATATCTTTATATCAAAAACCTTTTGATATTATAATAATGTCTATCAACCACAATTATATAATCATCCAGCAGAAACGCTTTCATCTCACGTTCTACATATATAGTATACAATCAAAACCGCAAGCACATATTGGGTAATGGGTTTCCAACTATGACAAGGTATGGAACCACCTTCCGATCAGTGTACTCTAGGAACGATACACTGGAGTTCAACAAGAACATCTTGTAACTCAGCCACACATGACCGACCACTCATTTTGCTTGAGTGTATCGAATGTATATCACCAACGGTTGGGATCAGCAACCGTTTCCCGTATATATACGAGACAACATTGATAGATTAAAGAAGCAAATGAATATTCTCTAGATAGGTGATTATATACCCTACTTCGGTTTGACCGACTTAGCCATGCTGCCTGCCCGATTTCTGTCATTTACCGGATGATGAGGCTAGAAGCTACGCTTATCATCACATCAGATTCACTTTGAATGCCACATCATCAAATCCATCCAATCACCGATTGACGTCCTCAACAATACATTATGTGTTAGCTAAAAGAAGTTTCCTTCTTCGCTTCCACTCTTGGTACGGTTGGAGAAATCAATATACGTGATCATCTGGAAATACTCTGTCAGACATCCATCCATACAAGTCATCCAGGAACAGGATGAACCGAAGGCACTATTCAGTACATCCATCTTAGGCACTGTTATCTAAGACTTATACAATAGCCCTTGCACTTTACTCCGTCTTCAATTATCTTTGGCATATATGATTCGCAACGCTTATGCCAATACAGAGTGGTTCTTTGGATAATAATCCAACCGGTCTCTCCATATTAACAACGTTAAAATGGTCAAAACTTCGATGGTCTGTGATCTAACCATCAAAGAAAAACAGGTGTGCAAACAACGATATTATTTCCAGATGGAAATTCTATCAATCAATCATCAATCATATATATATATATATTCATATTTCAATATTATTGATTCGTCTCTGATTCTATTTGGAAAACATTTCCAAATCTTCTTTACTTGGATTTAAACAGGTGTTTAAATCAACGTCGCGACGACCACTCACCACTATACTTATTTACTAAATTCACTTAACCATTTCACTCTCGAACCTTAACCATTTCTAAATTAAAAACGCAGTCAATCAAGTTGGGGTATAGCTACCTCTCAGACCTTAACTGAACAACATTTCAAATCTCAAAATAGGGTAAGTTCATCTTTTAACTTCTTAACACTTCCTTACGTAACTCCTTTCGAATAAACTATATTCGAAAATCCTTTAAACTCTATTTGTTTAACTCTAATCGATTTACTCTTTTAATTCTTTTTTTTTTGAATAAACTAAATTCGATCAACTCATTTTAACTCGATTCGAATAACTAATATTCGATAACTCCCCTTAATTCTATTCGAATAAACTATATTCGATTTACTCATTTGATTTAACTAATATCGATTAACCCCATCGAATAACTAAATTCGATAACTCCTTCGAATAAACTATATTCGATAACTTACTTCGATTAAACTAAAAATCGATAACTCCTTCGATTTAACTATAATCGATAACTCTATTGTTTTTAACTCTATCGATTAACTCTAACTGTTTTACTCTAACTGATTAATTCTAACTGATTAATTCTAACTGGTTAATTCTAACTGATTAATTTTATTCAACCAACTCGACTCGACTAACCCTTTTCGAATAACATATTCGATTTACTAACTTTCGAATACCATATTCGATTAACTTCCTCGAATAACTTATATTCGATTTAACTCCTTTCGAATACCATATTCGATTTAACTCCTTTCGAATACCATATTCGATTTAACTCCTTTCGAATACCATATTCGATTTAACTCCTTTCGAATAACTTATTCGATTATCTTAGCTCGATAAATCTTAACTCGAAAATCTTAACTCGATAACTCAATTTGGTTAACTTAACCTATAACTCAAATTGATTAACTTAACCTGATAACTCAATTTGATAATCTTACTTGATAACTCAAATTGTTTAACCTAACTTGCTAACTCAATTTGATTAACTTAACTTGCCTAATTCGACTCGATTAACTCACTTGACTAATTCGACTCGGCTAACCCACTTGATTAACTCGACTCGTTCACTTTGTTTTAACTTGACTAATTCACTTTGTTTTAACTTGACTAGTTCACTTTGTTTTAACTCGACCAATTCACTTTGGTTTAACTTAACAAATTCCCTCTTATTAACTCGACTAGTTCACTTGGTTTGACTTAACCAATTCGTTTTGATTACTCGACTAACTCACTTTGGTTTGACCTAACCAATTCGTTTTAATTACTCGACTAACTCACTTTGGTTTAACTTAACCAATTCGTTTTGATTACTCGACTAACTCACTTTGGTTTGACTTAACCAATTCGTTTTGATTACTCGACTAACTCACTTTGGTTTGACTTAACCAATTCATTTTGATTACTCGACTAACTCACTTTGGTTTAACTTAACCAATTCGTTTTGATTACTCGACTAATTCAATTTGATTAACTCCTTATTTATTTTCCAATAATTATTTCCTTTATAAAATCTTTTGATTTTATAAATACATTCCCTTTTATATAATTCTATTTATATATTTCTAAATAAATATTTCTTTTAAATCCTATTTATTTAATAAATAAATATCTCCTTTAATCTTTATTTATTTCCTAAATAAATAAATTCTTTTAACTCTTTATTTATGCTCGACCAATATATCCCTTTATATTTGCTTTCAAATATAGTTCCTTTATATTTGATTTCAAATATATTCCTTTTCAATTTCATTTGTAAAGGTTTTACAAACATTTCTATTTCATTTTGATTTCTGAAAAATATTCTAACTCCTTATATCCCCGGGAAAATTCGCCATAACCTCCTTTGTACCGGGAGCATCGGGAAAATCCCCAAACCCGCCACACAGGCCTTACTATTCAAAAAGAAAAATGTTTTGAAATTATTTCCTTTCTGAATATCTCCTATTTATAAATATTCCAATTTATAAATATTTCTTATTTATAAATATTCAAATTTATAAATATCTCTTATTTATAAATATTCCATTTATAATATTTTATTTTCACTATCAATTTGAAAATTCCCTTATCAACCTTCCGGTATGTTATGGTGTTTCACATATCAAATTTCGATGTCCAATATCGTCCATACACACACAATCAACAACAGGTTATAATTCACATCATATATTAAAATATATGAAAAACAATAAAATAACTGTTGAGGAATCCAGTCGGATTCCTCCAACCTGTTTTCCCTGCATCCACAGATGTTACACAACATGATTGTCATCACTTTCAGTTCAATATGAATTATTTTGATAAACAGAATCAATATATATAACTATCTAACTGTTTATATATTATATATATATTTATATATATATAATATTTCATTAACTGACTAGCAGTTCAATCAACAGTCATCACAAAGTCAATCAGACAATTTCTAACAGTTCTAAAAATACAACATGAAATTATAAACTGTTCAGAGTTAGTGAGATTTACTCACTTTATTCGATTCAGTCGGACAATTTATTTCGCCATAAATTGTAACGAGCTCGGATTCACTTCCAGTCAGCTCCATGGTGTAGTGTTCGTCCATACGATCCTGTCGGATCTTGTTTCGCTGAGTTTCGATATCGTATGACACAGTTATGAATTTTACAAGATTAATACACATTTAAACTTAAATATTATTTACTTAACGGGCCTCACCCCTTAAATTTCTGGCCCATCTTCTTTTAAACAGACCCGTTCTTCTTCCCTGGCACTGCTCTTGCTTCCTCCTGCGATGGCCATTGCGGCGTGTACATCCACCCCATTCTTCCACCCTCCTCCATGATAAATCACGGGAAAAATACCTTAAATCTTTTCTTGCCGAGCTCATCCCTCTCATGCCCAAAATGCTCAACTCGAGCTCACCTCTCAAATGCCGTCGTCGGCCAACAGTAGCAGGTATCGACCTGTTTTCGCACGGATTTTCACCCAACTCCGCAAACAAACTCCACACACTCCCATAAATCCAAATCCGAACTCAACTCAAAGAATTAACACCCCAATCCCAAGATTTTTCCAACCCTAGTTCAACGCTAGAAAACTGTCGAGACCCCAAACACTTATCGCACGCAAAACTGAAGACATCTGTGGAAAGATTCTTGCTTCCACGAGCTCAAACAACTTATTTCACCATTTTAGGATTTTTATTTCATTTTACTTTGATTTAATCCCTCTCAACATTTTTGCTGTACAAAGAAATGAGACGGCGGAAAAGCTGTTGACTAAGGAGGGAATGAAATTAGGTCTTAGGAATTGTAAGGGGGGGGTATTTATACTGTTAGAAAAATATCTAGATATTTTATAGAGGGAATATTCCCGGTATATTCCTTTTTCGATAATTCGTTTTGCCTTCTAAAAATCCGTGTGATCACACACGATACCCAAAAATCACGAAACTGAACACATAGCTAGAGTTCGACATTACGGTTCCAACGAAATTGGTCTCGTCGAATTCCGACTTCGTATGCTCACACAACATATTTTTAACTGTCAAAATACTGACTGTTTTTCACTCTAAAAATCCGTACGGTCATACAGTGACTCTAAAAATCACGAAACTGGAAATCTAACAACTATTTGATATTGTGGATCCAACAAAACTGGTTTCGTCGAATTCTGAGGTCGTATGAAAAACTGGCTATTTTTAAAGCTCTGGATGACCCATTTAAATATATAAATATATTTTAATATAATTAAATTAAATATTTATAAATAAATATTATCATATATATTCACAGTGGAATACCATACAGCTCCAATATATTTCTAACTGAATTTATAGCTTGATATTTAAATCCAGATTAAATCGATATTCGATTTATAATGAAATTCCTTTTAAAAATATAAATAATTCCTTTATAAATTATAAAGGAATTCCACAGCGACTTTTCTGAAATTTGATTTGGACGTATCTCAAAATCTACACGACGAAATCCCGATTTTTCTCTTCCACTAGAAAGATATACTCCACCAGCTCCACGCGTTTCTTGTTTCACAGAAATCCGGCTTAAAACGAATCCTGTACACTCAGTTGAAGTTCAAATCGCCAAATCGCGAACTACAACGCCATTTCAAGCTCGATTTTAAATAAAAATATAATTATACGTTCAAACTGACGTCGATTGAATATATTCGTCAATATAATTCAACTCTAAGCTGAATTAAATCTTAGGGATGACCCTGTTCACAGAATATTGTGATTTCCAATATTCCTGATTATTATTGAATTAAATATATTATTTAATTTATTATTTTAGTTAAATATTCACCATTATTTAATTTCACGACCATTAAATCCTTTTAATCACCATTTAAATAATTAAATAAATTAATTATTATACCTCTGCAAATGCGGGTCATTACATTCTTCCCCACTTAAAATAATTTCGTCCTCGAAATTGCTAAGGTAGAGAACGACCCTATCGACTGGTCAGAACATATTTGTTCACTTCTTAACTTCAGTTTTCAACTGAACCAATTTAATTTCAATTAAAATATTAATTCATTTTTATCAATGAAAATTTTCAAAAATCCTGAAAATTTTCTAACTCCTTAACTTTTCGAAAAAATTCGCCAGCACCTCCTTTGTACTGGTCGATAGGTCAAACTCCAACTCGCCTCTCTGGGCCATCTCCATCCCAAAAGAAAATCAAACAGCCAAGCGGCTTGCCAATTCGGCTCATAAATCTTATATCCAATATATAATATAAACTGGTACCTTTTTGTCGGGCATATCGTTATATCCCTCACATCTGCTATCAATTCAGCATATACCAATGTCATGCCACTCAAACTCCAAATCAGTTTTATCTCCAACACAACCATTCGTTTTTAACCAAGCCAAATCCCATCTTAACTCAAGTTCAATTCTTGATTTTCAATTCCTTAACTCCTCAATCCAATATCATTTCAGATTCTAATTTCACAAATCCAATCTTATTCGATTTCAATTCAACTTCAGTTACCACTTAACTGACTTTATTTTAAATCCCAATTTGCTTTTACAAATTTCAATTCAATTTGGTTTTAATTTAAACAATCTTTCCCTGGGAATTTCAAACAGTTTACCATATCGAAAATCGAACTTTCCTTTCAGGATTCAAAACACTTATTTTTCACAAAACAATTCAAAACAAAATCCCTTGGTAGTAATCCGTCACTCAGCAACTCGAAAATGAATACTGATGATGCAGCTGTCATCATCAGAATCTATTTTCCAGCGATCGAAGTGAGTTCAATACTATAAAACCATTTCTAAACATTTCCACTTTGAAATTCATTTCAAAATATAATTCACACTGCTTGTAAAACAATTTAAAATCTCCCAGGATCTTAAATTTTCCTTATTCTTAATCCAAATCCATTTACAAACACCTATCCAATTTTTTCCAGAATATTAATTCAATTTCTGGTTTAAATTTCAGATTTTACTCATCTAATTTCACGTATTTCACTTATATGAATTCTGATTGGTTATTTACATAACCATTTAATTTATAATCTTACTCGATTATAATAACAACCAATATATCCAATATATATTATAATTTTGATATATATATATATATATATATATCTTCTCTATATCAAGATATACCTTGGGTAAACTTATTTTAATTTACCCTCTTTTCAAAACATATCGTGACGACCCATCGTATTCGAGTGTTTATAAACTCCTACCGATACAGTGGATCAAACTGATCGACCAGAACCCATAAACAACTCAACCAATGAATCTCCATAATATAAAACAAATTTTTATATCAATAACAAATACGTTCACTCGTATATATACACTCAAACTCAATCTAGGGTATTACTAACCCTATCTCTACCGAGTCACGCCACAAAGCCAAGGTAATTCTTAACCTAAGCTCTGATACCAACTGTAACGACCCGGAAAAATGCGATCTTGGTTATCCGATATACAACACATATCGAACATCCAAGGATCGAAAATAACCGAATAGTTAATGAAAGAAATTAGAGGGTGAGGAAAGATAAGATAGAAACTTAGAATAGAAGAAAAAGAACAACACAACATCAGAGTAACACAAACCTTACAGCGGAACGAATAACATATAATAGATAACATAACTTTGAAATATAACAGTTATGTATACAACAGCACTTATCAGAGTACAACACTTACAACACAGCGGAAATAAACTATAGCTATATGATCTTGAAGCCTCCTGCTCCAAGCTCTCCAAGTATATCTGTAAATTCCTGACTACTTGACTACCCGTACAAAATTGGGCACCCAAGAGTTTAGGGAAACAAAACAAAATAAACTCCGGGTCAGTCATGGGACTGGTATGAGTAAAACAATTTAAAACAGTTGAACAAGTAAACGATATCTCATAAGACCACGCCGTATAACGGAACGGGTTTTTCCCTTATGAGAATCCAAAATATCTTTATATCAAAAACCTTTTGATATTATAATAATGTCTATCAACCACAATTATATAATCATCTAGCAGAAACGCTTTCATCTCACGTTCTACATATATAGTATACAATCAAAACCGCAAGCACGTATTGGGTAATGGGTTTCCAACTATGACAAGGTATGGAACCACCTTCCGATCAGTGTACTCTAGGAACGATACACTGGAGTTCAACAAGAACATCTTGTAACTCAGCCACACATGACCGACCACTCATTTTGCTTGAGTGTATCGAATGTATATCACCAACGGTTGGGATCAGCAACCGTTTCCCGTATATATATGAGACAGCATTGATAGATTAAAGAAGCAAATGGATATTCTCTAGATAGGTGATTATACACCCTACTTCGGTGCGACCGACTTAGCCATGCTGCCTGCCCGATTTCTGTCATTTACCGGATGATGAGGCTAGAAGCTACGCTTATCATCACATCAGATTCACTTTGAATGCCACATCATCAAATCCATCCAATCACCGATTGACGTCCTCAACAATACATTATGTGTTAGCTAAAAGAAGTTTCCTTCTTCGCTTCCACTCTTGGTACGGTTGGAGAAATCAATATACGTGATCATCTGGAAATACTCTGTCAGACATCCATCCATACAAGTCATCCAGGAACAGGATGAACCGAAGGCACTATTCAGTACAACCATCTTAGGCACTGTTATCTAAGACTTATACAATAGCCCTTGCACTTTACTCCGTCTTCAATTATCTTTGGCATATATGATTCGCAACGCTTATGCCAATACAGAGTGGTTCTTTGGATAATAATCCAACCGGTCTCTCCATATTAACAACGTTAAAATGGTCAAAACTTCGATGGTTTGTGATTTAACCATCAAAGAAAAACAGGTGTGCAAACAACGATATTATTTCCAGATGGAAATTCTATCAATCAATCATCAATCATATATATATATATATATTCATATTTCATATTTCAATATTATTGATTCGTCTCTGATTCTATTTGGAAAACATTTCCAAATCTTCTTTACTTGGATTTAAACAGGTGTTTAAATCAACGTCGCGACGACCACTCACCACTATACTTATTTACTAAATTCACTTAACCATTTCACTCTCGAACCTTAACCATTTCTAAATTAAAAACGCAGTCAATCAAGTTAGGGTATAGCTACCTCTCAGACCTTAACTGAACAACATTTCAAATCTCGAAATAGGGTAAGTTCATCTTTTAACTTCTTAACACTTCCTTACGTAACTCCTTTCGAATAAACTATATTCGAAAATCCTTTAAACTCTATTTGTTTAACTCTAATCGATTTACTCTTTTAATTCTTTTTTTTTGAATAAACTAAATTCGATCAACTCATTTTAACTCGATTCGAATAACTAATATTCGATAACTCCCCTTAACTCTATTCGAATAAACTATATTCGATTTACTCATTTGATTTAACTAATATCGATTAACCCCATCGAATAACTAAATTCGATAACTCCTTCGAATAAACTATATTCGATAACTTACTTCGATTAAACTAAAAATCGATAACTCCTTCGATTTAACTATAATCGATAACTCCATTGTTTTTAACTCTATCGATTAACTCTAACTGGTTTACTCTAACTGATTAATTCTAACTGATTAATTCTAACTGGTTAATTCTAACTGATTAATTTTATTCAACCAACTCGACTCGACTAACCCTTTTCGAATAACATATTCGATTTACTAACTTTCGAATACCATATTCGATTAACTTCCTCGAATAACTTATATTCGATTTAACTCCTTTCGAATACCATATTCGATTTAACTCCTTTCGAATACCATATTCGATTTAACTCCTTTCGAATACCATATTCGATTTAACTCCTTTCGAATAACTTATTCGATTATCTTAGCTCGATAAATCTTAACTCGAAAATCTTAACTCGATAACTCAATTTGGTTAACTTAACCTGATAACTCAAATTGATTAACTTAACCTGATAACTCAATTTGATAATCTTACTTGATAACTCAAATTGTTTAACCTAACTTGCTAACTCAATTTGTTTAACCAATTCGTTTTGATTACTCGACTAACTCACTTTGGTTTAACTTAACCAATTCGTTTTGATTACTCGACTAATTCAATTTGATTAACTCCTTATTTATTTTCCAATAAATATTTCCTTTATAAAATCTTTTGATTTTATAAATACATTCCGTTTTATATAATTCTATTTATATATTTCTAAATAAATATTTCTTTTAAATCCTATTTATTTAATAAATAAATATCTCCTTTAATCTTTATTTATTTCCTAAATAAATAAATTCTTTTAACTCTTTATTTATGCTCTACCAATATATCCCTTTATATTTGCTTTCAAATATATTTCCTTTATATTTGATTTCAAATATATTCCTTTTCAATTTCATTTGTAAAGGTTTTACAAACATTTCTATTTCAATTTGATTTCTGAAAAATATTCTAACTCCTTATATCCCCGGGAAAATTCGCCATAACCTCCTTTGTACCGGGAGCATCGGAAAAATCCCCAAACCCGCCACACAGGCCTTTCTATTCAAAAAGAAAAATGTTTTGAAATTATTTCCTTTTTGAATATCTCCTATTTATAAATATTCCAATTTATAAATATTTCTTATTTATAAATATTCAAATTTATAAATATCTCTTATTTATAAATATTCCATTTATAATATTTTATTTTCACTATCAATTTGAAAATTCCCTTATCAACCTTCCGGTATGTTATGGTGTTTCACATATCAAATTTCGATGTCCAATATCGTCCATACACACACAATCAACAACAGGTTATAATTCACATCATATATTAAAATATATGAAAAACAATAAAATAACTGTTGAGGAATCCAGTCGGATTCCTCCAACCTGTTTTCCCTGCATCCACATATGTTACACAACATGATTGTCATCACTTTCAGTTCAATATGAATTATTCTGATAAACAGAATCAATATATATATATAACTATCTAACTGTTTATATATTATATATATATATTTATATATATATAATATTTCATTAACTGACTAGCAGTTCAATCAACGGTCATCACACAGTCAATCAGACCATTTCTAACAGTTCTAAAAATACAACATGAAATTATAAACTGTTCAGAGTTAGTGAGATTTACTCACTTTATTCGATTCAGTCGGACAATTTATTTCGCCATAAATTGTAACGAGCTCGGATTCACTTCCAGTCAGCTCCATGGTGTAGTGTTCGTCCATACGATCCTGTCGGATCTTGTTTCGCTGAGTTTCGATATCGTATGACACAGTTATGAATTTTACAAGATTAATACACATTTAAACTTAAATATTATTTACTTAACGGGCCTCACCCCTTAAATTTCCGGCCCATCTTCTTTTAAACAGACCCGTTCTTCTTCCCTGGCACTACTCTTGCTTCCTCCTGCGATGGCCATTGCGGCATGTACATCCACCCCATTCTTCCACCCTCCTCCATGATAAATCACGGGAAAAATACCATAAATCTTCTCTTGCCGAGCTCATCCCTCTCATGCCAAAAATGCTCAACTCGAGCTCACCTCTCAAATGCCGTCGTCGGCCAACAGTAGCAGGTATCGACCTGTTTTCGCACGGATTTTCACCCAACTCCGCATACAAACTCCACACACTCCCATAAATCCAAATCCGAACTCAACTCCAAGAATTAACACCCCAATCCCAAGATTTTTCCAACCCTAGTTCAACGCTAGAAAACTGTCGAGACCCCAAACACTTATCGCACGCAAAACTAAAGACATCTGTGGAAAGATTCTTGCTTCCACGAGCTCAAACAACTTATTTCACCATTTTAGGATTTTTATTTCATTTTACTTTGATTTAATCCCTCTCAACATTTTTGCTGTACAAAGAAATGAGACGGCGGAAAAACTGTTGACTAAGGAGGGAATGAAATTAGGTCTTAGGAATTGTAAGGGGGGGTATTTATACTGTTAGAAAAATATCTAGATATTTTATAGAGGGAATATTCCCGGTATATTCCTTTTTCGATAATTCGTTTTGCCTTCTAAAAATCCGTGTGATCACACATGATACCCAAAAATCACGAAACTGAACACGTAGCTAGAGTTCAACATTACGGTTCCAACGAAACTGGTTTCGTCGAATTCCGACTTCGTATGCTCACACATCGTATTTTTAACTGTCAAAATACTGACTGTTTTTCACTCTAAAAATCCGTACGGTCATACAGTGACTCTAAAAATCACGAAACTGGAAATCTAACAACTATTTGATATTGCGGATCCAACAAAACTGGTTTCGTCGAATTCTGAGATCGTATGAAAAACTGGCTATTTTTAAAGCTCTGGATGACCCATTTAAATATATAAATATATTTAAATATAATTAAATTAAATATTTATAAATAAATATTATCATATATATTCACAGTGGAATACCATACAGCTCCAATATATTTCTAACTGAATTTACAGCTTGATATTTAAATCCAAATTAAATCGATATTCGATTTATAATGAAATTCCTTTTAAAAATATAAATAATTCCTTTATAAATTATAAAGGAATTCCACAGCGACTTTTCTGAAATTTGATTTGGACGTATCTCAAAATCTACACAACGAAATCCCGATTTTTCTCTTCCACTAGAAAGATATACTCCACCAGCTCCACGCGTTTCTTGTTTCACAAAAATCCGGCTTAAAATGAATCCTGTACACTCAGTTGAAGTTCAAATCGCCAAATCGCGAACTACAACGCCATTTCAAGCTCGATTTTAATAAAAAATATAATTATACGTTCAAACTGACGTCGATTGAATATATTCGTCAATATAATTCAACTCTAAGCTGAATTAAATCTTAGGGATGACCCTGTTCACAGAATATTGTGATTTCCAATATTCCTGATTATTATTGAATTAAATATATTATTTAATTTATTATTTTAATTAAATATTCACCATTATTTAATTTCACGACCATTAAATCCTTTTAATCACCATTTAAATAATTAAATAAATTAATTATTATACCTCTGCAAATGCGGGTCATTACAACTTCTTACTCTTTGAAAATCCCTTTCTCGAATATAACATTTTCCTTAATTTAATAATTAAGTAATTCCTTATAAACACCCCTTTAACCTTTACCCTTTTTAAACAATTTCATTTCATAATTTAGATTTTTCTTACAAAATTTGATGATCCCTTTCTCTTACCAATTCCACTTCCACTAATTCTCTTTCAACCCATTCATCCATCTTTGCTTTGGAAATTTTATTTTTAATTTTCCCTTCTTACTTAATCTCGTTATTAAGTAACGACGCTTTAACACTTTAAACCTCATTAATATGACCCTGGTTCATTATAAAACCCTTTTATCTAAATTTCCTTTTTATAAATCTTTATTCAAATAATATATTTCAAAATCTATCTTTAGTTATAAATAAATTTTATAATTTTAGTTCTATCAACTCACTGACGGTAAATTGATATAAATAAAACAATTTACATTTAGGCCATTTACTGCCGACTACTTACCCAACATAGCCCATTGGTTAAAACACAACATAGGTTGACTTTTTAATTAACGATCAATACTCAAATCCATTACCCAAAAATGACAGTTCATATGATAATATAAAAATAAATAATATAATTTGAGGAATCCTGTTGGATCCCTCCAACCTGTTCTTCCCTGTATACAAAATGGTTATCACAAACCAGATCGTTCAATTCAAACAGATCAAACAGTTCAAACAGTTCAAACAGATCAAACAATTCAAACCATTAAACACGTTTATTTTATAAACGTGACCAACAAGGTAAGTTACCTTTATTGGAACCAATCGTTAGAATAACGATTTGGTATTTCACTGAAATTAAATGACAGTTTAATTTCATCAGTTAAATCGGCAAATAAATATATAATTAGCAAACAGTCAACCATTGGCAAGCAAAGCACACAAAATAAAAACCCAATTTATATAAAATATAAATGGGAAAAAAACTGAGTGAGTTTAACTCACTTTGATTTTCATTTGTCGTCAAAACGGTTTGTTCGCAGTCGCGTACAGCTTGGTCCAAAACATCTCTATGATGAAGTGCTCGTCATACTGTTCCAACGCTCCTTGTCCGGTCCGATTCTGTGCACGTATGAGAATGTTATATATTTCGTACACATATGGTTTAATTAAATAATTTATATTCTTAATTAAATCTTAAGGTTAATTATTATTACTGCATATGAAAAATAATATGGTTCCAATGCCAACGCAAATTATACGTTATACAAATGGCAGCGTTAATTCCGCGATGCCACTTCCAATGACTTTCTCTCTCTCTCTCTCTCTCTATATATATAAGCTATTTGTGGTACATTTGAAATATTGGGTATGCATTTTAAAAGGTTAGAAAACACATTAAAAAGAATAAGATGTATACTTTAAATTTGAAAATTAGACACGCTAGCAATCCAAGTTGAACACGTTGATATGTAATTTGGCATATAAATAAAATTATGGGTGCACCATGTAATTATGCACAGTAGCATATTTAAGGCCACGTAACGTTATGTCTAGTATGTGTATTATTACTAAGTCCTAGCTTACGGTAATTAAATATTTGATTAGGCAAAAGTAAACACAATTTAGTATTGCTAACAGGGATTAGGCATGCACGTATACCTCATTTATCTCAACTGCACTTCATCCCAGATCCATCAGTACTTCACCGCTTGTCTCCCTCTTGCTTCTAGTGTTTCCTTTGCTTCGATCCATACTTTTTTTTTTCTTTCTTTGTATTGGCGCCTGCTGCTCTTATCTTCTTCCATCTGGTTTTCGAATGCTCCTCTGCTTGCTGTCATCCCCACCGGTTCTTGTCTCACACAACATCCTTACTGTTTTTACGTCCGCCACTTGCTACTTCCCATTCTTCCCCTATGGTATGTTATGCACACTAACGTTAGTCACCTTATACCTCCTCTCCTTCCAGCTCTTTACTCTCTGTACAACCCACATTAGTTTCTGTCTTTACTTATATATATATATATATATATATATATAAAATTCAGTTTGATCATTTTCTCTGAGGGGGAAAGAAAGAGCTGCATGCTCTATTTATAGGAGAGTAATTGAAGATAGGCACAACGTCGTTTCAGGTGATATGAGACAGGTCAGTGAAGGCTTTAGAATAGCTGTGGTATCACTGTGACAATGCATAACAGATTGAAAAGAAAGAGTAGGAAATGAAAAGAGATAGCTGTGTGAGCTTTCAGCATAGGTCCGTCATGTTTCAACAAGGCATGTGCCTAGCTGCACTATAGTGTATATATTATAGAAAAAGAAAGTGAGGGACACAGGGAAAGTCTGCTCGTGAATTATCCTTTCAGCATGGGCGCGTGTCTAGGGGAATGGTAGGCTTAACATGTATTATCTTTTCAAAATTAGACATGGCGTGAGTTTGCTGCAGCAGCTTGACTACTGAAAAGAAAACAGGGCACCGAAAAGGTAACATGGACATGTTGGAAGAATGTATTGTAAATGGCTGGCACATACATTCAAAATACCAATCAATATGCGATTGATCCAAATATTAGAACCGCATTTAATTTTATTCTAGAACCAAAAGCATCAATATGATATGCCATGATCATACATGCGCAATAAATCTTTTGTGATTCTTGAGAAGGCAACATACATAACGTGACTACTTAATATGAGTACACGCATCAGATTTAGCTAAAAGTAAAGGCATGGTGCTTTTTTTTTGTCTCTTACAAAATTTTGATTTAATGCGCTAAGTTTATAAAGCCTCGCTAAAATATTACATAAACATTAAACTTTCATTATGATGGACTGATTTTGTTCGTCAAAAGCATAAGTGCTTCTTGCTGTTATTAAAAAGAAATATATTTTAAAAAGTCTCAAAGTTGAACAATCAATTTGTCGAAATATTCGTAAAATGCTTTCTTTCAAATAAAAGTAAAAGAATAACAATACAAACAGCTTGCTTCACACATCAAAATTGACTTCTGCTTACTGATAAAAAAGCTAATCTTGGTGTAAAAAGGTATTCCGGACCTAATGAGACAAGTTTCGTCGAAATCCGAGGTTGTATGAAAAAAATTTCCTTTATAAAACCAGAAATAAGCACGCGTTTAATTTTTTCACGATCACCAGATAAATCAAATCAACTTGGAATCTTGCAATCATATAATAATTCTTTGATACGAACCCAACGGCACCAGTTTCATCGCATTCCGAGACTGTTTCCCCGGTAGGCCATTTTTACGCGCACCGCGATGCCATTTTAGACGCCAAATTACCCGGTCTCCAAAAATAACAAACTATATACCTATCCTGGCTCTAATCGACGATACGAACTCAACGGAATTGGTTTCGTGGCCTAATTCGATCGTCCGCTCAAGTTACACTCAAATATCCTTTTATTATATTAATTACGCGCTATAGAAAATGAACGGGCGTTTACAGCTACCGTTGTCACAAACGACATCGGTTTGCCACGCAGTTTGATTTTCTTATAATAATTTAACGATACGATTCCAATGAAACTAATTTCATCGAAAACAGAGACCGTTTGCAAAATGGCCATTTTAAAGGCCGATAGCGATTTCCATAGTGACTATTTTAAAATTTGATTTAGCCATAACTTACAATCTATAACACGAAATCTGAATTTTTCTCTTTCATATGAAAATTATCATCAACACGGTCCCAACGTTTCTTGTTTCACAGAAATCCGACTTATATCGAATTCTGTATATTGAGTTGAAGTTCAAAACTCCAAATTACGAACTGCACGCCATTTTCAAGCTCGATTTATATTATATATAAACTATAGCGTTCAAACTTCGTTTTAATTAATGAATTAAATATTAGAAATTCATATATATTCCAAATATAATATTTAAAATAATAAATTAAATAAAATATTTGACTGCCAAAAACACGGGTCGTTACACTTTCACTTGAATCACAAAGTCAAGCTCCACAAAGTGTTAGCAACAAACTGGGAGCCTACATCCGGAG
Organism: Allium sativum; assembly: GCA_030737875.1. Taxonomy (NCBI): domain Eukaryota; kingdom Viridiplantae; phylum Streptophyta; class Magnoliopsida; order Asparagales; family Amaryllidaceae; genus Allium; species Allium sativum. The sequence continues at coordinate 709,436,100 of CM060922.1, forward strand.
GCCTACCTCCGGAAGCCAAAGCCTTCCGAAAGCCATCTACTCGGGCAAACTCGGGACCAATACAAGCAATCAAAAATAGTTCTGTAGACCGGAACCCTCTTTCCGAGAGCATGAGCCGAAACTTCAAAAAGCCATATGCAAAACCTTTAGAACCTAAAGAAAAGGCGGCTGAGAGCCAGTACTTCTGGAACCAAATGAAAGAGCGACCAACAGGGGTATTGCGGGCCTAATAGCAAAAGGGGCCCTTATTTGTCTATAAATAAGACCCAGGGGTCTCATTTTTAGGACGATTTTCTCATTCTCATTCTTGTACTCTTTTCTCTAGAGTAAACCCTAATTCCTAAATCAAATTGTGGATTTGTGTTGTACGCACTTGTATATTCTAAATCAAAGATCAATAAAGAGTGGATCAATACTTAGAACGTTTTACTATGAGTCTCCCTCATGTGATTTGTTAGTTATTGCTGGTGTTGTATGTTGTGTTCTTTCTACATGCTTGCAAGTCCTTTCACAAGCCTAAATCCTTCCGCAAAATCGGTGCGGTACCCCTTCCAACAAGCCATTTATCCCTTACCGAGGGTTGTGCTTAGGAAATCCGATAACTGTTGGTTTTTGAGTCGCTTAAGCACGATGTTCACCCCATTGAGAGAATAGTAACTAATCTTTCGAGCTCAAAATCTTGATATATAGAAAACGGTGAACTAACTCAAACTCGTGAAAGCTAAATAAACCTATTTTTCTCTTAGGTTCACTTCCGTAGACATATCTCCGGTGTTGACGAAAAATATCGTTAACATGCTTTATCTTATATTTGTTTGAAATTAGGGATTTTGAAATTGAAATTGGGGGTATTTGTCTATTTGTTGGAAACCTGGAATTGAGAATTTAGGGAAAAAAACCCATACAATTTACTTCATCTTCCATGTACTCCTTGTTCAATAACATTCATATACAATTTGTATTGATTAATAGTAGTAGGACAACCTTTTGAAAATCATATTATTAAATAAAGGCTTGTTATTATAAAAATAGGAAGAAATATGTGACATGGTAGCCTAGATAATTACTACACTAAAATGTTTGAACTTTGAATTTGTTAGAAAAATAAAGTAGGTTCTCGCTGAAGCCTTAATAAAAGAATAAATTTTGTTTGTTTTATTTAACGATAAACTTTTTTTTATACCATGTTGGAAAAAAAAATCAAATGTTGGAGAATCTTCTTCAGTGAATCACAATTAACAACACAAAACAAATTCTTTAGAAAGATCACGTCGTAAAGCTGAAGATGTGACAAATTTTCACCATTATCATATTGAATTATTCAACACCATCATAGGTATGTTACTACAAGAGCTAAATAATCGGTTTAATGAAGCAAATATTATATTGTTACTTTGTGTTGCATGCTTAAATCCCTCAGACTCTTTTCTTGCTTTTGACAACCAAAAATTGACTCGATTGACTCAATTTTATCCAAAAGATTTTTCAACCATTGACATTTTAGCACTGTCAAACCAACTTGAGACTTCTATTATGAATGTACAAATAAATGTTGATTCCTCAGATTTAAAGGGATTGAGTGATGTCATCCAGATGATGGTCAAAAGTAAAAAAGAAATACGATATATTCGTTAGTTTATAAACTTTTTGCTTTGGCTTTGATTCTACCGCTTGCAATTGTTACTTTAGAGCGAGCCTTTACTATAATGAAGATAGTGAAGAATCGACTCCGCAACCGAATGTGTGATCAATGGTTGAACGATAGTTTGGTTGTATACATTGCAAAGGATGTATTTAAGAATTTATCTAATGATGCTGTCATAAATTATTTCCAAAAAATGAAAAACCGTAGAGGTCAATTGTAAGTCTATTTCAATATTTTTTTTTAAACTATATTTCTATGTGCTACCAATGTTTAATTTTTTAAATTTTTTGATGTTATATTAATATTATGATCCCCCTCATTTGAATTTTCTGGATCCGCCATTGTGTGTGCTTGGACAGTTAAAACACTTAGCGGATCTATAGCGATGGACGTGCAAAAAGGCGTAACAAGGAAAAAACGGGGAAATAGCAAATGAACAAAAAAGTTCATTAGATGTGAAACCAAATATATAAAATTGATCAATTACCGTTCTCACATTATATGTGTAAAACAAACTAACATTAATTGATCTTATATAATGAAATCAAAGAATATCATTGTTAGGTACACTAGATTTGACGGTTATAATAGAAATCTACAATATATTGAATACTTATGCCTTAAAATTAGCTATTTACACTAATTTTATTGGTTTTTTTAAATAAAAATAGTCAAATCAAGTCATGTATATTTATATTGATAAAGCGGGTACTAAAAAACGTTGAATTAGCGGATTTAGTGAGAAATAAGGGGATTAAAAGTGGTCTATTATTTATAACGCTAAATTGAATCAGCGTACCATAGTTAAAAGGCGCTATGAGCAAATTACTAATAGAATTAACCTTTTATTTTGTCACCCATGCTCGCCGAAACATTTATCAAGGCTCATTAATTAATCGAACAACCGGAAACCCTAACATGGATCCTATCTCAACCGAATCAACTGCTTCCTTTCCCGAATCACCCCCAATCGCGAAATGGAGGAATGATCTGCAAATTGCATTCCAGTACTACTTGGACAGATCTACTCCGCACACGCTTTACAGATGGATCGGGACCTTAGCGGCTGCTTCCATTTACGTTCTGAGGGTCTACTATGTGCAAGGATTTTATGTTGTTTCTTATGGATTGGGAATTTATTTGCTGAATTTGCTGATTGGATTTCTGTCTCCGATAGTCGATCCTGAAATCGAGGCTTTGGATGGCGCAGCGTTGCCAACAAGGGAGTCGGATGAGTTTAAGCCGTTTATCAGAAGGCTTCCTGAATTCAAGTTCTGGTAATTTTTTTTACTGTAATTATGATCTATGTTTTTTGGAATTTATTTGGATGTGCTTATAAATGTCCGAGTTGAAAAAAAAAAGCGATGCTTGGCAGAAAACAGAGAGTTAATGTAGCATATATTGTATTCCGGAACGTTTTGGGTCTTGGCTGCGAAGTCCAATATCAGGTAGTATTTTTTGGTTGAGGTTTCAGTTAAATCCATCTGGGTTCACACATTTGAAGAAACTGCTTTAACTTGTAGACTACAATCCTACCCGTAGGGCTGCACACAGTATGGGTTGGGTCGGGTTAGACCAAATACTTTATCCGACCCGCATAGGTATGGGTTTAAGGTAGCTCAACCCGTACCCGACCCTATATGAGGTTGGATATGGGTTGGGTCGGGTTAAGTAAGGTTGAGTTGGGTCACTTGAATACAATAAAAAATGTGAATATGAGGGATTTTTTCTAAAAATTATATCAAAATATTCAGCATAATATATCAGATTTTAGCTAGCATAATGCATTTAAAATAACCGATTCATTACAAGACATATAATTAAAATTTCATTGTAAAACACATCATATGAAATTAATTTACTACATAGTTGAGCAAGTGTTTCATTTTAAAATACATTAAAACACTCTTTAAAATATATTTATCAAATTCTATCTAGTTTGGATTGACATGAAATATTTTTTTGTACATTTATTATAGAATACATAAACATTATTCTAGGATTATACTATTCTAATTTTAATTGAATGGATATTAAATTAGTTTTTTTTAAATAGGTTTGGGTTGGGTTAAAATGAGGTTGGGTTGAATAAAATGTCAAACCCGACCCGCATATAGTATGGGTTACAAATTGTAACCCATATCCGACCCGAACTAGGATGGGTTGAGTTGGGTTTATGTGGGTTGGGTCGGGTTGGTGGGTTGGATATGGGTTGTGTGCAGCCCTACCTACCCGAGCTACCTTTGAAAGATGGCATTCAAGCTCAAAAACTACACCTAGCGAGATCATGTGATAGGAATCACTAATGCAGCACTTACAAAACCTATTTTCAGCTATTAACAAATTATACTAGCGTTCATTACATTTTCGTTACTCCCTTTAAATAAAGCAGGGCGCTTGTCAGAATCATGTAAGAATTGTTAACACTATATCTATAAAGATTGGCCATGATGAAAGGAATAAATCGATAAATCTTCTCCTTTACTCATGCTTCTCACCGTCTTTCTTATTTTTTGCTCTATATTGCATCAATTCAACTTTCCTCTCGTTCTCACCTCCTCTTTTCATCAACTTCTCTCTATTATTCTCTTGTCATGAATGAATCAATCTAACAACTTCATGAGGCTTTTAACAAAAAAATATATTGCATTTGCCTTTATGTAAACCTCCTTCGGTCTTTTGTAACATCCAAGTTTCCCCCAGTTACATTAAGGGTGGCAATCAGACCCGATTAAGTGGACCTTGTCTGACCCAGTGGGTCTCAGATCTGAGCGGATTGGGTTTTTTGTTGGGTCTAAACTATACATATCAAAAATATGAACCTGACCCGAGCTTCGGCTAGGGTCGGATCGGTTCGGGTTTGGTTGGATAGTAACACTAAAAATACATATATTTCAATGCTTTTGGATTGGATCTTTCGGGTTGGGTCGATTCGGGCCGGGTTTGATCGAGTTTTAATAGTATTTTTCATCACTTAGACCCAAGCCGAGACACATCGGGTTCGGTTTGGGTCAGTTCGATTCGGGTTTTCGGTTATTAATTTTAATTGCCAGCCTTAAGTTACATCATTCATTCCTTAAGTTCTAGGCTCAAATCTCTTTCATCGTCCCATCCTTACCGAACTCTTCCATCAATACTCACTCACCTATTGCCATCAACCACGACTAAGTCACCAACACCTTAAATCTTGATTTGATATCAACCCTCTCCAATCCTACTACAAAATATATTTTCAAATCTTGCTCCTCCATCCTAGCCTTACATATCATCCTCCTCTCTCTCCCCACCCCTATTCTCTAACTTCAATGAGCCTTTGCTCACCCTTCTCTCTCCTTTCTTCAACTCCTCCATCTCCCTTCTATGTCATTGGCTTTGCAACTCTCCCTCCCCACATCCTAATCTCAAACTCGTTCTCTTCTTCCGTTCCTCCGTTCGTTCTTACCAACACCTCCTGCTTTGAGTCCTATGACTCTAACCCTGCGTACCTGTATCTTTCTTCGAACCCTGCATCGAGTTTGTCGTCGTCATCCTTGATGTTTACGTTCTCTTCATAACTGACTTCAAAACCACTTTCTCCTTGCTCTCTGCCAACATTGAATTGTTATTCCCCAAAATCAAAGTTACCACCGTCACTAGCAATGATACGGTCTTGGTTGGTAGCAACATTGATACTTTTGTTTCATTGGCTCCAACAACTGTCCAAACCAACGGTCCTAATCCCACCCTCTTCAGTTTCTCCTCCCAAACGACTTGTGTTAAAGGAGCTTTGATGCATTATTACAAGCCAATTCTACGCCCGACTTTGAACTACTTCATTTGCTATCATATTCATAGTTCCTTGGAATAATCAATGCTCACGGCTGAGCTAATAACCCTCAACGCTATCAGTTCTATAATGGATTGTTCTACTGGAAGAATCGCCTCTTCATACTGGGAAAATGGAATTGCAACAGCTATAATTTTACTATTTCATAACTTTAAAATCGAGGGTTATTCAGTAACCAATGACACTACCTTGTAAGAGAAACGGATTACACCTTCCAGTCTGGGTGGTACATTGAACATGGCGAGAGATTTTGAGAACAAGGTAAATTTCGAAAGGATCGGTAATGATGCAAACGCTAATGCAACACATCTAAAGTACAATAAAACTCTAACTAGACTACTAGAATAAGGAATGTAGAGAACAAATATACAAAGTATTGGAAAACATTTAAACCTCTACAGACAAATGAAATCATCTCATTTTCAGTTATTATATATTGTTGTTATTTCCTTTAAAAAATTGAACATGTGTCAAAAATATTGGACAAGGAATCGTAAGCATTATCTCTACAAAGATAGACCATGATGAAATGAGTGACAAGAATGCATTAGCAAATTTTCTCTTTCATTCATATTACTCTGCATTTATCCTTCTTTGATTTTGCTATGGCTTCTATCATCATGTTTAAGGTGTAGGGTCAACGTTTCTAAAACCCAAAAAATAATAATCAACATTGTAAGAAATGAGACTATAAACGATAATACCATCAGCTGTTGGGGCTCCAAAATCAAAAATAAAGTTCAGGTAAAGCTTTAACAACTTAGAGTGAGGCAATAACTTTTGCTTTGAGCTAAAAATTCTAAAGTTCATTGGTGTAACTTTAGCCTTAGGATATCACTGGTTATGAGGACACCAAAGCTCAAAAGTAAAAGTCAGATAAATCCTTTGACAATTTTGAGTGAGGTAATACCTCATTGCGTTCGAGCTAAGCTAGGGGCGATTGTTTGGTTGGTTTGATTTGTCTGATGAATTTTTTAAGTTGAAATAAAACCAATAAAAATGAAAATCAAACCAAACCAATTAAATTAAGTTTGGTTGATTTTGTTGGTTATCTGATTTAATCAAACTAAAATTATTTTACATGTTATGTTTGGAATATTCATTGTAATCTGAAATATAACATAAAGATATAATTATATTATGGGAAAGTCTATTTAGACACAAAATTTAAACACAATTGCTGACACAATAGATCTCCACCGTTGGATTGCCCTCTGAATTCCACCTCTTCATATAGGGACAAAAAGATCCGACGGTCGAGGCTTTGTGTTTAATTTCGTGTTAAAATAGCTGCTCCCTTATATTATTATCCTTCATTATTCTTATGCTTTCTAGAAGTAATTATGATATATAAAATCTATTTGGATCACTACATTATTCTGAAAAATTATTATAACATCCTTAATTTTGAAAATACAATAAATATTTGGTTAAATAAATAACCAAATTATCAAACTAATTTTTTTAAGTATCATAGTTTTAAAATCAAATCAAACCGACGAATATGGATTTTCTTGATTAGTTTATTTTGGCTTAACTAAATAATGCTTACCCTTAAGCTAAGGAAATCACACTTTTTTTTTTGCACCTTAAGCCTATGTTACAACAAACTGACAATGTTGTAAATGGAAAAAGTCAAAATCATAAAAAGAATTTAGTAAACATTAATAAATCAATAAAATGTGGAATAATAGGTTATTATTGTTATAAATACTAGCTTTCAGATCGTAATTTTATAACAAAATCCGAACAATCCAACAACAAGAATGAGTAAAATTTTCCTACTTGTAATATTAGACATATGTATATATATATATATCTAACAAAATAAGAAAATTGAAAGAATATTAATATGATCATTCTGTTCTTAAAGCTCAAAGAAACATGTTTACCTCTTTTAGCTTCTGCAAAAAGCATGTTTTTGCACTTAAACTTAGTTGTTGGAGTTAGAAAAGCAGAGGTTTGAGCATATATTTGGCTTTATGTTTGAGAGTATGTCTTGAAAACTTTGGTTCGAGCTAAAGTCTATTGGTGCAAAAATGCTTCAACATCCACTTTTCTTTTTGTTAAAATCTAAGGGAAGAGACATGAAATTTGATGTCCCCACCCCAAAGTCGTACAAAGTACCAAATTTTCTTCTTGATATCCATATTTTATACTGTTTTGCATATTTTACCTTGTTTACCACTCGAATAAAAGAGCATCGTCCTTGTGATATTTATCAGGATCATACATTTAAACTTAATTTTACAGCGGTTGGTTCAATCACGATCCCAGACACTGCTCTTAGACCTTGGTTCACAAATTTTGCATCCATGGATTTTGCTTATACATATTGTTTACGAAGGATGTGATTCTCAAGTCAAAGTAGGGTGGCTTGCTCATAACCCATAACACTCATGAAGAACGCTAAAAAGTAAAATATTCACATTTACTTCAAACTAAATTTTACCTTTTCAGTATGTGCACGGTAATTTTAGCTACTGCTCAAAAATGTTTAGTTGGTTCAAGTTTGCTTATGTTGTAGATTTATTAGTGAATTATGATTGTACTTGTTTAACAGACTGCAAGCCACAAATCATCAATTATAAAATTTCAAATAGATTAGATTTTTAAATCTTCATCTCACCTAAGATAGAGATTCGAGATTTCACCAGAGATTCAAGATTTGATAGTTTTTTTAGTAAATTCGAGTTTTAGATTTCATTCGTGTCAGTCGGTTGAGATTTTCTCCAAAATTCGAGATTTGAAACATTTAGATTAATTCATAGTTGTAAAAGGTATGACACAGTATTATATTTTCTTCTAAGGCATGACACAAGTTAGTTGTATCAAATAACGCACAAGGCATACTAGGCATACAATGCAAAAGATGCATTTTTCTAACCATCTTGAAATCCGTTTATTCCTTTAAGCATCCAACCATCTTGAGATCCGTTTATTCCTTTAAGCATCCAACATGGCATAAAAAATGCATATTATATAATTATTTTTAAATTAGATTCTTTTTTGCTAGTCCTGAAGCGTACCATATTTGAAGATAATGCTTGTAGAAACTAATTTGTAAAAGTTGGAATTTTTATGTAATATTATTAGAACAAATCAATGTACTTTGTCGTTTACCATGTAAATTTTAGCATTGTTGTTGTCTTTCTCTTTAATGTATATATGTGTGTGTGTGTTTGTGTGTGTGTGTGTGTATATATATATATAGTAGGAAAGGAAACACACTATTGATTCGACCGTGAAGTTATGAAAATACCATTATGTGAGTGTTATCAAAGCGCACGCTATGGCGCGCTATATGAACAAATATGATAGCGCAGAGTTTGTGCTATTGTACTTATTATAACACTGGGGTTCCCTATAGCATAAAGGTAGTGCATTATTTTATATAGTGTATTTTTTTGCGCAGCTCTAAATAGCATGCTATTTTGCTTTGTTTTATTTAATGTTTGGACAACGAATAAAGTCCAAAATAACATGCTACTGTACTTACATTGATTCAGAGGAAAACGTTGTAGAGTATGACTCGAAAGAAGAAGAAACCGATGATTGTTTAGATAATGATGGTTTTGATTTGGATAAAACTAGCTATTAGGCTTTAAAAGTGTAGAAGTATATATATATATATATTTACATTTTATTATTGCACATTTGAATCATTTTTGACTTTGTTTATTTGAATCTTGCTATTATAGATTTTATATGTTATTCTCATTAGATCTTATTTTAACTTTGTAGCTTTTCTTGTTTATATTTTATTCTTAGTTCTTGTCATTAGAAAATATTTTATGCTTTATGCAGAAGTATATTTTTCATTCAAATTTTTTGTAAAGTTTTATCTCATCGTAACTCATAAATAAGAATAAATTTGATTACAATTCACAAATATAAGAACAAAATTCAAAAATATGTAAGACACAAAAATATATTATATTTATCAATTATTTTGAATCGCTGGTCAAATTTAGCGCTTTGGTGTTCCTAGAGGATGCTTTGTCATCTCTTCTTTGTCTTTCGCCGATGACATCATTATTTTTTACTAATGGTCATCGTCACTCTATCTGTCGTCTTATTTCTTCCCTTCATCTTTACAAACAGTGTTCGGGGCAACTAGTCAATGATGCCATGTCTTAGGTTGGTAGATTGGTCTACATCAGTTCGGTGCTTGACGCGATTGGCTCTCATGTCTTTGCGGCAATGACACCGACTTCGTCTTTCTTTTGGTTCTATCGTTCTTTGGCTTCTTCTTTCTTCTGGGGTAGCATGGACGATTCTAGGAGACATCATTGGGTTTCTTGGGAGACTGTCTATCGGCCTAGGAGAGTGACGACCTGGGGCTTCGTGACCCTCAAGATGTGTGTAAAGCTTACACTCGTAAGCTTTGGTCAGATTCCGGGCTAACGACTCTCTATGGGCGCCTTTCCTTCATGCTAAATATAGTCGTCTCTTGCCTCGTGACTTTTCTGGTAACTCTTCTTATGCCCGTGAGACGTGGAAATGAATGTAGTCCGTGAAGGTTTTTTTGAATAGTCATGGTCGTGGCTATGGTTGGAATGATGGTCCTTTCTCCATTCGGGCAGCCTGGAACTCGGTCAGAGTACCGGCCGCCAGAACTTCGTGTTTCGCTTTCATCCGGGACTGTCGTATTCCTTCAGAAGTTTCAATCTTTATGTGGAAGGTCATCCACGAGGGTCTTCCACTTGATGATGATCTTATGAGAATAGACATTCCTATTGTCTTCCGTTGCAGGTGCTGTGAATCTGGGGCATTGGAATTGCCCGCTCATTTATTTGCGGATGATGAGTGTGTGGTTGCAGTTTGGTCGCATTGGTAGGCTTGCATGGTCTACCAACTACTCTAGTTGATGTCCTTATGTACTGATGGGCTAGGGTCTTGGCAAGGATCTTCAGTCCATTCTCCACATGATATTATCTTGTCTGATCATATGGCATTTGTGGTGCTCCTGAAATAAGGTGGTCTTTGATGAGAGCCTCATGTCTTCAGTATAGACCATCCATTGCGTGCTAGACGTTATTTATTTTGCTTTCCGCCAAAGGCTGTTTGCGGGTTTTTTGAACCCGATCTCCTTCGCCATTGCCTGTGCCTTCTCGGTTACTCGTGGCTTGCGGTCCCGAGTTGGGATAGGGTGAGGGTTATGGTATGGTGATGGTTTTTTCCTCTAGGTTCTATTGTATATTGCTTTTGGAATGATGTTTTATTGGATATTGCTTTTGGAATGATGGTGTTTGCACTGGTCATTAGATTGGTGATGCTTGATGGTCTTTCCTTTCGAGATTGCCTTTTTTTAGCTGGATTCCTCTGGTTGTGCTTGGCTTGCTTCCGACTGGCTGGTGGGCTGAGCCCGGGAGGGCCCTTGGATTGCTTCTTTTGGTGCGCTCCAACTCTGTCATGATGAGTGTTGGGGCTTTCATTGGTTGGCTTTTTGGGTTTCTGTTTATTCGTGTTACCACTATTGTATATGGTGTCCCTATTTTGTGGTTGGCCGGGGGGTTTCTAAGTCTGTATTCTGTTTCACTTTTTGGATCATGCTCAGTTTTGTATGGTCAGTTTAGTGTATCTCCTCACATCAGACTGCCTTTTCTGTGAAAAAAAATAAAAAATTATTTTAACTGTACAACATGAACTTATTAACTTTTCTCCAATATAATTACATTTTACTTCAAAATATATCTAGTACATGCACGAGGAGCGATATCGGAGTCTTGAATGAATGGTTTGGATATGCCGCATAATTTGCACAAAAAAATAGAATTAAATTTCAACTAGGCAAAACATACTTGATTTATTTTAAAATGAACCAAATAGCGCGTGCTATTTGCAAAATAGCGCATAGTGCAAGCCTTGCGCTATTTTGGTCAATTTACTATTATTGACTACACTGTTTGCAAACAAAAGGTCAGGAGTTTGAATCCTACATAGTACAAAAATTAATATCTGTTTTCGAATGTAATTTTTAAAATGTAAATTATGTTACAAGTCCTGTTCCGACAACATTTTTTTTATTATCTTTTTCAGTTCGTTTTTTTATCAAGAGATCCAAAACTAGGTTGAAAATTTAAATTTGATGTTAGATAAAACATACTTGTTTTTTTTTAAACGAACGAAATAGCGCGTGGCGTAAAATAACGCATAGCACAAACCTTGTGTTATTTTGCTTTATTTGCTATAGACTACACTGTTTGCAAACAAAAGGCAGGAGTTTGAATCTTACAAAGAATCGAAAATAAACATCTATTTTAATATGTAATTTTTAGAACATAAATATCGTTACAAGTTCAAATTCCATTCCAACAACAATTATTTTTTCTTTAAAATGTTCAATTTGTTTTTATGAAAATATTCAAAACTAAAAATATTCAAAACTAGGTTGAAACTTTTAATTTTATATTTGTTTTTATGCATGTGCGTTGAACGTGCCATAAACCTCGTCATTTCATGTGGCATGAAAGATACACGAACTGGTTTCAAATTTTACTTGTACAAACTAAGCAATACTTATTTACATGAACTAAGTAATATTTTTTTACGAAAGATTATTTATATGAAATAAACATCTGTTATTGTCTTAGTAAGTTCATACATTTGTATGAGAAAGACGTTCAAGATTGTGAATTTGACTGATGAGCATGATTCGCTTATCTATTTTATGAGCATTGTTTTTTAATTTTGCCTCATATATGGATTTTGATGTTATGACAATAACATTATTTGATGATATATATATATGGAATAAAAATCGATTGAATATATTTTTAAAAAGGTTTGAACTATGACTGTATGGTTGCATTGGTTTATAATGTATATTATGTATATTTTCACCATTAATCAACATTTTAAATCTCGGCTAGGGGTGAGCGTTATTCGGTTAAACCAAATAAACTAACCAAACCAATTTAGTTTGGTTGGTTTGGTTCGGTTTTAAATTAAATTGGTTTGTAATCGGCCCGAAAAAATATTAAGTTTGGTTATTGGTTTAACCAAGTTAACCGAACTTTTACTGTATGTTCAAAATTATCGATATTATAATAAATATTTTAGGTTAGTTTAGTTATTTAAATAAATTTAAATCATCGCTTATGTGTCAAAATTGATATAAAAAAGCATAAAAATAATAAATAATAATACTTTAATCATATATTTATAAATGTTTTTCAAATTATAGTGAATATTTTAGTTCGGTTTAATCGGATAACCAACCGAACCAACCAAACTTAATTTGGTTGGTTTGATTTGGTTTTCATTTTAATTGGTTTTAGTTTGGTTTGACAAATTTCATCATCGGATAAACCGAACCAACCAAACGCTCACCCCTAATCTCGGCCATCTCGGCCGATATCGCGGTTGAAGGTTGAAACGAAACAAACATAAGATATATGTTGATATCTTGTTTTGAATATACCGGCCGAAATTTACAAATATCGGCCGATATTTGGAGTGAAATGATATTGCGTGATATCAGTCGATTTATTGCTTTTAAGAGAAAAATATAGCCCATTCTGATTCTTAGCCCATCAATTGACACATCAATTGACATAGACCTTTGCTTTGTTATCCAATTCCTCTTTTCAAAAGATCGATCTGCCTCATCAAATAATCGAATTCCCTCCTCAGAAAGAAAAGTAACTCCATGTTCAAAAAAATCAAACTTCACTTTTAACTCTTGATAGCACACGGTTGCTTTCGACTCTCGACAGCTCGCTCTTGCTTTTCGACAATGCAGCTTCGCTTTCTACTCTATAAAGGCATGTTAACCAGGGTTTTTTCTACTTTAATGTGATTCTGTTTGCCATGAAGTTATGTTTTACTTGCAATAAAGTTTGGTTTGTTATTGTCTTTCAAAGTTTATAATTTCTTTTCTGTAAGTGGACTTATTAAACCCTTTGTATGGAGCAAATTTTTGTTGTATGCATCTGTACCTTCTTGCTTTGTGTACTGTTAAGTACGTCTATAGCTTCTTGTTAATAATATGCTATGAAATGGACACCATTTGATTTTAACATTTTTAGGACGGGCTTATTTTCAGTGGCTTATGAATTGGATTCCAGGCTTTTTTTGTATTTTATTCAGTAATTCAATAAATATTAAATAAGTTGGCTTTATGTTTTATTATTATAAATTATGTCGATGTATTATTGTTTTATTTACAAATCAAGTGCGCTTAATTTTCTATATATTTTAGCAAATGTAAATATTATTTTGTGATCAAATTATTTTTTAACATAAAATATACCTCGATATAGTTTCAAAAAGAACTTGTTTCGTCGATATAGTTTCAATATAGTTTTGAGATGTAACTCCGATATTGACGCTCGAGATGCACTCGTTTCGCCCGAGATCTCCCCCGATACGATACCGAGTCACTAAAATCTCCAAGACGAAATGTGACCGATATCCAAGATTTAAAACCTTGCTATTAGTAGTGAAAATTTAATTAATAGGATTTTCGCCATGTCTTCTTGAAATTCTGAAAATACCCCACATAATATTCTTTCAAAACCACCCATCATTGGAATCTTACCATTAGCTTGCAGCCTTCGCCATCGTCTCCTTTTTGATCACCCATCAACATAACTTTTCACAATCGATTTGCATGTGATGCCACTTACAAGACTGCTTGAAATAATTCAGTTGTGACCATAAAAGCTTCTGCGTTTATAATACATATCTCTTTGGTAAATTTAATTGAATAGTAAATACTTTTAGCTATTAGATGCTCATACGTGTGTTTTATAATAGTATACAACACACACACACACACACACACACACACACACACATATATATATATATATATATATATATACACACACACACAATGCACATTATCTAAGAAAGACAATGGTAGTCCGCTGCATCATACACTAAGTCTTCATGAAGATTTTGTACTTCGGTGCATCAATGCATCATAAATAGCACTCGACGGATTGCATGCTAGTAAATGAATTTTGACGCATTCTTATTTATTGTTCATATTTCATAGTTGAATTAGTTATTATATATGCAGTATATCTTTCCCATGCATGGTCTAGATACGAGCAGGTTATAACTATCTTGTCAGGTTCTAGTTGGAACTTGAAATGTTAGCATTTGGATTTCATTTGTGACTATGTTTGAAAAAATATATTCAAGTAGGCTGTTAAAGTGAAAAATCAATGAAATCAAAAAAGAAAAATATGATAAAAGTAGTGAAAAAAGTTTTTTTTTTTGATAAGCCTAGTTAACTCTGAGCAAAAAGATGAAATAGGATGATTTTTGCTTTTGTAAAATACATTAACTTCATATTTCTTCATGATAACATATCATTTGAAATGATTCTAAAATTGAAGTTAGAATTTCTTATCAGTTATTATTGAATCTAATACAAATGTCAAGTTTTAAATCGAACATAGCTGAAAATTGTTATCTAAAACTACTGCCAGTTTACAGTGTAATCATTTATCATTCAAAGTTATTGCCATGAAGATTAATAGCATTGCAATTATTTGCAACTGCACTGTTGCATTACCAAAATTTGCTGTTGTGCAACAACATCACGCAACAAGTGTAATTTTTTCTGTGTTGCACCATAGTTATGAAAGGCGCGTACGACACACCTTGATTTATGGTGTGACATGGCACAACATTTGCAACTTTCTTCATATGGCGCGTCGCATATAGAAAGGCGAGATAAATGGTGCTTATGGCGCCAATGACGCTCGGCGTGATGCTTGCCTTTCTGTTATTTTTTTACTTTATTTATTTTTCTGTTTTCACAACAAAATTAGTACATCCAACTGGGGTTAAATGTATTATATATTTCTATACATCAATATGATCACATTATGAATTAACCTCCAATAAATTTTGAATTATTTATTTATATTATTGTTGCACATACGATAACAATGCAATTCCCGACCAAACTGATTAAGCCCGACTTGAACCTGACGGGTCCCATGTCAACTCTAAATGATGTGAACTAACATATGGCACAAATGGCGCACAACTTAAAAATGAGGCGCCTTTTCGTTAATTTTTTTACGTGATTTGTTTTTCCTTTTTTCGCATTCCAAACTAGAACATCCAACCATGATTGAATGAAATATATATTTTTGTATAGTGCCACGATTACAGTCTGAACTAATCTCAAATAAATTTTGAATTATTAATTTATATTATTACTGAATCGATCTACGATGTCAATTAGAACCGAAATCCGCAATTCTAAACTAAACCGATGGAGTCCGATTTGAACCCGTTGGGGTCCCATATTGGGTCTAGTTGATGTAAATTAACATGAAGGGTCGATCTAGGCTGAAAGTGTTTACCGTTTTTGGATCAATGTAGCTTCAATTGGACTCAGAGAACTCAATCATAATTGAATTGAGATGAAACTTCATAGAACTACTTAGAAAATGATAAGAAACAAACTTGGAAAGTTTCATAGAAAACGGAGCCAAGTCCATGACTTCGCACCAAGTCACCTCTATGTCTCGCTACCGAGTCATATATGCTTAAGATATGACAACTCCGACAGACTTAATGGCTTGGCTTCGCTGCTCCTCTGGATTACACCCATGTGATTTCAAGTGATTTAGACTGGGACTGAATGAAGTTGGCATGGCTCATACTTTGGACATGAGTGGATCTAAAGAGTCTTGAAGATAGAAAGTAACTCGAAATGATTCAAGATGAACCAAACTACTTAACTAAAAGGAAGACGACTCAAGAGAAAAAAGAAACCAAAAAACCAGTATATGACTCAACACCGAATCTTGGAATTGATTCATCTCGGATCACGATTCAAGGTGGTGACCTGACTCCACATTTGGATTTGACTACAAATGATCTTTTAGCTCAATACCCCTTAAATTTTTGTATGAATACTAGACCTTTTATTATTAGAAAGGGATCTTTTTTTGATCTTGTTGGAGACATTATTACTCTGTTTAATCACCATCTCTTCTTCAGCATTTTTCTCTTCCAAACACTTCTAAATATATTGTAATTCAGATCTAGGATTAATATGTTGAAATACAGAGATACTGGTAATCGTAATAAAAGACCGATCGAACAAGACGTAGGCTGGAGTAAGCCGAACCATTATAAAAATTTGTATGTATAATTTTTTTGCAACTTTTACATTTTCTGTGCATGTCATCTGCTTAATTGGTGCTTTCTGGGTGTTAATTCAAATTTCAAATAAACATTTTCAAGGTGAGAAAAAGGAAGGCTTGGAGATTGTAGATATAGAGAAGACTGCAAGACCTAGAACCAAATCTAGGGTTGCAGGAAGTCGTTTTGACTATGGAGGCGGTCATGAGGTATCTTCACATTCTAGTAGATCTAGTTATGCTATTAGAAAAGCTACGGAAATGGTGGTTAAGTAGATGCAAGATGGAATCTTAGTTAAGCACCAAAAGATAGTGGAGTTCTTCGAGAGGATGAGGTAAGAGGAAGCCACTAGAACTACAAAAGTTGAGGAGATCCTAGGGAACATTACAAGAGCTGCAGAAGATGGATGAAATCAAGCTAGAAACATACCCTTAAGATTTGAACAACTTGAAACTAATTTAGTTCTCTGGTATATAAGATACTCTACTTGGGGCAACGTCGGAATTAGCAATGGGATTACTTTAGAAACACAGGGAACCGATGGAGCTGGAGTTGAGGATGCTGACCTAAATGATTGAGTTCAACAAGCAAAAGGAGTATGTGGTTGAATATGTAATAGTTCACTGCAAGACTGGGGGACGTGATGCTAGTACGAATCAAAGATTTTTATCCAAGAACGTGAAAACGACGACGGATGTGATTAGAAGGATGGTTAAAGGCAGACCACCGGGTTAAAGCTTGGAAGATGCTAATAAGAATACTTTTATTTCTAACATCTAAAACTCTAGAAATTCTCCTGATTTCTAGCTTTCGTTGATAGATACTGTCCAATCGTTTATCTGATGAGATATATCCGACATACGTAAGTGCTTGAAGCTTCGAAGGAAGTAATAGGGACCCTGTTTCCCACTTTACCTAACTGGCTAAGCTGCAATGTGGTTTCGACAATTGGAATATAAGTCTATCCATTCATAGATCGAGTTGGTGGGCAAGTTCTTGAGGCGGTTCAAAGTGCATATTTCAAGGCTAAAGAATGTTATGTCGCTTTATAGTGTGAAGCAAAGGCTCGAAGAAAGCCTAAGAAGTTATCTGATTAGGTTTAACGTGGTGGGGGTTGTAATGGATAGGCCGGATCTGTCAATTATCATATTGATGGTGATTTCTAGAGTTGCAAGTAAAACAAACTTCAAGGTGATTTTGAAGAGAGACCCACCCTTGGATCTGGCCGAGTTCTATCAAAAGTCTGAAAGACATCAACGACAGGAAGGCGTAGAGGCTGAAGAAACCGATCTGTTTGGTGAGATTAATGTTGTAGGCGGAGGATTACCCAGAGTTGAATAAAAGAAGGTCAAAGGTAAGAAGAAAGCCGATAATGACATAAAAACCTAGAGAGCCAAGATGCAAAGAGAGCCGAAATTCTCCTCTTGCACGGATTTGACCTAGACCCCAGAGCGGATCTATCTAGATACTAAGGGAATATCCCCTATTGAAAGCCAATGAGAAGCATCCTATAGAGCGTGAGTGGAAATCTAGAAAGTATTGTTTATTCTATGAGCTGGATGTGCACAACACGAATGTTTGCAGACATTTGAAAGACTTGATTAGGGAGTATGTCAGGAGCGACCAATTACAACAGTACGTCAGGAATTCAATTACAATGGTACGACCGAAGCAAACATCATCTGTAGGCGGAAACAACTAAATATGTGGTTCAAGACCCTTAATTCCATTGTTGTCAAAAATCTTAAAATCCTACGATTTGAATTTCACTTCAAATCAAATCTCTCCCTTTACGATCCGATTTACATTTCAATTCAAATCTAGTTGATACCACAGATTAGAAATTATTCAATCCAAATTGATATTTCAGTATGTTTATTTGTATCTACAATTGCAGTTTTAATCATTTCCCCATAAAATAAAACCTGAACAAGCTAGAAAGTGAAGTTAAAGGTTTAGACAAACATGTTCAAGTATCAAAATAAATCTCAAACGTGCACAAACCTTGAGAATATGGATTTTTTGAATCTATGATTTACGATTTAAAATTTGGATTTACGATTTATGAGTTGAATCTCATTGGGGAATGTTTGTCTCTCCCACTCCCTGTTATTTGCTTTTTGCTTTTACTTACTTTTGAGAAGTAGGATAACATCCTCAAACTGTTTACATTTGCATGAAAATTAAAGATGATTACTCGGATTCTAGGGAATTTTCGTCTTTCTCACTCCATAGACACACTTTGAATCGGATGTTGAGATGGCTATCCAGGATTTTGTGCTTGTTTTGTTTTGCTTTGAACACTTAAAATTTGAAATATCCATCGAACGATGATGATCAGTTCCACTAGGGAGTGATGATAAACTGGATTCTTTAGGATCCTAATCTGAGAGGCGGAGCTGGGATGAAGAATGCAAGTTTTCTCACCGAAGAGCTGGCTGTAGGATTGTGCAACTTGAATAAGGGACCGAATAGCCAGGGTTGGAGATTCGAATGTTTGCCCCTTCAATGGAGTGTGAAAGGAAGGATTAGTAGGACACTTATCGCATTTTGTTCTAGCCGAAGCTGGAAATAGATCGCTTCATCGAAGAGTGATAGGATCGTCTTACTATCGTTTAGGTTCCTTACGGAAGAGCAAGAAATTCTGCAAACATCGCTATATGTTCCACAGGAGATCAAGGTTGGAGTGCGGGGTGGGTTGCTTAACTAGAGATGACATGATCGATTTACTTGTCATTATGTCTCATTTGTCGGGGAGCTGATTGGGCTTGGTAGGGGTCCGAAGATAGACCATGATCGGCCTGAAGAGACCATGCGAAGTAACTATGGTTCGAAGAGACCACGATCGGTTTGGAGAGATTTTGTTTATATAAGTAAGATTTGTACATATGAAAGATCTATATAAATAGGTAGTATATGATACTTATTCTTTATTCAGTCGAACAGTTTTCCTAAAAAAGAATTGAGCTGAGTTTAATTGCAATCAATTAGAGAGCAAACAACAATTGCTGAATTATGTGCGCTTAGTTCTTATATTTTCTATTTATATATCTTATCTACTGGTTCGAACTTGAATTTGATCTCTTTTCATACTTCAAAAGCAGAAGCAAGTTCGGGACTCCATTAGCAAGGTTCGCGGATAATCTCATTACCTTCACGAGCAGAATCACATCCTTCATTACGAGCTTGTACACGTGCTTCCAAAGGACCAAAGCTACCCATTAGCTATCACATTAGGTGCATTTCTCCAAGGGTGCCCTAAAGTTCCTCCACCGAACTATAAGACAAAATCATCTCCAAAGATTTCAGTTAGGACAGACGTATGTCAAACATGAATACCCCTCGGAAACCACGGGAATAACACCCGGCATAGAAACCCAATCTCAAGTGAAAAAAGTATCTTTTTCAATAAAATCATCACGTAATAAATCAACAAAACCTAAAATCATCTTGCGTTCCCTTCCAGTTTACTTACTACTGTACTAGCGTGGACATGATCTCCACTATACATACGTAATGCTTTAGCTAGTACACGAAAATGCATGCTATGATTTCTTTGTCTATCAAGAACTGCATGCATTGCGTGGTTGTGAAGAAGTAGACTATTGTCTCAGCAATAATGAGCCGAACTAGTATTTGCAGTGAATCCCCCAGTTATATAGTCATGCGTTACGATAGGAAATCCAAATTCTCTGGCAAATACAGCCTTTTTGATTATTTCTTCACATGTACCCTTAGTTGCATTCAAGTAGTGCCCTTTGATTGCACCTGTTTCAGCTTGTGCTTTATATATAGCTTCAGCACAAAATAAGAAACGGTCTTTCCAACGCATAAAAGGCCGAGAATTCACATGTTCATCATCCTTATAAAATCAAGTCCACCACGTAGACATTCGTGAGTTGCTCTATCGTAGTTTTTTTTGCGGATAATCCCAATTTTGGTTGAATAGTACCTCCCAATAAAGGACGTCTATACTTGTTCAATTTTTCTTTCAACTTGGATGTTGTGAGGTGGCTGTGCAAAGTTTTGGATAAGCGGGGGAATTCGAAGATCCTCCAAATGGCAGAGCTCATATGACTTTGAAACCAAATACATCACCCACATTGAAAGTAAATATTTTAGTAATAGAAGCTTCTTTAAAAAAGTATAAAGGATAAGTCATATAATCAATATATTGATTTTTTCCCCAACAGCGACCTTAGTGTGGTAGAATCGTCCTTTGCAATGATCAAGACTGGCAAGTCCATCAGTTCACACAGTTGTCCAGGTATCAGTAGAAAATTCAACGGCTATCGCAACCCCTGCTTCTTCAGCGGGAACTCCGGGTTAAGGAGTTACTCGGAATGCTGCTAAAATATCAGTATCTTTGGTTTCGTAATCAGGAGTATAACAAGTCAATCTATAATCTTTAACATCAGCTTTAAGTCCAACACTTGCTTTAGTTTCTGTATATGGTGACAATTACATAAGTTTCTCCCTACAACTCATGAATTAAGAATTCATACAACAACGAGCCATGCTAGATATAGATTAGGCGTGAATGTTAACTTTGACAAAATCTTTCCAAAATATATTCAACTACCATGAATCAGTCCGTCCAAATCAGAACTGACATTTTGGCCTGGGAAAACCACAGTTGGTCAAATGACTCAAAGAGATCGTCCGGTTGAAATTTGAAAACTAAACGATCTAGATGGTTTGCTTGCCTTAAATGCCAAAATGATCCGGATTGATCGTCCAATTGAAAATTGAATAATAAACGATGCAAAGAGATCGATATAAAATGATTTGGAGAGACCGCAACTCATATTGGATGCAAAAGGTCGAGGAGACTATGTCCCTAATTGGATGCAGTGCACTTAAAAGGGTTGGAATATCTTGAAATCGAATGCTGGAAAGTTACTTCTTGATGAACACTGGATGACTTGGACTCAAGAGATGGAACTTTTGCATAATTGACTCAGAACTAGAGTTTGACTCCAACTAAATCGGCCGGGGAGCCGCGTTTGGTTGTTGCTGCTAAAAATCTTCGCCTTGGTCGGCTTAGCAGGAGAACTTTGCCTTGAAAGAGACCAAGTCTTAATCGGCTTAGCCGGAGAGCTTTGCCTTGAGTGAGGCTGTCTTAACCGGCCTAGCAAGAGAGGTTTGCCTTGAGTGAGGCTGTCTTAACCGGCCTAGCAAGAGAGGTTTGCCTTGAGTGAGATTAAGTACTGGTTTGGATTAACCAAAGAGGTAATTCCAAGCCCAAACAATTGGAAGGTTGACTGGATGGTGACTTGGATTGGTAAGTAGTTAGTGTGGTCAACTACCAGAGTTGGATTATTGGAGTTTGTTTTCGTTCCTTACATTCAAAAGATATAATTTGAAAGGCAAATGTTTACTTGCTTCTGGATCAAAGCAACTTCAATTGGGTTTAGAAAATTCAAACATAATCGAAGTGAGATGAAATTTCATAGAAGCACTTAAAAGCGAAAAAGAAACAAGGTTGGAAATTTTAATGAAGCTTAAGTCCATGACTTGGCACCAAGGGATCTCTATGACTCAGTATCGAGTCATCTAGTCTTAAAATATGACACCTTTGACTTCATGGCTTGGACTTGAATGCATTTGAAGGGTCTTGAAGATGGATGACCAAACTAACTCGAAATGACTCAACATCCTGCTAAACTACTCAAGTAGAGAGAAGGAAGAACATTCAAGAGAAATAGCAACAAAAGGCCGAGTCTATGACTCGGCATTGGGTCATCCTTATGATTCGACATCAAGTCATAAAATTGACAGTCTTGGATCGCAATTCACGGTGGTGACTCGCTCCAACATCTGGACTTGACGACAAGTGATTTTCTGGTTTAGTATCCGCTGAACCTTCTGCCACTAGAAAGGGATCTTTTTTGGATCTTGCTGGAGACACCATTATTCTTCCAAATCACCATCGCTTCTTTAACACTTGTTTCTTCCAACACTTCCAAAAAATCTTGTATTTTAGATGGAAGGCTTACTAGTTGAAATACAAAGAGATCCAAGTAGTATAATCATAATAAAAGATTGATTGAATTGAACGTAGGTCGGGGTAAGCCGAACCATTATAATAACCTTTCTGTCTCTATACCTTTTTTGCAAATTTTCTATGCTTGCCATCTGTCAGTTTTCACCTATCCAATCGAAGTCGAACCGACCTGATCCGAATCAAACCTTGGGTTGTATTAATGTTTTAAAGTAGACAAGTTAACTTCGATAAAACCCATCCCTACAAGAATAGAGACTTGTCAGGTCGGGTTTAACCCGACGAGTCTGATTAATGTCCTTGCATCGTTCAAATAGTCATGTCGCATTTTCCAAATTAATTTCGAACAAACTTTAAGCTTTTTGTCCTAATAACTGTTGTAACGAACAAATAATTTTGGATAAATGTTTTTTCAGTCAGTATTCATAGAACGTGAAAGTGTCTATTCCTCTGATACGGTTGCATCGAAATCGATATGAGACATATAGGGAAAACATGAAACTTATGAATAAGATTATGCAGGTATCGATTTAGAAAATATGATTATCGTGTCAAATTCAGATTTCTAATTTATCCAATATATGTGTTATTGTCTTAGATTTTAGTTTTCAAGGACTATTATACTTGAAATTTTATGTTTATAGCATCGTATTCAGTGATTTTTTGTTTGTTCAAAATGTCTAAAACATTTTTATTGCACATCTATATAATAAAATCCCTTGGATTTAACGGCAAGATGAAGAATGGCCTAGATTTATTCCTAGCAAAGATATCAGATGGCTGCAGTTTACCCACATCAGCAAATAAATATTTTTTGCTAACTCCGTTAATCCACCGTTCCAAACTAATTAAATTTCATGTGCTATATCTAACGTGCAAATGCATATAAATTTCATATGTTATTTTGTCAATCATATGCTATATCCAACGTGCAAATGCATCTAAATTTCATATTTAAGTGGTTACTTATACATATGATGCGTGTTCGTTAACTAAGTCAACTTCCTCTTGTATTTGCATGTGACATGTGTCCTACTTTATTCTTTGTTTTTTGTGAATTTGCATGCATCTATGTTCCGTGTAGAGATGATAATAAGGCGGTCTAGCGTCCAAACCTGATTGATTCATCCCTGTTGTAGCGCGTTTAAACCCGCTTCATTGGATCATCATGGTGGGTAGATCTGTAACCCGTTCTTAAGAGCTTCTGGTCTAGGATCGAGTTTGGGCGCAGTTGGCCCACCCCAGCCGACCCACACCTATTAAGATATATCATGAAGCTGCTTCATTACAGCAATGATGATTTGCTAATCGTCTTAGGTGTTAGTGGTTGTTCAATCAGTAAGGAATAATTTTTGTGTAGTATTAAGCTGTGTTACTAAAAATTATACAATAACAAATGCATATTTTTCGAATTGTTATTTAATACCTCATTATTATTATCCCCTGTAATTATAAAAACATTGTTGTTTGTATTTAACGTATAATTTAATGATAAAAAATATAAATAGATGTGTGTATGTTGTAATACAAATTTAATCAATTTTTTTGGGTCTTGGGACGGATTGGGTCTATCCTGATGCGTACAGATTATAGGTTTGGCAAAAAGCTCCGGACCTGCACCGGATCTACGTGGCGGGTACGGGGCAAAGTCCAAAACACAAAAACCTCACCTCATTCCATTGCCGTTCCTAGTTCCATGTGATATAATTTTCCTTCTGCTAACATTCACATTATGCACGTATTTCGTTCACTTGCATATATATGATATATAAAACCAGGCACTATAAATTTTAGCCATCGCGTGCTAACATGTTTTCACATAGCTGCATTTTAGCTTAGCATGTATTTACGCATGCATTTTGGGGAATTAGAGAGAAGGGTATTTTGGGAAATCCCAAACGACACGGTTGAAAGTCGTTCACCGAATTCTTATTATTAATAGTAAAGATAAAACGATAATGTTTAATTTTCTTGTTATAGGAGAGTGGTAACACTATTGATATGACATTTGACTGAATAGATTGTAATCATCTGAATATTAAAAATAAATAAAAAATCCTTTATATTTGCTATCTCGACAAAAATAAAAATAAAAGTATTAGATTGTTAGTGAAGTCATTAGAATGTAATTTCTTTTGGGCTGACATTTGATGTAGAAGTAATATGTAATACTTCGTATGAGATCTTCAATTGGGATATTACATTAATTTTGCTTTTGAGATACTAGCTTAATTTTCTTGGACAAGATGAGTATCAAATAAGATAAACAAAATTTAATGTCTTGTTATGTTAAATGTCATCTAACTCAAGTTGGAAAATTATATCTCAAGCGAGTCGGCGAGAAATGAAAGTGAAGCAATGCCTACTACACCCTACGGTTTTTAGGGTTGCACTGTCTAAAATTAATGAAACTTTCATTCTACAGTATGAAAATGCGTCAATAAAAAACGTGATCATTTTGAAACTTCTGACTCGTTCGAATGTCAAGTCAATATCAGCCAATAACACCTATGTTTTCTCCATTGATTTGAAGTATTATTACATTAGAATAATGGGGCATGTAAGAGCATATCTCATTGTGGTTGAATTTATGGAACTACAGAAATGATTGGTATCTTATTTATTTATATTCTTCATGTCAGGTATGCCATCACTAAAGCCTTCTGTGTGGCATTTGTGATGACTTTCTTCTCCATATTCGACGTTCCAGTGTTTTGGCCCATACTTCTTTTCTACTGGATTGTGTTGTTCGTTCTAACAATGAAGCGCCAAATTTTACATATGATCAAATACAAATATGTTCCTTTCAACATTGGAAAGCAGGTAATATTTTAATGGTGAATGGTGATGTATGTTTTGTTTTATAGCATGACTGGAGGTTGAACTTAACGTTGCTTGTTTCAACTAAATATTTTGTTTATCTAGAAGAGTGCCTAGTAAACAGTCAGTAAATAGGAATTCACATGCTTTGCCTCCAACTTAATATTATGTTTATCTAGAAGAATGCCTGTAAACAGTCAGTAAACATGGATTTGCTTATTTTGCTTGACAGTAGCTGAACAAAAAGTCAGATAATATAATATAAGTTTCGCAAATACGAGGTTTTTTCTTGTTGGGTTTTTTGTTGTTGTTAGAGGTGAAATATTGATTGGTTTGGTTGAAGTTCAAGTTAAATTCTAGATATTGAAAGTGTGCTGGATTAATCAAAAGCCAAATTGTATGGTGCGACTGTATAAACAAAAATTGTATGGTTAGACCAATTTTTTGCACCCTTTAATGATGTGCACTGCATACTGTTGTATTATGGACCCAGTAGTATGATAAAGCTTTATTTTCCCTACACCGTGGATGTTTTTTTCCCTTATAGCATCCGCAAATAAATCTTTTGTGAAGTCCACGTATTCAACATGTTCTTATTAATTCCATGCATGCAACACGAACATTATACCAAATGCTAGAACATTATTCTCTTTACATTACATCTGTTTATGAACTGATTCTGCAGCGATATCCAAGCTATAAGATAATATTTGTGACAGCTCCTATTCTCAATAGAAAATATTAACCATATGACTTATGATATAAACAGAAGTACTCTGGGAAGAAGGCATCTTCGAGTGGCTTATCCAGGATGGACTAGCAACTTAGCAATTTTTTTTCTCCTTTTAGCACGGAAACGATAATGTAGAAACAAAATAGTGGGCATACTATTGTTATATATTTTGCTAGTACAAGAAGCTTTTTTTCTATTGTTATACATTTTGCTAGTACAAGAAGCTTTTTTTTTTTTTTTTTTTTTTTTTTTTTTTGCTCCATGTTGCTGTAACCAAAACACTAATTGCCTCCAATACTCTGATCTATTGTACATTTTACTTGTGTCAGCTACTGAAAAATCTATAGCCAAGTGAGACATTTCTGTATGACAACGATTGTTTCATCAACGTGAAGTGCTTGTCACGTTTGGCTGCATTTTGTTCATCCGCATTGTATTGTATGATAACCAGATGCTTTAGCACTTTTGAGAAACACCGTGCGTTAATAGGACCAGCTATAGCATCAATGTACCTTTGAGAGATACAGCGCATAATAGGACCAACTGTAATTTTCACTGGTAGCATCAAGGCACTTGCTGTCCAAACGTGAAGTTTGGTTCGATAACACAGCAATCGTATTATAATTTCTTTATTTGTTAAGCATATTGCCTAGTAATGCATATTTTATTCTAGTCATTACTTTGAATCCGATAATGCCACTGAGATTCTGTGAGGTGTCTCGAACTTATATGCTACATTATTCTATTTAATTGACCTTTATTTAGTTGTTGCAATTCATATTTTATTTGGGAGAACAATGTATTAGAATAACAACTATGCTAGTCTGTAGAAAGATAAGCACCATTTAGTCACAACGTTAGCATATTTATTATAATTTATTTGATGTCTTGGAATTTTAATTGAATTGCTTGTTGAGAATTACAAGCAGACAGCACTATATGTGGTCGCACATTTTTTGATTATGTCATCATCTCAGCAACCTTTCACCTAATTTTTGGTTAACAATACTAGAATATCATGGCTATCAATAGTGCACAAAGAATGAAACAATTAAGAAATGGGAGCAGTTCATTACATTAAAGTGGAAGTCTTATTCCTCTCCTCTTAGCTCCTCTTTCTCATCATTATTACTGTCTGTAGACTCTCTTGAGTCTCTTCTCTTCTATTGTATAATTCCAAAGTGAAATGCCACCACGAGGCTACGTATTGATCTTCGTGTTCTGGGCTCTGCTTACGTTGATCACTCCGACTTTGATATTTTGGTCTGCGTCCGTAAAAGCAAACCTCGAGTTTCAAGGTAATTAAATTGCTTGTTATTTTTTTCTGAGAATTCTAGGCTTCCGATTGATCATATATCAATGGTGTTATCACTATGTCAGAAAATGCAAAGAGGGAGATAAAAGCGAGAAGAATGATGGTGGTTACAGTGGAGAAAAATGAATTGAAGAAGAGAAGGGATGGAGAAAGAGGAGAGGTGAATAGAGCTCCATCGCCATCTCCATTGCCTAGTGAAAAGATGAGGTGATATTAATGTATATAGCTTTGTTAAATATGTAAAAAGAGAAATATTTACTTGTGGGCATTTGTATGTTATTTAAGGGGGGATTCCCTCTGAAAAGACAATTTGATGACCAATTGGTGTGCTGTTTTTTTCCTCCCTTTTTCTTTTAGCATTTTGATTTAAGATTCAATTACCCTTTTTTTCACTTTGTCATTGATAGATTGTAAAGCTTCATTTATTCATAAAAAACCGTGGCTACTCTTTCTTCTGGTCTGAGCGTTTTTAGAAGTGGAATGATAATTGGTTTGTTTAGACAAAACATAATCGGTTTTCTGACTGATTGTTTGAGCTAATATTTATGGGGCCTGCATTCCATATCCGCATGTACAGGTATTGTAAATCAACACTCGTGTTATGTGATTTCGGTACACGTGCATTGTGTACGTAGAAAGGCTGAGAGAAGTTGACCCCTTGTGAATGAAACACGAGACATCCTAGAATCAAATTTAATTTAACACTATTGCTACCTCACTTTCAATACAATATATAATATAAAGTTGGTCTCTGTTTTACTATAGCAACGTGTTTCGTGTTTGTTTGCGGTGCTACGTAAAAAAAGAAAAATAAGAGAGTTGTAAACATCAACGGAACATAACTGGCAAGTGTATTAAAGGTAATAAAAAAGAGAAGAAAAAAAAAAGTACTACACTTATTGTGAATAAATGCGCACATGTCTGCAATTATTTACTTAGTGTATTACATGTAATAAATAGGAGGAAAAAGATGCAGAAACGTTTGCATTTATTATGAATAAACCCAGACATATTTATTCACATAGTGTATTAAAAAAGAAAAAAAAATGGTGCATAAATGTTTGTATTTAATTGTCTGCAACTATTCGACAGAAAACATAGGCGACCCCGATCAATTGGGGGAGAGGACCGAAGGCCAGTGCATTGATTGGGCGAAAATACACTGGTTCATGGGCCCACTATGATTTGAGTTCAATCAAGACGTTGTGCCACACGATATATGAGTATCTTATTGCAAACAACCCTCGTCCTAGGTTGAGGGTTGCCCTAGGCGAACCCGTGTTGCTGATGCCCCAAAAAGATCATTTAAAAAATAGGCAGTTTTTGCGGTCGTAGTAACGAGGGGGAAGTCATGATTTCTTTTCGCTGCAACAAAAATTCCCATTGCAATGATTGAACTTGTGACCACCCACTTCCAAATTCCACAACATAACCAACCTTACCAAGTTCCCCTTGGATTCAATTGTGTGTAGTAATCTACATAATCTAATTACCTAACATGTCAACACATGTTCTCACTACCAGAGGTTGCCCCGTCAAGGCTGGGTTGCCCGAGGTCGTCGCCTCACAGACATTGGCCTGGGCCGGCCCTGATTGCAAACATGCCTCAGTATATAGAAAAATTACAAGGTATGCTTGTAAGTTTTCCGTATAGTTGCTTCATGTTCTGTAATTTTACTGCAAGTGATATATTTTTCATTTGTATGCAACGTTCATCATTTTTTAAGATGAATTTTCTACAATAATTTGGTGTTTGAATAAATATAGGCATTAAATTTGAAAATTTGAAGCAGTCAGCAAAAATTGCATAAAACCATACAACATTGTTAATATTATTACCGTAATGTCTGCAACTGAACTAATGTAGGCATTAAATGTGAATCTTTTTTTTGGTAATTGAAGTTTTTTTTTTTTTACATTCTTACATGAATACGAAGACGATTATGTATTGAATTAAGTTTTGAAGTTTGATAATTTTTTACATTAAATTTTGATTTTTTTTATGATTTTCGAAAAACAGGGATCTAATTTACAAATCTTTAAGACATGGAGTTTTTGTGTATATTAATACTTAGCAGTGACCTTAGTCAAACTGTCCCTAAATCAAATTTCACACATGAATTTGATTAACCAATCGACCGCTAATCTCTAAGCAGTTGACCGATTGTTGCTCAATTGGGTATGGGTAAATGTTCTGCGTTTTACTTTCTCTATTTCGATGAAGATGATTTAGAGATCTCACCTTCTATCTTCTCTTGTGCCAACCCTGGTTTTTAAAACCAAAACCATAATAGGGTTTTATAGTGTAATCATGTTTTTATTTTATTAATTTAAAAGCTAATCATCCAGTGGATGTTATAGATTAGTCTCTCAGCTATCTTAATTATAGCATGTTAATCTAATTTTATGTCTATGCAATAAAATTGAGTTATTGAATATAGATCAGTTTAACTCAATGACATTAAATCCAGTGTCCCTTATTTTCATTATTATTTCATTTGGTGTTCGGATATTGCTAAAAATTCTCTTTATCGGTATTGTTGATGAATAATTATTAAAGTAAATCTTGTGCATTTTGACTATATTTCCACAACAAACTGGTGTTACATAGTTATCCTGTTTTAGATTAGTTATCAATAAATGGATTTTCAAATAACAAAAGTTTCTTCAACCATGAGATCTTCCGGTTTGCTGAAAAAAAGAATTTGAGACATGAAAACCAAATGTTGAAGCATTATTGAAGAAAAGAGAAGTTTTCAATATTTTCATATTTGGATAAATCTAGGGATTTAGAAATTATGGTTTTCGAAGAGACTGAAAACAAATCATTGCGTCTATTCAGATATGTTTATAAGATGAGATACTCTATGAGTTTTCACATCTAAGGTTCACGAAGGAACTTGGAGATAATTCCAGACTACCTATAAAGATAATTCTTAGACAAACCGCATTATTCTTCAACAAATACCGCATTCCTTCCATATGAAAGCTTGAACTTCACTTTCAAATCATTCTGATACTTTCAGTATTTTAATTAAGGACTGTAAGGTAGTGAATATTAATTTTAGCGAAGCGGCATAAACAATCATCTTGCTATGTTCATTACCTTGGAGTATACAACATTTGTGAACTCTATGATTTATTTGAGGAGTTATAATAGTTTGTATTATATGGAGGCTGACATGCATAATGATGTATTAAGTGATAAGTCAAACAATAATGAGTTTACCTCGAGAGTGGCAGTGGGTAGGCTCATTATAATAGAGCTAAAACACATTGCAGGTGCGAGAGAGATGCATATGTCTAATATGTAGGTCCTAGGATAAGTGCTTGTTACTATTATAAACATTACGAAAATTTCATACATGGCTTCCTAACTCTTAGGAAAATGAGGGAGAAGAAGAAAAATTCAGTGTTTACAACAACGATAATTAGTTCAGATACAAACAGTGATAGTAATACCTTCGACCTTTAAGGTAAAACAACTTTAGTATGGTGTAATATTAGGCTTTCCATTATGGAGCATTGTACCCATGGTTCCAAATAGAAGTTATTTTGTCAATTAGAGGAAAGTTGATGATGGAATAGTTCTTATGGAAAATGACACATCATGGGTATTGACTATTGACACATAATAAAATATTTGATGGTGTTATTCGGGCTGTCATAATGTTATGCAAGTGTCAATGTTGCGCATGTGTTTCCTATTAGTGCAAATTTTGAATATACTTTTTGAAGATAGTAATAGATGGTGAGAGAATGAAAGCGGCGAAGGACTTCTTGATAGTGATGAAATGTGTTTACTTGCTTTTGGACCAAAGTAGCTTTAACTGGACTTCAGGATTCAAATGAAATCAAATTAATATGAAATTTTACAGAAGTACTTAGAAAAGAGTAGAAAGCAAGTATGAAAATTTAGACGTTTGAAGATAACTCCATGACTTGAGTGCGGGTCATATTTGTGACTTGGGTCCGAGTCATATGGATGATGCTATGGCATCTTGGTTTTACTGCTACAACACATTACATCTATGTGATTTCTGTTAGGGAATGCAGAATGGATCGTTAAGGCAAAACTAACACTACAGGGAGGTGAATAGTGTTTTTAAGGAATTTAGGAAAATCTAAAACTTATATGATCTACTATATGAATCACACACCACAGAGATAATCACAACATAGATTCAAACATAAACACATAAACAAATAAAAAAATAAAATGCAGAAAAGGAAAGAACACACCGGATTTTATATTGGTTCGGATTACTCCTGCGTCCAGTCCCACGCAACGCTAGATTGCGCCGAGTTTTATTACTATATCAATATCCAAGTACAACACCCTTGATTTCACGGCCACAAAGTTATCACCGATTGCAACCACCCTTGATCAAGTATATTCCCCTTGATTTCCCTGGCTATAAGGTTAACACCGCTCCGTTTCCTTGATTTCAAGGCTACAAGGAATACACCTTTTCCCAAATACTTCCCAAACAATTACAACAACTCTATAACTCTTCAATAGCACTTCGATTCAGAGAGTAACGAGTAGAGAGTGAGAAGAGAAGAAGTTTTATATAAATAGATTTGAATTTGGCAGAGTATAAGTGTAGAAATCATACAAATATGAAATATTAATGGTGTAAAGAAAGGGGATGAAGACGGAGAAGAAGAATGATTAAAAAAATTCGAAATCGACCCTTATTTAAAAGATTTGAAAGGTTGCAACGCTTCCGGAACGTCACAAATGGTGGAAAGACACTTGCTTTAAAATTTAAATTTCTGACAGTTATATGTCGACATACCCATGTATGTATGTCGACATATCCACCATATTTTTGTTTTTTAAATCATTTTTTAAATATTTAAATCAATATATATTCTAGAAATTACTGAAACAAAACTAGTTGCTAAAACATTATTTTTCAAGTATAAAAACATAAGAAAATATTATTTAAACATATGATTAAAAACTTTATATATGCAATATAAAACTATATATAATATAATTATAAATATATATAGGAATTTATAAAGAGATATTTATAAACTGTATATAAACAAAAAGGTTATATGAAAACTTAGAGTTTAAATAAGAATATTATAATCAAATATAAACTTAGTAAAATATATTTAATAAAACTATAAAAATAAGAATACTTATAAATTAGGAAATATATTTGAAATCATAAGTTTGAATTTCTTGGAAGATTAATAATTATTTTGAGAGAAGTTTGAAATCAATTTGAAACTAGTTTTGAAGTTAATTTTGAAAAGAGGTAATTTGAAAAACAGAGTTTGAACCTGGAGTGCTATTCAGAGTCTTACATATAAACTAGACTCTATTACTATATTTTTCTTGAACTCTTGATAATTTTGATAACTCATGAGTCTTGAATCTATCTTGAATTCCAAATCCCCTGAAACTCTAAAACTATACAGTCTTCAGTACTTAAGTCCTGTATACAAATCCTGCATATATACGTCTATATATTCTAAGTAGAGATGTTAGTATATATTTTATAAACAATGATAATTGAAATAAGGTTGTTGTCATTAAAACTCCATTCTCCAACAATTTCATGTGTTTGGATAAAGATTGGATGAGATATGAATGAATCATACTTTAGAATTAAATGGATTGGAAGAGTTATTAAGATGGATGATCAAATTAACTCGAAATGATTCAAGATTAGATCAAATGATTTAACTAGAAGGTAGAGAGATGATTCAAAAGAGAAAACCGAAAATTTCTCTAACTCTATAAGTTATCCCCGCATCATGGCTATGACTTGGGTCTGAGTCATATGATGAGTAAGACTATTGTGTAACTCTAGGCATTGACTCATCTCAACATGTGAACTTTTTTGCACTTTGGTTTCAGGCCCAATTGGTAGGTTTGCATAGAAATATCTGCTATCTTTAACTAGAGGAGGATCTTTTGGATGTTGTTGGAGACTCCACTACTCTATTGGATGACCTTCACTTCTTGAATTCTTAACTCTTCCAACGCTTACTCATACTTTCCAATTTAGATCCTAAACTAAGAAGTTGTAATTTAGAGAGGTCTAACTAGCACAATCGTAATAAAAACCGACTAAAGTGAATGTAGACCAAAGTTGTCACACCCCACATTCCTTCACGTTACCCATATGAGGATGCGTTAATTTTTGTGAAGCGCCGAGGTATAAAGGAACAATATAAAGACTAAAATTCATAAGACATAAATGCAAAATACAGCGGAAACTTTTTTTTAATAATTATTTATTAAATAAATCCATTCATAGCATTGATTACAATTCAAAATATCATAGAATCATCATAAAACAACAAACTGTCTCGTGGGGAAAATATCATAGTATAATAGTAAAACCGCAAAAGTCATCTCCCTCATAAGCCATTACAATAGCCATAAAAAAAATGCTGAAGCAATAGCCTGTACCCAACTCGTTAACCTCTTACGATCCAGTTCAGTAAAGCATTCCCTAGCCTCTACCTAGTGCGAGACTTCGTGATAACAACAAGGATACTAACTAATACGGGTTCCCACACAAAATGCACTTAACACAAGTCACCCCTAGACTTAGTCCCTAATTTATAACTAGGATTTTTACGATCCCCTTTTATCCCATTGGAATAGACTCCCCCTCTATTTTAGCGTATTAATTTGACAATTTTAACTTAACACATTTAAGTTCACTAATAAGCTCTACATAACCACGTGTTATATTCCTTGGTTGTAATTAACATTAAATGCAATCTTTTTATACAACCCTTCCGCATGTCACTTAACATCCAATTAAGTTCAGTCTATCAAGGTTAACATGTTTCATAATTACATGTCACTTAATGTTTAATCAAGTGTATTTTATCACCATTCACATGTTGTCTAATCATATTTTACTTATTGTATGACTGAGTATAACTTATTCCAATTCATAGATTTGAATATTCTTTAATTAAAATTTATCTCAATTTACAGTCTATAATTTGGATGCAATATTCACTAATTCTCAACACGTCCGAAGTCCCCTTTTTGTCATTATTTCAATATTATTCCCATTTTACGCAATTTAAACGATAAAGGCCTAGGCTCTCGTTAGCCTAGGCTCAACGCAAAAATAAATAAAAAGGAGAAACTGGTCTACCTACTCGTAAGCCTAGACTCAGAAAATGAAAAATTGAATAAATTAGGGATTGCCAGACTGTAAACAAAATCATGGCAGAATAAGGGATAAAGAAGAAAAATTACTTGCAATAATTAAACAACTGAAAGGGATAAACAATAAATAGTAAATAGGTTGCATAATAAATTATAGAAACAAACTTATAATTATCGTAAATGTAAAACTTGTAGATCCAAACTATTTTATTGTCAAATCCTTCTTAAAAACTAGCTTATCTAAAAATCACATAAAACTCACAGAGAAATATAGTAGATGTAGAAAAATTCTTGGAAAAAGAAGAAGAAGAATATCCTTTTCAGATCTACAATTTGACAGCATTCTAACTTGTTCCCCAATTTCATTTCATTTTAGAGTATAATAGAGTGGAAGCTAAGAAAATGATGAAGAAGAGGTGTGGATGAAAAGTGAAGAGTAGCAGTCTATTTATAGGCGTGGAAGTAGAATTTAGGCCTTATAATTTTAGGTTTTAATCTCAAACTTAGAATACAGCTCAGCAAAACATCAACACAGAACACTCCTGAACATAGCAGCAATATGCCCGACATCGGCCATGCATGGTTTCATGCCTGGCTTGCGCCAGGTCGACCCGCCTTATACATGGGTCGACACAGGAGTCGACCCAATTAAAGGCTGGGTCACCTATACACCATTGATTAATTTCTGATTATATATTAATTTTTCTAATTTACTTTTCAAACTTCAATTGATTATAACTTATTCATTTTTCATTTGATTTACGCAAACTAAAAGTCTATTTTAATTAAAATTTCGTAATAGACGCAATGGTGAAAATCTCTTTGCCCAATTTTGAATATAATTTTAATTAATATTTGTTTTATTACTCTTCTTTATTTAATTATTGTTTATTAAAATTCAAGGTGTTACATTCTCCCCTCTTTAAAGGATTTTGTCCCACAAATCTCTAAGGTTAGAAGAATGTTATGAATGTTATCAACCATTATCTACACCCATCTACTCAACCATCAACCACTGTCATCCATTGTCCTTAGAATATCCAATGCTTGATATAAACATATGCAAAGGTGTTTTGTATATATTCCTAGGCTAATGATAAAATCAAGCAGTCTACTGATTCAGTTGACCTCCTTAATGCAATTCATGTCTGTGCCATGAATCCAATATGTATGCATTAAAATCCAAATGATACATATAAATTATATATGTGCGCAACAACCATTCACCAAAATGCAACATCCAAGTTACAATTCAACCACTTTACATTCATATTTTAAAATAATTAAAATGCACACACATCCATAAGCAATATGTAAGTGTCATAGTTCAGCCGATCCCTAATCTAGTGCCTAGTGCGTGTATATGCGTCCACTGCATCCACTAGCAAGCACTTGCATCTGCGTGAATCCATTCAACCATAACATGTTCTGTCAACATGCTTTAAACCATTTCCTACCATCCATAGGCTTCTACCTAAGATTCAAGATTCAAACGATAGGAAAAATTGATTCAAATTCACATCTTAGAAAATAATTAAGAGCATACTCTCAAAGAGAAACGGAAAAGAGGCGCGAATCTTATCTTCAAGTTCCCAAGTTACGTTGTCACTATCTTCTCCCCATTGTAGCTTAACTAGATTGTTCTCCTAATTCTATATATTCTTGACTTCAGATCCTAGTATCTGGGTAGGAACTTTTGTAACTGATGCCTCCCTTTCTACCTCAATATCCTCAAGGATAATTGGATCAACTACTACCGCAGAATCATGTAGACACTTCCTCAAGTTGAAACATGGAACACATCATGAACTCCTGCCAGTCTCTCCGGTAGTCTAACTTTGTGGGCCATCTGACCTATTCTTTCTATTATATGGAATGGTCCTACAAAACTCGGCGCCAACTTCGTTTCGGAGCCGAATTGAATAACGTTCCTTAAAGGTAACACCTTAACAAGGACCATAACTCCTACTTCAAACTCTAGGTCTGTCCTTCTCCGATCTACGTATGACTTCTTCCTGTACTCAGTTGCTTTCATCTACCTTCGAATCAAGCCTATCTTCTCTGAGATCACTCTAACCATCTTAGGTCAAAGTAGAAGTTTGTCCGTACACTCCCACCAACATATAGGTGATCTGCAGGGTCGTCCATAAAGTGTCTCGAAGGGAGCCATACCAATGCTCGTATGAGGTTGTTATTGTACGTGAACTCTACCAATGGAAGATGTCACTCCTAAGACCCTCAGAAGTCTAGGATACATAGCCTCAACACATCCTCAATAATCCTATTAACCCTCTCTATATGTCCATTCGTATGAGGGCTGTAGTAACCCGCATTTTTAGCTGTTGAACAATTTATTTATTTAATTATTAAATATCGATTTATCGATATCGAGAACGTGAATTAAATAATATTGGATATTTAATTAATAATTATAATATATTAAAATATATTATAATGTCGAAATAATCAAAAATATTGGAAATACAAATATTCTGTGAATGGGGTCATCCCAAAGATGTAATTCAACTTAGAGTTGGATTATATTGACGAATATATTCAATCGACGACAGTTTGAACGTATAATTATAATATAATTAAAATAGAGCTTGAAACGACGCGGCAGTTCGCTATTTGGCGATTCAGACTTCAACTGAATGTACAAGATTCATTTTAAGCCGGATTTCTATGAAATAAGAAACGTGTGGAGCTGGTGGAGTATATTTTTCTAATGGAAGAGAAAAAATTGGATTTCGTTGTGTAGATTTTGATTTACGTCCAAATCAAATTTCAGAAAAGTCGCTATGGAATTCCTTTATAATTCGTAACGCTTTATATACGTTATAAAAGGATTTTTCAATGTAAAGTGAATATCGATTCAAATCTGGACCCGGAATAGCGAATATATAATTATCCTGGAGCTGTATGATATTCCTCGGTGAATATATACGATAATATAAATTTATTTATATTTTATTTAATTTTATTTAAATATATTTATATATTTAAACGGTCAGTTCAGCGCTTGAAAAATAGCCAGTTTTTCATACGACCTCCGTTTTCGACGAAACTAATTTTGTTGGATCCGCAATGTCAAATAGTTGTTAGATTTCCAGTTTCCGTGATTTTTAGAGTCACTGTGTGGTCGTATGGATTTTTAGAGTGGAAAACAGTCAGTATTTTGACAGTTAAAAATACACTGTGTGAGCAGACGGAGTCGAAATTCGATGAAACCAGTTCCGTTGGAACCGTAATGTCGAACTCTAGCTACGTGTCCCGTTTCGTGATTTTTGGGTACTGTGTGCGATCACAGAAATTTTTAAAGACAAATTCAAATAGAAAATGTATTAAAAATGAATAAAATAATCAAAGAAAATATAATATCAAGATATTTTGAACTGCCTATATATACTCCTACCTACTTCCTTATAACCTAACTTCTCTTTTCTTCTGGTCAAACAAAAAAAAAGCGCCGACAGTTTTCTTCCTCCAACACAAATCGAAGCAAATAAAATCCATAGAAAACCAATGAAAATCCTAAAATCCTAAAACCTACTTATAGGAGCTCATATTGGGATTAGCTTGTTCCTGGTATCCATTTCGTGTAGTGGGGTTCTTGTTTGGGGACGTACAGTTCCAGGCGTGAGTCTAGGGTTCCACTTCTTGCGACGATGGGGTATCGAGGGGCGAAACTGGGTTGATATAATATTCGGGGTTCGATTTAGCTTTCATTTATGGTAATTTGGGAGTATACGGTGGTTGTTGGTTTCGCACCCTTACTGTTCCTATCTGAGCGAAGCGACGAGTTACGAGGGAAGCTCGTGATCGAGCATGACAAGATGATGACGGGGTGATTGAGTTTTGGCCAGAGAGTTGAACGGTGGTAGGGGTATCGATTTTCGGTGTGTGTGGAAGGAGCGGTTGCCATCTGAAATGGCCATGGGGTGAGGAGTAGTAAACTGGAGCATCTCGATTTGGGGAGGAAGGATAAAAATCGGGTCTGGGTATGAGGGAGTGGTAGTGGGCCTTATCAAATTTGTAAGCCCATGAAGAAATAGATTTAGTTTATTTTAAAATTCAAATTTGTATACTAACTTATAAATGTGATATCTCATCCATACGAGGTCAGAATTGAGAACCGTAAGTTGCGTTGGGATCGTATGGACGGGAGAAACACATTGAGACTGACCGGGAGAGAAACAAAGCTCGTTACAATTTATGGAGAAATAAATTGTCCGTCGAAATCAAAGAACGCAAACCGATTATATAACGGTTAACGCGTCAATGTGAGTAAATCTCACCAACTCTGAACAGTTTATAATTTCATGTTGTATATTTAGAACTGTTAGAAATTGTATGATGTACTGTGTGTTGATTGTTTGATTGAACTGCTAGTCAGTTAGTTAAATTTCTATATTGATTCTGTTTAACAGAATATATCATATGGAACTGAAAGTGATGTTATCTATATTGTCTAACATCTGTGATACAGGGAAACAGGTTGGAGGAATCCGACTGGATTCCTCAACAGTTGTTTTATTGTTTTTCATATATTTTAATATATGATGTGAATTATAACCTGTTGTTGATTGTGTGTGTATGGACGATATTGAACATCGTGATTTGATATGATTGAATACCATAACATACCGGAATGTAGATAAGGGAAATTTCAAAGTGATATTGAAAACAACATATTTATAAAATGGGATATTTATAAATAAGAGATATTTATAAAGTGGAATATTTATAAATAAGAAATGTTTATAAATTGGAATATTTATAAATAGGAGATATTTGAAAAGGAAATAAATTCAAAACATTTCTTTTTGAATGGAAAGGCCTGTGTGGTGAGTTTGGGGATTTTCCCGATGCTCCCGATACAAAGGAGGTTATGGCGAATTTTCCC
Source organism: Allium sativum (assembly GCA_030737875.1). Taxonomy (NCBI): domain Eukaryota; kingdom Viridiplantae; phylum Streptophyta; class Magnoliopsida; order Asparagales; family Amaryllidaceae; genus Allium; species Allium sativum. The sequence continues at coordinate 709,475,629 of CM060922.1, forward strand.
GGGAATTTAAGGAGTTAGAATATTTCAAGAATAAATTTGAAAAGGAAATATTTGTAAACCATTTACAAATAGAATTGAAAAGGAAACGTTATAAAAAGGAAATCATTTTTAAAGTGTAGAACCGTTATTTAAAAGTAAATCTTTTCAAATGAATAAAACGTTGTTAAAAAGGAGAAATCGAATATGGTATTCGAAGTAGGTTAATCGAATATGGTATTCGAAGGAGTTAATCGAATATGGTATTCGAAAGGAGAAATCGAATATGGTATTCGAAGTTAGTTAATCGAATATGGTATTCGAAAGTTAGTTAATCGAATATGTTATTCGAAAGGGGTTAGTCAAGTCGAGTTAGTCAAATAGAGTTAACCAGTTAGAGTTAATCAGTTAGAGTTAACCAGTTAGAGTTAACCAGTTAGAGTTAATCAGTTAGAGTTAACCAGTTGGAGTTAATTAGTTAGAGTTAATCGATTAGAGTTAAAACGAACTAGAGTTAATCAAATATAGTTATTTGAGACAGAGTTAGTCAAACATAGTATTCAGGGTAAGTTGCCATCTTGTACGACTGCTAGCGTAATTCGCAGGGCTGTAAATAGCCTACGGCGATCGGATGTTTCCTGAGGGAGTCAGGCGTAACCATTGTGATCGCTGCGATCTAGAGTCAAGCGAATGGAGTTTAATTGAATATTAGTTATTCGATAGGAGTAAATCGAGTTGATCGAGTTGAGAAATAAGTTAAGTTAAATAAGTTGAGTTGATTGGGTGGTTCGACCAAGTTAGTCGAGCCTAGTTAATCGAATCGAATTGGTCGAACCAAGTAAGTCGAGTTAAGTTAGTCAAGTTAGTCGAGCCTAGTTAATCGAATCGAATTGGTCGAACCAAGTAAGTCGAGTTAGTCGAGTCAAGTTAAGTTAGTCGAGTTAAAGTTATCGAGGTTAGTTTCATCGAAAGGAGTTATCGATGTTAGTTTCATCGAAAGGAGTTATCGATGTTAGTTTCATCGAAGGGAGTTATCGATTATAGTTTAATCGAAGTGAGATTTTCAAATATGAGATATTTGAAAAGGAAGAGTCATCGAATATTAGTTATTCGAAGAGAGATTATCGAATATCGTTTATTCGAGAAGGAGTTAATCAAATATAGGTTATTCGAAGAAGAGTTAATCAAATAGAGATTTCTCGAAGAGAGTTAATCGGCAAATTCGATTATATCGAATTCGGGAAAGTACTTATACTTTCCAGTGTTTAAATAGAAATTTATTTATTTATAAATAAATAAGTGTTAGGTTAATTATTCAATAATAAGAATAGAAGTTATAATTAAAGTTAGATAATTCGAAAGGCTTATAACGTTATCGTTATAACCAATGTTTTAAATATAGAAGTGGATTAGTAAAATTGGATCCGAGAAAGGCGTAAAGAAATTGTTAAAGATTAAAAGATAAACTTTGACCATTTCGAAGTTATAACGTTGTTCAGTTAAGGTCTGAGAGGTAATTATACCCCAACTTGAGTGACTTCCTTCTTAACTAAGAAATGGTAAGGTTTGATCGTAAAGGAGTTTTGGAAATGTTTTCCAAACGAGAATCGAAAATGTTTTCTGATAAAAGAAAATAAGAATTTAGAATATAGGGAAACAGGAGATAAGTAAATAAATGAACTAAAGAGATTTATGTTAAATGATATTTGTTCGATATAATTTCCATTTGGAAATAATATCGTTGTTTGCACACTTGTTTTTCTTTGATAGTTAACTCACCGACTATCGAAGTTTTGACCATTTTAACGTTGTTAATATGGAGAGACCGGTTGGATTATTATCCATAGAACCACTATGTATTGGCATAAGCGTTGCGAATCATATATGCCAAAGATAATGGAAGACGGAGTAAAATGCAAGGGCTATCCTGTTTACAGAATAGTGCCTTCGGTTTGTCCAGTCCCAGGACAACTTGTATGGACGAAGGTCTGACAGAGTATATCCAATGGATCGCGTAAGTTGATCTGTTCAAACGTATTCACGTTTGGTGGCGGAGGAATTCGTTTCTCTTAGCTGTATACCCGTGTTATTTTTGGATAAGTCAATTTGTGATTTGGCGGGTATGACGATGTGACATTCTAAGTGAATGAAGATGGATGTCTGACAGAGTATTTCCAGACGATCACGTACATTGATTTCTCCAACCGTACCAAGAGTGGAAGCGAAGAAGGAAACTTCTTTTAGCTGACACGTAATGTACTGTTGTAAAACGTCAATTAGTGATTTCGATGGATTTGACAATGTAGCATTCGAAGTGAATCTGATGTGATGATAAAGCGTAGCTTCTAGCCTCATCAACCGGTAAATGACAGAAATCGGGCAGGCAGCATGGCTAAGTCGGTCGCACCGAAGTAGGGTGTATAATCACCTATCTAGTGAATATTCATTTGTTTCTTAAATCTATCAATGTTGTCCCATATATATACGGGAACGGTTGCTGATCCCAACCGTTGGTGATGTACATTCGATACACTCAAGCGAAATGAGTGGTTGGTCATGTGTGGATGAGTTGCAAGATGTTCTTGTTGAACTCCAGTGTATCGTTCCTAGAGTACACTGATCAGAAGGTGGTTCCATACCTTGTCATAGTTGGAAATCCAATCATCCAATAAGCGCCTACGGTTTATGATTTTACATTATATATGTAGAGCATGAGATGCAAGCGTTTCTGCTAGATTGATATCTATTTGTATTTAGACATTATTATAATATCAGAATGATATTACTTTACAAAGTTGTTTGGATTCTCATAAGGGAAAAACCCGTTCCGTTATGCGGCGTGGGCTTGTGAGATATCCTTTATTAAATCAAGTATTAAATTGTTTTACTCATACCAGTCCCATGACTGACCCGGAGTTTATTTTGTTGTTTTCCCTAAACTCTTGGGTGCCTAAATTTGTACGGGCAGTCAAGTAGTCGGGATTTTACAGATACACTTGGAGAGCTTGGAGTAGGAGGCTTCAGGATTCTATAGCTATTATTATTTCCGCTGTTGTTGTAAGTGTTGTACTCTGATAAGTGTTATTGTATACATATACTGATGTTATTTCAAAGATATGTTATGTTATATTTTATTCGTTCCGCTGTGAGATTCGTGTTTACTCTGATGATGATGTTCTTCTTTTTCTTCTATTCTATAAGTTCTATCTTATCTATTCTCACCCTCTAATTTCTTTCATTAATTAACGGGATTTTTCGATGTTTTGGTTATCGACATAGTGCTTATGTCGATAACCAAAGTCGCCGAAAATCTGGGTTACTACAAGGGAGATAAGCGGTACAAAGTCATAGCTGTGTCTCTGATTCCTCTTGCAGGATCCTCCAAAAGTCACTCATAAAGACGGGGTCTCAGTTACTAACAATATTGTAGGGTAGTCCATGAAGTCAGACGATATCTCTAAGATATACCGATGCCAACCAAGCTGCCGTCCTCTTGCTCTTGACTGGGATAAAGTGAGCGCTCTTAGTCAACCTGTCAATTATAACCTAAATACTGGTGTTGCCACTCCTCGATTTAGGCAACCCATTTATAAAGTCCATATAGACACTCTCCTATTTCCACTCGGTATGTCTAGAGGCTGAAGTAATCCACTAGGCTTCCTCTGCTCAACCTTCACTCGCTGGCAAGTCATATATCAAGCTATATACTATGCAACGTCCTTTTTCGTTTCAGTCCATTAAAAAACCCTCCTCATATTTCTATACATCTTATCACCACCCAGACGGATAGTCATCTGAGAGTGATGAGCCTCCTCTAAAACTGATCTCAACAAATCATTTATTCTAGGAACACACAGTCTCAAATCTCGACATAGACACCCTCTCTCATCCACAGAATACCTAGCAAGGTGAATATAGGTCTCTCCTTTACTGAGTCGGTCCATGATGTACACTAATTGTTGATCCTTGTGCTAACTAGTCCAATGCACTCTAAAAGAGTAGTTCACACCTCCAATGATGCCAATAATCCAAGTGTTAACTCCATGGATGGTCTAAAATCAAATGATGAGATGAACTGCAAACCCTTCCACTCTACGAACAATGGACTCAAGGCCACTCTCTGTCTACTCAGTGTGTCTGCTACTACATTCCCTTTCCCTAGGGTATATGCTATCTCGAAGTCATAAGACATAAGGAACTCCATCCAACGCTATTGACGTAAATTGAGATCTTTTTGCGAGAAGAAGTACTTGAGTGATTTGTGATCTATATAAAGCTTGAACCTCTCACCTGATAGATCATGTCTCCAAGACTTGAGCGCAAACACTATTGCTGCTAGCTCCAAATCATAGGTAGGGAAGTTCTTCTTATATACCTTCAACTGCCTACTCACATAGCAAACAACCCTACCTTCATGCGTCAACACTGCTCCTAAACCCATGTCGCAAGCATCCATATAAACAGTAAACATCTTCGTACCACCAGGAAAAGTCAAAACTGAAGCTGATGTAAGAGTCTTCTTCAATCTCAAGAATGCATCCTCACAATACACAATCCAAGAAAATTAGGTTCTTATTCATCATACAGGGAAGCAGAGCCGAGATCTGCGCTGAATCCTTAATGAACTCCCGGTAATATCCTGCCAATCCTAAGAAACTCCTAGCCTTTTTCGTATTCTTAGGGGCTTTCTAATCCTGAACAACGACAACCTTAGTGGGGTCCACTACTATACCATCCCTAGAGAAAACATGCTCAAAGAACCTTACTTCCTTTTGCCAGAAATGGCACTTAGAAAACTTTACCTTCAGCTAATGTGCTCGGAGAGTACTGAGAACTTCTCCCAAGTACCTGGCATGCTCTTAGCTCCTCGAGAAAACTAGGATATCATCGACAAATACCGCCACAAACTTGTTCAGGTACTCCCTAAATACCCGACTCATCAAATCCACAAAGTACGCCGGTGCATTGATTAGCCAAAAAGGCATATCAACCACTCAAAGAAACCGTCAGGAGTCCTAAGAGCATTCTCGTCTATGTTGTCATCTGCTACCCTAAGCTGATGAAAACTTATGGCTAAGTCCAACTGTGAGAAAAATGAAGCGCCCACTAACTGGTAAAACAAGTTATCTATTAGTAGGAGTGTATGCCTATTCTTCTTGGTAAGCTTGTTCAACTCCAAGTAGTCGGCACATAGACGGAGAGAGCCACCTACCTTGGTCGCAAAGACGACTGGTACTCCCTACTCAATAATGCTCCGTCTAATGAATCCTTTCTCGAACAACTCACCCACTTGCTCACTGAGCTCCCTCTTCTTTTTAGAAGCCATGCGGTGCACTGGCAAAGCGACTGGCTTAGCATACTCCACCAAGTATACCCGGAAATCTATCTTACGCCCTGGGTGACCTCCTCATCTCCTGGAATACGTCCGAAAAGTCTCTAACTATGGGTACCAAACTAAGACCGTCAACGAAAGCATCTAGCGAATTTAAGAAACTGAGCATAACTGACCTTCGCTAGTTGCAAGAAATCTCGAGAGTCCTATCATGACATGTTAAAATCCTAACAAATCTACTCTCACAATCAAGGATGGCACCATATATGGCTAGCCAATCCATCCCTAGAATAAGCCCGTAACCCATAAAACCCAAAACATATGCGTCACACTCGTACTCGACGCCAAGAATGGAAATCCTTAAACCCCTACACATCATAGATAGGTGATCCATACCTACTATGAGGTTCGAGACAACTGCTGCATCAGAAACTATAGAAGCATCTAGGTGCAAACTATCAATAACAGAACTGGATATGAAAGAATGAGAAGCACCAGAATCAAACAAAGTCCTAGTAGGAGAGTCAAAAAGACAAATTAAACCTTCTATGGTGACTTTCCTACCTATGTCTTGATTGCTACCACCAGTCCGAGTCGCCTCAAGCACATGACCTTGTGCTCTAGATGATCCTGCCCTTTCTTTTGAGGGTATTGCCTGCTGTAATATCCCATTAGTCCGCACCAAAAACAAGCATTCTTAGTCTTTCTACAGTCTTTGACAAAGTGTCACATCTTTCAACAACCATGACACTTAACTTCCTTCTTGATTTGCGCCTTTTATGGTTTTAATCCTTTCTTTATTGCATCCTTCTTGGGCCACCACATTTTCTTTCCAGTATTGGGCTTGGCCCCCTCGGTTTTATCCTATTGCTTACTCACTTTTCCATCTTCATGCATTAAACCATATCCACTAACCTCTCAAATGTAGCTCCCATAGGGATATGTGTCATCATTAGTCCTTGGGGAGGTTGGCTCAACCCCCTCGCAAATCTCAAAGCCTTCTTGTGTGCAGTAATAACTAGATCCAAGCCAAACCTTGCCAATTCATTAAAGCTATTCACATACTCCTTTATCGACATACTTCCTTGCTTCAAACTCAAGAACTTTTCCAATTGTATTCCTTCTTCATCTTGTGATAAGAACTTCTTCTCAAATCTATCCTTGAATTCATCCCATGTCTCAACAGCCCACTCTGCCTGAGCTACCTCCCACCAATAGGATGCTTCCCTTTTCATTTGCTAAGCAGCCAATTGAATCCTCCTCTTGTCATCTAGCTCCAACAATCCAAACGCACGACCTATCTCCTTAAGCCAATTATGAGCCTCCACATAACACTCCAATCCAAGAAATGACTTGCCGCCCATCGCACAGAAATCCTTATAGAGCTTATAGACGTTAACTAATGGATTAGGTGGAACTATCGTGGCTGCAGCTAGGGGTGAGGCATTTCCTTTCCCTTTGGTAGGCATCGTAGCTTCGATATATCTACGGAACCATGTCGGATGGGAATGCCCTATGGGAAATTGGGAACCCCAGACACACTGAAAATAGAAGAGACAAGGATTCAAAAAAGAGATCAAAGGAATATTGTAATTGACTTGCGGGGATATATTTTTCAAAAATAGGTTTTACTTAACAAATTCTTTACTATTGAAAACAACTTTTCGAAAACTTTTCTCTTATACTTTAGGCTCTGACACCAAATGTGACACCCACATCCCTTAACGTCACCCATATAAGGATGCATTAAGTTTTGTGAAGCGCTAAGGTATAAAGTAACAACAAAGAGACTAAAATTCACAAGATAGAAATGTAAAATACGACGGAAACTTTTTTCAATAATTATTTATTAAATCAGTCTTGTCACATCATTGATTATAATTCAAAATATCGTTGAATCATCATAAAACAATAAACTGTCTCGTGGGAAAATATCAGAGTATAATAGTAAAACCATAAAAGTCATCTCCCTCATAATCCATTACAATAGTCATAAAGCAAATGCTGAAGCAAGAAATAGCCTGAATTCAAGATGAGCCAAAAGATCAAAAGTCACTGTTGCGTTCCTCCACCTTGAGAACCTAGGGGGAAAGGAAGAGAGAAATAGAAAACAAACTAGGTCAAACATAAATCTGATGAGTTATAGTAATTTTTAGCATGAGCATAAGATAAGGAAGTATTTAGACAGATGAACAGTAGTGGACATGAAAGTATAGTAAAGTAGAAAACACAAAATAAGATAGGCCTCTCAAATATCCGAAATTGCTGCACCAACTACCAAAATATCTTAATTAGGCTTTACCTAATTTCTACCAATCGATCGGCTTCTTTACCCAGATGTGATTAACCTGTGCCAGCTATGGAACTCGGGGTTGTCAGTCCTGAACCCATCAACTAAAAAGACACAACCTTAATCACATGCGTTACAGCATCTTATCTTCCCTATTCGGAATAATCCACGCTCATGGTTCCGTCGGAACACGCCTGTACCCAACTCGTTAACCTCTTACGATCTAGTTCAGTAAAGCATGCCCTAGCCTCTACCTAGTGCGAGAATCTGTGATAACAACAGGGATACTGAATAATACGGGTTCCCACACAAAATGCAGTTGACATAAGTTACCCCTAGACTTGGTTCCCCATTTATAACTAGGATTTCTACGAGCCCCTTATATCCCATTGGAATGGACCCCCCTCTATTTTAGCTTATTAATATGACAATTTTAACTTAACACATTTAAGTTCATTAATAAGCCCAATACAACCATGTGTTATATTCCTAGGTTGTAATTAACATTAAATGTAATCTTTTTATACCACTCTTGCTCATGTCACTTAACAATTAAATCCAATCCCATTGTTTACATGTTTCATAATTACATGTCACTTATAGTTCAATTGAGTGTATTTTATCCCATTTCACATGTTTTCTATTCACATTTTACTTAATGTTTGATTAAGTATAACTTATTGCAATTAATAAATTTGAATATTCTTTGATTAGAATTTATCCCAATTTACAGACCATAATTTGAATGTAATATTCATCAATTCTCAACATGTCCAAAGTCCCATTTTCCCATTATTTCAATATTATTCCCATTTTATGTATTTTAAACGATTAAGACCTAGGCTCTCGTTTGCCTAGGCTCAACACAAAAATAAATAAAAAGGAGAAATGGTCTAGGCTACTCGTAAGACCTAGACTCAGAAAATGAACAATTGAATAAAATAGGGATTGCAAGACTGTAAACAAAATCATAATAGAATATGGGATAAAGAAGAGGAATTACTTGCAATAATTAAAGAACTAAAAGGGATAAACAATAGACAATAAATAGGTTGCAAAATAACTAATAGAAACAAAGTTATAATTATCGCAAACGTAAAACTTGTATATCCAAACTACTTTACTGCCAATTCCTTCTTAAAAATTAGCTGATCTAAAAATCACGTAAAACTCACAAATAAATATAGTAGATCCAGAAAAAGGCCTTAGGAAAATAAGAAGAAGAATATCCTTTCAGATATACAATATGACAACACTTTGACTTGTTCCCCAGTTTTATTTCATTTTAGAGTATAATAGAGTGGAGGCTGAGAAAATGAAGAAGAAGAGGTGTAACACCCCATAATTTTATAACACATTAAAATGATAAACTAAGGAATACTTAATTAAATAATTGGAATTAAGTAAAATGGACTGCGCCATTGCGTTCGTCTCGGAATTTTGCTTCAGATAGACACCAAATTTGCATAAAACGGACATCGTATGAAGAAGTTATTAAGCCTAGAAGTTTGTATACGCATATGATATATATATATGTGTGTGTGTGTGTATATATATATACAAAAGCAATCAAAACATTCAAAATCAGAGAGGCGGGGTAGGGCGGCAGTTCGACCCGTCAGGGGTCGACCCCGGTCCCCATGGGTGTCGACTCATGGGTCGACACCATAAAGGGGGTGTCAACCCTTGTGTCGACCCCTTTGTCGACACAATAAGGGGGGGTCGACCCCCATACGGATCTGGGAAGATTCCCGGTTCTGAACGTGGACTGAATTCTTGGCTTGGTTCGTTGGCCTTAGGCTATAAATAGGACCCCATTCTCATTGCTTTTATTCACCAAAAACAACGGAGACAACAAGGTGTTGCCCCAACTTGGTTTGATATATTCTTCTTCAACAACAAGTTATATGAATTCAGAGATTTGTGCTACAACATCTGCAATCAGTTCCCTATTCTTTAGATCCAATCACAGTGAGTTCGTGTTATTTTTAGATATAAACACCTAAAATGTAATCTTGACATGTTAATAATTTTGAATCTAAGCCTATGCCTGTTAGTAACCGGAATCATAATAGATCTGCCATTACTTGTACACCTGATCCATTGATTTGTTCCTATATGCCTATTCATGACATCCCTATTATGTTAGTTTGCCTAATCGTGTCACGTTATCCCTAATGTGTTAGTTTTCCTAACATGTCACCTTATGCCTATTTTGTTAGTTTGCCTAATTATGTCATCTTATGCCAATTTTATTTGCTATGCCTATTCTTGTCCTCTTGTCTTCCTTCTTCCCTTTTTGTTTATATAGCCAGGCTACCTTCGAGCCTAGGCATACCGCTAAAATACGCGAATGCACGGAATTGGGAATGTTGAAACGGGAGCATAACTTGTATTGGGATTTTGAGGGCATAATCTATGCATTGATCTAAAGCTATAATTTGGGCATAACTAGTATTATGAATCATGATTGAAGTTTTTGGAGGCGTAACCTATGCTGTACAATTTGACTAAAACTTGGGGCAAATGCTATATTGTGAATTATGACTGTAATTTGGGGTATATAATTCTTTAGGCTTAATTTAAGATTTAGCAGAACATGATAATAAAACTGTGAGTAACCTACTGTAACTTGCGAAGATGTTAATATGTTAAAATGAAAAATCTTCTGAAGTCTGTTAAAACTGAATACTGTAATTGAAAAACCAACGACGAACATGAATAATTATTTAAGAATGAATACGCATAGACTTATAGTAATTAGAAACTGCAACCGCACTCAGACACGAGGTTGGATTACACTGGTGGTAGAAGTCTGCCTGGAACCGCCCGATATATCTAGCATCCACAAGTGGTAAGTCTAATGTGAGGGTCTAAGTGCATAAATGTACACATAATGGTGCTAAGACACGAGGTTAAGTCCAACTTGTGGTAGAAGTCTTCCAGGAACCGCCCGACAAATCCAGCATCCACGAGTGGTCGGCTTAATGTGAGAGGTCTAGTGCATAAACATATATATGAACATATGTATATAAAAAGGATAAAAATAAATGGCACTAATTATGATTAAAGGAAATGAATTGGAATTAACGGGGAATGATAACAACCTATTATAATTAATTACATTAATGAGAATGTTATATAATAGGTAGGCTTGTCCTAGGGACAAGTGGGAATTATAACATAAGTTATAATAAAAAGGGAAGGAAACTTATTAGTAAACCTTAGTTAAGAGAACTAAGTTAATAAGTAAACAACGAAAAGTTGTAGTGACATGTTAAATAGAAAACATGTGAATTGAGATGAAGTATACTTAAACATGTTATTGTAACTATGGAATCAGACAATGAATAATATAAAGGGATTGTAGATTATTTCCATTAATTACAATCCAGGTATAATAACTGTAGATTACAGACCTTGGATTACAATCTAGAGAATAACATGTGATGGACTTATCAATAAACTTAATGGATTATATATATGTATAATTAATAAGCAAGAGGAACTTGGTAACTTGAAAAGAAGTCAATGTAAATGGGGATAACCTGTTAACTGGTAATACTTAACCTGTTTGAATCTATTGGGGGTTACATGAACCTGCCAAGTTAAGCAGGGGTTAAGTAAACACGTTCGAATCAATGGGAGGGTTAAGAAAATCTTGTGGTGGTGGGTAATATTTATATATAGGCCCACAAACTTAACCTATCGGGGTTATGCAATCTTGCTAAACTAGTAGGCATAACCTGTTGAAATCCTAGTAGTGGGGATGCAAGCCTAGGGAGATCATCTGGTGTATGGGATCCGTTTTAGTCAGTAACCCATATATGTATTAAACGAGTACTCCGAACTAGGTCAGGGTCGGGGCACGCTTAATGAGCTGATTATAAGAGGTCACCTGTGTGAGGGACGGTGTGGGCGGCGCATTTCGACGGGGTCATATGCGTGCATGGGTCCGGTCCAGGGAGGTTAAGACGTCGTGACACCTGTAGATATGGTCTGTGCACATCTTATAAAGAAAGGGTTGCCACTTTAGGAAGTGATACATCCTACCGTGGGGCCAGCACAGGGTATCTACGAGTCAAGAAACCGATCGATTGAGGGTAGTAATCTGGGTACATCTAGTCACACTTTTTTAGGAGCCCGTTTTTATCCTTAGGGGTAAAACCGATAAGTTCAGTTGGTCTACCTATTATTGCATAGGGCAAAACCTCTCACTAGACGTACACCTAAGTCTACCATCTTGTCTTGTTGGGGATAATCTTGTTCTTATTATACTAGTAATGGTGCAGAGAAAAGTATTAGAGATGTGCATTGCATATTCTGTTATGTTTATCTTGTTTACCTTGTTATACCTGCTTTATGACACTGTTATCTATCTCTCCAACTTATATGCCTGTCATGATGCTTTTACTTATTTATATGCTAAAAGAAACTTGACTCACCATTCTTTATGTCTGACCCATTTTGTTTCCTCTTCTTTCTCTTCCGTTCCCCCCAAGGTTCTCAGGGTGGAAATACTCAAGCTTGATCATGATTCTTCTTTCCTTCTGCTCGGAGCTTCTTAGATGTACTTTCTGATTTCGTATCTACCCTACTATGGCTATATTTTGGGGATTATGCTCTTTTTATGTATTATTGTACTCTAATGATGATTTTTGTACAAGGCAGAAGTCTTATGTTTTCAGTATTCCAGACTTATTATGTAATTAGGTTTGAACCACGAAGCTTTTCTATTAAATAAAGTTTTAATTCCGCTGTTACTTTATATCTGTCTTGTAATGTTTCTATTTCTGTTTACCTATAGCGCTTCACGAAACTTATTGCATTCTGATAAAGAGTGACGTTGACGGAAGTGGGGTGTCACACTTGGTATCAGAGCTGAAGGTTACCAGATCGGATAAAATATTTTGAAAATTGTTTCCAAAAATGTTTTAAAAGAAAGCATTTTCAAAAGAAAAAGTCTTTTTGAAAAACATATTCCCCAAAGCCTTATAAAATTATCCCTCGGTTCTCTATTTGAGTCCCTTCTTCCTTTTCGTTTCAGCATGTCTGGGAAACCGAATATTCCTGAGGGCATTCAAGTACCAGATTGGTTCTGTAGGTATCTTAAGGCTACGACACCTAACAGGAGCCAAGGAGACGTCCCTCCCCCAGATGCAGTCGTTGTTCCTCCACCATCGCGAGTAGATAATTCCTCTAAGAAATGTCATGGTTGTAAGTGCTTGGGTCATTTGGTCAAAGATTGCCGAAAAAGAAGAATGCTTTCTTCAACTGTGGTGAAGTTGGACACTATAAGAGAGAGTCCCCGAAGAAGCAAGGACAAGGCCAAAGGGCAGGATATTCTGGAGGGCAAGTGCATGCTCTCATGGCCAGTGCGCCAGATAAAGGTAGGAAAATTTCCGTTGAAGGTTTGATTTCTCTTTCCAAACTATCCAGTTAGAACTCTTTTTGACTCGGGTGCTTCGCATTCTTTTATAACTGATTCTGTGGTTGAGTCTCTGCACATTAGTACTAGTATGGTTTTGGATCCCGTTGTCGTCTCAAACCCCATTGGTTGTACGGCTCATTTGTCTATGAATTGTCGGGGTTTGAGAATATCTGTGTTAGGCATCGAGTTTGAATGTGACACATATGTGCTTGGTTTCATGGGTTATGGTTTGATTTTAGGGATGGATTGGCTAGCCATGTATGGTACCATTCTAGATTGTGAGAGAAGGGTCGTTAGACTTTTGACTTGCCATGGGAGGACCCTCAAGATTTCTTGTGACCCTAATGGGTCTATCATGCTTAGTTTCCTAGAGTCACTTGTTGCAATCGATGATTTACGGTCTGTACCAGTAGTCTGTGAGTATCCTGATGTTTTCATGGTGGTTTGGGGCTTACCTCCGAGGCGCAAGATTGATTTCCGTATATACTTGGTGGACAATGCAAAGCCAGTTGCATTGTATGTGCACCATATAGCTCCAAGAGAAAGGAGGGAGCTCAGCAAGCAAGTAGGGGAGCTACTTGAGAAAGGGTTTATTAGGCGAAGAATATGTGAATAGGGTGCTCCAGTAGTATTTGCAACTAAGGCGGATGGTTCGCTTCGCTTATGTGTGGATTATAGAGAGTTGAATAAACTCATTAAGAAGAATTGGCACCCACTTCGAAGGATAGATGATCTGTTTAGCCAGCTTGTTGGTGCATCTGTTCTTGCGTAATTCGGGGGCGAGATGTCTACAGTTACAAGCGATTCCACTGGTATAGTGGTGTAACCATCGTGTAAATGCGATCTAGACGCCATAGCGAAATTTGAGGGGAGCGATGCCTACAATTACAAGCGATTCCACTGTGATAGTGGCGCAACCGCCGCGTAACTGTGATCTATGGCAACAACCATGGCGAAATTCGAGGGGTGTGATACCTACGGTTACAAGCGATTCTACCGGGATAGTAGCGCAACCGTCAAGTAACCGCGATCCATGGGGGAAAGTATTTTCCATATCCATTTTAAGTGTTTTAAGTATTTTCACTGGGAGTTGAAACAAGGATATTTAGTACTTAGAGATTTTAGTAGTTCGCCTGGCCAGCGTATGCCTAACGCCTGTAAGAACGATAGTACACTTATTAAACTTCAAGTTATCAAGTATTTTCAAGCTTTAAATAACAAACCAATAACCTGCAATTAAATGTATATAACCTCAACAAAATAAACTAAGAAAGAGATTTTAAATGTTTTTAAAACAAATATTTCCGGATATAAAATTCTTTTTAATATTTAAATCTTTTTCTAAAATTTCCCTTCCATTTGAATCCTTCTTCCTTTATAGATCCTCTTTGATTAGGTTCTTCGTGCGTTCAACTTTTAATCCGAATTCTGTAACTATTCCTTATCCATAACAAGGAAAGAAGTAGAAGGAAAGCATAAGTCTTCTAGCGAGTTCATATTTATTAAAAGTTGATTTGATATAAGTATTTTGAAGGGTATTATAATATATAATTTCCTTAGTATAATATTGAAATTTTGATATATATTTGTGAAAGAATTTATATAGGTAAACATCTATATGTTTTGGAAATACCAATATTATGAAAGATTTGATATTTATACTTTAAGTTTTTATATTTTATAAACTATATATTATAAATAAGATTTAAAGATGTATATTTTGTAAGAAAATGATTTTACCTTAGTTGAAATCCATAATGGTATAGTTTATAAAAGTATGTATATATAGGAATTTATAAATTTAAACGGGTTTATAAAGATTTTATTTTGTGATGTATATATGTGTTAAACTTATTGTAACACCCCGAGAATTCTATAACTGTGAAATTCATAAATTAAAGTATAATCAAATTCAAATCAAAGAACTAAGGGAAACGGGATACGCCATTGCGTTCGTCTCGGAAAAATACGCGAAATAGAGTCCGAGTTTTCGAAGAACGGAGTCCGTATGAAGAAGATATGGCCTTCGGAAGTTTTTAAATTAAGTTTAAAATTCAAACAGAATAAAACAATTAAAAATTCCGAAGTGGGGCCCGATGGGCCAGGGCGGGAAAAGGCCCGCCTGACGCACCCAGGTCGACTGGGCTGTCGACCTGGTCTAACCAGGTCGACAGGCCTGTCGACAGGGCTGTCGACAGGGGTGTCGACCTGGTCCAGAGCCAGGTCGAACCCAACCCAACCTGGCTGGCCTATTCTATGTTGGTCGATTTTCTGTGGTCTGCTTTGTCATTAGGGCTAGGTGGCAGGCTCTAATTGGTCTCTCCTTAGGATGAAAGGCTACGATCTAACCAAGCAACATCAACGGTCCTAATCAGTTCATTACCTCTATAAAAACAACCCTAGACTAACCCTAATCTATTCATTCAAAAATAAGAACAAAGCCGCCATGTTGCTGAGGAACGACTAGGGGTAGCCACCAATTGGAGGGAGGATTAGGAGGCAAATTCTAAGGCATAAAGCAACTCAATTAAATCAAACCGCATCTTCTAATTCCTAAATTAGAGAATTCGCCGCAACGATTGTAAGTAGAGTATTATTTTGGTATGAACAAATAATTGTGTTGATATGTATACTTGATTTGTGGCGATAAAATAATTCATATTTGTGCGTTGGAATATTGTATACGTTTGGATGTTCTTGAATTATGTTATTCATTATGAAAAACAACATGCGGTAGTTTTATGCAAGTATGACGTTTGGATATTCGCAAAATATGTAATTTATGTTGAAGCTACATGTATGTAGTTGATTAATTGAAATTCATGCAAGTTTGGGATTTTGTTACTATGCCATCATAATGTGTATTTTTATACAAACATCATTTTTGTGAAGTAATTGGAATAAGGTTGGGATTATCATAATTCATATGAAATTATATTGAAAAGTTTGGCACCATGATCTATGTATTAAGCCATGTTTTGTACTAGAAACCTATTTACAAACTTATGAATATGGCTAGGCTATGATCGATATTTCGCATAATTGAAACCATGTTAGGTCTATTATATGATGACATATGTGAGACATGGCTAGGTTAGACTCAAAAATCCCTTTTTGCAAGTTTGCTTGAATAAAGTAAACACCATGTTTAGGAATATTTATGCATAAGTATATTTGTACCATCGTTATGTGATTAGACTTAAATCATGATTAAGTTGAACTATGCTTTTGTATTAGTAACAAAAGTAATCCCCTTTGTAAACTTGTAGAAACCTTATGAACATGATTTGTTTATGTTTGACATTATGCCTGAATGAAAATATAGGTTTATGTTGTAGTTAAAGCCTATGTGTCGATAATGATGTTCTTAACTTAACTACAAGTTTACATGGTTTGATTCATGTCACTTATGCTTTATGACCAAAGTATATGTTACCACTATGCAAGTACACCAGTTTCTATTTTGTAGTTCCAACGTCATATTGCAAGTTCATACGCTCACCTTCCCCTTTTTGTGTATGTAATCACGCTTTAAGTCTCCCCTCTTTCGCATGGCTAAGTTGGGCTTAAAAAGGTTAAGCCCAACATATAAACGAACGTATTAAACGGGGGAAAATAACGTTGGGCTAAATTAATTAATAAATGAAAATATAAAGTAGAAGGGCCCAAATTCAAGTATGGGTTGGGCCCATGATTGGTGTAACCTTTACGCCATTTACTTAATAATGGGCCGCAAATATTTACATATAAATAAAGAAGAAAGACAAAATATGTAAATGTAGAAAATACGATGTGTTTAACCCGAGGTTGGATTGAGTTGTGATGTAAACCTGCCCGGAACCGCCCGGCTGTCCAGTAGTCACAACAATACCTATCCAATGTGGGAGGTTAAACATGGAGCCCAATAAGGACCCGAGGTTAGACTGAGTTGGGGCGTAAGACTGCCCGGAACCAACCGGCAACAGGCAACCACAACAATACCTGTCTAATGTGAGAGGTCAGGGCCTTAATAAGACAATTAAGGCTGAGTCAGGATTGTTAGGATTAAGTGAACCAAAGACTTAATCAAAATGGAACATGCTAAACTAAACGGACTGGTGGGGGTTAGGTTAGAAAACACTTAACCAACTTAGCATGTTGGCTAGAGATAGAAAACCTAGTAACGGGGGACCCTTTTCAGCAGTAACCCTAAAAGGTGTATCATGATACCCTGAAACTAGGCAGGGTGGGGCACGATTACTGGGCTGATTGTAAGAGGTCAAATCGACGGCGGTGGTGTAGCAGTGTAGGTTCTAACGGGGTGCGGGCGTGCACACACTCCGGCGCAGAAAAATAAAGCACTGGGCACCAGTAGCATACCTGTGCATTCTAAGGTTGTGTCGGGCCGCCGCCATGGGACTTGATACACCCCATGGTGGGACCAGCATAGGTAACTACAACATCGGGGGCCGTAAGACACATGTAACTATACGAGTAGGAGCCGATCATCATAGAATGGATCACATCACCCTGGTTATGGGGTGCCAGTTGGGAACTGGTTTATATGGGTTCAGAGATTAACATGGGGTACGATAGTATTCGACCCTAGACAACTTAACCAAGTTTGTAGTTCTTTCCCACTTCTTGATTATACTTATCATACCCAGTTCTTTATTCATAGACAAAATAGTACTAGACTTACTCAGGCTTTATGTCTGACTCTACTTTTCTTTCGTCCTCTTTTCTTCCGTTTCCCCCCCAGGTCCACAGGGAGGGAACACTGCAGCTTGACCAGCATTAACATCCAGCTTGAAGAAGAGAAATGTATTGCTTGGAACTTTCCGTTTTTGAACTATGGCTTTGGACAAACTCTATGGGGCTTTTGCAGTTTATCTATGTATTATTTATGCTTCTTTAAATAATGTAATCAAGACAGATTATGAAAGTATTATGTTATGTTTTTGGAAAGGATGTAAGACAATTATGGTGATGTTGTTGTAACACGTATTTGCTTTTATGAAATAAAAGTTCTTGTTTTTCCGCTGTTTACAAATATGTGTTCTTGTATCTGTCTTGTATATCTGTGACTTATACTTATAAACCTCCACCAAAATTAGGGCATTCCCTTTGAGAGTGACCCTAACGGAGGTGGGGTGTTTCACTTGGTATCAGAGCATAGGTTTAACAGATAAGATAAAAAGTTTTGAAAATTTATTTTCAAAAAGGAAATTTAAAGAAGCATTTTTAAAAGATAAAACTATTATTTTATTTTAAAAGGCAAAGTCCACTCCCCAAAGCCATAGGTACTATCTCTTATCCTTCGTTTTGAATCTATCCTTTTTGTTTCAGCATGTCCGAAGATCTTAACTTGCCAGAAGGGGTACCAATACCTGGTTGGTTTAGACGGTTCGTAGAAGCAAGGGCCACTCAGCCAGGTCCTACCGTTCCTCCTCCCCCAGCTGCAGGAAATCATCCAGCTGCAGCAGCACCTTTTCCTCCACCTCCTCCACGGGGGAACACGTTTGCTAAGATATGTAAAGATTTTAAAGCCATGGGAGGAAAGGATTTCCATGGAACTGAGTCCTTCGTAGCAGCTAGGAATTGGCTGAAAGAAACTGAAGACCTATTCATCATCTTTGAGGTAGAGGATAGACAAAAAGTACAACTGGCAGTGTGGCTATTGAAGGGCGAGGCTTCCTACTGGTGGGAAGTCACTAATGCTGAAAGACCAGTGGAGACATGGGAGGACTTTAGGGCGAGGTTTGAGACTAAATTTCTCTCAGATGCGGAAAGAAGTTTGCAGTTGGAGAAATTCTTATTTCTTAAGCAAGGAGACAAGACTGTCAGAGAATATGTGAATCAGTTCGATGAGCTGGCTAGGTTTGGGCTTGACCTAGTCAACACCCCGCACAAGAAGGCTCTCCGTTTCGTCAAAGGGTTAAATGAGCCATTACACAGTTTGGCCATGACCCATATACCCATGGGGGCCACTTATGAAAGATTGGTGCAAATGGCATTGCTGAATGAAGAGGATAAGGGCAAGAAGGAGACAAAGGCAGAAAGCTCTCAAGGGAAGAAAGAGGGTTTGCAGCCTAAGAAGACGGACTTTAAGAAAGGCGGGAAAGGCAACAAGGAGAAGAGGAAGTGTAATTTCTGTGGCAAAGTGGGGCACTTAGTAAAGGACTGTCGGAAAAAGAAGGCCAAGGAGAATGGTGGGTGCTTTTCGTGCGGTCAGACAGGCCACAGGGCTAAGGACTGCCCAAAGAAACGAGGACAGGGGCAGGGCGCTGGATCCACCCCAGGGGCACAGGTTCATGTGCTAGAAGCGCCACCATTGCAACAGCGAGGTATAAATACTTCTGTAGAAAGTGTAGTTTATCTTTATGATCACCCCGTTCGCACTTTATTTGATTCTGGCGCATCACACTCCTTTATCTCGTCCGCTTTAGTAGAATCTCTGCACCTAAAAACTAGTATGGTAGAGGACCCCTTAATTGTATCAAACCCAATTGGGGGCCCAGCTCATTTGTCTATGATCTGTTTGGGATTGAAAATTTCTATTCTAAGCGTAGAATTTCAATGTAGTGCCTTTGTTTTGGGCTTTTCGGGGTATGGTTTGATTTTGGGTATGGATTGGCTATCCAGTAATGGGGCCATCCTTGATTGTGAGAAAAGGGTTGTTAGGCTCCTAACCCAGCTCGGTAATACTTTGGAAATTTCTTGTAATCCCTCGTATGCGGTTATGCTTAGTTACCTTGAATCGCTAGATGCCTCTATTGAAAATTTGCAATCAGTTAGAGTGGTCCGGGAATATCCGGATGTCTTCGAAGAGGTGAAGGGCTTGCCTCCGAAGCGGGAAATAGACTTCCGCATATATCTTGTAGATAATGCAAAGCCCGTTGCGTTACCCGTTAGACACATGGCTCCACGGGAAAGGAAAGAGCTCAGTAAACAGATTAAAGAGCTTCTAGAAAAGGGGTTCATTAGGAGGAGCATTTCAGAATGGGGCGCTCCAGTGGTGTTCGCTACAAAGGCGGATGGTTCACTCCGTCTATGTGTTGACTATAGGGAGTTCAACAAGCTAACGAAAAAGAATAGGCACCCTCTCCCTAGAATTGACGATTTGTTTGACCAGCTTGTAGGAGCGTCTGTTTTCTCCCAACTCGATTTAGCAACCGGTTTTCATCAGCTAAGGGTGGCTGAAGATAGCATCGATAAAACGGCGTTTAGAACCCCAGACGGCTTCTTTGAATGGCTTGTCATGCCTTTCGGCTTGACAAATGCACCTGCTTACTTCGTGGACCTGATGAGTAGGGTATTTAGAGATTTCCTCAACAAATTCGTAGTGGTCTTCGTAGATGATATCCTTATCTTCTCAAAGAGTGAAAAGGAACATGCTCAGCACCTAAGGGCAATCATGGAAACTTTGCGAGTCCATCAACTAAAAGCCAAATTCTCCAAATGTCACTTTTGGAGAGAAGAGGTGAGGTTCCTTGGGCACATAGTATCCAAACAAGGGTTAGCGGTGGACCCTGCTAAGGTAGTGGCGGTACAGGATTGGAAGACACCAAGGAATGCAACTGAGGTCCGAAGCTTTCTAGGACTAGCAGGTTTCTATCGAAAATTCATAAGGGATTTTGCGAAAATCTCAGCTCCGCTCACAAAATTGACTAAGAAGAATCTAGTATTCAATTGGGACTTGGATTGCGAGTTTGCTTTCCAACGACTGAAAAGGGCTCTCACAACAGCCCCAGTTTTGACGCTGCCAGATGGGAACAAGATGTTCACTGTTTATACGGATGCATGTGGGACAGGGCTAGGCGCCGTCTTAATGCAAGAAGGAAGGGTAGTAGCTTATGGCGGGAGGCAGTTGAAAGTGCACGAAAAGAACTACCCAACCCACGATCTTGAGTTAGCCGCCATCGTCTTTGCACTCAAGTCTTGGCGCCACTATCTCCTAGGTGAGAAGTTCGAACTTTACACTGACCATAAATCGTTGAAATATCTTTTCTCGCAGAAGGATCTTAACTTGAGGCAACAGAGATGGATGGAGTTTCTTGCCTCGTACGATTTCGAAATCTCCTACACTCCGGGCAAAGGCAACGTAGTGGCAGACGCGTTGAGCCGAAAGAAATTGACCCTAAGCCCGTTGTTTGTTGAAAGACAAAGCCTAGAGTTTATAGCCAGCTTCGACTTTAGGCCCTCCTCCGATTTCGTACCAGGCTTGCTAGCATCTCTCGAAGTACGACCAACTTTAGTAGATTCAGTAGGGACAGCGCAACGCGAAGATCCTCAGCTTGTGGAAATAATTGATAGGCTAATTAGGGGTGAGACTTCAAGTCACCTCAACAGATACTCCATCGACGGTAAGGGTTTGCTAAGGCGAGACGGAAGACTATGCGTCCCACAGACAAAAGATTTAGTAAAGAAGGTTCTCGAGGAAGCACATCACTCCAAGATGACGATACACCCAGGCGGGGATAAAATGTACAAAGACATAAAAAGGACTTTCTTCTGGAACGGTATGAAAAAGGACGTGGCAGAATTCGTTTCTAAGTGTATGGTATGCCAACAGGTTAAAGCGGAACAGAAAAAGCCTGGCGGACTACTGCATCCTCTAGAGGTCCCACAGTGGAAGTGGGATAGCATCTCAATGGACTTCATCGATGGGCTGCCTAGGTCTAGGAGAGGCAACACTAGCATTTGGGTAATAGTGGATAGGCTTACTAAAAGCGCCCACTTTTTACCGGTTAAAAGTAAAAGAACTGCCTCATCCCTAGCATCACTTTACCTCAAGGAAATCGTTCGACTCCATGGAATACCATCTAGCATTGTTAGTGACCGAGACCCCATCTTCACCAGTGAGTTTTGGCGGAGTCTGCAAGAAGCAGTAGGAACGCAGTTATGCTTGAGCACAGCCTATCATCCCCAAACCGACGGCCAAACAGAGAGAGTGAACAGAGTTTTGGAAGACCTTTTGAGGCTATGCGTCCTTGACTTCGGAGGGACTTGGGAAGACCACCTTCCTTTGGTGGAATTTGCCTACAACAACAGCTATCAAGCAACCATCGGAATGGCGCCCTTCGAAGCTTTATATGGAAGACCGTGCCGATCGCCCACTTGTTGGTGGGAGTCTACTGATAAGCTCATACTTGGACCAGATATGATCCGAGAGACTTCAGAGAAAGTAGACTTAATACGAAGAAGGATGAAGACGGCCCAAGACAGACAAAAGTCCTATGCCGACAAGAGAAGGACCGACCTTGAATTTGAGATTGGAGACAGAGTTTTTCTCAAGGTATCACCACTAAGGAACGTTGTTCGTTTTGGAACCACAGGAAAGCTAACACCAAGGTTCGTAGGGCCATTCCCTATTATCGAGAAAATTGGGAAAATGGCCTATAGATTAGAGCTACCCGAGAAGTTGGCCGGAGTCCACAACGTTTTTCACGTTTCACATCTTCGAAAATGTCTACATGAGTCTGCTGAAGTGGTAGAGCCAAATATCCTCGAAGAGGCCGAAGTGGAACGCGAAGCAACCATAAGAAAAGTTCCAACCCGAATCTTAGGAACGGAAGTGAAGAAGCTACGCAACCGCGAAGTCAGGCTCGTCAAAGTTTAGTGGAGCGACGCCGAGGGAGACGCAACTTGGGAAACTGAAGCTAGAATACGCACTGCCTACCCTTTTCTGTTCGAGGGTACATCCTTGATCTTTCCTTTTCCTTAAGTTGCGCTTTTATCTATCTTTTTAGGTATATTTCCTCGACCTTATCTTTTAGGTAGAAATCTCTTGGATGAAAACATGTAATTGAAACATGTTATGGATGATGGTCGCAAGTGGTTGCAAGTGATTGCTAGTGGTTGCTCGTGGTTGCATATACACACACAATCTAGGTTTTAGATCGGCTCAGTCACTTCATGTTGCATATGCATATATGTTTGCATTCGTATATGGTTGAACTTTAATGTGTTGTCATGTGGATGCTGCATTTGTATTGAATGATTGTGCACTCATGTAGAATCATGAATAGGGAAATTTGCATACATAATGGATTCATGGCACTTACATAATTCGCATTAAGGAGGTCAACTGAATCAGTAGACCGCCTGATTTTGCATTAGATAAGTTCATGTACACACACACTTCGCATATGATCATGAAGCATTAGAAGTCGTTTAAGGACTATGGATGCTCGTGTTTGATGGATGAGTAGATGGATTATTGGATGTTAGGATATACATTCCTCCTAACTTGAAGATTTCGGGGACGAAATCCTTTTAAGTGGGGGAGAATGTAACACCCCGAGAATTCTATAACTGTGAAATTCATAAATTAAAGTATAATCAAATTCAAATCAAAGAACTAAGGGAAACGGGATACGCCATTGCGTTCGTCTCGGAAAAATACGCGAAATAGAGTCCGAGTTTTCGAAGAACGGAGTCCGTATGAAGAAGATATGGCCTTCGGAAGTTTTTAAATTAAGTTTAAAATTCAAACAGAATAAAACAATTAAAAATTCCGAAGTGGGGCCCGATGGGCCAGGGCGGGAAAAGGCCCGCCTGACGCACCCAGGTCGACTGGGCTGTCGACCTGGTCTAACCAGGTCGACAGGCCTGTCGACAGGGCTGTCGACAGGGGTGTCGACCTGGTCCAGAGCCAGGTCGAACCCAGCCCAACCTGGCTGGCCTATTCTATGTTGGTCGATTTTCTGTGGTCTGCTTTGTCATTAGGGCTAGGTGGCAGGCTCTAATTGGTCTCTCCTTAGGATGAAAGGCTACGATCTAACCAAGCAACATCAACGGTCCTAATCAGTTCATTACCTCTATAAAAACAACCCTAGACTAACCCTAATCTATTCATTCAAAAATAAGAACAAAGCCGCCATGTTGTTGAGGAACGACTAGGGGTAGCCACCAATTGGAGAGAGGATTAGGAGGCAAATTCTAAGGCATAAAGCAACTCAATCAAATCAAACCGCATCTTCTAATTCCTAAATTAGAGAATTCGCCGCAACGATTGTAAGTAGAGTATTATTTTGGTATGAACAAATAATTGTGTTGATATGTATACTTGATTTGTGGCGATAAAATAATTCATATTTGTGCGTTGGAATATTGTATACGTTTGGATGTTCTTGAATTATGTTATTCATTATGAAAAACTACATGCGGTAGTTTTATGCAAGTATGACGTTTGGATATTCGCAAAATATGTAATTTATGTTGAAGCTACATGTATGTAGTTGATTAATTGAAATTCATGCAAGTTTGGGATTTTGTTACTATGCCATCATAATGTGTATTTTTATACAAACATCATTTTTGTGAAGTAATTGGAATAAGGTTGGGATTATCATAATTCATATGAAATTATATTGAAAAGTTTGGCACCATGATCTATGTATTAAGCCATGTTTTGTACTAGAAACCTATTTACAAACTTATGAATATGGCTAGGCTATGATCGATATTTCGCATAATTGAAACCATGTTAGGTCTATTATATGATGACATATGTGAGACATGGCTAGGTTAGACTCAAAAATCCCTTTTTGCAAGTTTGTTTGAATAAAGTAAACACCATGTTTAGGAATATTTATGCATAAGTATATTTGTACCATCGTTATGTGATTAGACTTAAATCATGATTAAGTTGAACTATGCTTTTGTATTAGTAACAAAAGTAATCCCCTTTGTAAACTTGTAGAAACCTTATGAACATGATTTGTTTATGTTTGACATTATGCCTGAATGAAAATATAGGTTTATGTTGTAGTTAAAGCCTATGTGTCGATAATGATGTTCTTAACTTAACTACAAGTTTACATGGTTTGATTCATGTCACTTATGCTTTATGACCAAAGTATATGTTACCACTATGCAAGTACACCAGTTTCTATTTTGTAGTTCCAACGTCATATTGCAAGTTCATACGCTCACCTTCCCCTTTTTGTGTATGTAATCACGCTTTAAGTCTCCCCTCTTTCGCATGGCTAAGTTGGGCTTAAAAAGGTTAAGCCCAACATATAAACGAACGTATTAAACGGGGGAAAATAACGTTGGGCTAAATTAATTAATAAATGAAAATATAAAGTAGAAGGGCCCAAATTCAAGTATGGGTTGGGCCCATGATTGGTGTAACCTTTACGCCATTTACTTAATAATGGGCCGCAAATATTTACATATAAATAAAGAAGAAAGACAAAATATGTAAATGTAGAAAATACGATGTGTTTAACCCGAGGTTGGATTGAGTTGTGATGTAAACCTGCCCGGAACCGCCCGGCTGTCCAGTAGTCACAACAATACCTATCCAATGTGGGAGGTTAAACATGGAGCCCAATAAGGACCCGAGGTTAGACTGAGTTGGGGCGTAAGACTGCCCGGAACCAACCGGCAACAGGCAGCCACAACAATACCTGTCTAATGTGAGAGGTCAGGGCCTTAATAAGACAATTAAGGCTGAGTCAGGATTGTTAGGATTAAGTGAACCAAAGACTTAATCAAAATGGAACATGCTAAACTAAACGGACTGGTGGGGGTTAGGTTAGAAAACACTTAACCAACTTAGCATGTTGGCTAGAGATAGAAAACCTAGTAACGGGGGACCCTTTTCAGCAGTAACCCTAAAAGGTGTATCATGATACCCTGAAACTAGGCAGGGTGGGGCACGATTACTGGGCTGATTGTAAGAGGTCAAATCGACGGCGGTGGTGTAGCAGTGTAGGTTCTAACGGGGTGCGGGCGTGCACACACTCCGGCGCAGAAAAATAAAGCACTGGGCACCAGTAGCATACCTGTGCATTCTAAGGTTGTGTCGGGCCGCCGCCATGGGACTTGATACACCCCATGGTGGGACCAGCATAGGTAACTACAACATCGGGGGCCGTAAGACACATGTAACTATACGAGTAGGAGCCGATCATCATAGAATGGATCACATCACCCTGGTTATGGGGTGCCAGTTGGGAACTAGTTTATATGGGTTCAGAGATTAACATGGGGTACGATAGTATTCGACCCTAGACAACTTAACCAAGTTTGTAGTTCTTTCCCACTTCTTGATTATACTTATCATACCCAGTTCTTTATTCATAGACAAAATAGTACTAGACTTACTCAGGCTTTATGTCTGACTCTACTTTTCTTTCGTCCTCTTTTCTTCCGTTTCCCCCCCCCCAGGTCCACAGGGAGGGAACACTGCAGCTTGACCAGCATTAACATCCAGCTTGAAGAAGAGAAATGTATTGCTTGGAACTTTCCGTTTTTGAACTATGGCTTTGGACAAACTCTATGGGGCTTTTGCAGTTTATCTATGTATTATTTATGCTTCTTTAAATAATGTAATCAAGACAGATTATGAAAGTATTATGTTATGTTTTTGGAAAGGATGTAAGACAATTATGGTGATGTTGTTGTAACACGTATTTGCTTTTATGAAATAAAAGTTCTTGTTTTTCCGCTGTTTACAAATATGTGTTCTTATATCTGTCTTGTATATCTGTGACTTATACTTATAAACCTCCACCAAAATTAGGGCATTCCCTTTGAGAGTGACCCTAACGGAGGTGGGGTGTTTCACTTATGGAATTAAACAAGTTTTATAAGTTTAATTACTGATAACTTGGTTTTGAAAATATTTTGATATACTATAGAATAATATTATGTATATTGTCGTATATTTATTATAGATTGAAGTTGAATTTTAATAAATAAACGAGTGGGGAAGAAATATATATTTCCCTACTTAAATTTTTACTGATTTGAAATATATTAGTTATAATATATGATTTGAAAATTTAAATATATATTCTGTCTAAATATAGAAATATGTTGTGAGTATTTACCAGACGTTAAAATTGGCCAATCGAATACTTAGTGATTTGGGTATACGTCTGATCAACGTATATGTCAAATCCTATATGTGTTAGATAGATATAGAGTCACACTCTAGTCGCTTGAAAATGATTCTGGTGATCACTACGCAACATCATCTATATTTATTTTCAGGTTTCGAAAATGGGATAGGTAAATGTCGCTAATCGAGACGTCGAGTGAATACTTAAAATTATTTTGGAATGTTAGGAAATATTTTAACATTGATTTAGATATATATAATTTTCAAAGTATATATAGATATGAAGAAAAATTGGAACTGTCGTTAAAAGGTTTGAGTGGAAGTGAATGCAACAACCCGGAATTTTAAGTCTATTTTTATTTAGTTATTTAATTTGAATTTTGATTTTGATTTTATTTTATTCGTATAAAACTCAGTTTGTTTGTATTTTTATAACTATTTTGATTTTGAATTAAAACTAAATTTATTTTGGTTTTTATATAACGAATGAATTTGATTTGATACGAATATATTTTAATGATATTTTCAATTTCGATCTTATTTATATAAATAAAATTGAGTTTATTTATTCGAATTTGAATTCATTCTTATATTTTAATTTAAATAGTAAAGTCGTATTATATAATTTGTTTTCAATATTAATAAAAATTATATCCTTGATTTTATTCCATAATATTCTATAATTTCTTATAACTAGAATTTGGAATTTGAATTACGTACAATGAGATGCAGCAGCTGTGAAAATTTCGTCGGCAAATTTGAATGTTCGTCGGTCGCGCAATTTTCAGTGGAAAGCTGCACGTAACAGTTCAAAATTTAATGATTTTAAAATTTCTCTGAAACCAGTTCGGACAAACATGAAAAATATTCTATTCGTTGTCATAAATCCCACGGCGAAATTCATTTTGTGAAAATCGGGCGTTTTGACATTCGTTTGTCTACTCGTAATTTCTGTTTAAAGGGGTCCATTACGCATTTTTGAACGGAGCGTCATGACACTGTAAATTATATACCGTTATGTCTGTTTCTTCATGCTTATTTCTGCAATATATTCATTTATCAATTTCGGTGTCTGGTTCGCGCTGAAATTGCACAAAGGCTTGCGCAGTTCATTTTTGAAACATAGTCATTTGAGTTCGATGTGTCCCTTTCCGGATCCCGCATATTTTTCTAGCCATTTTGGTTCTGCAAAACCTATCCTTTAATTTTATTAAACCACCCGTTTAATTTTTTTCTTTCAAACATATAGAGAGTGGACACTTTCATCTTCGTTTACATGTAAAACGCATACATGTTGTTTTATTTTCAAATCCAAAATGCACCTACGCTTTCCTATTCCAAAGCATGAGTTATTATTTCCAAACATTCCTTCTCAAATTGCATGCATGCATTTCATTTCTTTGGAACTATTGTACACTATTTTTCTAAAATCATTCATGTTCCCCCTTCACGTCTGTTCTTTCATGCATGCTTTTCATGCATGTGTTGCTTTCAAATCTTTTAATGCATGTGTTTTTCACCTATGCCATTCCAATCAATCCCAACGTAAAAAAAGAAGAAAAAAAAAGAAGATGGTCACATTAACAATGGTGTAAATATCGTTCAAAATTTATGGTTATCAAATATCAACCATTTTATTTGCCTGATTTAACTCTCATCTTTAAACTATTCACACCTTTTGTGTTGGAATCTCGCATGTTTGAACTACTCACGCGGTTGGATCTCACGATCTCGTTATTTTAAATTTCCTGCTTCGTTAGTGTTATAAAAAACATTAATATTTTTCAATTTGAAGAAGTTAGTGGAAGCATTCAAAAGTGCATGAGAATTGGTAGCTTCTGTTCTTTCTTTATATACGGTCACACTCTCTCTTTCTATTTTCACATTCCTCCTTTGTTTATAATTGAATGCCTGCAGCCACTTCCTCCATTATTTGCATAGCCACATTTCCAATCCTATGTAAAATAACAAATGAATTCTCCTTTATGAAACCAAGTTTCCTCGTTTTCTTCTCTTTACTTTTTTTAGCCATTTCGAAAGCCTGTAAAAAAAGAACCAAGAACTTCCGCTCTCCACCGGCCCGCTACTCTCCGCGCCGAGCCACCGTCCTGCTTGGCAACCTTCACCGCTTCGCATGCATCATTTGCAGTGTATCTTCACCGCAGTGAGCATCCGCCAACGATTGCAACAGTAAACGCCAACATCATCGCCTCTAGTCGAACCCCGACCACTGCAACCACGGCTTTGCCTGGGTCTGCCACCACCTGACTGAAATCACCGCCGTGTTCTCACCTCAGAGCGCACACCAAAGCCTTGACTGTCGTGACACCGAAATGACCAGAACGCCTATCGCCACTACATGTAAGTATTGCTTACGATTATTCTTGTTTCAAGCGTGCTACTTCGGTTTCTATACGTATAAATTGTTTTGGGTTTGAATTCGATAAAAAACTAAACCGATACTTAGTTTAAAATTTATGACCTGAGAAGCAGGAGGCTTATTTTTAAAACATGTATGCTAGTCCCATGTTGCTTTGATTATTTGTACATCCCATTTGTGAAACTAGAAAAGGAGTCACACCTCTATGCTTTATCACTTTGCATACTTATGCAGTATATCTCATATTTGTGCCTTTGGAGCCTTTCACTTTGCATACTTATGCAGAAAGTGATGCGTTTGTATATTGATGGTATCATGATGATATCCTGACTTTATATATATTTGTATATGGTTGGATAATAAGTTAACTTAGAATATAAATGGTTAGATGATACGGTAATCATGCATTCAATTAGTTGTAGTTATAACGTTGTTTGCTTTAGCTTCGATACATTCTGAATACGTCCCTTTTACAAAGACCAATTCTTCTTCCCCCATTTCCCTTGTCCCCCCGTGTCTCTCCACTCAGATATCCCCATTTCTGGCTTTTTGCATTTAAGTCCCCCAACAATCGAGGGATTTAACTGCAAAAAGTGGAAATCAGAGGGCTGTGACTGGGTGGGACACGGAGGGACAGGAGAAATAGGGACAGAACAATTGGTGTGCCTTTTATGTGCTTTGGTAAAGAATGTAGTAGCTTCATGCTAACACCAGCACTTGAACTTGACATTATAAATGAATTAACAAAAAAAAGTTTCCTACTTACACGTTGATTTTGGATAAAATCAAGAAATAGAAAATACCCCTTTGTCATTATATCTTTCCCCTTATTAATTGATATTAACACATACTATAATTGTACATCGAGTGAAAAAAGTTTAAAGAACATGTTTTTAATTGTTGGGTTCATAGGTTAATGTTTAGTAGATCAAACTTCTTTTGACTAAGAGACAAAAAATGTACTATGAATTTAAATTGCATGGTTCCATTTCATGTTTCAGTGTTATGTTGTAATGTGATTATTGTAGTATCTTTGGCGTGTGCTTTCTATTGTTTAAGATGTGTATGTGCATACAAATTTTGTTGTCTTGCTTTGGCCCATGAATATCATGCATGTTGGTACTTCACTATTATGCTCGAATTATTTAGTACATTGTTGGGGTTAAACAATTATATTTATGTGTTTATTGAAATTTGCTAGCTTAAAATAAGTTTAATCCTGACTCGGGTGTTTTATGTTTCTGCATGGAACGCTCGGGTCAGGCCCTGAGTGTTCCAGATATAATCAACTTCCAAACTGGAGAGGAACGTGAAGACACATACGCACACAAGCCCGACTAAAAAGTATAAAATTTTACTCACTTAAAAATTTATGTATATATTGTATATTCCGTTGTATGAATATTTTGTATAAACTCTGATATGTATATGAATTTTTATTCCACTGCAAATATTATGTATTGTGATTCTGTGTTAATTCTGGTTTAACCCTGTACGCTAAATAACAATCTGTCGTTCCAAGCTGTTTAAGTTGGTTTAATTATCGACTTGGAGCAGTCGAAAAGGCGGGTCGTTACAGCCAGCTTGTTGGTGCATCTGTTTTCTCTCAGTTAGACTTGGCCATGGGGTCTCATCAGTTAAGGAAGGCCGAGGACAGTATAGGCAAAACCGCTTTTAGAATTCCAGATGGTTTCTTTGAATGGATTGTCATGCCTTCTTTTTTGGTTGACGGATGCACCCCCTAATTTTGTGGGTCTAATGAGTAGGGTATATCGGGAGTTCCTAAATAAGTTTGTTGTGGTCTTTGTTGATGACATCTTGATTTTCTCGAGGAACGAGGAGCATGCCCTACATTTGAGGGAGGTTCTTAAAACTCTCTGTGCATACCATCTTAAGGAGAAATTCTCCAAATGTCATTTTTAGAGAAAAGAAGTAAGATTTCTAGGGCATGTGGTCTCTAGAGATGGGATAGCTGTAGATCCCACAAAGGTAGTTGCAGTTCAAGATTGGCATATTCCAAAGAATGCAAAGGAGGTGAGAAGTTTTCTTGGGTTGGTGGGCTATTATAAGAAGTTCATTAAGGACTTCGCAAAGATATAATCCCCACTCACCAGACCGACGAAAAAGAATTTGACATTTTCTTGGGGTATAGAATGCAACGATGCTTTTCAGCGATTGAAGAGGGCTCTGACAACAGCCTCAGTCTTGACATTACCTGATGGGAACAAAGTGTTCACAGTGTACACTGATGCATGTGGTACAGGACTTGGTGCGGTTCTGATGCAAGAAGGAAGGGTAGTATGCTATGGAGGTAGACAGTTAAGAGTTCATAAGAAGTGCCCTACCCATGACTTAGAGTTAGCTGTTATAGTATTCGCGCTTAAGACTTGGCAGCAGTATTTGCTTGGAGAGAGGTCCGAGTTATACGTGGACCATAAGCACAAGTATCTGTTCTCGCAGAAGGACCTTAAATTAAGGCAACAGAGATAGGCTTCTACTTGGACCTGAGACGATTAGAAAAACTTCAGAAATTATTGATCTTATACGCAAGTACATGAAGACATCTTAGGATAGTCAAAAGTCATACGCAGATAAAGGAAGGACTGATATTGAGTTTGAGGTGGGGGACATGGTTTCATCAAGGTATCACCTCAGAGGGATGTGGTTCGTTTTGGGTCAGCATGGAAACTGGCACCAAGGTTTGTAGGACCATTTCCCATAATGGAAAGAATGTGTCAAATTTCTTATAGGGTAAAGCTAACAGAGAGATTAGCATATGTTCATCTATAGAAATGTTTGCGCGATACAACAATAGTAGTTGAGCCGAGTATGCTTGAGGAAGTAGAGGTGGAAAGAGAGGCAACGGTTAGATGAGTTCCTACTCGTATTCTTGGATCAGAAGTTAAGAAGCTATGCAACTGAGAGGACAAGTTGATGAAATTACAGTAGGAAGATAACCAAGAGGATGCAACCTAGGAGACTGAAGACAAGATTCCCACTTCGTACCCTTTTCTTTTCAAGGGAATGTTCTTAACTTCTTTTCCAAAGCTTTTATTCGTGCCTTCTTCTATCATCTAAGAATATTCTATCGATCGAATCTCCACCCTTTAGGTAGGAGACCCGTGAATGTAAACATGTGTTTGAGACATGTTATTTTTGATGGATGCAAGTGGATGCTAGTGTTTGCTAGTGGTTTCTCGTGGATGCATATACACACACAGTAGGCACTGGATCGGCTCAATCACTCTCATACTTCATATGGATGCGTGTACATTTTTCTTCTTTTTATGGATGGAAATTGGTATATCATCATAAAAATGTAGTATTTGGATGAATGATTGTGCACACATGTAGAACTTACATGTTATAGGATTATTTGCATATATTTTGGTTACATGGCACCAACATAAATTACATTAAGGAGGTCAACTGAATCAGTAGACCGCGTGATTTCTCGCATTAGTATAGGGACATATACACGCAACTTTTGTTCATAAAAGCATTAGAAATCTTAAAGGACAATGAATGCCTATGATTGGTGGATGAATAGATGGATGATGGATGTTAGGATATACATTCTTCTTAACTTGGAGATTTCGGGGATGAAATCCGTTAAGTAGGGGAGAATGTAACACCCCGTAATTTTATAACAAGTTAAAATGATAAACTTAGGAATACTTAGTTAAATATTTGGAATTAAGTAAAACGGACAGCGTCATTGCGTTCATCTCGAAATTCTGCTAAAGAACCAAGTTTGCGTAAAACGGACATCATATGAAGAAGCTATTAAGCCTAGAAGCTTGTATACGCGCAAAAGAAATATATATATATATATGTATATGCAAAACCTATCAAAACATTCAAATTAATTCAAAGTCAAAGATGCGGGGTAGTGCGGGAGTTCAGCCCGTTAGGGATCGACCCCGGTCCCCATGGGTGTCAACCCATGGGTCGACACCATAAAGGGGGTGTCGACCCCTGTGTCGACATACTAAGGGACGGGTCGACCCCCATATGGATCTGGGAAGATTCTCAGTTCTGAACGTGGACTAAATTCTTGGCTTGGTTCGTTGGCCTTAGGATGTAAATAGAACCCCCACTCTCATTGTTTTTATTCACCAAAAACAATGGAGACAATGAGGTACTGCCCCAACTTAGCTTGATCTAGCCTATTCGTCTTCAACAACAAGTTATACGAATTCAGAGACTTGTGCTACAACATTTGCAATCAATTCCCTGTTCTTTAGATCCAATCACAGCGAGTTCATGTTATTTTTAGACATAAACACCTAAAATGTAATCTTGACATGTACATAAGTTTGGATATAAGCCTATGTGTGTTAGTAACCGGAATCATAATAGATCTGCCATTACTTGTACACCTGATCTATTGATTTGTGCCTATATGCCTATTCATGACATCCCTATTATGTTTGTTTGCCTAATCATGTCACCTTATCCCAATTGTGTTAGTTTGCCTAATCGTGTCACCTTTTGTCTATTATGTTAGTTTGCCTAATTATGTCATCTTATGCTAGTTTTATTTATGTGTCTATTCTTGTTCTCTTCTCTCCCTTCTTCCCTTTTTGTTTTTATAGCCAGGCTACCTTCGAGCCTAGGCATATCGCTGAAATATGCGAACGCATGAAATTGGGAACGCTGGGAAACATTAAAATTGGGGCATAACTTGTATTGGAATTTTGGGGGCATAATCTATGCATTGATCTAAAGCTATAATTTGGGCATAATTAGTATTATGAATCATGATTGGAGTTTTTGGGGGCGTAACCTATGCTGCACAATTTGACTAAAACTTGGGGAAAATGTTATATTATGAATTATGACTGTAATTTGGGGTATATAAATCTGTAGGCTTAATCTAAGATTTAGCAGAACATGATAATAAAACTGTGAGTAACCTGCTGTAACTTGCGGAGATGTTAATCAGCTAAAATGACAAATCTACTGAAGTATATTAAAACTGAATACTGTAATTAAAAAACCTGTGATGAACATGAATAATTGTTTAAGAATGAATATGCATAGATTTACAATAATTAGAAACTGCAACCACACTCAAACACGAGGTTAGATTACACTTGTGGTAGAAGTTTGCCTGGAACCGCCCGATATATCCAGCATCCACAAGTGGTAAGTCTAATGTGAGGGGTCTAAGTGCATAAATGTACACATAATGGTGCTAAGACACGGGGTTAAGTCCAACTTGTAGTAGAAGTCTTCACGGAACCGCCCGACAAATCCATCATCCATGAGTGGTCGGCTTAATGTGAGAGGTCTAGTGCATACACATATATATGAACATATGTATATAAAAAGGATAAAAATAATTGTGATTAATGGAAATGAATTGGAATAAACGGGGAATTATAACAACCTATTATAAATAATTACATTAATGAGACTGTTATATAATAGGTAGGCTTGTCCTAGGGACAAGTGGAAATTATAACATAAGTTATAATAAAAAGGGAAGGAAACTTATAGTAAACTTTAGTTAAGAGAACTAAGTTAATAAGTAAACAACGACAAGTTGTAGTGACATGTTAAACAGAAAACAAGTGAATTAGGATGAAGTATACTTAAACATGTTATGAATAATATAAAGGGATTGTAGATTACTTTCATTAATTATAATCCGGGGATAATAAATTGTAGATTACAGACCTTGGATTACAATCTAGAGAATAACATGTGATGGGCTTATCAATAAACTTAATGGATTAGGTTATATATATATATATATACACATATACATATATATATGAAATTAATTAGCAAGACGAACTTGGTAACTTGAAAAGAAGTCAATGTGAATGGGATAACCTGTTAACTATAATACTTAACCTGTTTGAATCTATGGGGGTTACATGAACCTGCCAAGTTAAGTAGGGGATAACTAAACATGTTCAAATCAATGGGAGGGTTAAGAAAATCTTGTGGTGGTGGGTAATATTTATATATATAGGCCCACAAACTTAACCTATTGGGGTTATGCAATCTTGTTAAACTGGTAGGCATAACCTGTTGAAATCCTAGTAGTGGGGATGCAAGCCTAGGGGGAAGCTTGTATCATCTGGTGTGTGGGATCCGTTTTAGTCAGTAACCCATATGGGATGCAAGCTTTTCTATTAAATAAAGTTTTAATTCCTGTGTTATTTTATATTTGTCTTGTAATGTTTCTGTTAGGGGTGAGCAATATTCGGTTTAAACCGAACTAACCGACCAAACCGGTTCATTTCGGTCGGTTCGGTTTTAAAAATAAATCGGTTTGAATTCTGTTTGTAATTTTTTTTTCGGTTATCGGTTTAACCGAACTTTTAATCTGTTATTCAATTTTACAATATTGTAGTGCTTTATATAAATAATTTAGCTATATAATACAAAGACATTTGTTGCAAATAGATTAAATCTTATTATAAACATAAATTTTACTATGTAAAATTTCTCCAAACACGAATTTGTGTTTTACCTTGAGTGAATTCATCATTTGAAACTTAATACATTCTTCATGTTCGGTTAAATCGGTAACCGACCGAATTAATCGAAATTAATTCGGTTCGGATCGGTTCAGTTTGAAAAAAAATCGATTTCAATTCGGTTTGAGTTTTTTTAGCTCCAAACAAACCGAACCGACCGAATGCTCACCCTTAATTTATGTTTCTGTTTACCTATAACTCTTCACGAAACTTAATGCATTCTGATAAAGAGTGACATTAACGGACACAGGGTGTCACAAGAGGTGTAGGGGAGAAGTAAAAAGTAGCAGTCTATTTATAAGTGTGGGAGGATAACTTAGGCTCTAGGATTTTAGGTTTTAATCTCAACCTTAGAAAACACCTTAGCAAAACATCAATGCATAAAAGTCCAGAATATAGCAGCAGCAAGCATGACATCGGCCAGCCACGGTTTCGTGCCTCGCTCGCACTGAGTAGACCTGCTTTGTACGTGGGTCGACACTTGTGCCGACTTCTGGATGGACATAGGGGTTGACCCTGCTAAGGGTTGGGTCTCCCATACATCCTTGATTAATTTCTGGTTGTATATTAAAATTTCTAATTTAAATTTCAAGCTTTAGCTAGTCATAAGTTATTCATTTTTCGTCCAATTTATGCAAACTAAAAATCTATCCGAATCAAAATTTCATAACTGGCGCAACGATGAAATCTTCTTTGCCCAATTCTGAATGTAATTTTAATTAATATTTATTTTATAACTCTTCTTTATTTAATTATTGTTTATTAAAATACGGGGTGTTACAATGTTGTACCACTATAAAATTCTCGTGTCTTTTTTACTTTTTCCGTTGTATGTTAATTTTTCTGTGTGATCAGTGATCTGGTTTGGTGCTTTCACATTAATTCTTGGTGTTGATTTCATTTTTGGATTTAGCATTTGGCTCTTTCAATGAGAGTTGAACTCAATAGAAAGATTGAAAATTGAAGATCTAAAGAAGATAGTTAGACTTAAAACTAGTTCCAGGGTTAGTGGGAGTCATTCTAATCATGGAGGCAATCATGAACTATCTTCTTACTTTAGAATATCTAATTAGTTTACTATAGAAGATATGATGATGATAAAAGACATGTAAGATCGAATCTTAGTTAGGCTGCAAGAGATAATGAAAGAGTTTTTCCAAAAGATGAGGCAACAAGAAGCTGCTAGAGTTGTGGGAGTTTAGGAACAAATCCTAGGGAACATTGCAGTAGTGGTAGGATTTGGAGGAAATGAAGTTGGAAACATACCCAAGGATCAAAAAAGTTAGAGCAAATGAGATTTAATTTGGTATAGGATTACTTTACTTGGCGGTAGCTTAGTAGTAAGAAATATTGAAGTGATCGTGGAAACGTCAAAAACCGGTGGTACTCGGACCAGAAATCTAGATCTAAATACGAGAAAACCATGGACAGAAGGATATATGCTAGAAATTTGGTATTGGAAGAGGAACTTACCTCTTTGCAACAGAGGACATGGGTGGTCATTTGGAGGTAAGGTAAAAGGTTAATGGTCATTTAGAGATAAGAGGTTAAAAGGTTTAGCAATTTCGAAGATGAGATGAAGTATGAAGTTGAGAATGGAACGTATCGCGTATGTAGAAAGGTTGAGAGAAGCTTGACCTCTTGTGATAGATAAATCAAACCAAATACTTGAGAAACATCATTAAAATAAAACTTAATTCAAAGTGGATTCCATTCGTACTTCCAATATAATTTCAATATAAAATTGGTCCATGTTTTATTGTAGCAACTTATTTTCATGTTTATTTGCGCTGCTACTTAAAAAAGAAAATTCTAAAAATTGTAAACATAATCTTTTTTATTGACAAGTGTATTATAGGTAGTAAAACAATGTTTGCATTTATTGTGAGCAAACTCAGTCATATATGGTTCACTTAGTGTATTGCGGATAGTAAAAAAGAAACAGAGAGATGTTGAAATGTATGCAGTTATTGTGAATAAGTGTAGACATATCTATAATTTTTGACATGTGTATTAAAAAAAAAATCCAAAAACATATGCATTTATTGTGAATAAGTGCATGCATATTTGCAACCATTCGACAATGTATATTGCAAGCATGTCTCGGTATATAGAAAAACTGCAAATATGTATGTAATTTTTCTATTTAGTTCCTTTGTGTTCTGCAATTTTGCTGGAAGTAATATATTTTTCGTTTATATGCAATGTTCCTCATCTTTTGATGATTTTCTGCAATAATGTGATGCTTGAATAAATATAGACATTGAATTTGAAAGTTTGAAGCAATCAACAAAAAATGCATAAAACCATGCAACATATTTGATATTATTGTTGTGATGTTTGCAATTTTACGAAAACTAGTGTAATTTCGCTGAAAGGTGATACTTTTGAAGCATTTTCTATACTTTTCTTATATGCATATGAAAATGATTTTGTATTGAATTAAGTTTTGAGGTTTGATAAATTTTTACGTTGATTTTGATGTTTTTCTCTGATTTTCAAAAAACAAGGACCTAGTTTACAAAGTTTTTAAGATATGGAGTTTTTTATTTTTGATGATAATTTTTTACGTTGATTTTTGATGTTTTTTTACGATTATGTACTGAACTAAGTTTTGATGTACTGAACTAAGTTTTGAAATGATTCAAGATCAGATCAAATGATTCAACTAGAAGGTAGAAAGATGATTCAAGAGAGAAAACCAAAATTTCTTAAGTCAACCTTATGTCATGGATATGACTTAGGTTTGAGTCATATGATATGTAAGATCATTATGCAACTTTAGGTGTTGACTCATCTCATTATGTAAACCCTTCTGTTCTTTGATTTTAGTCATGGATTTTCCAAATAATATCTGCTATCTTTAACTAGAGAGGGATCTTTTGGATCTTGTTGGAGACTCCGCTACTCTGTTGGATCACCTTCACTTCTTCAATTATTATCTCTTCCAACACATACTCATACTTTGAAACTTAGATCCAGATTTAAAGTTGTGATTCAGAGAGGTATAGTTTGCATGATCGTAATAAAAACTGATTGAAGTGGATGTAGGCCAAAGTATGCCATATCACTATAAAATTCTCATGTCTTTTTTACTTTTTCTGTTGTTTGTTACTTTTTCTGTGTAATCAATTATTTGTTTTGGTGCTTTCACATTAATTCTTGGTGTTGATTTCATTTTTGGATTTAACATTTGGTTCTTTTAGTGAGAATTGAACTCAAGAAGAGGCTTGGAAATTGAGGATACATAGAAGATGGCTAGACTTAAAACCAATTCCAAGGTTAGAGAGAGTCATTCTGATCATGAGGGAAATCACAAAGTATCTTCCCGTTTTAGAAGATCAAGTTAGGTTGCTGGATAAGCTATGAAAATGACGATAAAAGACATGTAAGATGGAATCTTTAGAAGGCTGCAAGAGATAATGAATAAGCTCTTTCAAAAGATGAAGTAACAAGAATAGTGTTGTGGGAGATCAGGACCAGATCCTAGGGAACATTGCAGAAGCTATAGGGTCTATAGAAAATGAAGTTGGAAATGAATCCCAGGATCCTAAAAACTTGGAGCAAATTAGGTTCAATTTGGTATAAGAGTGACTTTACTGGCGGTAACACATGACTAACCAATATTGGAGTGATCGTGGAAATGTCAGGAACTGGTGGTACTGGGACCGAAAATGTAGATCAAATGCTAGAAAACCATGGATAGAAGGATATATGCTAAAATTCCTAGAAGGAACAATGCTCAAAGAGGAGTTAGAACTATGGACTGAGACTGGTACAGTTAAAGGTAAGAGGAGTATGTGCTTAAATATATGATAGGAGTGTCCCACGTGACTAGGAGGTAAGATGCTGTTGTGAATCAAAGATTCCGTTGAACAGTATGAAATAGATAATTGAGATGATTGCGTGGATGAGGTGAAAAACTAGATCGATGCTTGGAGGATGTCTGTAAATACCTTTTCACTACAAGTGTAACTCCCCACCCCGAGATTCACACTAACAAAGTGTACAACTAGGTAATACTGTCTACTGGTGAAGAGAATAAGGCTAGTTAGGAGCGACCATCCGTGAATCTAGTATTAAACAAGTATCAAGTACGTCGATATAATGCTCATTTTTTTCTTACCTCGAGTGGATCGACATACTTAATTCTTTCCTAACACAATACTATGGGATAAATTCAGATCAAACATAATAACAATAAAAGTCACAGATCATGGAACAACAAACACAGTCACATATAAAAATACATTAGGTACAATGCATCGTGACATACATAAGTGGTTGTATAAACCACAATATCGTGTCA
This sequence comes from Allium sativum, assembly GCA_030737875.1. Lineage (NCBI taxonomy): Eukaryota > Viridiplantae > Streptophyta > Magnoliopsida > Asparagales > Amaryllidaceae > Allium > Allium sativum. The sequence continues at coordinate 709,515,681 of CM060922.1, forward strand.
CATATCATAATATATATATATATATATTATAGTACATAAATAAACAACTAGACGATTAGTCCAAAATACGCATAAGCGTCCAAAAGGATGGTAGATAATCCATAACAGAAAGAAGATGAGCAAATATCTACAACAGGTGCAACCTGTAACAACTCGGTCTGACCCAATTATATAAAACACATCAGCCAGTCTAGTTTAAACAAAGTGAGTAGATCATAAAAGATGAAGTATAACATCATAATTGATAATTCTTCTAGAGTAGAGAAAGGGTAGATTTAGACTTGGAACAATGCATGGTTCATAAGATAAGGTTCAAATAAAACATCATATCATGGTCTCATGAATGGCATCAATAATAACATTTAAAGATTTACTACCAACAACAAGTGCTAAGAACCGAGCCAAACTTATATGTAACATCTCCAAAACTCCAAAGAGACAATAGGGGGAAATCCATCAAAATGTCAATATGTAGAACTCATGTAAGAGTTTATTCAACATATAAGTGATCACCATATATAAATGCATAATAATAGCTTTAGGCTATATAAAGAAGATCAACAACAACATCATAAACTGGATCCAAATCATCAAATAGAGATAAAATCAACAGTAACATCAAAAAGTGGATCTAAAAAAAAATAGCACATGCATTAAATATATAGCTCCCCTGAGCTTTTCCAAGTATCAAATCCATATTCAGGCGCCCATCACTTTGAACCTCTCCGTCGAGAGTAACTTAACCCCCAGCCAAGTGAATTCGTATATATAAGACCCCTTAAGCCTGGCTCCTCCTGAATAGAGTACTGAAAAAAAAATCATGTGTCACAGAATTCCAAACAGTATCTCGAAAAATGAAAACAATATGTCCCATACCATTTCACCAATCAATTTACTACTAGTCACTCTATACCGCACTGAAGATAGCTTCAATCAACGAGTCTAGAATTAACTAATATAACTAACCTATGTATACCATATCACATGGTTTGTTATATCATTTAAGTTACATTATCACTTTCTCGAAGAGTGCAAAAACATATATTTATATATTAAAATACTTGATTCGAGAAATGAGTTTATAAAATGATTTTGAAATCATTTGGAATTTGTTTCTTTGAAATTCTCAAAATATTGGAAAATATTGTATATTATATAGCTTTGAGATGATTTATTTTTATAAAACAAAATTTAATAAAACATTTATCTCAAAGTGATACACACGCATATATATATATATATATGTGTGTGTGTGTGTGTGTGTGTGTATAGAAATTCCTTATAAAGATCATTTTATAAAATGTGTGTTGTGATGGAAATCTCATGAAATTATTCATGAAATCAATATACAAAATTCATCAAAAACTCCGCCCATTCATAGAAGAATTAATAGCATTGTTGGCTTTTCCATTATAGGATTAAGCCTAAGAAAACAACATGAAAAATTGTTTCAAAAATCATTGGAAAACCGTCAGGAAAGCACCTGGATAATAGGCTAGAAAGCACCAAATTTAAAAAATAATGGAATGTTCAAATGAAGCCAAGGGTCGACCCTTCTTTTCCCTGGGTTGACCCCCAGGTCGAACTTAACACTATCTGGGTCGACCCATAGGTCGACCCTAAGAAATGTTAGTTTGACCAGGGTGGACGCAAATTTTACCCAGATTCGTCTCTCCCCGATTCAAAGTTTGGCGGCAAGTATGTATGTGCTACAAAGGTTACATTCGTATAGTTTAGCAATAGTGCTAACATCCAGAAAAGATTAGGCACTATTTCAGCAAGAAACAAGCATAATATAGCATCATAAAGTTGGACAAAGAGCAAGTTTTTCACTATACACATAACACTCAGTTTTATATTTACAAAGACATAAAAACTTACCAAAACCTTATCAGATCATAAAATATAACTATATAAACTAGGTAGTATGAGTAAGTTATACTAACCAATTTTGCCTTAAGCAACGATTTAATAGCAATTAGGAGCAAAAGACTTGAGATTTTAGCTTTGTAGGAGCTTCAAACACCTGAAATTCTACTTACTATAACATGAAAAAGGGAATGCCATCACAGTAAACATAAGTTCTCAAATTTGAGATAAACATGAAATAAATCCAAGTTTTTGTAATGATTACCTGTACATGTTAGATATTTACAAGTATTTTCACTTTTAATTTGGAGTTTGGAAAAGGTTATTGATTTTGGAAGAGGAAACCATAAATTTCTTTTACTATAAATTTCTTTTGTTAAAAGAGGAAGTAGGTGTTTGGAGAGACATGAACATAGTATTCCTATCTCCAGACAATTTTTTTTGCTAATAACTTAGAATTAGGCCTAAGTATGGTGCACTAAGGATAATGTTAATTAGTTTCGGCTAAATGACACTATTTACATTGTTTTAAGCCATGTCCACACTATATTTCCTTATCTAAGCCTAAAACTTGTAATTTTAACAATATGTAACTTTGCTAAAAATAAGAAAACATGTTTAAAATTCTTGTTAACAATTTTAAACACTAATTTGAACATTTTTACTCCAAATTTTGCATTATATAAATAGTTGTTCATTTTATACTTCTCTTTGTACAAACTTACAATATTTATACTAAAATTGTAGAAAATACAATGTTTTGGCTGAAATTTATGTATAAATATAATAAAACTGTTTTGTCTTTCAAATATTGACTTTTAACTAATATTAACATTTTATTTATTTTTACATCTCACTTATATTTAAGAAAACACTATTTCATACTAAAAAACATTACATATATTTTTATTGTAATATAAACTCATATTTTATCAAAAATTACATATTATAAAGTTTTCCAAACTTTATTCTTTATGTTTAAATTTATTTACTCCAATTTAACCATTAATCTCGTATGTTTCCCTTAAAACTCCTTATTTAGTAATTTTAATGATTAAATAACCATTTTCTCTAAATTTCCTGATATACATGTAAATGTGTATATTTTATCCGCTTGTTTATCTTATTTTATATTTAAAATAATTGATACTGTGTATTTATAGTTGTGTTTTCAGATTATTTATGATGAATGGATTAGTGCACGTAATTGTTGAAAAGCTTGAAGAATTAGTGTAAGAAGAGTGTTGATTTTGAGAGCTTGATTAAAGCTTAAAGAAATGTTGCACTTCAACCACCTTCTTCGGCATATTTTAAAGATTCAATGCCTTTCCATAATGATAGCTGGTCACAGAAAGTTATGGAGTTCCTATTCATGATCAAAACAGTTGGAATTGATGCCATTTGATGCCCGCAAGTTATGACATTTGCAAATCGATTCATACGTGTTCACATTAGCTCATTTAAAAGGTCTTCCATTCACATGCGTTCACAGTTAGCTATTTGGTTTATGTGTTATTTTGGAAAAGGGATTTTGTCCCATGTTGTGTAATGAGCCTCTTAGCCTTGGCCAATACAACTATAAATACCTTATATCTTATTCATGTAAGAACACATTGGGTTTTATTCTGTAATTCTTTTCTTGGAATAAAATCATTCTTCTTCCCCTGTTCTATTTAGTTTTAGTTGTATTTTATTTATGTCTCTTATTTTCTGTTTCTCTTCTTCTTTAGCTATGTTTAGCTAATCTCCTTTGATTAGGGGGTGATGACGCTAATAGATATGATTCAACATGAATCACATAGCCAATAGATGAGGATTCTATACATGTATATCTGGATCTGAATTAAGGGTTAGATCCGAACCTTCATATTCTGTGTCGTTTAAGAGCTATGCTCCTTCACAGGTTATATTCGTGTTCGATCTAACAATTATCAGGTTTGGATCTAATTTTAGGGTTATAGAAATTAATTAGTGAATCTGTCCTGATAGTTTACGGTTGTTTAAGAGCTCAGCTCCTGCATAGGCTATGCTTGTCGTTATTTACTTATTGTTTCTAAGAACCTAATTATCGTTGATTCATGTATGTGACAGAAACATGAATTAGATCTATATTTATTTGTTGGCTATTGATGAGTGTGAATCCAATCTATGTCATTATCCCCTAATTTCTTTCTCTTATTATATAAATCTCTCTTTTTATTTAATTGCTGTTAGTTTCTGTGTTTTCAATCAATCAGAATCCTAGAATAACTTGATTGGATTTATTAATTAAAATATTTTTGGTCCCAGAGTTTGACACCCTCTACAACAATCCTTGTTGTTTAGGAAAGCCGAACGGATTAAACAATTGTTTACAGTTGTTAATTTGTTCGCACACATTTCCTAAGTTAACACCAACCCAATATTAAAATCAACTTAGATAATAATTTAAATTATCTCCTCCAAATTTGATATCCGCCTGCATCTGTAGTTGAAAATACATAATATATTTGTTATCCGAGATGTGGATATCTATATCCGTATTCTAAAAATCCTTTTGAATACAGATATGATCAAAATGGTATCCATTGCCATAAAATACCAATCTGATTTCCTGATGCGTATATGTGTATACATGTATAATGTTTAATTAATTCCTGAGCTTAAATAGCAATGAACTTCCTTAAACTAGATAAAATAATCTCAACTACTGGATCATATACCCATACCACAAAAAAGAATGTTGAATTTGTATTTATATTTGGTATTATGCAACATTTTAAGTCACATGCTCATTTATCTTGTGGTATGATTATAATTAACACATAATTATGTAAATTCGTCTATAACAAAACCGACATAGATTTAAAAGCTCACATATCAACAACTGTGAATTAAATGGCGGACGATATACTTTCTTCTTCTTTGTGGAACAGATCTCGTTCAAATCCATCGTTTAATCAATTCTCTCGATTGAATGATGAATTAAATAAGTCGTACTCAATTCCTCTTGTAGATCCGAATAATTCAAGATTTCAAATTCCTCACTCAGATCCAAGTTTTCGGAAGTGATTTAGGAATTGCTATCGGTGCGGAGATCCAAATCATTTGGTGAAAAGTTGCAGTAATCAAGTAAAGTGTTTTAACTGTGGAAGAGAAGGGCATAGAAGCTTCAATTGTGCGGATTCATCAATAACAGGGTGTAAGGAAATAAGGGATGCAGAGACTCATCATCAAATTTTAAGCTCTGGTATGATATTGTTAAAGAAGTTCTTAAAAAGACAGGGCCAGATTGATATTGTCAACAAATGTCAAGAACTGGGCATAGGTGAAGGGGGGTTTACAGGCCGGAATTCGATAATGGTGCAAAATTGAATCTTTACATGATGTGTCTTGGGAAGAATTGGAATCCAAAGACAAAGCAATATGAAGATAGATGAACAAGTGATGGTGAGTCTCCCCCTGAAATTCCGAATGACTTTAAATCTCTGGTCGGTGATTGTATTGATATAGCCAAACAAGAAAGTGCTGTGAGAGGTGGGAGTATTGAAGATATCCCAATTATGTCGCCGGACATATGCATTGTCAACTTCTATAATATTGATGGAAAGTTGGGTCTTCACCAAGACAAAGACGAAAGCAAAGAGAGTCTCTTGGCAGGGCTTCCAGTAGTGTCGTTCTCAATTGGAGATTCGGCTGAATTTGTGTATAGAGAAGAGAGGGGTAACAGATCGGTTAAGAAAGTAATACTTGAATCGGGTGATGTTCTAATATTTGGTGGGAAATCAAGACACATTTTTCATGGGGTAAATGGTATACTCAGAGGGACTGCTCTTGTATGGCTTGCTGAAGAGACAACTTTGAAATCAAGTAGACTCAATCTTACCTTTAGACAGAGAGTAATGCCGAGACAACAAGAGGTAAACTCATTTGCAAATTTATTTTCATCGGCTCCTCTAACTTCACTGTCTGACCCAAATTCTACTAAGAGATCATATGCGGATGTCATTAATTCTAGTACACATGATATTTGGAAACCTGTACCTCATATTAGATCTTCTCAGGTGATAACAGGCTGTTATAAATGTGGTGACCATGATCATTTTGCTAAGAAATGTAGGAATGGTACTCGCTGCTTCAAATGTAATGGAATAGGTCATCGTATATCCAATTGTCCAGACATTTTCAAAGGAAAATCAATATATGATCTACTGCACTTTAAATGCTCGAGATTATGTCTGAAACTGAAGAAGCTCATTGATATTTTCGACTTGGATTTCCCTCATCAGGATAATGGTGGGGCTTATATACTGTTGATGTTGGGGTGGCATTTAGAAGGACTTGTAGAGGGTTTATTGTGGCGCAAAAGCTGTCCGGTTGTATTTGTGATACCACCATTACCGAGCCCGCTAAATAGGAAGGAACATGCTATTCACTTCAGCTTAAACTTGGTGAAAATGAGGAGATTATATTCTGACTCGATGGTGAGGAATAAGAAAAGTGCTTTATCGCTGTTGGATGGAATACTGGTGCACTTCGATACGATAAATACAGCAGTAAATTGTGAACGTTGCATGCCAGAATTTCAGTTTAATATTGAGGGTCCGAAGCAATATGAGTCTGATTCGTCGGGGAGGAGGGTTTTGTCAGATGTATCGGGTTTGAATGTCCAGGAAAATGAGTATTTTATGGAAGAATTGGTGGGATTTGTTGAGAGATACTCGGTTTGTTCAGTGGCAGATCCTATGAACTACGATCCTTTTGTTCAGTTATGTTATGGGATTGGTTGTGAAGATTGGTTTAATGTTGTTAAGGTAGTGAGAAATGCTAAAGGAAAGGAGGTGATGTCGGGTGACGACTTGATAGACATGAAAGAGTATGTGACGAGCTCTTCGTCAAGTTGTGATCAGTCATTTGGGATGGCGGAGGAGGATGTTTGGTGTGTGAATGAGGATGTTGGATTATCTAATGGCTTTGAAGTGTTGATGGAGCATACAGAAGAAGTGGTTGGCTCAGTGGATAAGGGACTGGAAAAGTTGTGTTCAATGATGAAGTTTAAAAGGGGTTTCAGAGTTGGTAAAAATAAAATGGCAAAGAGGTCGAAGTCCCTGACCGTGAATAGGGTGGGCATGGATAGGCAGTGGAAGGATAACGCTGATATGGTAAGTTTGGGAGTGATGGAGTTTCAGTCAGGTGGTTTCGAATGCACAGTTAGGAGTAGGAGTGACATTGTTTAGAATAGATGTGGGCTGGATAGCGTGGCAGTTAACAGTTGGGTGCATGGCATAAATGATAAAGCGAGTTGGATGGTCGAGATGGTGTTAAAAAGGGTGGTCTGTGGTGGTTCGTATGGGGTAGTGGTGGGACTATGTAATACAGGTGTTACATTATGGTTGAAAGATGCAGATGTTAGAGTTTTATTCTTGTTGTGGAGTCCGGGTTTTTGTGAGTTTCAAACAAATTATCCAATGTCTGGTTCTTGGTATGGTGTTGTAGATCAGGTAAGAGTCTCATCATCGGAGGTTGTGACTGAAAACAGTGGAGGATCTATCTTATCTTCTGCATCTAGAAGGGGAAGGAGGAGAAGAATAGAACGTAGTTCGGGATTGGTAAGACGGAGTGCAAGATTAAGATGCAGATCTTCATCTATTCATGGTAGGTCCCCGAGCTCACTTGCGAGTAGTAGTAATTCGAGCTTGGGCCCAGGTATGGTTACTGATTATGGTAGTGATTACTCTCCATTTGCATTAGGTAGTCTATCTACAAACCAATTATTTCAGCTTGCTAGTGACACAACTTTTGTTTTTTCTGATATAGACTTAGATGCTGATTATATTAGGAGTAGGGAACTAGAGAGAGTTTCCTCTTTGAGTAGATGAGGATCGTTAGTTGGAATATTAGAGGCCTAAATGATCCTAAAAAATGCTCTAAAGTTAGGACATTCTGTAAAGATTTCCATCTTGACATTGTATTATTTCAAGAAACCAAAATAGAAAACCCTGATTCTAGTTTTTATGGTAGGATAGGTGGGTCACTCTATCGGAACTGGTCTTGTCTTCCGGCCATAGGTAGTGCTGGGGGACTAATGATTGGTTGGAAAGATAACCAATTTAGATTAGTACTGGAATTTCCTATGATGCATTCGTTGCACATTTTTTAGCTTCTCTCATAGATAACTCACTAGTAGGTATTTTAAATGTGTATGGTCCACATACTAAAATTGAGAGGAGACGTTTATGGATAGAATGTACAGATTTCAGAAATCTCATCCCTGACCAATGGATAGTGGGGGGAGATTTCAATGTTACTAGATTTTTAGGTGAGAGATCGCCTAGGGAAGGAGATTTTTCCGATATGGAGGAATTTAATGATTTCATATTAGATAATAATTTGATAGAGATTCCACTCAATAATAGAATGTTCACATGGTCAAATGTTAGAGACAGTCCTTCTATTGCTCTTTTAGATAGATTTTTTATCAGTAATGAGGTGGAGGATAGATTCTCCATTTGTAGAGTTAAGGGGTTACCTTTTTTATTGTCTGATCATTGCCCTATTAATCTGTCGTGCGACTCGAATTTATATATTAGTGATAACTTTAAATTCGAAAAGATACGGTTATTGGATACCAGTTTCAGTAATTTGGTTTCTGTAAAATGGAATTCTTTATGTTATTTTAATAATTTGTATAAGGATAATTCTGATAAGATTTTCGTTGCAAAACTGGGTAAGTTAAGATTTTTTCTTAAACGTTGGAACAAGTACGTCTTTGGAAATGTTAGAATAAAAAAAGACAAGATCATATGTGAAATGTTAGGCTTAGATAAAGTTAGTGAATCTAGAATCCTGAATATAAACCAGAGGGAAAGAATTAGCAGCCTTAGAAATGATCTTAAGTTGATATTAGAAAAGGAAGAGATCATGTGGAAGCAAAGGTCTCGAGTTCAATGGATTAAAGAAGGGGATAATAACACAAAATTCTTTCATAATGTGGCAAATAAGAGAAGATGGGATAATTTGATTCACTCAATTTTTATTAATGATGTGGAGGTGACTATACAAAAGGATTTAAATGAAGCTTTTACAAGGTACTATAAACAGATTTTAGGTAAAAGAGCTATAAGAAGGATAAATGTCAAATGGAATGGTATTTATCCGATGACCACTAGGATTGAGTTAGCTGATTTAGACAGTCCTTTTACAGAGGGAGATTTGGAAGGCTATCAGTGATATGCCTTGTGACAAAGCCCCGGGTCCTGATGGTTTTTTGGTTCTTTTTTATAAACAATTTTGGGAGGTTTTAAAGGTAGATACTATTAAACTTTTTAATGACTTTTACTATGGTGAATTGCGTTTAGGTAACTTTAATTTTGCTAATATCATTCTAATACATAAGAAAGTGGGAGAAAATTCACTTAAGGATTTCAGACCTATATCCCTAATTAATGTATCAGTCAAGATCATTTCAAAAGTATTAGCTAATAGACTAAGCACTAAGATGAATGATCTAGTAGATGTCTCACAAACAGCCTTTATTAAGGGTAGAAATATAGTGGATGGAGTAGCGGCTGTACAGGAGTACATTAATGTCTGTTGTAAAAATAATATCTCATCTGCCATTTTGAAGTTAGATTTTGAGAAGGCTTTTGACTCAGTTGATTGGGATTTTATCTGCGAGCTATGTCTTGCCTGGGGTTTTAGTATCAGATGGACTAATTGGATTATGCTTTTGCTTCGGTCTGGCTGTTCCAATATTGTTGTTAATGGAGTAGTTGGCAAGAAGATTCAGTCTAAGAGGGGTCTTAGACAAGGGGACCCTCTATCGCCTTTTTTATTTAATTTAGCGGTTGATGTTTTCTCTAGAATTATAAAGAGAGCTGGGAATTTAGGGGTATTAGGTAGTATTGGTAATGAGGATTTCTATAATGAACTTTCTATACTTCAATTTGCTGATGATACATTATTATTTTCTTCTCATTTACCTAAGCATGTTATTGCCCTTAAGTTTATACTATATTGTTTTGAGATGTTGTCTGGTCTTCGAATCAATTTTGAAAAGAGTGCAGTCATGGTTCTTAATGATAGGGGTAGTGTGGAGTCTTTAGTTGCTAGAACCTTAAATTGTTCTACTATGAAATTTCCCTTTGACTATTTAGGATTTAAGATTCGACCTTCAAAGCTTAAGAAGGAAGATTGGTTAGTTATTATTGATAAGATTAAAAATAGATTATCATGTTGGAATAATAGATTTCTTTCTAGAGCAGGTAGATTAGTTTTAGTTAACTCGGTTTTATTAGCTATCCCTACTTATTGGATGGCAGTTCATCGTTTTCCCCGATGGGTTGTTGAGAGAATAGATAGAATTAGAAGAAATTTTCTTTGGAATGGTGATCCTAATTGTAGAGGTTACAAATGTTTAGTTAATTGGGAAGTATGTTGTAAGCCTAAGAAAGATGGGGGTTTAGGGATTATTAATCTTTTTAATTTTAATTCTTCCTTGTTAGTCAAATGGTTATGGAAATTTAGATGTCCTGATGTATCGGCCACCTGAAAGAATATTGTCTCTAAATTTTATTATACTGGGGGTGAGTTTATCGTCGGGTCGGGAGTTAGATGGTCAAATAGATTATCTCATTTTTGGAAATCAGTTTTATATTGTTTTGACTTTTTTAAGTTAGGTTATAAGGTGACTGTTCATTCTGGTAATTCTACTTTCTTTTGGCATGATGGTTGGATATCTAGTGTACCTCCTAAAATTGGATTCTTTGAGCTTTATAGCAATTGTGATTTTAAGAATGCTTTAATTGCTGATGTTTACAGAAGGGATTCAGACCCCCTGTGGAAATTTTCCTTTGTTAATTTTTTAGAGGGGGGTTTGTTAAGACAACTGGCCTTACTAAAATCTAAACTAAATTTGTACTATCTGGATGACAATAGGGATACCATTAGTTGGGAGTTGGATAAGAGTTCAATTTACTCTGTCAATTCTATGTACAAACTTATTAATTTTTCTGGTATTTCTTCACCCATTTTAAAGTTTATTTGGAAATCCAATTCCCCGCCTAAAGCTAAGTTTCTCACATGGCTGATAGTCCATAAGAAAATTAATACGGTGGAGCTCTTAAAGAAGAACAACATTTTTTTGAATGTTAAATGTTGTCTATGTAGTCATCAGGATGAAGATGTTGATCATTTGTTCTTTTCTTGCAATTATACAAAATATACTTTAACTATGGTTTTAAAGATCTATGTTGTGGATTGTTCTAATACATTGAGTAGTTGTGAAGAATATTGGAATCATTTTAGATTTGATCATGAACCAAAAAAGAGATATGTAATGGACTCCCTAATTATTATTACCAGCTGGTTCATTTGGTTGGAAAGGAATCAGAGATTTTTCCATTCTATCTCGATGTCCGTTGAGGACTCAATCATTAAGATAGTTTATTTCTGTTTGGAATGGATGGCCACTTCGTGCAAAAAGTATTTTAGAGATTTGAGAGTTGGTAATTTTATGCAAAAGGTTAGGTTAAACTTGTATTTATTTATGATAATTAATAGTTACTTTAGAAGTGGTAGATTACGCATTTGTGGTTAATTTATTATTTATGGAAGTTGTCAGTTATTCCCTTTATTTAGTAACCTTTTTCCTTATTACATATATGTATGGATACATATAAATTTAAATGGAATATATATATATATATATTAATAAATATGTATATATTTCTATTTAAATATATCCATACATATATGTGATGGTCGCTTATGGTTTTTGTTCAGTTTATTTTTCAGGTTTACAGGTGTTTGGAAATTGTTGGGGAGCTATGTGCTAGGAAGAGTGTTGATTGGTTTGTGATAGGTCTTACTGATTCCAGGTTATTGTGTAGCTGAGGAGCTTCTTGGATTGATGTCTGGATAGGTCATTGTAGCTTGCTTTGGATATGTTTTGTGTATGTAGAGTGGAGTGGTGTGTCATTTGGGGTGTTTTTTGTTTCCCTTTTTATCTGTATAGCGATAGTTATATGTAGTGGAGTAGATATACTTCTTATCGGGTGGTGGCCTTGCCGGAATTCGATATAGAAGTATGATGGGTGGTGGCCTTGCCGGAACTCATCTATCTACTATCCTCTACATTTATTTTGGGATGGCAGAGTTATGGTTTTACTCTTTTGGGTATGTATTCGGATATTGTACTTCTTACATTTTTATATTATATATGTGTGCTCTCCTCTTCATGGAGGATCACACATCATTTGTTTTTCAAAAAATTATGTAAATTCGTCTATGATTTATGTTTTGCTTTATTTTAGTATTAAGATCGTGCTTTCCATATTTTGGACACTTTCTCTTGAAAAAAGTTCGTTGTATAAAATTTATATGATTGATGTCAAGTATGTAATTTTAGTGAATATTATGCTTAAGTCCTTAAAATCAATCTTAATACACAAAAACTCCTTTTTAAAAAAAGATTTTAAATTAGATCCTAGAATTTAATTATTGAATAATTGCACAAGATTATGTAATTATCCAGTGAATAATTGCAGACATTTATGCAATTTTACCAAAAAAACATACATGTCTGCAATTTTTTGGTGAATAACTATAGAAATTTCCATAATTTCTAAAAAAAATTGCGTAAATTTCTGCAAATTTTTGTTGAATAATTGCTGAAATTTGAGCAACTTTCGGATATAATTGCATAAATATCTACAGCTATTCTCCGAATAATTTCATGAATTAGTACAATTATTAGTTAACTTAATTCTAAGGACCTAATTTACGTACCTTTTTTGGCAAGGATTTTTGGCTATTTTGAAACTTAATAGATACTTTAGCCAAACTATCCTTTATTTTTAATTAGATGTATTCAGCTTTTCAAAAAGTATTTTATAAGCCAAATTTGCATGTGAATGATATATTTGTAAATCTCTATTATTTTATTTTTGGATATCTTTAGTAGACATTTTAGGATAACAGTATCGGATGAGCACTTTTCAAGTTTCAAATAAAGTTACTTTTGGATATCCGTATCCACTATGGCGGATATGGATATTTTCAGATATTTGAAATTATCCACGGATATGATACAGATATTCTTAAACTAGTATACGTGAATATTGGACACACATACATATTTTTTTGGGGATACAGATACATATTTTTGTTTTCAAATACGAATAGCGATACTACTCTATCTGCATCCGACTACATCCGTTTGCAGCTCTATCAGAGTCACTAGCAAGATGAACTTCAAGGTGGCTTTGGAGAGGGACCCATCATTGGATTTAGTTGAATTGTACCATGAAGCTAAGAGATATATGTGGTAGGAGGACATAGAAGTTAAAGAAAAAGAGGTTTCTAATGAAGTTCATGTTGCAGAAGGAAAAGGATTGTGTAAGGCTGATAACAAAAAGGATAAAGAAAAGAAGATGCCCGATGATGACGACGATAATTCAAGCGGAACCAACAAGCCAAGGAAGGAGAAAAATTTCTCCATAAAAATGGAATTGAAGCAAACCCAAAGCGAATCTACATGGACATATATGTTATCGAAGTCCACTGAAACGAGAGCCCGCGGATCATGAACGAACTTTTAGAGGATGCTGTGTATTCCAAGAGTTAGATGGGCATAGCGCAAATGATTGCAGGTGCAATGGCTTAATTTTTCAATCATCAGTAGTTGACATTAATACCACTTACTAAACTAAGTATCGAAAAGCTAGATAGTGTAGGGAAAAAGAAAAAGAAAAAGAAAAAGAAAGAAGAAGCATAATCTCTTTCGCAGCGGAATAATCATATAATATTGAGATGTATCTTTACACTAGGATAAATTTAAATATGTACCAGAGTACTATTCCGGGTCAGTCTGGATAATTATAATGGCATGTCCTTGCAAATATCGATAACCACACAAACTCAAACACAAATAACGGGAAAATACAAAGCATAAGAATTGCCTGGGCATTCTGCTCCACCCCCGAAGCTCCAAATATCCAAAGAAATCTGGAAAACAAGCTCGGTCTGACCCAAGCATCATAATAAAATAACACCCAGATCAAGCTGTTTAACCTGACTAAGGAACTCAAATCATAGGGAATTAATTTCTTGTTAACTTACAAAACTTTTTGAAATTAAAGGTATCTCATAAGACCACGTCGTATGAAAACACAAACGGGTTTTTCCTTTACTATAACTAAAACATTTTTATATCAGAATCTAGTGATATTATAATAATGTATTGGATAAAAAATACTTACTAATCTTAGCAAAAATTGCTACACTAACTAAATTCTAGCATAATAGATATATAAGTAAAACTATAAAGGCCTATATTGGAGTCTGAATTCCATATAGTAACTAGATACCAGGGTACTACCCGCCATAGTGCATGTCTAGAAAATGTAATAAGATTCATCCAGTGGCTTCCTATCAACAAAGGACTGGCTTACCACTTAACTTGATAGTACATAATATGTATTCATCTTGGCTGCTTTGCAACTCTTTATCAGTGGTGGCGCATACGATCAAAAGTTAAATGTGTATATCTAAATGGGTGACGAGAAGATTCTACTTAAGTGAGATGCATTTATCCTTGTTGCATCTTCGTTGATTTTAGTTATTCCGAATGATGAGGTTTAAGCCTACATTTTACCTTTTACATAGCACATACTTTACTTAGAATGTTCACCGCTCTACGGTAGCAATGTGTTGTTAACATTCATCCATACAAGTCATTCATGAATAAAACGAGCCAAAACAAATTACTTCTATAACGTATATTTTGGAATCGCCCTTAGAATTTTTAGCGAATATCCCTTGCATTTCAACTTTCTATCTTTGATTCCAACATCCTGAGATGATTTCCATTTAGTACACCAAGCTAGACCAAAAGGATTTTTAGATAATTTGATATGATCTTTGTCTCGTCAAAATGACAATCGATAGTTCTTTAGAGATACCGGACAATACACAAAAGCAAGATTCGTTCCATAGCCGTTTATCAATGGATCTCTTTATCATTTGTCATAGATACTCCCAAAGTAATTGGTATACAATTTGATCGTCATTTATTTAACTATCAAGTAATACAACATCAAATGATAGGTTTATTTCATTGTATATACCAATACACATAGGATTGAAGTTTCACATGAAGAAGTGGTGAAGAAAAGAAAATTTCAACCAAAATTGATAGGGTACTTATCAATGCTGAATGCATAAATAAACTTTTAGAGATAAAAGTAACAATCTTGTCTACTTTTACAGGTTTTCACTTCCCCATACAAATTCAATTATCTGAAAAGAAAACTACATTTAAAGGATAGCCTTTTAGATAAGATAACACTTGGCAGTTGACGGAAGGATATATAAAGGTTATTAATTTTAGTTTGTGCCAACTAAAACTTGGATGTGTTGGATACAGATTAGTTAACCTTCTCAAATTTGCTAACGCAAGGCTAAAAGATTGGAACAAATGCAGGCTGAAAGACAAAGATACAATCTATCAAATGCAAGCAGACTGTGAGACTTATTTACAACTGATAGACGTGGGCAACAACAATTCAGATGCATGGAAGTTGTATATTGAAGCACAAAAGAATCTCAAGGACGTATTAAAAACCAAAGCATTGGAACTCAAATAAAAAGCAAAAGAAAGATGGATTATTGAACAGGATGATTCCACTAAATTTATTACACTAAGATGTCCATCCTGTCTCATATCAATAAATGTTATCAGTCTATTAACGAGAATCGAAATTTTAGCAATAATATTGATATACTTGAAAAAAATGCTTTTGATTATTTCTGTTTACTATTTAATGGTGTATGTGGAACTAATTTACCTGTTGTTTAATGCAGAAGGATTGTTAACGGCAAGGGAAAGAGGTTGATGTGTAGCCCGATCACTTATGAGGAGATTTGGTCTGCTATCACCTCTATCAGCGACTCTAGTCCAGGTCCCGATGGATTGAACTCCATGTTCTTAGAAGTATATTAGCAAGACCTGAAAGAAAACATTCAAGAAGCGTTTGAAACAGGTAAAATTATCAAGGAGATTAATCACACTTTCATTTGTCTAATTCCTAAAATTGACAATCCATTCAGACCTGGAGAGTATAGACCAATAGCTTACTGCAAGCGGTGTACAAAATACCGAGCAAAGTCATATACAACAGAATAAAACATATATCACTAGACATTATTGTTGCATGTCGGGGTGCGTTCATAAAAGGAAGGAACATATTGGAAAATTCGTTGTTGGATCATGAACTCATTAGAATCTTCAACAAACCAGGTACAAATAAATTTTGTATGAAAGTTGACCTTCATAAAGTATATGATAAAATTAATCGACAATTTATAGTCCATATCCTTAGTTGCATGGGTTTCCCTATAAAGATTGTTAACTTGATAAGTGAACACATTAAAACCCCTACCTTTTCCATTATGATAAATGGTGTTCCTAAAGGACACATTGGATCTAACCGTGGCATTAGACAAGGAGACCCCCTTTCTCCCTACCTTTTTGCTGTTGTTGTATAGCAGAGTACAGTAGACAAATTCAGACAGTGTACAACTTCTAACCTAAGATAAGCCACCTCACATATGCAAATGATCTAATAATTTGCATTAGATCAAACAAAATTGCTGTCAGGACTATAAAAGATAATTTTCACTTACTGGAGAAGTATGCAGGCTTGAAGCTAAGTGATAACAAATCCAAATGTTATTTAAACAAATTATGTGATGAGAAAGAATGTATTCTGGATATTCTTGGAGTTCTGAAGGGGAATTACAAGTTAAATACCTGGGTGTACCACTATCCACAAACGGACAAAGAGTGCGTGGGCTTGATAGATAAAATAAAAGGAAATCTACAAGGATGGAGCTCTAAACTCCTAACTATTACAGGTAGAATAGAACTGGTGCATACAGTAATCCAAGCTAAAGTAAAATTTTGGTTACAAACATTTTAGATACCTATGGCTTCAACATAAAAGATTGAAAAAATTTGTTCGGATTTTATCTGGAAAGGGGTTATGCACAAAATTAAATACACTGAATTGTGTAAACCAAAAAATGAAGAAGGAGTAGGAATCAGATATCTAAGAGATTTGAAAGAAATTTTCACTCTTAAACAAGGATGGAAATTAATATCGTCGGATGGTAAATGGGAAAGATGGATGAGAACGAGATATGTTAAAGGAAATTTTTGGCATATGGCAATTGACTCTAATGCATCAACCACATGGAAAGCGATTTTAAAATAAAGGAATAACTGGCTGCTAATTTTACAAGGGAAATTACAAATGGTCGAGACATTAACTTGTGGAAATATCCTTAGATAACCAGTAAACTACTCATTGACCTTGTGAGATGGGACACTTATTCTGCATTTGGGGTACCAGAGAAAACAGTGGACACAATAATTGAAAATCAACACTCGAAATGTGAGCAGATCCCTTGTGGCTATGAACACAAACAAATAATTAAAGGGATGGCTTTATACACAGGTAGAGAAAAAGACATTTGGACTTGGAACAACGGCAATTTTTCCATTAAATCTACCTAGAATAATATATAAATGAGTAACCAGTAACAAGATTGGTGCAGAATTGTTTGGGACAGATTACATTGCCCTAAAAACTTTTTCTTAGCCTACAATTCCATACTTAATCAACTACCAACAAGAGATAGACTATCAAATTGGGGTATAACATATGAAAAATTATGCGTGCTATTTAATTCTACAGAAGAAACTCATGACCACTTATTTTTTTCATTGCAACTACTCTAGCAACTTTCTGGAAAATTGCTTATTAGTGTACAAATTCAACAATCAAAGCAACAAGCTTAAAGATTTGCTTACATACTTGGCCAGGAATTGGTAGCACGTAAATCAAATATCCAAATTGAATATTTTTGTTACAGTATCTGCAGCAAGTGCAATATGGAAAGGGAGAAACGAAAAAATCTTCAAAGAAAAAAGAAGATGCGCCAGCGCAGTTAGTAAGCAGTGATTTCAGAGGTAAATTGGTGTAAAAGAAGAATTAAGAACTATCAACTCATCGATAGCATGGTTCCTTAACCCGAAGAGATAGATTGTCTGGATCTGTTGGATGCGACGGTTGAAATTCCTAAAGTAAGTAGAATCCATGATCCGCCATGAAAGCTTGGAGAAGACAAGAGATCAAATTTTCTGGAGAATATTAGTTGTTGTATTTTTAAAGTTTTTTTATTGCTATGTTGGCTATATGTTACAAGTTCTGATAAGCTGTATGTCACGTTGTAATGTCTCTCTTTAGGCTAGCATGCCTTATAAAGTTTTAAGCAATTTTCAAGAAAATAATATCATGAGATCTAACACCAGTGCAAGATACATTGATAAGACAATAATCTGCATCAACAAAAGATACATTACTTGAACATCACACAACCATTACTACTAATAGATATAAAGATAAAACATAAAACTATGATAGGACTAGTCAGTACACTACACCATAACAGTCAATTTGGCACACTAGGTGTAACGACCCGCGTTCTATGCATTAGAGGATCATAGAATATATTTTTTCCTGGTAAGTCGTATGGTCATGTACTTTTGGGGAACGACTAGTGGGGTCATTTCCCATGTTCATGATTTTTGTCGATTTTTAAATAATCGTTCTACCCCTACCAGATCTTGTTTCATTCATAACTTTTGATTAGTAAGGAGTTTTGACTTGAAACCACTTCTATTAGATCCATTTGATGGTTTACCTTTCCGTAGAGTGGTCACATTAGTCAAACGGATTTAACGTTTGGGAGATATGGCTGAATTAAGGTTTAGAGGGTGAAAAACATCTTAATTGGGCTTAACCGGGTGATTAGTAGCTAGACCCATTGGGGGATTTCGGGATTAGGAGTATATGAGGGCTGCTAGGGTTTAGAAAACATTCCTTTTCAGTATTTTTCAGCCGCCACTAACCTCCTTTGAACCCTAGCCATGGCCTCCACTTTCTAAATCTCTTCAAAACACCTCTAAATCACTTTCTTATCAAGGATTAAGCTAATCAACATCAAACCAAGCCAAGATAGCATCAAATCAGAGTTGGGGCTGCTGCTAGGCATTGGGATTCGACCCAAAACAGAGGATATTTCAGATCTATAGTTTAATTTGTTGCAAAGGTGAGTGATTTGCATTGTTTTTCACTAATTATGGCTAATTAGGGTAATTAGCAAAGATTAGCGAAATTATAACTCAGACAAATCTAGAAAAATTTGTAAAATTCCAGAATATTATTTTATGCCTCTGGTATGAATTTGGGTTAATTTGGACTAATTTTTCTAATCACGGAATTTAGGGGATTAAGGGGTGATTAGTGATAATTAGCGAAATTTTGCATCATAAAAATCTGGAAAAATTTGTAAAATTCTAAAATATTATTTTAGGGCTCTAATAGAAATTTGGGATGATTTGGTTAAGTTTTACTAGTCTTATCATTAGTTGTTGTTAAACATGCTTAAGGTGAAAATAAGGGTTTTTGGGTATGTTTGATCGTTTTGACATATCATATTGTTGTTTTGTTGTTTATGGATGTTTATACAGGTTGCTATGGCTGTATGGTATGCTTTGTGATTGTTTAAAACAGTTAGAATGGTCGAAAACGTCGTCGTGTGGCGTAAAACAGTCGTTGGAAAGTTGTAGAAAAATATTCAGGAAACCATATTGGATCGCCCCCTTATAAACGAACTGCTCGTGATGTACTTTGGTCGATCCGAGACGTGATGAACCAGAAGCCTCGACCCGATCCGATTGAGGGATCACGACCCGACCCGAACCGCCTGCATGAAACTCACGAGCACCAACCACGAACTGCCTGAAGAAGCAAGTCACGATCCGATGCTCTGGAGCTGGCACCACGATCCGAACTGATCGAGTGAAGAAGCCCGATCCCGAACCGGAGCATTCACGAACTGAGAAGCTGAACTGATCTGATGTTCTAAAGGCGTCATCGTGATCCATGGCCCGACCTGAGGAGGAACTAGCGACCCGATTCGAACAAGGTGGATGACCATGGACTGAATGAGGAGAGGAGGATTGATCCAAACGGAAGCTGATTTCTGAACCGATCCGGAGATGATGACCAAAACCCGAGATGCAAAAGTAGTCCAAATGGGAAGTTTGTACTCAGGAACCAGTTGGGAACCAACGAGTTAACTTCATGATTGGACTTTGCTGCGGGACGTGTGCAAAGGGGTTGTCGGTATTCATAAATTTGGTTCACCACTGAGAGACGGATAATAGGCTTGTAGTGATAGTTGTACGGGGTTGGACTCCGTCAGCGCCCAAAGGATTAGGTGACCAAATAGTGGATATCATATGCTTTACGCACTGAGTGGAAGATATGAGGATGGTTGCTATGCTTGATCGTTTGCCATCACTATGACATGCACACCCCCTCCCCCGTATCTTTACACCATATGTTAGTGGCACCTTAGAGTATTGTACGGTGTGTAGTGCTAACTCTTTGGTTGCAGGTCCAGGTTCAGGTATGATTGGATTATACCTGTTATTGTTCTGTTTTTTTGCTTATCGCTCATACCAGATTTTTGTCTGACCCAGAGTTTTATGTCTCTTCTTATTACTCTGGGTGCTCCTAAACGAGCAGACTAGAGACAGGTTAGGTGGTATGCACGAGTAGCTATACCGGAAACGAGCAGGAGGCTCCCATGTATGATATATAGATGTTCTCCCTGTGTTGTTGAAGGTCACTGCTTGGGCATTAGTAGTGTATCTCCTTCTTTTACTTTCTTTTGCTTTAGAGACAGTTTTAAAGTTGTAATAATGATGTTGGATCATAAGCTTTATTTTGGTTTTCCGCTGCTATGATGATGATGGTTTTAGTTTTCAGCTTATGCACTGTCTCGCCTGTTTTGTGTCAAGTATGTTACTATTATATTTATTCCATGCGCTGTGAGCCATTCTACAGGTTTCTTTGTTAGTTCTTTCATCTTCTTTCCTTTCTTTGACGACCGTCCCATGCTAGCGGACATGTGTACAACGCACTTTCGGAGGAAATGTCGGTTAATGTGGGGCGGGCTGTCACACTTGGTATCAGAGCTCTAGGTTGCGTAGTTAACCTAGGGATGTCAACAGGGAGAGATAGTACATGTTTCTGAGATGAGCACGATGTTTACTGGCCTCATGAGAGAGATGCTTAGGGATGCTCGCGGGGCCATTCCTAATGCTGCTAATGGTGGTGGTGCAGCAGTGGAGGCGCCTAGGGTCAATTTTTCCAAGCTAAACAAGGATTACACTAGCCTTGGTGGGAAGTCGTTCCACGGAACGGAGTCGGCTACAAAAGTTCAAGATTGGCTAGAAAGTTGTGAGCGCATCGTCGAAGATTTGGGAATCGAAGGCGCAATGAAGAGGAAGCTAGCATCGCGTTAACTACAAGGACGAGCTATGAATTGGTGGAATGCTATTAAGGCAGCTACTCCTGAGGATCAAGTTACTTGGAATCAGTTTAAGACTCGCTTTTGTGATAAGTTTATTCCAACTGCTCAAAAATCAGAATTGTTCAGAAAGTTCTTGGAGCTTAAGCAGAATGGTAGAGCAGTCTCGGAGTATATCGCTAAATTCAAACTTTATCGAAATATGGATTGTCCCTTATTGATACAGTCGAAAAGAAGAACGAAAAGTTTATAACTGGTTTAGATGGGTACTTGGGGAAAGACTTATAAACCATATCGATGAGACGTTCGAGTCTATTGTAGGAAAGGCATCAAGGTTAGAGAGCCTTTTCCCTAAGTCAAAGACCGAAGTTGTTATTGCATCTACAGAGGAACCAAAGCCGCAAGCAGGCGGTGAAGGCAAGAAGAATTCTCAGAACAAGAGGAAGCAGAACCCGACCAAGGATGGTCAGAATAAGAAGAATAAGAATGGTGGAGAGTGCTTTAGTTATGGCAAGAAGGGCCACTATGCCAGAGATTGTCGAGAAAAGCCTGGGGAAAGGAAGTGCTTTAACTGCGGCCAGGCGGGACACCACAAGGATGATTGTCCACAAACTCCTAGGGAGAAGCAGATTGTGAAAGCATATGCTATCAACGCTGTTTCTTCTTCGTCGAATGCTCCAACTGCATCGCAGAAGGGAAAAGGCGTCGTTATCAAAGGTATGCTTTCTATTTAAGATGTTTCTGTTCGAGTATTGTTTGAAAAAACCGAGATAGTCGATAGACCTTTGGTAGTGATGAACCCGGTTGGTGGTTCGACTAGCCTTAGTATGATTTGCCGTAACGTGGTCTTATCGAGTCATGGATGTATGTTTGTTTGTGATTGCTTTGTTTTGGGATTTACTGAGTTTAGCATTAATTTGGGGAGTCGATCTACTCAAAAGGAATATGGTGGTATTAGGTACCTACCTAGTGATGGCGATAGTAACTGGAGTTAAGGAAGCTGAGAGGTTATTGTTGTAATAAGTTCTAGTTGCCTCTGAGAGGCAAATGAGTGCTCCAGTGCTTAGTTGTTTTGCTAGTATCACCTCACGTGGATTGTCCGAATTCGGAGGAGATGTTCCTTTGGTGCTTGTCTGATATTGGTTTAGGCCTTTGGGGCTTGTGCCTGGGGAATGTCGAGTTCGATTAGGATGGTTTGCGTGAGAGATAAATAGTTGTTGCGATTCTTCATTGGATGATATCTTGGTTTACTCGAGGAGTGATGGGCAGCTGTGACATGATAAGACTGTTCAATGGTATAGACTGCCCCGTGGTAGACTCGATAGGGTTATGAGATGGCTCGACTGGGACTAAAGAAAGATGCAGAGTAATGGATTGTTTAGGACCCTATGCTGATGTTCTCTTTGGATAGTAGAACTTTGAAGAACTAGGATGTGTTCGTTGATCATGGAAGATGCAAGAAGATTAGGACGATTCAAGTTGGACTTGAACTCGTAAAAGAAAATGGGTGTTCGTTGATCTTGGAGATGCAACGAATAGGGAGACCGCTCACGTTGGACTAGAGTTTGTCGGTAATGGATACTCAAGACTGGGTCTGAGTTATAGATTGACTCGATTTAGACTCAAGAAGGCTGCAAGGAATTGGATTTGGCTCGAGGTGGATTCGAGAGGGCAGCAAGATAATGGATAGACTTGGGTTGGACTCAAGTATTTTAGGCGGACCTAAAGCAGGGGTATCTGGGGACGCCCGTTACCTTGGATCCATTGGACGTGATCGAGTTATCCTTGGAGGATAAAACGTACGTTGGACGTATGGTAGTCCGTTTGGAGGCTGGGCTTCCATTAGTTCTTGATGTTGGTTGGACCAGACATACAAAAATCGACATATTGGGATTGGTTAGACTAGTCATGTAGGTGTCGACGTGTTCGTGGCTTTCGCAGGTGATAGGTAGGACTTGTTTGATAGATGTTATGATTGTTATGTTTGTCCCTATCTTTCTTCTCTTGAGCAGACTATCACCTGTAGGGTTCTAGCGATGGGGAACAAAGAGATGGTAGTATAGACGGACATTAGGCTACGTATCAGTGCAGTGGGGTAGTCATTATCCCATGGGGCAGAGTGATCGTAGCAAGGCTATGAGCCGTGCAGTGAAGTTGTCATGACTTCATGGGGCAGAGTGGACATAGCAAAGGATTTAGGTGCCGTAACAGTTGCATTGAGTAGGAGGCATGCCAGTCTAGAGGTTATGTTTCTGGGTTGGAAGCAACTAGAGTAAATCACAAGATATGATTTCAGACCCAAGAGTGAACTGGATTCAGAAACGCTAGTAAGCTTGATGATTAGATCGATTTTAATTGAGTGGATTGGTTCCAGTTAGAAGGACAATCCTAACCTATTGGAAATCATCTATAGGGGTAGAGATGGGTATCGATGGAAAGAGAATGATCAAGCAAGGATTTGATCGAGAAGGATGGCTTCGAAAGAATGAGGGACTAGTTGTGCTCTGCGTAGACGGACTGAGAGATGAAGTGCTTAGAGCATATCATCACTCGAAACTGACTATACATCCCGGTGGTAACAAAACGTATTGAGACATGGATCAGACCTACCACTGGAAAAGGATAAATAAGGACGTTGGGAAGTTTATGTCCAAATGCATGAATTGCCAGTTAGTTAAAGCTGAGCAAAAGAAGCCTAGTGGGTTGTTACAACCATTAGAAATTCCTAAATGGAAATGGGAACAAGTCTCAATGGATTATATTGATGGTTTACCAAGGACTAGGTCAGGTCATGATGGTATTTGAGTGAATCGTATACTAGAGGATCTTTTGATAACTTATATATTGGATTTTGGAGGGTCATGGGATGGCCATTTGTATCAGGTTGAGTTATAGTTATTAGCCCAGTATTGGTATGGTTCCAATTGAAACTTTGTACGGAAGACCGTGCAAGGCACCATCATGTTGGTTGGAGAATGGTGACAAATTTGAGCTTAGACCAAAAATAATAAGGAGGGACTCCAGGCAAGATCAAGGTTATCCAACAGAGAATGAAGACTACCTAAGATAGGCAGAAGACTTATGTCGATAAGAGATGAAGAGAATTGGAATTCTTCGATAACGACTTGGTGTTCGTCAAGGTCTCTCCGTTGATGAATGTGATTCGTTTTGGTGGGAAAGGTAAGTTAGCACCAAGGTTTGTTGGTCCATTTTCAGTTCTCGAGCAAGATGGGAATTTGACATATAAAGTTGAGTTACCGGACAAGACGGCAGGAGTTCACAACGTATTTCATGTTTCCCAGTTAAGGAAGTTTGTGCAAGACCCTAATGTGACTATTTCACCAGATCAGTTGGACGATATCGAGGTTGAAACCGAGGTGGTTGGGAACCGCAAACCTATGCGTATTGTTGGGAACGATACGAAGCAGCTTCGAAGGAAGGCAGTGAAACTAGTCAAAGTTCAATGGGGTGATGATGAGAAAGGCTGCATTTGGGAAACCGAGGGGGACATAAGGAAGAAGTGTCCAGAATTCTTTGTCTGGTAAGGTTTTGTAGTGATAGTTCTTCCCTCGTTAGTAAACCGCATGCTAGGATAGGCTTGTTGTGTTGTTTTGTATGTTTTATTGTTTGAAAATGATTGACAGGCATGCAGAATTCTTTGTATGTTTCGGTTAAGGAATTTCAGGGATGAAATTTCTTAAGGGGAGGAGAATGTAACGACCCGCATTCTATGCATCAGAGGATCATAGAATATATATTTTTCCTGGTAAGTCGTATGGTCATGTACTTTTGGGGAACGACTAGTGGGTTCATTTCCCATGTTCATGATTTTTGTCGATTTTTAAATGACCATTTTGCCCCTAGCTGATCTTGTTTCGTTCATAACTTTTGATTGGTAAGGAGTTTTGACCTGAAACCACTTCCATTAGATCCGTTTGATGGTTTACCTTTCCGTAGAGTGGTCCACATTAGTCAAACGGATTTAATGTTTGGGAGATATGGTTGAATTAATGTTTAAAGGGTGAAAAACAGCTTAATTGGGCTTAACCGGGTGATTAGTAGCTAGGCTCATTGGGGGATTTCGGGATTAGGAGTATATGATGGCTGCTAGGGTTTAGAAAACATTCTTTTTCAGTATTTTTCAGCTACCACTAACCTCCTTTGAACCCTAGCCATGGCCTCCACTTTCTAAATCTCTTCAAAACACCTCTAAATCAATTTCTTATCAAGGATTAAGCTAATCAACATCAAACCAAGCCAAGATAACATCAAATCAGAGTTGGGGCTGCTGTTAAGCATTGGGATTCGACCCAAAATAGAGGATGTTTCAGATCTATAGTTTAATTTGTGGCAAAGGTGAGTGATTTGCATTGTTTTTCAATAATTATGGCTAATTAGGGTAATTAGCGAAATTATAATACAGAAAAATCTAGAAAATTTTGTAAAATTCCAGAATATTATTTTATGCCTCTGATATGAATTTGGGTTAATTTGGACTAATTTTGCTAATCCCGGAATTTAGGGGATTAAGGGGTGATTAGTGATAATTAGCGAAATTTTGCATCATAAAAATCTGGAAAAATTTGTAAAATTCTAAAATATTATTTTAGGGCTCTGATAGAAATTTGGGTTGATTTGGTGAAGCTTTACTAGTCTTATAATTAGTTGTTGTTAAACATGCTTAAGGGGAAAATAAGGGTTTTTAGGTATGTTTGATCCGTTTTGACATATCATATTGTTGTTTTGCTATTTATGGATGTTAATACATGTTGCTATGGCTGTTTGGTATGATTTGTGATTGTTTAGAATAGTTAGAATGGTCGAAAACGCCGTTGTGTGGCGTAAAACAATCGCTGGAAAGTTGTAGGAAGATATGCAGGAAACCGGATCGGATCGCCCCCTTATTAACGAACTGCTCGTGATGTACTTTGGCCGATCTGAGACGTGATGAACCAGAAGCCTCGAATCGATCCGATGGAGGGATCACGACCTGACCCGAACCGCCTGCATGAAACTCATGAGCACCAACCACGAACTGCCTGAAGAAGCAAGTCATGATCCGATGCTTTGGAACTGGCACCACGATCCAAACCGATCGAGTGAAGAAGCCCGATCCCGAACCGGAGCATTCACGAACTGAGAAGATGAACTGATCCGATGTTCTAGAGGCGTCATCGCGAGCCACGATCCCACCTGAGGAGGAACTAGCAACCCGATCCGAACAAGGTGGATGACCATGGACTGAATGAGGAGGATTGATCCAAACGGAAGATGATTTCTGAACCGATCCGGAGATGATGACCAAAACCCGAGATGCAAAGGTAGTCCAAATGGGATGTTTGTACTCAGGATCCAGTTGGGAACCAACGAGTTAACTTCATGATTGGACTTTGCTGCGGGACGTGTGCAAAGGGGTTATCGGTATTCATAACTTGGTTCACCACTGAGAGACGGATAGTGGGCTAGTAGTGATAGTTGTACGGGGTTGGACTCCGTCAGGGCCCAAAGGATTAGGTGACCAAATAGTGGATATCGTATGCTTTACGCACTGAGTGAGAGATGTGAGGATGGTTGCTATGCTTGATCGTTTGCCATCACTATGACATACACACCCCCTCCCCTGTATCTTTATACCATATGTTAGAGGCACCTTAAAATATTGTACGGTGTGTAGTGCTAACTTTTTGGTTGCACGTCCAGGTTTAGGTATGATTGGATTATACCTGTTATTATTCTTTTTTGTTGCTTATCGCTCATACCAGACTTTTGTCTAAGCCAGAGTTTTATGTCTCTTCTTATTACTCTGGGTGCTCCTAAACGAGCAGACTAGAGATAGGTTAGGTGGTATGCACGAGTAGCTGTACCGGAGACGAGCAGGAGGCTCCCACGTATGATATATAGATATTCTCCCTATGTTGTTGAAGGTCACTGCTTGGGCATTAGTAGTGTACCTCCTTCTTTTACTTTCTTTTGCTTTAGAGACAGTTTTAAAGTTGTAATAATGATGTTGGATCATAAGCTTTATTTTGGATTTCCGCTGCTATGATGATGATGGTTTTAGTTTTCAGCTTATGCACTGTCTCGCCTGTTTTATGGCAAGTATGTTACTATTATATTTTATTCCATGCGCTGTGAGACATTCTACATGTTTCTTTGTTAGTTCTTTCATCTTCTTTCCTTTCTTTGACGACCGTCCCGTGCTAGCAGACATGTGTACAACGCACTTTCGGAGGAAATGTCGGTTAATGCGGACGGGTCGTCACACTAGGAAGCAGATGTAAAATACGGTTTATAGACGTATCATATTTGATACTGCTCAGATCCGTATCAAACTACATTTTGCGATCCGCGCCACCCCAAACACCCTAAATCTGACCGTCCATCAACGAAGCTCCGGATCAGTTAATTTGATATGACTTTTGGCCAAATCAAACGCGTATCATATTGTGCACCCCATTAGGCACTCCGGATTAACATTTTGGACGCTCCCTTTTCCCTCTGTTTCACTTTAATGGTGACCAAAAACCCAAATTAGGGTTTTGAGTCACCAAATCTTGCCTTCACATTTCTCTGGAATCTCCCCTACCGACAGAGACAAACAACCCTCTCCTTCAACGCAGCAACCCTTAGTCCCTAGCCCTCCGTTGACCGCAGGTATGTGTTTCAGTTGAATTGTGTTTTGCATGCCTGATAGTGGGGATTAGGGAACAAGTTGAAGTCTTTGTGTGTTAGCTGACCCTTACTTTGTGTTAGTTTGTTAGTTGTTTCAAGCATGCCTGATTGTAGAGATTAGGGAACAAGTTGAAGTCTTTGTGTGTAATCCGATTGCTACTTTGTGGTAGTGTGTTAGATATTTCGATTGAATTGGTATGTACTAGTGTGTTAGCTGGTTGTTATACCCTGGAATCAGAGAAATCAAATTTGATTGCGGTTTAATTTTAGATTGTGGTATATATATATCCATGAAAGTATGAAACAAAGAAATAACAATGAGTAGTCAAGCCGGTTACAACTAAAATGTAGTAACCACATCCATGGTACAAGTTGTCACTGTTTGTTTGCCTTATACTTGAAATTTAAATTTTGTTGTCTTATAATAAGTTTACTCTGTTTTGAGAGATAACAAGTTTACTGAAAATATAATAACAGGTTTGCTGAAACCTGGGAAGATGGATGATTACTCGACTTTCTAGTTAATAATTTAATGGGTGATCCAGTAGGTGGATGCATTTTAGCTCACGCGTAGGGTCGGGTATCCGTGCTTATTAGCTTTATCCAAATGTCGGATGCTGCTGCACTTAACCTTAGTAAAAAGCTGCTTTCACTAGCAACTTTCCCATACTTTGTAGCAGAGACTGTAGTGTAAATTACCTTGCACTACACAGTCTGCTTCAAAGAAACTGAAAGTTGCAAGTGAAAGAAGCTTTTTCTAAAGGTTAAGTGAAGCGACATTCGACATTTGGATAAAGCTAATAAGCATGGATTACTGACCCTGCGCGTGAGCTAAAATGTAGCCACCTTGTGGATCGCCCAGTAAATTCTTAATCAGAAAGTCAAGTATGTATGTCATCCAAAGATGATGGTTCGATATCTTTAGCCGTTGGAGCAGGTATATTCAATATCTTACACAAGAATTGAACGGAAATGCACTTGTGTGCATATGCATCGTGAATATTCTTTTCGTTTATTTGTTCCTTTTTGTGTGTATAGGAGGATGTTCTGTATGCTAGGGTACGAACTACTGGTGTTGCATATGGATTACACTTCAGGTGATTCTCCTTTTAGGTTTGCATTTTTAATGACTATCAACGAGGTTGTTGTATGAATTTAGGCCGCGTGGGTAGAAATTAGTCAACAAATCGACTAGTCGATTCGACTAGGTTGTTATTGGTTCCCAGTGAAGTATTTGTACACAAACACACTGATCGGGTACGTACCCTCAAATTACACAAACACATTGATCATCACGATATGCCCTTCACTATTATTGGTGTCCAGTGAAATTACACAAGTCCAAAATATTGAAATTATCATCTAATCCTTCACTGTTAGAACCATTGTTATTATCACTTTTTCTACTAGAATTAACATTCAATGGCGCATTCTAATCCTTGTTGTATTCATGTTAGAACCATTGTTGTATTCATGTTTGCACCATTGTTGTACTCATGTTGTATTCATGTTTGAACCATTGTTATTAACCATTGTTGTATTCATGTTTGCATCTCAGTCACCAAATGTTTGCATCTCAATCACCATGGATGGGTTTAATAACTGAAGCTTTCACTGTTAGGACCATTGTTGTATTCATGTTTGCATCTCAATCACCAAATATTACAATGTCGATCTACTGTTCAGCTATGAAGTATTTGTAACTTGTTTCTAGTATTTTATAGGCAGTCCTGTTGGAGATTATGGTGCTTTGCTAGAACTCAGGCTGCAGGCTTTATATCACGACCTCGACTGGACTGGACTTCCCGGCCTCGACTGGACTGTTTATCAAGCTGTTATCTTTTTACCTTATTTTTATTACTTTGTAATGTGATGAAAATCTAATACAGTTCCCTTTTAATATTTTTGTTTATATGTACATCGTGTTATGACAAACATTGTAATGCTTTGAGTATATATATATATATATGTATAAATTGTGTTATTCCCGTGTATACTTTGTGGTATGTATGCTCTGGGATATGAAAGATATGTGCTACAGATTTTGGTTTTATATATATACACACATTTATGATATACACACACACACATGTGTGTGTGTATATATATGCACACACACATATAACTAGACACAGTCAAAGACCGTGTCTGATTAGACTTTAGATACGGCTAATAGCCGTATTTTAAAATAATGCGATACGATTAGTAGCTGTATTTAATAATTTAACACACCACTTTTTGATACGGCTATTTACCGTGCCCAAGAGCTCTAGATACGGCTAAAAACACAATCAAATCAGCATATATGGTGTAGTTGTAGCATTAATTCCTATATAACTCTCCACATTTGAGATCTCAACTAAAGGATCAGATAACTGCAAGGGCTCCTCCTCCTTAGACTCCTACTTTCCAAGTGTCCTTAGATTTCATATCCTATAGATATATCCTCCCATGGATCCTCTTACTCCTCAGGATGATCTAATCTATGTTGTAATCCTTAAGCTCATCCTCTAGATAATATTCCTCAGGTTTAACTTAGGATAAGGCTCCTTAGCATCTACCGCTAGCTATATCGTAAGCAATGTTGTTGGTTAGCATTGGCAACTACAGTGAATCCACTACTAATAATGCAACAAGCTCTACTTGTGGCAATGTCGTTGGCTCCTTCATTGAAATATGAACATAGAGATTCAACAAGTCATTACTCAACATGAAATGCCTAAGCCTTAAACGGAACCTCAAAAGACCTTCCCTCACAACACAGTGTCCTTTGAAAACAACAGAAAGGAAATATCCTTAAAACAAATAATAGTAGACAATACAAGTCTACAAATAAAATCATCCTATCTTACTTGTGAAATTTAAATCCTTACTAGATTAATGAACGACTACAATCGAACCTAGAAATTACATTCGTAAGTTGTTCATGTCTAATTTAAGTTATCCTTTTTGAATATGTTGATATTTATAAACTATTCTATTCTAACATCTAAATCTATACCTACAATTTCTACCCAAACCTGTACTAGTTCTATTACACTATCAAGATAAAAAATACCATATATAGAACTTATTCTATATCTAAATGTCTTTTAAAATATTTATAATATGTTTTGTAAAATAATAAATACTGACTCTCATATACAATACACTTAGCCTCATCCTAAGATCTCGTTTACCCTATCCAAATGAGTAAATCCCTGTCAAAATTAATCATTCACTCAACCTAAGCTTTGATACCTTGATGGGATGATCTAAATGCCCAATCCCTAGTAATCAACGATAATATCGTTCACTGTATTTACATGCCGCAAAAATAAGTATTAGAAAACTAGATAG
This sequence comes from Allium sativum, assembly GCA_030737875.1. Taxonomy (NCBI): domain Eukaryota; kingdom Viridiplantae; phylum Streptophyta; class Magnoliopsida; order Asparagales; family Amaryllidaceae; genus Allium; species Allium sativum. Next base: position 709,546,986 of record CM060922.1, read on the forward strand.
TTATGGGGAAAATAAAAATAAAAAGGGAACACAGTCTCATTCATAACGGAATAATTATATAATATTTAAACATATCTTTACACAAATATTTGAATACGTATCAAATTGCTATTGTCGATCAGCTTGGACATTTACAATGACATGTCCTTACAAATATTGATAACTACACAAACTTAAACACTAATTCGGACATAAATAGCAGAAGAAATATGAAGTACAAGAATACGACTGAACCATCTACTCCACTCCTGAAGCTCCAAGTATCCAAAGGAAACCTGAAAACATCCTCAATCTGACATGGGCATTATTATAAAATAGTGCCTGGATCAGGCTAGTGAACCAGCGTAAGAAACAAAAATCATTGGGTATTCATTTCTTATTAACTTATAAAACCTCTTGAAATAGAGGATGTCTCGTCATACCGCGCCACACATAAATACAGATGAGTTTTTCCCTTAAGATAACCAAAACACTTTTATACTAAAATCTAGATAATAATGTCTAGGATATAAATACATACTAGTATTTATTGAAGTTGTTACGTTAATTAAATTCTAGCATAACAGCTACTAACCCGAAAAGTGGTTTCTCTCAAATTAACATCCAAATCCAAATAATCCAAACACAAAAGTGTAGAAAAGTTAAACGACATAGATGTTTATAGTGGTTCAACAATTATGTCTATGTCCACTGTGAGGTGATCTTGTTTATTTATACTGTATGATCACAAGTATAGTCCTTTTGATTACAGAAAAGTAGTGAAAGAAGTGAAGTGTTAGCTATGGCAAAGTCGTTGTTTAAAGCCAAGAAAAATGTCCAAATGCCAAGGGAGATCCAAAAGTCCAGGAAGCCATGAAAGAGTCTCTAGGAATATCTCCAAGCTTCAAAAATTTCCAAGCCAAGCCAATGGAGTCCTACCAGCCAAAATATCCAGAATTCTGCCAAGAGAAGAGGTATTTAAAGGTATTGGAAGCATGCCCGCGATGGAACGAAGCTCAACAAAAATATGCATGGGGATCAATACAATTCTGGGGGTCGACGTTTATCCTAAATTCTTTGGCCAATTCATGTGCCTCAATTCCATGAAGTTCTTCCCTGATTTCATATGCTAGAGTTCAAAATCTATTTTCTAAGTCCAGATCCAACATTACAGAATTTATACCAATACGGGAAGACGAAGCTGCCAACATCGATCCATAGAGAGTTAGAAAATTTATACGTCCTCGAGGGTATGAAATCCCTATATCGATCTCGGGATACGAACCAAACAATACCAATCCCAAGATACGAATTACATAATACTGATCCTGCAACAGTTGGTATTTTTCACCAATCCCGAAACCTTCCGTGATCCCTACCGATCCCCACAACCTTAAGGAGTAATACTGATTAGTATATGTTTCAGGGATATGTACCAATTTCGAGATACTTATCCAAAAATCCAAGTTTTCATGAACTCCGCGACTTCATCCAAGTCTTTTAAGGTTTTCCCATGTCCATACTCAAGTCCCGAGCACTTTGATAACTAGAAATCCAAAGTGTGATGGCCTTGTAAAAAGGCGGGTCGACACTTGTCCCCCTAACCATATCTTTCCATGTAGTACATGTTTTGTATAGTCTATAAATCCATGAATTTAGAAGCTATAATATGAGGGAAGTTCAAATAGAAATCCAACAACCGAGAAACAAGAAATCAAGAAAACTACATTCATGTTGGATCATGTTAATAGAAAACCAGACTTAGAAATCCGAAGATACCCCATGATAAATCTGGGTCATATAATAAGAGAAAATCAAGGATTGAACATCCGAAATCCGAATCCAAGGAATCTAAGTGTCCGGGAAACCAAAGAAATCCATTACATTCAAAATCCTAAAAAACCATACTTTCCAATCTGTACCTACAAAAAACTAGGTGAATTATTTTTGCCAAGTCCCAATAGTACAACTCACATTCAATCGAGTATAGTCCATACCCGAGCCTTTACCAAGCGATCTCTCTATGTCTTAACTGGATGATTTGGCTCTTCCTAACCATAGGCCATACTTGGGGACCGGTTTAAGAGTTTAATACTCAACGAGCATAGTCTACACTCTCCAAGCCATTAAAGTTAGAAATTTCAATCTCAGATTTCACACTTCACAAGTATAATCTATACAAGCGAAGAAATTTTATTAAAGTTCCAAAAGTTCTAATTTTTTATATCCAAAGGAAAACAAATGGTTTATGGTCGGACATAGAGCACGCCTAGATATTACATCCTAATCCCCTATGTGAGTGAGCCGACGTAGTTGTTTACAATTACAAATATATTAACTAGGAGGTGGATGGTTTATCATCTGCAGAGAGCATGCTTAAGAGTCTCACTAGATTTCGTACATGGGTAGGCCGAACTAGCCATATAAAACCAAAAGCAAGGAAACTAAAGAGCCAACATCTAAAAACTGGAAAACCAAAGTCCAAAAGACGAAAAATCTAAAGATCCAAATCCAAAAAGTCCAAGTAATCGAGTCACCAAAATCCTAATTCCAAGAGTCCAAAGTGTCTAAAATCCAAAACAATCGATAACTAATCCATATTGGCCATATTTTAACCCGCTCATGTTACTAGTTGGGGCAGGTTGTTGTACTTATTCCAGTACCACAGTCCGATTCCTAACATATTGCGTCATATCTCTACATCTGACACGTTCCTTAATCATATCACAAGATGTCTACACTCATTTGTATTATGGCCATACAGCTCATGAAAAAACAATGGTCACCAGAGTCCTTTTCTTTCTGAGTTGGCTCCCTTTTGGGAAGCTTTCTGAATGGAACAGTTGGGTGAATATCCATGTAAATTTCTTCTAAAGAAGAAGTAAGCTCCATATACGAAGGGAATTTGGGTGCCCTCTGTCGAAATGCATTTTGATCACTTCCAAATGAAGCCTTTCCTTTGCCTTTATTTTTTACCTTTCCAAGAATTTTCGCAAAATTTCTTTGAACTTTTTCTTAATTGTCATGAGAGTCATGTATTCTTGGGTCAAGTGATGTGGACCCTTAACTGTTCAATGAACTTTTCAACCAAAACATTCCAACTTCGAATACTTTCCGATTCTAGCTGCCAAAGCCGAATGGTAGCAATATACATGAGATAAAGTGGGAAACACTTTGTCATGACACTATACGATGTCGCTAGCACTTTCATGTGGCACATATAGTGCATCAAAAGAATGGTAGGATCCTTTAAACCGTTATAAGTATCCAAAACCGATAGTTTGAAATCTAGTGGGTTATGAGAATTCATGATATCGTGAGTGAATGGGCTGTAATTAGCACAATCCAGATTTTGGAGAGACGCTCCACCCAGAATAGACCTTCGAAACACATCCATGATTTGATTTATACTTCTAAGTAACTTATTCCAATTTTCCAAGCCTGCACCGGTTCACCGGTGTCCAGTCCATTATGAGCCATTTGTTGACGCCCAACATGAACTTCCGGTTTAGCCTGACCTGAGAAGCTATCGCGGGAACAAATCTAACTTCAGGAACCGTAGGATCTCTTTCTATATTCATATCCAAATGCACCTATGCTTGAAATCCAAAGTATGACCAAGAAAAAGACCATGATCTATCCTAACATTTGGATTGTGGGAGTTGCCCTCCGACCCCACCGGGTCGGCACTGATCCAGGGATCGATGCCAATCCAGGGATTGGTACTAATCTTGGGATGATTTGGAAGGAGTGCCCTAAGACACGGTGAAGTCCTTGCGCTACACTTGCACCTATTCCGGTGAGTGTTTCGTGGATTGTCGGCCTTCCAAATCATTACATCCTAGCAAAAAATGCATTCATCGTCTCCTCTTTCCTTTTAAGGAGTTCTTGTTGTCGTTGCGTGCATGTATGCAAATCCTTAACCATTCCATCCATCTCTTCCCGAGTTAGATAGACGGAGATGTTTTTGGTGGAGGAAACCTCTTGAATTCCTTCCAATCTTTCTCCTTCATCCTGTGTTGTAGCATCAACCTTTTTTCCTTCACCGTTATTGAATCTCGGAAATACAAATTCCTTTGTAATACAAAGTTGTTTTATTTGCCCTACCTAGTGTGCCAAAATATTGACCCAAAAAGGTGGTTCTCTCAAGTTAACACTCTAATCCAAATAATCCAGACGCGAAAGTGCAGAAAAAAGTAAATGACACAGATGTTTATAGTGGTTCGGCAAGTGTGCTTATGTCCACTATGAGGTAATCTTGTTTATTTAATTATACGATTACAAGTATAATCCTTTGATTATAGAAAAGTAAAGAAAGAAGAGAAGTGTTGGCTATGGCAACGTCCTTGCTTAAAGCTAAGAAAAAGATCCAAGTGCCAAGGGAGATCCAATCCTAAGCCAGGCCAATAGAGTCCTACCAGCCAAAAGATTCCTGAATTCTTCCTAGAAAAGCGATGTTTATAGCTGCTAGAGGCACGGCCCATGTGGGCATGAAGCCCAACAAAAATATGAATAGGAATCGTTACTGATCCTCGGATCGACAACAGTCCTAAATTCCCTGGCCAATTCCTGTGCCTCGATTCCATGAATTTATTCTTAGATTTAAAATCCCAGAGTTCAAATTCTGTTTGCCAAATCAAGTTCCAATATTCTAGAATTTATACCAATCCGGGAAGATGAAGCTTACAACACCGATCACAAGAGAGTTAGCGAATTTATATGTCTTCGGAGGTATGATATCCCTATACCGATCCTTGGATACGAACCAAACAATACCGGTCTCGGAATATGAATTACATAATACCGATCCCGCAATAACTGGTATATGTCACCAATCCTGGAACTTTTGTTGATTCTTACCTATCCCCATAGCCTCGGGGAGCAATACAAATCCGCATATGTTCTGTTGATACGTACCAATCCCAAGACACTTAGCCAAAAATTCAAGTATACATGAACATCGAGACATCGTCCAAGTCTTTTTAGGTTTTCAAGTCTTTTCAGGTTTCCCCATGCCTGTACTCGAGTCATAATCACTTCGATAACCAGAAATCCAAAGCGTGACGGCCTTGTAAAAAGGCAATTCAATAATATTATATAGTTAAAACCATAAAGGCTTCAATGACTGAACACAAGGGAACCATCCATCATAATACATGTCTAGAAAATTTGTCGAGAGTAAATTCATGGTTCCCTACCAGCATAGGATGGGTCTACCACTCAACTTGTTAGTACTAAATATATCATCACTATGATTGCTTTTTAATGATTTACCGATGACGGTACACTCATACAGAAGGGTGATGAGAACATCCTATTTTGGTGCTACCTACTTAGCCCTTCTGCATTTCTTCTAATTTTAGTCATTTAGGATGATGAGGTTTACGACTACATTTAACCTATAACATAGAACATACTTTACTATGAATGTTCATCGCCCTTCGGTTGTAATGTTCTGATAACATTCATCCATACAAATTGTTCAGTTATAGAGAAAATCAAAGGCAATAAACTTGCAACATCTATTTTGGAATAGCCCTCACGATTTGTTGCGGTTAACTCTTGCACTTCAAAGTTATGTCTTTGATTCTAGCATCTTGAGTTGATTTCCACTTCATATGCTTAGCCGGATAGAAGGGGTTTTCATATAACTCAATCCAATCCTAGCCTCTTCAAAATGACAATCAATAGTTCTTTAGAAAAGTTAGGCAATACATAAAAGCGGGATTCGTTTCCTATCTGTTTAATGGATGGATCTACTTATCATGGATACTTTTAGAGTAACTGGTCTATATTTTGATGGCCGATTATTTATCTAACTAGTAACATAACATCCAATAATAGGTTTATTCCTTTGGATCTGCTAAGTCTCCTAAAAATAATGTTCGACTAATTAAAATTCGTAACAATTATTAAATCATTTATCACAAATAAAAGTATATTTCTACTTTATTAGAATGTCCTTTATTACCAAGATCTCCATTAGTAAATCCTTGACTTGAATAATTAAGTTATGTATTTTGGAAATAATATTTAAATTTTGAACATCTTCCTCGATCTCAAACTGATACTTTCTATGGGTAGCAATGAAGCTATTCAAGTTGTCGTATTATTACCTCTCAGTTCTGAACTCAAAAGATTTTATTTTCAAGATAGGTAGAAGTTTGAGATCCATAATATTTCCAAATAAGATTCATAAATCATATTTATATAATTTCCATACTTAAATCTCATTTCAAAACAATATTATTATTTAAACCATTCTCAAGTTAACTTGATTAACTTAATTTAATATTAAGAAATTACTTACTTTATTTATTTGGTTTCCAACATTAGATAAATTAGTTATATCATACATTTAATTAAATAATTGATTAATTTATTTTAAAACGTCATTCATAGAAATTTATCCCTATTAAATCATGTGATTAACTTACAATCACTTAAATAATTTGTCAATAAAAGATAATTTTACTTCAAATATTTTTATTTATGGAAATAATCAACTTAAATAATAGGTTCAAAACCTTCTTAATTAAAAGATTAATTAATTTTAAGAACATCATTAGATAAAATAAAAATTTACTACAAACCAATTCATTTAAATTAACTGAAAACACAATCAATTTAAGTGAATATTGATTAAATTATGAAAGATTAATTAATAATTTATAATTGTAAACACTTAAATTAATCCCAAAATTACATTTCAAATTGTGAAAAGAAACTTGGAAGTTCCAATGGCACTTAACAAATTTTGTTTTATCCAAATGACATTTTAGTCTTATACAAATTTACATAACTAGGGATATTTAATCAATTTATATTACCAAAAAATAGTTAACAATGACAATATAATTCTACTAGCAAATATATATATATATATATCAAACTAGCACAACAACAAAATGATGTTTATTTTTGCTAACAATTTGTCCAATAAAAACAGTTCAATTCAACTATAGAGGAAGGAGATTATTATGCCAACGGACGTCAATTTTAAATTATAATAACAATTAACGTTATTAAATTTAATTATTCTTTATTTATCATTAAATTAAACCATCTCAAATGTGTTTACTAGTTATTTAAGATATATTTTATAGGTAAATATGAATCCAATGTTAGAATAGCGTGTCATAGAGAAGTTGTGCAAGTTAAAATTAACAATTGATTTTAGTTTTAATTTGAATTATTTTAAATTCAAAACATGCCTAATCCTAATGACTACTACCGTTTGATCAATTACACCTCAAGAGAGGCTCCACTACTTCACTTTCTTCTAATAAGTTTTACTTTGAATCTGGGCTTGTACTGATTAAACATAGATAAAATTATTTAAAATTTGTTAGCTTACTTGTTCATTTAACCTTTTCATTTACATCACATCTTGACTTTTTATAATCCTTATATTTATTCTTTACTTTTCAATCTTAATTAGCTTAATACGTTATTACTTAAGTGCATTCAATCAACATAATAAGTTAGTAAAGTTTTACACCATATACGTATATACCATGTAAACCATGTACGCATATACCATGTTCACATACTTACAACTACTCTCAATTTTATTTGAAATTATACAATAATGAATTCAATTTTAAAACACCATTAAAATACATTATAATTTAATCGTTTTCATCTAAATAAAAAAATTCTTATAAATGTTATCTTAATCATACTAAATTACAATAAAATTAGTTCAATTTTCAGTTTGAATGAAAGCTGGAAATCCAAGAAACATTGTCTAGTTATATTTTTAGTTTTCGAACATATAATTTATAAATATAAGCCAATTTAAAAATAAACTCGTTGATGTTCCAAAGTGGCATAATACCGAAGAGTTCAACGTAAGTTAAAATAAATGAATAAAAAATAGGATTTAGTAGCGAAATGGCAAGAAGAAATTGGTTATAGTGGTTTGGTGTATCAAAATTCACATCCACTTTGAATATTTTCCATTTTATTGCTCAAAGTCATTGATTACAATGGCAGATCAGTATTACTCTAGTATTACAAGAGCAAAGTGAATCCCAAGCACCAAAAGTCCTTTTCTTACCTAGGAGAGGGCTATTTGTACCTGCTATTTAGGATGGAAGATCGCGAAGGCATGGGAAATGAGGTCCATGAGGGCCCAAGGCCCACATCCATGTGCATGGGGGTTAGTACCGATCTTGAGATTTGTACCTATCCCCACTCTTAGCTCATGGGTGTGGGGTTGGGACTTGGTGGAATTACGTATCTTTGTTTGCTTTAGCTTTTGATGGAGTTTGGTTGAATTATGGCTTGTGAATCGGGGAGTACGAGCTCTTAAAGTTGATATTTTATAACTTGGGGAGTTGTACTGATCCCGAGAGTATGATGTTTGGTTATTCAGATGTTTGGACTGTTTTGGAGTCATACCGATCCCCAAGGGAATTCCTACTGATCCCCAAACACTTGTGTATCCAAGAGTTGTTTATGGTGAGTTGAGATGATTGTACTTGCATTAATCCATTTGGACTTGTTCTATAAATGTTTTAATAACACTCCCGAGTCTTTTAGCCCTATGATGGTCGAATCATGCCAATTCAGATTGCTTCTGATAGTCGGGGTAGAAGGTCGAGTAACAAAAACCCAAATTATCACTCATAATTTTAAAGAGATATTAATAATAATAATAATATATTTATTATATATTTAAAATAAATTAAATAATTAAATATTTCAAAGTATTAAAATTTTCGGGTTGTTACAGCAGGCATCTAAAAGATGTGATTGAGAAACATATCAAGAGCGACTAACTACTACAGTATGTCAGGGATCTAACTATAATAGGGTAGGTGAAGTAGCCACCATATACTACAGAAACAACAAGGGACCTGACTCAAGACCCAAAATTACATGATCGGGATGGAAATGGGGGTTGATTCATCTCCCTTTTTACTTTTACTCGCTTTTGATGACAAGGACAATAACCTCATACCACTTACACATGTATGAAAACCATAAGGAACTCTAGTAACGCTCTGATTTGAATATCCTAGATGGCTATATACTATTTATGCTTGTTTTTCTTTACTTTAAGCATTTTAAATAGTAAAATATTTCCATTGAAGAGTAACGATTGGCCCGATCGCCTCGAAACCCGACATAATAGACGGGGTCACACCGAGGAACGCAAGTCCCATAGCTAGAAAGGAGTGGTAGAGCTTAGGTAATATAGGTAAAGCCTCAATTCAAAGGGCCAGGGATAGAGTACAAAATGTGTGCCCCTTACTATAGAGCTAGAGGAAGGGTTTATAAGATATAGATCACATTATCTTCTATTTGGAAAGATAAAGCCAATGAGCAAGAGGTAGAATGTTTTACTAGAAAGAGATACGATATGTCTACTATCGCAGGGTCCTATTACCAAAGAGTAATTGTAATTGGGCTCAGCACGGTCACGATATGTACCGTAAGAGAGTGAGATAGAATGGGGAGGAATGTCTATGATGCTTTGACGAAGATAGACACAAACAAATTAGTCGTTCTTAAGTCTATTTCGCTAGAGATTAATTGGATTGGACTTAGCAAGGGTCCTGAGATAGATCATGGTCGACTTGAAGAGGCTACGCAGAGAAACTATGGTCGAAAAGACCGTGATCAGTCCAAAAAGGCCATGAACCTGACTGCTAGAACTAAGAACCTGATTATAATCTAGAGAGGCCACACTTCCCCACCTAATGATCTGGAGAGATCTTCCTCCTTAAATTGAAATGTAATAGTCCAGAAAGGAACGATCCAAAGATATTGTCCAACTAAATTTGACTATAAAATGGTCCAAAGAATTGTATTCTTAAATAAAAATATGTAATGCAACACCCTGAGATCTATCCAAATAAAGAGCATGACAATGTAATACTGTCTATTAAAGCGGAGAATAGAGCTAGTTGAGGGAGACCATCCCTAATCTTGTGTTAGACGAGTATCGAATACATCGATTGAGTGTATAAAATTTTCTTTCTTACCTCAAGTGGATTGACATACTCAATTCATATAATATAAAATTATGATGGCTAAGGATCGTGTTTAGAACAATTTACAACATATCACGGATAAAAGATCACCGAACATAATACATATAGGTACAATCATAGAATACAACATATACATGTGCCATCAAACACAAATGGTTTTACACAAACCATATACTAATACACCATCTCTCAAATAATAGGTACAAAAATTACTCAAATACTGGAAAACAACGACGGAATAGGCTCGGAAGAGATAGCCTAACTAACCTTGAATCACCAATAAGTTATAACATGAAACAATTTGGTCTAATCCGAGTATAAATACATGGGTTAGTCTAGCTTAAACATATAAATAATGATAATAGATGAGACAAAATATCGAGTAGACATAAACTTATTTCTATTAGAAAGGAATATCATAAACATAGGATAATAGAATTCCCTATATACAATCCTTATAATTAATACGAGGACTACTCGGACGAACACAAACACAAACTTGGAATTTCCTTCAGCACAAATTATCCAACTCCACAATTAAGGTAAATTATACTTGAAATCAATTAACCACAAAAGCCACAAGAGTGACACGTGAAACCACAAAACCACAAGTGTCACAAGAACACGGGAATCACAAGAATCACTAAAATCACATGATTCACCAAATCCACTGAAATCTTGAGAATCACTGGGACCGGGAACTCATCTAAGAGTTGAAAACCACATAAATGAATTCACCATAAGTAATAATAATAATTTCACTATGGTGAAATCAGTAATAAACAAAAAAACACAAAATTTGGATCTAACACGGAGAAGCAAGCCGAAGTTATGCCTGCATGTACAATTACATAGAAGTGGCTGGGAGCCACAGCCAGTACTACTATCTACGGAAGGGAGCCCTATAAAACACAGATGACACGTAGGTCTAAAACAGACGGCTCGAAAGCCTAACACATATGAACCGAAGGTCTAACTGGTCGCTCGAAAGCCTAAAATAGATGACCTGAAGGTCTAGAATTTGCTTTTCCACAGAATATATCGTAGACCCTCCAATAGTAACTTGAAAAGTGGTAATCGAGCATCCCATACCACATGTTCCTACTTGTTTGTTTACACCCCGTAAGTCAGCTCCACACTACAAATCACAAGAAAACAAAGGAAAACACGAGATCATAGAGAATCACTGCTTCAATTAGATGGGTCTATAATTAACCAATCTCATATACCTTCGTGTCCCATACCATGAGGTTTACAAAATCTTATAATCGCAATCACGCCCTCTCAAAGGGTGCAAAAATTTGTGGTTTATATATATTGGATATACTTAGTTTGAGAAAGTGAGTTTATGAAAACAATTCTGAAACCATTTAGATTATTTCTTCAAAATCCATTATAACTTCGAAAATATAAGTGTATTATTGTCTTGAGATGATTTGTATTTATAAAACCAAAATGATGAAGATAATTTGTCTCAAAGCTATAGAGAAATCTATATAGTTAGCTATTTGAAAAACCATTTTAGAAAACATGTATGTTTCCAAAATCTATCATGAAAACATTGCTCAAAGTCCAAATAATTCATCGAATCCAAACTACGGATTAAATATAATTTATGCCTATATTGATATGATTGAAGCTATGGAAATACATCACCAAAACAAATAAGAAATTCTTCCAAAACACTACATGAATGCAAAAAGATTAAGATTATGGATTAAGCCATAAATTAGCTTCAAACCCACCACTAAAATAAGCATAAAGGGATAAAATAAGCGACTAACTAGAGCGCTCAAGAAGCAACCAAAAACACACAGGGAAGTAAAACAAGTTGCCTGGCCATTTTCTAAGATAGTTCGACCCACCGATGACACGAGTCGACCCTTGGGTCGACCCAACTCCATAATGGGTCGACCCAAGCACGTGCTTTAGCCCAAGTCTGAAACGTAGCCAGAGTTCAACTTCGTGATCAGTTTCACGTATCCAAACAACCCTCAAAACTTAATAAAATTCTACATGCATAAACTAGAACTACTTGACAACACATATAAAATAGAATTTCAAAAGTAAAAAGATGAAGAAGATATGCAACCAAAACATGGACTCAGGGTATATTTTGCTGCCTTTAGCACAATGAAAGTAGTAGTAACAATTTTGCACAGAACTAACACATGAATGCAAGAGTAAACACTAGATTCAAGATGGAAAGTGTGAGAGGGTACTTACCTTAGTTTTCAGCAAAGATGGACCGATTTAAGCTTGAATTCAGATCAAAGATGATGACAGACTTCTTTTTGTGCTTGAACGTATGTTAAATCAACAACAGAAACAAGCAACGCAACTTAAAAACTCAAAGTATATGATTCTACAAACTGAACAAGATTGAGATGAAATAATAATTTTTGTATAAAGTACCTGTTAAAACACAAATTTTAGGCTTCAATTTCTCTTTAGTTGTGATTTAGAAGCTTTGACTTTGGATTAGCATGAGGAGGCCATTACTTCTCTTTATTGTAAAATGAAAGAAATGGTTTTTTGCGCTTATAGGAGGAAAACTACGTACTTTCTAGAAAAATCCTCACTAATAATAATAATTAAATAGATAATTAGGCCTTAATGAGGTGATTAAGGGTTTGGGCTAAGGGAGGTAATTAGAGGTTTGAAGGCTCTATTTATGAAACGACCCAAACTTCCCGGTAAACGAAAGCCCGGATTGAGTTGAGGACAAGACCAATCAGAACACAAACAGAAGAACATCTCATTGCTATTACAGCAATTTACATCAAAGTACAAGAACATAACAGAGTATGAATGAATATTACATATTGTAAAATATCCGAGATTTAAATTAATAAGTAGCAGAAAAATAATACATAACACAACTGTAAGAAATACACAGATACAGAGCGTTTCGAATATAGCCCCAGTTGTAAATCCAGGATCCTGGAAAAGAAATATCTGAAAAAACCTAGCTACTAGCTGCCCGTGTGGAAAATAGGGGCACCTAAAGTATAGGTTAAAACAATAAACTTCTGGTTAGTCATGGGACTGGTGTGACTCGTAGGGATGCACAAAGTATGGGTTGGGTCGGATTAGACCAAATACTTTATCCGACCCACATAGGTATGGGTTTAAGGTAGCTCAACCCGTACCCGACCCTATATGAGGTTGGATATGGGTTGGGTTGAAGTATGGGTTGGGTCGGGTTAAGTAAGGTTGGGTTGGGTCACTTGAATACAATAAAAAATGAGAATATGAGGGATTTTTTCTAAAAATTATATCAAAATATTCAGCATAATATATCAGATTTTAGCTAGCATAATGCATTTAAAATAACCGATTAATTACAAGACATATAATTAAAATTTCATTGTAAAACACATCATATGAAATTAATTTACTACATAGTTGAGTAAGTGTTTCATTTTAAAATACATTAAAATGCTCTTTAAAATATATTTATCAAATTCTATCTAGTTTGGATTGACATGAAATATTTTTTTGTACATTTATTATAGAATACATAAACATTATTCTAGGATTATACTATTCTAATTTTAATTGGATGGATATTAAATTAGTTTTTTTTTAAATAGGTTTGGGTTGGGTTAAAATGAGGTTGGGTTGAACAAAATGTCAAACCCGACCCGCATATAGTATGGGTTACAAATTGTAACCCATATCCGACCCGAACTAGGATGGGTTGGGTTTATGTGGGTTGGGTCGGGTTGGTGGGTTGGGTCGGGTTGGATATGGGTTGTGTGCAGCCCTAGGTGTGAGAACTAAAAACAGTTATTAAATTGATTTTACAGTTAAGTAAATCAAGGGACCACGCCTTATAACATGGAACGGGTTTAACCCCAAGAATACCAGTGTAGAAAACAAACAGCGCATTGCTAATTAAAGAAAATGAAGCAATTATAAGACTCAGGTCCCACCACACAATGCAACACAAGCCGGAGGATAGAATTTCCCCTTATAATAGCCAAACATGCCTGGTACGTTTTAAAACAAATCATATTGATATTCCTATAAGTGTATAGTGTTAAAAACAACTTAAAGTATAAATGTATCAATTATAGATGACATAGTATCCCATGCTACTATGTCGCCGTACTAATTCTGCAATTAAAACCGAAATGTCACATATTGGAAGTTGGATTTCCATCTATGAACCAAGGCAAGGGATCATCCTTACCGAATTCGAGACAATCTAGCCCATATCTCAGGAACAGAACGCATTGTCCCTTAGGAGCCACAGGCCGGTCCACACTAAGTAGATTAATAATCCCTGAACAATATGTTTCCTTGCCCTATGGGGCGTAAATCTGGTAAGTATGTAGACCATATCATCCATCATCCCTGTAGTGACCGATATATCCGAGATACCTCGCTATCCGTCAAGTAATAATAATCAACATCCACATGAGTAAAATGTCTGGGCTCCATACCATGACACCACTCCTATCTAGAAGGAAACACATGCCCTTCCTGGATCCTTATCTCGTTTCTGGTTCATACCGGGGAGTGAAGCTCGCGAGTTAACGCTATACACGAAGTTATGCCCTTTAAGGTCGTGCTTTGATCATCAACCACAAGACTCTGCTTTTCAACAGAAGCCTTGATCATTTGCATCTCTGCATGCCACCCAGGCAATTCACGCCATGCGAATGATGTCTATTGATATATAACCTCTGAGCTCGTACGTCTCGGAGAAGGGTGTTAAGCAAGAGAATATATTCTCCGCCACCAAACAGATATATATTTAATAGAGATCAATCAACACAGAATAAAATCCAATGTTAGATACACATCCATTTACATGTTCGTTCTGGGTCTGAACGAAACCGAAGGCACCATATTCCTCATCCCATATGTCCAATACAGGAGAGAGGTCCTCGCATATCCGGTCGATCTCCAAGTATATCTCGACGATCACCACTTATTACCTCATCTTGGGTGTACAACCCAATCAAGACATCAATAATTATCCAAATGATGTGAAGACATCCAGTCTTCAACCACCGTCTTCATCGTCGATTTATCGTCGAATTAGTTATTCAGAATGGGATAAACTCGATCTTTCTGAATAGCACGCGTATCTTATAACCAAGTGCTACACAAACCCAACATACGCCTCATTCCAATTAAGAATATTCTTTTATTCAAATATTCACATCATTAGGGAAAGGTTCCCATTAATTTTATCAAAGATAAATTCTTTAAATTTATTCTTTAATCTTCTTTTGGATATCAATTCAAACCAAATTAAGGTTTATCCAAACTAGTCGGGATTAGCGCACCTTACCGAAGTAATCATTTGTTTAATTTCCCAATCCCAACCTACTCATCTCATGGAGCAAAA
Source organism: Allium sativum (assembly GCA_030737875.1). Lineage (NCBI taxonomy): Eukaryota > Viridiplantae > Streptophyta > Magnoliopsida > Asparagales > Amaryllidaceae > Allium > Allium sativum. Next base: position 709,562,334 of record CM060922.1, read on the forward strand.
CTGGTAATACTCCATATCTAACACCACGGTGTTATCAGTAAATTTAATTACCATTTCGCGTTCAAATCTAATTAAAAATTTAACTATCGCTTGGAGCAAAACTGGTGATACTCCATTCTCGATCATTTTCTGAATTTGATAATTTAAATTATCACATTCTTATTTCAATCTGATTAATGATTCATTAAAACTTCACTTAGTTTTAATCTTCCCAAAAATCAATATTAATGATTATTTAACTTTGAGAAATCAAATATGCCGCATCGATAATCTACACCGTACCATTGATTTCTGCCAATATATACCCTCTAAGCTCGTACGTCTTAGAGAAGAGTGTTAAGCAAGAGAATAAATTCTCCGCCACCAAACAGATATATATTTAGCAGAGATCAACTAATACAGTTCGGAATACAATGTTAGACATGAAATCCTGTCTTTAACTGGATTAAAGAACCAATGTCATTAAAACACAGTTCACGATAAACCCAAAATCACATTCCATTAATTATGGAATCCTCACGGAAAACAGATCAATATATAATCGATATCAATTTCCGTATCCGACCTATAATATAAATGGAATAACGACAAAGCCTTTTAAATTCCATATATATTAATAGACTTCCTCCACAGAAGCTCACTTCGATTATAACCAAATCGAATTCCATTCCAACTTATTTTATTAAATTGGAAAACTTTACTTTGGAAATTTTCCTTTAAATCTTAATAAAAAGATTTATAAATTCCAAATCACATTTCACTGTTAATCGAGTTAAAGAACGAATGTCGTTAAAACACAGTTCACAATAAACCCAATTCACATTCCATTTTATTCTAATTATTAAATATAATTGGACACTCTAATAATCTTAATTAAAAGATTTATTCTTTTCACAACTGGGTTTAAGAATAGTGTTATTTAAGACACTGTTCATGACAAACCCAAAATCCAATTTGATATTAAATACAAGGCTCAGAATAGAAATTATATAGGCTTATATTCAACATCAAATTCTGAAATTAACGGATATCATATTGGAAATAACGATATCTGTATCTTCCAAATTCCCATAACTATATCTGTATAACCACGGAATCCAATACCGAAATATTCCGAAGTTTATTTCCATTCCAAATCCATTCCAGTTTGTTGATTGGAAATTTCTAGTTATATTAAAACCATTCACAAATCCAATTTATTTTATTTAAAAATTATTGGATTTCAGATCTAGTTAATAACTAGTTTATTTTGATAAAAATATATTTTTATCTTTACAAACATGGAATTTTTCATCCCAATTCTTTCCAAATCATTATTATGATTTTACACAAATTATTAATATTTTTAATAATTTTATTAAGGCCCTTTCAGTCAATTTCCATTAACGGTCATAGAACTGCACTTACAGCAACCTTTTCCAAATTTGATTTGGACATAATTCCAAATCCAACCATTAGATTTCAAATCACTTATATTCGTTGGAGAGCTCTTTTCAATACGAAGCCAAGGTTCCAGTTTTAAAAGAATCCGACGGTCGGATCTCCCGTAATGTCAATATGAAGTCGATTATCGAAATTCGCGAACAGTCACAGCGCGACGCGTTCTATTCAGGCCATTAAGTATATATAATATATATTTCGTCGATTTCCATTTAAAATGTATTTTATAAATTATTTATAATTTCATTTCAAAACGATTCTAGCTTTATTTTCAATTTTAAATCAAAATTGAATACTCTTTATGATTATAATATATAAATGATAATATTTTCAAAATATCAGATTTTGAAATCATTTCCTTTTCGATATTCATTATAAAAATGAATAAATCGATATAAATATCGTTCGCGTTAAAATGGCGCATATCTAATCAACACAGCTTCATATATTTTAGTATTTTCGTGTCCATCCCAAATCGGACATCAAAATCATATTTTGGTCCTTTATAGAATATTATTTTAAAATATTCCTTATTTTAAAATATTCATTCTTTCTGAACTGGAATCATACACACATGTATACAACAATACTTATACACAGTCAACCATCATCCAGAGTGCATACAACTGCATAAGCATTAAATATAAATAATTAACGCTTACAACAGTCTGTCAACCAATCGATTGACATACAACTAAACAATTGGGATTAGTGTATGTACAATATCCTTCCAATACCCATGTGGGGTTTCAACCAACAAATAGTGAATTTTATTTGTGCAGTTAGGCGATGTGTAAAATTTATCATCCCAATCAATATCAGTTAAATGGGCGGTACACAAACAAATCGTCCAGTTTGTATGTGAACATTTATTTTCAGTTCAGAAGGATTTTATGTTGTTCATATATACCTTAAAAATTATATTTCAACGATAAAATATTTTATTCAACACATGAATATTTTATATAGTTTATTTATACAATAAAAATGATCTTTTTATTGTTCTAACATATTTTATAAAATTTCAGCAGCATAACGGCGCGATACTAGAACCGGAATAAGGTCTAGCCTTATCCCTCGCCTAATACTGGCTTGCGCCATACACATACCAATTATAATTAATTCCATTCACATCCCAAACCAAATTCAAACAAATAAATCCATCAAAACAAACAACCAAACATCAATGGTTTCAATCAAAGGTGTCGGGTGCTACTAAGCACCGTCTACATCCTAGAATATAATAACTTAATTAAAAGTTGAGTGAGAAAATGTTCTCACCTTGGGATCCATGCCTCTAGTTTTATTTCTGAATTTCTGAACAGTTTGGATTTGCCCGAAATTCCAACGCAATCTTTTTCACGCTGTTGACACTAAAAATCACATTTTATATATGATGTTTATATATTTAAAAATCGCATTCTTAATTACGCTATAATATATATAAAAATCAAATTTTTATAGCTCTATCATGTATACAAAAATCATATTTTTATGTCGCTACTCATATAATAAAAATCACATTTTTATTACGCTACTCGTATAATAAAAATCACATTTTTTTATATAATGATATATATAATAAAATTCACTTCTTTATATAATGATATATATAATAAAAATCATTTCCTTATATATGACATATATAACAAAATTCACTTCTTTATATAATGATATATATTACAAAAATCACTTCTTTATATAATGATATATATAATAAAAATCACTTCTTTATATAATGAGATATATATATATATATATAATAAAATTCACTTTTTTATATAATGATATATATAATAAAAATCACTTCTTTATATAATGATATATATATATATAATAAAAATCATATTTTTATTATTGTACTATCTATATAAAAATCGTATTTTTATTCTATGTTCTTTCATTTAAAAATTATATTTTTAACCAATGTGAATTTATATTTAAATCTAAAAATAAATTCAACGCTTCATATTTTTATAAAAACTGATTTTTAAACAAGGTATTTATACTTTTAAAAACTAAAATTTAACCAATGTGAATCTTATTAAAAACTGAAATTTAAATTCAATGTTAATTACCTTTTTTAATCGTTCTGACTGCGCCCAAATCCACTGTTCGACTTCATCTTCCTCCAGCGCACACCAACTCCGGCCTCTTGCTGATGATCCACGGCGACCATAAGATGCCCTGCCGCCACATCTGCCTGTGCGCTGAGCAGCGCTGAGTTCGGGAGTCCTGCGCGATGGGTTGATAGCGGTTTGAGGAGCGACGAACGATGGCAGAGAACGCAAGTCGAGATGAAGAGGAGAGGGGGAGAGCGATGGTGTTGGGACGGTGGTCGTTGATCGAAGGTGTGATTCGATTGTTCAATCGATTTAGGTTTCTTTTTTTCTTCAGAAAAAAACGAAATGGCGGCGGATTCGAAGAGGGTTTGGCCGTGGAAGAGTTTGACTACGGTATATGGTATATATACTAGTACATTTTATTATATAATTCCTTTAAATGTGTTTTTTTACATTTTAACTCCAAATCAAACCCACCGACTATCTTCCCTAGCTAATTACCCCCATTCCGAACACAATGGGATATGTTTCATAATCCAATTCTATCATTTCGATCAGTTTTTCTTTAAATTAAAATATAAATCAATATATATTCAATTTAAACGTACATTTTAATTTACCGGGGCCATATGCTGACTCCAAAAATTCCCGAAAAATAAATCTAGCTATGTTTGATGATACGGTCCTAACAAAACTAATTTCATCGAATTTGGAGACCGTTTGGAAAACGGTCATTTTTCAGTCGATAAAATTCAAACTGAAATTACCAGACACGTTTAAATTCACCACGCTCACATATTAATTTCAAATTATGAATATTGGAATCTAGTAATAATTTGACATTTGGATACAACAAAAGTGGTTTCATCGAAAACGGAGGTCATTTGCAAAATGACTATTTTCAAGGGCTATATATATTAATATATATATATATATATATTCCACAGCAACTATTTTGAATTTTAGACTGAACATAACTTTCAATTCCCATTATGAAATCTGGATTTTTCACATTCTTAGAAAGATATAATTAAACAGATTCAAATATTTCTGGTTTTACTGAAATCCGATTTATTTTGAATCCTGTATGTTCATTTGAATTTTAAAATTGAATTTTCAAACTGTCGCGCCATTTCAGGCTCGTTTTATAATTAAAATAAATTTATACGTTCTAACTTCGATAAGATAAACTTTTAGTCGTTATTATTTAAAATAAATCATTTTAAATATTCAAAGTTCATTAAAATTGCTAAAATAAAAAATTTACATTGGTTCTGAAAATCCAGATTGTTATAATTTACACAGGTTTAAGTGTTTTCTACCTTTAATTAAACAAATTTAACTTAACTTGCAAATTTTTACCAAACCATCTTACTAAAATTTCGTTTTAACATGTTTGATTGACTATTATTCTTATTTGAATTATGTACACTTAAATCTACTACTTTACCAAAAATGTACATTTCATATGCATTTTGAATAAAATGAGCATTCTTAAAGGTTAAAGTGCTCAATTCACATTATTTTAACACAAATAAATTTCCAAACACAAAATTTTAACACACATATAAGTTTTTTTTAACAATATTTATATGTTTTAGTATTAGTTTCTACATAAATTTTATTAAAATTCATGGTTTGTCCCAAAAATTCATCGATTGCTTGTTTATTGCAATTTAATTCAATACACCCTTAGGAATTGCATGAATTCCAAATTATTGATTATTTTACACATTAAATACACTTTTGATCACAAAATTCATCTTTGCATCAAATTTTAACCCAATACATATTGTTAAGCTTAAGATTATTCCAACCTAAAGCACAAATTTCCACAAAATTCCCTATCATACCATTTTAAATGATTAAAAAAATATATTTAAATCCAATTTGACTCTGAATTAATTCCCAAAACCCACACTAGATGATCGTAAACTGATTGGAATAATTTTTCTTATTACTCCAAATAGATTTAATTTATTCCAATATGCACAATTTTCTATGAATCTCAAATTCTTTATTTTCTCGTCTTAAATTATTATATGAGTTAGGATTTTGAACTCGTATTTTATTCTACTTAGTTTAAAATAAAAAGAACACATTACAATCCATTTAACCAAAATACCCAAAAACTCTGGTTGTTACAAACTCCTTTTTAAGTAAATTGCATCCTCGCAATGTATTTAAGGTAACACATATATACACAATCCAAATTTTATTCACTAGGAACAATTTTGATTAAATTATTAAACACAAAGACCCTAGATTTCATTCTCTTTCCAATATATCACACTGGTTACCGCAGAGGTTGAAATCTAAAATACTTATTGTACAAAATTTTAATTTTCATCTCAATAAAATACATAAAAGGTTTAAATTATTTTAATTTATCATTGCATATATTTAAAAATACACACTCAGTTTTCGATGATTTCCAATCAATAATCGATGCTGCCGCGCCATCAATTTTTTAACTTCCCAAACAATGGCTGCTATCTTGATTATAGAATCGAATAGCCACGCCGTTTTCTATTTATTATCACAACTTGATTGCTGCAATCATCTTTTAATCCCATGAATGAGAGTGTATTTAAAAATATTGCGCAATGTTCAAGATAGAACCCCTTTAAGACAATTTTATAAATTAAAAACACCATATTTTCTATCACAAAATTATTCTCAAAAATAAATTTTTACTTAATAACTTTATAACTTGATTTGGATAATGTTAAACCACCAAATTTATAACTATATTTCTCATCGTTTGGCTGCAAAATCAAGATAGAATCTTTATTTCCTTGCCAACTCTACTACAACTCTCGTATCATCTAGTGGTTTAACATCATTCCCACACAAATATTTCAAATTAGTCCTTATCTAAATTTATTTTACTATACAAAATATTGTGCTCGATCATCTCGTATAAGCATTTAATTTGAAGTTCTTATCCATATCGTAGATCATGCGTATCGATCGGAATCCCTTAAAATACCTAAAGGACAACCCAACACAAAAGATAATCACAAATTGCAGTTCGCTTATGGTTGTTTTCATTATTATTATTTATCACTATTACACATTTTAAATAAAAACAACCCAACATAAAAAAATTCTAGTTAGTCTCTGAATTTACATTCACTAGACAATTAACTCTCAATAATCCTATAATCATCACAATCTTTAGCATCCCTTCATCCCATTAACAGATTTATTGAATTTTAGTACAGCTAAAATAGTTCACTTATTTCCACTGTGCAAATATGATTTGTTATCAAATTAACACTCTTTTACCCCAACATGAAGTTCACTTTTATTATCTTGGATTAATTCATTTTCCCATCCAACAAATTTTTATATAATTCAATAATCAACCAGACACAAAGATTCGGGTTTAAATTTCCTCAACATAAAATTTTTAAACCCAAGATTTTAGCATCGAAAGGATTAGAGGATGGAAATTCTATCAAGATGCACTATAGAAGATAGAACACCAATCATGGAATACTATAGAATGAAATACATTCCTAAACATTTTCCGAAGCTAGGATTTACACACAACTATAGTAGTAAGGAACATGAGATAAGGATAACAATGAAAATGATAAAGTAGACATAAGTTTTATCTTTCGTGATGTAACACATGTACAATTCTGGTTTTGTTCTGTGTCTATCATACTTTGTTCTAAAATTGCGCTTTGGCACCGTTTTGCAACACCCACCCCAAGATCCATCCTAATAAAGAGCATTACAAAGAGTAATATTGTCTACTTAGGTGAAGAATAAGGCTTGTTGTGGATGATCATTCGTAATCTTGTAGTAGACCGGTATCAAATACGTCTACTGGGTGTATAAATTTTTCTTTCTTACCTCAAGTGGATCGACGTACTCAATTCATCTAATATAAAATTACAACGGCAAAAGATCGTGTTTAGACAATTTACAACATATCACAAATAACATATCATAGAACAGAATACATATAGGTACCATCACAAAATACAACACATACAAGTGCCCAAAACTCTAATGGTTATGCATAAACCATAAACCACTACAATACAGTACTGCAACATCTCTCAAAGAATAGGTATACAATGACTCAAATACTCGAATACAACTAGGGAATAACATCGAAAGAGGTAGCTAATCTGACCACGAATCTTCAGTAAGCCACAACCTGAAATAACCCGGCCTGACCCGAGTATAAATACATGGGTTAGTACAACTTAAACATATTAGTAATGATAATAAACGAGACAAAATATCGAGTAGACATAAAAAAATTTATATTACAAAGGAATATAATACACATAGGATAATAGAATTCTCCCTATATAAGTCTCCATAATTATTATGCGGGATACTCGAATGAACACAAACTCGGAATTTCCTTCAGCACAAATTACCTAACTCCATGATTAGGGTAAATTACACTCGGAATAACTTAACACTTTATACAAGCATCTCTTTCAACAAGAGTGACACATGAAACCACAAAGAGGTAACCACAAAAACCACAAGAATCACAAGAACACGGGAATCACAAGGATCACAAAAATTACAAGATTCACCAAATTCAATAAAATCACGAGAATCACTGGAAGCAGGAACTCATATAAGAGTTCAAAACCACAAAAATGAAATCACCATAAATAATATTAATCATCTCACTATGGTGAAAGCAATAATAAACACAACACACATATTTGGATCCAACACAGAGCGGCAAGCCAGAGCAATGCCTGCACGTGCAATAACATAGAAGTGGCTTGGAGCCACAACCAGTACTACTATCCACAAAAAGGCACCATATATATACACAAATGACCCGAAGGTCTACCAAATATAGCTTGAAATCCTAACATAGATAACCTGAAGGTCTAACATAGATGGATCAAAAGCCTAACACAGATGACCTGAAGGTCTAGTACTGGCTTTTCCACAGAATATGTAACAAACCCTCATATAATAACCAAAAAGTGGTAACTGTGCATCCCATATACCACGCTTTCTCACTTTCCGGTTTACACCCCGCAAGTCAGCTCCACACTAGAAATCATAGGAAACATTAAAACACAAGAGATCACATAGAATCATAGCTTTGATTAGACGACTCTGAAATTAACCAATTTCACATACCTTCGTGTCCCATACCACGGGGTTTGCATTATATTTTAATCACAATCTCACCTTACCGAAGGGTGCAAAAATGTGTGGTTTATTTATATTGGAGTACATAGTTTGAGAAAGTGAGTTTATAAAAAACAATTTTGAAACCATCTAGATTATTTCTTTAAAATCCTTTATAACTCTAAAAATATAGGTGTACTATTACCTTAATGCGATTTTTATTTCTAAAACCAAACGATGAAGATAGTTTGTCTCAAAGATATAGAGAAATATGTATACTTAGCTATTTGTAAAACCATATTATTAAACCTTATGTGTCCCAATTCCTTCATGAAAACATTTCTCAAATTCCACACAATTCATCGAATCTTAAGTAAGGATCAAATATAATTTAGGATTACATCGATATAATTGAAGCCATGGAAATACATTACAGAAAAACTTAGAAATTGTTTCAAAACACCACATGAATGTAACAAGATTAAGGCTTTGGATCAAGCATTGAATTATCATGAATCTCACCACTAAAATAAGCATAATGGGATAAAACCGCCACCTAGAATTATCAGGAATCAACCAAAAATACGCAAGGAAGCAAATCAAGTTACCTTGGCATTTTTCCTTGGATGCATTGACTCACCCATGACACGGGTCGACCCCTGGGTCGACCCAACTCCATGATGGGTCGACCCAAGAACATGATTTTTCCCAGGTCCAAAACGTAACCAGAGTTCAAATTCGTAATCAATTTCAGGTATTCAACCGACTTCGAAACTTGATGAAATTTGACATGCATAAATTAAAACTGTTTGACAACTAGGAAGAAGAAATTCAATAATACATCAAAGGATTAAGAATTTATGCATGAAACAACCTGAATTCCGATAGATCGATTTTTTTCAAAATTCTAATCCATCGAAACCCGTGTTGGTTACTCTCGTATCATGCAGAAAAGACAGAGATATAAAATATATCAGAGCTCAGAAAATATCTCACAGCGAAATGGATAGAGTATAATATAATCAAAGTATAGCCTTACCGTATTAATATTACTGCCTAACCAGTATCCAAAGCTATTATGTCTCTGCCTCAAATCTAACCTGCGAGTATGTTATGAGGAGGGGGTTAGAACACAAGTTCTGGTGACTGGATTTAAACTATACACTTTGGATAATCCTACATGTACCGTTCAATCACATTTTCTTATTTATTAGGTTACTTGTGCTGACATCACTCAAGGCTTACACACACGTCGTACCCATTTACTTCCCAGTGGATTAACCTAATACAATATATGTGTAGCTACCCCCCAAATATTGAGGTACACCCCATGGCACCCACTCGCACAGTCTCCACCGTAATGCCATAGAAATGAACGTAGTCCCTTATCCTACGCCAGAGTGACGTACGGATCTCTACATAACAATATTACGTTCCGCATATATATGTCATTACTATGCTACGTAAGCGTACGGACTACCACCTTCGATCGAATCAGATTCCATACCAGAGCAATGCCCTCTTGTCAACGATACACCACCCAGAGCAGACAGACATGTATCTAGACTTTCCCACGTACGTATCGTCAATCGTATTCGGTGCCTTAACCGCACATAATGTGTACCGAGTTTCATGGCAGGGATATACAAGAAACACCGAACTTGCTCGGGAGCTTTTCGATATCTGTGCAGGTCCTCCTTTAAGAGCCTTAAAATACAGATATCCCTCGGGTCTGTTTTTCATGGTGGTTATGGCCCCACCTCGGCCCCTCCCTCAACTAGTAAAGACTATAAGAGCTAAGCGACTAGCCACTAACAAAAAATCTAAACATCCAGTTGGCGTCTCCCCTTAACCATCGTACCTCGATAGTGAAAGGTGAATTTCTATTAGGTTTAGCTCTAATCTTTTCGCATCCCACTGGCTACCGATGACGGGTACCCGACGATCTACTATCCTTGTTGGTCCCGAACTCTACCTCCCCGTTGAGGCAACCACCGAATCTCCCTAGTGTCATCTCGTCACAACATTCTGACTGCAAAGCTACTTTTGCAGTCAAGGCCTACCCACCTGGTAGTAACGCACATACCCAACTTTTGCGAGCACAGCCTAACATCTTCCACCGCACAGAGGACTACCGGGACACCTTACGTATCTTAGGAAGCCGCGTGCTTCCCCTTCCAGTCCTTTGAAGCCGATAGAATGATCAGATGAATGTGTGCTCCTCCTCGTGCCTCACGACACCACGATGATCTACCTCGTTGGGTTATTCACCCTCAAACGTGCGGACTGATGCAAACGCCTCATTTTAACATGTTATTATACCATATGTCTAAACATTCTTTTATGAGCTTTCTTTACCTCATCAGGTTTCCATTTAACTTGGTTATTCCCGTTCTCCTTGACTTTTAATTCTAGTTACCAAGTCCCTTTTGCTTATTAATTTCGGTCATATAACTTAACCCATTTAAGTTTATTAATAAACCCACAACAAGTTATTCTCTAGATTGTGATCCAAGGTCTTTAATCCACAATCTCTTTATACTTTTGTTTGATTCATAGTTACAATAACATGTTCTACTTAATATGTAATCAAGTATACCTCAAAACTCATGTTTTCTACTTAACATGTCACTTATCATTTATAATTAAATATAACTTATTTCATTTCATAAGTTTGCCTCACTCTTTCCTATTTAATTATAATTCCATCTTACATTGTCACTACAACTTATCGTTGTTTACTTATTAACTTAGTTTTCTTAACTGAGATTCACTAATAAGTCTCCTTTCCATTTATTATAACCTAAGATATAATTTCCTTTTGTCCCTAGGACAAACCTTAACATGTTATTCTTATCAGCATATTTCAGATTTCCAAGTTTTCAATTTACTTAATTTATAATTAAGTACAACTTCTTTCATTTCATAATTTTGCCCCCTTTTCTCTACTTGTTACAAACAACTGGTTTTAGTTTTCCCCATTTACTGATTACTTAATTTACAATTAAGTGCCACTTATCTCATTTCCTTACTAGTTTATTATAACCTAAGTTATAATCTTCACTTGTCCCTAGGACAAGCCTACCTATTATATAACATTCTCATTAATGTAATTTATTTATAATAGGTTATTATCATTCCCCGTTTATTCCAATCCTTTTACTGTTGTATTTTTCTTTCAATTCCATTTATTTCCATTAATTCCAATTAATGTTGTTTATCAGTCCTTCTATTTACATATATATATATATATACACATATTTATGCATCAGACCTCTCACATTAAGCCTACACTTGTGGATCCTGGATTTGCCGGGCGGTTCCAGGCAGACTTCTACCACAAGTTGACTTAACCTCGTGTCTTAGCACCATTACATGTTTTATTTTTGCAATTAGACCCCTCACATTAGATTTACCACTTGTGAATGCTGGATATGCCGGGAGGTTCCGGGCAGGCTTCTATCATAAGTGTAATCTAACCTCATGTCTAAGCGTGGTTAGATTTTCCTATTCACTGTAAATTTTCTATATAAATTAGTCGTTTCCATGCTTTCAAATCTATATTTTACATGTCATCGTATTAAACCCATTTTATGTCGCATGTTATTTCTAACATACAATAAAATCTATTCTAACATGTAATCGTTTAATCATGTAATTGTTCAAATCAAACAAACTAACATGTAGTGCTCTAAATTTCTACCGTTAATGGTCCAGGTACATAAATGTCAAAATTAACATGGAATTGAAACAACAGTAATCGCTACACATATTTCGACAAGTTTATATTTCAACATATGCATTTTCCAACATATTAGTATCTTAGCATATTAATATTACAACATGTTACATTCGTCACTTTAATCTTTTTAACACATGTTTAAACATTTCAACATATCATATTTCAACATGTCATATATAACATTTCAATACTTTTAATTATTCTAGCAAATTCACATTGTATGATAACGGGAAATGTTAAACAATAATATATCATTATCAAAAATGATATAACTTAATTCCACTCACCTCATTTGCTTTACAAATCTTGGATCTGGTCCAGATCTATTATTCCATGGCTTTCCCCTAATTGAATTCAGAACCTAACAACCATGGATTCATAATTTTTACTAAAAGAAAAAAGGACGAAAGAGGACGAAAAGTGAATAGACCAGATCTAGAAAATTACCTCACTTCGCATATGATTCTGAACACCTTTTTATTCACGTCAATTCTTTTCCTCCAGTTCTTGATTTGGAATTTTTCCTAAACTAATAATCTTAATTTCTTGAAGATATTTGAGGAAGAAGAAGAATGGCAGAGCTTATGCATTGTCTCATAAATATGTGATTTAGCTAGGCTCTGCTAGCCTATTTATAGGTGTTCAGGATCTTATCATACACGCAGTGCCAAGCCAGCATTGAACTTAGTTAAGAAAATAGTCTAGGTACATTAACAAATGTAACAACCCTGAATTTTGGGGGTAAATTTAAAATTTATATTAAGTAAATTTAATGAGGTTTTGATATTTAAAATAATTTATTTAAAATAATAATGATGAAGAATTGATTTAAAATGAAGTTAGAATGAATAATTTAATTTTAATTATAAAAGGAGTTAGAAATTGCGCGGTAGTTTGAAAAGTCAAACTTTAACTTTGACTGACCATACAGGATGCAAAAGAAATCGGATTTTTGTGAAACCAAAAAAATTAGAATCTATTTAAAAATATCTTTCTAACGAATCAGAAAAATTGAAATTTCATAACGGGAATCAAAACTTATGCCCAAATTAAAATTTAGAAAGGTCGCTATGAAAATTACAAAGGACAAAAATGCTACTTTTTGCATACGAAGGAATTTGGACTCGAAACCACTTCCATTGAGTTCGGAATGACGTTTCTGCATTGAAAAAGTATGTTTATACATTTCGAATTTCGAAAATTATTTGTTCAAAATGTATTTTTAATATTTAATATATAGCCCTTAAAAATAGCCATTTTTCAAACGACCTCTGTTTTCGACGAAACCACTTTTGTTGGATTCGGAATGTCAAAATATAGTTAAATTTAATTTTTCAAAATTTTTAGAATTGATTTGTGGCTGTGGCAAAAGAGTTCAGTTTTGTCAATTTCGGTCAATTTTAATCGAGTTGAAAATAGTCATTTTTCAAATGAGCTCAGAATTGAACGAAATTAATTTTCCTAGGTCCGCAGCGTCAAAACATAGCTAAATATATTTTTCGGGAATTTTTGAAGTTAATTTGTGACCCTGGTGAATTTATTTGTACGGTTGAATTATAAATAAAGGACTTAACTTTTAAATCTGAAAAATGGGGCTCAAGATGACCATTTGGGATAATGGGACATGTCTAGATGAGTCCGGAATAGGGGCTGTTAGGTATAAACGACAGTCGTTGGGCCGAAATTAGACAATGTTGCAAAACGGGCCTTTAATGGATAATAAACTAATAAAATATTATAAAAGCACTATTCCTTCCTCTCTCCCCGATCAAAACATCACGTACAAAAGAACCCATCAGCCGCCTAAAGCCTTCCACCTTCTCTCCTCTCTTCCTCCTAATCCACACACAATTAGATCTAGCCGTAGTTGAACTTTTTGAAGCTCTTCATGTTCTCTTCGATTCTAGATAAGTTTCAAACCTTCTCGTGCACCGTAGCTCCCGAATCAACCTCTCCAACCCGCGCCCTTCATCAGCCCGCCGCTCCACCTCCTTGCCACCGCACCCTCCCATATTCCCGGCGTGCATGCGCCCCTCCAAGCTCTCCAATCTCCAACAAATGGCACCTAAAACCGTCAACCGTAGCTCGAGTTATCTCGATTCAAAGATTTGAACAACTTCTGAAACTATATGGTATGAATATACTAAAGGTTTGCCACACTTGTAAGCGTTACAGATCTGAAATTAATTTGTAAATTGGATATTTTATTTATACGAACTCCGAATTAAATAATTTCAGATCCATGGAAACCATAACAGCGAATACAACGTTCAAGAACGGGTTGAAACCATTTCTGAGTATTTCTGAAATCTAGATCCGACTGAAAGCGAGGTGAGCAATTCTAAATTTAAATTTAAATTTAATTATTTTTCTTAATTTATAGATAGGTGTTCGTGAATCTGTGTGATAGCTTAGATCTGTGTCTGTGATGGATGTAGTTTTATTTTAGATCTCTTTCAGATCTAAAATACGATGTTGCTTAATTTTTATTTTCAGATCTACTTTTCAGATCTGTGCTTGCGTTGCAAATATTTAATTCTTTATCGCTAATTGATATATCAAAATATATGATTATAATCACTTCTGCGATGCTTTGTGTTTAGATGTTGGTTGCTTTGTGAATTGTGATAATTTGAAATAATGGGTAGTTGGGCAATAAAGTTTTAATCATTATTGATGGATTCATGAAATAATGGAAGTATGGAAAATAAAGTTTGCACCTATTATTTTGATTCATAAAATAGATAAAGTGTGGATCTTTTATTTTGATTCATAAAATCAATAAAGTTTGGCTATTTTATTTTGGGTTCATGAAACTTAACATTAAATGGTATGTGTTGTCATGAAATTAGCATTGTGTATTTTTATGAGTTATAAACATAAAATTTGTGTGGTATATTTTACGAATTATGAACATAAGATTAATGTTGAGTGTTTACACTAAAACAAGTACAAAGAAGGATGAATCCGGAAATTTTTATCGTTCTCATGAAACTTGTAAATTGCATATACAAATTAGCGTTAATGCAAAATATGAAAAGTAGGAATAGAATAAAAAGGATTACATATTCATGTAATCAAAATGGATTATATTTTCTTATAATCAAAGAAATGAACAAAAAGATGACATCTTTATGTAAATAAACATATTTTTACCATTTATGTTAAAATATGAAATTAAGATTATTTTTACCATTTATGTAGAAATATGAAATTAAGGATATTTGTAGCGTTTTTGTAGAAACATGGGAATAAACATATTTTTAGTGTTTATGTAAAAACATGAAAATAAATTTACATTTTTAATGTAAATAAAAAGAATGGACATTACATTTTTTTTAAGAGGACGTTTTTTTTATGTAACTAAAGAATGAAGATTTGCATTGTAAAATAAAATTCCATTTTTATGTATAATTAAGTAAGATTTTACACTGTAAAATAAAAACACCGTTTGTGTTAGAATGGACAAATTAGAATAAGAACATAATTACAATGAACATTTTATTCACATTCGTTATGTAAATAAAAATAACAAGTTTACATGACATTTATTTACATTTAGTTATTACAAATAAAAAGAACAAGTAGCATGACATCTTTATTTACATTATTTTTATGTAAACAAAACGAACAAAATTAGATGATACTTTTATTTACATTTTTATGTAAATAAACATTAAAAGAAAAAGATTTTTATTTTATTTTATTTGCTATTTTGTGTAAGTAAAACACGAGATAAAGAAAAGGGATATTTTATTTACATTTAGTGTAAATAAAAGAAAATGATGTAGAAGAAGAATGACATTTTTGTCGCTATGTCACTTTAGTGAATACGAATATAATTTAGCGTTATGTCGATATAGTGAATATGAACATAATTTTGTCGTTGTGTCATTTTAGATAAAAAGAACACATATTTTAGCGTATGTCATTTTAGGTAAAATGAATACATATTTTAATGTATGTCAAATTTATTTGAAATGAACATAATTTTAGCATTATGTAAATTTAGTTGATATGAATTATATTTTAGCGTTGAGAGAAAATATGTTTACATTAGATATGTTTATTTTAGAAATGTTACATTAGAAAATATGTTTGCATTAGAGATGTCTACATTAGATATGTCTACCTTAGAAATGTGTACATTGGAAATAATGAAATAAAATCATATTTTGTAGTAGCGTCCCTGCATATGAAATAAATCATACTTTAGAGTAGCGTCACCGCATATGAAATAAAATCATATTTTTGAGGTTAAGTTAGTATATGAAATATGAACATTGTCCTAGCGTCATGTTAGTATAAAAATATGACATATTATTATTATTATTATTATTATTATTTTATGAGTGAAAGATTAGAGTTTAATGTTGCATTTTAATGAAATAAAAGATAGGAATTGACACTGCATTTTTATATAGACATTTTTAGATGTAAAATAAGAGTAGAATTAAGAATAAGATTTTATGGTTATTTAAATTACAAATATAAGAATACCTTTTTATGTCAGTTTCTCTTTTTATATAAAAGAACATTTTTTTATGTTATTTTTCTTCAAACATGAAAAGGAACATTTTTTTTATTTACATTATAATGTTGACTACAATTTTAATGTAATTTAAAAAGAAGATTTTGGCATTGTAAATTATTACATTTTTAATGTAATTAAAAGGATGGATTTTCCATGAAATCATAAGAATAGAATAAAGAATGGAATGCAATGTTGAAATATAATCTACATTTCTATGAAAAAATAAGAATAAAGAAATAAAAGTTACATTTTTTAATGTAAGAAGAAAAATTACATTTTAATGTATTAAGATAAAGGAGAAAAATTACATTTTTATGTAATTAAGCTAACGAAGATAAAGTTTATATTTTTATGTAATTAAGATTTTAAGTAAGAAAATTACATTTATATGTAACGAAAAGATTAGATTTTGACATTGCAAAATTATTTAATGCAATGCAGATTATATTAAAAAGAAAAGTTTACATTTTTAATGTGAATAAAAATAATAGGAATGAAATGTATATTTCTATCGTCACTTTAGATGCGATAAAAGAATAGAATAAGATTATATATTTTTATCGTCATTTTAGAGGCGGTAAAAAGAAAGTTATATTTTTCAATGTAAATAAGGACGAAATAGAAGTTATATTTTTAAAGAATTAACATTTTTCAATGTAAACAAAGGAAATAGAATATGAAATAAAAGTTACATTTTCAATATATTAATATAGTGAAATATAAGCTCACATTTCTCAATGTAAATTAAAATAGGAATAGAAATTTACATTTTCCAATGTAAATAATAAGATTAGAAATTTACATTTCTAAGGAATAGACTTTCATTAGGAAAAGAATAATGAAACCAAATATACATTTTGTGTAAATTGAAGGATGGAAGAAGAAAATATACATTGTTATGTTTAGGATGTGTATGTAAAGTAAAATGAAAATAGCGATAGATCATTATAAATTATTAACAACGATATGAAATGATTTTCAAATTTATATATATGCGAGAGTTATTTGGAAAGTCCGGGTTTACTCTCATTCCAAATAATGATACGACGTTCGAGGAATGGAAGACAACGATTGAAGACCGACGATCTTCACATCGAATGGATAACTAGTGTTGAGGCCCTTGATTGATTTGCTCCCAAGACGGGGCTAAGATGGTAATTATCCGGACGTAGTGTTAATTTGTACGGATTTAGCTTTCGCTCAAACCCAGAGCATAGGCTTATAAATGGAATGTGTGTCTGATATTTCGGCAAAGGATTGGTAGTAGGATATGGGGTGACAGTGTAGCATACTAAGATGCAATGATCAAGGCTTTTGTTGAAAAGCAGGCCTTGTGGTTGATGATCAAAGCACGGCCTGTTTATGCGTAGCTTTGTGTATGGCGTGACTTCGCGAGCCTCACAACCCGGTGGAGTCTAAAACGGGAGAAGGGAACGCAGGGAGAGCAGCACGTTTCTTTCTAGCTAGAAGTAGTGTCGGTGCTTAAACTGGCTGATATTTTACTTATGGGGATGATGGAGTGAGGCGCCTCGGATGATAGGTCATATAGGATCGGGAAACGTGTGTTCAGGAATTGCCAATCCACGAAGCTGTATGTGTGGACCGGCCCTGCAGGATCCAAGGGTTAACTGCGGGGAATCCTGAGACATTAGCTAGAGTGTCTCGAATCGGTAAGGAGCTCCTCCCTAGCCTTGACTGATGATGGAAACCCAATTCCCAATATGACCCTACGGACTTTATTGTATTACTAGTATGGAGGCATAGTATATGGTAGCTATGCTTCCTTGGATTGATACATTTACTTTGAAATGTTTTTGAAACGTATATACACTAATAATAATATCAAATTCGTTTTTAACGTATCAAGCATTTTTGACCATTATAAGGTAAAACTCTATCCTCCGGTTTGTGTTGCATTGTGTGATGGGACTTGAGTCTTATGATGGTTTCATTTTTCCAAAAAGCATTGCGTTGTTTAACGATTTACTTTAATTTATGCACGACAACCCATTGGAGTAAACCCGTTCCGCGTTAGCGGCGTGGTCCTTGGATTTGTCTTATTGTTATTAGTGAAATTAGTTAAGAATTCTCACACCAGTCCCATGACTGACTCGTTGTTTGTTTCCACCTTTACAAACTCGGGTGGCCTCTTTCCACACGGGCAGTCGAGTAGTTTGTCTACAGGTTCTTATCTCGAGCAGGATCCTGGATTGAAGCTTAAAGCTGTGTCCAGAGCATAGAAGTCTTCCGCTGTTTAATGTTTTTTTAAAATATTGTAATTTATCTTCCGCTGTAATTTTGTTCGATGTACTCTGATATTCTGTACTCTGATGTAACATTATTATGATGTTTATAAAATTCTACTGTTGTTGTTCTGATATGTTGTATTCCCAAAGTAAGCGTATTTGTCGATTTCCCGCAAGGGCGATTTTCGGGTCGTTTCATTTTGGTATCATAGCTCTGGTTAGCTCAAATCTTTGGGGTACAACTCGTTAGAACTGAACAAAAGACTCATCAGAGATTGGATTAGTAATATCCAATAAGAATACTCATTAGAGATAGGATCAGTAGTATCCTAGAATGAGAAAACTCATTAGAGATGGGGTTAGTAATGCCCTAGAATGAGTTGAGAGTAGCAATCCTATAATATACGTATTCGAAATTCTAATCTATTTTAGAAAATATGATTTTTGAATATATAAAAGTTATATATTTTAAAAGTTAATCAACCAATTGATTGATGACTGCGTGGTGTGATTATTAGTTCAACCAATGAATGGATATAAAAAAATTGAGTAGGGTAATTAATTAAACAACTTTTAGCTTCG
Organism: Allium sativum; assembly: GCA_030737875.1. NCBI lineage: Eukaryota > Viridiplantae > Streptophyta > Magnoliopsida > Asparagales > Amaryllidaceae > Allium > Allium sativum. Next base: position 709,582,071 of record CM060922.1, read on the forward strand.
TTCCTTTTCGAGGACGAAAAGTTTTTAAGTGGGGGAGACTGTAACAACCCTGAATTTTGGGGGTAAATTTAAAATTTATATTAAGTAAATTTAATGAGGTTTTGATATTTAAAATAATTTATTTAAAATAATAATGATTAAGAATATTTTTAAAACGAAGTTAGAATGAATAATTTAATTTTAATTATAAAAGGAGTTAGAAATAGCGCGGTAGTTTGAAAAGTCAAACTTGAACTTTGACTGACCGTACAGGATGCAAAATAAATCGGATTTTTGTGAAACCAAAAATATTAGAATCTATTTAAAAATATCTTTCTAACGAATCTGAAAAATTGAAATTTTATAGCGGGAATCAAAAGTTATGCCCAAATTAAAATTTAGAAAGGTCGCTATAAAATTTACAAAGGACAAAAATGCTACTTTTTGCATACGAAGGAATTTGGACTCGAAACCACTTCCATTGAGTTCGGAATGACGTTTCTACATTGAAAAAGTATAAACACTTATATATTTCGAGTTTCGAAAATTATTTGTTTAAAATGTATTTTTAATATTTAATATATAGCCCTTAAAAATAGTCATTTTTCAAACGACCTCTGTTTTCGACGAAACCACTTTTGTTGGATTCGGAATGTCAAAATATAGTTAAGTTTAATTTTTCATAATTTTTAGAATTGATTTGTGGCCGTGGCAAAAAGAGTTCAGTTTTGTCAATTTCGGTCAATTTTAATCGACTTGAAAATAGCCATTTTTCAAACAAGCTCAGAATTGAACAAAATTATTTTCCTAGGTCCGCAGCATCAAAACATAGCTATATATATTTTTCGGAAATTTTTGAAGTTAATTTGTGGCCCTGGTGAATTTATTTGTACGGTTGAATTACAAATAAAGGACTTAAATTTTTAAATCTGAAAAATGGGGCTCAAGATGACCATTTGGGCTAACGGGACATGTCTAGATGAGTTCGGAATAGGGGTTAGGTTTAAACGACAGTCATTGGGCTGAAATTAGACAATGTTGCAAAACGGGCCTTTAATGGATAATAAATCAATAAAATATTATAAAAGCACTATTCCTTCCTCTCTCCCCGATCAAAACATCACGTATAAATGAACCCATCAGCCGCCTAAAGCCTTCCACCTTCTCTCCTCTCTTCCTCCTAATCAACAGACAATTAGATCTAGCCGTAGTTGAACTTTTTGAAGCTCTTCATCTTCTCTTCGATTCTAGATAAGTTTCAAACCTTCTCGTGCACCGTAGCTCCCGAATCAACCTCTCCAACCCCCGCCCTTCATCGGCCCGCTGCTCCACCTCCTTGCCACCGCACCCGCCCTTATTCCCCGCGTGCACGCGCCCCTCCAAGCTCTCCAATCTCCAACAAACGGCACCTAAAACCGTCAACCGTAGCTCGAGTTATCTCGATCCAAAGATTTGAACAACTTCTGAAACTATACGGTTTGAATATACTAAATGTTTGCCACACTTATAAGCATTACAGATCTGAAATTAATTTGTAAATTGGATATTTTATTTATACGAACTCCGAATTAAATAATTTCAGATCCGTGGAAACCATAACAGCGAATACAACGTTCAAGAACAGGTTGAAACCATTTCTGAATATTTCTGAATTCTAGCTCCGACTGAAAGCGAGGTGAGCAATCCTAAATTTAAAAATTAAAATTTAATTTAATTTAATTATTTTTCCTAATTTATAGATAAGTGTTCGTGAATCTATGTGATAGCTTAGATCTGTGTCTGTGATGGATGCAGTTTTATTTTAGATCTCTTTCAGATCTAAAATACGATGTTGCTTAATTTTTATTTTCAGATCTACTTTTCAGATATGTGCTTGCGTTGCAAATATTTAATTCTTTATCGCTAATTGATATATCTAAATATATGATTATAATCACTTCTGCGATGCTTTGTGTTTAGATGTTGGTTGCTTTGTGAATTGTGATAATTTGAAATAATGGGTAGCTGGGCAATAAAGTTTTAACCATTATTGATGGATTCATGAAATAATGGAAGTATGGAAAATAAAGTTTGGACCTTTTATTTTGATTCATAAAATAGATAAAGTGTGGATCTTTTATTTTGATTCATAAAATCAATAAAGTTTGGCTCTTTTATTTTGGGTTCATGAAACTTAACATTAAATGGTATGTGTTGTCATGAAATTAGCATTGAGTATTTCTATGAGTTATAAACATAAAATTTGTGTGGTATATTTTACGAATTATGAACATAAGATTAATGTTGAGTGTTTACACTAAAACAAGTACAAAGAAGGATGAATCCAGAAATTTTTATCGTTCTCATGAAACTTGTAAATTGCATATACAAATTAGCGTTAATGCAAAATATGAAAAGTAGGAATAGAATAAAAAAGATTACACATTCATGTAATCAAAATGGATTATATTTTCTTATAATCAAAGAAATGAACAAAAAGATGACATCTTTATGTAAATAAACATATTTTTACCGTTTATGTTAAAATATGAAATTAAGATTATTTTTACCATTTAACTAGAAATATGAAATTAAGGATATTTGTAGCATTTTTGTAGAAACATGGGAATAAACATATTTTTAGTGTTTATGTAAAAACATGAAAATAAATTAACATTTTTAATGTAAATAAAAAGAATGGACATTACATTTTTTTTAAGAGGACATTTTTTTTATGTAATTAAAGAATGAAGAATTGCATTGTAAAATAAAATTCCATTTTTATGTATAATTAAGTAAGATTTTACACTGTAAAATAAAAACACCATTTGTGTTAGAATGGACAAATTAGAATAAGAACATAATTACAGTGAACATTTTATTCACATTCGCTATGTAAATAAAAAGAACAAGTTTACATGACATTTATTTTGTGACGGCAAGGAATTTCGCTCGATCTGAATCAGTCGTTAAACCGATCTAGACCGTTCGAAACTCCTGATCGTTTGAGAACAGGACAAATCAGAACACAAACAGAAGAACATTTCATTGCTATTACAACAATTCCATCAGAATACAAGAATATACAGAGTATAAATAAATAAATTACATTCAACAAATACCAGAGATTTAAATTACATTTAAATACATCGCAGCGGAAAATAATACAAAGCACAACTGAAGGTGATATACGGATACAGAGCTTTCAGGATATCATTCCAGCTGTAAACCAGAATCCTGTGAATATAAATCTGCAAAACCAAAACTACTAGCTGCCCGTGCGAAAAATAGGGGCACCCAGAGTTTAGGTTAAAACAATAAACTCCAGGTCAGTCATGTGACTGGTGTGAGAACTAAAACAGTTATTTAAAGCTTTACTTTAAAAGAGAGTAATTCGAGGGACCACTCCGTATAACACGGAACGGGTTTCCTTCCAAGAATACTAGTGCATAGAATAAACAGCGCAATGCTTTTTCAAAAAATGAAGCTATTATAAGACCCAGGTCCCATCACACAATGCAACGCAAGCCGGAGGATAGGGTTTTACCTTATAACAGCCAAACATGCTTGATACGTTTAAAAACAAATCATTTGATACTATAATAAGTGTATAGTGTCAAAACAATTTCAATCATAAATATAAATCATAGACGGCATGAGTGCCCCATCCCACTATGTCGCCATACTAGGCTCTACAAATAAAGCCGAAATACATGTATTGGAAATTGGATTTCCGTCATGAGTCGAGGCAAGGGGCAAGCTCCTCTCCGCGCTCGAGACACTAGCAAATGTCTCAGGACTATACACTCTGGGCAATCCTGGATCGGTTGGGCTGGTCCTCACTTACGTTAGAGGATTAATTATGCCTGAACACACGTTTCTCGGTCCTTACAGACCTATAATCGAGGCGCCTCATTCCAACAACCACAAAGGTGAAAAGTATATAAATGTCAGGGCTGGTAAGTCACTGACACCACCAAAGCTAGAAAGAAATGTCGTGTTCTCCCAACGGTCCGTATCCCGTTTTTAACTCATACCGAGGTGTGAGGCTCGCGAATTCACGTTATACACAAAGCTATGCCACAAAGGCCGTGCTTTGATCATCAACCACAAGACTTTGCTTTTCAACAGAAGCCTTGATCCACGCAACTCAGCGTGCCACATAGGCAATTCATGCCATGCGATTGATATCTATCGATATATAACCTCTAAGCTCGTATGTCTCAGAGAAGGGCGTTAAGCAAGAGAATAAATTCTCCGCCGCCAAACAGATATATATTTAACAGAAATCAATCAACACAGAATAAAATCCCATGTCAGACACACAATCCATTTACAAGTTCGTTCTGGGTCTGAACGAAACCGGAGGCACTTTCCTCGCATATCCATCGATCTCCAAGTACGTCTGGACGACCACCAACTATTTCCATCCTCTTGGGTGTACAGCCCAATCAGGATCGTCAGTAATTATCCAAACGATGTGAAGACTTCCGGTCATCGACCACCGTCTTCATCTTCGACATATCGTCGAATCGGTTATTCAGAATGGTTATAAACCCGGCCTTTTTGAACAACCCGCGTATATTAAAACAAATGTTACACAAACACATCATACGCCTCATTCCAATTCCACATTCTTAGGGAAAGGTTCCCATTAATTTTATCCAAGATAAATTCTTTAAAATTTATCCTTTAATCTTCCTTTGGATGTCGTTTCAAACCAAAATATGGTTTTCCAAACTAGTCGGGATTAACGAACCACACCGAAGTAATTATTTATTTTATTTCCCAATCCCAACCTATTCATCCCATGAAGCAAAACTGGTAATACTCCATATCTAATATCAAAGTGTTATCGGTAAAATTAATTACCATTTCACGTTCAAATCTGATTAAAGATTTAACTATCGCTTTGGAGCAAAACAGGTGATACTCCATCCTCGCTCACTTTCTAAATATGATAATTTAAATTATCAATTCACATTTCAATTTAATTGCAGATTCATTAAAACTCCTTTACTGGGTTAAAGAACTAATGTCATTTAAAACACAGTTCACGACAAACCCACAAATCAATTCTATTTAAAACCCATTTCAAATCCAATTTATTTATTTAAAAATAAATGGGTTTTAATTTTAGTTCAAAATTAGTTCATTTCGATAAAATCTGTTTTTATCTTTTCAAATATGGAGTTTTTCATCCCAATTTTTCCCAAATCATTTCTTATGATTTTACACAAATTATTACTATTTTTAACAATTTTATCAAGGGTCGTACAGTCGATTTCCAACAATAGCCATCGAACTGCACTTACAGCGACCTTTTCTGAATTTGATTTGGACGTATCTCCAAATCCAACCGTTAGATTTCAAATTTCCAATATTCGTTAGAAAGCTCTTTTCGATACGAACCCAACGGTTCCGGTTTTAGGAGAATCCGACGGTCGGATCTCCCGTAATGTCCGTTTGAAATAAATGGTCGAAATTCACGAACTGCCGCGGCGCGGCGCGTTCTATTCAGGCCATTATATATATATTATATATATTTCGTCGATTTCTATTTAAAACGAATTTTATAAATAGTTTTGAATTCGTTTCAAAAACAATTTCAACTTTTATTTCAAATTCAAATCAAAATTGAATTTTCTATTATAAATCCTTTTTACTTTCATTTCTATTTGATTTCAATTCAAATCGATTTTAATTTGATTCGAATCTATTTCGTTATCTATTCAATTCAATTCGAATTCGTTATATATTCAATTGAAATCAAGTTCGTTTTCTTTTCATATCAAATCAAATTCGTTATATATTCAATTGAAATCAAGTTCGTTTTATATTCAATTCGAATTCAAATTCGTTATATATTCAATTCGAATTCAATTCGTTATATATTCAATTCGAATTCAATTCGTTTTATATTCAAATCAAATTCATTTCGTTTTCTAGTCAATTCAAATTCGTTATATATTCAATTGAAATCAAATCCGTTATATATTCAATTCGAATTCAATTCGTTATATAGTCAATTCGAATTCAATTCGTTTTATATTCAAATCAAATTCATTTCGTTTTCTATTCAATTCAAATTCGTTTTATATTCAATTGAAATCAAATCCGTTATATATTCAATTCGAATTCAATTCGTTATATATTCAATTCGAATTCAATTCGTTTTATATTCAATTCGAATTCATTTCGTTTTCTATTCAATTCAAATTCGTTTCGTTTCATTTTCTATTCAATTCAAATTCATTTCGTTTCGTTTTCTATTCAATTCAAATTCGTTATATATTCAATTGAAATCAAATCCGTTATATATTCAATTCGAATTCAATTCGTTATATATTCAATTCGAATTCAATTCGTTTTATATTCAAATCAAATTCATTTCGTTTTCTATTCAATTCAAATTCGTTTTATATTCAATTGAAATCAAATCCGTTATATATTCAATTCGAATTCAATTCGTTATATATTCAATTCGAATTCGTTTCGTTTCGTTTTCTATTCAATTTAGTTCAAATTTCATTTCAAAATATTCGATTTCGAAATCACTTTTCAATATTCATTTTAAAATGAATAAAATCGATATAAATATCGTTTACGTCAAAATGGCGTCAATCTAATCAACACGGCTTCATATATTTCTATTTTCAAAGATTCTATTTCAAAATATTTCTATTTCAAATATTTCTATTTCAAATATTTCTATTTTCAAAGATTCTATTTCAAAATATTTCTATTTCAAATATTTCTATTTCAAATATTTCTATTTCAAATATTTCTATTTCAAAATATTTCTATTTCAAATATTTCTATTTCAAATATTCCGTTCAACACATGACTAATCTCAACGGATGAGTACTGTCAACACGTGAACATTTATTTTATATTGATAAAGATGTAATTTTTATTATTAAAATATTTCGTTCAACACATGACTAATCTCAACGGATGAGTACGGTCAACACATGAACCTTTATTTTATAATATTCTTTATTTTTCCGATTGGAATGAGGCCCAATCAATTACCATATAAAGTTAATTATATGGATTCCATACAACGAATGTATATAATAGCAACGATAAATAATCAACCATCATCCAAAGTGCACTACACTGTATAAGCATCAAATATAGATATCTAACGCTTATAACAGCTTGTCAATCAATCGATCGACATACAACTAATTATTGGGATTAGTGTATACCGTATTTTATCCCAATACCCGTGTGGGGTTTCAAACGATCAAACACAGATTTTTATTTGTGCAGTTGGGCGATGTGTAAAATTTATCGTCCCAATCAATGTCAGTCAAATCAGTGTACATAAACAAACCGTCCGGTTTGTAAATGAATATTTTATTTTATTCACTTCCACGTTAAAAATTATATTTTTAACGATAAAATATTTTATTTCAACACATGAATTTCTATTCAGTTCTTTTACACAATAAAAATGATATTTTTATTTTTCTAACATTTTTTTAGAAAATTTCGGCGGCATAACGACACGATACTAGAAACGGGACAAGGCCTAGCCTTATCCCCGGTCTAGTGAAGGCCCACGCCATTCACACATCAATCAAATCAATTTCATTTCACCAAACAATTCAATTCAAACCAAATAATCTAACCAACTACACAACCAAACAGTTAAACAAACAAGCCATCCATGGTCTGTGGATGACGGGTGTCGGGTGCTACTAAACACCGTCTGCATCCTAGTATATATATAACTTAGAAAAGAAATTGAAGAGTGAGAAATTCTCACCGATAGCTATCCAATACCACGACTCTTCATTGATAGAAATCTTCATCGTTCTCGCCTTTTGTCGCTTTCGTTGCCCGTAGCCACTACATATATAAAAATCACATTTTTACATACTGATGTCTTTAAAATAAAAATCACATTTTTATTTGTTCACTTTCAATTTAGAAATCATATTTTTATAATCACTTCATATATTTAAAAATCGAAATTTTACATCGCTATTCAATATATAAAAATCGAATTTTTACTATGCTATTCAATATACAAAAATCGAATTTTTACTATGCTATTCAATATATAAAAATCGAATTTTTACTATGCTATTCAATATATAAAAATCGAATTTTTACTATGCTATTCAATATATAAAAATCGAATTTTTACTATGCTATTCAATATATAAAAATCAAAATTTTACTTTGATGCCATATAGATAAAAATCTTATTTTTATAGTTGCCTCATACGGGTAAATATTCTATTTTTATACCATTAATATATAGATAAAAATTATATTTTTATCACGCTATTATTTATATAAAGATTTCGCATTTTCTAAAATAAATGTTTCGCTTTTTCATTTTTTAAAAATCTTGCCTTTTCATTTTTAAAAATCTTGCCTTTTCATTTTATTAATCTTGCCTTTTCATTTTTAAAAATCTTGCCTTTTCATTTTTAAAAATCTTGCCTTTTCATTTTTATTTTTAACCATGAATTTCATATAGCAAGAAAATAAAAATAAAAATAAACTAATTAAAACTTACAGTGGGTTTCGGTGGTCTTCGATGCAGGCGAAGGAGGAAGAAGGGGTGGAGGAGGGTGCGGATGAGGGGGGGGGGAGCTGTCGCGGTTTCGCGCAAGGGGGGGGGGGTCTTCGCGGTTGCGCGCAAAGGGGGGGGTCTTCGATCTGAAGAGGAAGGGGGAGGGTCTCCGATCTGACGAGGACGGGGGGGGTCTTTTCGAGGTGGCGGCGGTTTAGGGGGGGCGACACTCCTCTCCCTTTTTCCTTCCCTTTTTTTTTATTTTTTTCTGTACAATGATTTTGAACGGGGGGGGGGGGGGGGGGGCAGAAGTATAAGGGGAAGAGAGGGTAATTTTATTTATTTATTTAATTATTTTATTATGAAAAAGTTGACTTTTACATACGAACTCGAAACGAGGCCCACCGCCTGTCGTCCATAGCTAATTACCCCCATTCTGAACACAATGGGATATGTATCGTAGGCTGATTCGATCGTTTCGATCAGTTTTCGTTAAAATCAACATATAACTCTATATATTGAATTTGAACGCGCATTTCAATTTACCGAGGTCACATACTAACTCGAAAAATTCCAGAAAAATATTTCCTAGCTTCTTATTGACGATACGGTCCTAACAAAACTAGTTTCGTCAAATTCTGAGACCGCTGGAAAAATGACCATTTTCCAGTCGATTAAAATCAACTGAAACTGGTCAAACGCGTTTTCCTTCGCCACGCTCACATATTGATTCGAAAAATTATGAAATTTGGAATCTAGCAATAATTTGACATCACGGACCCAACAAAAATGGTTTCGTCGAAATCCGAGGTCGTTTGCAAAATTCCCATTTTTAAGGGCCTGAATTCCATAGCGACTATTCAGAATTTTCAACTGGACATATCTTTTGATTCCCGCTATGAAATTTCGATTTTTCGGATTCGTTGGAAAGATATCATCAATTAGATCCTAATGTTTTTGGTTTCACTAAAATCCGGATTGTTTTGCACCCGGTACATTCAATTGAAGTTTGAAATCGAATTATCGAACTACCGCGCCATTTTCAATTCTATTTATAATTATATATAATTATTTATATTCTAACGACGACGTATATAATATATACGTTCAAATTATATTCAAAATAAATTTCTCGTCGATATTATTTAAAATAATTCATTTTAAATAATCAAAATTCGCTAAAATTGCCAAAATAAAATTTTAAACTGGCCCAGATTTTCGGGTTGTTACATATTTACATTTAGTTATTACAAATAAAAAGAACAAATAGCATGACATCTTTATTTACATTATTTTTATGTAAACAAAAAGGACAAAATTAGATGATACTTTTATTTACATTTTTATGTAAATAAAACATGAAAAGAAAAAGAATATTTTTTTATTTGCTATTTTGTGTAAGTAAAACATGAGATAAAGAAAAGGGATATTTTATTTACATTTAGTGTAAATAAAAGAAAATGATGTAGAAGAAGAATGATATTTTTGTCGCTGTCACTTTAGTGAATATGAATATATTTTAGCGTTATGTCGATATAGTGAATATGAACATAATTTTGTCGTTGTGTCGTTATAGATAAAAAGAATACATATTTTAGCGTATGTCATTTTAGGTAAAATGAATACATATTTTAATGTATGTCAAATTTAGTTGAAATGAACATAATTTTAGCATTATGTAAATTTAGTTGATATGAATTATATTTTAGCGTTGAGAGAAAATATGTTTACATTAGATATGTTTATTTTAGAAATGTTGCATTAGAAAATATGTTTGCATTAGAGATGTCTACGTTAGATATGTCTACCTTAGAAATGTGTACATTGGAAATAATGAAATAAAATCATATTTTGTAGTAGCGTCCCTGCATATGAAATAAATCATACTTTAGAGTAGCGTCACCGCATATGAAATAAAATCATATTTTTGAGGTTATGTTAGTATATGAAATATAAACATAGTCCTAGCGTCATGTTAGTATAAGGAATATGACATATTATTATTATTATTTTACGAGTGAAAGATTAGAGTTTAATGTTGCATTTTGAATGAAATAAAAGATAGGAATTGATACTGCATTTTTATATAGACATTTTTAGATGTAATATAAGAGTAGAATTAAGAATAAGATTTTATGGTTATTTAAATTACAAATATAAGAATACCTTTTTATGTCAGTTTCTCTTTTTATATAAAAGAACATTTTTTTTGTTATTTTTCTTCAAACATGAAAAGGAACATTTTTTTTAATTTACATTATAATGTTGACTACAATTTTAATGTAATTTAAAAAGAAGATTTTGGCATTGTAAATTATTACATTTTTAATGTAATTAAAAGGATGGATTTTCCATGAAATCATAAGAATAGAATAAAGAATGGAATGCAACGTTGAAATATAATCTACATTTCTATGCAAAAATAAGAATAAAGAAATAAAAGTTACATTTTTTAATGTAGGAAGAAAAATTACATTTTAATGTATTAAGATAAAGGAGAAAAATTACATTTTTATGTAATTAAGCTAAAGAAGATAAAGTTTATATTTTTATGTAATTAAGATTTTAAGTAAGAAAATTACATTTATATGTAATGAAAAGATTAGATTTTGACATTGCAAAATTATTTAATGCAATGCAGATTATATTAAAAAGAAAAGTTTACATTTTTAATGTGAATAAAAATAATAGAAATGAAATGTATATTTTTATCGTCACTTTAGATGCGATAAAAGAATATAATAAGATTATATATTTTTATCGTCATTTTAGAGGCGGTAAAAAGAAAGTTATATTTTTCAATGTAAATAAGGACGAAATAGAAGTTATATTTTTAAAGTATTTTCATTTTCAATGTAAACAAAGGAAATAGAATATGAAATAAAAGTTACATTTTCAATATATTAATATAGTGAAATATAAGCTAACATTTCTCAATGTAAATTAAAATAGGAATAGAAATTTACATTTTTCAATGTAAATAATAAGATTAGAAATTTACATTTCTAAGGAATAGATTTTCATTAGGAAAAGAATAATGAAACCAAATATACATTTTGTGTAAATTGAAGGATGGAAGAAGAAAATATACATTGTTATGTTTATGATGTGTATGTAAAGTAAAATGAAAATAGCGATAGGTTGTTATAAATTATTAACAACGATATGAAATGGTTTTCAAATTTATATATATGCGAGAGTTATTTGGAAAGTCCGAGTTTACTTTCATTCTAAATAATGATACGACGTTCGAAGAATGGAAGACGGCGATTGAAGACCGACGATCTTCACATCGAATGGGTAACTAGTGTTGAGGCCCTTGATTGATTTGGTCCCAAGACGGGGCTAAGATGGTAATTACCCGGACGTAGTGTTGATTTGTACGGATTTGGATTTCTCTCAGACCCAGAGCATAGGCTTATAAATGGAATGTGTGTCTGACATTGTACTCCTTTATATTGTATTTATTGATTTTCTACCGAATGTATGAATGATTGGTGGTGGAGAATTTATTCTCTTGCTTGACACCCTTTCATATATTTTGGCAAAGGATTGGTAGTGTGATATGGAGTGACAGTGTGGCACACTAAGATGCAGTGATCAAGGCTTTTGTTGAAAAGCAGGCCTTGTGGTTGGTGATCAAAGCACGGCCTGTTTAGGCGTAGCTTTGTGTATGGCGTGACTTCGCGAGCCTCACAACCCGATGAAGTTTAAAATGGGAGAAGGGAACGCAGGGAGAGCATCATATTTCTTTCTAGCTAGAAGTAGTGTCGGTGCTTAAACTGGCTGATATTTTATTTATGTGGATGATGGAATGAGGCGCCTCGGATGATAGGTCCTATAGGATCGGGAAACGTGTGTTCAGGAATTGCCAATCCGCGAAGCTGTATGTGTGGACCGGCCCTGCAGGATCCAAGGGTTAACTGCGGGGAATCCTGAGACATTGGCTAGAGTGTCTCGAATCGGTAAGGAGCTCCTCCCTAGCCTTGACTCACGATGGAAACCCAATTCCCAATACGACCCTACGGACTTTATTGTATTACTAGTATGCAGGCATAGTATATGGTAGCTATGCTTCCTGGGTTGATACATTTACTTTGAAATGTTTTTGAAACGTATATACACTAATAATAATATCAAATTCGTTTTTAACGTATCAAGCATTTTTGACCATTATAAGGTAAAATTCTATCCTCCGGTTTGTGTTGCATTGTGTGATGGGACTTGAGTCTTATGATGGTTTCATTTTTCCAAAAAGCATTGCGTTGTTTAACGATTTACTTTAATTTATGCACGACAACCCATTGGAGTAAACCCGTTCCGCGTTAGCGGCGTGGTCCTTGGATTTGTCTTATTGTTATTAGTGAAATTATTTAAGAATTCTCACACCAGTCCCATGACTGACCCGTTGCTTGTTTCCACCTTTACAAACTCGGGTGCCCTCTTTCCACATGGGCAGTCGAGTAGTTTGTCTACAGGTTCTTATCTCGAGCAGGATCCTGGATTGAAGCTTAAAGCTGTGTCCAGAGCATAGAAGTCTTCCGCTGTTTAATGTTTTTTTTAAATATTGTAATTTATCTTCCGCTGTAATTTTATTCGATGTACTCTGATATTCTGTACTCTGATGTAACATTATTATGATGTTTATAAAAGTCTACTGTTGTTGTTCTGATATGTTGTATTCCCAATGTAAGCGTATCCGGCGATTTCCCGCAAGGGCGATTTTTGGGTCGTTTCAACGAATCTGCCCAGATCTGTACATGGGTGGGTCGACCCATGGGTCGACCCCCCATGCTTGGGTCGACCCCGGCTATATTTTTATTTCTTTCTTTTGCTGCATATGTTTTTCAGTTTGAATTTGATTTGAATTGCGTTCATATATAAGGCCCTTATATGTATACAAAACTTGTAATGATCATTTTACGCGTATATATATGCGCACAACTTTTGTTTGGTTTTCAAAATTCAAACGATATTGCACCGTTATTTGATTCTTGCCATATTTCTGTGATTTCAGCCTTATCTTGAATTTTATCTCTTGTATATATATATATATATATATATATATATATTCCTAGACATATATGCACATATTCTCATATACATATATACATATATTTTCTTTACTTTTTTATATGTATATTTTTCCATATATGTGTGTTTTTCCCTCATGAACATGTGTTATTTTAGTCGTTCCCTTAAAACAAAAATATGACAGCGGCGAGGTTCAAACTCTGCACCTCTTGCATGCAAGCCACATGCTCTAATTAACTGGTTTACTAAGGCTATTATTAACAAGGCCTAGAATAATGGTAAATATTGTTCTCTTCTTACTTCTCTTTTTCATATTTATTACAATATTTCATTGCATGGATCTTTTTCTTTTATTTCTCTTTTATTATTAAAGCATAACCTGTGCATATAACACATTTACACCACATGCAACCAATCCTTTCTTTCTTTTAATGTATGCATTATATTTTTATTTTATTCTTCATATATACATTTACGTCTGCGCGTATATATGCATTATTTAATTATTAAATTGTCATAAAATGAAGGGTGTTACAATGCAACCACAAACATGGACTGGGGTCATGTTTTGCTGGCTTTAGCACAATGAGAGTTACAGTTACGATTTTGCACATAATCAGAACATAAATTCAATAGTAAGTACTCAATTCAAGCTAAAAAGTGTGTGCGGGTACTTCATCTTAATTTGCAGTGAAGATGGACTGATTGAAGGTTGGATTCAAATCAAAGATGATGATTTGAGGCTTGTTTTTTAGCATCAACACCTGTAGAATCTACTACAAAGACATTAAACACGACTTAACAACTCACATTATATGATTCTACAAATTGATAGGATTAAGATGAACTAATAATCTTTATATGAATTAATTATTAAAACACAAGATTCAGTCTTTAGTTTCTCTTTAGTTTTGATTAAGAAGCTTTGAATTTGAATTAGCATAAGGAGGCAACTACTCCTCTTTATTGTAAAAGTGAGTGAGATGGGTTATTTTTGCACGTAGGAGGAAAGTTACGTATGTTTTCCAGAAAACTCCTCACTAATAATAATTAACTAGATAATTAGGCCTTAATGAGTTGATTAAGTAGTTTAGGGAGGTAATTAGAGATTTTAAGGCCCTATTTACCCAAGCTTAAGTGTTTTCTTCCTCTAATTACACAAATTAACTTAAACTTACACATTTTTACCAAATGATCTTACTAAAAATACAAAAGTATGTTTTATCACATTTAAACAACTATTAATATTATTTTGACTTATCTACACTTAAATATGCTATTTTATTCAAAAATGTACATTTTACATTAATTTTGAATAAAATGAACATTCTTAAAGTTTAAAATGATCAAAACACATTATTTTAACGTAAAAAAATTTCAAACACAAAATATTCATTATAACACACATATAAATATTTTTAAACAATATTTATATGTTTAATATTAATTTCCACATAAGTTTTATTCAAAGTTTACGGTGTTTCCCAAAAATTCTTTGTTTATTGCTATTTAGTGCAATAAACCCTTAGGAATTGGATAAATTCCTACTTATTGATTATTTGACATATTAAATACACGTAAGATCACAAAATTGATCAATGCCTCAAATTTTAACCTACACATATTATTAAGCTTATTCTAACCAAACACAAATTTCCATAAAATTCCATATTCAACCATTTTAAATGATTAAATAATTTCTAAATCCAAGTTTATTTCGAATTAATTCCCAAAACCCACATTTAATTATCATACACTGATTGGAATAAAATCTCTTATTACCCCAAATGGATTTAATTTATTCCAATATAATAATTTTTTATGAATCTCAAATTCTTTATTTTCTCATCTTAAATTATTATACGAGTTAGGCTTTTGAACTCATATTTTATTCTTCTTAGTTTAAAATACAAAGAAAAACTATAATCCATTTAGCTCGGGTACCCAAAAACTGGGTTGTTACAAAACTAAATGATCTAGAGACCACCATTCGTAAACTTAACTTGAACACAAAAAGGTCCACAAGGACTGTTAACTCGGACATAAAACATGATACTTCGTTGAAGCCATACCGTTACCCAGCCATTTGGCAGGTTGACAAGAGCTATTCGTATTGACACGACTCAACTATTATCGAGGCTAGATGGCTTAGAAACAGTACCCGAAGGCCTAGAGATCATGTACCTGATAGCTCCATATCACTACAATCATGTTTAATCACTAGAACAATGCCGGAGAACACTTTTGTTGTGGAATCGACAAAAAAATTCCAAAGGATCAGTACAACTCCGAGAAGAATCGATAAAATACACTACTTCAACAAACAAAGAAGCATAGCTCACTACCTATAAGTCAAAACAAGACCAAACTCCATAGAGCAACTCAAGACAACCAGAGGGACATAGTAGAAAAGTCATGGGCCCGACTAAGTTATTCTAAAGGATCAGCACTGATCCTTATAGGGGGATTAGGACTGATCGCTCACTTAAGAAAATTTGGGCCTAGGATCTGTAGGCTCCTTCTCTAATGGTCTTTTGACTTTCTAACTTGGCTTACATCTATAGATACATGTCTCGTAGATGAAAAAGGATCTTTTGACTTTTTTGGCATAGCCATCAGGTTTTTAAAGTGCTCCATAACACTTTTATTACTGATAAATAATAAAATACAATGAAACCATATGATATACAAAATGCATATCAGCTAAAAAGAGAGCATTCCATGCAGGGAATCAATGTTGTAGCAGAATAGCCAACATGAAAAAAATAAAGACCCAATAACATACAAACATGACATATTACACATTACATAGCTAGACCGAAATTAAAAAGTTACATAATACATTAACATGAGCCAAAGGAGGACTCACCACCTATAATGAATAGACAGTCCTCTAACCATTATCATAAAGCCATATCAAAAGATCTTTCTTCTTTGAGTCACAGGGTGGTTGGCACCTGGAAGAGCCATAATGGAAGAGACAGTAAAATTAATATTGACTACACCTGGAAGAGCATTTTGATTACTTTAAAATATCTTATTTCAGAGTCTTACCGATTTGAGTTATTGCACTCAGATAATTTAGCAATAAAGTGATCAAACATTCAAAGTGAGTATAGGCCAATCAATATTGAACCATTATAATCATTTTCTCTCTTTTCTATTACATTTTTATTATTTTATTCCTCATTTTCTATTAACTTTAGTTTAAATTAAATCGAACTCATTGGATGTTGTACCATTTTTGGTGTCAAAATTCTGATACTTCCACTGAGAGGAAAAAATTTCAAGGTTTTCTTATCTTCCTACCATTCAAGTTCCTTAGTTTCCTCAGCTCTCTATGTGATCTACATGCGATACTTGAAGAAATGGTGAAGAAGAACAAATCTCAAGACATTGGACCTTCTCATGCCGATCTTCTAGAGGCATCGATCCAACGTTAACCTTCTGATGATGTTGATCCCGATCTCTCGCCAAAACCGACGTGTCCACACTTCTTCTAATCTTGATGCTCCGGTTACTCATTTGTAGGTGTACACTCCAACAAAGAAACAAGAGGATACTCAAAACTAACATGATGAACAGATCAACCAAAACCTTTAACTGTTGCAAAATATGCAACAAGCTACTCAAAGGAGCATCAATTACCTTGAAGGAGACATGAGTGTTCAAGCCACTAACAACCATCTCTTCTTATTTCTTCATCTGATACCAGCCATAGCAACAAAAGCCAAAGGAGAAGGATATCACAAGACAGTGCGGCAGCCACCACCAATGAGGGAGTGAATCAATGTGATCGTTCCCATTTCGCTATAGATCTCAATCGCAGAGCTGGAACTAAAGCCCCTAATAAGAAACCTCACTCTACCAAGGACTTCCTGCTACTCACCAGAACTAGGTGGCTCCTCCTCAACCTCCACGAAAACAAAATGTTGATGTGGTACAGCTAAATGATGATAATCTTTCTCCAAGGAGGCGTAAGCACTATACCCTGGAGGTGGATCACGACAATTGGAATTTGATGAAGATCCCAACTCCTGACCTCACCTCCATGATTCGTAGGATCAAAAGGGAGACACAAGGCTATATAAACAATGACTGGGAAGCCAGTATGTGGCATAACCCTTTCACCGATGCCACCATGAATGTCGAATGGCCTCGACGATTCAACATGCCACAATTCGTTGCTTAGTCAAGGAGAACTGATCATTGGAAATTCCTTAACAGGTATGAGTAACTCGTGCCCATTGATATGGTGAGGTGCAAGTTCTTTCCCGTATTTTTCAAAGGTGTGATCATGCTATAATTCTCTCCACTCCCTCCAAGAACCATATCTACTTTTGATCAACTTGCCAATGAACTAGTAAAGCAACTGAGGATGCACACCGCCGGGACCAAGGATATCCCAACTATTTCTAACATATTCTTGGGAACTGGAGAGTCTTTGGATATCTTTTTGGAAATATTTAACAATTCTCTTGTGAAAACTGATGACCTGCAACCAAAAATTGTTCTTTTGCAGCTCGCTAAGGGCAATCATATGGATATTAAATTCATACATTGGCTTGATCAAAAACCTCCTAAGACTTTGGAGCGATTCTATCAGAAAGCTCATCAATACCCATGCCAATAGGAAGTGCGTAGTAGCTAGGCTATATAGGGCTATGCCCATAAACATCGATATGATAATGCTCAGGGTGATGTCGCATCAAAGCAAGCAAGAGAAGGTTCTAGTAAAGCCTTCCCTGATACTCAAAATAAAACTGCTCAAGGCGATAGCAATGGAGGTAGTTATGATAAAAAGAAAGACTCTAAGTGTCGACCGATATTCCGATCATACGACAACTACACTCCACTCAACAACTCCCTCAAAAAATTCTATTTGGAAACCTGTAACGCTTTCCAGTACAAAAGCCAAACGCTACAGAATCGACGAAAAATGCGAAAGAGTCTGGAAAATACAGTTGATGTCCTGAGATGTACGGTTATGGCACAAATGACTGCCATCATCTGAGGGATGCAATTGGAAAAAATCATCCGTTAGATAGAATTTAAAAAGTACAAACAAGATCCTCCAAATCACACTTTGGAGTCTTCTAATTATCTTCAAGAACAACAAACGAGGAGGGCCTTGGCTATAGACTAGATCCCAACTTATCGATCTTTAGCTTGGCGAACTTGCAACAACAATAAGTGGCTCAGACATGCGACGCAACATCATTTTATTTCATCTCATTATAGCCCTTGTTGTTAATAAACAACTTTACTGTAACCCTTATTTTCACACACTATTTGAGTTGTTGACATGTATTACTTAGGTAAAACTTTTTGTGAAATGTGCAGGTATCAATCCATCCCCGGACCATCAGAGTAATACTATAACATGTGCAATCAAATTGTCTGACGTTCTTTTTTCGCATCCTTTGCTGGGGGCAAGGTTTCAAGTCAGGAGGATGCGACACAATCCATATATACTCTAGCACATTAGGGAGCCTATCCATCAATTTATTTTCCAGTTCGCCAAATCTACCATGAGTTTTATGGATGTGACATGACTTATACATTTTCAATCTAGCTTTGGAATCTATCAGTTGACTCAACTTCCAACCTATTGGGCGAAGTGTGACTAGATTCAAATCCGATCCATTCATCCACTCGTCGAATCGTGCTACCGACAATTTTTATTATGCATAGCATGTTAATATGATATAAGCGAACCTAGTGCATGAGCGCAACACGTCAAAATCAATGCCTCAGAATTTGGCACATATTCATCGCATTAAGTCCATCGGTGGACTCTAACAAAATGGGTGTGATCCTACCATCCACAAACTAACTCGAATATCGAACAAATGACGAGGTCAAGTATAGACAACTCACATCACTTGTGACTTAAGTGTATGACCATTAACCCTTAGTCTCTGGACTTAGGGGAAATCACTCTGTGCTAAGTGAATGTTTGATACCAGCCATTTACTTGGCTAACTCCGATCCTTTAAGCTTGGATTTGAGTATAAACTAATAAATAAATGACACGCATGGCTCGAACCTGAATGAAATAATGGGAGAGTATATGTGATGGCTTGAAAATCCTTACTGATTGAGTTTACTAAAACAACACACGCCCAACCCAAATTGCACAGTAATACGAGTCATTAGGTTAAATAAATAGAAATAGATAGAAGGTAGAACAAAAGAAAACATCTGAATCTCACAGCAGAACTGAACAAAATATAATATACTGAATAATTTTTAGAAATACAAAACTGTATTGTATATACATACCATATCAGAGTACGACACATATACATCACAACGGAAGTAACTCTAAATAACTAATGGTGAAGCCTCCTGCTCCTTCAAGTGTATCTGTAAAAGCCTGAAACACTTGACTGCCCATACAAATTTGGAACCAAAGAGTTTAGGGTAAAATAAATAAAATAAACTCTGGGTCAGCCATGGGAATGGTGTGAGTAAACTCCAACCATATTGTTTAACTCTTAAAAAAAACTTTTGAAAGAAAAGTTAATCGTAAGACCGATCCATACATAAATACTGATTGTTTTAATCTTATGATAACCAAAACATTTTAATATCAAAATCCGGTGATATTATAATAATGTCTAATCAAATAAATAACCATCTAGTAGAACGCTTGCATCTCACGCTCCACATACATAGTATAGAATCAAAAACCGCAGGACGCTAATTGGAGATTGGATTCCTACTATGACAAGGTATGGGGCCACCTTTCGATCAGTGTTCTCTAGAGAGGATACACCGGGGTTCAACAAGAACATCTTGCAACCCGACCACACATAACCGAGCACTCATTCAGCTTGAGTGGACCGAATGTATTATCACCCACGGTTGTCGGCCCTCCAACCATAACCCATAAGATATAGAATCGAAAGAAGAACAAATGAATTCTCTCTAGATCGGTGATAATACACCCTGCTTGGGTGCGACCAACCTAGCCATGTTGCCTGTCCGATTTTTGTTATTTTCCGGTTGTGAGGTTTGAGGCTACGTTTATCTTTTTAGAACATCTGGCAACCACTCAAATTGAATGCCATATCGTCAAACCCATCAAATCACCAGTTGATCTTCCCAAAAATATCACGGGTATAAAAAGCTAAGAGAAACGAATTCCTTCTCCACCAAACGTAATACCTTGAAAAGACTGTCTTATGTGATCCGTTAGGCATACTCCGTCAGACATTCGTCCATACAAGTTATCCTGGGTTTGGACAAACTGAAGGCACTATCCTGTAAACATAGCAACCCTTGCATTTTACTCCGTCTTCAATTATATTCAACATAATCTAATTCACAACTCCTATGCCTATACGGAGTGGTTTTCGAATAATAATTCCAACCGATATCTCCGTATTGACAACGATGGTCAAAAACTTCGATAGTCTTCAGAATTAACGTGGTGAAGAGTTGTAGGAACGCTAGGATTTGCTACAGGTGTGGATTTTTCGAGCATTCACATAAAATGTGCACACATTGGGGTAAACATCAAAAGGTAAATTCTTCTTTGGCTGCCGTAACAGTCCCTGTGCATTCCCTGTAGAAGATATTTCGACCATCCCATCAACTTTTCTCTCTCCGCACGTGCCGACCATCAAACCCACTCCTTCTCTCCCCGTCAAATCATCTTTCTCCGATAAATCCTCTCTTAATTCTTCTTATAACCTCATTTCCTCAAGTAATCCCATCTCTTCTTCCTCTTTAATGGACATGGAACTTCCTGCTAATGCAACCAATCTCGTCCGCGCCTCCATCATCGCTGGCTACTGGAACATTCACTCTGTCCGCTCCACGCTCTCCGATTTCTTCCACCACTTTAACTGAAACATCTACATCCGTGTCGACCACAACTTCCTTATCCAGTTCCCATCAGCTGACCTCTTCCACGCCACCCTGAACCGCCAATTCCTTTCCAAGCCAGGTGGTTCCCTTGCTTTGGATGCTTAGAAGCCAGCTTCAGAGATCATCGTCAGAGAATTCTGGCCTACTAAATGGGTTAGAATACAAGGCCTCCCCATCCACCTCCGGTATCTACCTGACTGCTTAACCATCGCCATCTACCCTGTTGGCCTTTCCATTAGGGCAGGAGATTGTGGTTGGGATTAAACAGACTTCCGTTTCGTCTTCGCCAGAGTTAGGCTTCTCAAGGCGGTTACCCTACCCTCTACCTACTCCGTCTACCTTAGCAACACTTATTACATCATCATAGTCAAGGCTGGGATCACTCCCACCCAACCCTTAACCCTAATGATCTCCTTTTAGGAAACCAATGGGAGAACAACCGAGAATTCCTCATGGAACCCCTTCACCTACCTAAGCCTGAACTGGACTTCCGCTTCGATGCCATGCAGATTGATGCCACCATCCCTGAACCCATTGCACCGTTGGTAGCTGACCCTAAACCGCTTCCCTTACCTGACAGCTTCATAGAAGTTATTAGGCCGTATGCTTGGGATCCTTGGTCGTCGCCTGAACCAAAATGGGATCCCCTTAGTGACATAGACCTTTCCGACCGCTTTCCCGTGCCCACCTTCTCCTCCTACCCTGGTGATCAGACCATTTCCCTCGCCGTTACACCATCACCTCCTCCCCCGCTAGATGGCAAGTCTCCGATACTAGCCCCTGCTTTATCAACTTCAGTCGTCTGGCATAGCGCCAGGCTTAATGTATCATCCTCGGGTAATCCCTCTCCCGATAAAGGCGGTTTCTACCAACCCATTGTTTTGTCCGACAAATTTTTTTCCTTAAATAAAAAAATTGCACGCTGCATGGGAATAGATTTAGCTTACGAGCATTATTCCACCATGCAATGTTTAGAAAAGGAGAGGTCCTCCCTCTCCCTATGAAGATCCTTTCTTGGAACGTTAGGGGGCTCGGGGAACCCAGCAAGCGATTCGGAATCAACTTCATTTTGTCCATTTTACGTCTCGACGTTCTTCTGATCCAGGAATCCAAACTTAGCGAGCCATCTACTCTTAATTCATGGTTGTCCTCATCCTTTACAAATTGGGAGTACGTTAATTCTGAAGGTTCTAGAGGTGGCCTCACTACTGCTTGGAACAATAGTTTGTGGTCCCTCCAACACGCTCTGAAGTCCACTCCATCCTACATGTCATCCTTCGTCATCTCCCCTCCAATATCGAGTTTCTCCTTTATAATGTCTACATGCAACCTTGTAGCCGCAAAAAGTGCATACTTTGGTAGAATTGCATGGATGTTGGTGTCAATCACAATGGTCCCTGGCTCATTGGAGGGGACTTCAATGTCACACGTGGTTCATTCAAATGGAACAATGCTGCCATTTCCACCAAATCAGAAGACTTCAATAATTTCATCAATGGATGTGCTCTGATAGACCCCCCCCCCCTTCACAAATAGGAGGTTCACCTAGTCGAATCATAGAAAACAACCTACCCTGGTTAAAGTTGGCAGCTTCCTTTTTAACTCTCTTTGGGATGATTTGTTCCCTCTCTCCACTATTTCTGCCTCACTTCAACTATATCAGACCACTGTCCTTTATTACATACCACCGACACCGTCCCCCTTCACCCCACCCATTTCACTTTGAAAGATTGTGGCTCAAGGAAGGCTTCTTGGACTTTATTGTTAATGCATGGGATGCTTTCCCAGTCCAGCATGATCCTTCGGCCACCCTTGTCTACAAACTCTGATGCCTTAGGAGACTCATCAAGCCCTAGGCCAGTAACATACAGAACTCCATTAGAAGACACATTTCTTCCATCCAGGAAGACATCCTGAACTTTAACCTCATGGAAGAAATATCCCCCTTAATGCCAACGAGTCTAATAGGCCTCGAAGGCTTCATGCAGAGCTACACCGGCTGCTTCAACAGGAGGAAATAGGGTGGAAGCAGCGTGCTAAAGCTAGATGGCTCTATGAGGGTGACAGCAACACTGCCTTTTTCACAGATGCGCGAACGGTAGGAGGCAGTTCACAAATATCAACGAGATCCATGATGATGATGTTGACTTCTATACCTCTGACCCCATAGCTATCAACTCTCGCTTCACTGCCTTCTTCAGAAACCTTCTGGGCCAACGTCTGTCATCTACCCCCTTATCGACTGGTCCCTCCTCTAGCCCAACTAAACTCCCATCCACATCGATGACCCCTTCTCCAAGGCTGAGATCCTTAGTGCCCTGAAGGGAATGGACATTAACAAAGCATGTAGGCCAGATGGGTTATGCCCAGCCTTCTACATCAACTTCTGGGCTTTCATCACGCATGACATCCTTAATCTTTTTCAGGCCTTCCACTCTAACCCATCCTCTATCAGTCGGTTGAACTATGTCAGAATCGTTCTACTTTCTAAACATGAAGGAGCAAGCAAACCTAATAACTTCAGACCCATCTGCCTCCTCAACTGATCCTTTAAACTCATCACCAAGGTCCTAGCTAGCCGTCTACAAGGCTATATACCCTCTCTGATCAGTACGGATAAATCGGCTTTCGTAGCAAGAAGAAACATTCACGATTGCATTGCTTTAGGCCAGAAGCTTACCTCCTTTTGCTACCGTACCAACACCAAAAGCCTTCTTCTTAAACTTGACTTCCGCAAAGCCTTTGACTCAGTAAGCTAGAATTTCCTCCTCCAAATTTTATCTGCTCATGGGTTCCCTCACCGTTGGTGCACTTGGATCTCTGCCATTCTCAACTCCAGCATATCCTTTGTCCATACCAATGGCATCGACGATAGTATCATCAAATCCAGGAGGGGACTTTGCCAAGGCAACCCTTTATCCCCTTTCTATGTATCTTAGTGGTAGATACTCTTAACCATATGATTAGACTATCCCTCCACAATAACATTCTTATTGGCATCAACACTAGCCCCCCAGCCTAGCCTGTCCTAATATCCAATTTGCAGATGATACTATTCTCTTCACCACCCCCCACCTCAGAACATGCACAGCCTGAAAGTCCTCCTGTACTCCTTCAAACTTATATTGGGTCTCTCTGTTAACTTTTCCAAGGGCTCCATTTACATGTTGGGCAACTTTGATAACCTTGGACCTTATGTGGACAGTGTGCTTAATTGTCAACTCAGACAGTTCCCTATGACATACTTAGGCTTTCCCATCCGCCCTTTCAAACTTCTCTGCAACGACTGGACTACTCTCCAATCCAAGGTTGACTCAAGATTAGCTCATTGGAAGGCCTCCTCCTTATCCACCACAGGCCGTTTGGTTCTGGTTAAGGCCTTTTTGTCGGCGCTGCCCCTTTACTGGCTCTTCGTGCATAGAGCACCATGCTGGGTTATTAACCGTATTAACCAGGTGCGAAGGTCTTTTCTTCGGCATGGCGGTTCGATTAAATCGCTTGTTTGCTGGAAGACTGCATGCTTAAGCATGGACGCTTGTGGGTTGGGTATCCGTGTCATCCGTTAGCTCAACTTCACTCTCCTTGCCAAGTGGATTTGGCATTGCTTAACACCAGGATTTTTCACATGAAAGCCCCTCATTTTCGCCTTCTACTACAACAACCAACCCCTCTCCATCTTGCACTCGCAACCTAACTCCTGTTCTTCGCCGTTCTGAGGAAGTGTTCTCTCAGAGGGCTACCACGTATCAAACATCTCTTCACCTTTAATGTGCAGAGCGGTCTCGCATGCTTGTTGTGGCACAACACTTGGCACTTTGAATACCGTATAACACATTTTTACCCTTCTCTCTACTCCATATGCCCTAATCCCAACGTTACCGTTAGCGAAGCAGTCTAGCGAGGCGTTTCGGCCGTTATGCCAACAACCTTTTTCTACCCATCCATCCTCCTAGAGATCCATGATGTGCTTCGCATTATCCGTTCAACCAACTTGACACCTGACCCTGTTAATTCGATACTCAATATTAATCACACTTCACTGTCAAATCTTGTTACAAGTTCATCTCCAAAACTAATAGACGTTTTTCCTTCCCGAGGCTCTGGAAAATCAGGGCTCCTCCTAGGGTTCGCTTGCTTCTCTGGTGCCTTCCTCATGGTAAAATAAATGCTAAAGACAGGATGATTCGTTGAGGAATACCGGTAAATCCGGTCTACGTTCTTTGCCAGCTTGACAATGAATTCGTCCCTCACCAACTTTACATTTACGACATCAGCTTCTACCCCTGGGTCTCGTTTGCCACCCATATACTTGGATACCTACTGCCACTGATCCATCGCTTTGACCACTGGCAGTACTCCCCCCATCACCCATCATCGATTCTTTTTTTTGTTGCTTTCATTTGGACTCTATGGCTTGAACGCAATAACAGATGCTTCAGTGGACGTTTTGCCACAAATTCATAGTTATATCACAGATTTAATCACCTTTACCAAGATTGGATAGGTACTCAGCCACTGCCGTACATCCCAACCATTTTGTACACTGCTATCATCTGGAACGAGTCTGTTGGCAGCATGGAGGCTAACTGACAACAACAACGAAGATACTTCCCCCGCCCATGGTAACCTCCACCTGCTCGACTGATGTGCATGCACCGGTAACACTCAGGTCGATTTTTTGGTTTGTCATTAGTAGTAATGCTTTGGAGCTGTTCACTTCAGGTCGTATGTTAGTTTACCGGATGCTTGTTTCGGCTGTCTGTTCATTTACTATGTATGTATCTATTTGCGTTATGCGCAACGTATTTCCTTTGCATGCATATCTGCATGCATGATCAACACTATTTTGGCCATCGGTCAGGCTTATTGACCGATATAGTATCCTACTATTTATAATATATGAATCGGCTGTGTAGATCCGCTCTACACAACCGTTATGCTAAAAAAATCTTCGATAGTCGGTTATTTAACTATCTAAGAAAAACAAACAAACATCCAAATTTCTAAGTGGGGAAATTATCGACTAAGCATCAGACAAATCATAGACCCTTTCTAATATTCCATTTATTAAGTCATTTCCCAGATTCCTTCCAATATCTTCTCTTCAATATTTTCACAATACTTTAGCCTCTTCTATATTTGGAAAATGTTCCATATTCCATTTTCTTTTATTTTCTATACTTAGAAATTATTTTCTATTTATGATTGGAATTTATTTCCAATTACTTCTCCCTTTTACGACCCTTCATTCCTATACCTAGGAAATATTTATTATTATATGTCAAAAATTCCACTTACTTGGTTTAAAATGACCGTCGTGTAAAACATTGTTACAACAACCCAAAATATTGCATTCAACTACATCTCTTTAAACATTGATCTCTGAGACTGATTCTTTCTATTTATTGGTTAATAATGAAATCAATTAAGTTGGGGTATAATAACCTCCCAGACCTTGACTAAATAACATCTTTAACTTCAAAACAGACAAGACCACTTATCTCGAATAATCAACACCATATATAACCAATTATCCATTTTTAAAATGTGTATATGTTCTCTTTCTATTCTTTCCATATTTTTAATTTATAGACTTCCTTTTTGTTTACCATATTCTATTTTAAATTCGTTTCTTTATCGAATTCTATATTTATCAATATATTGATTTCTAGTTATCAAATTTTCTTAAAAATATTTTAACTCCTTACATTTTTGGAAAAATTTGCCGGCGTTTCCTTTGTACGGCTCAATCAGTACAACTACAGCTCGCCTCTCTAGACTCTTTCCATTCAAAATGAAAATAAAAAAGCCAAGCGGCTTTCTTAATAGGCTCATAAAATCTCATATCAAATTTAAACATGTACCTTTTTGTCGGACATTCACTTTATATTCTTCATTCCCTTCATTGCATACCTGTTACCTATTCATATACATGCATATTTCCATTTCCAACCAATTGAATCATTTTTAAATTTTATTTGCTAATTTATTCTTTAATTATCTCCTGTGCCTAATATGCTTCTAGTTTTAACATATCATATTCACATACATTCTCATTCGCTTATATACAAATCGAATTCCAACTCTAACTCGACTTTCGTATTCAAGTTCTAAGCTGCAACTCCAAGTCACTTAACCTATATTAAGTTCGATCAAAACTCCATTAACTAATTTCCTTACCAAATATGTTAATATTATTCATAATCCAAAATCTAATTTTTATGTCAAAAATCACTTCATTCACTCTGCTTAAATTCATATATATTTTATAACTCAAGTCTGGATTTTTCTAACGGAAATTCGGATCTTATTTACTTAAAATCCTTTTAATTTATTAAATAAACCATTATGATTTAAAAATGATATAGCGTTGTTTTTCTGAAATTTGATTTTGGCATAACTCAACATCTATAAGACGAAATCAAGATTTTTCTCTTCCATTAGAAAACTATCATTCAATAGGTCAGAGCGTTTCTTGTTTCATCAAATTTAGACTTATATTGAGTTTTATATGCCCAATGAAGTTCGAATAGTCAAATTATGAACTACCACGCTGCGGCAAGTTCGTTTTAATTAAATTAAATATAAACGTTAACATAATTTGTTTACTATATAAATTCCATTCTTCGACAATTTAGTATAAATAAACCGTTCTTCCAAATTTAACTTGAAACCCCGATTATCCTGAACCATTGATTATTTTATATAAATTAACAAATCAGTTGTATTTTATATTTACAACTCAAATTCTATATTAAATTCCCACTTCCTACGTAAATAAATTATTTATAAAATTCGATATAATCGAATTTCTACTTATAAATCCTTTGGATTTATCTCAATTCAATTTATATTTCGAATTTTGAAATAAAAGTTATCGTTCCTTTTTCGAAATGATTTCCAGTTCACTATTAAATTCACGTTTGAATTTAAATCTCAAAATTATCTTATGATAATTTCTTTACTGCATTAATAACATCGTTCATAAATATTTTCCTTGTTTATATATAATGAACATGTTTTCCTTTTCAAAGTCCATTTGAAAACGAATTCCTATTTTGGAATATTTTATTTTTATAAACTTATCAATATATATACATAGAATCTATGTTATATTTAAATTCAAAATACAATTACAATATTCTTTTTGGAATATATTTATTTTATAAATTCAACATAGTTGAATCCTCATTATAAATCCATACAGATTATTCCAATTCAATTCACATTCCGAACACGGAACATCGGAATAAATTACATCATTTCCTTTGAAAATGATTCTTAATTCCCTTTTTTAAATCATACTTGAATTTAAATTTATAAATTATCCAATGATAATTTCTCTTTTTTATTTAAAAACAAAGTTTAAAATTTTCACTTCTTGTTATATTAAAACAAATTTCTATTTCAAATTTCATTTGAAATCCAGTTCCCACTTCGAAAAATAAATTTCCTTTTTAAGTTCAGACTTGAATTTAAAATCTAATATTATCAAATCATAAATTTTCTTTCCATTTATAAACATCGTGTATAAATTCAATTATTTGTTTTTATTACTAGAAACAATTTAATATTTTTTAACTCATTCGAAATTTGATTTCTATTACGAAAAATACTTTTTTCCTTTTTAAATCTAAAAATTCCTTTCTATGATATTTTTAAATATCAATATCTAGGGCCAGTGATATTCCAAATAACCAAATTATAAATTTAATTCAACATATCACACATATATAAATATATAAACAAAAATAAATAATTTTTTGAGGAATCCAGTTGGGTCCCTCGAACCTGTTTTCCCTACATCCACAGATGCTAGACAACATAAATAATATTAATCCTGCTTTAAGGCAGGATATTGCGATATATAAGGTCATCCAATCAATATATCGTAGGGCGATAGGGTCATCCGCTAATGCAACTGCGGGAAATATCCAATATATATATATATATATATATATATATATATATATATATATATATATATATATATAACAGCGACAACCACTAAGCCTAAATATAACTAATATATATCATATATAATAGCCACAATTCATCAAGAATTATTCAATACATCCAATCAATCAACAAACAACATATAAAAATTATTTTAAATTAAAATTCGTTTATAATAAAATTATAAACGAATTCCATAGAGTGAGTTT
The DNA here is from genome assembly GCA_030737875.1 of Allium sativum. NCBI lineage: Eukaryota > Viridiplantae > Streptophyta > Magnoliopsida > Asparagales > Amaryllidaceae > Allium > Allium sativum. Next base: position 709,611,642 of record CM060922.1, read on the forward strand.
ACCCATCTTGATTTTTATTTGCCAAATATCCAGTTAAAGTTCCATATTGTCTCAGCTTCGAATCGCCTATCTTGGACCTATAATTATTTATTTTAATTTATCGATTAAACAGTTATTAATTTAAATTAACAACTAAACTAAATAAATAAATAAATCACCTCGTTCATGTTATTATGTCATCTCGCCTTCTTCCTCAATACAGCATCATCCTACATTTACAACTCCAAACCCATATTCGAAACAAACGATGGCCCGTGACATCGTCCATCACAACATCACTTATCCCCGACATCTACACTAATCCCACTGTCTTAATTCTCCACTGCCCTCCATCATCTTTTACAAACTCTAGACAATCCCCTTAAGAATAACATTGACCATCCTTTGAAATCTGCAGTGACCCCCTATCCAATCACCACGGCAAAGCTCCAAACCCATTAGTACCATCGTTACTTTACTGAAACTACTGAAGCACCACCAGGATGCACCTTCCATCCACTATCGTTCTCTCTGTTCAATGTCGAACTCAAAAAATAGATCTGAACTCCTAATCTCCAGATTGACATCAGTATAATCGCACCACTTCAATTCGATCTCTAGTTCAATTCGTTATCGAACTCCATCAACATCATCCCTCTTACAAATCTCAGCTCGACCACCCCTTGCTGCACCTTACCTACAATCGCGAGTGCCTCCCGAGCATCCTCGAGATTCAGGAACTTTTGCGGATTAAATTGCGATTTTAATTGTTTTTCTTAATATGCGGATAGATGGAAATGATTTTGTTGACAGAGGAAAAAGAACGGAAGGTAGGGACGTGAAATGGTTTTTCGTTGGTTTGAGAATAGGCAGAATAACGAAGGCTCGGATCCAATTTATATAAGCGAAGAGGATACAGGACGTACTTCATCATTAATTTGCTGCTTTCATTCGTAGCGAAGCTGGGAGACAGTTTAATCAGTCTGAAGAAAATTTAGATCTGCACATTAAAATTATATAGGTAGTCGGCCTTTCCTACCTTTCCTTTTTTTTTCTAATTTGATTTTAATTAATATGAATTTATTTAATTTAAAATACCCATTGATTTTGAACTTTGTTTATAGCGTGGCGATCGACACCCCTAGGGTTATACCACTATTCTGATCATCCCGGAACAGGTTTCGAAGCCTAATTCGATCATATGGAGAAAATAACAATTTAAATCTACGTTCTTAAATTAAATTCGATTTAATTGTTCTATGTGTTCTCTGATCATACGTTTAAAAGATAAATCCAAATGTCACCAAATTTGAAATCTGATGATAATACACTATTACGGATCCGATGGAATTGGTTTCGTTGAATTTTGAGCTAGTTTGAAAAATCACTGTTTTCGTATGTTAAATCAAATCGATTAATATATAAATCAATTCAAAATAATCAAATTAATTGATAATTATTATTATCGTTTATATTCAAATAGAATTTATATTGACTAACTGAATCGTTTAGATTCAGTTTTTAATTAAGAATTCAATTGTTTGTTGTTTCATATACTATAATTCGATATATTCTAAATTAGATCGTATATCGATTGTTAAATTAATAAAATCTATATAAAAATCCATTTATTTTATAATTCAACATTTAAAATAAATTTAAATGTTCAAAATAAATTGACTGAAAATCCGGGATGTTACAGTATAAAGGACAAACCAATGGCGTCTATAACTCAAACCTAAACTAGTAACAAATGAGGATAAAGGGATGATAACAACGCCTAACTCCAAGATCCTTAGAGCTAATGACCGAAAAGAAATCCCGATAGCGGAGCTCCCAAATTCGAATTCCATACGAATTGAGAATGAATACAGAAAGGAGGTCTCAAGAGTGGAATCAACAGCTTAAAAACTTCACATGACTTTATTTCACAAACAAAAGGAGATCTCGAAAGTGAAGTTTCAAGCGAACTATCCAAGTTTAAGTGTGATGAGGAATTACAATGCACAAGTATAATTGATGGAAAGCGTACGTACTAAAATTTGAACATTTAGAAAAATTCATATGAAACAAAAAGAAATATGCTTTTATTCACAATGTTACAATGTCCATACAAGTATTATCATATCACAAAAAGCGATGGGCGTGCTCGCATAACATCTGACCAAAAATGTAGAAAATACACAAATACAACCAAGAGATCACTATGAAGTGTCGCCCTTCTTCTTTCCACCAGACTTCTTCCTTGCTGTCTTGTTCTTTGTATCCCTTCTTTTCCTCTTCGTGTTGCTTTCGCTTTTGCTGACACCTTTTTCCTCCTTTGTTGGGGTTTTCCTGAGGTGGAGTCTAATCTCAAATTCTTTTGCCGAGATTGAATCAAACGAATTTCCAGCATCATCTGATATCTCTATAACCTCACCTTCGATACATGTTGGAGGAATTTCTTTCGAAGACGTTGGGTTGAATTCAAATTTTTGTTGTTGTTGCCTATGCCTTCTCGAATTCTTCCTTAAGGTTCTTCTCTGCCTCCATTTCTTCCTTTTTAGTGGCGAGCCAGGCTTGTTTTTGTTCGACCAACTCCTGCATTCTTGGTCCGCTATCCTTGCCACCAGCACCAGTAATAATCGCTTCTCTGGCCTTCCTTTCTTCCTTGGAAGCTTGTAATTGGTCCAGCTTTGTGAATATTATTCCAAGCTATCTCCTCTAGCTTTGGTAACGGTTATCTTCCCTTGCCTTAAATCTTGTATGAACTTCATCAGAGATGTTACGGCTCCTATCTCCTCCCGCATCAGCTCACCATAGGTGGTTTCATCCTAGGACATGCCTTTCGTATATGTTGGAAATGAGGCACGAAAAACCCAAAAGTTGAAATCTTCATAATGGAAGTAGGGATTTGCATCCTAAGTGTACCTATAACATGAAGATGAAGCAGGATTAATCTCCTTTTGTTCTTTGTGACTCAGCAGAAATCCAATCAGCTTCTTCACAAGTCTTAATCATCCTCTCAATAACCAAAGAGAAATTTAATATACCTTCAGCTTTTTGTCCAAAGAATTTCATGGAAGTTATATGTACTGCAATTGGCAATAAGAATGATCCAGTTGCCAACCCAGGATACTCAGGATCATATCCCAAATCAGTGACAACTAATTGAGAAGCACCACTTAGAGTTGCAGGTGGATCAAATGAGGATTAGGAAGCACCCATATGACTAGATGATTGGTCGTTTAAACCAATAGTATAAGTTATGACAATGTTCTCAGCCCTGGACGTCTTTCCCTTCCTTAAAGCCTTTGCTTTTGCATCCTCTCTTAATAGGTGTTTTCCTTCTTCCAGAATTCAGGGTTCATCTCCCTTCAGGTACATCGCGGTCAACCCTTCCTTATCCACTTCCTCGACATTCAAACCGATACCATCATCATCAAGAAACTGCTCCAAAGTCAAAGAAAAAATTCTTTTCTACTTTCTTATCCACGTGAGATCGCGGTGACATATTACTTTAGCATAAAATTCTAAGACACCGAAATTGAGTTTATCTTTGCTCTTCTTTTCAACGTCTCGAGCCTATACCCTAAGTGTTAGAGTTTGTGACAATCCAATTTGATGTGATTGAATAACATTATTTATGTTATATTTTATTTTGAATAAATGATTTTATTATGTCGTGTTTACTGCGTATATAAATATTAACATAATAGAAGTCCTTAGATTAATAATATAGAATTATATAGTTTCAAATAAGTGACTTGAACATGAGATTATATAATATGATAAGTATTGTGATTCTTAAAAGTCTCTAGTCAAGTTTTGTTGTAAATATGACAACAATGAAACATTGAGACTAGTGTGTTGATTGATTGATGATCATATCTCATTGATAATTAATACATAAATACCTATCAGAGAACAATGCAATGGGCAGACCCAACGTGAGAAAAATTAATGGAGCATGATTAATAGTGTCATAAGTAATTCTTATAGTGACAATGATGTAATGGTCCTCAGACCTAAAATCATTATATTTTTTATGTGAGGATCTTGTGCTTTGATATCATCAAAAGTTACTCTTAACAAGGTAGATGATAAAGATGATTATTGGGTGCATCATGAATCGATCAAATAATATGAATGATTGAGATGGACTTTAACTCTACAATATAAGAAGTGATATCTATGAATCACTTGATAGAGTAAGATTATGAAATGCATGGTGCTGATCAAATGCTGATTCGTTTTATATAATCTGCTCACAGATCAGAATAAAAGAGTTAAATTATAAAGAGGATGATACAATCCATGCCTTGAATTAAATCTTAGAAATAGTGGTTAAAAGTATTAAATTACATTGAGACATTAGTCATAAAAAGGGGTGTATCATATCATTGATTTTATTATAACTTACGTAACAACAATATATTACTAGATGTTGCTCGCTGCTTATAATTTTAAATTATAACCAACGTTATAATAGCCTATAGGGGTCACACACTTAGAAAGTTAAAAAGGGAGAACCATTCTTTGAACAATTGAAAGTATCAATCAGTTGGTCTTTTAAATTGCGATAGAAATGATATTATCGCATTTCATTCCTTTAATTTGGTTCTCGTTTATTTAAAAGGGAGAAAATATCGGTTCTCTTGTCTAGTACCGTGGTTTCCTTCGATATCGTGAGGCAATTCAAGTATCGTTCGTGTTAGACCCAAAAGTGGTTCTAACACCCAAATTGATTACAAGCAAGATGAAATGAGATAAAAATAAAAATGAACACGCAGGATTTATAGTGGTTCGGCGAAGAAATGCCTACGTCCACTTATCTTTTACTATATTCAATGATTCAGTTGCAAATACAATGTAAGATTCACTCAATTCCACTCACAACTCACTTATGTTCACTCAATTGACTAAGACAAAAGATGAAAAATGATTTGGATTCTCCGGGAGTAATGGAGTTCGGATTATGGAGGTGGTTGAATTCTCAAAGTACTGAAAAAAGGTCCTTCTCTTTGTCTCCAGACGGGGTATTTATAGGTGTGAATTTGCTCGAAACTTGATCCGGGTCGGGGCCACATGTCGTCCATCCCACTATCTTCGGGTTCGGATGAACTATTATGTCGACAACGCATCAAAGGAACGGACATTATGGGTAGGAACTGGTCACAGCCGGTCCGGATATCCAGGCGCTTTTGCAGGAGAATAACATGGAACACGGGCTCTGGTCGGAGGCGCACAGATAGGGGTTCGGATCGGGATATCCGATCCGACCCGGATTGGCTTGGATGCAACGCTTTCTTCTTCTCTAATCTATTCCACTCCGATCCATTTTCGTGGCAAACAGGTGGCTTTCCGATCCAATTGAGATCATGTTGCCCTCCGATCCGATTAGATGTACCTTACCAATTTCCTCAGCAGCAGTTCACCGATCCGAACAGAAAGCTCTATCCGACCCGAACAGATATGTTGCTCTGACCCGACCCGAACAACTGCAGCTATCCAATCTAGATTGTAGTGTCTTCTCCAATCCGAACCGAAGTCTTCTAATTAAAAATGCCCTTCAATGTCTGGTTTCTTGACTTTGTGTTGCCTAGTTCACAAAGTAGGCTAACATTTTGCCCCCTCAAAGGATGCTTCTGTTGTATACGAAGCGTGCTTTGATGTCGTTTGAATGCTAGTCCTTGAATCAGAACAGTCAGAAAGTCACTTCTGTTCGTTTGTGAAGATGTGTTGCTTCATGAAGACATGTCTCTTATCGCTTATATATATGTCGTGAAATACTTGATTCATTTTCTTTATTTTTGATTCAAGTCCAGAAGTTCTTCTCGACATATAGTATTCTTCTCAGGTATGTTCTTTCCTAGTTTTTCTTTTAAGTCCAATTCGAACGCTAGAGGAATGCACAGATTTCTACCCGGTTCGGTGTCCGACTCGAGCACCTTTTCTTCCTGTTTCGCTTTGCACTGGGTTGATGGGCCGGAAGATGTGGGCTGGCTTGGACTCGGTCCGAACGGAGTAAAATACGGGGAATACAAAGAGCCATCTCACGTCTTATATAAACCCAACCACCCAAACTCTTCTACCTTTTTTACTCCCACAATTCTTGTTCTCCCAGCTTTATACCGAAACCCTATTTCCTAAAAAATCCAAAAACTCCAAAACTTCTCGTTTCAATCTTCGAATAAAACATCTAGGTATTTTAAATCTCCGATTATTTATGTAATAACTGATTTCAGCTAGAATTTGCGGTTAAATCGAGCGATTGGAGTGTGGTGTTTGTTGAACTCCGACGCCTGGATCTCCTCCACCGTTTGTCATCGTCGTTGATGGCGTCTTCGCCGTCTCGAGGTAGCAACGGGGGTCATTGGGATCCAGCGTTAAACATTCAAGCACATAAACGCTTAACTTCATTTGGGTCTAGTGAAATTTGAAGACGAGAAAGGGGAGAATAGGAACTGGGTTCGGTTCGGGTAAGGAAGTGCTGAAGCAGCGGAGGGGAGGACAAATTCATATGTTAGGATCGGGTCGGAATGAAATGCGATGTGGAGAAAGCCATGCTTGCCCGACCAGGTCGGATTGGAGGAAAAGATAGAGAAAGGAAAAGGACGTATGGATCCTTTTGTTTGCTGAACCACTCCGAATGCTTATTCCGATCCGGTTTTAAACTGCCAAATATGAATGTCTTCTCCGAACCAAACAATACGCAGACCCGAGCCGATCCCAGCTATATGCACATCCGATCCGAACCCAACAATAAGCACACCCTACCCGAACTGAATGATATGCATATTCCAACTCAAAGCACAAGACTTTATCCAACCAGGGTTAATCAATGCTTGACATAATCTTCAACTTAATGAACAGTTAGGGTAGTGCCTTATGAACGTAAACGATCATCAAGATTTATTCTGAACATCGCCGCTCCGTTAGAACTTCGCATTATGCTTTTAAGTGTTTTTCTTCTCATGTTTTGCGCACACCACACACACTTTAGCTCACACATATGCACAGGGGGACATGGGCTAATTTACTCTAATCCGTGCTATTGCTTCTTCAATAGTTCTATGACAATGAGGCCCAGACGCTCTTCCCGTCTAGCTGAGAGGAAAGAAGCCCCGGAAACTTCTAAGAAAATCACTCTTGAGGATATATCTTCTTCGTCTGATCCAGAATGGGACAGTGAGGGTCCAGACTACGGGGTTGGAGATCGAGAATGCAACGAGGCGTCTTCGGAAAACGAGGTTTCTCTGGGTTTTGAGGAGGAAGGAGGGATCGGTGACGATCGAGCCCCTGACGAATTTGAATCTGCCATTATATTGGAATCACCTCCAGATTCCGTAGAATCGACAATCGACAACGATCGACTTGTTCGAATTTGCTTAAAGTATGGAATAATGAAAAGGGACACCCTAGTGCCCTCACGTTCTGACCGTCCCCACAACCCTCCAGAAGGATATATGACGGTCACTCGATTGATGTGCATGGTTGGTGCCATTCCTCCATTCTCTCCATTCATTGTTGATTTTTTAAGACAAATGCGGATTGCCCCCATGCAGTTGCATCCCAATTCATATGCCTATTTGCACACCTTGTACATAGCATATCGTGAAATCCTAGGCATAGAGCTCACGTTCGACGACGTTCACTTCTTCTATAATTTCAAGCATCGGACTCGAGAGACTCCATCCTTCTGCTACTTTGAATCAGTTCCAAAGAGGAAGATAATCTCTGCACCATTTAGCAGTAAAGCTGGAGATTCCAGACTAGAATGGTTCTACGTGAAGCAACAGCCTGGATGCGCCAGGAGATGGAAAAAATCAAGTAAAGCGTTGATTTTCTAAATCCGGACTCTATATACTTGAATCATCACCCTGACCTGTTTTCCTTTTTGTTTGCAGTCGACAATCCCAAACAGATATCAGATCAAGTGTTCTTTGATCGAATGCACCGACTTCTTAATGGCGATCAAAAATTCTTGACTATCGACGAGGTCCTTAAAGATGAATACCTTCACTTTCATGGGCTGCTATCCGTTTTTCGTAGCATCGGTCATGGGACGGTCCCTTACGCATACATTCCTCCAGTGGAGATAGTTCCAGAGACAGGAGAAGGCTCGGGAATTCCTACAGTGCCTCTTCAAACTTCACCTTCTCCATCTTCCACACAAGATGATGAACTGGCTAATCTGGCCGAAAAGCATCGTGAAGGGTATATTGCCCCCGAGGAAACTACTTCTCCAGACAAGTCAAAATCCTCCCAAGAGTCGCCACTTCATGCTTCCGAAGGGGATGTTCCTAGTACTGATGAGCACATATTTCAGGGTTTGGGGGATCTCCCCTTACCTGAGACTATATATACTTCAGAGGATTTCAGGAAGGATCCTTTAGTCTTCACCTCTTCTGAAGAAACCACTCCCGCTAAGGCCAAAGAGCCTGCCCGCACTAGTCTAGCTTCAGACTCGGGTTGGTTGGGGGGAAACACACCACTTAGGATACACTTTACACCACATCATTAGCATTCATTGCACTTCTTTCTCCATGAATCCATTAATTCTAAACTTCGTTTATTTTATCGTGCAGGTACAATGTCTCGATCCTACTACGATATAAGAAAACTCCGTCGCAGCATGTCCAATCCTCCTCAGGATGTCGAATATGATCGCCGGGATGATCGTGGTAGGGAGGAGAGAAGACCTTATGATCCCTATCGTTCTCGACCCTCACGCTCCCGCTCACCAGTTCGATCGGAACAAGAGAAATATAAGAGCTATCAAAGCCGCAGGGAGGAGGACAGACCACCTTCTAAAGACTCCACTTCCTCCCATGAAAAGCGGAGTAGAGAGAGAACTCCTCCAAAAGAAACCGGGTCTCGAAGTAAGCAAAAGGTCCCTGCTACTAAACGACCTAGGACAGACAAAGAGACTACCGAATCCTCTTCAGGAAGGGACACCGAATTGACAATCCTCGCTCCTCCCCCACCAGACGCGGGAACTGCAATAAAACGGGCATATTTGAAAGAGCAATTTCCCGAACACTTCTTCGAAACTCTGACTTTTTTACCTGCCCTTGAACCTATTTCGTCTAATTGGGCAGATGAGGCCAAAGCAAAGATCGATGCGGTGCAAAAACAATATACTGAGATGTTCAAATATTCACGCAACCTTTCTAGAATCATCCGCACTCTAATCACAAATACTGATTCAATGCAAAAGACCGCGGAGGAGGATGCTAAGGCCTTAAAAGCTCTAGGAAAAGATTTGGAAGACACTCAAGCTCAGCTAGTGGTCGCTCAAAGGGACGCTTCCAATTTCAAACAACAATTCGAGGACATGCAGAAGCGCTATCACGATTTGCTTGAATCTCATACTCAGGAGCGTTCTGAATTAAAAAAGCAAGCTGACGATGCCAAGTCAGAAGCTGCTAAGACACGCCTTGCTTATGCTGAGCTTGAGCGGAAAAACGCCGAGTTAGCAAAGAGGAGTGCTGAATTAGACAAGAAGAATGCTGACTTGGCTTCAAAGCTGTTGGAGGCAGAGAACAGGGCTGCCCTGGCCGAGGGCAATGTGGAGTGCGCTATCAAATCTGCGGAGGAAGCCCGCAAGCAATTATCTGAGGCGGAGGTTGAGATTCAAAGTTTCGGCGAACTAATGATTGAATTCTTCGCACATATTATTCGTCGCCGAAACATTTCTTGGATCGAAGATTATCCATCCACTCTGGTTCAAGTATGGAATCAGATCATTGAGTGGGAAAAAGAAGAACTTAAGATCGATTCCGTCGATGAAGATAAACTGATGGAGAAATATTTGAGAGATGATGAACCGGAACGCCTAGCTGAAGGGCGCCGCCTTATTGCTGAGGCCATGGAAGAAGAGAGACGGAAAAAAACCATTCTCAAAGCCGGTTCCTCTTCTTCTGCCCCTGCAACCTCCGAAGTAGAAGGGTATGATCCCGAAAATCCGGGAATTCCTCGAACAACCCTGCTATCCCCTATTCCTGAACTAACCCCAGAGGTAGTGGTCACCCCCGCTGATAAGTCTTCGGAAGGTATCGCTATCTTTTCTCCTCAATTTGCCAAAGCTATTTCTACCTTTCGCCACGTGATTGAACAATCGATGAGAGACCCTTTGTTTTCGCCTGAGTTGATAACCGTTGCTTCTCATTCTGTAGGTGTTGAATCATCCGAAAAGACAGATGTAGCTCAAGGAGCTGCCGCTGGGACAAAGCCCGCTGATAGGGCCAAAGAAGGGGAAGACAAGGCTGCTTCTATAGACTTGGGGGAAGGAAGTGAGCCAACTAAGGTCACCACTCCCCATGATGAAGAAATGATAGCAGCTTTAAAGGACGACGGAGGAGACGGGGGGCATGAAGAGGAACCGGAAGTTGCAATAACTGGGGAGTCGAAAAGCGCTGATGACGTTACCTTGGCTGCCATGAAGGCTGATCAAGACAAGCGCTTGCAATTAAAGGCCGAAGAACTAGACCCTGAGGTCCTCAAGCCCCTCGCAGTTGTGGATGTGGGATCAAGGTTAGTTGTTAAGCTCTCAACTAGATCTATTACAGAAGAACTTGCTAAAAAATCTTCTCTTGATTCCAGTGCCCCGCCCTCCGGGAAGAAGTCTACTGGCTCCAGTACCACATCTTCAGGGAAAAAGAAATCAAAATGAATCTTGACTGAAGCCGAGAAGGAAGCAAAGGATGCGGAGAAAGCCGCCAAGAAATCCAAGGCTCATTCCAAATCTAAATAGTGGATTGCCCTGTATCTTTTTAGCATCTTTGTGAACCAATAATTGCTACTACAAAAGCAGCTCCTGCACTTTCTTTTTTAGCTATCTCCCTGTACAAATTCATTCATTTGTAAATAAAAATAATTCACTTTTTGCAATGTTTATTTGTTAGTAGTTCTTCACTTATGTAAAAATGCATGTCTACAGTTATGAAACGAAGTTGTGGAGGGGGGAAATATGTGTATGCATACGTGTCCCCGGTTAACTCCCACAAATTATTTAATATGCTTAATCAAGCAATATGAATGCTCCCAATTCTCTGACGGGATAGCACTTCCTGTGTCGTCAGTACCTGTCGTTTTTCCTGGCATTTCTTTTATACTCTCTCTCTTTCTCTTGAGAGTTAGAGTTCGAGCTTAGTCATCTATTCATTCCCCGGTCTTTCAACGGGGAAAGAGTTCTTTTTTCAGCGCTCAGTCGGAGGCGCTTTTATACTCTCTCTCTCTCTGGAGAGTTAGAGTTACGAGAAGAATCTCTTTTTCAGCGCTCAGTCGGAGACGCTTTTATACTCTCTCTCTCTCTGGAGAGTTAGAGTTACGAATGTCGTTTTCTCATTCTTTTATGTCTTATTTGCCTTCAACCTTTTTAAGCTGTGAGTTATCCTGTATCTTATAATCACAACAGAATAACTGATAAATGTATATACGTAATGCATAAAAGTAAATAACACACAATATTTTTATAGTGGTTCAGCTAAGTCGTAGCCTACATCCACTTTATAGTCCTTTATTCATATCGTCAGATTTTCCCAAGGCAAGTCGTGCCTTATTACAGAGTTCACAGGAAAAATAACAAAAAGTACAGCATTTCTAATCCAAATATCGCATTAAGTGTTGGGCATTCCATGCTCGAGGGACTTCTTCGCCATCTACGGTCGTTAACTTGAAGGTTCCTTTTTCAAGTTTCCGTTGGATGACAAAGGGTCCTTCCCATTTTGGGCCGAGGTGAGGAAGGGATGGAAAAACTCTCTTTAGCACCAAATCTCCTGGTTCAAAAGTTCTGAGGCGAACTTTTTTGTCATAATAGCGTGCCATCTGACGCCGATGTCTTGCTGCACGCAAATCTGCTTCGTCCCTTTTCTCTTCGACTTCATCAAGAGACTCAAGTAAGAGCGCCCGATTCGTCATCGGGTCATAATATGTCACCCTGTGGGAAGGAACTTCCAGTTCAACTGGAATTACTGCTTCTGAGCCAAAGGAGAGAGAGAAAGGGGTATGACCGGTGGCTGTCTTAAATGTTGTTCGATATGCCCACAAAGCTAGGGGCAATTCGTCAACCCATCTTGCCTTTGCACGCTCTAACCGTTTCTTGAGGATGGATTTTATAACTTTGTTTATTGCCTCTACTTGTCCATTCGATTGCGGATAGGCAACTGCAGTATATCGCTTGTCTATCTTATACTTCTGACAGAAATTTCTGAATTCAGTACTATCAAACTGGGTTCCGTTGTCAGTTATGATCGTCCTTGGAATCCCGAACCGGCATATAATATTTGACCACAAAACTTATCACCTTTCTTGTTGTGATCTTGGTCAAGGGCTCAGCTTCCACCCACTTCGTAAAATAGTCCACGGCCACTATTGCATACTTAGCTCCTCCTTTAGCAATCGGTAAAACTCCAATGATATCAATTCCCCACGTGGCAAATGGCCAAGGACTCACCATTGATTTAAGTTGGGTCGACGGTGCCCTGGGGATTTTGGCGAATCTCTGGCACTTATCGCAGCGTCGTGAATAATCAGCTGCATCTTTATTGATCGTAGGCCAGAAGTATCCGTACCGCAATATTTTCTTTGCTAAAGTTTGACCTCCTGTATGATCTCCACACTCACCTTCGTGTACTTCTCTTAGTACACGCTTGATGTCGTCGTGTGCGATACATCGTAACAGGGGCATAGAAAATCCTTACCGATAGAGAGTATCATCTTGTATGACATATCTGGTAGCTTTGCGAACTATAGCTCTTTTCTCACTCTTCTTTGATGGGAGTGTCCCATTCTTGAGGAAATTCTTAATTGGAGTCATCCACGACTCCTTCTCTGGTTCTGCTTCAAAGGTGAATTCAATTTCCATTGACTCAAAGCTTGGCGACTCCAACGTTTCAATTGGAATTATTTCAGTCTCCTCTGGATTGTCGGAACTAGCCAGCTTTGCTAGTCTATCCGCTTTCTGGTTTTCAACTCTGGGAATATGTGTTATGTTGTACCGATCTAAGCTATTCAATAGCTCTTTCACTTTCTTGAGGTAGGCGATAAGTCGAGGTCCTCGAGCCACGAATTCCTCTCGCACTTGACAAACAACAATTTTAGAGTCACAAAATATGTCCATCATTTTTACTCTGAGGTCTTTAGCAAGCTTCAGCCCGGCGATCAGGGCTTCATATTCTGAGTCATTGTTAGTTGCCGAAAATTCTAATCGCAGGGCGTAATATAACGACCGTCCCTCGGGAGTGACTAAGACAATTCCAGCCCCGGACCTTCGGTCATTCTTGGCTCCATCTGTATATAGTTTCCACGGATTCATCTTTAGTTCGTCCTCGGATTTAACCACTCTGTCATTGATTACTTCCTCCTCTGGAATGGTGAATTCCGCAATAAAGTCTGCTAGAGCTTGCCCTCTGATTGACTTTCGTGGTTGAAAATTCAAATCAAACTGACTTAGTTCTATGTTCCATTTGATCAACCTTCCCGATGCCTCAGGCCTCTGTAACATCTGCCTTAACGGCTGGTCGGTGTATATGGTTATTGGATGGGCTTGGAAATAGTGACGAAGTTTTCGGGATGCGATCAGGAGACTGTAAGCAAGCTTCTCAATTTTTGGGTAGTTGCGCTCTACCGCTGCTAATTTCTTGCTTACATAATACACCGGCCTTTGTACTTTGTTTTCTTCTCGAACCAGGGCTGTGCTGACAGCGTGAGCCGAGACTGCCAAATAAACAAATAATTCTTCGTGATCTACGGGCTTTGATAAAATCGGTGGTTTCTCTAGCAGTTCCAACAGATTTTGAAAGGCCTCAACACAATCCGGAGTCCACTGGAAGTTCTTCTTTCCCCTTTTTATCAAATCAAAAAACGGAACACATTTATCTGTGGCTTTGGAGATGAATCTACTCAGCGCCGCTACTTTCCCTGCAAGACTTTGGACGTCTTTAATTCTCCTCGGTTCTTCGATGTTTCTAATCGCTACTATCTGGCTAGGGTTGATTTCAATTCCTCGGGAACTCACAATGAAGCCAAGGAACTTTCCCGATGCCACTCCAAATGAACATTTCAGAGGATTCAATTTCATCCGATACTTTCGCAGGATACCAAACATTTCCGCCAAGTCTTGCGTATGGCTGGAGGAATGCTTTGATTTGACAAGCATATCATCCACATAAACTTCCATAGTTTTTCCTATTTGATCATAAAACATTCTATTTACCAAGCGCTGATAGGTAGCTCCAGCGTTTTTTAATCCGAATGGCATTACAACATAACAATATAACCCCAAATTCGTAATGAAGCTCGTATGTTCTTGGTCTGGTACGTGCATAGGAATTTGGTTGTATCCAGAATATGCGTCCATGAAAGAGAGAAGTTCATGACCTGCTGTCGAGTCTACAAGCTGGTCAATCCTGGGAAGTGGGAAACTATCTTTTGGGCAAGCCTTGTTTAAATCTGAAAAGTCAATGCAAGTCCGCCACTTTCCATTTGGCTTCTTTACTAAGACGGGATTCGATATCCAGTCGGGATATGTCGAATCTCGAATAAATCCATTCTGCTTCAACTTCTCTACTTCCTCTTTGAGAGCAGCCGACCTCTCTGGGCCCAGCATGCGTCTCTTTTGCTTCACAGGCGGATGCTTCGGATTTACATTCAATTTGTGACTTATAATGGATGGTGATATCCCACACATGTCAGCATGGGTCCAGGCGAACACGTCTAAGTTTGCCTTCAAGAAGTCCGTTAGTTCTTTAGCTCGACATGGATCCAATTGAGAACCAATCTTCAAAACTTTTGTCGGATCAGTTTTATCAATGGGAATTTCCACTGTCGCTTCGTTAGGAGTTGCATTCTTAGCCTCTGGTTCCTCGTCTTTTCTGGGATCCAGGTCTTCAGGCGTTCCTTTGGGCAACTCCCTCGGGGTCAATCTCTCTAATTGCTATGCCGAGTCCCCCTTTGAGGGAGACGAGGCATCCTTACTCTCAACATTAAATCCTTTCATCAACATCTTTAATTCGGCCACATAGCAGGCCCGTCCAGAAACTTGATCCCCCCTCATTACTCCAGTTCCGGCTTCGGTTGGGAACTTAAGTAACAAACACCAAGGGGCGATACAAACTCTGAATTCAGCAAGAGCAGGCCTCCCCAAAAATGCATTATAAGGTGAATCTACATCCAGTACTACGAACTGGAGCATCCGCACTCTTCTACGTTCTCCTTGCCCCAGGGTCACAGGCAATTCTATATATCCCATGGGAGCTGTCGACGCCCCGTTGAAGCCTCTGATCCATCCTTCACAAGGCTTCAGATCTTCGGACTCAAGCTTCATCTGATCAAATGACTTCTTGAACAAAATATTAACGGAACTTCTGTTGTCTACTAATACCTTATGGACCAAGGCCGGCCCAATGGTGGTAGTAATAACCAACGGATCATTGGTGGGTGATTGTATCCCAGTATTGTCTCGGCTTCGAAATACCACGTCGTCAAACATGGTCTTCTGTTGTTTTATGGGGGCGACATCTTCCAAATCATCACCTTCATTCACGTCTAGGTGCTTGGCAGCATTCACATATTGTTCCATTGACCTAAAACTTCGGATTGCCGGGTGAGGTCCGCCTACTATGGAGTTGATGACAATTCCTTTACCTTTCTGCTGCGCTGTAGGCTTGGGAGCAGGTAGGATCTGTTTTGGAGCCTGCTCTCCTTGCCCCCTGTCCCTCGGGGCAACCTTGTACTCATCCAACTTTCCTTCACGCAGCAGCTTCTCAATCACATCCCTCAAATGCCGACATTCATTGGTCGAATGCCCATGAGTTCCGTGAAACAAGCAAAATTTCCCTGTCGCCATTTCTTTCTCGGTCGAATCACGAGGTGGCGGTCTTTTGTACTGCAACACATTGTACGTATCCAGGTAAATATTTTCCAGGGTGTCGTTCAATGGTGTATAATTCTCGTAGTTCTGGAACCGGGGTCTTTTGTTAGGATCACTTCCCCTATTTCTGTTTCTTCTGTTACCGTTTGGATTACGATTATTGTTGTTGTTACCCGCGCTTCCAGCATTGCTGTTTCCACCCTTGTTTCCTACATTTACTTCAACCTTGCCAGAACTTTCCCCAGACTACTTCACGGCGATATTACTCTGCACATTCTCCTTTGAAGCCGTCTCAGACTTTCTCTTTCGGTTTTCCCTGGCCTCCTCTCGTCTTAGATAAATATCGGCTTTTTCGTAGAATATCTCCCTTGTGGAAGGTGTTTTCCCAGAAAGGTAATCTCCAAACTCAGATTCAGGATCAACTCCTTCCTTCAATGCCATCAGGATAGTGGGCTCATTCGGGTCACTGACCTCAGTCACATCTTGATTAAAACGGTCAAGATATGCCCTTAAAGATTCTCCTGGCGCCTGTTTAATTCTCGATAATTCAATAACACTTTTGGACTTTCGGGCATGGAGACGGAACTGGTTCATGAAACGCTCGCTTAGTTCCTTGTAATTTGAAATCGAACGAGGAGGAAGTCGGGTAAACCAGAACAGTGCCACATCTTCTAAGTAGATTGGGAATGCTTTGCACTTCACTTCATCAGGGGCAGCAGCAGCATTCATGAGCCACGAATACCGCATCAAATGCTGTCCCGGATCAGTCCTTCCGTTGTACTTGTCCATCTGTGGCAAGTTAAAGCGTCGGGGAAATTGGAAGTCGAGGATATCGTCGGTGAACGGAGTATGGCTTCGCTCAATGCCATAATCTTCATTTGTATAATTCCGGCTCTCGGACATGATTTGACGAACCATTGCCTGTACATCAGCATTAGTTAGGGGTCGTTCAGGTTCCCTGGCCCTAGTATCCGAATTCCTTCTGGGCTCTTGTTCAGGAGATGCCCTTCTTCTTCGAGCTGCCTCTGCTCGATTCCGTTCCCTGCGCTCCCGGTCGATCTCGGGAGGAGGGGACTGGAGTCTTTGCCCCCGAGTGGGGTCATTGTTTCCTAATGCTCGTGCAATATCCTCACGAGATCCCAAAGATCCAAATGTCAGCTGCTCCATGTTCTGAGGTCGTTCGAGTGGCCTTCGTTCACGGGGCCGCTCTTCCTCGGAAGATGAAGATTGATCCACTGGTGTGTGACGAACCGGCGATGGAGTTCTTTGTCGACGGAGTTCACTAATCTCCCGACTCATGAGCCTCATATTTTCCTGCATCATGAGATTAGTGCGCTCGTGAACTTTCATAGCTTCCCTTGTGCTCTCAAGCATGTCAAGCAAGCGCGAGAAATCTCCTTGAGTGATGGGCGTAGATGGATTGACCTGATCACCAACCCTGGTGGCTGGAATTGGAGCATTCGTAGGGACTCGAGTAGAGGTTCCAGCTTCACCAAGCATCGGGTCGGGTCGGAGGTAAGAGGTCGGATCGGATCGGAGCTGGGGAGCCTGGTCGGATCGGTACGTGGCGAGCAGCTCGGGTCGGTTCAGATTGGGGGAATGCACTGCTTCAGAATCTCCTACCCGGATCGGATCGGAGCTCTCCCCCTGCTGTCGGCTCGGATTTCCTGCATTGGTTTTTCCTGCTGCTGAACTCTGCCCCCGAGACCTTGTTACTACAGCATTTTGCTGATCTTCGCCAGCTCCATTTCCTCGAACAGACTGAACTTCCTTGCCTTTTCCTTTGGCCATGAGTCTTTGACAATCACTTCAACGAATGTAAAAAAGCAGAGAAACTTAAGGATTCACTTCTTTGAACTCAACGGTCCAAAAAGTAGAAAGAGATCCCGGAAAATAGAGAATTTAGATGAGGATTCTCAGTGAAAGCACCAAAATGTTAGACCCAAAAGTGGTTCTAACACCCAAATTGATTACAAGCAAGATGAAATGAGATAAAAATAAAAATGAACACGCAGGATTTATAGTGGTTCGGCGAAGAAATGCCTACGTCCACTTATCTTTTACTATATTCAATGATTCAGTTGCAAATACAATGTAAGATTCACTCAATTCCACTCACAACTCACTTATGTTCACTCAATTGACTAAGACAAAAGATGAAAAATGATTTGGATTCTCCGGGAGTAATGGAGTTCGGATTATGAAGGTGGTTGAATTCTCAAAGTACTGAAAAAAGGTCCTTCTCTTTGTCTCCAGACGGGGTATTTATAGGTGTGAATTTGCTCGAAACTTGATCCGGGTCGGGGCCACATGTCGTCCATCCCACTATCTTCGGGTTCGGATGAACTATTATGTCGACAACGCATCAAAGGAACGGACATTATGGGTAGGAACTGGTCACAGCCGGTCCGGATATCCAGGCGCTTTTGCAGGAGAATAACATGGAACACGGGCTCTGGTCGGAGGCGCACAGATAGGGGGTTCGGATCGGGATATCCGATCCGACCCGGATTGGCTTGGATGCAACGCTTTCTTCTTCTCTAATCTATTCCGCTCCGATCCATTTTCGTGGCAAACAGGTGGCTTTCCGATCCAATTGAGATCATGTTGCCCTCCGATCCGATTAGATGTACCTTACCAATTTCCTCAGCAGCAGTTCACCGATCCGAACAGAAAGCTCTATCCGACCCGAACAGATATGTTGCTCTGACCCGACCCGAACAACTGCAGCTATCCAATCTAGATTGTAGTGTCTTCTCCAATCCGAACCGAAGTCTTCTAATTAAAAATGCCCTTCAATGTCTGGTTTCTTGACTTTGTGTTGCCTAGTTCACAAAGTAGGCTAACAGTTCGTGTGGATACCGTAGAGACGTTGTTGATTCAAGTAGATTTCGAGATTCGTTCGATTCGAGCGTTGAGCATTATCATGGTTTTTTCCAAAAATTGAAATAGATACACAATACTCGATCTACTCATTTTTGCTTGGATCCTGATTTTGGGGTTTGATTAATTTTGAGTCCGCTGCCAATTTACTCGATAAATCCCAACAATGGTATCAGAGCGAATTGCAAAATGATTGATTGAGTTTGATTTAATGTTCAGTTGTGCATCTAAAATGCTGGATGGATTGGTATTATCATATTTTCTCTGCTTTAATTTGATGTTGGGAATACTGATGTAAGATTTTTCGGTTGTAGAAATAATTCTGTATGCGCTAAGTCTGTTTTATGTCATGAGTAATGGTTTTATTCTTTGAAACTCAACATTAAACACTATTGATACTGTGCATTTTTAACATGTTTTGAACAATGTTCTTAGTTTGATGGAAACCACTCAAATGTTTAGTTTTATTCTGATTCTGGTTTTGTACACTCTGTTAAAATTATGGTTCAGCAAGCATGATTAATACGAAGAATGCATTCTCCTATGAAGTTAATCTTGATAGCTAAATGACTTTCAGGTTATTGTAAAACCTTAGCAATCTAAAACCTTGGACTTGGCTTAATCTGTTATATTCTCAGATCAAAATAATCCTGGTTTTGATCTATTTATTTAAGTCCAATAACCTATACACAATAGAAACCTCTTGTTCTTATATTAACAATGTTGAATTCACAACTGTGTAATTGATCCAACTAAATGTTGTGTACCCTGATCAGTTATAATATATTTATATATGTATGTATTGTTTGCCTCACAACTTTGTATTAAATATAGCTCACTGCTGTATACTGGGATTATTATATGTAGTTACACTGCCCTTATAATACACATAATGAAATACACTTGCAAGAACAAATATGATTTGTTGATTGAGTCATTATGTACTTGTTTTTATGTAAAATGTAGTTCACCTTGATGTGCTATTAGCACACAGTAAGATCAGACTAAATTGTTGTATAAGAACTAGTTCACTTATGTGTATTGTTTGTATTCAACAATCCTTGAATACTGCATATATAGTTAGCAATTACACACACCATGCAATATATGTATATTTCGAGGATATTACAACATTATGAGTATGTAATGCAGACATTTTCATCAATGTAGTACATATCTTGAAATAAGCAAGCAGGATCATATGTCGTTTACTGATTATATTTATATCTATACTTGGTTATGTGTATGACATATAGTCAACTGTTTAATTGCTAATTAATTATAACTTTTCTGTGCACTACAAATATGAAGCAGACCTTGTTATTACACAATTTTGTAATACATTGTTATACTGCAAAAGTGATTTGCTTCATGATATGGAATACTAAGTTGCACACTTCCAGCAATAAAATCCCTAAGGAGTAAGAACTGCATATTTATATTAAGTCTAAAGTGATGTCTTCCAAGAATAACACTCACTAGTGCCATAATCAATGGTTGTGGGTTATACCAAAGCATAAGCAGACTGTTTATTATGGTTACATATGATAGAGTAATTGTGATGCTCAAACTGTTTAAACTTGGGTCCGACTTAACCAAGTAGCCATACTAAGATTATGGGCTTCGAGACACAGTGCATGAAATATTCTAAATTGGAAATGAACAGAGTTTGTTCATCATGTTATACAAAAATTGTATAAATGACACAATTGACATGAAATTTCTACCTAAAGGATTGTGCTTTGGGGATTAACGAAAGCTAACTCAAGGCATAATCTATTATGGATTTTGGCTCACTAAGAAATATATATACTGATATATATTTTAAAAAAGAGGGATGTTGATTTGAGTGGGAGCATGCATTTGTAAATATTCATTTTCTATATCGATAATTAAAAAACATCACTTGTATGTCCATATACTCAATACTCTACACGAATCAGTATCTTCTTTTCATATAGATGTTAAAATCAACAAATGATTGTATATATATGTTTTCAAGTGGGCCAGCCTGAACCTATACATAGCAATGTATTTCTTGAATGCTTTTACATGTAGTGTAATTTCTGTAAGCAATATCATTTACACATAGGTAGTTATGCCTTAATGCTTTTGCACCAATATATTATCTGTAGATGTTTTCTATCCAGATATTTTTATGTCTCTTTAAGTATTTAGACCAGCTTGCTATTGTAAATTAAAATCCCCTTTAGGAAGTGACACCAACATGATTTCTTTTTCATATATAATGCCATAATATATTGTACCAGCATGCACTATTGAGTATATTAATATATAAACAAGGATTGCTATATATGTTGGTGTAAGCATGCACTTGTTTATATACATTTGAATAAGCATGCTTTTATATGCACTTGAATGAGTATGCAAGATTGTATGTGACTGTAGGAAGCATCATTATGCCAACTACTTCACAGTTTATACATATATGAAGAAATATCATTTTTTATCTCTTGTAGATATTAAATGGCAAGAAACACTAATAATTTATCACTAGGATTGGTCCTTGAGAAGGATAAACTGAATGGAATCAACTTCCTTGTTTGGCATCGAAATTTGAGCATTGTCCTCAAACAAGAAAGAAAATTGTATGTACTTGATGAGCCTATTCCATAGGCGCCACCAAGTACAACAACTCGAGCAGAGTTAGATGCCTATAAGAAGCATCAAGATGATGCTCTTGACGTCAGTTGTCTCACGCTTGCAACCATGACTCCAGGGTTTCAGAAGCAACATGAGTTAATGGAGGCATATGAGGTGATCGAGCACCTTAAGAAATTATTCAAAGGGCATGCTCGACAAGAAAGGTATGACACAAGTAAGGCATTGTATCACTGCAAAATAGGAGAGATAAAATCCGTTGGTCCACATGTACAAAAAATGATTGGACACATCGAGCACCTTGAATGGTTAGGCTTTCCATTAACACATAAAGCTCAAACCGATCTTGTTTTACAATTATTAAACAGTCACTATTCTCAATTCGTGATGAATTATCTCATGAATGAAATATAAAACCCTTGACTGATTTATTAGGCATGCTAAGTGTGAAACCTCACGTCCGTTAATGTCACTCTTTAACAAAATGCATTAAGTTCCGTGAAGCGTTATAGGTAAACAGAAATACGAATATCATAAGATAGATATAATATAGCAACGGAATTTAAAACTTTATTTTCCAAATAGAAAACATCGTGGTCCAAAATCCAATTACAACATAAAACTGAAATACAGAAAACCCATTACATCAAATTAAAATATCTTCCTTGTACTAAAATCATCAGAGTACAGTAACATAAAATCATAGTCCCCAAAAATAGCCATAGCAAGGTAGACAGGTAATCAAAGCGGTACATCTAAGCAACTCCAAGCAGAAACATAAGTGAATATCCTAACCAAGCCTGAATATTCCCACGTTGTGAACCTTGGGGGAAAAAGGAAGAGAGAGGAAAGGAAACAAAACAGATCAGACATAAAGTCCGGTGAGTCCAGTTACTTTTAGCGTATAAATAAGTAAGAGCAACATGACAGGCATATAAACTGGATGAGAGGGATAACATTATCATAAGACAGGTATAACAGAATGAGCATGATAAGCAGAATAAACATAACAGAATAGGTTACACATCCCAAATACTTTTCTCTGCACCAATACTAGTATAACAGAAACAGAATAATCCCAACAAAAAGAGAATGGTAGACTTAGGTGTACTTCTAATGACAGATTTTACCCCCAACAATAATAACAAGCAGCCCAACACAAATAATGGGTCTTACCCCCAAAGGATAATAACGGGTTCCTAAATAGGCATGACTAGATGTACCCTAATTACTACCTCCAATCGATCGGCTCCCTATCCCGTAGATTCTTTGTGCTGGCCCCACGGTATGATGTATCACTTCCTAAAGTAGCAACCCCTTTTTTCGATAGGCATAACCATATCTACTGATGTCACAGCGTCTTAATTTCCCGATCAATCCGAATTCATGCACGCACATGACTTCATTAGAATGCGCCATCATCACCTCCACCCATATGAATCTCTTATAATCAGCTCAGTAAGCGTGCCCCTGACCCATACCTAGTTCGGGGTCCCCCTTTGGATACCAGTATGAGTTACTGACTGATACAGGTCCTACACAACAGATGATACAAGTCACCCCTAGGCTTGCATCCCCACTACTAGGATTTTGACAGGCTATGCTTAACGGATTTACAAGCCCGAATAACCCCAACATATAAAACAGGTTAAGTTTGTCGGGTTCGTATAACCTCCTTCCCCCCTCCAGATTTAAACAGATTTACTTAACCCCCCATTGATTCAAGGGTCCGTTTGGCACAAGTCCCCATTAAGTTTTAAAATTGGGCTCACATCCAATCATAAACTTATTATAAATTTAGTCCCTATATTTCGAAAATTCACTAAAAAAAATTAAAAAAAATATGTTAATTCAAATTTAATTAAACATGCACTCGACAAAAAAATTAGATCCAAAAACCATCGAATAAGGAATCAAAAAACAGAAAAACAATGAAAAATGCAGTTAAATGCATAAAAGTATGCACATATTTGTATTTTCATGCATATATCCGTGCATGTTTTTCATGTCATACATCTTTGTTGATTTACTTGCATACATCTGTGCATGTATTGCATAATTCTTGCATAAAAGTGTGCAATAATTTGCAGGCTAAATTTCACTTAAGTTTTCTTCGTGCAAATGCATGCATACATGTGTGCAAATATTTCAAATAGTTGCACAAATGTATGCAAGTTTCGGTCTAGATTTTCAAGCCAAAATAACTTATGCAATAGTTGCACACATGTATGCAACTATTGGTAATAGTTGCATACATGTATGCAACTTTTTTTTAAATTTACGTGGACTTCCGAGAATATTTTCAGATTTTAGATTTTTTTTTATTTACTGGAGAGCGCCTAAAATTTCAACAAAAAAAGGCGGAAGTTGAAAAATAGGGGCAGGTTTGGATTGAAACTTAGGGAGGGACATGGCTTCTATTTTGAAAAGTTTTAGGGACCTGATGCTTATTTTCACTTGATTCAAACAAATTTACTTAACCCTTACACAATTTGACAGGTTCATATAACCCCCACATATTTAAACAGGTTAAGTATTACAAGTTAACATGTTACTAACATTTTCCGCTCATGTATGTTAATGCACCAGACCTCTCACATTAAGGTAGCGTTTGATTTCTGGAAGGGGCAGGTTCTGTTGGCGTCGGCGTCAGACGCGTCTGACGCATCTAACGTGGGACCAAACACTTTTCTGGTTGACCTGAAGGGTTGGAATTGAAGCTTTCGCATTCGATGTGTCGGACGCGGCTTCGAACGCCAACTGAAATGATTCTAATGGCTGTTTTTTCTATCTTATAAAATCAACCCCTTTCCACCCCATATCCTTCAACATTCCACACCTCAAACACCACAATTTTTCATCAACAATGGCTGAAATAACTCGTCCGAAAGCAACATTTCGCCGACCTTCGAAAGTGCGGTCTCTATTTGCAACTTCAGAGTTTCTCTGTATAGTTGTTGATGCTCATCAAGCTACTGGAAAGAACAAAAAAGGGATTCACAAGAGGATTGCAGCTGCTCTGAACGAGGCTTTAGCTACATCACTGAATGAGATACCAGTCTCTGCTGAACAAGTGACGGCTAAATACGACACTTATAAGAAGAAATCGATAGTATGGCGCAATTTGAATGAGAAAATGAGCGTCAGATGGGATCCTAAATACGGAACAGTCAGTGGAAGCGAAAGTTGGTGGGATGATCGAGTGGTGGTAAAACATTTTAACTCCATTTTTGTAATTTACAAGTGTAGTACTGTATTTCATAATCAAGTTTACAGTTTAAATGTCTATTTAGGAGTACGACCCTATGACGTTAAAGTACAAGACATGCCCAATTGAAAATTTGACCGAACTGGAGCAAATTTTCGATAATAGTGTTGCAACAGGTTTTGGCGCTTGCACTCCAGGCTCTATAAGTCAGAACATGCAACCAGACCCACGTTCTCCTCCACTCGAGTTTGTACAACCTACGTTCTTCGATGAATCTCAAATGCCACTAGAAGACATCCAGACTCAACAATCGTTTCATGAACCTCTTAACGAACCATGGGGTACAGGTTCTTCATCTAGACCTCGTTCTGGCAGAAGAGGAAGAACTGAAACTTCTTCGAAGGTGGAAGAAATTATTGATATGATACACTCCAGGCAATTGAGAAAGAAAGCTCATTCTGAATCCGACGGTTCGAATTCAAATCCGTCAATGAATTCTAGTAATTCTTCCTCGTCTAACGCAAGCCCATAGTCTATTAAAATACCAATTGTGAAGCATACAACAGACCGTGCAAGAACATTTGATGGTATTGGCATAACCCACGCAATATCAATTCTCATAAGTAAGGATAATCAAGATACGTTCATGATTCTTCCTGATGACGAAGCATCAAACTGGTAGCGTTTTGAAATCGAGGTCCCCAAGCAAGCACTCTGATACATGCAGTTTAAGATGAATCCCCCCAGTATCTACCTCAGTACGCAACCCAATATCCACCACAATATTTGCATCAGTATCCACCACAGTAGCCTATTTTCTGTATTTTTTAACTATGTAATTTGTATTTCGTAATTTGAATTCTGCAATTTGTATTTCGTAATTATAATTCTACAACTTTTATTCAGCAATTTGTATTCAACATTCTACTATTATGTTCGACAACAAACACACACATACACAAACAATAAAAATAATGAATACAAAAATAATAAAATATTAACTTTGCCCCTTCCAATTTACCCTTTCGTAAAAAAAACACATTCCCCGTTCACAACAATTCCCCTTCAAATAACCCTTCAAAATAACCCTTCCAAATAACCCTTCCCGTTCAAAGTCAAACACACCCTAAGTCGACCACTTGTGGATGCTGGATATGCCGGGCGGTTCCGGGCATACTTCTACCACAAGTTGGACTTAACCTCGTGTCTTAGCACCATTACGTGTCATTTAAGCACTAGACCCCTCACATTAAATTAACCACTTGTGGATGCTAGATTTGCTGGGTGGTTCCGGGCAGACTTCTACCACAAGTGTAATCTAACCTCGTGTCTAAGTGCGGTTGCGGTTTCTATTTACTATAATTTTAGGCATATTCATTCTTAAACAATTATTCATGTTCATCATAAGTTATGCCCCCAAATCCCAGTCCTGATTCACAATACAAGTTATGCCCCAATTTATCTTTCCCAACTGTTTCCAATTTCGTCTGTTCGCATATTTCAGCGATAGGCCTAGGCTATAAAAATAAAAAGGGAAAGAGGGAGAGAAGAGAACAGGAATAGGCATAATAACAAAACAGGCATATAATGGTTGAAATAGGCATATGTTGACAGGATTGGGCATAATAACAAAATAGACATATGATGACAGAATTGGGCATAATAACATAACGGACATATTGTGATAAAACTAGGCATATTAGGAATAGGCATATGAGAACTGAACAGTAGATCAGGTGTACAAGTAATGGCAAATCTGTTTAGTTATGATTCAGGTTATTAACAGGCATAGGTTTAGATCCAAACTTATAAACATGTCAAGATTACTTATTTAAATGCTTATATCTAAAAATAACATGAACTCACTGAGACTGGATCTAAAGAACAGAGAAATGAATGTTGATGTTGTAGCAGAGATTCTTGAATACGTATAAGTCGTTGCAGAAGAATAAGCTAATTCAATTTGAGCTGGGGCAGCATCTCATTATCTCCATTTTCTTGGGTAAATAAAACATTAGAAATGAGGTCTTATTTATAGCCTACTGCCAACGAATCTCGTTCAGAAACGCGTCCAAGTGCAGAGGAGGGATCTGGCCCAGATCTGGGGTGGGGTCGACTCTGGGGTCGACCCTAGGGTCGACACCCCACTGTGTGGGTTGACCCTAGGGTCGACCCCCCATAGGGTGCGGGTCGACCCAACGGGCCAGATTCTCGCTCGGTTTCCCGCTCTGATTTTGAATTATTTTGAATTTTGGACTGGTTTTGTTTATATATTTTACTTATATGTATACAAACTTCAAAGCTTAATAACTTCTTCATACGATGCCCGTTTTATGCAAACTCGGAGTCTATCTTAAGCAGAATTCAAAGAAGAACGCAATGGTATTGTTCGTTTTCCTTAATTTCCAATATTTAATTAAGCATTCTTTAGTTTTCATTATAGTGTTCTTTAAAATTACGGGGTGTTACAATAAGAAATGTTGAAAACAATGTGAAGAAAGCAGAACCTACTGACATGATGATGGTACCAAAGTGGGCTGCATACTAAAGTAAAGGGTAAATGCAAGAAAAAGCAAGTTAAGAAGACTACTGCCACCACCAATTTCAAAAGAGAATTGAAGCCTAAAGGAAGGGTGACTGTCACTATTGTGGAAAGCCAGGTCACTGGAAACACAATTGTTTTGCATATTTAGAAGATCTGAAATAGAAAAAGGGAACTATGACTTCAACGGAATCAGGTATAAATGTTATAAGTGTCAATTTATCTACTTCTACATCTTGAGTATTAGATATTGGATGTGGATCACATATTTATGTTACTTTGTAGGAAATGGAAAAGAATACAAATTTGACAAAAGGAGAAGTGGACTTACGAGTGGGAAATAGAGAAAATGTTGCTGCATTGGCCATTGGAAGTTGCCGCTTATCGTTACCAACTGGCTTAGTTTTGGAATTAAAAGATTGTTATTATGTGCCTTCCATTAAAATAAATACTATTTTTGTATCTTGTTTAGAAAGGCTTAGTTATTCATTTGTAATAAAGGACAGTTGCTTTTAATTTTATTTAAATGAAATATTTTATGGAAATTCGCAGTTAGTTAGCGGTCTTTACATTCTTAACTTTGATGTGCATGTTTATAACATAAATACTAAGCAGATTAAATCTAATGATTTAAATCCAACGTATCTTTGGCATTATCATTTGGGCTATATAACGGAGAAACACATATCTGTAACACTCCCTCTCGGGTACACCTATTCGGAAGCGGTGATGCTACATGTAAGCCATGGTGCTAATAGAATAGTATCACAACTTAACAAAAGTGTACCAGAATATAAAATCAATCAGAGTACATGATTTTAAACGGAAGAGTTATTATACAATCATCTCAACATATAACATGCTTACAAGGATCCAAGAGTTTAACTATTAATTAATTATATATAAGAGCACATAAAGAGATAATATACATAATAAAAAGTCTCCACTTCAAAGCATGCTACGTCCCACGTATAACAAACCCATCCCTAGGTTGGCTGTAACGACCTGCATTCTACGAATCGAAGAATCGTAGAATATTTATTTCTTTCACATACGAAGTCGTATGGCCATGTAACTTTGGGGACGACTATTAGGGTCATTTCCCATGTTCATGATTTTTGCCGATTTTTAAATGACCATTTTGCCCCTAGCTGATCTTGTCTTGGCCATAACTTTTGATTGGAAAGGATTTTTGACCTAATACCACTTTCATTAGATCTGGACGATGATTTACCTTTCCGTAGAGTGGTCATTTATGAAAATCGGACTTACCATTTGGAAGATATGGCTGAATTAAGGTTTAGAAGGTGAAAAACAGCTTAACCAGGCTTAATTGGGTAATTAACAGCTAGGCCTAAAGGGGGATTTCGGGATTTAGAGTATTTAAGGGCTGATTAGGGTTAGAAAACATTTCTATAGACACTTTTTCAGCCGCCACTTTCACTCTTGGAACATTAGTAATGGCCTACAACATCTAAAACACCTCTAATCCACTTTCTAATTGAAGATTTGGCTTAATTACATCTAATCAAAGGGAAATAGCACCAAATCAAGGTCGGAACTGCTGTACATCCTTAAGAACAGCGCCAAACAGAAGATAATTTCAGATTGGGTATTTTATTTGTGGCTAAGGTGAGTGATTTGCATTGTTTTTCGCTAATTGCGGCTAATTAGGGGTGATTAGTGATAATTAGCGAAATTATGGCTCAGAAAATCTGGAAAAATTTGTAAAATTCTTAAATATTATTTCAGGGCTCTGATAAAAATTTGGGTTAATTTGGACATGTTTTACTAATTGTATGGTTAAGTCATGATTAAGGGGATAATCATGCTTTTTGGGTATATTTGATCTAAAATATTTCATGTGAATGAAGTTTTAATGTTTTTGATTAATTCTATATGTTGTTACCGCTGTTTGGAATGTTTTGTGATGTCATAGAAAGGTTAGAATGGTTAAAAACGCCGTCGTTTGGTGAAAATAGGTTGCTGGAAAAGTTGCAGATTTTCAGAACCGGTTAGGAGGAACACCCAATCCGATCCGGATAGGAGCAAGACACCCGATCCGATCCGGATGGGAGAAAGACACCCGATCTGATCCGGATAGGAGAAAGACACCTGAACTGATTCGGATAGGAGAAAGACACCCGAACCGATCCGGATAGGAGGAAGACACCCGAACCGATCCGGATAGGAGAAAGACACCCGAACCTATCCGGATAGGAGAAAGACACCCGAACCGATCCGGATAGGAGGAAGATACCCGAACCGAACTGGATAGGAGGAAGAGACCTGAACCGAACAGGATAGGAGGAAGACCCGAACCGAACCGGATAGGAGGAGGAGACCCGAACCGGATAGGAGGAGGAGACCCGAACCGAACCAGATAGGAGGAAGAGACCCGAACCGAACCGGATAGGAGGAAGACCCGAATCGAACCGGATAGGAGGAGGAGACCCGAACCGAACGAAATAGGAGGAGACCCGAACCGATCCGGAGGAGACCAAAACCGGAGATGCAAAGGTAGTCCAAATGGGAAGTATAACTCAGGATCCAGATGGGAACCAACGATTTGACTTCATGATTGGACTTTGCTGCAGGACGTGTGCTAAGGGGTTATCGATGTCTATAGCTTTGACTCACCATGGAAAGACGGATATTGGCTACGGATCAGTGCAGTGAAGTTGTCATGACTTCATGGGGCAGAGTGATCGTAGCAAGGCTATGAGCCAGTGTAGTGGAGCCATCATGACTCCATGGGGCAGAGTAGACATACCAAAGGATTAGTGGCTATGGATCAGTGTAGTGGTGTCATTACGACTCCATGGGGCAGAGTGATCATAGCAAGGAATAGGGTGATCAAAGTGGTGGATATCGTATGCTTTATGCACTGAGTGAGAGATGTGAGGATGGTTGCTATGATTGATTGTTTGCCATCACTATGTCATGCACACCCCCACCCACGTATTCCTTACACTATATGTTAGTGGCACCTTGGAGTATTGTATGGTGTGTTGTGCTAACTCTTTTGTTGCAGGTTCAGGTATGGTTTAGTATACCTGTTATTATTCTGTTTTGTTGCTTATCGCTCATACCAGACTTTTGTCTGACCCAGAGTTTTATGTTTCTTCTTATTACTCTGGGTGCTCTTAAACGGGCAGACTAGAGACAGGTTAGGTGGTATGCACGAGTAGTTGTACCGGAGACGAGCAGGAGGCTCCCACGTATGATACATATAGATATTCTCCCTGTGTCGCTGCTGGTCACTACTTTGGGCATTAGTAGTGTACCTTCCTTATTTTCTTTAGAGACAGTTTTCAAAAGTTGTAATAATGATGATGTGGAACATAAGCTGTATTTGGATTTTCCGCTGCTATGATGTTTAGTTTTCAGCTTATGCACTGTCTCGCCTGTTTTATGTCGAAGTGTGTTATTATTATATTTTATTCCATGCTCTGTGAGACATTCTACAGGTTTCTTGTTAGTTCAAATTCCTTTCTTTTCCTTTCTTTGGCGACCGCCCCGTACTAGTTGGTCACCAGCACAGTGCATTTGGAGGGAAATGTCAGTTGGTCCGGGGCGGGCCATCACATTTGGTATCAGAGCTCTAGGTTGCGTAGTTAACCTAGGGAAAGGCACCAGAGAGAGATAATACGTATATGATAGCGCGTATTTGTGATTATTTTGGTTTTCAAAAGCTATATATATATATATTATTAGTATAGCTAAGGATGAAGTCGCACTGCACTGACACCACAAAGAGGATGGTTAATCGTTTCTCTTTATAGATTGAACGATGAGCCGATATATGAGGGGTGTTGGTAGAGGAGCCAATAATGGGAATGCTTCTGACATGAGGACTATGTTCACTGACTTCATGAGGGAGATGCTTAGGGACGTTCAGAGGGCAGTTCCCAATGTTGCTAATGGTGGCGGTGCAGCGGTGTAGGCGCCTAGAGCCGATTTCGCCAAGCTTTGCAAGGATTACACTAGTTTTGGTGGAAAGCCGTTCCACGGAACGGAATTGGCTACAGAAGTTCGGGATTGGTTGGATAGTTGTGAGTGTATCTTCGAAGACTTATGTATAGAAGATGAAATGAAGAGAAAGCTAGCATCCCGTCAGCTGCAAGGATGGGCAATGAATTGGTGGAACGCTATTAAGGCAGCTACTCCAGAGTACCAAGCTACATGGGATCAGTTTAAGGGCCGATTCGGTGAAAAATTTATCCTAACTGCTCAGAAGTCAGAGTTATTTAGGAAGTTCTTG
Source organism: Allium sativum (assembly GCA_030737875.1). NCBI lineage: Eukaryota > Viridiplantae > Streptophyta > Magnoliopsida > Asparagales > Amaryllidaceae > Allium > Allium sativum. Next base: position 709,642,996 of record CM060922.1, read on the forward strand.
GAGCTTAAGCAGAATGGTAGGGTAGTCTTGGAGTACACTGCAGAGTTCGATACTTTATCGAAGTATGGATTATCCCTCATTGACACTCTCGAGAAGAAAAATGAGAAGTTCATAACAGGCTTGGATTAGTACTTGGGGGAAAGGCTTATAAACCATGCCGATGAGACTTTTGAATAGATTGTGGGGAAAGCTTTGAGATTAGAGAGTCTATATCCTAAGTCGAAGACTGAGGTTGCATCTGTAGAGGAGCCAAAGCCGCAAGCAAGCGGTGGAGGCAAGAATGGTTCTCAAAATAAGAGAAAGCAGAATCAGACCAAGGATGGCCAGAAGAAAAAGAATAAGAAAGATGTTGAGTGATTCAGCTGTGGTAAGAAGGGCCACTATGCCAAAGAATGTCGAGCAAAGCCAGCGGACAGGAAGTGCTTCAACTGTGGCTAAGTGAGACATCACAAGGATAAGTGTCTGCAACCCCCTAAAGAAAAGCAGATTGTGAAAGCATATGCTATCAATGTTATTCCTTCTTCGTCGAATGCCCCAACTACGGCGGAGAAAGGAAAGAATGTCATCATTCAAGGCATGCTTTCTGTTTATGATGTTCATGTTCGAGTATTGTTTGATACCGGAGCTTCTCGTTCCTTCATATCTAGTGACCTGGTAGATGGGTTGGGATGGGAACCCGAGATAGTCGATAGACCTTTAACAGTTACGAACCCGATCGGTGGTTCGACTAGCTTTAGCATGATTTGTCGTAATGTGGTCTTATCGATTCATGGATGCATGTTTGTTTGTGATTGCTTTGTTTTGGGCTTTACTGGGTTTGGCAGTATTTTAGTAGTCGATTGGCTCCAAAGATACGGGGTGGTGGTAGACTGTGAGGGCTTTTTGGTGACCGTTAGAGCAGAAGATGGGCGGAGGGTAGTGTTGGTGGTCTACCTAGTGATGGGATAATAACTAATTTTCTAAATTCCCTCGACATCCCGCATGATGAGTTTTCAGATGTGCCCGTGGCTGGCCAGTATCCGGATGTATTCGAGGAAGTGACCGGACTTCCACCACACCGAGAGATTGAGTTCCTTATTGATTTAGTGAAAGATGCCAGACCTATAGTGATGCCACGTCGTCGTATGGCACCAAGGGAGCAGCGAGAGCTCGGGGTGCAAGTGAGCGATCTTTTAAAGAAGGGATTTATCAAAAGAAGTGTTTCTGAGTGGGGAGCACCAGTTGTGTTTGCTACCAAGGCATATGGTTCCCTTCGATTATGTGTGGACTACCGCGAGTTGAATAAGGTGACGAGGAAGAATAAGTATCCTCTACCGCGGATAGATGATTTGTTTGATCAGTTGTGTAGCACGAGAGTGTTCTCCCAATTGGATCTCGCGACAGGTTTTTATCATCTTAGGGTGGAAGTAGAGAGTATAGCTAAAACGGCCTTCTGGACGCCGTCTGGATTTTATGAGTGGTTGGTCATGCCATTCGGGTTGACCAATGCACCAGCATATTTTGTGGATCTTATGAATAGGGTATTCAGAGATCAGTTGAATAAGTTTGTTCTTGTGTTCGTGGACGATATACTTGTTTATTTGAGGACAGAGGAAGAACACAAGGAACACTTGAGGATAGTGATGGAGGTGTTGAGAAAACACCAATTGAAAGCAAAGTTTTCTAAATGTCACTTCTGGAGGAGGAAGGTGAGATTTTTGGGCCATGTTGTTTCAGAGAATGGTATTGCCGTGGATCCTGCGAAAGTGGCTACGGTACATGATTGGTCTACGCCCAAGAATGCAACAGAAGTAAGAAGTTTCTTGGGATTAACTAGATATTATCGTAAGTTTATCCAAGACTTCTCCAAGATAGCAGCACCGTTGACTCAGTTGACCAAGAAGAATCAAGCTTTCATCTGGGACAAAAATGCGAGAATACATTCAAGAGTCTAAAGGAAAAATTGACATGTGCACCAGTGTTAGTCATTCCTAAGGTGAATGAAGAGATGATAGTATATACAGATGCATGTGGTACCGGACTAGGTGCTGTACTGATGTAAGGAGGTAGGGTGGTAGCTTATGCAAGTTGGCAATTGAAAACGCATGAGAAAAGATACCCTACCCATGATTTGGAATTGGCAACGATCGTGTTCGCATTGAAGATGTGGAGACATTATCTCTTGGGAGAAAGATTCGAGTTGTTCACCGATCATAAGTCGTTAAAGTATCTTTTCTCTCATAAGGATCTAAATCTCCGACAACAAAGATGGTTAGAATTCTTGGCTTCATATGATTTTGATATCGCATATACACCAGGAAAAGGCAATGCAGTAGCTGATGCCTTGAGCAGGAGAAATGCCAGTTTAGGGGCTATGTTTCTAGAATGGAAGCAACTGGAGTACATCGATGGGTATGATTTCAGACCAAAGTGCGAACTGGATCCAGAAATGTTAGCAAGTTTGACGGTCAGACCCACTTTGATTGAGCGGATTGGTTCAAATTAGAGGGGCGATTCTAACTTATTGAAAATTATCTCCAAGTTAGAGATGGGCATCCATGAGGAGATGAACAAGTGTGGGCTTGATCAAGATGGATGGCTTAGAAAGAATGAAAGACTAGTTGTACCCAATGTCAATGGATTGAGGGATGAAGTGCTTAGAGAATGTCATCACTCAAAACTGACTATACACCCCGGTGGTAACAAGATGTATCGAGACATGAATCAGACCTACTACTGGGAAGGAATAAAAAGAGACGTTGGGAAGTTTATATCCAAATGCATGAACTGCAAGCTGGTTAAAGCTGAACAAAAGAAGCCTAGTGATTTGTTGCAACCATTAGAAGTTCCAGAATGGAAATGGGAACAAGTCTCAATGGATTTCATTAATGGGTTACCAAGGACTAGATCGGGCCATGATAGCATTTGGGTGGTTGTGGACCGATTGACCAAGAGTGCAAGATTTATACCCGTCAAGTCGAATAGAACGGCAGCTAAGTTAGCTGAGCTATATATGAAATGGGTAGTGAGCTTTCATGGAGTACCTAAAAGCATTGTGAGTGACCGAGACCCGTTGTTTACTACTGGGTTTTGGAAGAGCTTACAAGAGGCGTTAGGATCAGAATTACATCTTAGTACCGTGTATCATCCTCAAACCGACGGTCAGACAGAGAGGGTGAATCAAGTATTAGAAGACCTCTTGAGAGCCTGTGTATTGGATTTTGGTGGATCATGGGATGACCATTTGCATCTAGCAGAGTTTGCATATAATAATAGTTATCAATCCAGTATTGGTATGGCTCCATTTGAAGCTTTGCTCACCGTCATGTCGGTTAAAAACTGGTGAGAAGTTTGTGCTTGGACCAGATGTGATAAGAGAAACCTCAGACAAGATCAAGATTATTCAACAGCGAATGAAGGCTGCCCAAGATAGGCAGAAGAGTTATGCTGATAAGAGGAGAAGAGATTTAAAGTTCTCCATTGGTGACTTGGTGTTTGTCAAGATTTCTCCGTTAAAGAACGTGATTCGATTTGGCAAGAGAGACAAGTTAACACCGAGATTTGTTGGTCCATTCCCAGTTCTCGAGCAAGTTGGGAATTTGGCATATAAAGTTGAATTACCAGACAAGATGGCAGGAGTTCACAACGTATTTCATGTTTCCCAGTTAAGGAAGTTTGTGCACGACCCTAATGTGACTATTACACCGGATCAGTTGGACGATATCGAGGTTGAACCCGAGGCGGTTGGGAATCGCAGGCCTATGCGTATTGTTGGGAACGATACGAAGCAACTTCGAAGGAAGATGGTGAAATTAGTCAAAGTTCAGTGGGGTGGTGATGAGGAAGACTATACTTGGGAAACAGAGGAGAACATGAGGAAGTATCCAGAACTCTTTGCCTGGTAAGATTTTATATCGGTATAGTACTCCCTTACTAGTAAACTGCATGCTAGGATAAGCTTGTTGTGTTGTTTTGTATGCTTTATTGTTTTGTTAATGATTGGTAGGCATGCGGGATCCTTTGTATGTTTTGGGTTAAGGAATTTCGGAGACGAAATTTCTTAAGGGGGAGAATGTAACGACCCACATTCTACGCATCGAAGGATCGTAGAATATTTATTTCTTTCACATACGAAGTCGTATGGTCATGTAACTTTGGGAGACGACCAATAGGGTCATTTCCCATGTTCATGATTTTTGCCGATTTTTAAATGACCGTTTTGCCCAGCTGATCTTGTTTCAGCCATAACTTTTGATTGGAAAGAAGTTTTGACCTGAAACCACTTCCATTAGATCCGGATAATGGTTTACCTCTTCAGAGTGGTCATATGTGAAAAATGTACTTACCGTTTGGAAGATATGGCTGAATTAAGTTTTAGAAGGTGAAAAACAGCTTAACCGGGCTTAATTGGGTAATTAATAGTTAGGCCAAGAGGGGGATTTCGGGATTTGGAGTTTTTAAGGGCCGATTAGGGTTAAAAAACATTTCTTTAGACACTTTTTCAGCCACCACTTTCATTCTTGGAACCCTAGTAATGGCCTCCAACATCTAAAACAACCTCTAAACCACTTTCTAATTGAAGATTTGGCTTAATTACATCTAATCAAAGGGAAATAGCACCAAATCAAGGTCGGAACTGCTGTATAGCCTTGGGAACAGCGCCAAACAGAAAATAATTTCAGATTGGGTATTTTATTTGTGGCTAAGGTGAGTGATTTGCATCGTTTTTCGCTAATTACGGCTAATTAGGGGTGATTAGTGATAATTAGAGAAATTATGGCTCAGAAAATCTGGAAAAATTTGTAAAATTCTTAAATATTATTTCAGGGCTCTGATAAAAATTTGGGTTAATTTGGACATGTTTTACTAATTGTATGGTTAAGTCATGATTAAGGGGATTAAGGGGAAAATCATGCTTTTTGAGTATATTTGATCTAAAATATTTCATGTGAATGATGTTTTAATGTTTTTGATTGATTCTATATGTTGTTGCCGCTGTTTGGAATGTTTTGTGATGTCAGAGAAAGGTTAGAATGGTTGAAAACGCCATCGTTTGGCGAAAATAGCTTGCTGGAAAAAGTTGCATATTTTCAGAACCGGTTAGGAGGAACACCCGATCCGATCCGGATAGGAGCAAGACACCCGATCCGATCCGGATGGGAGAAAGACGCCGATTCGATCCGGATAGGAGAAAGACACCCGAACCAACCCGGATAGGAGAAAGACACCTGAACCGACCCGGATAGGAGAAAGACACCTGAACCGATACGGATCAGTGCAGTAAAGTTGTCATGACATCATGGGGTAGAGTGATCGTAGCAAGGCTATAAGCCAGTGTAGTGGAGCCATCATGACTCCATGGGGCAGAGTAGACATACCAAAGGATTAGTGGCTATGGATCAGTGTAGTGGTGTCATTACGACTCCATGGGGCAGAGTGATCATAGCAAGGAATAGGGTGATCAAAGTGGTGGATATCGTATGCTTTACGCACTGAGTGAGAGATGTGAGGATGGTTGCTATGATTGATTGGTTGCCATCACTATGTCATGCACACCCCCACCCCCGTATTCCTTACACCATATGTTAGTGGCACCTTGGAGTATTGTACAGTATGTTTTGTTAACTCTTTGGTTGCAGGTCCAGGTTCAGGTATGGTTTAGTATACCTGTTATTATTCTGTTTTGTTGCTTATCGCTCATACCAGACTTTTGTCTGACCCAGAGTTTTATTTCTCTTCTTATTACTCTGGGTGCTCTTAAACGGGCAGACTAGAGACAGGTTAGGTGGTATGCACGAGTAGCTGTACCGGAGACAAACAGGAGGCTCCTACGTATGATATATATAGATATTCTCCCTGTGTCGTTGTTGGTCACTACTTTGGGCATTAGTAGTGTACCTTCCTTATTTGCTTTAGAGACAGTTTTCAAAAGTTGTAATAATGATGATGTGGAACATAAGCTGTATTTGGATTTTCCATTGCTATGATGTTTAGTTTTCAGCTTATGCACTGTCTCGCCTGTTTTATGTCGAAGTATGTTATTAATATATATTATTCCATGTGCTGTGAGAAATTCTACAGGTTCCTTGTTAGTTCAAATTCCTTTTTTTTCCTTTCTTTGGCGACCGCCCCGTACTAGTTGGACGTCAGCACAACGCATTTCGAGGGAAATGTCAGTTGGTTCGGGGCGGGCCGTCACATTGGCCTTCACATAGCTCCTAGAGGAAGTAGACATTCTGGTAAACTACCCTACTCTGCTATCGCCATGACTAGACAACTTTTGATAAGGAGGACTCATATACCACTTCGAATCTAATAAGGGAGGGTCTCATGACTTTGGCCCAAATCCAAGGAATAAATCTTCGGAATGGCCTAGTCCTAACTATTTAAGACCTAAACTAGCCAAGAAGAAAGTCAGTCACTTAAGACTTCCAAAGGAGGATAATAAGCCTACTTATTCACACACATAATAGGTATATATATACACTAGACCTCCCACATTAAACCAACTACTTGTAGATGTTGGATATGTCGGGTGGCTCCGGGAAGACTTCTACTACAAGTGGGCTTAACCTCATGTCGTAATGTACTAAGTTAAATGGCTCATGGTCAAGACCTCTCACACTAGCCAAACTCACTTGTGGTTGCTGGATTTCCTGGTTGGTTCCGGGCAGATTTCTACCACAAATGGCAGCTAACCTCGTGTCTGTATGTCATTATTTAATATATATATATATACATACATATAAGCTATTTGTACACACACAAGCAACAATTCATTTGGGGACATTTACAAATTTCCAATCTTATCTTAACGAATTTTCTACGGCATTATTACATTTGATTACGTTGATTACGCTATATAAATATATACTGTAAGATGCGCTATAAACTCTAATTTTCGTTCGAATTAAGAAACGTTCTAACAGTGACTCTTGTCAATCCTATTCACATATAAGTTAAATAAGCCTAATTCTCATATTAAACTACTCAATTATGGCATAATTAATAACAAGCTGCAAATGGGAAAATATCAAAATAAATCATTCATACTTGAATTCTAGGATTGTTAGAATTATATAGAAATGAAAGAGAAACAAGGCGTTATATACATATAAACACATTTAACACACGCACACACAAACACACACACACACATGCACACACACACATACATACATACATACATACATACATATATATATATATATACACACACACATACATACATATATATATACACACACACACATATACACATAAACTTCCGTTTGAATCACATTTATCTTTTTTCTATGTTGCACATAAAAACGTAAATATTTATTATTTCACATCTGAATACTTCAAATTCTCCTTTAAGAATGAAGATCTAAACCTATCCAAATTCTGAAATCAAAACAAACCTTAATCCTTTTATACTGCAAACGTTTTTAATTGATTTATCATTGAAATGTGCAAATTCAACCAAACAAAAGCAAAATCACCAAATCATTCCTCAAACATAACCAAATAATTCACAAACCCAAAATATTGATTGACAAGCTTTGTGGCAAATAAAGATAGGAGATTTGAGGCGGTTTTATTATGATATTATCGTGAAAACATGAACCTCCTTAGGCATACAAATCAGTATGAAATCTACAAAACATAGAATTTAGTTTAAGCAAATATTATTTCCACACTCATAGTGATTGAGGCAAAGGAAATAACAATGATTTGAATGATGTATACGAGAAATCAACGTCGTTCTCCAACCTTAGTGCAAATCTATATAAGAGAATCCTAAAGATTTGAGTCTTACATATAGATTATAGAAATTCCAGAAAATTAAAACCTATATAGAAATAAATTAGAAAAAAAAATAGATTAAGGATAGAAGAAGAAACCCATGTCAAACTAATTTCTAAAATATCAGCAGCAGAGTGGACGCATAGAGAATGAGAGGATTTAGGGAATTGTGAGGTGAATGAGTTGGTATTTATAGGAGTGTAAGTGAATGACAACCATTAGATTAATATAGATTAATCTTAACTGTCCATTTCCTATAAAACCAGCCTAAACACTAACCTAACCCACCATCATCATGCCTGGGCCGCACCAGGCGGTCGACACCCACCCACGAAGGGCGGTCAACCCCCTGGGTGTCGATTGCTCTAGGGTGAAAAACGCTCAATGAGCTTGGTGGCATGCGTTTTTAATTAATTAATTTATAAATGACCTTTTATTACTAATTTCTTTCCATATGCAATATATTCTTTGTCCCATTGATCTTATCTATTGGTTTGAATTTCAAATTCACCTAAGGAAATATTTTATTATTCTAATTATGTCGTTATATCCCTTAGATATTTATATATATTATTAATTCAAACATTTATATGTATACATATACCATATGATTTTATGAAATTATAATTTCTTCAAACAGACTCCGTTTTCAATATATTATATATAGAAATGTATCAGAATTTCATAATGAATCCAAACATAGTAGTTTCGTTACCAAATTTGTATTTGTCTGAAATTCCCATTTTTCTGTTGTTTTACATTTATCGTTTATTTAGCTCATTACCATTATTATTTAATTATCTTGTTTACTTAATACACACACACACACACACACGGGGTGTTACAAAAATGAAATGAGTTAAACTCCATGCAGTTAAAGTGTTGAGCGGTTTGATGGGGGTCAAGGTATACAAGGTTATCGCGTGGATAAAGCGGGAGCACAACGAAAAATAGCGAATGTGAAGAAAAAAGATACGGAACCAAATATTTAGAGCTAATTTATTCTTATCCTTACATAAATTTTTTTAATTAAGGTCGACCGGTTTTTATTGGGACCCACCCAATTTTCATTGCAGCAAGTAATAAACACAATATAACACTTATTTCCTAAAATTAGTGTTTATTCATTTATTTATTTTAAAAAAAAGTAAAATCAACCATTGTTTCCTAAACTTAGTTAAAACTCACGCTAAAAACCCTTAATTTAATGGATATAGCAGAAAATAACAAAGTTGAAGCAGATCTATTATTTAATAGTGCTCAAGAAAATAGTGTAGCGATCAAAGAACACTTTGGGTTATAACAGGGAAATTATAAGGCTTTAAATGCATGAATTTAACCTTTTGCGCTGACCGAATTGAACTGTAACAATTACCGTAAACTTCTTAAGTAAAAAATGAAGGCATTTGAAGTTCTGCAAAAGTATGAACAAATGATAATAAAGTGTTTTTTTTCCTATTTGGTATGATCATCAAGATTAAAAAAACTAGCACATGATGGTGCTTTGTAAACAAAATGAAGGGCTTTTGGATAAATTATAGTTTTTTTGTGTTCCATACATTGATCATGCTGCTGACTATCATGAATTGTGGAAGTTATAGCATCGACTAGGAGGAAATGCTTATTTAGCCTTGCACGGAGGTTGATATACTATAACAGTAATCAATCTCTACGATGTTGAGTGTTACCGCTGATGCATTTATGTTAGGAAAATTTGTATCTTAAGACCAGTTTTAAAAAGTTATTACGCATATATGCTAATTTCAAAAGTTATTACGGATATAGACCACTTTTGACCAGCGTAGTTAAAATTTAGTTGACGATTTTTGAAAAATCACCTGATTTTTTCACATGATTTCTTTAGACGACGCCTAAATTGTCCTTGCTCACCAAAAATGATCTATATTCGTAATAACTTTTAAAACTGACTTATATACCTATTTTATTTTTTAAAACTGACCTAAAGATGCAAATTATGTAATTAATGATGTTTTCGCCATGTAGAGAACGAAAATTGTCTTCTCCTCACAAAAATGTAATTCTACCTTATGTTCATAAATTTTCTTGTAAATTACCATGATGTAATATTTCTTCTTTTACTTTGTGTTTTTTTCCCTCCAAATTACCATGATATTAGGATGACCTTTTATCAGCAAATTTAATGAACTTGCGTATTATGTACCTATTATTGCAAGCATTTTGTGCAATATAAATATTTTTGATAGAAAACGTGCCTTTTAAGAACAGTGCATTCCTTTCTAAACACAGATTGTTTTAAAACATAAATATTTAAATATTATTTTTGAATATAATAATTATGCGATTCCTTTTTTTTTTAATTATTTCGATTAAACTAAACGTATATCTTTCAAAATTACACAATCAACCGTAAGTTTTCCAGTTTGACAGCAAATTATTTCCTTAAACTAATGAGAAATTAAAACAGATGAACAGTATCGGACGACTTTTGGCTGTTTGTCATCGCATCAAGCACAAGATGCACTGAAAGAGGAAGGATTATCGTGAAAATTCCCTCACCTCAAAGTTTTAATTGTTAAAGAAGCACAAATCACTGTTCTGAAATGAAATGCCATATTGAAAGCATACAAATTTGTTTTCGAGCAAGCAGAAGGAATCCATCGTTCTCATTTCCGCATCGAACACAAGAAACATAGAAAGGCGAGGAGAATATTAAATTCTATATTAGAAAAATTCATGGTGGATGCAAGAGATGAAAGATTCCGTACTATGATATTTTGTTGACTTCTTACATGACTTTAGCACGAAAATAGAATAATTTTTTTTAAGTATAATGAAATGTTACTACAAGAAACAAAAGCTATAATATGAAAACACAGGTCTCTGTTCTCCTTTATCCTTCATAATTCTTTCAATATTAACTGATTTTCATTGAGAAAGCATTACATTAACTAAGTCTTTCATTTGGTTTCATTGAGAAAGCATTATATTAACTAAGTCTTTCATTTGGTTTCTCAAATCTAACTCACTGATACATTACCCAAAAGACAACAAATTTAGTTGAAGAGCTGTACATTTTGGTTTTGCTGTTGGATCAGTTCAGACTGAATCCAGTTTGAAATCCAGTCGCATCAAGTAAACATATAGCCAGAATGCTGGAGTTTATACTGGCTGACAGTATAAAGAAATTTAGAGTACCTCTTCTTTACATATTTCTACAATATTCTCATTCCATTTTCAGTCAAAAAGATGATCCTCTCTACTATTGATACATCAATACGGCAGAAGTAAAAAAAAATGGGGAAAAGCTTCGAGACATGATACCCCATCAAACTATTGATACAGCACATCTAAGTAGACTAAGTTTAACTGGAAAAAAAAAAAATCTAGGGGCAAAATCCATAAACACTGAACTGTTGATACCTGTCTGCTTTTAACGCTGTTTTACGCAGTTTGAATCTACTTCCCAGTACTGATGATCAAAAGCTCTTGATCACAGTTGAAGTATAGTAAAATCATTCTAAGCAGAGGTTATACAATTTGCACAAGTAACTGCACATTTCGACGCCGGAACACTGATCATCCCTTCATCGTTGAGCATGCAACACTAGTTTCTCCACCTTAATTCCCCTCACATCGTAACACCCATCTTTGTCACTGTTGAATTTGTTCTTTACCAAATGCCTATTGTTGTGCATCCAAACCCTAAGCACCTGCTTGCTGATCTCGAGCCCTTTGCAAAACTCATGGATTTCCCCTTCATCTTTCTTCTGCACTCTCCACCCCACCCTCTCCGCGAAAGACCTCATCTTTTCCTTCTGTTCCTCACTGAACTTCGTCCTGAACCTCTTCCTTCTCCCTCCCTTCCCAATGGCGTTCGTTTCGGTTTCGATTTCGACTCTTTCCTCGCTGGAAGACTGAAATTCAATAGCATTAGGAATGGAGTTAACCTCTTTGCGATGGAAGCTGCGATGGCAGCCGCAGGCCATGCACTTGAAAGGGTCGGCGAACCCCAGCGGCATGAACTCGCAGCACCCGTCTATTGCGTGGCCGCCGACGCTGGCAGCGTGGTTGCGGAGGCACTCTCTGTACTTTGTGTTGGGAGAAAAGGGCACGGCAATCGGGCTGTCGGAAACTGATCCGAATGTGATGGACCCGTTTAGGTGTGGGGGTGAGAAATTGGGTTTTGGTGGGAGGAGGGAGGACGTGGGAGGTAGGATTGGCTTGGAGAAGGCGAAGAAGGATGAATTTAGGATCATTTGAGTTGGTCTTTGTTCTGATTCGTCGTATTCTTTGATTTCGGCATTGTTGTCTCGGATTCTGAGTGGTGGATCCATTGTGTCGGCGTTGCTGCTCTGGTTTCCGTTGGGGTTTGAATGAATCGAAGTAGAGGCGAAGTGATTATTGGCTCATCTTTGTTTTTTTGTTTTGCAAGAAACTGAGAGATATTGGAGGAGTTTCAGGGACTTCGGAGTTTAACAGTGTACTGTACTCCTCTCTTCTGCGTTGTAGTTTGACTAGATGTTTATTTTGACTACGGAAAAAGGTGACATGGTTAAACAAACACAATGGGTCATCAAATTATGGATCTAACGTCTAATGGAGCATGACATTTTTTACCAACTTATACACCAGATTATGTAACACAAATTTCGTACTTTTTTAAGTTCAAGAATAATCCATTAAAAAATATATTTTTGAGGACAATAGACACTGTAAAATTAATACTTAAAAACAGATATCTAAATAGTGTTTGGTTTACCATTTTAAGTTATGCGTTTTCGTCTATACAAAAATAAGCGCGATGTACATATATTGTTGAAAACGATCAATTTAGAAAACAAAGTTAATATACAAAATAAAAACAGTTTTTTTTCATTTTCATGTTTTGAGAAATAAAATAAGCATGAGACATAATTCATTCTTCCATTACTCATCCATCCCCTCCGTCTTTCTTTAATCCTCTTCTACATTACTTCTCTTTTCTCATTTTTGACATATTAATTGAAAACTGAAAACACAAAATAATTTTTAAACCAAATGCTACCTAAATTCTAATACCATGCACACTTTAAAATTGATACCTAAAAACTGATAGTCAAATTCTGATACAATGCATAATGTAGAACTGATACCTAAAGTCTGATGCTTTATCCTATAGAGTAAAATTTCAGCATGTCATCCTTACGTCTGAAAAAGTCCGTAACTTTGTCTTTGATACTATTTTCTTGGTGTAATACAAAATCTTAATTTTTTTGGTTGATATATTCTCTTCCAAAAATCTTTAATATGAGAAAAAAAAAATCAAATGTACAAAATATTACCTAGAAATGAGAAAACAAAGTTAATATACAAAATAAAAACAGTTTTTTTTTCATTTTCATGTTTTGAGAAATAAAATAAGCATGAGACATAATCCATTCTTACATTACTCATCCACCCCCTCCGTCTTTCTTTAATCCTCTTCTACATTACTTCTCTTTTCTCATTTTTGACATATTAATTGAAAACTGAAAACACAAAATAATTTTTAAACCAAACGCTACCTAAATTCTAATACCATGCACACTTTAAAATTGATACTTAAAAACTGATAGTCAAATTCTGATACAATGCATAATGTAGAACTGATACCTAAAGTCTGATGTTTTATCCTATAGAGTAAAATTTCAGCATGTCATCCTTACGTCTGAAAAAGTCCGTAACTTTGTCTTTGATACTATTTTCTTGGTGTAATACAAAATCTTAATTTTTTTGGTTGAAATATTCTCTTCTAAAAATCTTTAATATGAGAAGAAAAAAAATCAAATGTACAAAATATTACCTAGAAATGATTTATATGTAAGTAGGCGAAATAGTTTTTATTTTCAAACTAAAAAGTTGCAAAGCAAGATAAAATTATGCAAAAGTCAAAATAATTAATGGCTTTGATATAGCTTAAAATAAATCAAAATTTGATATTTATTTATTGATACTTGTACGAGAGAAGATATGACAAAAGAAAAAAAATGTACATGTAAAAAATTGTAATTATTTGTGTTCTAACCTGTAACCTTACTTATACCCTGAACTTTACATAAAAGTCATGTAACTAATTTTCCCATTATGCAAGGTTCAAATTTGTGTCCTCATGGTCCTCACTTGTTTATAATAAAGGTATTTTGGAAACTATACGATCAAACCGAAACATTTTATTTCTATAGCAACAATTAATAAATAAAGATCCATAGATGATCATCTATGACTCCGATAAAGAGTGAACAATATTAGCAAATGCTAATATGCCCTCATAATCAAATATTATAATTTGTAATTAAATAAGCGATTCTAATATTTTCGTATCTGTGTAATTAATAAAGGTAAATTTACGGTTACATCAGTTGATTATTTTTTATTTTGTGTTTAACGAAATGGAGTATGATCAAGTATGTAAACACCTCAAACTAAGAAGCCGTTCGCTTGGCCAAAATGGCCAGATTGCCAATGGATAGAATTCTATATATTTCCCTATTTAATCTCCTTTCCCCCTCATCTCTTCCTTCACAAATCTGAAACTCCATTCCTTATCCCCCTCTTCTTGATTTTTCTAGCTTCGAAAACATTATTTTTTAGGTAAATTTTTTTCACAGTTATATGCTTGTTTACTAATTTTCTATAACATATTTTTTTGACTTTTTTTTAGATAGTTTTGAAATTTTGCCTTTTCAATAGTATGGCTTACTTGGAAAATCTCGCTTCTGCTGACTTTTCATCCATGCCTATCGTGAATTGGACAGATGAACGCACATAAGCATCCACTGATATATGTGCCAGCAACCTAGGCCTCGAGGTAAGTAACCGGTTATTTTTAGCAGTTGTAGCCGTGGGATTTAACGATAGATTCAACAACAGCTGGATAGAGATGCATATTAAAAATAAATAAGATAATCTAAAGCATCTTTGGAGGGGTGGTATAGCTTATTAGAGATTCCAAGCGATGAATGTAATGTCGAGCATAATTATCAAGATGGACCTGATGACTGATGGGATGGTGTTGCATGGAGGTACCGGAGTTTTAAACGAAATGCTCCTCTTAAATTGAGGGAGTTAGACGAGATGTTTGGTGGGTGCATAGGAAGCAACATTTGCCAATATCACATACATATAGCTCCACCACCTCAGACTCAACCTCATCGTCGGCGGTTCACTGCAGTTGACGCAACTTTATACGACGATTAAATGAGTGATGACCCATCATGTGCCTACAGTAGATTACTCTCCTCTAACAGAGATGTGACATCTAAAAGGCAACAGCCTTTGGTCTTGACAGACCGTTTCACAGAGGTTGTGGACCGATGCTCTTCTATTCTATCTACCATTCAAATGTAGGAGCTTATGGAGATATTTCATAATGATTCAGCAGTCTTGGATATGGTGCAGGTGCTTATTGATCTAAATTTGATTGGATATCTTGGTCATTTGTTGAGGAGGTTCTGCGATATTCATTAGTAGTATATTTGTAGTTTTTTGTTTAGTGATATATTGCTTGTTCGATTTGGTTTGTACTCTATTTACTTGATTGGTACGTAAATGTGCTGTTGTGCTTTATGAAATATTGAATTCATTCTGCTGTTGTTTTATTTACAATTAATAAATGCATATTATACTATTAAAAAATTATTAGTTAACTGCATATCAATTAAATTAAAATCACCAATACTCCGCTTAAATACCCCGTTTAAATCGTAAATGCATATCTCGTTTGACATCCAACTCCATTGAAATAACCCGCTAAAATGGCTCGTTATCGTTATGTGCAAATGCGCCTCAAGTTATATTATTACTCGCTCAACGACAGAAACCCGACTTGTTGGTTGCATAATTTCACATGCGCACGCGTACACACACACACACATATAATATATATATATATATATATATATGTATATATATATACATATATATACACTAATTTCTCTTGAATGCACAAGAATTATTCGTGTCTAGAATTTTTTTAAAAATTTAATAAGTAATACTTAAATTCAAATTTAAAACCTGGATCGAAAATTCAAAATTGAAATTTTGAATTTCAAATTGCAAAATATAAAAATCTAATTTTAATTTTTATACCTAAATTTGAAGTGTTACAATTTCAATACTTACATTTCACAATGATATTATGAATTTATCTAATAAAATTTGAATTGGAAAATATATACTTTAAAATTTTCCAAAATTTGAATCTTTTTAAAAGTAAAAATTTCAACCAAAAAAACTTCTTGTTAAATTAAAACCTCTCATGTTTAAATTTTTAAAATTTTAATTTCCAAATCAGGAAATTAATTTTAAAATTAAAATTTTGAAAATTAGAATTATTTAAATTTCATACATTAGGAAAATATAAATTTGAAATTCAAAATATATAGGTGTAAATTTTGAATTTCTAACTATTAATATGAAAATTTGAAACTTTTCTTCGAACTAGAATTTTGTTTTTTAGGTTTATTTGATAAATAAATTTTGGATCCAAAGTTGCGTAAGTGTAAAATTGGAATTTTAAAGTGATACAACTAAAAATGTGAATTTTAGATGTTTGAAAATGAAACTTGATCTCAGAACATGTAAGTATAAGAATTTTAAAAGTTATGAAAAAAATATAAATTTTGGAAAATTTTGTTACAATTTAAATATTATGTAAATACAAGAAACTTTTAATATATTTGTTGAGAAAACAAATTAAATAACATTAAGTTAATTTAAGAAAACATGTCAATTCAAAAAACAAACCTAACTAAACAAATTTAAATGAAATTCCTCCTCATCAATGGGGACTTAAAGCATCTCCAACAGCGGGGTATTCCTACCTTTAATTCTGAATTTGGGGTGAAATTGTTCCCCGATAGATGTTACAACAAGTAATATTAAGGCAAATATTATGGGGCTAATCCTGAATCAGGAATTGGCCCGGCGCGCCGAAAAAATTGGCTTCTCATCTCCAACGTCTAAAAACTGTCACAAATTTTCAAATGGTCTTATTCCACCAACAGCTATAAAACGGTCATACATTTTCAACGGCTATATTTTCAATTATAAAATGGTTCCATTCAACCATTTTACATCCCAACCTATATTTTCTATCCACGTTAAGTTGTGCTTTGTCGTAGTTGTATGTTGGGTCAAACTTGCACTGTATCATGTATCTTGTATTTTGTTATATTGAACGAATTTTGGACGCAGGTTAATAGGTATTGTTTACATTTATGAATGCAAATAAGCTAAAAACTAGGGTCGTCCCCATGTAAATTAAACATCTGAATATACAAAGGAGTTAGAAAATAGGGTCATACTCATCCACTTGACCATTATTGCTGAAAAATGCTATTAAAATCGCATCACGTAAAGCAAATTGGAACCAGTGACCTTTCACATCATGGTAGTATGAAAAGCATATTCCCTACACTTTTACGTCAGGCGAAACAGTGTCGGGCAGCACGTAAAGCACAATTGTAACAGTGACCGGTTAGATCTTTGTTTCTTTTATTTATTTGTACTACGCAGCTATATAATTCTGTCAAATTACTCACAACTTTCCTCACTCAAACAAATTTGTTCCCATAATTTTACTACCTCCTTCTTTTATCACTCATTCAAAATGCCTTCTTGGCCATCAGCTACAGACTCTGATGAACAGGCGTATGAACAAATGAGACTTCAGGAGATCGAAGACGAATTCCAGTTTCTAAACCAAATAAGACCCCAGGATGAACCATCACATGAACAAGGGAACGTAAATCTTACACATGAAGCTCAAGTACCCTATGTTCAACAATCGTATGAACGGGCGGTCGCTCAACCACAACAAGAAGTAGAGTTCTATCGAGTACCACCGTATGAATAGGGAGTTGATTCTTATCTAGTACGTTGCTACTACGGTTATGCGGTTGAAGTTGTGGTTCAAGCAGAGGGAAACAATATAGGTCGACGCATGCAGAAATGTCCATCCTATCCAAATGGATGCAATTACACGAAATGGACATACGAACCTTTATGCCCAAGGAGAATAGCATATGCAAACGAACTCGAACGAGAGATTAAACATCTCCAAAATGATAGTGAACAGTTGCGATTAAACATAATGAGACTCCCTTGAGATTGAACGCATAACATGTAGTTGGCATCTACGTTTGCTTTGGTGTTTTAGTTGACATCTACTATCATTAGTAGTTGAACCTTTAATGATCGGTTGTATCTATATATATTTTTGTTAGTGTTATCGTTGTGCAAAATATTAGTTGAATCATTTTGATCATAATAACTTGTTTCCGTGCTTCAAACATTGTATATAAACCTTAAAATAAGTATGTTTCAAAATAATAACATCCACGAGCCTATTTAATCGACTCGTGAGGTCGCGAGCCAATTTTATCGGCGTGCCCCGATAAAATCGGTGCGCGACTGTTGAGAGATATCAAAGATATCTCCCTGAATGTTACGGGTCGTAATGTTACGACCCATAACCTTGTTGGAGATGCTCCTAATATTTCTTTCTCCCTCTCCCTTCGCCTCCTTCCTCTGCCTTCTGTTGCATCCATCTCTCCCTCCTTTCTTAACTCATCGTTTGTCTTCCTCTTATTAAGCTTTCCTCATTGCAGTCGAGTCTCCTTTTCGTGTTCTCTCGAATTCCGACGCATTTCTCTTTCTCAGATCCACATTCTAGATCTGGTTTTTTTCTCTCTCTTGAATTTGGTCATAGAAATTCAGATTTGGATTTGAGTGTCTTCGTTCTTGTTGGCCTCGAACTTTCCATGCCTGTCTAATCCCTCTTTGCTTTCCTTGGGTTACTTTCATGGTCTATATATTTTGATTTCCTTTGCATCCACGCATACACGTTTCTCTGAATCCTTGCCTCACCTTCGAATGTCTCTCCACTTCTAACATACCGAGTTAACGTCTTTTGGTGTTGGTGTACAGTACGAGTATTCTCGATGCGCTATTCTAGTTTAAGTGGTGTCGCACTATTCCTTAGCTCAGGATTCGTTAGGAACTCGTCGTACTTTGTGGTTTGGCTGTTTCCTGATATCTACAGATTTTGGTTTGTTTCTAATCTCTTTTGGATTTTGGTCTGGCTTTGTGGTTGTGATTTACTGTGTTATTCTACAGGTTTCTTCAGCATATAAGTAACTTGCATTACTAGTACATGAGCGTTAATCTTGTGTCTAGTTTGTGCCTGTACGAATTTGCTATACTGGTTTCGGTTTGTAAATGTGTATTGTGAAGTTGGTGGCTTTGCAGTTTCGCTGTTGGGGCTGTGCAACTCTAGGATGAAGTCTTTTCTTTTGAGCTTGAATTCAGTGTTTAGTGCTATAGTGCAGTTATCTGGTCAGAGGTCCAGGTTTGGTCGTGGTTGAAATTAGGCTGGTCATATCTCATGTCTGTGGTTAGTTAAGTGAACTTGATGAGTCGTCTCAGCTTGAAAGGTGTTTTCTTGTGTGCTAGCTTGTGGATGCTTGGAGTTGTTCTGCCTGCTTCTTGCACTAATCTTGTGATTGTACTAACTTGAAATGAATCGTGTGACTGCCTTGGCAGCTATTGTGTTGTAATTGGTTTTTGGTTTTCCAGTTTCTAATTTTTATTCACCATGTATGGTGCTTATATGTACTAACCTAGAAAACATGTGTACCAGATTGGCAATCTGCCTTTGTCCTGTATTATTTTGTACTCATTATTTGTTGTAATGAGAAAGTGTTACAGATCACTTTAAAAACCGATTGGCCTTGCCAAAAAAAGAAAACATGTCAACAGTAACATCAGTGTTTGCACCAAAAATGGTTCAAACACCCAAAAAGTATGTTGAAGAGAATAAAAATAATGAAATAGTAAATGAAAACAAGGAAAACAAACACATAATAACTTATAGTGGTTCAGCTATGGATTGCCTACGTCCACTTTGTAACTTCTCCTGGTTTTTTACTATAAATTGATATTACGGAGGTTGGGAATGATGAATTCCCAAGTATAATGTACACTCTTTTTCGAGTGAATACACGAGTTTCTATTATCGATTAAAACGCGACTTCTAGGAAAAAACAATGGCGGCCGAAATTTTCTCTTCTTCATCACTGAATAGATCACGCTCTAATCCGAAATTTTATCAAGCTTCTTCTGGCGATCCCAGATCGTATGACGAGGTGAATAAGGCGATTTCATCTTCCTACCCAGTTCCGATTTCTTCAAGAACTCGGAAACGTCTCAGATGTTGTTATCGTTGTGGGGATCATAACCACTTGGTGGGAAGTTGTAGTAATCAAGTTAAGTGTTTTAATTGTGGCAAATTTGGACATAGAAGATCTAATTGCGTGGAGTATGTTGGTGGAAAATTAGCCGGCAATAATTTCATTAGAAATGACAATTTGGGGAAAAAACGTTTATTATTTGTCTGCAAAATAAAAGAGTTGGTCGAAAGGAGGCAAGGGCTGTTGAATCTCACCATCTAATCTTGAACTCTGGTATGATTCTATTAAAGAAGTATATGAGTTCTCAAGATCAGACTAATGTTGTTAAAAAATGTCAAGAACTAGGAATTGGTGAAGGAGGATTTCACAGGCCGGAATATGATAATGGTGCAAAATTAAATCTTTTTATGATGTGCCTTGGAAAAAACTGGAATCCAAAGACAAAAATGTACGAAGATAGGCGATCAAGTGACGGTGAGGCTCCTCCAGAAATTCCGGGAGATTTTAAATTCTTGGTTGGAGACACCATTGATGCTGCTCATAAAGTGATTAAGGAGAGTGGTGGGAGAGATGAAGATCTCCCTAAAATGACACCGGATATATGCATTGTTAATTTTTATAACAATGAAGGTAACCTGGGTCTTCACCAAGATAGAGATCAGGTAGGCTTAATCTCACTTTTAGACAGAGTATTTTAGATACAAGTTCTCGTTTTTCATATGCTTCTCAGTTCGTATCTAACTCTTCTCAGAGATCGTATGCGGATGTTATTAAGAATTCTTTACCACATATTTCATGGAAAACTGCATCGATTAATAGTTTTTTCGGAAGAAAACTTTAAGTGACCGTTCATGCTTTAAATGTGGGGGCTCTGATCATCTTGCGAAGGAGTGTAGGAATGGAATACGTTGTTTTAAGTGCAGAGGTATTGGTCATCGATTATCCAGCTGCACAGATATTTTTAGAGGCAAAACAGTATATGAACTTAGGTTATGCCTGAAATTGTCTGCACTCATTGATCTCTATGATTTGGACTTTTCGTATCAGGATAATGATGGGGCTTATTCACTGTTATTGTTGGGGTAGCATCTAGAAGGTCTTATTGATGGTTTATTGTGGCGCAAAAGCATCTCATTTGACGTTGTTTCCCCTCCATTACCGAGCTCGATGAATAGAAAGGAGCATGCGTTTTATTTTAGTCTAAATCTTATGAAATTGAGGAGGTTGTATTTAGTCTCGTTTGTGAGGAACAAGAAACGTGCCATATTGCTGTTAGAAGGAATTCTGGAACATTTTGATGTGATTAACACAGCTGTAAATTGTGAACGCTGTGTTAATGACTTTCAATTATCGAGTAATTGTGATGATTATGTATCCTTGAGGTCTGTAGGGATTTTGTCGAACATGGGGCTAGATTCTATAGGGATGAGGGGGTTGTCGGATTTAGTGGATCGGTCCGATCATGTTAATGTGCTTTTTGTGGAAGAATTGGTGGGTGTTGATGGGAGGGGCACGTCTATTCTGAAATACGACCCTATGAGTGATGATCCTTCGGTTATGCGTTGTCATGGTTTTTGTAGTGATGTTTGTCATAACGTTGACAAGAATGCGAGAACCGATAAGGTTAAGGAGGTGATGACGGGGGATGACTTGGTGGATATGAAAGAATATGATGGGGTTTCTTCTGCTAGCAGTGTGCAGTTTCATGTTTTGGAGGAGGGGAGTGATTGGTATGTGGCTGAGGAAGTGGGTTTGGTTAACAGTTTTGATGTGTTGAAGGATTTTGTGGAAGAAGAGAGGAGTGTTGCGGATCAAACATTGGAGTTTTTGACTTCTTCTTCGAAGGGTAGAAAGGGATTTCGAGTGGGAAAAGTAAAAACTGTTAGGGGACTGAAGAAGCTGTCAGGGATTGCTAGTTCGAGGAAGGGTATTTCAGACCAATGTATTGTTGCAAGAGGTGAGAGGTTGGATGTGATTGGCTATCAGTCTGGTAGTTGTAGTTATCCAGCTATGGTTAGAAGTGGTTTGGGGGCGAACGTTGGTGGCATGAAGAATGATGTTGTAAGTTATGCCGTGTATAACAGCAGGGTTGTTTCGTTTGGTGAAGAGTTGATATGGCCAACGTTGATGGATTGTTGTGGTTCGAATGGACTGTTGGTATGTTTGGTTAAGTCAGGATGTATGATTCAGTTGAAAGTATCTTTGGAGGGTGTTTTTTCTCTAGTCTGGAGTCCGAGTTTTGGCGAGCTGCAAATGACATGTGCCATGCCTTGTGCTGTAGATTAGTACAGCGATTTGTTTTCGGATGGGGGGACTAAAGTTGGTGACGGGCATTCTATAATTGATGATGGTACTTCTTCGTCCAGGAGGGGGAGGCGGAGGAGAGCAGTGCACAGTTCTGGACTGGTTAGACGAAGTGCGAGAATAAGGCACAGATCTGCTTCATCTCATGGTAGGTTCCCGAGCTCGTTAGCTAGCAGTAGCAATGCGAGTTTGGGCTCAGGTATGGTCCCTGTTTATGATAGTGACTATTCTCCTTGTGCATTAGGTAGTCTTTCGTCTAGTCAGTTATTTCAGCTTGCTAGTGACACAGCTTTTGTATTTTCTGATATGGATTTGGATGCTGATTACATTAGGGGTAGGGAATTAGAGAGAGTATCCTCTTTGAGTCGATGAGGATTGTTAGTTGGAACATTCGAGGGTAAAATGACCCTAAAAAACGTGCAAAGGTTAGATCTTTCTTTAAAGATTTTCACATTGATATTGTTTTACTTCAGGAAACCAAAATAGAAAACCCTGATTCTAGATTTTATAATGGGTTAGGTGGGTCTCTCTTTCGGAATTGGTCATGTCTTCCGGCCTTAGGTAGTGCTGGTGCTCTCATGATTGGCTGGAAAGATAATCAATTTAGACTCGTTCAGGAGCTCCCTATGTTGCATTCCCTGCATATTATTTTAGCCTCTCTAGTAGACAATTCGTTACTGGGCATATCAAATGTGTATGGTCCTCATACAAAAATCGAGAGAAGACTCTTGTGGACCGAATGTGCTGATTTCATAAATCTCATCCCCAATCAATGGATAGTTGGGGGGGATTTCAATGTTACTAGATTTTTAGGTGAGAGATCACCTAGGGAAGGTGATTTCTCTGACATGGAGGAATTTAATGATTTTATAATAGATAAAAATTTAATTGAGATTTCTCTCAATAATAGAATGTTCACCTGGTCTAATGTTGGAGATGATCCTTCTTTCGCACTTTTAGATAGATTTTTTATCAGTACTGAGGTAGAGGATAGATTTCCCATTTGTAGAGTTAAGGGTATGCCTTTCTTATTGTCTGATCATTGTCCTATCATTCTTTCGTGTGACTCAAATTTACACATTAGTAATAGTTTTAAATTTGAAAAAATGTGGTTATTAGATTCTAGTTTTAGTAATTTAGTCTCGGTTAAATGGAATTCTTTATTTTATTTTAATAATTTATATAAGGGCAATTCTGCGAAGATCTTCGTTGCTAAGCTTGGCAAGTTATGATTTTTTCTTAAAAGGTGGAATAAGTACATTTTTGGTAGTGTTTGAATTAGGAAAGATAAGATTTTGTGTGAGATGTTAGATATAGATAAAGTTAGCGAAACCAGGATTCTTAATCTGAATGAGAGGGATAGACTTTGCTACCTTAGAAATGATCTCAAGTTGATTTTAGAAAAAGAAGAGATCATGTGGAAGTAAAGATCCCGAGTTTAATGGATTATGGAAGGGGATAATAACACGAAATTCTTTCATAGCATGGCTAATAAGAGGAGACGCGATAATTTGATTCATTTTATTTTTATTAATAATGTAGAGGTAACTGTCCAGAAGGATTTAAATGAGGCCTTTACTAGGTATTATAGGCAGATCTTAGGAACTAGTTAGCAGATCTAGACAGTCCTTTTACTGAGAGGGAGATTTGGAAGGCTATCTGTGATATGCCTAGTGACAAAGCTCCTGGGCCAGATGGTTCTTCAGTTTTATTTTATAAACAATTTTGGGAGGTTCTAAAGTTTGATATTATTAACCTTGTCAATGATTTTTATAGTGGTGATTTGCGTCTAGGTAGTTTTAATTTTTCTAATGTCATTCTTATTCATAAGAAAGTAGGTGCATACTCTCTTAAGGATTTTAGGCCAATCTCATTAATAAATGTTTCAGTTAAGATCATATCAAAAGTCCTTGCTAACAGACTTAGTATAAAGATGAACGACCTTATAGATGTTTCACAAACAGCTTTTATAAAGGGTAGAAATATAGTGGATGGAGTAGCTGCTGTACAGGAGTACATTAATGTTTGTTGTAAAAATAATTTTACCTGTGCTATTTTGAAGTTAGATTTTGAGAAGGCTTTTGACTCCGTTGATTGGGATTTTATCTGTGAGCTATGTTTTGCTAGGGGCTTTAGTGTTAGATGGACAAACTGGATCATGCTTTTGCTTAGGTCTGGTTGCTCTAGTATTGTTGTAAATGGAGTAGTTGGTAAGAAGATCCAGTCTAAGAGAGGTCTTAGACAAGGAGATCCTCTTTCGCCCTTTTTGTTTAATTTAGTGGTAGATGTTTTTTCTAGAATCATTAAGAGAGCTGGGAGTTTAGGTGTCATAGGTAGTGTTGGGAATGAGGAGTTTAATAATGAATTATCCATTCTTCAATTTGCAGATGATACATTATTATTTTCCTCTCATTTACCTAAACATGACATTGCCCTGAAGTTTATTCTTTATTGTTTCGAGATGTTGTCTGGTCTACGAATCAATTTTGACAAGAGTGTTGTAATGGTTCTCAATGATAGAGATAATGTTGAGTCTTTAGTTGCTAGCACTTTGAACTGTTCTATCATGAGATTCCCTTTTGATTATTTAGGTTTTAAGATTAGACCTTCGAAACTTAAGAAGGATGATTGGTTAGTCATTATTGATAAGATCAATAATAAATTATCGAGTTGGAATAACAGATTCCTTTCTAGGGCAGGTAGATTATTTCTAGTTAATTCAGTTTTGTCGGCCATTCCCACTTATTGGATGGTTTTTCATCGTTTTCCTCAATGGGTTATCGGGAAAATTGATGGAATCAGACGAAATTTTCTTTGGAGCGGTGTTCCTATTTGTAGAGGTTATAAATGCTTAGTTAATTGGGAGGTGTGCTGTAAGCCTAAGAGAGATGGGGGTTTAGGGATCATTAATCTTTATAATTTTAATTCTGCATTATTAGGAAAATGGTTATGGAGATTTAGGTGTCCCGATGTATCGGCTACTTGGAAAGCTATTGTTTCCAAATTTTATTATTTTGGGGGCGAGTTTATTGTTGGGTCGGGGTTTAGTTGGTCTAATAGATTATCTTATTTTTGGAAATCTGTATTGTATTGTTTTGACTTCTTCAAGTTAGGTTCTGGTAATTCTACTTTTTTTGGCATGATGCTTGGATTTCTAGTGTGCCGTTTAAAACTGAATTTAGTGAGCTTTTTAATATTTGTGGCTTTAAGAATGCATTAATTGCTGATGTCTATAGAAGGGATTTAGATCCCCCATGAGAGTTTTCCTTTGTTAATATTTTGGAAGGGGATTTGATAAGGCAATTAGCCTTACTAAAAGCTAAGCTAGCCTTGTATCACTTGGATGAGAATGATGATTCCTTTAGTTGGGGATTGGATAAGAGTTTAGTATACTCAGTCAATTATATGTATAATCTTATTAATTTTTCTGGTGTTTCTTTCCTCCCTTTTAAGTTTGTTTGGAGTTCTAATTCCCCTCCTAAAGCTAAGTTTCTTATGTGGCTAATTATACATAAAAAGCTTAATGCGGTTGAGCTCTTAAAGAAAAAGAATATTTTGTTTAATGTGAAGTGTTGTTTTTGTAGTCTTTTGGATGAAGATGTTTATCATTTATTTTTCTCATGTAATTTTACCAATTATATTTTAACTATGGTTTTTAGGAATTTTTTTCAACTCCTTTAGTAGTTGTGTTGAATATTGGAATCATTATAGATTTGGCTATAACCCTAGACAGAGAGAAGTGATGGATTCGTTAGTTATTATCATTAGTTGGTTCATTTGGTTGGAAAGGAACCAGAGATTTTTTCATTCTATTACAATATCAGCTGAGAATTTAATTATTAAGATAGTTAGTTACTGTCTTGATTGGATGACCATGTCGCGTTATAAGGCTTCGCGATTAGGTTATGCTTTATATAAGGTAAGATTTAACTTGTGTTTATTTATGAGAATCAATAGTTACTTTAGAGGTAATGGGTATCGCATTTGGGTTACTAGTTCGTCATTGTTTATTTTTATTCCTCTTTTATCACATATATGTATGGATATATTTATATATTTTTTCATATATATATATATATATATATTTCTCTATATATATACATATATATATATAATCATTCATATTCATACATATATGTGAAGGGTACTTATGTTTTTTGTTTTTGTTTAGTACTTTTCAGGTGTTCAGGTTGATGGATATTATTGTGGAGCTTAGAGGATTGCTGTTTGGTTTGAAGATTTGCATTTCATTTGAAGTCTTTTGGGATTATTGTTAGAGAGTTTTGGTGTTGTACTTCATTATTTTTGCTTTTACTCAGAGAGTATGGGTTATTGTATTGGAGTGGATATACTTCAATATCGGGTGGTGGCTTTGCCGGAATTCGGTATTGGAGTAGGATGGGCGGTGGTTTATCCGGAGCTCATCTATCTACGATCCTTTACATCCCTAGAGTCGTGTTATGTTTTATCTTGTCTTCTTATGTACTATAGTCGGACTCTGTATCTTTGATTTTATTATATATATATATATATATATATATATATGTGTGTGCTCTCTTCTCTTCAGAAGATCACACATTTTTTGATTTCAAAAAAAAGAATTCCCAAGTATAATGCTTTTATAGTAAATAAATTGTGTAGGAGAAGAACGAAGAAGCCTACTAGATGTCCGAGGGTGCTATTTATAAATAAGGTACAAATTCGCTTCGGCATGAGATGTGCATGGGAAAATAGAAGTGGCGGAGCGAGTGGAGTGAGTGGACCACGCCAGAGGTAACTAACAGTTCGGTTCGGCATAAGTCCTGTTCGGGATGGTCAATCCGGATGTTGGTCGAACCGAAATACTCTTCACCTTGCTTTGTCGATCCGGGCTTTGGCCGATTTTGACTAGTTAGTCGTTCCAGATATTTTGTGGCTTTGTTCTTGTGTTGAGTTGAAGGTGCTTCTAAGTCAGCAGTGCCTAAACCATGAATCTCCATGAACTTGACAGTTTTTCTCAAAGTATGTTAACATTTTCCCTCCAAAGTACGTTGTGTGGAGAATGGGACGTGCTTTGAATCGGTTGGGCTGTATCTCCTCGCATGTCATCTGTCTCCAAAAAAGTAACGATGAATAGTTGTTTCCTTTGAGTAATGATGATATTTGATTCTTCATTTCTGCAAAATAGCTTTATATACTTAAGACTGTGTTCGAGGTATTTTTCGGACAAAGGTTTTTGATCGAAGTTACTGAGAGACACAGGTGATTATTCTAACTCCATCGAGTCAAGAGGATGAATATATTTGTCATATTGTCATGTTATATCAAGTCGTTGGCTCTCATACATGATTGTACACATGTAGGTCGTTGCTGCATGATGTCGTTCTTCATGCAAGTGGAGAGCATTGTCAGGCCAAGTTAACTATCACATGTGAGTCGACATGTGAAGTTATTGACTGTGCCATGAGAATATCAAAATCTTTCCTTTTATTCTTCTCCCTTTTTTATCTTTGGTTCGGTAATCGAACCAGATTCCGGATCGGTATAGCTGATCCGGACTGTGTGCCTTTCAAATCAGTAGAGGAAGAAGAATAGTTACTTCATCTCTTATATATACGAGGACGGTCCTCTTTCTTGTCTTCTTTGCTTTTACTTTTTTACCATTTAAGCCAAATCGAGAATCTTCCCTCAGCTATAAAGCTTTAACTTGATCCGACTTTGATTCTTCTAACCATCAAATTCCTCCGCTACAAGCGTTGCCAATCTTGATCTCGAATAAATCTAGGTAGGTCTTAATTGATTTGATATGTGTTTTGCGTTGTGTCGAGTCTCGATTTTGAGAATCATGGTAGGGTATGGAGTTTCCCCTGTCGCTGGTGATGGAGGAGGTGTCGTGGATCCACGATGGTGGAGGATGAGATGGATGGCGATTCGAGTTTGAACGAAAAATATGATGTGAAGGCTTCAAGAAAATGGTGGAGAAGTTGAAGTGGAGTAGAAGAAGACAGATCCCAGTTATGTCCAAATCGGTATTGCCATAGGCCGATCCGGAGGAAGATCGAACTAGGGAGGCTGAACCGGATATATCGATCCAGAGATGTCGATACGGTAGGGCCGAACTGGAAAGGTTGTTTCGGAAAAGTCAAGTCGGAATAGATCGAACCAGATTGATCGATGCTGAAATGCTTAATCAAATCTCAATGTGTTGATCAAATTGGGTGAACACCAGTGACCTTGAGCGATTTCCAAATTATATGACTTGCGGGAAGAGAAAATAACTTGAAAACAATCTTCCTTATTCGAACTTTCTGAACAGTTACTATAGAGCATGTATGGATTTTCACGCTTCCACAAAAACATTGTTAGACTGCATAACCAACAGGAATTTACTCCTCGTGAGATCTATAGTCTGGAATTGCTTCTGACAAAGATTCGATGATACAATCGGGAACGAAGGTCCAACGAATTATCAACCATCGCTAGTTTTCAACATTTTACTTCTGATGATGTCACTACATAGTCATTGTGCCACACTGCACAAACTTCACTAGTTCATGCATAGGGGCCATAGGTTAGTCACTCAAACCAGTGATATTTCTTGGGTAGCATAGCTATCATGTCAAGGAATACTCCACAAGAGCCTCTGAGCTGGGAAAAGAGACATAGTTTACCAAGCACCCGACTCAAACTCTAATTCTGGGACCGAGTCTAACAACGAGGATTCATAATTTGAAGATCAACCTTATCCAACTTTGTTTACACTCATCCCATCGAAAGGTAGGATGGAGTTAATCAATGGATGGTCGAATCACATTTGTTCCGGGATTTACCCTTTGTTTGTCGGATCTAAGGCGAGCGTAAGATAGCGAGTGTTTGGGTCATGCCCCCTAAATTTTGTTGCACAATTGCTCCCAATTTAAAGGCAACAGTTAAGAGATGGATGGTTGGATCACATCCATTTCTGATTTTAGACTCCGCCTGACAGATCAAAGGCATTGGTTGGGGAACATATGGTCCCATCACATTTGTTTTTCATTTGTACTTTGGCCAACAAATTGTAGGTGAGAATTAGTGAGTGAATGTTTGGGTCACATCTTTTTTATACTCCCATGATGGGTCAAGGGTGGAGTTTGCGAATGAACAGTTAAATTACATATATCCTAAATTGGTGCTCCGTCTATCAAGTCAATGTTAGAGCTAGTTGATGAATGGATGGTCGAGTAATGTCCATTCTAAGTTGTATTATTCCCATCATGCTCCCGACATGATTTGGCAAGTGATGGTTCACATCTACCCTATTTTATACTCCACCCATTGAATTCTACTGCTAGAGTTAGCCGATGAACAATCGAGTCATATTCACCCATATTTTATATTCCTCTCATCGAATTATAGGATATAGTGAGCGATTAGTTGGTCATTCCACCCTTAATTATGCATGCACTCCGCTTGATGGATCAAAGGTTGGAGTAAGTCGACGAATGGTTGGATCACATTTGTCCAAATTTGTACCCTTTCTTTTAAATCATGGGAGAGAGTTGTTGAGCAAATGTTTAGATCACTTCGTTCAGGTCATTAACTTGTTCTTCGATCTCATGGTGGTCTCGAGAAGACATAAGTGTTCAAACAGACTCTAAGCATGTATTGCGGAGTGAATGATGAAGTTGCACCCTCTTTGAGTTACTCTCTCGCCCCTATGTCGAGTGCTAGAGATAATAATCAAACCATCGAATTACGTCTGCTTACGATGATATCTCCATTTGTCAGTTTTAAGGTGAAAACCGATAGGAGATTATTTGAACTGCATTCATCCAAGCTTTACACTCTTCCCACCAAACTTTGTATAGAGTGAATTAACAGATAGTAGAGTTACATCTATGTCGAGTTATGGTTTAGGTCCCTTTTTTAAGGCTCGATCAGGTGCACATATGATCGTGTCATGTCCACTTGAAATTGGATTTTGATTTCAACAAACTCTACGTCAAATATAAGTATCTTGAAAAAATTCTAGTATAAGCTAGAGAGTGGATAGTCGGATCACACCCATCTCGAGCAATAGTTCTTTCCTTTGATTTAAGGGCATAATTCGAGAAATAGGCGATTGAGATGCATTTGTCTTGGTAAGCAAGAGAGTGGATGGTCGAACCACATCCACTTTAGATTTTAAGCTTCGCTAGACAGATCAAAGGCAAGATTTAGATAACAGACATCCATGTCACATCCACTTGGAATCAGATTACAACACTCTCAAGCTTTAAATGTACAATGGTACTTTGGTGAGTTATGGAGGAAGGTAAAGGAGTGGATGGTCAGGTCATATCCACTTTGGGTTATGCCTTTTTGCTTCAAAGTCTAGGGTGAGAATTGGTTGATGACGCTCGCATTGTCCGTCTTAATTGAATTTCAAAGGTTTGGATATGAGTCTTGAAGTTCAATAAGCACTAAACTCTAGGTACCTACATTGTTCACATATGATTTCACTTGAGTCGATCATGTCAACAACCCATAAATCATATGAGAACAAGGTGCATGGTTGAAGACAATTATGTTAAAGGAAATAAATGATAGATTCTATATTATTTGATAATTCAAAGCAGTTAAATATAAATCTCATTCTGGAATGAAGTAACGTCATATGTCTTTGTTGGTCCACTTTGCTTCAGCTTGTCTTCACTAAGAGATGGCTACTGAAGCTCGCTTATGATCATGTCTCATTTAATTCGTTGCTCATGTTGTCTTTGTTCTTCGAGCTAAGGTGTAGCCCGTGCTTGGTGTAGGTCAAAATTCCCTTGCTTACCGTTTTGCAAGGTTACACATATTGTTAGAGTTTCTTTATCGTCTTTTCAATCATGTCATGGATATGCTTGCATTCGTTCGTACCGTGGCCATGGATCTTATGGATTCAGTAGAACTTATCGGTCCATCTTTGACTTTCGGTGGACTTTCTCGAGAGTGGTTTCCTGTACCACTCTGAGTCATGTGATAGATGTTTTCCATCGTGACATTAAGAGGTGTATAACTATCATAAGTTGGGATCTTTGGTTCATTTTTGAAATCCCTTCTTTGATCATCGTCCTCATCTCGAATATCTTCAATTTTCTAGACCTGACTTAGGATTTCTCTAGTTCAATGTCGTTTTGGATCGCTTCGGCTGACTGGTTTTCTTAATTCCTTGTTATCCTAGCTTCCTCCTTGCACAAAAAATTATTTGCCTTGTCATAGAAGCGATCTAAAGAGGAGGTAGATTTACGTTCTAGCCATTCGCAGAAGCGAGTGTCCTGGTGGACTCCTCGGATTAGTGTCAATAGAATTATGCCTTTTTTTGGGTTATCAACCTCAGTTGCCACAATGTTGAATCTTTGTAGAAATCTTTTAATGATTCTCCATGTCTTTGAAATAAGTTGAATAAGGCTTGATGTCTTTTGGGAGTTGTATGCATTCAGAACCGCTTAATGAATCTTCCTTTTGGTTGGTCAAACGAGGAGATGAACCATGACGGTAGTCGGGTAAACCAACGTAGCGCCACTCCTTCAAGGAATATGCAAAAGCATTGGCACTTGATTCCATCTACCGCTCGAGTGATGCCCATGTGCCATTCATATTTCAGGAGATATTGTTCAATGCCAGTTCTTTCTGCGTATGTTGGCATAGTCGACATGCTAAGTATGGATACTCCTCGCATAAAATAACATCCATAAAAGGATTATGGTTTATCAAATTATCCCAATCGTCGCTGCTATGACGTTGACTTTCTCTGACATGCGATCGAATCATAGCTGTCAAATCTGGAGTGTGGATATTCGTTGCTTGGCGGTAGTAAGAATTCATCGCATGTGCTTGGGCTAGATTGAGGTGTCAGGTCTCGCCACATCACCTTGGCTCTCCTAGCTCTGGAATATTTGTTTGTTAAGAAGTTTGTGAGTGAATGGTTGGATCACATCCTTTTTTGTTTGTATTCCTATGATGAATTTTTAATTTGTACTCTGCCCAACGAAATCATAGATGGTCGCGTCACGTCTATTCATTTGTATTTTGCCCAACGATTTGTAGGTGAGAGTTAGTGAGTGAACGGTTGGATCACATACTTTTTTATACTCCTATGATGGGTCAAGGGTGGGAGTAGGCGAATGAACGGCCAAATCACATTTATCCTAAATTTGTGGTCCGTTTATTGAGTCAATGTTAAAGCTAGTTGATGAATGGATGGTCGAGTAACATCCATTCTACGTTGTACTTTGCACATCATGTTTGCAGCATGATTTGGCGAATGGCGGGTCACATCCACCCTATTTTATACTCCACCTATCGAATTCTAGTTGTAGAGTTAGCCGATGAACGATCGAGTCATATTCACCTATATTTTATATTCCTCTCATCGAATCATAGGACAGTGTGACCAATTGGTTGGTCCTTCCACACTTAACTATGCCTGCACTTCGCTTGATGGATCGAAGGTTGGAGTAAGTCGATGAACGGTTGGATCACATCTATCCAAATTTGTACTCTTTATGTTGAATCATGGAAAAGAATTGTTGAGCAAATATTCAGATCACGTTTGTTTCAAGTTATCGACTTGTTCTTCGATCTCGTGGAGGTCCCGAGAAGAGAGAAGTGTTCATGTGAACTCTAAGCATGTATCAAGGAATGAATGATGAAGGTGAACTCTCTTTGAGTTTCTATCTCTCCCCTATGTCGAGGGCAAGGGATAATAATCAGACCATCGAATTATATTTGTTTGTGATGATACCTCCATTTGTCAGTTTTGAGGTGAGATTCGATGGGAGACTGTTCGAACTCCATTCGTCCAAGCTTTATACTCTTCCCACCAGACTTTGGATAGAGTGACAGACAATAGAGTGACATCAAGGTCGGGTTATGTTTTAGGTCCCTTTTCTAAGGCTCGTTCAGGTACACATACGGTCGTGTCATGTCCACTTGAAATTGGATTTCGATTTCATCGAGCTATGCATCAAATATAAGTGTCTTGAAAAGATTCGAGTATAAGCTAGAGAGTGGATAGTCGGATCACATCCATTTCAAGTAATGGTTCTGCTCCCTGAGTTATGGGCCTAATTCAAGAAATGGGCAATTGAGTTGCATTTGCCTTGTTAAGCAAGAGAGTGAATGGTCGGACCACATCCACTCAAGATTTTAAGCTTCGCTTATCATATCAAAGGCAAAAGTTAGATAACAAACATCCATGTCTCATCCACTTGGAATCAGATTCCAACACTTGCGAGCTTTGAACGTAACAGTGGTACTTTGGTGAGTTCTCTGGAGGCAGGTAAAGGAGTGGATGGTGAGGTCACATCCACTTTGGGTTATGATTTTTACCTTCTAGTCTTGCGTGAGAACTGGTTGATGAACGCTCGAACCATGTCCATCTTAATTGAATTTTATAGGTTTAGATATGAGTCTTAAAGTTCAGTAGGCACTAAACTCTAGGTACCTACATCATTCACATACAACTTCATTTGAGTCGATCATCTCAACAACTCATAAATCATATAAGAACAAGGTGCATGATTAGAAGACAATTATGTCAAAGATAAATGATAGATTTTGCATTTTTTGATAATTCAAAGCAATTAAATACAAGTCTTATTCCGAAATGAAATGACGTCATATGTCTTTGTTAGTCCACTTTGCTTCAACTTGTCTTCACTAAGAGATGACCACTGAAGGTCGCTTATGATCGTGTCTCCTTTAATTCATCGCTCATGTTATCTTTGTTCTTCAGGCTGAGGTGTGGCCTGTGCTTTGTGAGGGTCAAAATTCCCTTGCTTACTGTTTTACATGGTTACACATATTGTTGGAGTTCCTTTATTATCTTTTCAATCATGTCATGGATATGCTTACATGCGTTCGTATCATGGCCATGGACCTCATGGAATCAACAGAACTTTCTTATCAGTGCTTTCGATGGACTTTCTCGAGGGTGGTTTTTTGCACCACTCTGAGTCGTGTGATAGATGTTTTCCACCATGTCATTAAGAGGTACAACGTCATAAGTTGGGATCTTTGGTTGATTTTTGAAATCCCTTTTTTGATCATCATCCGCATTTCATATATCTTCATTATTTCTAGACCTGACTCGGGATTTCTTTAGTTCAATGTCATTTTGGAACACTCTGGCTGATTAGTCTTCTTGATTCCTAGTTAACCTAGCTTCCTAATTGCTCAAAAATTGAGTTGCCTTGTCATAGAAGCAATCTAGAGTGAAGAGAGACTTCTTTTCCAGCCAATCGCCGAAGTGAGTGTCCCAGTGGACTCTTCATGTTAGTGCCATTAGAATTATGCCCTTTTTTGGTTATCATCCTAAGTTGCTACAATGTTGAATTTTTGCAGAAAATCCTTTAATGATTCTCCATGTCTTTGAAATAAGTCGAATATAGGCTTGACGTCTTTAGGGGATCTGTACGCATTCAGAAACGCTCAATGAATCTTCCTTCCGGTTGGTCAAACGAAGAAATGAACCATGATGGTAGTCGGGTATACTAACGTAGCGCCACTCCTTCAAGGAATATGCAAAAGCATTGGCACTTGATTCCATCTATCGCTCGAGCTATGCCCATGTGCCATTCATATTTCAGGATATGTTCTTGGATGCCAGTTTTTTCTGTGTATATTGGCATAGTCGACATGTTAAATCAGGATACTCCTCGCATATAATAGCATCCATGAAAGGATTATGGCTTAGCGAAGTATCTCAGTCGTCGGTGCTATGATGTTGACTTTCTCTGACAAGTAGTCGAATCATAGTTGCCACCTCTAAAGCGTGGATATTCATTGCTTGGCAGTAGTCAGAATTCATCGCACGTTCGCAGGCTAGATTGAGGTGTTGGCTCTCGCCACGTCACCTTAGCTTACCTAGCTCTGGGATATTTGTTTGTTAAGAAGTTTCACCTTCATTTCTCGAAGGAAAATTGTTAGCTCCCGCAAGATGTTCAATTCCCTAGTCGGTCACAGGGCCTTGGAGAGAAGCTGCATTCCCCATTAGAGGAAGTGCTCCATAGTTAGAGGGGGAACAGATCAACTGAATTAGGATCAATACCGACCCCTTTAGGGGAATCAATGTCAATCCTTCGTCTTTGTCCGGGACATCCCTCATTTCCTACATTGAGTTCCTAAGGGATTATTGTACAGTCCTTTGTCTTCTTCTCCTTTGATTTTGGTCCAACGATGAGGAATTATGTAGGGAAGTATGCATTTCCCTAGTTCTTCCACAATGTATATTCATCTGGTTCATCAAGTTGATATTCGCTTGGATTTGCTGATTGAGTCGTTGATGGTTGTCCAATAGCTCTTTCATCAAGTCCTCAAAGATCATCTCTAGTGACAAGATGATAAGTATTAGGAATATTCACAGTATCAATAATAAGTTGCTGATTTTGTTTAGTTTGTTGGGCATTGACGTTTTCTTGATGCTCCACAACATGGAAAGATGTAGATCCGATGTTAGGGGTCATTAAAGATAATAGTTTTCTTTAGAATACAAGAAATCTGAATAGAGGAGGAAGCATCGAAGCAAAGACTCTGGATTTATATCGCAGATAAAGGCATCCATAAGTAGATGTTGAGATCCAAATAGGGATGAAAATCAAGATTCCCGATGAAAACACTAAAAATGATACAAACACCCAAGAAAATACGTGTAGAGAACATAAGTGAAGAATTAAACTTGAGCGGAAAGAAATCACGCAGAAATCACACAAAAACAAGAACAATAGATTTGTTGTGGTTTTGCGCATGTAGCCTACATACACTTTGAAGTAATTCCTTTTTATTTATGTGAATTTAGCATAAGCAGTCCAAGGATCGTTGTCGATACGTGAAGTACATGAGTGAGTTGTATAAATTCAAAATCTAATAAAACAAAGATTCCTAAAAATGACGCCTACGTCGTGTATTTATAGTTGAAGGTAATCAAATGTCCCACTAAAAGTTTTCCATCACGATCTCGCCGCCAAGACCGAGTTACACCAAGAGCACAACCCAAAAGATTTGTTTTCTAGGATCGATATCGGTCCCTTTTAGCGGTCGTCGCCGATACCTCAAACTTTTGGGAAGCATGCCTCCATCTTTATATTCTGGTTCATGTTGATACATAGGTTGTGATTCCTTGTTTGTTGATATAGTTGAGTGCATGATTGTAAGTCTTAACGAAGGATAGTTATGGATTCTTAAGTTGACATTGTAGATCCCTAATATTGGGATCGTCGTGGAGTCTCAAAGTTAGTAATTTCAGGAACCATCAAAGATCCCAAACATGATGATTTTAGGGATCGTCGAAGATCCCACAGTTGATAATTCATGAATCGTTGAAGATCCTACACTTAATGATTTAAGGATCATCGAAGATCCTGAACTAGATGAATTTATAACTTTGGAATTTTTTGTAATGATTCACCATCACTTTGTTGTATTAATCACATTTGATTTTCTAGATCTTAAGATGGTCCCTTTGGATCGCTTGTCGTGATAATCTTTGAGTCTAACTTGTTTACTCGATCTAACATAGGCAGGCTGAAATGTCGAATAATTGAAGATAGGTCTGGCCCAATGGGTAGGCCAACTCGGCCTGGGCCTAGGACAACAAAGCAGCAAGGGGCAACAACTTGAAAAAAAAAGTTGTATATGATACTCAATATCAGAGATGTATTTAGTAATTTTCTTTGTGGTGTTTTAAATGACCTTGCTTGGGGCATAAATATTTGAAATTTATTTTCCTATGTTGCTGCTTTGGCTTGGGCCGCACTATTGGTCGGACCGACACTGACTGAACATAGCCATTCGAACGAAGTACCTCGTTCTATCTGAGCCAGTTTATGTTTCTACTCAAGTTAGCTGAAACACTTCCTGGTTATTGTATTACCATCTTAATTTCCGTTAAGATTCTAAAAACTTTCATTTCCTTCGATAACCACAGTTAACTCCTCTAGACGAACAAGGTTCTACCTTGAAGCTGCAGTCACCTGCAAATAGACACATCTCCCAAACAAGATCAGACCTCAAAGGGAAGAATGACCTGAATGGCCTAGAGTTTGAGCCAACGATTTGTGCTCACCGATCAAAACATTGTACCTATGGCTATGATCTTCATTTTGTTTTTAGGATGCTGAATGACCTGAATGTCCTACAAGGTTTTCATTTGCATCATAGTCATGTTCTACTGCTTTGATTAGCTCCTTTATTACATCAGTTTCACACATACTTGTGTTATACTGACATTATCGGACTGTGAGTTTATTGGTTAACAAGATTTGGTGATGCTGACTTCTATTCACCAGGAACGTGTGACATTGGGGGGTTACAGCTGTTTAGGTCACCCACCATGCTTCACTGTCTTCAGCCTCTACTGACTACTGAGGACTCTGTACATGTTTGATTGTGTTGGTGCGTGCTTACTCTGTGTCTGTACTAACCATGACCTTTCAATAACCTTTTACCCTTATAGGGAATTAGGCAAAGAATGGTCTTTATTCAATCTCTCAACCATGAACATATTTATCTATTACAAGTCCTTCAAGCTTTACCGTGCTTTTCTTCCAATGTCATATCACGTATATTTTTTGACAACTCTAAGATGACAGCAATCAGGGTTGTAGACTATGTACTATTACTACACGTAACACAAGGCCTGCCACTCTCAAAAGTTTCAGATTTGGCGTCTCAGATACCTGATTTTGAACCATATTTATTTATTAATCAATTACTACGAATTTTACCAGTCTCTCTCTTTCTTTCTTATGCCAGCACACTCTCCTCTTATGTCCTATTAACCACAAACAGCACCACATTGAATTCCCTCACATTGATTTACACTTAAAACTAAATCGTAAACCAAAAACAAACGGTCCACGCATATAAACTGAATCGGCCAGCATTACAACAACTATGCTCTTCATTTCATATTGCATGCGTTGCATAGGCTTATTCACTGGTTTGCTTTGGATTTCAAAAACCACTGGATTTAGGATATGATAAAATCTTTTGTTATGCCCTGTTATTGGCAAAGTCCAAAACGAAGGATCTAATTCTCAATATTACTCCACTTCCTACTACTGTTCATTCTTTGTCACAAACGTAAGTTCATTGCAAATCAGTAAATGAATTATCAAAAAACAAACACGTTCGGTTTGAACTTGGTTCAACATCCAAATGCCTAACTCAATTTCGACGACAAAAGAACAATATAGAAAATAAGCAATCCTCAAAAGTGAAGCCTGTCTCAAAATTGAATAAAAACAGTGTTTACTCAGCGTTCACCAAAACAGAGTTTGGAGAGAGTTACAAAATACAAGTTTGGGCACATCATTATAGTTATAAATTAAAAAAGCCTTGCAGACTATGGTTGCAAAATAAATGTCGCCTAAAAACTTCAAGCTTATGTCATTCATTGAACACAAACAAACACCTGAAACGGTACAAGCTATAACTCAAGTATGGTGATTTTCAACGCATATTTACATTACAATGGCACCCCATGCTAATTTTTGAAGGACGTAAGTCTGGAAGCTAAAGCCATTTGCCTTACCAATGCCACATAATCACCTTTCTACCTGTCAAATAATATCGTTAGAAAGTGACAAACTGGTTATTTACGAAATAAAAACGTCCTCGGTTGAAATGAGGTGAACAAAAATGGATTAGAAATTGATGCAGTGTGAATTAATCTAAGAAAGTTGCCAGTACATGTTTTTTTTTTTTTTTTTCAACAAAATACACAAAGTAAATAAATGTAAACTTCTATTTAGTTTGATTAAATTTAATAGAATATTATAGTATTTTTTATCTTAAAAATATATGTCAAAAAGTTATATTAAAATACTAATTTTATAATGTTAAAATATTTGTTTTCAATTCATTTCTTTTACAGAAGGTATAGTATAGCGGAATATAGCTGAAATAATGGGATATATCGGGATATGGCGGGGAAATAGCGGGAAACACAATAAGAAGAAAAAGTGTACTGCTCCGATAGCTTCCAAAAAAAAAAAAACACTGATATGTGAAGAACACGCGCCCTACTGACCAAACAAAACTGAGCACTAAACAAAAACGGAGAAACAAAATACAGATGCTAAATCCTCTCTGACAAAACTCACAAGAAGAAATAATCACAAAAAAACTGTAGCAGAATTTGCCAGTACATGTAGTCCCAGGCAGATGGTGTGAAATTCAAATGTAATGTTCTAGCAGTACGAATTCATGTAAGCATCCAATTCCACTTACATTGATGCATGGTGCTTGTACATATTCTACAGTCAACAGCAGTATCACTAAACTAAAATTCATCGATCAAGATCATATAACTTCATGTATATCTTGAAGCTTGTGATTCAGTTGTAACATCGATTATAAGGGTGAGAAAAGCTCATTAAGATTTTGCCAGAAATTGTAACTCATTCAGCTTCAGAAAGTAGGATATAAAAATCATGTATTCATGCAAAAATTAAAGGTAAAACTAAGAATTTCAAAGTAAAACAGCATAACAACATCTCAACTCTCAAGCAGTTGCAAATCATCTGGTTCACCCCATAATTCCACCTAGGGGTGTCAAAATATGACCCAACCCGTTTACCCAACCCGTTTACCCTATCCACAAATGGGTTGGGTTAACCCATTTATGAATTTTATTAAATGGGAAATGGGTTGGGTTGACCCATTTTTAAAAGGGTCATAAATGGATAACCCATTATACCCATTTATAAAAAACTTAAAATCTAAAATTAAAAACACACATTTATAAAAACTTAAAAATTAAAAATGTCAAAATTACAAAACTACCCTTTATTTTGGAAAAAGTGAAAAAAATGGAAAAATTCAAGAAAATTACAAAATGAAAGGTAAAAAAAGAATTATTTTAAAATAACGATTTTTAAAGCTAGAAGGACCAAAATTACGAAAATGCCCTTCATATTGATAAAAATGAAAAAAATTCAGAAAATTACGAAATGAAAAGTTAAAAAAGAATTAATTTAAAATAACGATTTTTAAAGCTAAAAGAACCAAAATTACGAAAATGCCCTTAATATTGGAAAATGTGAAAAAAATGAAAAAATTTCAGAAAATCCAAAAAATTACGAAATGAAAAGTAAAAAAAGAATTATTTTAAAATAACGATTTTTAAAGCTAAAAATACGAAAATTCCCTTCATTCTAGAAAAAGTGAAAAAAATGAAAAAATTTCAGAAAATCCAGAAAATTACAAAATGAAAACTAAAAAAAGATATTTTAAAATAATGATTTTCAAAATAATAAATTTTTTGAAATTTATTTATTTTTTCACTTTTTTCAACATGAAGGGCATTTTCGTAATTTTGACATATTTAGCTTTAAAAATCATAATTTTCGAGTAATTCTTTTTTTACTTTTCATTTCGTAATTTTCTGGATTTTTTAAAATTTATTTGTTTTTTCCACTTTTTTCAACATGAAAGGCATTTTCGTAATTTTGACATATTTAGCTTTAAAAATCGTAATTTTCGAATAATTCTTTTTTTACTTTTCATTTCGTAATTTTCTGGATTTTTTAATTTTTATTTATTTTTTTCACTTTTTTCAACATGAAGGGCATTTTCGTAATTTTGACATATTTAGCTTCAAAAATCGTAATATTCGAATATATTTTTTTTACTTTTCATTTCGTAATTTTCTGGATTTTTTGAAATTTATTTATTTATTTCACTTTTTTTCAAAATGAAGGGTATTTTCGTAATTTTGACCTTTTTAACTTTAAAAATTTAGCATTTGTTTTTATTTGCTAAATCAACTTTAGATACCTGGGTTAAATGAGTAACCCACTTATTAGTGGGTTGGGTTACAAACGGATTGGGTAATAAATGGGTCAAAGAGAATGGGTCATAAATGGGTTGGGTCAAAACTCGACCCAACCCATTTAGACCCAACCCAACCCATTTGACACCCCTATTTCCACCAGTACACGTTTACCACATAATGATATACTTTGCAAAGAGGAATCATTTTTTTGTCGTCTAAAATTTTAACCAGGATCTCCTGATACATTAAGATATGTCAAATTCTCGTTGATTGGGACTACAAAAATAGGGCATTCTGGGACTAGAGGATCTTGCACTCACCTCAAGCCTATTGTCATTTAATGAAAATTTATCAGCACAAGATAATTTTTGTACTTAAATGATGTTGAAATACAAAGGAATATTAGCAAGTTCAATCATTAGATTTCACTTAACCAGTACACAGGGGCGGAGGCACATCCAGCCTGGCCTGGGCACTTGCCCCACCCAGCATCCGCTGTTCAAATTTAAAAAAGAAAAAAAAAATCCGAAACATCTCAAAATAAAAACGTGACACAGTCCAAAATCAACTTCAGCCTCCCGCTCACGAAAGTAAAAGGAGAAAATCCTAATTGTTATTGATTGAAGCCGGCGAGCCGCTCCAGCAAACGCAACGCCTCCAGCCAACGCAGCGCCTCCAGCCTTCTAGTCCGCCGTCGTTGTCTTCAGAGCCACCAGCCTCCTACTACGCAGCGCCTCCAGGCAGGCCCGACCCTAGGGTAAGGCTGCCGAGGCAGCTGCCTAGAGCAACGAGCAGATGAGGGGCAACACATTGGGGAGAAGCAACAATCCGAAATTAGGTATGACTGGTTAATTTCCATTCAAATCTGAACTGCGGTTGTAATCTGTTCAAATGGTAATTTATTCCAACTAGTATTTTTAGCAACCAGGATTCTATTCTTCCGCAGTGCACTGCAAATGGGCAATTTTCATTTATCACTTCAGTGCCATTTTCTGGTCCATGTCATATTTGTAGAAATGCCACTGAGCATCTTTAATGCAACTGCAACTCTTGCCTCATACTCAAAATCCCTTTTTTTTTATACCCTTCTGTTTTCTTATCTCGCTCATTCATCATTGGGTACTGCTTAACTTAGCAATGCCGATATTGAACTAGTTTCTGAAGTAGATATATTCAAATGCTTTATATTCTGCAAACTGAATATAAAAAAATTCCTATTTTATCTAGGTTATAATTGTAGACAGTGGTTCAATTGATTGTAGACAGTCCATTATAATGATATAATTATATCTACTTGTGTTTGTCTAATGGTCTGAAATGTTTTTTGTACACATAATCGGACAACATTATGAAATAAATACAACATTCGGGGGGCTACCACACCCGAACCCCACTAAATTATTACCCCCCCCCCCCCCCCCCCAAATAATTTTTCTGGCTACACCACTGCCAGTACAGAACATTATTTTCAACTCCCTGATAACTTTATATTTCTCAAGTGCGATAAAATTAAGTGACCATACAAGTTAGCAAACATGGCTTACATAGACTGTAATTGTGTTCACGCTTTTTCCAAAGAATTGAAAGAAAAAAAATAGCACCCCCGCATGCAATAGTGGATAAATCCCAAGTCCTGAACCAAAGACCGTAAGTTATTATATCTATCAATCAAAACAGATTGTTACGCTAAAACTACATAAAGTTTGCGAACAGACCTATTTAAGCAAACTAGTTCAAAGTAGTGCTTCAATAAACAAGCAAAGCCGTAAAGGTGATAACTTGTAATTAGCATTTATTTAATATAACCAAGATATTTGCACTCAAGCCAAAATTAGTATTTATTTGATATAACCGAGGAAGCAACACTTAAAACATATAGCAATGTTATCCTTCCACTACTATGACTCTACATACAAAAGTAAAATATATCCTAAACACTAATCAGCCAATAGTAGCAATGATCCAATCTGCACACAACCATACAAGACGCTAACTTGTAATTACTCCAGATATTGAATACATAAAACTTTAATCATATGTATCCAATATTACTTTGCAAACAAATATTAATATGATGCAGAAATATGTATGAATCTACAATGATGTATATGTGCGAAATATTGGAGACTGTCCTGGAAAATACAAATATGATATGAGACAAAATTAATTTGAATATGCCCAAGGATATGAAAGGCTTTAAAATTTTATCAAAAATTTAAAATAATGCTTCAAATAAGTACACCAAGAAAATAAATAATCATAAAAGCTATACAATTGGACATATAAATTGAAACTTCGGATTTTTGTAATAGCATAAATGTATATCATTGAACAAGAATATGATTAAAATAAATGAAAATAAGGGACGGGCCCCTAAAACCAAAATTTATACAAGGCGGGTCCTTGTGTAAAGTTCCATGCAAAGCCGGTCCCTAAAACAGTAGCAATGTGGTTTCCGTAATTTTTTGCGCCATTGCTTTAAAAAAAAAATTGAAAATATTAACATAAGATTACTGAAAAGGGAAAAAAAGGCAGAAATGTCTATACTCGTGCAAAAGCGCAGACATATCTGCACCTATTATCATAGTGTATTGCAGACATATCTGCGTATCAAAAAATTACAGACATGTCTACAATTTTTCTATACAGTTGCTTCTTTCCCTGTACTTTTTCTGGAAGTGAGCTATTCGTCATTTGTATCAAGGTTCGAATTCCGGTTTTCGATTCCGCTCGGATCATTAGAAATTTTTGAAATTCCGGTTCCGTTTGGGAAATTCCGTTTTATTTCCGGTTCCAGATTTTATTAGGATTTAAAAAAGAAATTAGATAGTAATGAATACTAAAAGTTGATGTTTAAAGTAACTATATTTCAATTACTTGTTTTGAATGTGAAGAAAACAGAACCCAATTGGTTAAATACTATAAAAAACCTGAAGAAGCCCAAATCAAGTAACTGTACTTAGAATAACAAGGCTCAACTTTTTTCAAAATAGCCCATTTGATCAAAAACCCAAAATACTAGTTGTTTCTAACCTTAAATAAAAAGCTTTTATCTTCTCTTTTTCTTAATTTTGCTGCCTAA
Source organism: Allium sativum (assembly GCA_030737875.1). Lineage (NCBI taxonomy): Eukaryota > Viridiplantae > Streptophyta > Magnoliopsida > Asparagales > Amaryllidaceae > Allium > Allium sativum. Next base: position 709,687,100 of record CM060922.1, read on the forward strand.
CCCAGACAGAGAACCTGCTGCTTCTCCTTTCCATTGCTCTTACTATTTTGTGCATCTTCTCCTTCCTCAAATTTGTGTACCATGGTATTTTTCTTTTTCTTTTCTGCTGAGATCCGGAATCGAGTTTATTACCTTATTCCAACCCGGTCACCACCAGAAACGGGTCGGAATGACCAAAAGTCCAGCGTCTCGGATGGGATTTCAAACCAAGATTTGTATGCAATTTACAATAATTTTTTTGATGATTTTTCTACAACAATGTGATGTTGAATAAATGTAGATATTAATTTTGAAATTTTAAGTATTCAGCAAAAATTGCATGAAAGTATACAATTAATTGTTATAATTGCGTTAATGTCTACAATTTTTTGAAAAACTGCAGTTATTCCTGCATGATTTTTTATTTTATTTTTTGAAGCATTTTTTTACTTTTCTTACATGAATACGAAGATGATTACAAATTGAATTAAGTTTTGAAGTTTGATATTTTTTTACGTTGATTTTTGTTTTGTTTTGTTTTTTTTATGATTTTAAGAAAACAATGACCTAATTTACATGTACTTTTTGACATGGATGTTTTGTGTATTTTGAAACTTAGTACGGATCTTAACCAAATTGTCCCTTAAAATAATTTGGGTAAGAAAAGAAAACCAATATTACAATTTTTGTGTGTGTGTGTATAGGGGGGATGGGTCTATGGCACCCCAAATTTATAGCACCCCAAATGCCCCTCATCCTAGACCACCCATTTATATTTAAATAAGTTAGTGGAGGGAGAGAGAGTTAGTGGGAAGAGAGAGAAACGGTAATGTGGTGGAAATCAGGGGGCTAAAGGGGTGCTGCACTATTTGGGGTGTTGCACTATTTGGGGTGCTCCTGATCCTATCTCATATATATATATATATATATATATATATATATGTGTGTGTGTGTGTGTGTGTGTGTGTGTGTGTGTGTGTATAAATATGTATGTATACCCCCACATTCTTCTGCTAAAAATAGAAACACAGAATTATTCGGATGACCATACTCAAATACACATGTTTCAAACAAAAAATTACAAGATTAGGATTCGGTCGCATATTTCATGATCAATCTATAGCCATCATAATATAATTCGCACTATATGCTACCAAGAGAAAAGATCAATAAGTCAAATAAATGTGTATGAACTATGAAGCACAATGAGTAGTTAAAAAAGGGTAAAAACAAGCACAATCTGAAAGAACATATACCATTTACGGAGTTAAAAGTATCACAGAGGAGTTTCTGAGCTTGAGGCATCACTGGATTGCCTAGGAAATAATTGGACAAAAATGGTGCACCCTAGAAAACATCATTTAATATACCAACGACACCAAATATGGAAATGTCTTAGCATGTCAAATATTATATCTGACTTAATCGATTTTCGCAAACACACCAATGACATACAAAATCGGTGGCACTGCATTATCTACAATCAGCAAAATTGAGGAATGGAATAATTCAAGAAAAGATAGATGATAGAAGTCAAACACGAGCTTGCTACCATGGAAAAAGAACAGGCTTAGGCAAAAACCTTGCCATTTAATTTGATTTTACTTTTCTTTTGAAGGCTGTTGCGATTGAAGACCATGAGTAATAAAACAAATCACAATCCTTTGTGGTTGATTCATAGTTATCAACCGTGCAAGTTACAAATCTTTCCTGAAGCCTAACCGCATGGTATGGCATAAGACACACTAGAAGCGTTAAGGTGATGGTAAATTTCCCTTTATCATACCATTATAATTCAGTGGCTACTATTTTTGAGTATTAGTATAATCAGTACAATAACGGTGATTTATCAATCCATTCATAACATAATGCGCACACACACACACACACACACACATATATATATATATATATATATATATACACACGTACATATATCCATTTATTATGCTGTACTACAAACATATAGAAGCAGACAAATGATTAGATTTTAGAAACTTGGTCTAAAGGATGATAATTACAATTCGTTTTTACCGTTGTATTAAGTGATCCAATGAAATGTATGATCAAGCACCATCAGTGAAAAAATATATCAAAATTTTGAAATTTTAGACAAATGATGACTCATCGCTAACAATGCATGGGTTACCAATTTATCGATGTATCAATCTCCGGTATATCAATTTGTAGCGGTAAACAATTTTGGCTTAATAGTAAAAATGATATGGTTAGGACAATCAGACTTGCAATGTTATATGGTGTGAAATGTTGATCTACTAAAAGGCAACAAGTCCAGAAGATAAGTGTAGTAGAGATGTGTATGCCGCGTTCGAACTACGGGCATACCAGACGAGATTGGATTAAAAATGATGATATTCGGGACAAACTTGGAATTGCACCTATTGAAGAGAAGTTAGTTCAATACCGCTTGAGATGGTTTGGACATCTCCAACGTAGACCGCATGATGCGATTGTGTGCGTTTGAATTATAGGCCATACCGAAGGCCCAAAAAGAAGTAGAGGTCCACCTAAAATGACTTGGAAGGAGATAGTAAAAAAGAGATTTACGAAATTGAAGTATATCTAAAGAGATGGTATCGAATAGAAGTACATGGAAGTTAGCAATCCATGTACCAGAACCTTAGGATTTCCCTTCTTTCTTTGGCCACATCACAACTACTTTTATTATCTATTTAATTATTTTAAACTTTATTTTACTTTTATTGAAGCTTTTAGCCCTTTTTTTAGGGGTTCCATCTCTAGTCAACCCCAACTTGCTTGGGATTTATGGCTTAGTTATTGTTGTAATAAAAATGATATGGTTAGGGTATTCGATGTTAGGTCTTTCAGAATTACCTCCCACGCACTAAAAGAATTATTTATTTGCTATATATCACAATTAATTAGACGAGACTAGCATAACTCATAAATTTATTACAATAGAAAAGAAAATATTGCGCAAAAATATTATTCAACATCCCATCACAAGCATAGAAATAGATCTGGCAACAAATACTTTAGAATGCATATAGTGTCGTATCCTACAATTGAAACCATTTTCGCATATCAGCGATCTACATCTGCAGATACAAATAATCAAGTAATTATCACATCCATTAATGATTGATAATTCAAAAGACATAAATTGAAAAAATTAACTTAATATTTTTTTTTCCAACCAAAATCAACAAATATGTTGATAATAAATAGTTTAAGCAGTTAGTATGCATCAAATCATCTTAAACTTTTGTTGAATTTGCATGCTTAATTATACATTGAATTCATTTGATGTGAATTATTAGCTTAATAAAACAAAAAATATACTTCTGACGTACTTGCATGCACATAAAATAAACTATAATCTTGACAAAAACTAAATGAATAATTTTTGAATGTGGATGCCTTCATTTGCATCTGTGTCCCCTTTTGTAAATATCAGATGTTTATCTTCTTTTCGAGCATGAATGCGAACGGATTTCAAACTTTGAATATCCATTGACAGGCAAACATAGAATATCATTTTAAGTATATTACAGTAGGGTTGTCAATGAGTATCTGAAAATTTTGATATCTATCTGCATTCGAAAATATGAAATATATCCGTTATCCTGAGATGCGGATACGGATATTCGTTATTCGATATCCAAAAACCTTCCGGATATGGATATGTTATAGCGGTATACGTATTCGAAAGTTATTCATCTGATTTTCTATATATATATATATATATATGTACATGTATGTATATATATATATATGTATGTATGTATGTATGCATGCATGTATATGTATATATCCACACACTCCCAAACTTAAAATTAATATACATATTTCCTTAAAATAACTAAATTAATCATAACCGTTTCGTACCTGTCGCTGTGCGATTGAAACCCTGAAGACATACCTCGCTTTACATTTGCATTCACCAGGCTTCAATCGTTCATTCTCTAAAGAAAATCACGAAACATCCCTAACCTTACTTAATCCTAACCTTAAATCATGTAGCCGCCTAACACGAAATCTCTCCACGCATGTTGCTTGGTTCCAAATCTGTCCACGTGCATGCTTCGGTTTTCGTATTCGGTTCGCTTCCAGGCACGTCATCGCTTGTTTCGAAGTTTGCAATCGAAGTTTGTATGCAACCGCCGCTTCCACCCGCTCTGATGCAGCTTTAGGTTTGTATTCTTGTTTAATCCCAACATTTATTTATTATTTACAGTTATTGATTGTTTCAAACCGTTTGTTTTTATTTCTTAATTCACGTGTCATAGTGATAATATATGATTTCTTTTCGTATAACAACCTTCTACTTAAATCTGAATTCGAAAATTATTAAAAACCTAAAATGTCTAGCAATTATTAAAATTGTATGTTTATGCAATATGAATACACAGTGGATTGAGTTTGGTGTTTAGACATGAATGTCCTCTTTGTTGATTTCTTTTACTAACAGAGAAGAAGGTTACGGTTCGAAGAATGAATGAGTGATGTACACAACGATTGGAGTTTCTGGTGATGTACACAACGATTGGAGTTTCTGGTGATGTTCAATTTTAGTTTTATACATGCAGAAACACATTTTGATTTGGATTAGGCAATATTAACACATTCAAAATTTTAATCTTTCCCTTTTACACTATAAGGAATTGTAATACCCTGACATGTAGAAACAGACGGCTCACAATTTTCTCTTCGAACTTTCGATAGATTATTCTAGAAAAAATTCAATGCAATGTCAACAGCTAAACGAAATATTGTTTTACCTTTACATTATAGAAAGAATCATCTAAATTCTTTTATCGTGGTTAAAACTGTAGAGATTTAACAGTATCTTGCAAGTTGCGAGCAGTGCTATGATCAAGGTTTTTATAGAAGTATCACTATAACCTATATATATATATATATATATATGTGTGTGTGTGTGTGTATATATAACTCATGTACTAGTGTGTTTCAATTACTTACCGCTATTATATGCCTTTTCTAAATTGCTTTCTAGAAGTGTGTAACAACTATTTACTATTTATGACTACCAGTCTATCACCTTTTAAAATATAGCTCACGGCTCATCTATTTTAAAAAGATTGTGTTTACAGGCAATATGATCGATATGATAGAAACTGCGCTTTTCATGGAAATACTCATATGTCCAGGTTTATCTCTTTAGTGGCCTTTGCATGTACCTTTATTTCGACTGTGTATGTGTAGTTTGCGTAAATGAATTTGTATGTTTTTTAAATTTTGTATGTTTTTAAACGGTTAAACATGTATTTGGTTTAAATATTTAAAAATTTTGAATGTAAAAATAATTTTATATTTTATATTTTTATATTGTAGACTCCTAAAATGTCAAATACATCATCGAGTTGTAGTGGCAAGTCCATTCCATGTACATTAACGACTAATGCTAATGCCAACAATAATTGTTGAGCTGTCAGAAACTCAAAACTTGGACAATAATTTGCAACGAAGTCAAGAGCTTTCAACAAGTATGGATAAAAATGCACCTGTAAACTTGAAAGCATTAAAATATGAAACAAAGTTTTCAAAATGAGATATAAATTATAAATCGTAAAATTCAAACTATAAATCGAAACGGGGTGTAAATCGTGGATTCAGAAAACTTATATTTTAAAGTTTGCACACTTCGAAATTAATTTTGATGTTTGAACTTCTACGTCTAAACCTAAAACATCTTTTTTTTTCTTTTGTTCCAATTTTAATTTGTTTGGAGATGATTAAAAGTGAAATTGTAGACCCAAATAAGTTTATTAAATAAATTAATCTGCATTGAAAGATCTTTATGAAGTGCGGTATTAATTTGGATTGAATCGGAATATATATCAAATCGTAAATAGAGAGATTCGATTTGAAACGGGATTTAAATCGTAGGATCTCAAGATTTTAGACAACAGCGATATGAAATATGGAAATATTTTGATAGATTAGTAGTATTGGAAGATGGTATCAACCGTATTAAGGTAACAAGACATTGTATTAGGGTATTTCATGGAGCCGCTTCCATGGGAATAACTCATTTGAAAAACCATATAAAAACTCGTTTGGAAAACACTAGTAAGAGACTATCGGGACAATTTTTGACTACCAAACATTATAATAAGGCTTTCAAACTATCAAGTTGAAAATTTGATCAAAATAGAACGCGAATGTGTTTTGCTCGTATGATCGCTAAGCATGATTATCCATTTAATATGACCAAGCATATTTATTTTAAGAATATGTTAGAAGCATTAATCCCACGGTTAAAATATTTTTTTAGAAATACCATAAGATGTGATGTTCTAAAATTTTTGTTGATATGAGAAATGAAATTCAAGGTATTATTAGTCGTTTACCATCTCGTGTTAGTCTTACTACAGATTTATGGAAATCGAAACATCAAAATATTGGCTATTGTTGCACAATATGTCATTATATTGACGATGATCGGAAATTACAAGAAAGAAAAACATTGTTTATCATGAGTTGTCTCCTCCTCACATCGGATTAGCACTTAGTGCGGCTATGAAGTACTACATTGGAATATTGATAAAAATCTATTTGCACTTACAGTTGAAAATGTTTCAAATAACGATGTTATTGTTAGAGATCTTAAAGAATGGTTAGTTGATAAAAATGTTTTGCCTTTAAATGGTGTATAATTTCATATGCGTTGTTGCACACATATATTAAATTTGATTGTCCAAGATGGTTAAAATATCGTGCATGGACTCGCTGAAAAATAAGAGAAAGTGTTAATTTTACGAAGTCATCACAAAGTAGAAAACAAAGTTGGGAAAATGCATTAGCACAAACCCGATTAAGTGAAAAAAGAGTTTCTTATGATGTTCCAACTTACAACACATTGGGATTCCACATATCTTATGTTTGAAAGTGCACAAGTGTGTTCCGCATTTGAAAGATTAGTAGATTTGACAGATGATTTCAAATCGTTACCCTCAAATGAAGAATGTGAAGTTGAAAGAGAAATTAGTGAATGTTTTAAAAAAATCTATGAAGTTACACTTAATTTTCCGATGTCAAGCATCCCACCGCTAATCTATATTTCAAAAGCGGGTGTGATGTTTATGAAAATATCTCAAGTTGGGAGTTAAATGAACACAATTATATTTAATCCATGGCGCAAAAGATGAGAATTAAATTTGATAAATATTAGAGCACTTGTGTAAAATAATGACGAGTCCTGATATGGTTTTCGATCCCCGCTATAGGATTTTATATAGAGTTTTTTTTCCCTGATCTACGGAAAAGTTCATGTATTCATATTGGAAAAGGAAGTGAATATTTGAAGCCTCTTTTTTCTTTGTGAAAAGGAATTTACTTCATCTTAAAGTGTATCCACAACTAGTTCTTGTGATATCATCCATTTATCTACTAGCGTTCCTAAAAAGAGAACCCAAATTGATTTGAAATGGATAAATTATGTTGAACAAAAAATTGGAAACTCGCAAATTTTGAAAACAGAACTAGATAAGTATTTGAAAGATGAATTGTTGCCAATGGATGAGGATGAAGATAACTTCGACATTTTGATGTGATGGAGTCGCACTTATCCTGTCATAGCAAAGATTGCTTGTGAAGTGTCTTAGCCCTTCCAATATCAACTGTTGCATCAGAGTTGGTTTTCAGTAGTGGTGGTAGATTGATTACTGAAGGTAGATCTTCACCGTCCTCGAATTTATATAATTATTCAATTTTACTGCTTTTTATAAGCAATAACGTTGAGCTTGCAGATGGTGCATCAACTCTTTAATCCGTAGGTACTCTTCACACATGGTATAATTTTATCTTCCTTTGTTTCTTTTTAATCCGTATGTACTTTTCACACAATTGCTTGTTGGTGCAAGCTTGCGCGAACAAGCCACCATTTGGAACAGCAAGCTACTGTGAATGCACAATCACTTGTTGGTGCAAGCATGCACCAGCAAGCTACAGTCTGAAACAGCAAGCTAAGCTTGCAAGATTCGAAGCTTGCACCGGCAAGCGATTGTGAAAGCTTTTGTTGGCGCAAGCTTGCACCAGCAAGCAACCATATGCAAATGTGATAAAACCATGGTTCGAAAACTCGGTTTCGGTTTCGGTCATTTGAAAATTTACTAATTTCGGACGGTTTCGGCGGTTTCGGTTTTTGTTTCGGTTTCGGTCCAAAAATCAAACATTTATATTTTTTATGAAAAAGTTAATGATAATTGCTGCAAATCCACATACAACATACAGTCCTAGTCATGCCTGAGTTCAACATGTCAGTACAACATATCAGTTTGTCTAATTAGCATAGCATATGGTGAAATCATACATTAAAGCCAATACAGCATACCACTAAAATCAGTGCAACATAATAAGTGAGTGTACGTTAAAATAAAATAAAAATACACGTTATTTTCAGTTCAATGTATACATAAAATAAAAAATATACAATCAGTCCAGATCAGCCCAGTATACACCTAAAAAAGTTTGAATGCGTCTTCCACTTATATTTCTTCCCCTTTTAAACATTCACGTGAACTCCCCTTCCCAATAAACTTTCACGCAATTCACAAAAGAGGGAAAACCCAAAAGAATGAAATACGAAGGCGGCAATTTTTTTTTAGGGAATTCAGTAAATTACCTCAAAGTCGATTTGAAATACGAAGGCAGTTTGGATGATCTCGGTTTGCAGCTCGAATTTGAAAGTCGACTCGTCACTGGGGAGAATTTGAAAGTCGGCTCGTTACTTTATCTTTTGCTTTTCAAATTTGCGTGTGCTTTTTTTGTCTGATTTCGTGATTTTAGGGGTTTTTTTCACTTCTTTAACCGGAACGAGAATTTGCGACGTTTCCGGCTCGCCCTCTGCCGGAACCGGTACGAGATCACCGGTATCTCGCTGTTCCGGACGAGTTTTCATACCATGGATAAAACACTGTTATCAATTTCTAAGTTTAATTTGGCGCAATAATTTCAATTACACGATTGCATCAATGATCTGATAAAAAAAAATGTCATCTTATTAGATCAGACATGGTTAAAGGATTTCTATCCATAGATTATTTGTGCAAGTTTTCTTCCAATGCATGGTATTGAGTGTTTCCATCATACAAGGGAAAGGTTATGAAATTGTGCTTATTGGCCACGTAGTTTGTCAGGATTACAAGATTTAATGAGATTATCTGCTGCAAAAATCCTTTTTTTTCCTACTTGTTTTAAGGTTGGATAAATACTTATTATGTGGAAATTATGTTTTTAACCCCAAACAAATTATATTATTTGTCGCAGATATGCAATGTTTACTCTCTCCTATCTTTACGTGTGCACGATCTGTAGGTACCTAAAAGAAGTAATGGCCGAGATTATTTTAAAGAGCAAACATTGCAAGGTAATCCATCATAATTCAGATGTCTGAATGTGGTTTATCTGGATTTCTATGTTTTACTTTTCTTTGTTATTTTGCTTCTCCTTTGCTAATTCATTTCTTTTCAAGGTTCATCTTCATGGTGTTTCGGTTAGAATTCCCATCATTTATTGTTCAACTCCAAGCAATATATTCTAACATTTATTAATGGGTTTTTTAGTCAATTATATGCATACATAAGTTCAAGGAATTCTATATGCACACTCAAATCGCCTAGCACATATTCTTCAATGTAATTTGAATTAGATCTATGTGAATTCCAGCAGATGTGTTTGTTACATAAAAGAATCATTTTAAATCCATTATAAATTCAGATCTATGCTTATTGGTGCAACATATTTGAAACAACATGCTAAGCTTGTTGTTCCAAGCTCGCCAACGTTTGAATATTAAGTTATGATGTTCTTTTTGCTTATTTTGTTCAGAGTAAATGAGTTGTTTCCAGATTTTTATTGCATGTACAACTATTTAATATGAAGTTATCAATAATGTTTTTTGCTCGTTTGTTTCAGGTTGAAACACATTTCAAGTTAATATCAAGTTATCAAGAAAAAACATGTTGTATTTGTGTTTGTATCTGGTATTATGCAACATTTTAAGTCACATGCATTTTTATTTTGTGGTATCATAAGAAGTTAAGACAATGATGTATATGATTCAATGATTTACGTTTTGTTTTCTTTTAGTCTAAAATTGTGCTTTTCGTATTTTGAACACTTCATCTTTTAAAGTATTTATAGTGTGGAATTTATGTTATTGATATCCTGTTAGTAATTTTTAATTAGAAGTATTCAGTTTTTTAAAGAATAAATTGAATTTGCATGTGAATGATGTATTTGTAAATTCTTATTGTTTAATTTTCAGATATTTGCAGATATCCGCTTTCAAATATCTGAAAATATCCATGGATACGAATACATATATTTTTAAACCAGTATCTGTTGATCGGACACGAATGAGGATGCGGGTTTTCATTTTCGGATACGGATACTGATACAACACTATTTGTATCTGACTGCATTCATTTACAGCCCTTTATTACATTGTCTAATGTTTAATCATCTATTTAGAAGTTAATCTTCAACTTAAAAGTTTAAAGTTATTATTTCGTAATTAAATTTCACATATAAGTTATTAGTTTATTTTGTACATCTTAAGCGAAAAAACATATGATATTCCATTATATTTTGTGTTGTATTAAGTCTCATTATATCTTCAAATGAATAAATATGTATGTAGCACATTGAAACACCAATGAACTATTACAACTTACTTTAATGCATAAAAAGAACTCGTTTCTTCCCCTATCAACAACTACATGTGTCAAGCGAGAAAAAAGAAAACATCATTTAATGCCCAAAAAACAAATCAATTGGTAAACATGATCATATGTAGAACACTAATTTCACGTTTATCATGAAAAAAAGAATTTCCATTTTACTTGATAGTGCAAAATTATAAGGCGTGCATTTTTTGTGCCATGCTAGCCTTCAGTGATTTTCTCATGTGCATCTGCCAAAAGGCACAATTGCACGTCCTGCGCCATGGTCTACACCATAGCCCACCATTCATAGCTTCGACTATAACAGGACTTTCAGAAAAGATTCTTGCCCTGCTCACAAAAGAAATTTACAAATTTGGTATTTTACGAGTCGTCTTGTATAATGTATAACCTGAAAACAATGAAAAAAATACTCCAAACATCATAGGGATTCTTATAAACACTATGTAAAAATATTTATATTCAACATTCTATGAATTTCTAACATTCTATATCATCGGCACAAATGATATGCTTAAAAATAGCAAATTAGGTATGAAGAAATGACTGAAAAATCAAAATAAATTTTTAAACCATGAATAGTTACTACTAAATGGAAAAGCGGATCTTACTGTACAAGTTGACATGTAAAATAAATTAAAATAAAGCACTGTTCTTTAATTGGTTGTGGAATTTTGTTATATGCAGTGTTATTAATGGCGCACGCCACAACACGGCGCAAACCCTCTATGGAGCCTTGGCGCACGGCGTGGCAAATGAAGTGGGCCCTTTTAATTTACTGCATATATTTAAAAAAAAATAATAACAAAAAAATTCAAAATAATTCGATATTTTTTGCTAGAACATGTGCAACAAAGATTTTTATGCATTTTACCAAAAAAAAACATACATTCTTTTGCTCGATTGTATTTAACAAAGATTTTCATGAATATTATACATTCTTTTTAATGCTCGATTGTATTTAACAAATACCAAATCATAGAATATTTTTACGTTGCAGACAAATCGTACAAAGATATTTGACATATTCACACATAATGGAAAAAGAATTCTATCCAAGGGTATGTTTCAAAGTTGCTTCTCTTGACTTGATGTTCACGGGCTCTAAATCTCATTCATTTGCTTTTGCATTTACGTTAGGCAATATTTTATGATCTTTTATACATTACAATATATACTTTTGACAATATTAAAATGAATATGTTGGATAATAAAGCATATGTCAGTTCTAAATGTCGACATGCTAAGGTCAGCCAATTACATAATTGTAAGGTTATTAACTCGTTGATGATAATCAAATAGAAAATAATAATGGTGTAATGATGTTTACATATAGCTACAAAAAAGATATTAACAAGTATTCACATTTCATGTCATTATGATAATAATAGTAATAGCGATAGTGATGGTGGTTGTAGTGATGGTAAGAGTAATTCTAGTAGTAGTTATTACAGTTTGAAATGCGAACAAAACAAAAAAACCATAAAATAAAGAAAAGACGCGCCATTTGATGTGCCTTTTCATATGCGCCGTGCCGCAAGCAAAAATGGAGCAAACGCCATGCTATGCGCCACGGCACGCGCCTAGGTGTGCCTTTCACAACTATGGTTATATGTAACAAACAAGAGACAACCGTGTCAAGGACATCTAGCTGAAGTGGTTGTGGTATGTAGTTCTAGGCAGAATTTCTAAAGATTATGGGTTCGAAAGCTCCCAAATATCAAAATGAGTACGCTACTTGCTACTCTTACTCTCAAAAAATAAGACAAACTTAACAAGTAAAAGACAAACACGACATAAAGCGTAGACGATCAATGTACAAATCCCAACCCAAAATTATTCGCTCTACATTTCCTAGTTTATTACATAACTAATTACTTTAATAATGTTTTAAACGACTTGAATACAAACTTTTCTCGGCAAGATATGGGATAGATGAGTGCTTAAAGCTTTAAAAAAAGGATGTATGCCATGCAATGTCAAAGTTTGAAACGAATGCTGGAATTGAGGCAAAACCTAGACATAGTTGAGGAAATCGTATATAAATAACAATTATACATTATAAATCAAATATGTTGACACCTTGCGCAATATAGTTTTGAAACCAAATCACGCATTCCTTTCAACTTCATTTAGTACGCATACACAGTTTCACATGCTTCTAGTCGTGTTTGTAACCGTTATCTAACACATCCAGCAAAATCAATCATTAAACATACTGCACAAATGTAATAAACATCAAATAAAAAAACAGATACACTTGTAAGGATACCTAACAGGATAAAGATGAAAACATACGCTAAACCTCTGGTGTTTCTTTGAAAAGATAAAAAGCACCCTAAAGAGTACATGCATCATCACATTTTGTAACTAAACAAAGAATTCAAGAGAATAAGTGAATAACGGGAAGTTGGTATCGATGTATATAAAACATCAATTAAGTGCAGCGCAACAATAACAGAATGTTAAAAGGATTTGATAAGCGACCAAACTATGTCTCAACCTTTTTTTTCCCCATGGACCTGTAAATTCCAAAAGGGAATCAAGTTGTGTATCCCCGTCCGCTACGACTCATGACACTTATGATCCCCAAATATTATTATTTTTTGCGAGAAGTGTGTGCAAGACATGACTCGAACTTGGGTCTGTTACAAGACATATGCACCCTTTTTCATTGCACCACCCCTGCGGACTTGCCTCCAACATTATAATTTTACTAGTTGACAAAAAATGCAAGTAATTAGTCCAAAAAAAGAAGCAGCAAAAAGATCAAGCGTACCCGTGGAAATGATTCAAAGTTAGATTTGGAACTTCAAATTCCAAGTTCTAAAAGGCGTTAACAATAAGTAATATGAAAAACTATATACGAAAAAGGTACAAGACTGTTACTATTTAAAAATAAGTAAAAAAAATAAAATTACAAACCTGGCCAAATATTCTAAAAATATTAGTTAGAAAAATAAAATTAAAAATCAAATATTCATATTCAAAGTCTAAAGTCTAATAACATGGGATAGGGTCAAAGCCTCAATTCGTTTTTCAATTCAATCCACAATAAAACCAGAAATAATAGAAGTACTAGGGACAATAACATTCCAATTATGCCACATCCTTCTATATCTCTTTGTAGTGGCTAGTTCTTTCTATCTCACTTTTCCTTGTATAATCAAGGTAATCGCCAATTTTTACAAATCTGAAATGGAGAAAAAAAACAGTCACCCAAAATTATTGTAGAAAATCAGGGGTTTTCTCTTGAGGGAAAATTTGGATATCAAGCAATTTATTTATTCTAATTCACTGCAGGTTCTGATGGTGGTTTCAAAAAAAATCAGCGCCATTTTATTTTATTTTTATTTTTTGGGAAAGGGATGGGGGGTGGTGTTTTTGTTGAGTGGCTATAGGAAAATACAAATTTACCATTTTCTAGGCAAGTTCTTCAGGAACCTACTTTGTTCCTTCCTTGCCTCTTAATTGAACAGTAATCTTGCTTCAATCCATGACTAATAATCATTTTACTTTGATCCAAGACTACTTTGTCTCGTAATTACGACAATCCAACCGAATCCTCACACATATTACAAATTTTAACGTGCGAAATAATGTTTTGCTGTGAACATTAGAGTATTATAATTAGAAAATGTCATACAGAATATCATCGTCGATTTTGTAAAAAAAAAAAAAAAAAAAAAAAAAAAAAGAGGTAAGCTCTGATATGAATTTATTGTTGACAGAAAAGAGAAACACTTTGATGGCTCATGATAACCTATGGATGGCCCCATAAAAGCAGACGGTCCTGTTAGAAATGAGCATTCAACATAACTGTTTTGCATGGGTAACACCAGTGTTATTAATGGCGCACGGCGCAAACCCTCTCTGGAGCCTTGGCGCACGGCGCGGCAAATGGCGCACGCCTTTTTAATTTACTGCACATGTTTATTTTTTTAATATAATTAATATTTTAACAAAAGATTTTTAAAAAATCTATTTTTCGCTAAAATATACGCAACAAAATTTTTTATGTATTTTACAAAAAAAAAAAACATAAAATTTCAAGCACAATAGTTTTCAAATCAAAAATAATAATACACATTAAAGATGAGCTAAAAACTGAATCTCTCCACTCTTGCTGCTCTAGCAGCAACACACCAAGTCAGGTTATCCTCATCGTTGAACACAAGCTCATCTTCAATATCGGCCATATATTCAGATAACCATCAATTACAATCATCAATATCATTCAAAACACTGGACCAACAGTGTCACAAATATTATACATTCTTTTTAATGCTTGATTGTATTTAACAAATACCAAATCATGAAATATTTTTATGTTACAGACAAACCGTACAAAGACATTGGACATATTTACGTATATGCAAAAATAAAATAAAATCCAAGAGTATGTTTCAGAACTGCTTGAATGCTTATCTTATGAGAATATTTTTTCTTCCTCCAAAATTGCTTCTCTTGATATATCGTTCACGGCTTCAGAGTTTCACTCATTTGCTTTTGCATCAATGCTAGACAATATTTTATGATCTTTTATACATTAAATTATATACTTCTGACAATATTAAAAGGAATCTAAACTAAGTTGGATAATAAAACATATGTCAGTTCTAAATATCGGCATGCTAAGATCAGCCAATTACATAATTGTAAGATTATTAACTCGCTGATGATAATCGTATAGGAAATAATGATGATGTAATTATGTTTACATAAACCTAAAAAAGATATTAACAATTTTTTTCATATTTCATATCATTATGATAATAATAGTGATAGTAGTTGTCATGGTGGTTGTAATGATGGTACGAGTATTTGTAGTAGTAGTTATAGCAGTTTGAAATACAAAAAAAACAAAAAACCATAAAATAAAGAAAAGACGTGTCATTTTGCGTCGTGTGTCATTTGGTGCGCCTTTTCATATGCATCGCGCCGCAAACAAAAATGGCGCGAACGCCGCGCGCCTTGCCTTTCATAACTATGGGTAACACAAGTGCGTATTGACCCCCCCCCCAAGGCCCACCCAAAACAAAACAAAAAACCAACAAAAGATCAAAAAAGAGAGGAAAAAACTCGATTGAAATCAAATTGAGCAAAGCATAGATTTGTTATAAAAAAAAAACTATTCCAAAGCTAATCAAATAGATTAAAAAAAGTTGTAAAAAGGTATATTTCAAAAAAAAAAAAAGAGAGAATTTATTTCTTTTAAACAATAAATTGAGGTAGCTCACTTGCTGTTTAGGATGTGAAAAGGTGCTTGCAGTGAAAGTTTATAAGGCTGATTTTTGTGTTGCATTTTTTACACCAAACTTAGATAGGTAGTTGTGAAATTTTATGCTTTACAATAAATTTTTAAGCCACCAAGCTCCAGTACTTTTAGTAAAGATTACTGTATACCACACATAACCTAACCAACTTTATTACTTAGTTACGAATCAGCAGATGCTTAAAAAAAAAAATCAATTTATGCATGTTGATTAGTCAATCAATACGTTTACTGCCAGCTAGTCAGAGCGACAATGAGAAAACATTCCAATGACTTTGGCGATTTAATTTATGAAAAAAGCTGATAGCAAAGATACAAGTCGAAGTGATATCATGGTAGATTTATCAACTCGAGACCTTGTCAACAAATCCAAACAAGGCAGCACCTAACGATAATCAGCCCTGATGACTGTCTATTCATTTTTTGGTAATAAGAATAACCTCCGAGTTTTTTTACATTGTAATTGGAATGGAAAGATCAAGCTCAATGGTCCATATAATTTTCAAGTTATATTTTTTTACTACGCTGTAGGGATAGACATAACATTGTATAATTAGGTGTATGTATAGTGCACTGTAAAAGATATGCAGCACAATATTTATTTTATGAATTAGTTAATTGAATAGCTATAAAATGTATTAGGGTTGATTTAGAAAGAGATATTCATGCAATATCTTTGTTTAAATAAATAAATATATGATCAAATATATTTATTTATGAGATACATATTAGCAAAATATATCTCTACTTTTCTATTGGTTGGTAGTAGCTATGAATACATACGTTAGCAGAATTATTTTTTATTAAGGGGTTTTGGTATTGAGATTGATTCTTAATTTTTAGATTTTTTTTGGTAATCTTGTTAAAAGTTCTGTTTGAAGGAAAAAAATCAATTTTTTTTATTTCATATATCTTTCAAAATTCAATTGTATACAGATCTTTGTAAAAACCCAAACAGTTGGTATTAAAGCCTACTATACCAATTTTTTGAAGAATTTGATTATAGGGAAGATAAGTGTGGAAAAACTTAATGGCATAGATTGAGGATTACGAAAGACGAAAGTGAAGATGGAGTTCACCACCAACTACTAGAGAACAAACGAGAGAAACATAGTAATTTATCTAAAGCAAAATGGGATATTTTGGATAGAAAGTTGTAGCGGCTACTCGATATTTTTTTGAAAAAGTTGGTAGTTCATATTGTTGCTATTGAAACATCTGCTTATGCAATCTAGAAGAAATTTTTTTTAAAAAAAAAAATCTATGCAAATAACTTTCCAAGAAGCAAAACTTTTCTTATGGTGAATCTTAAGCTTAAGGAAGAAGATGGATCAATTGGAGAACATCTTAATGATTTTCAGGCAATTGTAAATCAACTGATAATTTACAAAGTGGATGATGAGAGTCATGAGACACAAGCTATGATATTGTCGAGTTCAATACCGAAGAGTTGAAAAACGCTTGTGGTTGCATTGAACGATTCAAATTCAAATAAGTTGTTTCAATAGGATCAGTGGTTAACGCTAAGTAGCTTGCTTAACGATGAGATGAACCTAACAGAAGAAAAGGATATAGAAAATGAGAAAACATAAATCCATTTGAAAATGTCAAATTTGCTAGGAGGGGTAACCATCCAAATTTGAGAAGACAATAAAATAGATCAAACATGGAAAGAAATTTCATCTGCTATTCCTAAAAAAAAACTCAGTCACCAGCTAAGATTTTGCAACAAGCTGAAAAAGGACAAAGAACAAATAAAAGCATCAAAGGAATGCAAAATCAATCTTTTGATAAAGGTAGCGTTAAAGAGTTAAATTTTGGTGAAGATTTTGATGACAACGTCCTACATGTGGATAAAGGCAAAAACAAAGATTGTGTATTTGATTTAGGTGCTTATTTTAACATATATAATAAAAATAGAACACTTATTGATCATAAAGAGCAAAGTGACAGGGTAGAATCTAGTTATGGTAGAGATCTGCAAGTTAAAAGCATAGTTCGGTTAAATTGAAGATATATGATGGAAGAATTGTGAAGCTAACAAAATTTAGACGCGTTCCAGAAATTAAGAAAAAACTTATTTCAATGGAACGGTTAGAACAAAAAAACAGCAACTTTTCAACTTAAGGTGGAGCCACAAGGGTTTGGAAGTTTTGCAAAGGAATCGGAGAGATAATTACAAATTGCTTGAAAAAACAATGGAGAATGTAGGAAGTTCTTAAATTGGAGTTGTGAGGCTTTTCTGAAAGAAGCTGGAACATGCAACGAAAAACCACAAAATTTGCTTTCAGATCTTTGTGGTATTACAAGCAATTCTGATTTAACGATCGTATGTGTGTTGATTAAGTTAGTTTTCTCAAACAGAGACGAATCCCTTGAAGAATATTGTGTTCAGGTGAAGGATTAAAAATATGCAGCATAATATTAATTTTATATATTGGTAAATTGATTAACTAGCTAGTTAGCTATGGAATGTATTGGGTTTGATTTAGGAAGAGACAATTGTGCAATATATTCATCTAAATAAATATATGGTCAAATATGTTTATTTGTGGTGGATATATTAGCAAATATATCTCTAATTTTATATTGGTTGGTAGTAAACAGTAACTATAAATATGTATGTTAGAAGAACCATTTTTTTTATCAAGGGGTTTTGGTATTGAGATTGGTTCTCAATTCTTAGGTTTTCTTGCAATCTTTTAGTGAATTAATAAAGTTTTGTTTGGAGGAAAAGTTCAGTTTCTTTTTACTTCATATTTTTTCTAAACTCTATTGTGTAGAGATCATTGGAAAAAACCACATGTAAAAAAAATAAGCTTTTGCAAAGTATGGAAATATATATACTTCTTACCAAAGAAAATGATATCAAAAAATAATAAAAAAAATAATAATAATAAATAAATAAATAAACATGTATATCTTGTATTTGGTTCCAACATTCAAAAACTCCATCATGAGAATAACGTGTCAATAGCAAATAACTGAAGTTACTTACAAGACGGAACAGGCAAACGAACACACATACAGTAAACAAAAAGCAACCAAACAACTCTAAACGAGTAAACGATCTAACAAAGCTTGACAATTTACATATAATAAATGGAATAAACATACCTGGATGTTATCAATAAGCAAAGTCTGATGATGTCCAATCTCACCACCATTACTACTCCCAACAGTAACATTTACACTGTTAACATTCCCCCTACCCTCGCTCAACCGCCACATATACCAACTCCCTACACTTCTATAAGGCCTCCACTTCTCGCAAATTTTCTCCATCTGACTAGGCCTTGGCACCTCCTCCAAGCCATACAACATTTGCACTCCTCTCCTCACTCCTCCATCCCCCACTGGCAATACATCTGGTCTATGCAAGCTAAAAATCAAGAACATATGCACTGACCATGCCCCAATTCCTTCTACCATTGTTAGCATACTGATCACTGACCTATCATCCATATTCAATATCATTTCATCGGACAACACCCCAGTATGAAATTTCTTTGCCAAATCACGTAAGTAACTTGCCTTTCTAGCCGAAACACCTATTTCGCGGAGGCTGATAGGAGAGAGGTTTAGAACGGTTTCTGGAGTGACTGCGGACTCTGATGTTCCACCGCATAGGGCGACGAAGCGGGCGTACGTAGTGGCAGCGGCCTTGAAGGCGAGCTGCTGGTTGATGATGGAGCGGGTTAGGGTTTGGAAAGGGGGGAGGAAGGCGTGGAAGGAAGGAGGATCGTGGGTATCAATTACCGCGGCGAGGTGAGGGTCAGCGTCGCGGAGGTGTCGGATAGCGGCGTAGATCTCCCCGTCGGAGGAGAGGGGGCGAGGGATTGTACGGAAAACCGGCGTAATTGATTGGTTGTTCGATTCGGGTGGACTAGGAGAGATCTTACGCATCTTCCTTGGGCGCTTGAGTGGTTTCGGATCTTTAGGAGGGGAAAACGGAGTCTGGGATTCGGATTTGGGTTGCGTTTCGGCCATTTTCCTGATTGATTAGCTGCGGTTTTCTGTGAACTCGAGAAGACGAAGATTGATTTTGTACAACAGGCTTGAGAGTTCTATCGTCAGTCGGAGAAGTGTTTTTTGATAAGACAAGAGGGCTTTTTCGGGTCAGACATAAAAAAGGAACCTTGCCTTTTGGTGAGCCATGGAAACCCACCAATTGTTTTTAAAGTAGGATGCGTTCCTTTATGGATTTTTTCCCGACCTTTTCGGTAACTTATAACGTATTTAGCCTAGTTTCAAAACTTATTACAACCGTAGCCTGTTTTATGTTACATCAGCCAAAACTATTATTTAATACTAGCAGCATTTGAAATGAAGTAAACTAGCGTTATTTGGGATGACGTGAAAGAAATTTTTTCTTACAAACTTGTTATTTTTTGTTGAACCCACGGAGCGTTATTTAATATGACGCTACCAAGCGTCATCTTGAATGACGCTTCAATGATGGTATAATTAATTTTGTAGAAATAATATATGAGCGTTATTTAGGATAACGCAAACGAGCGTCATTCTAAATAACATACATGTGAGGTTATAAGTTTTTTTAGATGTCACGTTTGAGCGTCATTTGAAATGCCGTTATTATGCGTCATCCCAAATGATGCTCAGACGTGATATACAGGGAGTCGAAGCTCTCTTTCTCTTCACTTTTCTAATCTTCCTTTTCTTTCAAGCTGAATCCACTTGGCTCCTAACTCTAATTAGTCTCCATAACACCAAAATTCATGTTTTTTTGATTGAAAATCAAAACCATGGCATGCTCATCAACACAACAAGCTCCAGAAGGTAAAAAAAACCCAATTTTTGTTGATTTTTTCATAAATTTAGGGTTCCTCCATGATTGAGGAAACTTGTAATGTAGCTTGTATTTGGGTTAATGGTGCCAATGTAGTTGAAATCTGATAGTTTTGAGCATGTATGTGGTTGTGTTCGATATGTTGTGTAGCACTTATGCAGTTTGGAATATGATTTGTGTAGAGATTCCTGAGATGGAACCGGGACTTGTAGATGGTAGTATTTTGTACTTGCAAGAAAAGCATAGGTTGAACAATAATGCTTTGATGTCGGTATGTTTTTACGGTGTTCGTTTGTTGGCCTATCTTTTTTTTGTATGTATTAATAATCCTGCAATGCTAATTTTTTCTACAGGGAAAAAATCCCGTTAAGATTATAGATCACACGGTTTCCGTTGGGTTGGTGACCTCAACACATCCGAGAGTATTGACTTTGCTTGATCGTTCAGGATTCCTACTAGTACACAATTTAGAGTACGTTCAACTCGATCGTTATCTCATCACTGCATTAGTCGATAGATGGAGACCGGAGACTTCCACATTCCATCTTAGAATTGGAGACATGACCATCACTTTGGGTGATGTGGCGGTCCTTCTACGCTTGCCGATTGATGGTGCTCCGTTGAGGAATCCGGGACCAGGAGACTACATGGAGATGTGCCAACGACTTTTAGATATACCCCTCCCGCGGATTAGTGGATGGGAAATGAGCAAATTATTACTAGTTGGTACAGAATGCAGTTTCAGCATGATATTCCACAGGATGCTATGTAGGAGCATATAGAACAGCGTGCTAGAGCTATCATACTTCATGTCATTACTCAACGTCTGATGTGTGATCATTCCAAGACTCGGGTGTGGCTGAGATGGTTGCATTTTATTGAGGATTTTGATCGGTGTCGGCAGTTTTCTTGGGGCAGTGCTACATTAGCATACACATACACGGAACTTACTAGGACCGTTTTGTTCGAGAGCACTAATCTTGGAGGTTGTCCTTCTTTGATACATGTAAATTATTTTCATAAGGATATTCGCGTTTTATATTTTTTTCTGTATGTCGTGTTTCTTCATTAAATTTCTTTGCAGTTATGGTCTTGGACATATCTTCCTCTTGGTAGACTTGAATTAAAGCAACCAACTATTGATTTTTCTTTGCCATATGGGGCTAGGTATTTTATTCCTTCACTTATTTACCTTATGTGTGTTAAGTTATTTCTTCTATCTCTTATCATGTCACAATTACAGGTGGGTGGGAAAGAAGATCACTTCGTCGACTCCAAGGCGTAATATACCATTCTACCGCAATGAGCTCAACGTGCTTAGTCCGGATGTTGTTACATGGACCCCATATGCGCAGGATTTTGGACAGCTTCCGACCCTATGTACTGTATCTATGCATCTTTGGACCTCCCATGTGCTGATTATATGTTTGAACGTTGTAGCGTACCATGTTCCTGACCAGGTGATGCGTTAGTTTGCATTTAGACATCACCTTCCTCAACCAGTCCCACGTTACAGGATTGACTTAGCCGTACCTGGGGAATACGAGATGGCCATTGAGACATGGAACCATCGGCACATGCATACGCAGCATGAGCAGGAGTTTACCTTGTCGGACGATGAGTATTACACATGGTATTGGAAGGTTACCCGACGGTATATTCTTCAGCAGGAGTTTACCTTGTCGGACGATGAGTATTACACATGGTATTGGCAGATTACCCGATGGTATATTCTTCGCAGCGTGCAACCTCTGGTGCTGTAGTGGAACCGTACACGCCTAGAGCTCCTCTTGAGGGGAATGTGGTATGAAAACCTTGTGAATAAGTGTAATTGATGTACAATTTTTGTCTAGTTTGAATTTTACGTACGTTAACTTAAAATTTACAGGCGGACGGTGTGTACCGGGCTATAGAAATGGTCGATGAGTTATCTCATTGAGATGGCCTCAAACCCCGTACTGACGGTGGCAAGGGTAATCCGTGGAATATAACACATAAACAGATAATAGCAGAACAGAAATAAATAAATACACCAGATAATGAACAATAGAATATACTGGATAAGAGTAATCATCAGAGTTACACAGTATACAGGATCATACTTAGTACAAATACAGTTCAACTATACATATATGCCTACAGCGGAAAACAAACATAATGTACAATAGGAGCTGAACAACATAAAAAGAGATAAACGATAGAATCCATCTTCAGCTCCAGCTATCCAGAAAGAACCAGCTAAACCTGAATACAAGGCTGCCCGTGTAGAAAAAGGGGCACCCGAGTTTGAAAGTGAAACAAACTACGAGTCAGTCATGGGACTGGTATGAGAAATCTACTCAACACATTTATAATATGGCTAATCACAGGACCACGCCACTTTCGTGGAACGGGTTTACTCCATAGGATTGCCAGTGCTTTAAAACAAGTCATTCTTTTAAACATCGCTATGCTTTTTATAAAAATGAAGCCATTATAAGACTCAATTCCCATCACATAATGCAACGCAAACCGGAGGATAGAGTTTTTACCTTATAACGGCCAAAATATGCTTGATACGAATAAAACAAAGGCATTTGATATTATTACTAGTGTTTATATGTTTTGAAAACAATTTCAAATCATAACTATCAATCATAAACGGCATTAATGCCCCCATACCACTATGTCGCCATATATAGGTATACAATCAAAATCGCACAGTCACGTATTTGGAAATTGGATTTCCGTCATGAACCAAGGCAAAAGATAGTCCTTACCGAATTCGAGACTGCCTAGCCCGAGTCTCAGGATCAGAACGCATCGACCCTTGGATCGTCAGGGCCGGTCCACACAGAGTGGATTAAAATGCCTTAACACTACGTTCCCCGCCCTTTGGGGCGTAAGCGAGCCAACGAATGGCTCCATCGGACCCGGATCGTCCGATCTAACCGAGGCACCTCGCAACAGCAACAACCACATAAGTCAAACTCGTCAGGGCGTGTAAAACCACTGACGCCACTTCTAGCTAGGAGGAAACGCAGGCCCTCCCTGAGGTCCTTTCTCCCGTTTCTGGTTCATACCGGGGTGTGAGGCTCGCGATTTCACGTTATACACAAAGCTACGCCACACAGGCGGTGCTTTGATCATCACCACAAGACTTTTCTTTTCAACAGAAGCCCTGATCACTGCATCTTAGCATGCCACACAGGCAATTCACACCGTGCAACTGATGGCTATCAATCACACAGAATAAATTCCAATGTCAAACACACTGTCCATTTGCTAGTCCGTTCTAGGTCTGAACGAAACCGGAGGCACTAAATACCTCGCAAACACATCGATCACCACGTACGTTTGGACGATCACCACTCATTATCCATATTTCGGGATGCCTCCCAATCAGGACCTCGGTTACCATCCAAACGAGGTGAAGATCTCCGGTCTTCGACCATCGTCTTCATCTTCGATTCCTTATCGTCGATTCAGTTATTCAGAATGGGATGAACCCGGTCTTTCTGAGCAACTCGCGTATATAATAAACAAGTGCAACACTAACATATACACGCATCATTTCAATTCATTAGTCACTAACCGTCAATCAGTAAGAGAACGATTTCCCAAATATTAACCCCAAAGGCCGAAACCAACATCAGATCAACACCCAGGAAACCATTCGACTTAGCCAACCTTCAGTTAATTTCTAAATCACATCCATATCGTTTATAATATTTTATAACGATTTATCGCCATTTTTATTTATTTTAAAATAGCCAATTTATTCAAAACGACGCTTCGGGCCATAACGCGACCGTAGCGCTGTTTTTCTTTAGATTTGATTTACACATATCTGAAAATCTAACTGTTGGATCTTCACAAAATTTACATCATTAGAAAGGTCTTTTCTAAACGAATCCAACGGTTCCAGTTTCGGGAAATTCCGACGGTCGGATCTCCCGGTACAATCGTTTGAAGTTTCGATTTCGAAATACGAACTGCATCGTCGTTATTCGATATATTTTAATTCTATATATATATATACATATATATCGATTCTTCAATTTCAAAGCTATATTCTTTTCATACATTTGATAAAAATGATATTTTTATCTAACTGTCTTCTATTTCAACACTTCACTGTATTTGACAATTCATGTATATAATAAACATGTGATTTTTATTGTAAAACAATTTATTTCAAAACATTATTATTTTATATAGTTCATATAGGTAATAAAAATAGGATTTTTATTATAAAACAATTTATTTCAAAAGGAGATTATTTTATATAGTTCATAAAAATGTGATTTTTATTATAAAACAATTTATTTCAAAAATATGAATACCATTCAACACATGAATTTCAAATCAATGAATGAATATCGATTCAACACATGAAGGTTTTCTATAGTTTATATATATAGATAAAAATGTGATTTTTATATTTAAAACACGAACACCATTCAACACATGAATTTCAATTCAACGAATGAATATCGATTCAACACATGAAGGTTTTCTATAGTTTATATATATAGATAAAGATGTGATTTTTATATTTAAAACACGAACACCATTCAACACATGAATTTCTAATCAACGAATGAATATCGATTTAACACATGAAGGTTTTCTATTCAACGAATAAATATAGTTTCAGCAAATGAAAATAATTCAAACACATGAATATTATTCAAAATTTCGGCAGCATAACGGCAGGGTAGTTAAAATCGGGACCGTCCCTAGTACGGCTCCTCGCTCTACATTAAAACCTCGCGGTTTTTGACAATGGGGATCATGCATCTAGTTCGCACGCAGGCGGCATGTATATATTTATTTCATTTCCACAAACTAATCCTATGTGGTTTCAACCAAATATTTCTCAACCACAAATGGGTATTTTTCAACCACAATCAATCAATATCAACCACAAACAATCCCAATCAACCATTCGCTATCAATCAATTTTCACACCAATCACAACCAATAAATATCGTCCATGGTTTGTGGACGAGGGGCGTATATATATATATATATATAGCAATTCACTTCTATTTCAACACATATATAAATTTTACAACGCATATATAACTTATACATCGAACGTACAACTTATATGACGCTTATACATGAGGTGTACAACGCTTATATAACTCATACATCGACTATATAATTTATACATCGTCGTTTTCCATATCGTTTATAAATTAGAAATCTCACATTGGGTTCCACTCCACCAAAAATAGCAGAAGGCTCAGAAAAATATGCGGTCTCTTCTAGAATGTAGAAGACGTCCACACGAGTCCACTGTCTCTTGTTTCACTGAATTTCGTCAAGAAACGAAAAAGATATGATTTTTACAAGGTTTGCAACGGTTTAAAGGTGTTAAAACCATTTCAGAAAATAAAAACAGTACCTTTCTATTTCTGTTCAAAACTAGGTTTTGAATTTTCTCTCGATCCGTAACACGAGACTCAGATCCAATTGTGCCACGACGTAGGGCTACGAAGGGGCTTTCCGGCGATGGGTCCCACCACCAGATCGACGCCGGATCTGGAGAGAAAAGGGGGGCGACGCGGCGGCACTTCGGGGGCTTGGATCTCGACGACGGGGCGATGGCAGGAGGTGAGACTTGGTCGGATTTGAAGCTGGGAGGGAGATCTTCAAAAAGTTCAACTGGAGGGGGTGGCGAAAACGCCTGTGGCGGCGGCGATTTGGTCGGAAAGAAAAGAGCAACTTCCGCCGTTAATCAGGAGGGAGGAAAAAAGGATTTTTTTTTTTTAAATATGATTGGTCGGGGGAGTTTTAAAGGGGTTTTCTTACACGACCACCAATCTAAACCCAATGACTGTCGTCCCGAGCGTTTTACCCCCATTTCGAACACAATGGGATATGTTTCGTAGGCCCATTCGACTGTTTCAGTCTGTTTTCCTTCAAATTAAAATATATAACATTCAATATTCAATTTGAACGTACATTTCAATTTGCCAGGGCCACAAACTGATTCGAAAAATTCCAGAAAAATAAATCTTGCTATGTTTTGACGATACGGTCCCAACAAAACTAGTTTCGTCGAATTCTGAGACCATTTGCAAAAAGGCCCATTTCTGGTCGATCCAATTTAACTGTAATTGACCAAAACACGTTTTCCTTTGCCACGCTCACATACTAGCTTCAAAAATTATGAAATTTGAAATCTAGCAATAACTTCACATCCCGGATCCAACAAAAGTGGTTTCGTCGAATTCCGAGGTCATATGCAAAATGGCCAATTTCACGGGCTATATAAATTCCATAGCGACCTTTCTGAAAATTCATTTGGCCATAACTTTTGCTTTCCGTTATGAAAATTCGATTTTTCAGATTCGTTAGAAAGGTGTTCACTAACAGATTTAAATATTTTTGGTTTCACTAAAATCCATTTTGTTTTGCACCCGGTATAGTCCGACAAAGTTTGATATCAATTTTTGAAACTTCAGCGCCATTTCAGGCCTTGTTTATAATTAGAATTAATTATATTCGTTTTCAATTGTCGATTCAAACTCAGTTTTCATTGCTATAATTTAAAATATTTATTTTAAATATTTAAAATCCATTATTTTAGCCAATTTAAAATTTTTAAATTGGTTCAGATTTTCTGGGTCGTTACAATCTCCCCCACTTAGAACTTTTCGTCCCCGAAAAGGGACAAAGTCAAAAGTGGTTTGATTAATCAACTCTACGTTCGATCTGGCTTCAATTCTCCAACTTTTCAGTTTCTGTGAATTTTCAAATTCTTCAAAAATTTGGCTAACACCCGGAATTTTCGAAAAATTTCGCCATAACCTCCTTTGTACGGGGAGAGGTTTGGAAATTTATTGGGCCGTATTAGGTACCCAATAAATCCTAATAAGCATACACATATTTATAGTGATATATTCTGGTGTTTACAGGGGAGCGTGTATAGATAATAACTCCAGAGAATAAATTCTCGTCACCCTGTTCCGTGTGGGTAATAAATAGTTCATGTGCCGTATCTAATAACTAGAGAGACGTGATTATTGTCAACTCCAGACCCGTGTGGGGTTTTTATTAATATGGCAATTTAATCGTTACAATTTAAATAGTCCATATCAGTCATCAGTTCAACCTGCAAAATATAGTCATCGCCATACAAGCCTCTCGCTCGTATGGTAAATCTTCCACCTCGTCACACAAGCTCCAAATGCTTATGTGGTATATAATGAAGTATGTCTATCTTCAGAAGTATGCCATGTAATGTAGTTAAAAATTAATTGTTACTATCCTATGGCGACGTTTATTATTTCACACAGAAAAACCAGCACTCCGCATCCAATGGCATTCACATGAGTTGACATAATAATATTTCGCATCCAACTCATTAAGGTTTACCTATTTGTCGGGCACGCAAATAAAATCTTTACTCGATAGCTAATCCATTTACCTGTTCAAACATATATAATACACATGTATATATTTCTATTTATTTTCTAATCAGATCAATGTGTGATTTAAATGAATAAATTCTACCATTCATTCTATTATTGATTAAATTAACTATCGTTTAATAATTTAATTAATCAAATCTACTATCACACTACACAAATAGCAATCAAATTGTTTTTAACTTTTCAAAATCATACAAATCAATTCCTATATTCTTTTAAAATCATTCAGACTATAGAATTAAAAGTGCACATCCATGGAAAGAAAATAACAACAAAGTAGAGAACTAATTGGTAATGCAAAGTATGGTAAATGTACCTTGCACTGGAGTCAATCAGAGATATCCACTCGACATCTAGGATAGGCTTTCTGAATGCTCTCCTCAGTTTCCCAAGTACAATCTCGTGGATCTCCACTCCATTGCACTTTGACTAAGTGAACCTTCTTGTTCCTCAGTTCTTTGGTTTCTTTGCCGATGATCTTTAGCGGCTCTCGTCTCACAGCTAATTCAGGGGTAATTTCGATATCCTGTTGAGCTGCTTCTTCCACGATCAAGTATGGATCATGAACGTACTTTCGAAGTTGAGATATGTGAAATACATCATGAACTCCAGGCAACCAATCAGCCAGTTTGACCCTATAAGCGAGAGTTCCGATCCGTTCCAGAATAGGAAACGGACCAATGAATTTGGGCGCCAACTTTCCAGTCTTACCGAACCGGATTACTCCTCTCATCGGCGATACTTTCAGATATACATAGTCGCCAACAACAAAGGATATATCTCTTCTTCTCCTATCGGCATAGCTCTTTTGTCGGCTCTAAGCGGCGAGTAATCGCTTCTTAATAAAATCGACTTTGGCGGCAGCTTCTCGAATCATATCAGGCCCCAACACAAGTCTATTACCAGGTTCAACCCAACAAGCAAGAGATCGGCACGGTCTACCGTACAATGCTTCGAATGGCGACATTGTTAGACTTGCCTGGTAGCTGTTGTTATATGAGAATTCAGCCAAATGCAGATGGTCTTCCCACGATCCACCAAAATCTAGAACACAAGCCCGCAATAGATCTTCTAAAATACGATTCACCCTCTCAGTATGACCATCTGTCTGAGGATGATAAGCGGTGCTTAGGTTCAGCTTCGTTCCCAGTTCTACTTGAAATGCCTCCCAGAATTTGCTAGTAAATATTGTATCTCTATCACTGATTATACTGAGCGGCACTCCATGTAGTCTAACTATTTCCCTGAAGTATATCTACGCCAGACTCTGAGCAGTTCTGTTTGATCTGACAGGTATGAAATGGGTGGTCTTCGTGAAGCGATCTACGATCAACCAAATACTGTCATTTCCTTTTCTGGTTCTGGGCAGACCATCAATGAAGTCCATGGAAATATGTTCCCACTTCCAGCCTGGAACGTCTAGCGGTTGTAACAATCCAGCCAGTTTCTGTTGGTCGCTCTTGACTAGCTGGCAAGTAGGGCATCGGCTACCATATATTGAAACGTCCCTTTTCATAGCCTTCCAGCAGAATGTTCGTTTGAGATCGTTATACATTTTGGCCACACCAGGATGGATACTCAGCTTGGACTTGTGACACTCGTCTAACACTTCCCTTTTTAACTCTGGGACGTCGGGAACACAAATCCTTCCTTTCAATCTCAGGGTCTCGTCGTTATCTATTTGAAAACACGAGGGTTCGCCTTTCTGAATCCTTTTGATCATATCCTTAATAAAGTTATCCTCCTTCCGAAGAATATATATTTTGTCAATCAAGGAAGTCGTAATAATAAAGCTGGCGATCATTACATTCTTTCGGCTCAGCGCATCGGCCACGACATTGGCTTTCCCTGGAGTGTATATAATTTCAAAATCATATGCTGCAAGAAACTCCAGCCAACGTTGCTGCCTCAGATTCAAGTCCTTCTGGGTGAACAGATACTTCAGCGACTGATGATTTGTAAACAGTTCAAATCTCTCACCCAGAAGATAGTGCCTCCAGATTTTCAAAGCGAATACTATCGCCAATAACTCAAGATCATGAGTGGCGTAGTTTTTCTCGTGCGGCTTCAGATGACGGCTAGCATAAGCAATCACTTGACCCCTTTGCATTAACACTGCGCCAAGGCCTTCTCTAGAAGCATCAGTCCAGACTTTCAAATCCTGATTGCCATCGATGATGGTTAACACTGGAGCTGTCGTTAATCTTAACTTTATCTCTTCAAAGGCCTCTTCACTCTCTGGAGTCCATTTGAGTTTAGAGTGCTTCTTTGTAAGCTTCGTTAAATGACCAGATATCTTCGAAAAGTTTTTAACGAACTTCCGGTAATAGCTAGCCAATCCGAGAAAACTGCGGACTTCAGTGGGGGTACTGGGCTGTTTCCAATTCTGAATAGCTATGATTTTACTTGGATCCACAGCAATTCCTTCTTTCAATACAACGTGGCCCAGAAATTTGACTTCTTCTTGCCAGAATATACATTTGGAAAACTTTGCTTTCAACACATTCCTTCTGAGGATTTCCAGAACCTGTTCCAAATGCTTTTCGTGTTCAGCCTTTGATTTAGAGAAGATTAGAATATCGTCAATGAAAACCAGAACAAATTTATTCAAAACCCCTCTGAACACTCTATTCATCAGATCGACGAAGTAAGCTGGAGCGTTACATAAGCCGAACGACATTACTAACCACTCGTAGAATAAGTCGGGACCTCTGAATGCTGTCATTGGAACACAATCTTCGGCAATTCGAAGTTGATGGAAACCTGTAGCTAGGTCCATTCGTGAAAATACTTGTGCGCCATTTAATCGATCCAACAAATCATCAATCCGCGGCAATGGATATTTGTTGTTTATGGTCTGCTTGTTCAAATCACGATAATCCACACATAGACGTAGAGTACCGTCAGATTTTGGGACAAATACCACTGCTACTCCCCAATCAGAGAAACTAGGCCTGATCAAACCCTTCCATACTAACTGTCGTGTTTGATTGTCAAGTTCTTCTTTCTCCTTCAAGGACATTCTTCGGATAGCATGAACTACCGGCCTTGCATTCGGAATCAAAGCGATCTTGAAATCTATTTCTCTTTGCGGAGGTAAGCGAACAACTTCATCGAACACATCCGCATAGTTTTTGACGACAGGAATATCTTTCACTAGGTCGGGAATATTCTCTGTGACTCCAGGGACATTTTCCATTTGGGCTGGAGAAACATCGAGAGCTGCCCAGAAGTCTTTTCTATTAGCATTCTGACCTTCACAGGGAATGGTTATATAATCACCTGATTTAATCTTCGCCTTTACGACTCTGTCGGCGCATTTAACTTCAGCTTCATATTTGGTCAACCAGTCTAACCCCAAGATAAGATCAAACCCTTTAAAATTCATGACGACCGCGATGGTAGGAAACCGATAACGAGAGAAAGAAACCGGCACTCCACAAACCCAACTGAGATCAATGGAACCCCCAACCGGATTCTGGACAGTCATTGGTTCCTTGAGCTTCTTCAAATTTAAATCCAGTTTCTTAGCTGCATTCTTGGCAATGAAGCTGCGTGACGCGCCAGTGTCAAACAGTACTTTAACTGGGATGTCTTTGATAGTTAGCATGCCTTCTAAAACATCTGGCCTTTCTTGAATAGCTGAGGGCTCAGACGCTTCTGCTACTTCATTTATATGTACTGCTTTGGATTTCTTAAATTACCTGCAATCCTTTTCAAGATGGCCAATCCGATGACATTGACAACATTTTCTATTCTCTCGAAACTGGTTATCAGGTTTAAACCCCTTCTTTCGTTTCTTCGAGGTTTTACAATTTCTGGTAAAATGCCCTGGTTTCCTGCAGTTAGAACAGGTGGCCATCGTTGCTGGTTCTTTTCCAGAACTGGCCCTTTCTCGATTTACTTTGGGCTTCTTACTCACCTCAGATATCGCACTGGCCTCGGGATTATCAGTTTCAGGCTCGTCTTCATTACTATAACTGACCCCTTCTTCGTTAGGTAACATACCTTTCCTGTCGAGATCTTCGTATTGATAAGCCATATAAATCATTTCTGAGAAAGGAAGTTTCACATTCCTCATCACACTATTCTGATATTTTCTTTGCAGGCCATGAATAAATCTCAGATTCTTCCTCTTTGGATCTGGAATCAGATGAGGAGCAAAGTGAGAAAGTTCGTTGAATTTCTTATGATATTCTGGGATGGTCATTGTAACACCCCAAACCCGCTATGGTCACTCTCTAAGGGAATGCCATAACATCAGGGGAGTATTTTAAGTGAATATAGAACAAAAAAATTACAACAAGACAGATATAAGTAATACTTGAAAATTTTAAAACATCATTTCATTGCAGCGGAAAGTAAAACATGTTTGGTTACACCTCAAAACCATAATAAGAGTCAAGTACAAAATATCCATCCTGATAAATAAAAGTACATAATCCCAATACATGAACTGATAGCCATAAAAGAAAGGGTAAGCTGAGCTCTACATCTATGGTCCAAGCTCCAAAGAGAATAAAGCAGCCTGATCAAAGCCCACTCGTACTGGGCCCACTCTGATAACCTGAGGGTTGGAAAAAAAGATAAAAACAACGGGGTCAGACATAAGTCTGAGCGAGTCCTATAACTTTAACAATACAATCATTAAAGTAACCAGAGAAGACATAAGCTTGATATACGGTAACGTCTGGGGATGAATGGCTACACTAAGCAGCTTGGAAGACTTAGGATAAACTAAGATAACCGTAAAGACGCATCTACCCACCCAAGGATAATTACTACACTGCACCACACCAGTCATTCCTACTTAAAGGTTGATCCCACTAAGTGTACTTAGTAATTTAGTAGTTTCGTGTACCCCTATCTGACTACATAGGTGTACCCACTACTCCCCAAGCGATCGGCTCCCTTACGTAGACACCCGTGCTGGTCCCACAATGGGGTGTATCATCCCCCAAAGTGGCAACCTGATAATATCAACGGTGCACGGCTTTATATCTACACGATGCAACAACGACTTACCAACCAGCCCGGGTCCACACACGCATATGAAACCCGTTGGTCCTGCGTTGCCACCGCTAACCCGTTTTGGCCTCTTATAGTCAAGCCCAATATGCGTGTCCCGTCACTCGACTAGAGTCGAGCCTACTAAGATACGTTTGGGATATTGGTTGAAATGGGCCCCCACAAGCTACCACCTAAGCTTGTCATTTTATCTAGTGCATCCCACTTAACCCTTTAACCATGTCCACCTACATGTTATACATTTTGGCTAAGTGATTTAATCATATTCTAATTGTCATACAAGGTACCCACTAGATTTCCACATGCCACCCATGGCACTTACTTAACCCTTTAATCATGTTTAATTACATGGTCCACTTTGGTTAAGTATTCTAATCGTATTTTCTATTGCCACCAAGGGCAACCACTACATTTCCACATGCCACCCAAGGCACCCACTTAACCCCTCATGTCCCTCTACATGCTAATTTGGTTAAGTGTTTCTTAATTAATTAAGATCGTAACCTTTGTAAAGACCCCTCACATTAGACTATCTTTTATGACCGCTGGTTAAGCCGGTTGGGTCCGGGCAGCCTTATGTCATAACCGAGTCTAACCTCGTGTCTTTACATTAATCATGTATTTAGTTTGTGCCTAAGACCTCTCACATTGGGCTAACATTTGTAGCAACTGGTTAAGCCGGTTGGGTCCGGGCAGTTTTACGCTACAACTGAGTCCAACCTCGTGTCTTAGTCGATTAATTACACCTAATTAATCACCCTCATAATTTATATTAATTATCCCTAATTAATTACACATTTTTAAGAATATGGGTAGACCTAACTAAATAGGTAAATTCCCAATTCCATAGTATGGGTAGACCTAACTTAATAGGTAAATTCCCAACTCCATAATATGGGTAGACCTAACTTAATAGGTAAATTCCCAATTATGTCCATTTAATTTATGTTATGCCTAAGCATACCCCTTCACATCATTTTATTAACATGCATATTAACCCCATCGTTCCCCACGTAATTCGTTCTCATAACATAACATAATAAAGGGAAGATTCATCACAAATGTCATGGGTTTAGCCAACATAGCATATAACTTTATCATGGGTTCAAAAGGTGTCAACTTGCATATATGAACATACATTAAACCCAACTAGTATTTAACCCAAACTTGCATTACGCATATCATAAAAAAGAGACAAACTTGCATATGAACTTGCACATAAACTTGCATATGAACTTGCACATAAACTTGCATGTGAACTTGCACATAAACTTGCATAACATGTCATACATATAGGCAAACTCGCATATGTTATGCATATCATAAAAAGAGACAAACTTGCATATGAACTTGCACATAAACTTGCATATGAACTTGCACATAAACTTGCATGTGAACTTGCACATAAACTTGCATGTGAACTTGCATAACATGTCATACATATAGGCAAACTCGCATATGTTATGCATATCATAAAAAGAGACAAACTTGCATATGAACTTGCATCATAATAGGGTAAACATGCATATGTATGCATAGCATACAAAGGTGTCATCTTGCATATGTATGCATCTTATTTAAAAAGGGTAAACTTGCATGTCATAATGTATGCATAAAACCAAACACTTAGCATGCATAAAATCAAATACTTAGCATGCATAAAACCAAACACTTAGCATGCATAAAATCAAATACTTAGCATGCATAAAACCAAACACTTAGCATGTCATAATGTATGCATAAAACCAAACACTTAGCATGCATAAAATCAAATACTTAGCATGCATAAAACCAAACACTTAGCATGCATAAAATCAAATACTTAGCATGCATAAAACCAAACACTTAGCATGCATAAAATCAAACACTTAGCATGCATAAAGTCAAATACTTAACATGCATAAAACCCACCACTTAACTTGCATAAACCCATATACTTAACTTGCATAAACCCACATACTTAACTTTCATAAACCCACATACTTAACTTGCATAAACATAGGGTTAACATTAAACATAGATTAGCAAGCTAACATCATGTCATATGACTTAAAACCCACAAATCCGCATACAAAACCGCATGATCTCATCATCTCTCATCTACTTAATTTAGCAATTGGTTATTAAAGTGATAGAAACTCACCAAAACCAAGATTAGCAAACTTATGAAGTAGAACTAGTTGCTATACAAGAAGGAGATGATGATTAGAGGTTGATTAGCTTGCAACTTTCTTCATAAACTAGTGGAGGCTCCTCTCAAGTTTGATTTTGGCGGCATGATGGCATCATTTCTATTTTTAGTATGGATTAGGGTTGCATTAGGGTGTATTTATAGGATTAGGGTGTGTTTTAGACCATAGGATTAGCCCTAGGTTAGATTAGGTCCGTCAGATTTAGGAAACTTCTAGAGAATAGCCCAAAACACAGCCAAACCCTAAAATGGTGCACCAGGTTTAAACCTGCCGAGCACCCCCTGTCGACAGGGCTGTCGACTTGGTCCTAGCTAGGTCGACTGCCCAGTCGACAGGGCTGTCGACTTGGGTAGGTAGGCGGGAATTTTTCCCGCCTATGCCCAATGGTCCCAAATCTTGAAACTTGAACCTGAATTTTAAATCTGTTTTGAACTTTGAATTTTCTGTAAACTTCATTGGGCCATAACCGGCCATACGGACTCCGATTCTCGAAAACTCGAACTTTATTTCGCGTATTTTTCCGAGACGAACGCAATGACGCAGCCCATTTCCCCCAATTCCCACATCTGAGATTATTTATTCTGCAATTAGTGAATTTTAGCATTAACTAAAATTCGGGGTGTTACATTCTCCCCTCCTTAAAGGATTTCGTCCCCGAAATCTCTAAGCTAAGGAGAATGCATATCCTACCATCCAAACAACCATCTACTCAATCCATCAAACACGGGCATCCATTGTCCTTAAAACAATTTCTAATGATGTATGAGCATATGCAAAAAGTGTGTGTATATGTTCCCTATCTAATGTATGAACGTATGCAAACCATGATAGTATCATGCATCCATTATGTATGCGAGAGAACCCTATCGACACATACAATATCTACATGAGTGCACAATCATTCACCAAAATGCATCATCCATATGATAACACAATCATCATACATCCATAAATATAGCTACCTACACACAATTATATGCAATATGCAATATGAAGTGATTGAGCCGATCTAGTGCCTAGAGTGTGTATATATGCATCCACGAGCAACCACTAGCAAACACTTGCATCCATTTGCATCCATCAATCATAACATGTCTCAAACACATGTTTCAACCATAGGTTTACCCTATCTAAAGGTCAAAGGTACTAATGAGAGGACATACTAAAGATAAGATAAGCACTAGACAAACGATAAAGGAGACGTTTAAAGGACATACCCTCAAAAAGGAATGGGTATAACGAACGCATCTTCGCTTCTGTCTCCCAAGTAGCATTGCTCTCACCTTCTCCCCTTTTCACTTTGACTAGTCGAACCTCTCTGTTTCTCAACTTCCTAATCTCTGACCCAAGGATGCGGGTAGGAGCTCGTCGAATAATCACATCACGCTCTACCTTTACTTCTTTAAGCAAGCTCGGCTCTACTACCTCTGCGGTCTCATGTAGGCACTTCCTCAAATGTGACGCATGGAATACGTCATGTACACCACTAAGCCTGTCGGGCAACTCCACTCTATATGCCATCTGTCCAATCCTTTCCTTAATAGGAAACGGTCCAACAAACCTTGGTGCTAACTTTCCAACAGATCCAAAGCGAACCACATTCCGTAACGGATATAATTTGACGGAGGCCATGTCCCCAACATCAAACTCAAGATCTGTCCTCCTCTTGTCCACATAAGATTTCTGTCTGTCTTACGCCGCTTTCATCCTTCTTCGAATAAAATCAATCTTTTCCGAAGTCTTCCTAACCATATCGGGCCCAAGCAAGATCTTATCCGCAGATTCCCACCAACATGTAGGTGATCGACAAGGCCTTCCATAAAAAGCTTCGAAAGGAGCCATGCCAATACTAGACTGAAAGCTGTTATTATATGCGAACTCCACCAATGGAAGATGCTCTTCCCATGTACCTCCAGAATCCAAGATACATAGCCTCAAAAGGTCTTCTAAAATTACGATTCACCGTCTCGGTCTGGCCGTCCGTCTGAGGATGATATGCGGTACTCAAACACAACTGAGTCCCTACCGCCTCTTGCAAACTCTTCCAAAACTCGCTAGTGAAGATATGATCTCGATCGCTCACTATACTGGAAGGTACACCATGTAATCTAATAATCTCTCGAATGTAAACTGAAGCTAGCTCTGCAGCAGTCCTCTTACTCTTCACGGGTATAAAAATGGGCACTCTTAGTAAGTCTGTCTACCACACCCCAAATTCCCATATTACCCTTCCTCGATCTCGGTAATCCATCGACAAAACCCATCGAGACACTGTCCCACTTCCATAGCGGAACTTCCAATGGGTGAAGCAACCCACCGGGTTTCTTCTGCTCCGCTTTCATTTGCTAGCACACCAAGCATCTAGCGACATACTCGGCCACATCTTTCTTCATACCAGCCCAAAAGAAAACTCGCTTCATGTCTTGGTACATCTTGTCCCTATCGGGATGAATGGTCATCTTCGACCGATGTGCATCATCAAGTATAGCCTTCCTCAAACCCTTGTCTTGCGGTACACAAAGTCTACCGTCTCTACGCAACCACCCCTTACTATCTAGGGTGTACCTACTCAAATGGCTGGACGACTCCCCCTCCTCATGAGCTTCTCTACTAACTCAACCAACTGTGGGTCGTCCCGTTGTGCTCCGCCAATACGCCCCAAAAGAGTAGGCCTAATCTCCAAGGAGGCTAGCAAACCGGGTACAAAGTCAATGGAAGGTCTAAAGTCAAACATAGAAATAAACTCTAAGCTCCGTCATTCAACGAACAATGAACTCAAGGACAACCTTTTTCTACTTAAGGCGTCCGCTACCACGTTACCCTTACCATGGGTATATGCTATCTAAAACTCATAGGATGCTAAGAATCCCATCCAAAATCATCACAACTGTCCATCTCTCACGCAGACCACCCTAGTCGAACTCGACATCCCCCAAATGCAAGCCCCAAAGGCCTAAACCAATATCAGACAAACACCCAAGGGATACCTCCTCCGAATTCAGACGACCTACGTGAGATGATACTAGTAAAAACGGCTAAATAATTAAACCCTTATCCAACTCTGGATGTCCTTGCCAGTCTCGCTCCAAAACCACCGTTTATACCATGACTGACTTTGCTCAACCTATTGAGTACATACGAAAACTTATTTCGCTCCCAGAAAAGACCAAGGTGTCATTTACAAAGACCATTACGAACTTATTTAGGTACTCCCTGAACACCCTTCATCAATAAAATATGCGGGGGCGTTTGTCAAACCAAATGGCATCACCAGCCACTCATAAAAACCATCCGGAGTCCTAAATGTAGTCTTCTCTATACTATCCTCAGCCGCTCTTAACTGATGAAACCCCGTGGCTAAGTCCAACTACGAAAACACTGAGGCGCCAACCAACTGATCAAAGAGATCATCAATCCTCGGCAATGGGTGTCTATTCTTCTTTGTGAGTTTATTTAGTTCTCTTTAGCCTACACAAAGTCTGAGGGACCCATCCGCCTTCGTAGCAAAAACTACTGGAGCACCCCACTTCGATATACTTCGTCTTCTAAACCCCTTCTCAAGCAAATCGCCTACTGGCTTATGGAGTTCCCTCCTCTCACGAGGAGCCATGTGGCACCCTGGCCAAGGTACTGGTTTGGCATTGTCTAACAGATATATTCGGAAGTCAATCTCCCGCTTCGGAGGTAAGCCCTTCACCTCCTCAAACACATCCAAGTATTTCCGGACCACTCTAATGGATCGCAAACTCTCGACAGACGTGTCAAACGATTCTAGATAACTTAGCATAACAATTTTCATGGGATTACAAGAGATCTCGAGAGTGTTACCCAAGCAGGTCATAAGCCTAACAACTCTCCCTTCAAAATCAAGAACGGCACCCCTACTGGATAACCAGTCCCTTCCCAAAACTAACCCATAGCTCGTGAAGCCCAAAAGCATCACATCTAAACTCAATGCTAAGTATAGCAACTTTCAAACCCAAACACATCATGGAGCCCCAATTGGGTTTGAAACAACTAAGGGATCATCTACTAACTGGTGTCTAAGTGCAGTGACTCAACTAACAATGATGAGATAAACGAACTCGATGCGTCAGAATCAAATAAAGTTCGAATCGGATAATAAAGAAATCCAAATTCCAATCTAGACGGTCCTATCCCTATCTGGTACCCTAGTCGTGAGGGAATACAACCACCCTCCAGGAGATTCCGTACCTTGCCCTTGCCTCTTTGGACAATCCTAATAAGATGTCCTATTCCTCCAAAAGGATAACTACTCGCCTTCTTCTTCCCATTCTCCACTCGTAACCTCCCACCAATGAGGTTTCATCCTTCATTAACCAAACAACTATTTGAGCCTTCCTCCCATCGTCCATCCAATAAGTACCTACAAGTCCTCCTCCTTCTTGAACCAACTTCTAATCCGACTAATGTCTAAGTCCCTTGAAGTGGTTTTCCATTCTTATCTATCTTAGAAATATCATCTACACACGGAGGGGAAACTCAAAACGAGAGAGGAAGAGATTCAAAACGGAGAATTCGAAAGACAAAGATATGGCTATCGGGGATTATGCTTTTCTTTCAAAAACTTTTCTCTTAAAAGACATGTTTTTGAAAATACTCCTTTCAAAAATATTCTTAGAAAATAGTTTTTCTAAAAATTTTATCTGTTCTGGTAACCTTAGGCTCTGATACCATGTGTAACACCCCAAACCCGCTATGGTCACTCTATAAGGGAATGCCATAACATCGGTGGAGTATTTTAAGTGAATATAGAACAGAAAAATTACAACAAGACAGATATAAGTAATACTTGAAAATTTTAAAACATCATTTCATTGCAGCGGAAAGTAAAACATGTTTGGTTACACCTCAAAACCATAATAAGAGTCAAGTACAAAATATCCATCCTGATAAATAAAAGTACATAATCCCAATACATGAACTGATAGCCATAAAAGAAAGGGTAAGCTGAGCTCTACATCTATGGTCCAAGCTCCAAAGAGAATAAAGCAGCCTGATCAAAGCCCACTCGTACTGGGCCCACTCTGATAACCTGAGGGTTGGAAAAAAAGATAAAAACAACGGGGTCAGACATAAGTCTGAGCGAGTCCTATAACTTTAACAATACAATCATTAAAGTAACCAGAGAAGACATAAGCTTGATATACGGTAACGTCTGGGGATGAATGGCTACACTAAGCAGCTTGGAAGACTTAGGATAAACTAAGATAACCGTAAAGACGCATCTACCCACCCAAGGATAATTACTACACTGCACCACACCAGTCATTCCTACTTAAAGGTTGATCCCACTAAGTGTACTTAGTAATTTAGTAGTTTCGTGTACCCCTATCTGACTACATAGGTGTACCCACTACTCCCCAAGCTATCGGCTCCCTTACGTAGACACCCGTGCTGGTCCCACAATGGGGTGTATCATCCCCCAAAGTGGCAACCTGATAATATCAACGGTGCACGGCTTTATATCTACACGATGCAACAACGACTTACCAACCAGCCCGGGTCCACACACGCATATGAAACCCGTTGGTCCTGCGTTGCCACCGCTAACCCGTTTTGGCCTCTTATAGTCAAGCCCAATATGCGTGTCCCGTCACTCGACTAGAGTCGAGCCTACTAAGATACGTTTGGGATATTGGTTGAAATGGGCCCCCACAAGCTACCACCTAAGCTTGTCATTTTATCTAGTGCATCCCACTTAACCCTTTAACCATGTCCACCTACATGTTATACATTTTGGCTAAGTGATTTAATCATATTCTAATTGTCATACAAGGTACCCACTAGATTTCCACATGCCACCCATGGCACTTACTTAACCCTTTAATCATGTTTAATTACATGGTCCACTTTGGTTAAGTATTCTAATCGTATTTTCTATTGCCACCAAGGGCAACCACTACATTTCCACATGCCACCCAAGGCACCCACTTAACCCCTCATGTCCCTCTACATGCTAATTTGGTTAAGTGTTTCTTAATTAATTAAGATCGTAACCTTTGTAAAGACCCCTCACATTAGACTATCTTTTATGACCGTTGGTTAAGCCGGTTGGGTCCGGGCAGCCTTATGTCATAACCGAGTCTAACCTCGTGTCTTTACATTAATCATGTATTTAGTTTGTGCCTAAGACCTCTCACATTGGGCTAACATTTGTAGCAACTGGTTAAGCCGGTTGGGTCCGGGCAGTTTTACGCTACAACTGAGTCCAACCTCGTGTCTTAGTCGATTAATTACACCTAATTAATCACCCTCATAATTTATATTAATTATCCCTAATTAATTACACATTTTTAAGAATATGGGTAGACCTAACTAAATAGGTAAATTCCCAATTCCATAGTATGGGTAGACCTAACTTAATAGGTAAATTCCCAACTCCATAATATGGGTAGACCTAACTTAATAGGTAAATTCCCAATTATGTCCATTTAATTTATGTTATGCCTAAGCATACCCCTTCACATCATTTTATTAACATGCATATTAACCCCATCGTTCCCCACGTAATTCGTTCTCATAACATAACATAATAAAGGGAAGATTCATCACAAATGTCATGGGTTTAGCCAACATAGCATATAACTTTATCATGGGTTCAAAAGGTGTCAACTTGCATATATGAACATACATTAAACCCAACTAGTATTTAACCCAAACTTGCATTACGCATATCATAAAAAAGAGACAAACTTGCATATGAACTTGCACATAAACTTGCATATGAACTTGCACATAAACTTGCATGTGAACTTGCACATAAACTTGCATGTGAACTTGCATAACATGTCATACATATAGGCAAACTCGCATATGTTATGCATATCATAAAAAGAGACAAACTTGCATATGAACTTGCACATAAACTTGCATATGAACTTGCACATAAACTTGCATGTGAACTTGCACATAAACTTGCATGTGAACTTGCATAACATGTCATACATATAGGCAAACTCGCATATGTTATGCATATCATAAAAAGAGACAAACTTGCATATGAACTTGCATCATAATAGGGTAAACATGCATATGTATGCATAGCATACAAAGGTGTCATCTTGCATATGTATGCATCTTATTTAAAAAGGGTAAACTTGC
Source organism: Allium sativum (assembly GCA_030737875.1). Classification (NCBI taxonomy): domain Eukaryota; kingdom Viridiplantae; phylum Streptophyta; class Magnoliopsida; order Asparagales; family Amaryllidaceae; genus Allium; species Allium sativum. The sequence continues at coordinate 709,729,627 of CM060922.1, forward strand.
ATGTCATAATGTATGCATAAAACCAAACACTTAGCATGCATAAAATCAAATACTTAGCATGCATAAAACCAAACACTTAGCATGCATAAAATCAAATACTTAGCATGCATAAAACCAAACACTTAGCATGCATAAAATCAAACACTTAGCATGCATAAAGTCAAATACTTAACATGCATAAAACCCACCACTTAACTTGCATAAACCCATATACTTAACTTGCATAAACCCACATACTTAACTTGCATAAACCCACATACTTAACTTGCATAAACATAGGGTTAACATTAAACATAGATTAGCAAGCTAACATCATATCATATGACTTAAAACCCACAAATACGCATACAAAACCGCATGATCTCATCATCTCTCATCTACTTAATTTAGCAATTGGTTATTAAAGTGATAGAAACTCACCAAAACCAAGATTAGCAAACTTATGAAGTAGAACTAGTTGCTATACAAGAAGGAGATGATGATTAGAGGTTGATTAGCTTGCAACTTTCTTCATAAACTAGTGGAGGCTCCTCTCAAGTTTGATTTTGGCGGCATGATGGCATCATTTCTATTTTTAGTATGGATTAGGGTTGCATTAGGGTGTATTTATAGGATTAGGGTGTGTTTTAGACCATAGGATTAGCCCTAGGTTAGATTAGGTCCGTCAGATTTAGGAAACTTCTAGAGAATAGCTTAAAACACAGCCAAACCCTAAAATGGTGCACCAGGTTTAAACCTGCCGAGCACCCCCTGTCGACACCCAAGTCGACAGGGCTGTCGACTTAGTCCTAGCCAGGTCGACTGCCCAGTCGACAGGGCTGTCGACTTGGGTAGGTAGGCGGGAATTTTTCCCGCCTATGCCCAATGGTCCCAAATCTTGAAACTTGAACCTGAATTTTAAATCTGTTTTGAACTTTGAATTTTCTGTAAACTTCATTGGGCCATAACCGGCCATACGGACTCCGATTCTCGAAAACTCGGACTCTATTTCGCGTATTTTTCCGAGACGAACGCAATGACGCAGCCCGTTTCCCCCAATTCCCACATCTGAGATTATTTATTCTGCAATTAGTGAATTTTAGCATTAACTAAAATTCGGGGTGTTACAGTCATATCACCTTGTACCAGATAAGAAAATTTGTCACATAATCGCTCGGTTGCTTCGGGAGGAGTAAATCTTTCTAAGAAAATTACTTTGAATCTGTCCCAGGTGATATCACCTTCTGGATTATCTTTAACAACTGAATCCCACCAAAACAAAGCTTCTTCTTTGAGTGCCCAAGACGCCAGTAGTCTTTTCTGATCGTCTCTCAGCTTTAAACCCTCAAAGATTTTCTCTGCAGAACGAATCCAAGCTTGTGTTTCCATAATGGACTCTTTGCCGAAGAATGGCGATCCACCCAGATTTCAAAATCTCTTGAATAGAACTTCTATATTTGATTCTGGTTGTGGGAGCACAACTGGCTCATTAGCTGGTCGAGCCATACGATTATTTCTTTTGTTCCTGTCACTCATTTTCTATTGCGTCTGCAATTAGCAGACAAAGTGTAAGGTCAACAGAAAAGATATTTCAAAATATAGAGACAAATACTTCAATGTAAATGTGCCTACTGGGGTGTATTCCATTCTGCTTTACTTATACTAGGATATTACTGATCCTATCTGTATAGAGTTACCCGTCCTAGAACACTACTGGTTCTATTTCTGACGAGTTCGTTCATATGTTATATTCCAGAACTAAGCTTAACCAAAGCTCTGATACCAAATGAGATGGCCCCAAACTCCGTACTGACGGTGGCAAGGGTAATCCGTGGAATATAACACATAAACAGATAATAGCAGAACAGAAATAAATAAATACACCAGATAATGAACAATAGAATATACTGGATAAGAGTAATCATCAGAGTTACACAGTATATAGGATCATACTTAGTACAAATACAGTTCAACTATACATATATGCCTACAGCGGAAAACAAACATAATGTACAATAGGAGCTGAACAGCATAAAAAGAGATAAATGATAGAATCCATCTTCAGCTCCAGCTATCCAGAAAGAACCAACTAAACCTGAATACAAGGCTGCCCATGTAGAAAAAGGGGCACCCGAGTTTGAAAGTGAAACAAACTACGAGTCAGTCATGGGACTGGTATGAGAAATCTACTCAACACATTTATAATATGGCTAATCATAGGACCACGCCACTTTCATGGAACGGGTTTACTCCATTGGATTGCCAGTGCTTTAAAACAAGTCATTCTTTTAAACATCGCTATGCTTTTTATAAAAATGAAGCCATTATAAGACTCAGTTCCCATCACACAATGCAACGCAAACCGGAGGATAGAGTTTTTACCTTATAACGGCCAAAATATGCTTGATACGAATAAAACAAAGGCATTTGATATTATTACTAGTGTTTATATGTTTTGAAAACAATTTCAAATCATAACTATCAATCATAGACGGCATTAATGCCCCATACCACTATATCGCCATATATAGGTATACAATCAAAATCGCACAGTCACGTATTTGGAAATTGGATTTCCGTCATGAACCAAGGCAAAAGATAGTCCTTACCGAATTCGAGACTGCCTAGCCCGAGTCTCAGGATCAGAACGCATCGACCCTTGGATTGTCAGGGCCGGTCCACACGGAGTGGATTAAAATGCCTGAACACTACGTTTCCCCGCCCTTTGGGGCGTAAGCGAGCCAACGAATTGCTCCATCGGACCCGGATCGTCCGATCTAACCAAGGCGCCTCGCAACAGCAACAACCACATAAGTCAAACTCGTCAGGGCGTGTAAAACCACTGACGCCACTTCTAGCTAGGAGGAAACGCAGACCCTCCCTGAGGTCCTTTCTCCCGTTTCTGGTTCATACCGGGGTGTGAGGCTCGCGATTTCACGTTATACACAAAGCTACGCCACATAGGCGGTGCTTTGATCATCACCACAAGACTTTGCTTTTCAACAGAAGCCTTGATCACTGCATCTTAGCATGCCACATAGGCAATTCACACCGTGCAACTGATGGCTATCAATCACACAGAATAAATTCCAATGTCAAACACACTGTCCATTTGCTAGTCCGTTCTGGGTCTGAACGAAACCGGAGGCACTAAATACCTCGCAAACCCATCGATCACCACGTACGTCTGGACGATCACCACTCATTATCCATATTTCGGGATGCCTCCCAATCAGGACCTCGGTTACCATCCAAACGAGGTGAAGATCTCCGGTCTTCGACCATCGTCTTCATCTTCGATTCCTTATCGTCGATTCAGTTATTCAGAATGGGATGAACCCGGTCTTTTTGAGCAACTCGCATATATAATAAACAAGTGCAACACTAACATATACACACATCATTTCAATTCATTAGTCACTAACCGTCAATCAGTAAGAGAACGATTTCCCAAATATTAACCCCGAAGGCCGAAACCAACATCAGATCAACACCCAGGAAACCATTCGACTTAGCCAACCTTCAGTTAATTTCTAAATCACATCCATATCGTTTATAATATTTTATAACGATTTATCGCCATTTTTATTTATTTTAAAATAGCCAATTTATTCAAAACGACGCTTCGGGCCATAACGCGACCGTGGCGCTTTGTTTCTTCAGATTTGATTTACATATATCTGAAAATCTAATCGTTGGATCTTCATAAAATTTACATCATTAGAAAGGCCTTTTCTAAACGAATCCAACGGTTCCAGTTTCGGGAAATTCCGACGGTCGGATCTCCTACTACAATCGTTTGAAGTTTCGATTTCGAAATACGAACTGCATCGTCGTTATTCGATATATTTTAATTCTATATATATATATATATCGATTCTTCGATTTCAAAGCTATATTCTTTTCATACATTTGATAAAAATGATATTTTTATCTAACTGTCTTCTATTTCAACACTTCACTATATTTGACAATTCATGTATATAATAAACATGTGATTTTTATTGTAAAACAATTTATTTCAAAACACTATTATTTTATATAGTTCATATAGGTAATAAAAATAGGATTTTTATTATAAAACAATTTATTTCAAAAGGAGATTATTTTATACAGTTCATAAAAATGTGATTTTTATTATAAAACAATTTATTTCAAAAATATGAATACCATTCAACACATGAATCTCAAATCAACGAATGAATATCGATTCAACACATGAAGGTTTTCTATAGTTTATATATATAGATAAAAATGTGATTTTTATATTTAAAACATGAACACAATTCAACACATGAATTTCAATTCAACGAATGATATCGATTCAACACATGAAGGTTTTCTATAGTTTATATATATAGATAAAGATGTGATTTTTATATTTAAAACACGAACACCATTCAACACATGAATTTCTAATCAACGAATGAATATCGATTTAACACATGAAGGTTTTCTATTCAACGAATAAATATAGTTTCAGCAAATGAAAATAATTCAAACACATGAATATTATTCAAAATTTCGACAGCATAACGGCAGGGTAGTTAAAACCGGGACCGTCCCTAGTACGGCTCCTCGCTCTACCTTAAAACCTTGCGGTTTTTGACAATGGGGATCATGCATCTAGTTCGCACGCAGGCGGCATGTATATATTTATTTCATTTCCACAAACTAATCCTATGTGGTTTCAACCAAATATTTCTCAACCACAAATGGGTATTTTTCAACCACAATCAATCAATATCAACCACAAACAATCCCAATCAACCATTCGTTATCAATCAATTTTCACACCAATCACAACCAATAAATATCGTCCATGGTTTGTGGACGAGGTGCGTATATATATATATATATATTTATATATAGCAATTCACTTCAACACATATATAATTTTTACAACGCATATATAACTTATACATCGAATGTACAACTTATACAACGCTTATACATGAGGTGTACAACGCTTATATAACTCATACATCGACTATATAATTTATACATCGTCGTTTTCCATATCGTTTATAAATTATTAATCTCACATTGGGTTCCACTCCACCAAAAATAGCAGAAGGCTCAGAAAAATATGCGGTCTCTTCTAGAATGTAGAAGATGTCCACACGAGTCCACTGTCTCTTGTTTCACTGAATTTCGTCAAGAAACGAAAAAGATATGATTTTTACAAGGTTTGCAACGGTTTAAAGGTGTTAAAACCATTTCAGAAAATAAAAACCGTACCTTTCTATTTCTGTTCAAAACTAGGTTTTGAATTTTCTCTCGATCCGTAACACGAGACTCAGATCCAATTGTGCCATGACGTAGGGCTACGAAGGGGCTTTCCGGCGATGGGTCCCACCACCAGATCGACGCCGGATCTGGAGAGAAAAGGGGGGCAACGCGGCGGCACTTCGGGGGCTTGGATCTCGACAACGGGGCGATGGCAGGAGGTGAGACTTGGTCGGATTTGAAGCTGGGAGGGAGATCTTCAAAAAGTTCAACTGGAGGGGGTGGCGAAAACGCCTGTGGCGGTGGCGATTTGGTCGGAAAGAAAAGAGCAACTTCCGCCGTTAATCGGGAGGGAGGAAAAAAGGATTTTTTTTTTTTTAAAATATGATTGGTCGGGGGAGTTTTAAAGGGGTTTTCTGACACGACCACCAATCTAAACCCAATGACTATCGTCCTTAGCGTTTTACACCCATTCCAAACACAATGGGATATGTTTCGTAGGCCCATTCGACTGTTTCAGTCAGTTTTCCTTCAAATTAAAATATATAACATTCAATATTCAATTTGAACGTACATTTCAATTTGCCAGGGCCACAAACTGATTCGAAAAATTCCAGAAAAATAAATCTAGCTATGTTTTGACGATACGGTCCCAACAAAACTAGTTTCGTCGAATTCTGAGACCGTTTGCAAAAAGGCCAATTTCTGGTCGATCCATTTTAACTATAAATGACCAAAACACGTTTTCCTTTGCCACGCTCACATACTAGCTTCAAAAATTATGAAATTTGAAACCTAGCAATAACTTCACATCCCGGATCCAACAAAAGTGGTTTCGTCGAATTCCGAGGTCGTATGCAAAATGGCCAATTTCACGGGCTATATAAATTCCATAGCGACCTTTCTGAAAAAAAAAAATTGGCAAAGCCGACCGGTTTTTATAGTGATCCATAACACTTTTTATTTAAAAAATAAGGTAATACATGAGAGAACAGGTGATATGCAAAGTACATATCAACTAAGACGTTACCACACCCGGTAGACAGGTACTACTTACATATTTGTTTATCACATGTCACATTACATTTTCGATTGCCTCTTCTTTTTCTCCTAATTCTACACCGCCTATGACTTACTGCTATCCATACTCTTGAATGTTTCTCAACCTTTCTGAAAATTCATTTGGCCATAACTTTTGCTTTCCGCTATGAAAATTCGATTTTTCAGATTCGTTAGAAAGGTGTTCACTAAAAGATTTAAATATTTTTGGTTTCACTAAAATCCATTTTGTTTTGCACCCGGTACAGTCCGACAAAGTTTGAATTCAAATTTTGAAACTGCAGCGCCATTTCAGGCCTTGTTTATAATTAGAATTAATTATATTCGTTTTCAATTGTCGATTCAAACTCAGTTTTCATTGCTATAATTTAAAATATTTATTTTTAATATTTAAAATCCATTATTTTAGCCAATTTAAAAATTTTAAATTGGTTCAGATTTTCTGGGTCGTTACACTCATGAGGTGCCCGAACAAAGCAAGGGAAAATGCTTTAGCATCAAGCGTATTTTGCAAACTATTTTGGGGAAGAAGAGGCTCGCTAGACCGGCATCGCCTCCTCCTCCTCTGCAACCTCAAGCTTTAGCACCCGTAGGAGCTTCGGAGGCAGAAGAAGGCAGAGACATCTGGCCGCCTCCACCTACATTGGTTTATACGTTACAGAGGCACAAGAAGGTGGCGACAAAGGGAAAGGGTAAAGAACCGGAGTTGTCTCAAGCAATCCAGATTGTGCATGATCTGTCACAACCCCAAGAAGGTTCTTCATCGTCATCGCATGAAGATGTACCCCCAACACCGAAGAAGAAAAAGAGAACAACTCCTTACCAACAACGGATTTTGAAGTAGTTCGTCCGTAGGGTAGTGCTGTAGTTTGTAGGTTAGTTGCTGTATTTAGGTACTTGAACTTTGTAATCGGATGTTGAAATTGTGTATTGTTTTGTAGGTTGTGGTTAACTTGGATATGAGGTTGTAACATATGCTTATTTGGGTTTATGTTACATCATTTTGGATAGCCATAATTGGTTCCACTGTTTGCTTTTGGGTGTATACAGTTCAGGAATTTAAGTTGTATGGTTTATGCTTGATTCTGAGTACAATATAAACTGTGCACAACCTGGAGCGTCTTTCTGAATGACGCTTTGTGCATCATTTAGAATACCGCTGTGTGCGTTATTCTGGATGCCGCTTCAGGTATGTATCCAGCAACCTATATCATTAAAAGACGTCTCATCTTCACCAACCCACTCTTTCATTTGTTACTTTCCCAAATCAAACCCAAAAATCCTCACAATTCTAAAGTCCTAATTTTCAATCAATCTAGATTACACGAGGCAAATATTGTTTGTTTGTTAGAGAATTTGCTCGCAATTGAAGGTAATCCAACGAATCCTCACTTCTTTTCTTTTAGTTTCTTGTTTTGCAAACTTAGTCCATAATGTACCTACTATTCATGCAAGTATACTATAGATGGATCAAGGGGAACTTGATGATGAAACTTTAGCTAAGTACATGGATGAGTTCGAATCAATCCAACGCCGACCGGGCAAAGAACCACGCTTGGAAGCTCTCATACCTAAAGAAATGCGATAAAAGACCTTTGTAGCGGTAGATGGAAACGGCGGGAGAAATAGGGGGAAACCCTTAGCGATTGGGGAAGCAGTACCACGACAATATTGCAATTTTAATGTCTATTGTCATGTGCATGTTGCGAAGAGTAAGGCAAACGTTGGCCGATGTTACTACGCTTGTGGACGATATCCGGTTTGGTTACAAGTGTCGCACTTGGTTACGCCTTGTCATTATACGGAGTGGATAGATCCTTCATTATGTCGTAGAGGCCACGAGTATGCGCTGGAAATGTAAGAAGAGAATGCACAACTAAAGACTGAAATTTACCGAATGCGGGAGAAATATGACTCGCTAGAGTCTACCATTCCTAGATATCCTAATGAGTAATGTTCGCGAAAGTTGTATTGTTCTGTGTACCGTTCTAATGTATGGATCTATGTATCGTTCTAATGTATTGTTCTATGTATCGTCCTAATGTAGCACCGAACCAATGTATCGTACGCAGTGGTTGTAATGAGTAGTGTACTGTCCTATAATGTTGTATCGTTTCATGCATCGTATGGCTTCTAATGTACCAATAGATCTAATTCTCCAGTACATATTTCATTTACATAATACAACCAGATAAATGTTAACACAAACATAAAACAACAGGATAGATAGTTACTACATATGTCTTTTACATGATAAAACCAGATAGAAAGGTACACAAACGTAATAAAACAAGATTAATAGGTATTAAATAACAGTAAGTAAAGTCCATGTCACTGTAGTACAACAACTCTTCTTATGGTCATGCACTCCACACTTGCTGCACCTATTTGCTCTGCAAGACTGCCCCTGATCCATGGTGCCTTTAATTCTAGTAGATCTAGGTCTTCTCGGTGCTCTACGAGCTTGCGGTGGAAAAACCATATGCCTTGAAGGTTGTGGCCAATAGCATTTGTCACGAACTGGATGAAACTCCGGCGTATAAGCCGCGTGATAACTTTGAACTGTGTACCATTAGGAGACGAAGTCGTAGTGAGCTCTTTTGGCCCCATTTGCCACTGCCGAACATGCAGCCTAACATGCGCACATGGAAGGTGTTGTAGCATTGGTATGTTACATGTACAAGAACAAGTATTGCCATATATCTTTATTGTAAATTCATCACCGAAGTAGTGTATTACAACCCATTCGTTTTCGCCGAAGCAAACTATTCTGCAACGTCTATCTTATTTGGCTCTTTCAGTTATTTTTGCCTCCCATTTTGGAGTTAATCTGCACACCGAACCAACCACATTTTGTCATCTGTTATACAAATAATCCACCGATCTATAGAAGGTACGTGCAACCAACGACTTAACGGGAAGCGATCGTGCACCTCTTAGCACACCGTTGAAGCTTTCAGAAGTATTTGTCGTCATTACATGAAACCTTCCGCCATCATCTTTAAACAAAGCCCAGTTTTCCTCTTTTTCGCCCAAATTTCTCTCGATCCAGTTATGAGCTCTACCGTTGGTCGTCTTAATTTCCTTCCGAAGTTTACGATACTCAACCTCTTCTAATGCACATGCCGCCGCATAAAATAAACCCATCAAACGTTGATCTCTAAAGCTAGCGACTTGAAAATTGGCTTTTAGATGCTTCGCGCAGAATCTGTGCTTGTGTCACTCTACCCTTCTTTCCTACAATGCGATAGGGATTCCTTTCATTCTATCATATATGAAAGTTATACGTCAATCGTTTACGCTACGTATAAACTGTCTTATACAGGAAAATGTTGTATATAGCGGTGTTGTATACACAATTATATGATTTTTTGTTTGATGATAACAACCAAATATATATTATTATAAATGTGTTTGTTATTGTATTGTTTCATATATACATTACAGACAGGAATATAATATTCATATTTAAATAGAATACGACTATACAAAAATTCAAATATTCACACAGTATTTTATTTAAATAGAATATTTTATTTCAACTTTTCAAGCAGTACAACTATTTATAACTCCACTATTTAAACATTCACTGAAATTGTACTTGTATATAAACTGAATACAATAAACAAATTTGTTTGAACACAAGTTTGAACACAATAAAATAATATTTTATTTCAATCGAATTTGTTTATTACGAATTTCAGTACAATATTCTTTTTCATACACAACTCCTCACTACAACACTCACACTCGACTATACATCTCATACATATAGAATCACTCAGTTTTCATTTTAAATTTACAGACACACTGATACACTGACACGTACTTCATATTGATTAAATCTTCTGTCTTCACAGTTTTCCAGTCAGTCCGGTCTTCATACCTGTCACATGAAACAGAAACACACAGTACACTGCAACAGGAATAAATCTGAATACATGCGAATATAAATTTTATTTTTAAAATTTTATTTGCCTCAGAATTTCGGTGTGTTTCTCATCATTTTTCATGACTTGATCTGATTTATCTGTGTCTAGACAGCTTATGATACTCATAGTGAAACACTGTAAATACCACAAGGCAGACAGTTTGTATACGTACAGGGATAGAAAATAATACTGAATGGCTGCATATACACACGTGTATATATACACATGTGCACTGCCTCGCCAATTCAGTGTGCAACTGAGGAGTAGCCGCGTGGACCATCTCGACTCAGTGCACATATGAAATCAACAATGATCAACAAGCAACAATCAATGGCCGAGCACAGTGGCACAACAAATAAGTAAATTAAAAGAGAAATGGGCCGAGGTGTGATAGACAACACATACATTCAAGTCAACAAACATGGCAGTCCATTTATTCAGAGTGTACACAACAAGTTCATGGCATGTTAAACTGGACATGCAGCAAGGATAAATGACAACAAAAACAGTGCAAGTATGGTCAAGAAACATGTTCAGTTTTACACAAGTGTGTTCAGTAGCAAATGAGCATGATAAAGACAGTGTTCAAACATATTCATCTCAGTATATACAAATGTTGACAAAAATGGCCGAGCAACATTGATATGGTAATGAGAATATGCACAACACAGCATATGTATAGTTTCAGGAAAACACACATCAGTGTACAAAAAGCTTTCCAGGTTCAACAAGCAGATCAATGTACATGGAGTGCACACACAAGTGCAGTTTCAAATATGTCATTGCAAAGCATAGTTTACAAGTTCAAGTCAATAGATTCAACACAGCAAGCTCAAGCATGTGAGCAGCATGATCACAATGGTTATGGTGAATTAAGTGTGTGATAAAGGTTGCTCAACAACATGCTTGTATGTGTGTGTGTGTATATACACACACACACACATGGAGACATGTATGCATAGCATAAATCTCAACTATACAGTCAAGATGTTTAAGTTCTTGTTTACACAGTAAGTCAAGTATAAGAAGTACATGTTCACAAGAGTAATTACAAAAGTAGCATGTAGAAGACAAGTAAATACAGAGGATCAGGGATATATGTAAGCATGCAAGAGGAACAATGCTATAGCAGTATTACTATATACATGAATCAAGGAAAACTGATGAACACAGCATTATGAAGTGCAACTTGCATATATGAATAGGTGCTACAAATCAGATGTTTTCCAATGTAAGTAATTCATACAAACTGGTGCAGACAAAATTGGTATAGGAATGCTCAACAATCTCTATATGGCAAATAATAAAGATGCAGACTGAAATGTGATTGAGATTTAATCATGTTTCAAGTGTTTTCCAATATTGGATATGGCATGAACCATATATGGGATACTCGAATCATATTTCCAGAATTACACAGTGACAAACTTGGCAAGTGTTTCAAGGGGCAATTCGACTTTTCCAAGGCATTTCTGTTTGGGGCCACAAATACAAATTTTTTTATTTCCAGAAACATTTGATTGGCAAGAAATTGATTTCAAAATTTATTGTTTCCAAAATTTATAGCAATCAGTTTTTGACAAAATCCATGGATTCAATATTTCGAAATCATTCCAGAATTAAAGCCAAAAGTCACAGCAATATCACAAGAACAAATTCATGGAAAGAAATTATAAGTGGAAACAAATCAGAAGGATTGATTGGCAAAGTTTTTTTATTGTTTCCAAAAATAAGCAAAAAGATTGGCAAGAGATAATCTGTTTCTGGAAATCAACTCCAAGGGCCAAATTAAAGGCAACAAGTCTTACATGAAATCTCACACAAATAAATTCAATGTTATCTTCTTTGCAAAGGGACTATCAATTCATTCTTCCAGTATTGAATAAGATAGAGCAGAATTTATGCAATGGGGCCACAATCGAGTTCAATATATCATCAAGGAAACCACACATTCCATTTTCAATCGAAGAATGTTAAAAGGGGAAAGCATCAAAATCACACAAGGAATCAAATCAAGTCGTATGCGTGAAACCAGAGCAATCTATGGATTTGAAATCCTATTTCTAACACCATATCATCATCGGCCTTGATAGCGAAAAAACAATGAACAATTCTAAAGGAATTAAAAGATAAAAAAAACACAGAAACTCACAATTTTTCCAAGCGTTTTCGATCACGATTAATCCCAAATCGATCAAGCCAAATCAAAGAATATCCAGTCGAAGATTCAAGACACTCGAGATTAAAGGAACAAGCAATTTCATTCACCAATTGATTCAGATTTGGGAGATTTTCCAGAACCCTTGAGCCGCCGCCATTTTTGTTCAAAAGGGAAAGTGATCGGGTGATAAATGAAAAAGGGTGCAACACAATCTAAAGGGGTCGGCCTATTCTTTGAATGATAAAGGGGATGACCCTTATTTTAATTTCCTAGGGTTTTATTTATTTATTTTGTATTGTTTTTAATTTGTGTTGTAAAAAAATTCGATCAGTTCTAGAGTCTGTAAAATCTAGGGGAGATTTAGTTAGGGTTTAACTGAAAGTTTACTAGTGTCTGTAAAACTAGGGGAAAATCTAGTCTAGTGGATATAGACTAGTCTAGGGTTTTGAGCGTAGGGTTAGAATAGGAGCAGGGTATGCGAGTGTACATGGTCTTGTATGCGGGATCTGTTCTATCACCTAGAAGGAACCTTAGGAATGCAGTAGTAGGCAGGATTTTGCTGAAGCTGGGTATCTCTGTGTGTTATTTACTTTCTGTATTTTTATTTCTACTGCATTATGTGATCTGTTTATTATTTAATATCTCGTCAGTTTTTTTATTCAGTGAAAAACTGTGATAAACCCTATTCACCCCCTCTCTAGGGTTAATCTAGATCCAACAAGTGGTATTAGAGCAGGTGTTTTCTTTAACTCTAGAGATATGGTGAATCCTAGTTGTCAGTCTTCTGATAGTCAGTCTAGTGATATTCCAGTAATTTTCAATGGAACATATTTTTTAATATGGAAATCAAAATTTGAATTATATTTAAAATCTGTTAATTTTGAATATTGGAATATTATTGAAAATATGGGAGATATGTTAGATAAGAAAAATAAAGTTATCAATGCCCGTGTTATACATATTCTCTATTCTTATCTCAGTAATAATCAGCTTGATCTTATCTCTCACTATTTGACTACGCAGGAAGTCTGGAGAACTCTCAACAAGCTGTATGGAAAATCTGACAACAGCTCAAAACCCCAGGATGACAACTCAGATTCAGATCTATGCTTAACAAGTCATGTAGATGAAACTTCAGATGGATCAGATGATGGAGAATCAACAAATGCTGAAACAAAAAATTTCTCATATGAAGATCTTGTTTACATGTGTCTTGATTTAACGAAATATGTTGATAAACTCCAACTGAAAAATAAGTATCTGAAATCTAAGAATTTTGAGTTGACCAGCAAAATTGGTAATTTGGAATCACAACTTGAATATGTTAAAAATTCTTCAAATTTAGTTTGCAAAAATTGTTTGAAATTGAAAACCAATCTTGTTTATCTCAATAAAAATATTCAAAAGTTCGAAAATGAAATTCTGATCTTAAATGAGAACAAGACTGAGTTATCAAATTTGAATAACCTTCTGCAAAAGGAATTTGATAATTTTAAAACAGATATAAATTCCAAATTTGAAATTGCTGAAAAGGAGAACTTGTTGAAATCAAATTTGATTTTAGAAGAACTTGAAAACGAGATTGAATAATCCAAGAAATTTGAGTTTGAAAAACAAAAACAATTTGAATCTGAAATTTCTAAGTCCCAAGTCAGAATTGAATTATTTGAATCTGAAAATTTGTTTTTGAAACAATATGATGTTGAAAGGAAGATCACTACTAACCGCTGTTCAGATTTAATAAAAGAGAACGGCGACCTTAAATTCAAAATTCAACAACTAGAGTCAATTTTGGTTAAATTTTCTGATGGAGAAAAATCTTTAAATTTGTTGTTGAAAAACCAATTTTCTGCTGGAAATAAATGTGGTCTCGGATTTGGGAATACAAATGTTTTTGAAAAACAAAATCCAAATGATTTGAAGAATCCCTCAAACGGCTTTGGAAAGATTCATCTTGAAAATTTAAACTCTGAAAATTTCAAAGGTTTTTTGAATCAAAAACGTGATGTGAAATCATTTTATAAGAATCCATCTAAACAATCCTGGACCCCAAAAAGAAATACAGTGAATTCATCAAAATTCAAACAGATCTGGGTCCCTAAAGGCACTTTGGTAAATTCTAATGGGTTGTTATTCAAACAAGTTTGGGCACCGAAAGTTCGACACACAGCTATGAGTAGTAAAACAACTTTTGTTAGACCACTCAATTCTATAAACTGTTAGGTACCGGAGGAGGCTGAGGAATTGCAGTGCAGAAAGAGAAACTGAATCCAAACTGCTTCATATTATCAGATTATTCACGGTTCCTTAGCCAAGACTGTTGAGTTAGAGATTCTGTTTTACATTGGATTCTGGTATGATCTCTAAACTCACCTTTGTAAATTTTTTTTTGTTTATTTCTCCTTCTATCTTCTTTTTTTATCACTGCCATTTTTTTCCTTTATTCTGGGCTTCGTTAAACTTCCAATTGTAGAATTCATATTTTCTGGAAATTCACTTCATGTGTATAAAACTCTGATATTTTTAATCTTTTCCAGATCTTGAATTTATTTTTGTAAATATCTGCAATTGATTTGAAGTTTGTTTTCTGATTCTCTGAATTCATAACAGTGTTGATGTATTCTTGTCATATCTTGAACACTGTTGATTAGAATTCTAAATTTTTGAAGATCTGAAAGTTTTGTAGAATTTCACACATCTTTGCTGTTTTGAGTCTTTTCTAGTTCTTTTTGGGAAGCCTTGAAAATTTATACTCATTACAACACTCTGTTATTTATCAGTTGTGATAATTTCAGAAATTTTCAGATTGGCTTGAATATTTTAATTTGTCTTGATTTATAATGATACATCCTGAAATTCATTTTTTTTCATGATCAGTACTGTTGAAATTTGTTTGTTTGAAATCGTCTGAATTCTTGATATTTTGAATCTCACATACCTCTTGAATCTGAAATAATAAATCTTGTGTGGCTGATTCATTATATCTCAAAACTTGACATTGATTCAAGTGATTTCAAATAAATTATTTCGATCATGAATATTTCTCAAACTTGATGTAAAGGATCTGAAATTTTTCTTGTACTTGTCAGAGATATTTGTGAAAACTCTTTGAAAATCTGGTCTTAAATCTCATTGTAATTTCATGATTATTTGATTTGAATATCTGTTTGTTTAAAATCATTTGAAATTATTGATTTATTGAATCTCACACATATCTTGAATTTGAAATTAATAATCTGGTGTGAGCGATTCATTGAATCTAGAGTTTTTCATGTTCCTAAATGATTTAAATAAACGGTATTTTTAATCATTGGATCATGAATCATCTTATGTGACCGTCATCTTGACAAGTCATATTTGAAACTATTTATTGTGATGCTCTAATATTGTTTTGAAAATATTTTGGAAATTGCTTGTTCATGATCTGGTTGCTGCTCTGATACTATTTTCCAAATAACTGCTTGTTTCTGCCTGCTGCTCTGATAAATGTGCCAAATGTGTAATCTTGTCTCTTTGAGCTTTGTGTTTGAAATTCTTTAGTCTGAGATATCTTGAGTGTGATTAAATTCCTTGATAAAGGAGACAACATTTGGTATCAGTTTTTTCCTGTTTTTGAATTATTACCCTGTATAGATTCCACACGTTTTTTTGTTCTGTATAAATCACTTTAAATTCCTCTTGTAATTGATTTTCAATTTTAAAATTATTTATTGATTATTCATCAAAATTATTATCAGATTTTGAAACTGTGATGAATTGTGACTGCAGTATATTTCACAACAAGAGGAAATTTTGTTTAGTGTCTCATGATGGTTGAACATTTATTATAATATCTTTGGATTGGCAGCTATTTCACGACCATCTCCTTTAACTATCATCATTCTGCCATCCATGATAATTTTATATAAATATGGGGAATTAATATGTTTTAAAAAAATCTTTTTGAATAAACAGTGAAAGTATTTGTGATAGAAATTGGACTATGTTCTTATTCAGAATTAGTGATAATTGAAAATTTTCAATGATCCCGATACAGTCGAGCATATTTCATAATATAATTAATTTAGAAATTTATTTCATAGTCCATTTCTGTACCTACCACATTTCTATCATTCATATTGGTTGTATATACCGAGGAGTTTTTTCCTTTTAATACTGAAATGACAAATATATATAATTAATATATAAGTGTGTCTCTAACCTCATTTAAAAATCCAAGCTCTGGTCATGCATGGTTAAGAGACAACTTATAATTTAAGCTGCGACTGACCTCATCTAAAAATCCAAGCTCTGGTTATGCATGGTCAACGTGCTCTTAAATTAAAAAAAGGGGAAATAATGTGCTATAAATTGAAATTAATCTGAAATTCTCCTTGGTGTATAAAAATCAGCCTATCAATCCATCTTTCTAATTTGTGAAGTGTGTTAATTTTTTATGATGTATTATGATTTGTTGATTGATAGCTATTGGGATTTTAGAGCATTTTATTTTGTCACTTAAATTGAATTATTAATTATTGTCCAAATCCGTCACTGTTTTTGAACTTCATTTTTATAAAATTCTTTTGAAAATAACTGGAAATATATATTTTTGAAACTCTCTCCATTTTATATAAAATTCATCGTAAATCCGTCATTCTACAATGTGAAATTTGCCACTAATTCTTTATATATTATGATTTTTGGTTTGACTGATTGAGATTTATGATGACCGTTCTTCCTCTTAAGCTGAAATTATATTTTTTGGGTCAATTTTCATCTATATTTTAAATTCTGAATCCTTTTTGATTATAACAAAAGGGGGGGAATGGGTTGAGATTTTGATTTATGAGTGAGTATTTAATAAATATTTTAATTTTGAAAATTCATTCATTTTTTTTCATTTTATTCACTCTTGCACATATGGTATCAGAGCTAGGGGGAGTTTTGTTGTAGGGGGAGCATACATTTAGGGGGAGTTCAATTATTCACGAACAAACACATTTATTATATTCAAAATCTTTTAGTTGTTTGTCATCATCAAAAGGGGGAGATTGTTGTATATAGCGGCGTTGTATACACAATTATATGATTTTTTGTTTGATGATAACAACCAAATATATATTATTATAAATGTGTTTGTTATTGTATTGTTTCATATATACATCACAGACAGGAATATAATATTCATATTTAAATAGAATACGACTATACAAAAATTCAAATATTCACACAGTATTTTATTTAAATAGAATATTTTATTTCAACTTTTCAAGCAGTACAACTATTTATAACTCCACTATTTAAACATTCACTGAAATTGTACTTGTATATAAACTGAATACAATAAACAAATTTGTTTGAACACAAGTTTGAACACAATAAAATAATATTTTATTTCAATCGATTTTGTTTATTACGAATTTCAGTACAATATTCTTTTTCATACACAACTCCTCACTACAACACTCACACTCGACTATACATCTCATACATATAGAATCACTCAGTTTTCATTTTAAATTTACAGACACACTGATACACTGACACGTACTTCATATTGATTAAATCTTCTGTCTTCACAGTTTTCCAGTCAGTCCGGTCTTCATACCTGTCACATGAAACAGAAACACACAGTACACTGCAACAGGAATAAATCTGAATACATGCGAATATAAATTTTATTTTTAAAATTTTATTTGCCTCAGAATTTCGGTGTGTTTCTCATCATTTTTCATGACTTGATCTGATTTATCTGTGTCTAGACAGCTTATGATACTCACAGTGAAACACTGTAAATACCACAAGGCAGACAGTTTGTATATGTACAGGGACAGAAAATAATACTGAATGACTGCATATACACACGTGTATATATACACGTGTGCACTGCCTCGCCAATTCAGTGTGCAACTGAGGAGTAGCCGCGTGGACCATCTCGACTAAGTGCACATATGAAATAAACAATGATCAACAAGCAACAATCAATGGCCGAGCACAGTGGCACAACAAATAAGTAAAGTAAAAGAGAAATGGGTCGAGGTGTGATACACAACACATACATTCAAGTCAACAAACATGGCTGTTCATTTATTCATAGTGTACACAGTAAGTTCATGGCATGTTAAACTGGACATGCAGCAAGGATAAATGACAAAAAAAACAGTGCAAGTATGGTCAAGAAACATGTTCAGTTTTACACAAGTGTGATCAGTAGCAAATGAGCATGATCAAGACAGTGTTCAAACATATTCATCTCAGTGTATACAAGTGTTGACTAAAATGGCCGAGCAACATTGATATGGTAGTGAGAATATGCACATCATAGCATATGTATAGTTAGGGGAAAACACACATCATTGTACAAAAAGCTTTCCAGGTTTAACAAGCAGATCAGTGTACATGGAGTGGATATGCACACACAAGTGCAGTTTCAAATATATCATTGCAAAGCATAGTTTACAAGTTCAAGTCAATAGATTCAACACAGCAAGCTCAAGCATGTGAGCAGCATGATCACAATGGTTATGGTGAATTAAGTGTGTGATAAAGATTGTTGTTTACACAGCAATTCAAGTACAAGAAGTACATGTTCACAAGAGCAATTACAAGAGTAGCATGTAGAAGACAAGTAAATACAGAGGATCAGGGGATACATGTAAGCATGCAAGAGGAAAAATGCTATAGCAGTATTACTATATACATGAATCAAGGCAAACTGATGAACACAACATTATGGAGTGCAACTCGCATATATGAATAGGTGCTACAAATCAGATGTTTTCCAATGTAAGTAATTCATACAAACTGGTGCAGACAAAATTGGTATAGGAATGCTCAACAATCTCTATATGGCAAGTAGTAAAGATGCATACTGAAATGTGATTGAGATTTAATCATGTTTCAAGTGTTTTCCAGTATTGGATATGTCATGAACCATATATGGGATACTCGAATCATATTTCCAGAATTACACAGTGACAAACTTGCAAGTGTTTCAAGGGGCAATTCAACTTTTCCAAAGCATTTCTGTTCAGGGCCACAAATACAAATTTGTTTATTTCCAGAATCATTTGATTGGCAAGAAATTGATTTCAAAATTTATTGTTTCCAAAATTTATAGCAATCAGTTTTTGACAAAAACCATGGATTCAATATTTCTAAATCATTCCAGAATTAAAAGCCAAAAGTCACAGCAATATCACAAGAACAAATTCATGGAAAGAAACCATAAGTGGAAACAAATCAGAGGGATTGATTAGCAAAGTTTTTTTATTGTTTCCAAAAATAAGCAAAAAGATTGGCAAGAGATAATATGTTTCTAGAAATCAACTCCAAGGGTCGAATTAAAGGCAACAAGTCTTACATGAAATCTCACATAAATAATTTCAATGTTATCTTCTTTGCAAAGGGACCATCAATTCATTCTTCCAGAATTGAATAAGATAGAGTAGAATGCAAGGGAGCCACAATCGAATTCAATATATCATCAAGGAAATCACGCATTCCATTTTCAATCGAAATGTTAAAAGGGGAAAGCATCAAAATCACACAAGGAATCAAATCAAGTCATTTGCGTGAAATTAGAGCAATCCATGGATTTGAAATCCTATTTCTAAAACCGTATCATCATCAGCCTTGATAGCGAAAAACGCTGAACGATTCTAAAGGAATTAAAAGACAAAAAAAAAACACAGAGAACTCACAATTTTTCCGAGCGTTTTCGATCACGATTAATCCCAAATCGATCAAGCCAAATCAGAGAATATCCAGTCGAAGATTCAAGCCACTCGAGATTAAAAGAACAAGCAATTTCATTCACCAATTGATTCAGATTTGGGAGATTTTCCAGAACCTTAGAGCCGCCGCCATTTTTGTTCAAAAGGGAAAGTGATCGGGTGATAAATGAAAAAGGGTGCAACACAATCCAAAGGCGCCGGCCTATTCTTTGAATGATAAAGGGGATGACCCTTATTTTAATTTCCTAGGGTTTTATTTATTTATTTTGTATTGTTTTTAATTTGTGTTGTAAAACAATTCGATCAGTTCTAGAGTCTGTAAAATCTAGGGGAGATTTAGTTAGGGTTTAACTGATAGTTTACTAGTGTCTGTAAAACTAAGGGAAAATCTGGTCTAGTGGATATAAACTAGTCTAGAGTTTTGAGCGTAGGGTTAGAATAGGAGCAGGGTTCGCGAGTGTACATGGTCTTGTATGCGGGATCTGTTCTATCACCTAGTAGAAACCTTAGGAATGCAGTAGTAGGCAGGATTTTGCCGAAGCTGGGTATCTCTGTGTGTTATTTACTTTCTGTATTTTTATTTCTGCTGCATTCTGTGATCTATTTATTATTTAATATCTCGTTAGTTTTTTTTATTCAGTGAAAAATTGTGATAAACCCTATTCACCCCTCTCTCTAGGGTTAATCTAGATCCAACAGAAAAAACCAAGCCCAAGAGTCAGCCGATTCAACCTCAACAATGGCATATGCCAGCGGATAAAGTTGATCATTCGCATCAGTTGCAGTAGCTATGAGTAGTGTACCTTTATATTTGCCATACAAATGAGTGCCATCGATACAAAGCAATGGGCGATAATGCAGAAATCCTTCAATGGAAGGGCCAAAGGCCTAAAATGCACGTTCAAACACACCAACATCATCTGTTACTATATGGCTTACACTACCGGGATTTGATCTTTTAATTTCATCAAAATATGACCGTAACAATGAATATGACTCCACCCAATCCCCATAAACCATAACAATTGTCTTGCTCAATGATCTCCAAGCTTTCATATAACCAATCTTAATAAAAAATTGTTCTTCCACCAGCACTTGAACTGTTCTAGCTGTTATGTTTAAATCAGACTTCACAAAAGGCATAATCTTTGAAACTAAGAATGTTGATGTCGCTTGCCGATTGCTTGAATTTACCATTGGATTAACGCAAGTGTGCTCCCCTCTATATTTTTTAACAACCCACAATCCAGACTGCGATTTTTTGGAATCAATTGCATGAATTCTCCGTTGGCATTTATCGTCGACATTGCAAATGGCAGTATACATTTCTTTGTTGGACCTAATGGGCTTAAAAGAAACAGCATGTAAAATAGACCACTCGCTTAGTTGTTGCAGAAATTTAGTTTTGCTCTAAAAAACAAGACCAGGTTTAAAACCACTTTGAACACAAGAGGATGAGAATAATTCTCCCCTACTTTACAAGTTAGCGACAACGGATCTAGCTAACATTTGTGCAGTACACATGTCCTCATCAAGCGGAATCTCCGTTTTAGGTTCTTCATTACTCCCATCTTCATCATCATCATCCATCTCTTCACCTCCAAAGTCAAAGTTCAATGAATCATTATTTACTTGCATGTTGTCAAACCATGTGTGATTGTTATCGGGTATCGAAGCAACCGTCATGCTATCCAAGGTAGGTCCAGGATTCGTTTGTACGTCTGCATTTCCATCTACTTGACTAGCGTCATCGCATGCATTCTCCTCGCAGGGCGATTGCTCTTCCATGAAATCCTGTGGAAAGCTGTGCCATGAAAATATTACACCTTCATCACACACTTATGCACGACTCAAATAACAATTCATTTCAAAGAATACTTACTTCTAACTCATATGATATAACTTAGATGGTGTTGGCTGCAACGGTTCTGGTACTTGTGTAGACGGTCCAACATTATTTTGTGTATGCTGGTAGTAAGGACTATAACTACACAATACATGGTGGTCATTAATAACAATTGGGAGAATCAAAATATAACATGTTTAGATAACCTTCCATGTTGGGCTTACCTCTGCATCAAGCGTGCAATACTTTCCTACGTGGGATATGGAAAGCTAAAATGCGGATTCTGTGTATAATTCATATGCGGGGGGTACGCATAGAACATTTGATGTTGTCCATACTTTGATACGTTAGAAGGAGGAATACTATTTGGTGACGGCATCGGAGGAGTTTGAAGGAAAGGTGCCGCTCGAACGGGTCTTGAGGCAGTAGGTGGTTCTACCACTAACTTTGTTGTTTTCACAACAAATAACTCTATAGTCTTACAAGCGGCAGAAAGCATTAACTCAACATCATCATCATCTATAATTTTAATTGCCTTCGAACCAGGATCAGTTGGCCAGTTGCAAACTAACTCAATATCAAACTGCTCTGTATCAATCTTTGTTGACTTGTATATCGAGGCTTTTAATTGCATCAAGTTACAACCTTTGACAACTTTTACCAGTTTGAAAGATCCACCTTCGTATTTCCCACATTTTCGATCATCAATCACCAACTCACCATCGAAGTACCATATAATCGCAATAAAATTAGGAGCCATTCTAATTTACAACAACAAAAACGAATATATTACTCAAAGGTAAAGTTCCAAATAAACTTTGCTTTAGGGTTTTGAAATTCAAACCTTGTGATGAATCAAACGACGAAGAATAGAATACGGTTGATGAAAATCTGAAATTGCTGATGATCTGAGCTAAAATTACTGAAGGATTTAATTTTCAAAGTTGATTTAAGGTTTTGCATTTCTTTTTTTTCAATTTTTAGAAAGTTGAAAAGAAAGGAGGAAGAGGGTGAAAGCTCTCTATATATCACGTCTGAGCGTCATTTGGGATGACGTGTAATAGCGGCATTTCAAATAACGCTCAGACGTGATATCTAAAAAAAAACTTATAACCTCATATGTGCATTATTTAGGATGACGCTCACTTGCGCCATCTTAAATAATGCTTATATATATGAGTTCTACAAAATTAATTACACCACAATAAGAGCGTCATTCAAGATGACGCTTGGTAGCGTCATCTTAAATAACGCTCCATGGGTTCAATAAAAAACAACAAGTTTGTAAGAAAAAATTTCATTCGCATCATCCCAAATAACGCTAGTTTACGTCATTCCAAATGCCGCTGGTACTAAATAACGGTTTTGGCAGATGTGACATAAAGCAGGCTATGACCGTAATAAGTTTTGAAACTAGGCTAAATGCGTTATAAGTTTTGAAAAGGTGGCCGAATTGAAAAAAATCCTTCTTTTAATGGAAAGGACAACATGAAAACGCTAAAGTTATTATTTTATTATTTATTTATGTTATTATTTTATTTATGTTAATTATTTTTAAATATAGAACACAAATACAAAATATGTCATACGAAATTAAAATTCATGGTTCATATTCGAAATACAAATACAGAAATTTAAAAAAAGAAACTACGTAGTTCATGCTTTGAAATACAGATATAGAAATAAAAAAACAAAACAGACCGCATACTCCTTGTCAATTTATTAATAATAAAAATAACTATCTTCATAAGTTGGGAAGGTTTGTCAATCAAAGCATGTAAAGGAATGTAACATTTTCCATTAAAATAAGCCAAACAAAGCGTAACCTCACATTTCTCATAGTCGTCCCCCTCCCGCTTCGTTTCCATACACCTACCGAAAATCGTACCCTATGAAGAATCGCTACCACCTCTACATAGACCACCGGATGATCATTGCCTAGGCAGCGCTCTACGACTGTTGATCGCCTCAGTATCACCCCTGATATAGTCGTCATAAAGTTGTGCATCGAACTTGTAACGGCCTGAATTTCGACAGATCAAATTTTTCTTCAAAAATCCCAATCTATTGAAACTCGAGTTGGCTTGTCTGGCATCCTGCAGAAAAGACGGAGATAATAAACACATCAGAGCTCAATAAACATCTCATAACGAAATGAATAAAATATAATATAATCAAATATGGCATTACCAAGGTAATAATACTGCATAACCAATATCCAAAGCTATCATATCTCTGCCACAAATCCAACATACGAGTGTGTTATGAGAAGGGGGTTAGAACACAAAGTTCTGGTGACTGGATAAATCATACATTCTGAAATAACCCTACATATATCGTTCGGTTATGTTTTATTATTTATTAGGTTACTTGTGTTAACAGCACTCGAGGCTTCATACTCACGTCGTACCCATCTACTCCCCAGTAAATCAACCTAATATAATATATATGTAACAACCCCAACATGTCAAGGTACTCCTCATAGTACCCTCCTCGCATGGTCTCCATCGTCACAACATGAAAGTATATGTAACTCTCATCCTACGTCGAACGACGTATGGAAAATTCATATTACTACGCTATGTTACCGCACAGAACCATCATCGCTATGCCACGCAAGCGTATAGATTGTTATATCTGAACCCCTCGGTTGAATCAAGCCTCAACACGGAGTAAGGTACTCTTATCTATGATACACCACCCAGTGTGTATATCCAGACCCACACACAAACGTACTGCCTACTTTACACCGAGTCCCATAATATGGCTGCATCTGAATGCACGGAACTCAGTCTTGGAGCTTTCCATATCTGTAAAGGTCCACCCAAAAAGCCTAAAATACAGAAATCTAGAATATGATCTACATTTTCCTAGCGACAATGGTCCCGCCTGAGCTCTCCCTCAACTAGTGAAGACTACATCAAGAGCTAGGTGATGTGCCCCTAGTAAGCAATCTAATAATCCAATTTGGTGTGTCCCTCAACCAACGTCTCAATAGTGAAAGATCGATGGTCTCTTGGTTTAGCTCTAGTCTTTCTATTCTCCACCAACTGTCGATGACAGGTACCCGACGATTACTATCTTATATTAGTCCTGACCCAGCCTCTTCCTGAGGCAATCGCTGAATCATCCAATGCCATCAGCCATCAGCCTTCTGACTGTCAAACAACATTTGCAGTCAAGGTATACTGACATGGTGGTACTGCGCAGACCAAACCTCTGCGAGTACAGCCTGAGCATGTACCACAATGGAGGACCGTCACGGAGTACCCTACAACATCCCTCGGAAGCCGCGTGCTTCCCTCCAGTCTTGTAGAGAAGCCAAACATAATAACCAGGCAGAATAATCAAATGGATGTGCTCCTCTCGTGTCTCAAGACACCTCGATGATCTACCTCGTTGGTTTCTTCACCTTTGTACATGCGGACCGATCCAAGTGCATTACACTAACGTGTTATTAGGTTCTATGTATAATCCTTTAATCCAACGCTTGTCGTATCTCGTCAGGTTGCTAATGAACTTGATTATTCTCATTTTCATTGTTATCTCAAGTTACTAGATTCATTAGCACACAATTGGTTGTTTACTTCTTTTATTTTGCCCTATGCACCGAAGCGGACTCTTGCTTGTTATTGATTTCTTTTACAAGACTTCATATTTTCCATTTATAAGTCTATTAATAATAAGTCTACCTCATTCTTTCTTATTTAATCATAATCTCATTATTACATCCTCTTATTGTTATCTACTTATTAACTTAGTACTCTTGATTAAGGCTTATTAATAAGTTTCTTTTTCATTTGTTATATTCTATGTTATAATTTCCACTTGTCCCTAGGACAAGCCTACCTATTATAATACATCTTCATTAGTATAATCAGTTATAGTAGGTTATATTTGCCCGTTCACCATTCTTTTATCTATGTCCCTTAATATGAACCAACCTTTACTGTGAAATCTTTCTTTTAATTACTGTCATGTATATTTCATTATTTCAGTAAAACCTTCAATGCACCTCTTTAGTCTGGTTAACTGAAAGATATAATGATATATTTCCACAACACACACCAACTCAGATTTCGTAGTTGCAAGTTGGTTCTTTTATTTCAAATGTGGACATGCATATATTTTATTTGGTTAGTGTGCAATACGATAAAAGAATATATATTCCACACTAATCCATTTTTTCTTTCTCCTCTTGCTACTACGTTCTTAGAAATTTTATCGTTGTGGAAATATATCATTCTTCCCCATATTCAACTAACTCAGTCTACTACAAAACTCCCTTTTTTTAATTTCTAAGTTAGACACTGAGTTTCTGTTTCATAGACTTTTCACAGTTACTGTAAATTTTCTTAGCCAATTAGGCATACCAATTCTTGAGAACATCTTCACACTTATTGCAAGTTTCATACTTTCAGTATTACAATAACTTTCTATTCAAACAGAAGATTAATGGAAATAGGTTTTATATAACAATAATAATTTCTACGTTTTTCCTAATCAGATTTAACTACAAGTTCCAATTATTTATCACATTAAGAAATTATGGGGAAATGCAAGCGGTAAATATACCGTTACCAAAAGGTATAATTTAAATCCACTAACGTGACAGCTTTCCAATCCTTGGAATCTAATTCAGATATGTTCTGTGGTCTTCTTAACTGAATCTATTATTAAAATAACCACGGATTTACAAATCTGATGCTAAAAGAAAAGGGGAAGGAAGAGAGAAAACTAAATAAATCAGATTCATAGGACTTACCCCACGTTGATCAGAAATCTGAACACCTATGTTGTAGATTTACATTTTTTATCTTCAAATCTTGAATCAGAATTTCCTAAAACTAATTTTCTAATTTCGGAAAGATTTGGAGAGGAAAGAAAATAACAGAGCATTGGCGTCGTCTCAGAAAATATGAGAAGAAAGCCATGCCCTACTAGTCTATTTATAGGTGTACAGGAAATTCTGTTCCATTGGAGTCAATAATATAAAATCCAAGTCGTATAAACCAGAAAAACATGTCACATATCAGAGCAGATCTGACCACGCATGGATCGACCCCTGTGTTGACCTACTTTATACATGGGTCAACCCTAAGGTCGACCCATCTCCTGGGACTAAACGTGTATTTCTACCGCTTAAATCTCTGATTAACGTTATATAATAATGTTTAATTTATTTCTTAAGATGACTCATCTGAATTATTATTTTCTAATTATAACTTATATTTAAATTCAAAATTTGAATTTGTGCGCATATATACACATACAACCTTTTAATTATTAATTTGTTAATGACTTTTATATACGAGCTCTATTTTGGGCAATTCATATATCAAAACGAATCAGAAAATTGTCACGAACACAATGGTATATGTTTAGGGGCTAAATTATGAAACCTTAATTTATTGATGTTTTTCGTTTACTATTTATATAAAATGTGGGGTGTTACATTCTCCTCACCTCAATAAAATTTCGTCCTCAAAATTTGATAAGGATGGAGTTGTGTTCTTCCACATATAAATTGCAACCAATATGTGTTCATCTAAATTTTCAATCATCTGTGCACTTGTGCAAAGTGTAACATACATGATAATATATGAATGTAACGAATGCCTAAACGATACATCCTATGTGAATTCAATTTTTTCTGAAAATCTTTTGAAAACATGATGCACACATCCTAAATATACTAGCAATTTTAATACGAATGCAACATTTTGAAAATCAAAATATCTTTTTCAGCAATTTTCCCATTCTCTTACAAAGTAAAAGCGCAGTTCATCCAATTTTTGCATCAAAATTCTACCAATCAACTTTTAAAAAATTCTAATTTTAGAAAATTACATTTTATGAATCTCCCTTCCTTGCAATACTTTAAGGAATCTTTGTTTTTATTACTACCTTGTGATGTTTGTTTTATGTTTGTTACTCAACTATAATTATAGTGATTTACCAAGAACTTCGTTAATTAGAGCAAAATTTCTAAGATAAAGATAAAACACCGCTACAATGAGAAATAAGTCCAAAGTACAAGTTTTCACTTCATAAGTCTAACTAATAAAGATAGTCAAGTCCTAAAACGAAGAAGTCCTACAAGCAACAACACTGATAACAATCTACCCTGAGAACGGAGGTCTAGGTCCTTGCCCAAAGACACCACGGAGAAAAGAATCCAATCCACCTACGCGTTCCTCCTAACACCTGGTGTTATCCCTAACCTCAAAGTGCATATCACGCATCTCTAGCTGCATCTGCTTAAAATGTTGTTGGGTTGTATACATCTGCTGTAAGGACTGCTGCTGGGTCTAGGCAAACTCTATCTGTGTGCGGGCCATATCTTGTTGTCCAAGCAAGATATCTCAGTGCTCTCTGGCTAACTGGTCCTGCCTCTCGGAAATGACACTAACCTCCGTCCCTAAATCCCATGACCCTACTGATGTCCATGAGTCCTACTGGGATGATTGTGAAGACCCTGTGCTTCCCCAGTACTACTCTGCACCCTGATGCTCATATCCCTCTAGTGGGTCAAAATACTGATATAGCCCCTGTCCTTCCTCCTGAGCAAACTGATCCCCAAACTCTGCCTTAGGCCGGTATCCGACCACTTCCTCATACGGAAACCCTACTGGGACCATCTGCCAATCATCTTGGTTTTTTTGACCTCTCTAGTCCTTCTGACCCTCATGCACATCATCAGCACCACCCTCAAACTTACCCTCATGCTCCACCGGTTGGGCCTCCTCCTCTTGTAACTGGGCGAAGTCAATATGCATCCTAGTCAAAGTGGATGCATCTATAAAAGGGTGAAATTCTGTGATGGAACTCTCATTCCCTAAAGGAATCGCAACATGTCTAAACACTACTGTCTAAAGATGTCCCAATGGAATAGTACACTTGCTAGTATCAAGGGTGGTAGCAAAATATTCCATAATCGCCCTTGCCCTATTGACCTCAAGTCCAGCAAAAATAACATAAGTAGTCTGCCTAACAATAGTAGTAACTCTGTCGAAACTGCATGTCCGAGCAGTCAAGTTATACTTCAAGATGCATATAACCACTCTAGCCAATGGGCGCAAATGCCCCCTATCCCAAGCCCTGTGCTCACCATCCACAAAAATCCTGCCCAACACGGCTAAACTAATCATCTCTACCTCTCCCAAGTGCAAACCCTCTCCACTAATATCAAGCATCTCTCCAAACTACCTCTCGGTAAAAACAATATGTGTCCCCTTCACCTCAGTCTGAAATAGTGCCTCTCTATTTTCCTCTTTATATCTTAAATTTGCATCGAAAAGACGAACTAATCTTAGGTAAGTAGTCCGCTCTACCGGGTTATGATCAAGTATAACATGTAACTCTGCACCATGAAAAATCTGCTCCAAGGGGGTGCCTACAAAGTCTGCAAATCTAACGGGTCTCCCAGGCAAAATCTGATATTCACTAGAATTCACATAAGCTTCCACTACACGCCTAAGGTTGCGGCACCAAGCAATCTCTTGGGGGTTTAATTGGGAAAAAGGGCAGTGATAGAGGGTCTTGGAGGCATGGCGAATTTCTCTGAATCCGTGAAAAAGATGTGTAGATCTGAATAAAGAAGGTCAAGGGCCTCGATTTGATACCAAACTTGTGAAATATGGTTGAGTTTTAGAGCGACTACGGGTGTTGGAAGTGGTGGTGGAAATGGGTTTCGTTGTGTTCGGGTGGGGAGGAAGAAATAAAACGACGAGGCTGCAGGCTTCGTCGTTTTATTTCACCATATATATCATAGATGGATCGACCCACCTTCATGGTGTGTCGACCACGAGGTCGACCCACCTTCAAGGTGTGTCGACCTATGGGTCGACCCACAGGAGAGCTGGGTCGACCCGACCCTTATATATATTATTGTTTATTTTCCTCTTCCCTTCCCGATTTCTTAGCGACGATTAAACCTAAAAATATCTAGTAGGGTCGGTCAACTATCCATTTCACTTTTCCTAACATTTCTCCGTAGTTGTATCCTCGCTTACAATAATTCCTTGAAACCCATTCATTTTCCAAACAGTTTCCTCTGAATCGCTTCTTCATTATTTTTCCTTATTTTTCCTTTACCCTTTTCTGTAGTGTACATGTCTTGGTATCTCAACTTCTCCCTTGTATAAAGATATATGCATATATCCATATATACAATTCTTACCTATTTAAGAATATACAAATACGTTCACTCACTATCTATATAGGAATCCTAATCCTAAGCTTTGATACCAGATGTAACATCCGAATTTTTACAGACCAATTTTTTTTAAATATCAATCTATCGAAACTCGTGTCGGCTTGTCTGATATCCTGCAGAAAAGAAAAATATAATAAACGCATCAGAGCTTAGTAAACTTCTCAAAGAGGAATGGATAAAATATAATACAATCAAATATACATTACCAAGGTAGTAATATTGCCTAACTAGTATCCAAAGCTATCATATCTTTGCTACAAATCTAACCTACGAGTGTGTTATAAGGAGGGGGTCAGAACACAAAGTTCTAGTGACTAGACAAATTATACATTCTGAAATAACCCTACATATACCTTTCAATTATGTTTTCTTATTTATTGGGTTATACTTGGGTTAACAGCTGATGTGCACGTAAATATGCACATTTATTCTTGTTTTAGTTAAATAAATAACATAAGTGGGATATTTTTACATGTTTTAACCATAAAAACCAAAATTCTCAAATTATCATGCATTCGTCTTCATATTGGGACAAAACGGTCTTTTGTGCATGTATTTGTTTTTGATAAAATTTACTTGCTCATTTTCATGTGTCTTGTAAGAATTTAGGAGCAAAAATGAAGTAGGCACATGAAGTTTACATGGAGATATCCATGCGCAAAGTGGATACAAAGGAATGAAGGTGTAATTAATTCACACACCACTTAGTGGAGCACCCCACCTACCTGTTAGCACTCTTTATTTAATGGTACAATTAGAGGCTAATATATTAGCAAGTAGAGACAAGAAAGGCTTCATACAATTTTAATGAATCATTAGAGGCTAAAGACAAATGAAAGCTTCATGAAGGGGGTATTTTTGGTAGCCCCTAACAAAAGTAATTAGGGTTTTAGGGTTTTAGAACATGTATAAATACTCCCTTTACATTGATGTAAATATCCTTTCTCTTTTAGTTAGTTTTAGTTTTGAGGATCAAAGCTCTCTTTCTCTTTAATGGCTACTTAGCCATTTCTTTTTCTATGTAACTTTTTTTAAATGCAATGTTAATTAGTTCTCTTTTACTTACATGCTACTTAATTCTAGTTATAGTGTAGATCTCTTTTATTTTATGCAAGTAGAATAGATTTTCCTTTATTTTGCTTTCTTTTTCCTTTTCATGTTGCAAGCTGTAATTTTTAATATGATAACAGGTATTCGAAGCTTAGCCCCTTCAAATTAGGGGTAATGAAGCTCTCTAATCATGTAGCTTTATCATCATTTGATTTTGTGTTCTCTTTTTATGCTTAATGGAAATATGATTATGGAAAACAAGTGATTATTTAAGCTGAAATTTGATGGCCTATATTTCTAAACAATAGTTAATAAGCCATGCTTATAATAGATTTGATTTTCATCTTTTTGTCATTTTCATGATAGTTAAACAAGTGGGCTGAAGGTTGTGTTAAAGTTTGATGGCTTATGTTAGGATAATTAATAGCACAAATACGCCATGCTTAGGATAAATACATCAACTAATCACACTTATGACCGAAAAAGAGAGATCATAATTTCAAAATTTCTTGAACTATATGATTTAAAAAGTGGATTTATTCCTAAGTTGTCATTTAATCTCTAAGTTTTAATCAATCATAGTTTGTTAGTTTAGTTGTAGCTAACATTTCTCTTAACATTGTTTTAATTTGATTGAGTAGAATCTAAAATTATTTCTTTCTCCATGGATCGACCCGTATTCGCCACGCACTAGAAGTGTACGTCATACGCTTGCGGTTTTATACACTTCGCGACGGATTTTTAATTGATAAATATTCGTCGTCGAACAAGTTTTTGGCGTCGTTGTCGGGGAGAGAATTTAATTTTGATTTTATTCTTCGAATTAACTTTCCTATTCACCATTCTCTTAAAAAAAATCATTCATTTTGAGTTTAGTTCACTTGTGTTTGTTCATTCGTGTGTTTATTGAATTTGATCTTCATTCAATTGCATTTGTGTGTGTTTTATTTTTGTTGTCCATTTTTGTTTTGTTTATGTTTTATTTCTTTGAAAAAAAGTAGTATGTTTGTTTCTTGGTTTAATTTTCATCTGTCTAGAAGGAAAAAACCTGCATTTGGTTTGTCTTCATTTCCTGTTTCTGTTTTATTGACTACTTGTTTCCATTTTGTTCACTTGCATTTTCTTTTCGTTTGGTCCATTTCCTTCTAAAAAATAAAAACAAGTTGCATCTTTTGTGTTTTTGCTTTGATCCTATTGAATTCAGTCTGATGCATTAGATGTTTTCGTTGCTGAGCTATTTTTTTTTAAAAAAGCGAGAGAACCCCTTTTTACCGTTTCTTGCTTCTCCTGTGCATTTTGTTTTTGTGCATTGCATTCTGTTGTTAGTTCATTTTCGTTTTTTTTGATATAATTTGCATTTGGATTTTTGCATTGACAGATTTGATTCATATCTGTGTAAGTCAGCTGTGACGGCCCGCCCTGCACCAGCCTGCATTTCCCTCCGAAAGTGCGCTGTACACATGCCCGACTAGCACGGGACGGTCGTCAGAAGAAAGGAAAGAAGGAAACGAACTAATCAAGAACCTGTAGAATGTCTCACAGCGCATGGAGTAAAATATAATAATAATAACATACTTGACATAAAACAGGTGAGACAGTGCATAAGCTGATAACTAAAATCAACATCAACATCAGAGCAGCGGAAATCCAAATACAGCTTATTACAACTTTCCAAATTTACTATCTCTAAACAAAAGAAAGCTAAAGTAGAAGATGCACCACCAATGCCCAAGCAGTGATCTTCAACAACACAGGGAGAATACTATATATATATATTACGTGGAAGCCTCCTGCTCGTCTCCGGACCATCTACCCGTGCATCACCATCTAACCTGTCTCTAGTCTGCTCGTGTGAGCACCCAGAGTAATAAGAGGAGACATAAAACTCTGGGTCAGACATAAAGCCTGGTATGAGCGATAAGCATCTAAACAGAATAATAACAGGTATACTAAACCATACCTGAACCTGGACCTGCAACCAAAGAGTTAGTACCACATACCGTACAGTACTCTAAGGTGCTATAATAAATAGTGTAAAGTATACGGGGGTGGGGTGTGCATGTCATAATGATAGCAAACAAATCAACCATAGCAACCATTCTCACATCTCTCACTCAGTGCGTAAAGCATACGATGTCCACCACTGTCAATCACTAGACCCATTGAAGTAGTGACGGAGTTCAACCTGTACAACTACTGCTACTACCAAGCTTACCACATGGAGTCATGACCAAATCTTTACAAATGACCCCACTTCATTGGTTTATAGCCCTTTAGTCGTACCTAGGCCACTGTGGCCCTGAATCCGCTCATGTACTCCCATACATAGTGATCAAAAGTCATAGACATCGATGGCCCCTTGGCGCACGTCCCGCAGCAAAGCCCAATCATGAAGTGAACTCATCGGTTCCCAACTAGATCCTGAGCTCTAACTTCCCATATTGGACTACCTTTGCATCTCGGGTTATTGGTCAATAATGGGTCGGGTCGGGTTCTCCTTCTAGCCATCGGTTCGGGTCGGGTCCTCTGCTTCGGGTCGGTTCGTAGTCTCCTCCTGTAGTGGTTCGGTTCGGGCCCACAGCGTCGCATTGGTTCGGGTATTCCACTTCGGGTCGGGTCGGGTGTCCTCCTCCGGGTCGGGTCGGGTGCCATCTCCCTTCCAGTTCATGCTTCCGCTCCGATCCGCTCCCTCGTTCTTCACGTGATCCGATCCGATCCCTCCTTCTTCATCTGATCCGATCCTACTCCTTCAGCCGATCCGATCCCTTCGCCTTACTCCAGTCCTAGCCTTTCATCCTTAAGTCGATCTGATCCGAGCCCTTCGTCTTTAAGTTAGTCTGGTCCCCAGCTTAACCAACATGGCCTTCCTTTTTGCCAAGCCTCTTATGTGCCAGGCTCCAGTTCGGGTCGGGTTCCTTGCTCAGGTCTCATATCCGATCCGAGCCCATATCCGATCCGATTCGAAACCCTGCACAACTTTTTGCAACTTTTCCAGCAAGTAATTTACGCCATTCGACGACGTTTTTGACAAATCTAACACTTCTAATCAATCATAAAACACACCATAGAGTCATAGCAACATGTACTAGCAACCACAAACAGCAAAACAACAATTCAAATGAATCAAAATGGATCAAAAGTGGCTAAAACCTCACATTTTCCCATAATCCCACTTAATCATGTTTAGGCACATACTTAGTAAAACTTAATCAAATCGTCCAAATTTTCTAACAGAGGCATAAAATATTATTTTCAAATTTCTAAACATTTTTCCAGAATTTATTAGTGTATAAATTCGCTAATCTTCACTAATTACCCTTAATTACCGTAATTAGTGCAAAAACTATGCAAATCACTCACCTTTGCCACAAAATAAAACACCAAATCTGAAATACTCTCTGTTTGGGTCGAATTCCTATGTATAGCAGCAGCTCCAACCTTGCTCTGCCGCTATTTGGCCTTGTTTTGATGTAGTTTAGGCTTAATCTTCACTAAAAATGTGTTTTGGAGTGGTTTTAGAGGATGGAAGCCATTACTAAGGTCTCAAGAAGGTTTGTGGCGGCTCAAAACTGAAATGAAAGTGATTTCCTAACCCTAGTCAGCCCTCCTATGCCTCTAAACCCGAAATTCCCCTCTGGGCCTAGCTTCTAATCACCCGGTTAAGCCCAATTAAGCTGTTTTTCACCATCTGAAACTTGTTTCAGCCATATCTCCCAAACGGTGAGTCCGTTTGGCTAATGTGACCACTCTACGGAATTGTAAACCATCATCCGGAGCTAATGAAAGTGGTTTCAGGTCAAAATTCCTTTCCAGTCAAAAGTTATGGCCAAAACAGTACCAACTAGGGGTAAAATGGTCATTTAAAAAAATCGGGAAAAATCATGAACATGGGAAATGACCTCAATAGTCGTCTCCCAAAGTTACATGACCATACGACTTCGTATGTGAAAGAAATAAATATTCTACGGTCCTATGGTGCGTAGAATACGGGTCGTTACACTCTCCTCCCCTTAAGAAATTTCGTCCCCGAAATTCCTTAACCCAAAACATACAAAGGATCCCGCATGCCTAACAACCACATACAACAATCAAATATGCAAAACAAGCAAACAAAACTATCCTAGCATGCGGAAAACTAAATCGAAGTCAAGATCTTACCAGGCAAAGAGTTCTGGGTGTGTCTTCCTAATGTTCTCCTCTGTCTCCCAAGTACAATCATTCTCGTCCTCGCCCCACTGAACCTTGACTAGCTTCACCGCCTTCCTTCGAAGTTGCTTCATGTCGTGCTCGACAATACGGGCCGGCTTGCGGTTCCCAACCGCCTCGGGTTCTACTTCGAAGTCCTCTAACTGACCAGGTGAAATAGTCATATCCGGGTCGTGAACGAACTTCCTTAGTTGGGAAACATGAAATACGTTGTGAACTCCCACCATCTTCTCTGGTAAGTCAATTATATATGCCAAATTCCCGACTAGTTCAAGAATAGGGAATGGGCCAACAAATCTTGGTGCCAACTTGCCTCTCCTCCAAATCGTATTACGCTCTTTAACGGAGAAATCTTGACAAACACCAAGTCACCAACGGAGAATTTTAAGTCTCTTCTCCTCTTATCAGCATAACTCTTCTGCCTATCTTGGGCAGCCTTCATTCGTTGTTGAATAATCTTAATCTTATCTGAAGTTTCCCTCACCACATCTGGTCCAAGCATAAACTTCTCGCCAGTCTCTATCCAACATGATGGTGAGTTGCATGGTCTTCCGTACAAAGCTTCAAACAGAGCCATACCGATACTGGATTGGTAGCTATTATTATATGCAAACTCTACTAGATGCAAATGGTCATCCCATGATCCACCAAAATCCAATATACATGCTCTCAAGAGATCTTCCAAAATACGGTTCACCCTCTCCGTCTGACCGTCGGTCTGAGGATGATATGCGGTACTGAGATGTAACTCTGACCCTAGAGCCTCTTGTAAGCTCTTCCAAAACCCACTAGTGAACAACGGGTCTCGGTCACTCACAATGCTTTTAGGCACTCCATGAAATCTCACTACCCACTTCATATACAATTCTGCTAACTTAGCTGCCGTTCTGGTCGATTTGACTGTTATAAATCTTGCACTTTTAGTCAGTCGATCCACAACTACCCAAATGCTATCATGTCCCGATCTAGTCCTTGGTAAACCATCGATGAAGTCCATCGATACTTGCTCCCATTTCCATTCGGGAATTTCTAATGGCTGTAACAACCCACTAGGCTTCTTTTGCTCGGCTTTAACTAGCTGGCAATTCATGCATTTGGATATAAACCTCCCAATGTCCCTTTTCATCCCTTCCCAGTAGTAGGTCTGTTTCATGTCTCGATACATCTTGTTACCACCGGGGTGTATAGTCAGTCTTGAGTGATGACATTCTCTAAGCACTTCATCTCTCAATCCATCGACATTGGGTACAACAAGCTTTCCATTCTTTCTAAGCCATCCATCTCGATCAAGCCCATACTTGTTCATCTCCTCATCGATACCTATCTCTAACTTGGAGATGATTTCCAATAGGTTAGGATCGTCCCTCTGACTAGAGCCGATCCGCTCAATTAAAGTGGGTCTGATCGTCAAACTTGCTAACATTTCTGTATCCAATTCGCACTTTGGTCTGAAATTTCCCCGCGATATACTCCAGTTGCTTCCATTCAAGGAACATAGCCCCTAAACTGGCATGTCTTCGACTCAACGCATCGGCTACCACATTGCCCTTTCCCGGTGTATATGCGATGTCAAAATCATAGGAAGCCAAGAATTCTAACCACCTTTGTTGCCGAAGATTTAGATCCTTCTGGGAGAAGAGATACTTCAACGACTTATGATCTGTAAACAGCTCAAATCTTTCTCCCAAGAGATAATGTCTCCACATCTTTAACGCGAACACGATCGCTGCCAATTCCAAATCATGGGTAGGGTATCTTCTCTCGTGCGGTTTCAATTGCCGACTTGCATAAGCTACAACCCTACTGCCTTGCATCAATACAGCACCCAGTCCGATACCACAGGCATCCATGTATACCGTCATCTCTTCATTCCCCTTAGGAATGACTAACACTGGTGCGCTTGTCAACTTGTCCTTTAGACTCTTGAATGCATTCTCGCACCTTTCATCCCAGATAAAAGCTTGATTCTTCTTGGTCGACTGGGTCAATGGTGCTGCTATCTTGGAGAAACCTTGGATAAACTTACGATAATATCCAGCTAACCCCAAGAAACTTCTTACATCTGTTGCATTCTTGGGCGTAGGCCAATCCTGTACCGTAGCCACCTTCGCCGGGTCCACGGCAATACCATTCTCTGATACAACATGGCCCAAGAACCTCACTTCCCTCTTCCAGAAGTGACACTTAGAAAACTTTGCTTTCAATTGGTGTTTTCTCAACACCTCCATCACTATTCTTAAATGTTCCTTGTGTTCTTCCTCTGTCCTCGAATAGACCAAAATATCATCAACGAACACAAGGACAAACTTATTCAACTGATCTCTGAATACCCTATTCATAAGATCCACAAAATATGTTGGGGCATTGGTCAGCCCGAATGGCATGACCAACCACTCATAAAACCCAGACGGCGTCCGAAATGCCGTTTTAGCTATACTCTCAGCTTCCACTCTAAGCTGATGAAAACCTGTCGCGAGATCCAACTGAGAAAATACTCTCGCGCCACTCAACTGATCGAACAAATCATCTATCCGCGGTAAAGGATACTTGTTCTTCCTCGTCACTTTATTCAACTCGCGGTAGTCTACACACAAACGAAGGGAACCATCCGCCTTGGTAGCAAACACAACTGGTGCTCCCCATTCAGAAACACTCCTTCTGATAAATCCCTTCTTCAAAAGATCGCTGACTTGCACCTCGAGCTCTCGCTGCTCCCTTGGTGCCATACGATGAAGTGGCATCACTATAGGTCTGGCATCTTTTACCAAATCAATACGGAACTCAATCTCTCGGTGTGGTGGAAGCCCGGTCACTTCTTCGAAAACATCCGGATACTGGCCAACCACGGGCAAACCTGACAACTCACTATGCGGAATGTCGAGGGAGTTTAGAAAACTAGCCAATACCCCCTCACTGGGTAGACCACTAAACACTATCCTCCTCCCATCATCCGCTCTAGCTGTCACCAAAAAGCCCTCACAGTCTACCACCACCCCGTATCTTCGGAGCCAATCTACTCCCAGAATAATGCCAAACCCAGTAAAGCCCAAAACAAAGCAATCACAAACAAACATGCATCCATGACTCGATAAGACCACATTACGACAAATCATACTAAGGCTAGTCGAACCACCAATCGGGTTCGTCACCACTAAAGGTCTATCGACAATCTCGGGCTCCAATCCTAACATATCTACCAGGTCACTAGATATGAAGGAACTGGAAGCTCCGGTATCAAACAAAACTCTAACAGGAACATCATAAACAGAAAGCATACCTTGAATGACGACATTCTTTCCCTTCTCCGCCGCAGTTGGGGCATTCGACGAAGAAGGAATAGCATTAAGAGCGTAGGCTTTCACCATTTGCTTTTCTTTAGGGGGCTGTGGACACTTGTCCTTGTGATGTCCCATTTGGCCACAATTGAAGCACTTCCTATCCGCTGGCTTGGCCCGACAATTACTAGCATAATGGCCCTTCTTACCACAGCTGAAGCACTCAACATCTTGCTTATTCTTTTTCTTCTGGCCATCCTTAGTCTGATTCTGCTTTCGCTTATTCTGGGAACCACCCTTGCCTCCACCACTTGCTTGTGGTTTTGGCTCTTCTACAGATGCAACCTCAGTCTTCGGTCTAGGATAGAGACTTTCTGACCTCAATGCTTTCCCCACAATCGATTCAAACGTCTCATCGATGTGGTTAATAAGCCTTTCCCCCAAGTACTGATCCAAACCGGTTATGAATTTCTCATTCTTCTTCTCGGCAGTATCAATAAGAGATAACCCATACTTCGACAAAGTGTCGAATTCAGCAATATACTCCGAGACAGCTCTGCCATTCTGCTTGAGCTCCAAGAATTTCTTAAACAGCACTGACTTCTGAGCAGCTGGAATGAACTTCTCGCTAAAGCGAGCCTTAAACTGCTCCCAAGTAATCTGATCTTCGGGAGTAGCTGCCTTTATAGCATTCCACCAATTCATTGCCCGCCCTTGCAGCTGACGGGACGCTAGCTTTCTCTTCATCGCATCCTTGATACCCAAATCCTCGAAGATACGTTCGCAACTATCCAACCAATCTTGAACATCCGTGGCCGACTCCGTTCCGTGGAACGGTTTCCCACCAAGGCTAGTATAATCCTTATTCAGCTTGACGAAGTCGACTCTCGGCGCCTGCACTATTGGACCACCACCATTTCCACCATTGGGAGCTGCCCTCTGCACATCCCTAAGCATCTCTCTCATGAGGTCAGTAAACATCGTCCTCATGTCAGCAACATTCCCATTATTGGCCCCTCTACCGGTACCTCTAACATATCGGCTCATCGTCAATCTGAAAAAGGAAACGATTAACGACCCCATAGTGGTGCTAGTGCAGCACGACTTCATTCTTATACTACTAATAGTATATATATATAGCTTTTAAAAACCATAATAATCACAAATATGCTCTCTCGTATACGTATATTATCTCTCCCTGATAACTTCCCTAGGTTAACTACGCAACCTAGAGCTCTGATACCAAGTGTGACGGCCCGCCCTGTACCAGCCTGCATTTCCCTCCGAAAGTGCGTTGTACACATGCCCGACTAGCACGGGACGGTCGTCAGAAGAAAGGAAAGAAGGAAACGAACTAATCAAGAACCTGTAGAATGTCTCACAGCGCATGGAGTAAAATATAATAATAATAACATACTTGACATAAAACAGGTGAGACAGTGCATAAGCTGATAACTAAAATCAACATCAACATCAGAGCAGCGGAAATCCAAATACAGCTTATTACAACTTTCCAAATTTACTGTCTCTAAACAAAAGAAAGCTAAAGTAGAAGATGCACCACCAATGCCCAAGCAGTGATCTTCAACAACACAGGGAGAATACTATATATATATTACGTGGAAGCCTCCTGCTCATCTCCGGATCATCTACCCGTGCATCACCAGCTAACCTGTCTCTAGTCTGCTCGTGTGAGCACCCAGAGTAATAAGAGGAGACATAAAACTCTGGGTCATACATAAAGCCTGGTATGAGCGATAAGCATCTAAACAGAATAATAACAGGTATACTAAACCATACCTGAACCTGGACCTACAACCAAAGAGTTAGTACCACATACCGTACAGTACTCTAAGGTGCCATAATAAATAGTGTAAAGTATACGACGGTGGGGTGTGCATGTCATAATGATAGCAAAAAAATCAACCATAGCAACCATTCTCACATCTCTCACTCAGTGCGTAAAGCATACGATGTCCACCACTGTCAATCACTAGACCCATTGAAGTAGTGACGGAGTTCAACCTGTACAACTACTGCTACTACCAAGCTTACCACATGGAGTCATGACCAAATCTTTACAAATGACCCCACTTCATTGGTTTATAGCCCTTTAGTCGTACCTAGGCCACTGTGGCCCTGAATCCGCTCACGTACCTCCCATACATAGTGATCAAAAGTCATAGACATCGATGGCCCCTTGGCGCACGTCCCGCAGCAAAGCCCAATCATGAAGTGAACTCATCAGTTCCCAACTAGATCCTGAGCTCTAACTTCTCATATTGGACTACCTTTGCATCTCGGGTTATTGGTCAATACTGGGTCGGGTCGGGTTCTCCTTCTAGCCATCGGTTCGGGTCGGGTCCTCTGCTTCGGGTCGGTTCGTAGTCTCCTCCTGTAGTGGTTCGGTTCGGGCCCACAGCGTCGCATTGGTTCGGGTCGGGTATTCCACTTCGGGTCGGGTTGGGTGTCCTCCTCCGGGTCGGGTGTCCTCCTTCGGGTCGGGTCGGGTGCCATCTCCCTTCCAGTTCGTGCTTCCGCTCCGATCCGCTCCCTCGTTCTTCACGTTCTCCGATCCGATCCCTCCTTCTTCATTTGATCCGATCCTACTCCTTCAGCCGATCCGATCCCTTCGCCTTACTCCAGTCCTAGCCTTTCATCCTTAAGTCGATCCGATCCGAGCTCTTCGTCTTTAAGTTAGTCCGGTCCCCAGCTTAACCAACATGGCCTTCCTTTTTGCCAAGCCTCTTATGTGCCAGGCTCCAGTTCGGGTCGGGTTCCTTGCTCAGGTCTCATATCCGATCCGAGCCCATATCCGATCCGATCCGAAACCCTGCACAACTTTTTGCAACTTTTCCAGCAAGTAATTTACGCCATTCAACGACGTTTTTTGACAAATCTAACACTTCTAATCAATCATAAAACACACCATAGAGTCATAGCAACATGTAATAGCAACCACAAACAGCAAAACAACAATTCAAATGAATCAAAATGGATCAAAAGTGGCTAAAACCTCACATTTTCCCATAATCCCACTTAATCATGTTTAGGCACATACTTAGTAAAACTTAATCAAATCGTCCAAATTTTCTAACAGAGGCATAAAATATTATTTTCAAATTTCTAAACATTTTTCCAGAATTTATTAGTGTATAAATTCGCTAATCTTCACTAATTACCCTTAATTACCGTAATTAGTGCAAAAACTATGCAAATCACTCACCTTTGCCACAAAA
Source organism: Allium sativum (assembly GCA_030737875.1). Classification (NCBI taxonomy): domain Eukaryota; kingdom Viridiplantae; phylum Streptophyta; class Magnoliopsida; order Asparagales; family Amaryllidaceae; genus Allium; species Allium sativum. Next base: position 709,771,539 of record CM060922.1, read on the forward strand.
TAAAACACCAAATCTGAAATACTCTCTGTTTGGGTCGAATTCCTATGTATAGCAGCAGCTCCAACCTTGCTCTGCCGCTATTTGGCCTTGTTTTGATGTAGTTTAGGCTTAATCTTCACTAAAAATGTGTTTTGGAGTGGTTTTAGAGGATGGAAGCCATTACTAAGGTCTCAAGAAGGTTTGTGGCGGCTCAAAACTGAAATGAAAGTGATTTCCTAACCCTAGTCAGCCCTCCTATGCCTCTAAACCCGAAATTCCCCTCTGGGCCTAGCTGCTAATCACCCGGTTAAGCCAATTAAGCTGTTTTTCACCATCTGAAACTTGTTTCAGCCATATCTCCCAAACGGTGAGTCCGTTGGGCTAATGTGACCACTCTACGGAATTGTAAACCATCATCCGGAGCCGATGGAAGTGGTTTCAGGTCAAAATTCCTTTCCAGTCAAAAGTTATGGCCAAAACAGTACCAACTAGGGGTAAAATGGTCATTTAAAAAAATCGGGAAAAATCATGAACATGGGAAATGACCCCAATAGTCGTCTCCCAAAGTTACATGATCATACGACTTCGTATGTGAAAGAAAGAAATATTCTACGGTCCTATGGTGCGTAGAATACGGGTCGTTACATCAGCTCACCTAAAGCATTTTCAATTGAGCATTTTAGCCTCAGTTTTGGACAGAGGAAGCTCGCATACAGTTTAGATATTCCTTTCCATACAAAAAAAGAACATTCAAGTAAAATAGAAGTGTTTTTCATTCTTATGCACTAATACATATATTGTTTTACAGTTTGTTTTTTCTTTACACATTTTGGTTTTTGCACTCACCTCCTCCCTGCATTCAATCTCCCAAACAAACCAAGCACAAAACATCAACTCCTCTCCATACATACAAAACCATCCCGAACAGCCCCATTCCGACAGCGAAAGTTCAAAGTTCACACATACAAAACCATTTGACTTGCACATCTACTTTCAATATCCACACTACAACTCAGTCAACACTGCTACCACATCCACTCCAGCAGTTAGCATTCAACTTCAGCACCTTCAACCTCTACATTCATATCTGCCACCACAATTCAAGTCATTCGTACTGCCTTATCCACCATTGACGATACTACCAGTCACAAACCCCAATTACTGGTCATCAACCTGCCTTCAGCCATTCACAACTCCATACACACACCAACAAACCCCTTCCATATACCACAATTCAAAAAATCCACGTTAATCACTCCACTTTAATTCATCATCTCCACTATCACCGAATCACTTTCTACGACCAAAAACACCAACAAATACTGTCATTCACCATCCCGACTGCATCTCTCACCATACTGTCATTAAACGAATATTTCATCACTTCTATCAACACTTGCCACCATTACCATTCACACCCTCGTACCTCCTACTCAAATAGCCACGAGCAGACCACCAAAATCAATAACCCAAAAACCGCAACCTTCATTTGATTAAAAAAGAAAAGAAAACCTTAGTCATCCAACCTCGGTTTCATTCACCACCCGAAACCCAATCCACAAGAATGTTGTCTCCAAATCACCTTCACTCCCTAATCGACATTCACAAACGCCTCGATTGCCCATCCATCTGCAAATCGAACCCAATTGATTTGAGCCACAAACTCACAGCCGAAAATTGGCTTTCAATGCAAAATACCACAAATTCTGAAAATTTTGATTTCAAGTCACGTCGGAGATTAGCGATCTTGAAAATTTAGATTTCGAGTTGATAGAAGATTCTGAGTGCTTTTGTTTTTAGGGATTTCATTTTAGTGGGCTTCTGTGTATTTTTGTTTTTAGGGATTCCGAGTACTTTCGAGTGACGTGGAGATGAATTTTTTTAGTGGGATTGACAATTGGTCTTATTATAATCCGAATTGTTTTATTTTACCCCTTTGTCCATTTCTTTTGATTTGTTTCATATTTTCTTAAGTTAAAAAACCAAAGAAAAAAGGGGTTATTGTTTTTCCTTTTATTTGTGTTTTTGGTTATTTCAATAGCGTTTCCAATTTTCTTTTAGTGCGAGTTCTTTTGTTTTTGTTTTCATGTTTTCTTCTTTGAAAAACATTTGCCATTATAAACATCAAACGGAAAAAATATCATTTTGTTTTCATTTTCTCTAAGTGTATATATTGTCTTCAAATCTCTCACAGATTGCAGAATCAACGAGACATGAAGTTCTTACCAAATAAATTGCTTTGCCTTGCTCTTGCTTTGAAAAAAATTCCGCTAAAAAAACTGCTAATAAATTCTACATGCTCAGGTATCGTGTTTTAACTTCTTTTATTTATCTTGCATTGTTGTTTGGTTGCATTTGCATTATAAAGAATCTAAAAATAAAAAATCGTTCGTAGTTGCATTAGTAATTCATGTTTAATTTCTGTTTTGCATTCATCTTATTTTTGTTTTTACTTTCTAAGGACATCATTATATTTTGACAAGTTGGTTTATTTCTAACAAATTGTTTCTCGGTGTCTAGACCACAGCAGAGTAATAGTCGTTTATGAATATTACGGTAATTCGTAAATATTATAGCAATTGTTTCTCTGAAGGTACTTAAACCTTCGGCTGCATTGCTATGGTGATTCCTGGTGCACCGATAACTCCTATCCGTTAACTGACTAAGATATCTTTTGTTGAAATTAATATAACAGTCATTATATAATTTGAAAATTTTGTAAATAAAGTAATTTTTATTCATATAGTTGCATTAGGTTCGTGCATATATTAAAAAAAATCAAAATTTTCAAAAAGAAAAAATCCATTTGTAAATAATCTCTTCCCTTTTTCTTAAGCATTTTGTTTAAAAAAACATTCAAAAAAAAAAATTAAAAAATCAAAAAAATGATTTTCTTCTGTAAATACTTATTTTCTTTCCTCTTTTAATTCAAAAAAAACATTTTCTTGAAAATGTCTCAATTTTCTTACTCGTCAATTTTTTTGAATAGTTGTGAAAATCAATATAATCCATATAATTTCACACCAAATTCGTATGAATATTTTAATAATGACTATTGTATAAATAACTCGAATTTTACACCATAAGATTTAAAAAATGACAACCAACCCTCAATTTTTGAAACAAGAATTGAATCTTTACTTGAAATGAGCACATAACAAAGTCAAAGAATAAATGAATGGTGTAATTCATACCTATGCAACAATTCAAGTCAAAGTTTTCAAAATTCAAATTCAATTCCAAAGTCAAATGATTTTGATTATAACACTTGCCTATTCAATTTCGAACTCCTAAATGATTTTCAAATTCAAAAAGGAAATGTGAACCAATTTTCAAAATCATGATGCAAATGAAATTTTTTGTTTTTAACAATTTCAAATTGAAAATTCTCTTGTAAATAATTATAAATTTGATTTTGTTGACTAAATGAACAAAATTTATGATAATCACACAGATTTGTTATTTGAAACCTACTTGAAACAACGTGAACAATAAAATCAACTTTCAATGTGTGATGAGTCAAATGATAATCCACCTTTTACCACAATCGACAATTTTCAAATAACAACTTTCAAAATTGAAAATAATGAACTTAATGAAGTTGTTAATAATACGACAATTGAGTTGGATTTCAATTCTTTTGATAGGGTGGAACAAAATTTAGAATTCGATCTTCCTTTTTTTGAAAATAACGAATTTCAAAAAACTTTAGACTTTGAAAATTATATATGCAATGAAGTTTTATATAATTCAAAGGAAGAAAAATTTGTTGGTCTTTTTGATGATGAGTTGAATCGTAAAAGGGTAGATTTGAATCACCATTTTGATTTTGATAATTTTAGGGAAATTTTCAATGATAATTTTGAAATTCGATATGGTGGAAATAAACATGCAATTTAATCCATTATTCAATCTACCCCAAAAATCATCAAAAATAAAATAACTCATTCGAAATTTAATAAAACGATATTCGTTTTTCTAAACCAACATTTAACTTTGAAATCTTTTCTGATTTGGTTTGTCGTGCTTAAGCTGTGTCTCTCATACTTGAGGAGACGAATGAATCGGTCTTTGGAAGACTGTCCCATTTACTTCTTGTCAATGTATTTTCTCTTAGCACTGTTTTAATTTGATCGAGTAGAATCTAAAATTATTTCTTTCTCCGAGGATCGATCCGTATTCGCCACGTATTACAAGTGTATGGCGTGCGCTTGCGATTTTATACACTTCGCAACGGATTTCTAACTGATATAGTATTCATCATCGAACAAGAGCACTCAAGGATTCATACTCACGTCGTACATGTATACTGCCCAGTTGATCAGCCTAATATAGTATATATGTAACTACACCCAACATGTTAAGGTGCTCCCTATAGTACCCTCCTCACACGATCTCCACTGTCACACCATGAAAGTATATGAAACTCTCATCCTACGCCGAATGAAGTACAGAAAATTCATATTACCACGCTACGTTACTGCACAGAACCACCATTGCTATGCGATGCAAGCGTACATATTGTCGTATCCGAACATGTCAGCTAAATCAAGGCTCAATACGTAGTTATGCCCTCATATCTATAATACACCACCAAGTGCTTATATTAGACCCTCATACGAACGTACTACCTACTCTACACCAAGTCCCGTAATAGGGATGCATCTGAATGCACGAAACTTGGTTGGGAGCTTTCCATATTTGTAAAGATCTGCCCAGAAAGTCCTACAATATGATATCCAAAATTTGGTCTGTATTTTGCCGGTAGCTATGGTCCCACCCGACCATGAAAAGTCGATGTGTATGACTTAAGCAGGATCTATATGGATATAGCGGAAATGTATATGATATGCTAACTTGTCAATATGCACTAGTTACGCAGATAAAATCTAAGTTATAGAGATATATCACAAGTAAATAAATGCGGTAAATTAAGTAAAGTGATACCAGGAATTTTTATACTGGTTCGGACTTCCCGCTCTACGTCCAGTCCCAAAGCTCCTCTTCGGAATTCACTAAAAGCACCTTCTCGTAACCTGGAGGAATAGGTCAGTACACCCGAGCCCCAACAAGGATGCCTCTCGCCTGAGCAACTACACAGGTCTTCAACAATTACAAGTGTTTGACTTCTAATTTATGTTCTTGAATCAACACGGATAACCAATAGTTTAAGTACAACCTTCATATAATCTGATCCTCGAGTATATGATTTGAATGCAAAGATTTTAGGAAGAAGATTGCTTGTTGAATCAAATGATATTAAATTGATTCAAGGATTCAACAAGTATTTGAATGGCAGAGCTTTTGTTTGCAAAGAATGTAAATGGAGAGAATAGAATGATGATCAGTAAAATCGGTAAAATTCAATTAAATTTGGTGATTGTAAAACATGATTGAAGTTGTTTATATAATAGTATAAGAGTAGCGATCCTTCATGAAGAGTTTCCATAAAAATTTATGTCCATTTCCTTTGATTAATGAAGAGGAATCTCTTCATGAAAGATGATGACTCTTCACAAAATAATCTCTGGGTCGAATCAGTCGACTGGTTAAAAATCATCAGTTGACTGGTAGAATTAAATCGTATAAATAAAAAAAATTCAAAACTAGCTGTTATGTACAAAAACAGGCTGACCAGTCGACTGGACTATTTCCTACCAGTCGACTGGTAGGCCAGTTTTGGTATATTCCTGGCTTTTATAAAGGTTTTTATATATATATAACTTTGTTTAGCACATTCGTGTATACTTAAGGATAGATTTAACATAATTCTAACACGACTCAATGTGTGTATATATATAACCTTATCTTTATGATTAAGTTCCCATAGTAGCTCAATTCGTTGGCATCGATCAAAATCTTGTTATCCAACATTCTCCCCCTTTTTGATTGATGACAACACTCTGGATTTTCTCCCCCTGAATGTTTAGCTTCCCCTGAATTTATGCACAAATTTGTTAGTTCATAATTTTATAACCTTACCATTTGATTCCTACATTCATAAATGTTAGCATAATTTTTCAATAGTATGTAAAACATAACAATATTAGCAAGGAATCATAAGAGTGGTATATAGCATGAGAGATATTTCTCCCCCTTTGTCATCGATTGAAAAGGAATTAAGACATTATAAGCACTCGATAACCAAAGAACAAATTTATGCTAAAATAAAACATAATCATTTCAAGAATGCATGATGTTTAACACAACAAAAATAGCAAGGAGGTTCCAAACAAAGATTATTACGCAACCAAAATATAAAAGTCATTACAAAACCAAAATATTTAAGTTATTACACAACCAAAATAAGAGTCTGAAAACGAACTAAAGCAAATAATACTTCCAACGCACTTCCTACTTAGTCTTCCTCGGATTCAGTTTCTTCAGAAGAAGTCCAATTAAGAGGTGAAATAGGTCATTTTTCCGGATCCGTTACATGACCAGTTGCCACAAGAGAACATGAGATAGATTTCCACATTCTTCCTAGAAAATCCTTAATTTTATCAAACTTTTTGTCCATTTTCTTATCCATCCTTTTGAGCCTTGCTTCTAGAAGGAGTTGATTCTGTGCAACTACATCAATTGCTTGCCTTGAAGTTTGAGATGGTTCCATTAAGCGGACATCCTCGGGATTAGCACGGATATCACTTGATGATGGGTGATCTATACTTCCCTTTTTCCAATCATCTAAACTCATGATCCGGACTTGTGGAGGAGGAATGTGCATTTGCTTCAGATTCTTCTTATCCAAAATTTTGATTTCAGTTATTTCCGAGTCCGGTTTTGGAATTTTTGCACTTTCAAAGATACACATCAAATATTCACCATAATGAAAATATGTTGTCACTCTTTGTTTGTAAAGAAGAAGATGGTCCATAATAGTTTGCAGCCAATTTATTTTCACATTATCAAAAGTTTCATACAAAGCCCTAAAGGTGTCCGAATACACAAGGTCATAAGTTCCAGATCTCGGTAGTATAGCTCTAGTAAGAACATGATGAAAGACCCTTGCATTATGTCGTAGTCCTTTTGTTTTAGTTCCGTCTGAGTCATCATCAATGAAGAGATGACTTACTTCATCCCTTACCCATATTCACAAGTTAATTCGGACAAGGTAATTCCATCCGTTGGTGAATTTAGAACCTCTCCAAATCTATCAATTGTGATAAAAACAGGTTGTCCACACACAAGACCCCAAACACAATTTTGTAAATTGCTCGGATTTTGATGATCTAGATTCATGTTGGCTAAGAATAACTTGATCATGGTGACATTGATATTGATTTTATTTTGATTATAATCTAAAAGAGACTCAAGCCTACCTTGATGAGCAAGCTGTTGTAATTCGTAGGAGTTAAAATCTTCAAACTTTGCAAAAGGACCTGCCATAAATTTTACTTTAGATAGAAGCTTCCATCTTCTTTTAGCTAGGTCATTCCAAAGCCACTGATCAATTGAGGATTCTGATGTCTTCTTTGATCTTGTTCTTGAGGAGGATCCTATATCTAATTGTCATTTGGGAGCCATGAGAAAAATTTCGGCTTTTTCTAGGGTTATTGTAGGTTTAGAATGTTTGAGAAATGAGGAATAAAAGAGAGAGAAGGGTTAAATAGGTCATAAATGACTGGAACCAGGTATTAGGGTTCCAGTTAACCAGTCGACTGGTTACTGTTATTTTGTACAATAACCCTTTTTTAATTTCTGAGTTTTATTTCTTGAATGTATATTGTTTTTAAACTTATTTAATGAAAGGAAAATCTATATATATATGTTATTAAACAGAGAATACAATATAACTTTGTTAATCAAAATATCAGAAAGAATTTGCATTATTGATCAATGAAAGTCTTATTGAACATAAAGAAATGTTCCTATTGTTTTTCTTCCGATGAAGTTGATTTCCTTGGTGTCTTAGCTCCTTCGTTTTCCTGATAATTTTTCTTCCAAGAGTTTGGACTTTCCTTTTTGCTTTTTAGAGATTTTCTCCATGGATTCCATGATGTAGATAGTCTTGGTGATTCGGAAGCCGAAGAGAAAGAGTGATGTCTTGGTTCAACTACAGTTGATCTACCACATATACGAAGTGCAACAGTTTCCAAAAATGTCAACCTGTCCAATGTTTGCTTTTTCTCATAAAATACTTCTCTTTGTAATCTCATTTGTTCGTATTGATAGTGTCGAATATCGTCTATTTTCTCCTTTGTAGAAGGAGATATCGCAATTTCTCTTCTTTTCTTTAAATCCTGAATATATCTGGTTTGATAACTTTGTCATTGGTGTGTCGGTTCTTCACTTGGAATTGGAGATGTCATGATGTTAATCGAATCCGATAAAGTTTTGTTAGATGATTAGGTTGGTGTTGTTGGAGATTTATCTTTCTTTCTCATGATAGAAAACAAATGTTTTGGCTATCGATTATATGTATTAAAAGCTAAGGATTTTTCTCTTGTATTTATATAACTATATGCTATTGTAAACTTAAATAAATGGCAAGACTTTTGTTTACCATTGCTTTTTAACCGAACACAACAAATTGCTGAAAATAAGTTGTTTAGAAAATGACTTATCTAGTGGATAAGAAACTAAATAGTTTATTTATAACATACTATATTAATAACTAACATATTAGAGAAAAACTTATAGAAATGATCCACTTGATTGAGAAACTCCTTTTAGTTGAGCTACTAATATAATTATTTATGGTACCTACAAAAATAAAATATAAAAAATGTTACCCACTTCCTCCATTGGGGTCCTAAGGGTTGAATCTTAGGAAACCAAACCCAAGAAGGCTTTGGTTCCATTTTGAAAAAATAATCACTATTATAATGAACAGAATCTAAAAAGTTTTTAATACATTTCTTCCTAATAAGAATATTGTTTGTCTTAGGAATCCATATACTAATATTTTCCGAATATTTTTTCTTAGTAGAAATATTTAATTTACTACCAGAATTTTTTGATTTAATATTAGAAATTTTTGAATTGGATTTCCTTTTTTTATTAATTTCTTTATTATACCCAAGTCCTTTTTTTACTAAAAGCCGGTTGAGAATTTTCTAATATTTTAGATAAATTCTCTCTACCTTTGTTAAAATTGTTTACATTTTTAGAAATGCTTTCTAACTTAGTTTTTAAACTAGAATTTTCTAACTCGAATAATTCAATTTTAGTATTTAAATCATGATTTTCAGAATTTAACAAATTATTTTTATTCTTTTGAGTCTCGATTTCCTGACTCAACATAGAAATTTGAGAATTTGCAATTGAAAGAGAATGTTGTAATTTTCAAATTTCTTCTTCTAAGATTTCTTTCTCATCTTTCAAAAGGTCTTTCTCAAATTCAACTTTATCTTCATTTTCGTTAGCTTGTTTAAACTTTTGCTTAAACATTTTCCTAGATTCTAAAATTTCAGTATTAATTTCTACTAATTCATCAAAAGTAAAATCACTTACATCATTGTCCTTAGCCATGAAGCACAAGTTTGCTTGCTCACTGTCACTGTCGCTACCACTTTCATAAGATGAATCCGAGTTGTCCCAAGTGACTGAAAAAGCTCGTTTCTTTGATTTTTCATTTTTGCGATTTCTCTTTAGGACTAGACAATTCTTTTGATAATGTCCGGTTTTGTGACAGTTGAAGCATTCTACTAGAGCAGGGTCATGTTCTTTTGATGAATTCTTCTTTTATATTTTTGCTTTGACTTTTTTGTATTTTAGAAATTTTCTAAAATTCTTAGCAACAAATGCTATATCTTCTTTATCTGAATCGGAATCTTCTTTTTCTACATGAAAAGCTAAAATTTTCTTATCTTGTACCTGTGCTTTCTTTGCCTGCAAATTCACTTCATAAGACATTAGATTACCGATCAATTCTTTCAGTTTCATGGCAGAGAGATCATTAGCTTCTTTGATTGCTAATACTTTTCTCTCCCATTCATCCGTTAAAGAATTCAAAACTTTAGAAACTATGTCAAAGTCGGAATACTTTTCTCCTAGTCCTAATAAAGAATGGTAAATGTTTTGAAAACGTGAATACATATCATTTATGGATTCGTTTTCATTTATCTTAAAATTTCGAAACTGATTCTTGAGCAAAGATATTTTACTTTGTTTAACTTTGTTAGTGCCTTCAGAGTAATTTTAAGTGCTCTTCAGATTTCATATGCAGTGTTGCACATACAAATCCAATTGAACTCATTTCTATCTAGAGCACAATGTAGCATGTTTATGGCCTTAGCATTTGCAGTAGCTTCATTTTTCTCAATATTTGACCATTCAGTGTATGCAGTAGTGGGTGATGTGTACTCTTTTCGAGTAATATTTCTTGCATCATAACTATTTGCTTGCATGTATATTCTCATTCGTGTTGCCCAGTAACTATAATTCATGACATTAAAGAAGGGTGGTCTAGCAATTGATTGGCCTTCAGAATATCCGGTGTTAATGCTAGTACTAGTATTATTATCCATATTATCTAAATATCAAATAACGGTTTTACGGTTATATGATGGCCTTGCTACGATACCGAATGAAAAGTCGATGTGTACGACTTAAGCAGGATCTATATGGATATAGCGGAAATGTAGATGATATGCTAACTTTTCAATATGCAATAGTTACGCAGAAAAAATCTAAGTTATAGAGATATATCACAAGTAAATAAATGATGTAAATTAAGTAAAGTGACACCAGAAATTTTTATACTGGTTCGGACTTCCCGCCCTACGTCCAGTCCCGAAGCTTCTCTTCAGAATTCACTAACAACGCCCACTCTTAACCCGTAGGAATAGATCAGTACACCCGAGCCCCAACAAGGATGCCTCTCGCCTGAGCAACTACACAGATCTTCAACAATTACAAGTGTTTGACTTCTGATTTGTGTTCTTGAATTAACACAGATAGCCAATAGTTTAAGTACAACCTTCCTGAAACACCCCACCTCCGTTAGGGTCACTCACAAAGGGAATGCCCTAATTTTGGTGGAGGTTTATAAGTATAAGTCACAGATGCACAAGATAGATATAAATACACATATTTTTAAACAGCGGAAACAACAACAACTTTTATTTCATCAAAATACGTGTTACACAAACCATACCATAATTGTCTTACAATACTTCCAAAAACATTACATTTCCATAACTGTCTTGATTATCAAAGAAGCATAAAACATAAAATAAAGCAACAAAATCCCCATAATGATGTCCAAAGCCATGATCCAAGCCAAAGAGATCCAAACCGTACATCTACTGTCTTCAAGCTTGCAAAAGAGTCTGACTAGGCTGAGTTGTTTCCTCCCTGTGGACCTGGGGGGGTGGGGAACGAAGGAAAAGAAAAACGGAGTCAGACATAAAGCCTGAGTAAGTCTAGTGACTTTTCAGTATGTGAATAAGAAAAGGATATGATAGACATAAACTGAAACAGGATAGTATCATAACTAAGGGAGTGTAGTCTAGAATCGAATATACTATCGAACCCACACTATATCTCTGCATTTACTAGTATTACTCTAACCGGCACCCCATGCGGAGGGTGAAGTGATCCTTTTTGTTTTCTAAAGATCGGCTCCTACTCGTACGTGTGTCTTACGGCTACCCCAAGAAGTGTGGATACCTATGCTGGTCCCACCATGGGGTGTATCAAGACCCATGGTGGCGGCCCCGACACAACTACTAGAAGGCATAGGATATACTACTGGTGCCCCCAGTGCCCTGCTTGTCTGCTCCGGAGTGCGTGCACGACCGCACACTGTTAGACCTACACTGTGCACCTAACATTGCCGTTATTTGACCGCTTGCAATCAGCCCAGTAATCGTGCCCCACCCTGCCTAGTTTCAGGGTACCGTTGATACCTAAATTGGGTTACTGCTGAAACGGGTCCCTACGTTACCAGGGTTTTCTAGTCAAACATGTTAAGTGGTTAAGTGTATGTATATACCTAACCCCACCCATCCATATTTGTTAACATGTTGAATCTTTGGTTAAGTGTTTTCAGTTGGCTTAACCCTACCACCTGTCCTTAGCCTTTTAGAGCACCGACCACTCACATTAGACAGATATCACTACGGTTACTGGATGTGCCGGTTGGTTCCGGGAAGGTTTACACCATAGTTCAGTCTAACCTCGGGTCTTTATTGGGCTCAATGTTTAACCACCCACATTGGATAGGTATTGTTGCGATTACTGGACAGCCGGGCGGGTCCGGGCAGGTTTATGTCACAACTCAATCCAACCTCGGGTCAAACATGTCGTCTTTTCTAGGTTTACATATTTCATTATTTATGTAAATGTCATGTCGTCTTTTAATTTGGGTATAACAATTTATACCGCAAAAATGTCACAGTCGTTGGCACGCGCCAAACATGCCAACATATTTATTTATATCATGTTTTACACCCAACGCTATTACCCCCGTTTGTACGTACTAATGTTGGGCTCGACACAATTCAGCCCAACTTGATAAATGTGAGAAAAGGGGAAATTCAGAACATATAATATTCCTATGATACATAGAAGGTGTAGCGCATGAACTTACAAATTGGCGTTAACATAAACATTGGAGCATGTGAACTTGCATTCAAAATTGGCATACAATTAAATGGGTGTCACATAGGATGGCATATGTAGACTTATACAAGCTTGGGTTTTAACATATTAACTTGGCATAACGTCAAATACAAAACTAGCATGTTGTAAATTAACCCAAAATGTCTAAATCTAATATATAGTCTATTTCCACATGAACTTGCATAGTTTAGGTAGCCCAAACTGCATTTAACATAGTTCTAATCATACTTGTAATGGATCTAAGATGTATACATAAGTTCTGAGTCATGTAGCATAAAGGATCTCAGATCTAGGGTGTGTTTACATAAGTATATGACCCATGATATCAACATAAACATAAAGGGGATATTAACATAAACATGAAAGGGATCTAATCATAGGCTTTGCCACAAACTTGCAATTACCATCACTTTCATATACAAACGTATAATAAACTTGCATCGATCCATTTATGCCACAAATCAATACACCAAAAACAATCACGATAGAAACATTACAATACACAAGATCTACATCATTATAATGATACAATTCTATTCCCAATTACATCGTATCACATCATAATTTTATTCAAATTCTGAAAGACCACTATACTTACTACGTGTGACGAGATCTTGTTTTCTGATTTCTGTTTTCTGAATTTGGAGATGCTCTCCTTTGGGTAGCAATTTGTTGATTGATTTGATTAGACTTTAGTTTGCTTCTTAGTTTGATTCTTGGCGGCTACGATCAACTCCTTCCTGACAGCATGACGACTCCTCTCTTATTTTCTTATGTGAATTAGTTGAGTCTTAGTGTGTATTTATAGAGTTTTCAAGTTTATTTGAGCCGTCAGATGCAAACTGGGAGGGAAATCAGACCGTACATCACACCAGAGTCGAACCAGGGTCAGACCCACCTGGTCAGGCCGACCAGGCAAGTCGACCTGCAGGTCGACACCCAAGTCGACTGCGCAGTCGACTTGGGGGGGAGGGGGGGCAGGTCGACTGCCCAGTCGACACTAGTGTCGACCTGGTCACTGGGCGGGAACTTTCCCGCCCAGCCCAGTTTGAACTCGAATTCGAATTTTAAACCTGTTCTGAGCTGTTTTTGAATTTCAAATTTATTCTGAAACTTCCGTAGATCATAACTCCTTCATACGGAGTCCGTTTCACGCAAACTTGGACTCTATCTCAACCAGAATTCCGAGACGAACGCAATGGCGTAAGCCATTTCCCTTAATTTTTTCATTAGAATTAATTATATTTTAATTTATGAATTTCACTGTTATATAATATACGGGGTGTTACATTCTCCCCCACTTAAAAGGATTTCGTCCCCGAAATCTTCAAGTTAGGAAGAATGTATATCCTACCATCCAATCGTCCATCTACTCAACCAACAAACACAGGTGTCCATTGTTCTTAAAGACTTCTAATGCTTTATGATCATATGCATTGTGTGTGTATATGTCCTTATCTAATGCAGAAATCAGGCGGTCCACTGATTCAGTTGACCTCCTAAATGCGAATCATGTAAGTGTCATGAATCCATTATGTATGCAATTTTTTTTCTACTCATAATTCTACATGAGGGCACAACAATTCATACAAATGCGATAACCATATGATAACATATAAAATTTCAACCATATGTGAACGAGAATACATATATGCATACGCAGTATGAAGTGACTGAGCCGATCTAAATCCTAGTGTGTGTGTATATATGCATCCACGAGCAACCACTAGTAATCACTTGCAACCACTTGCAGCCATAATCCATAACATGTTTTCAAATACATGTTTACATCCATTTGTTTTCTACCTAAGGAGTTAAGGGAAAAGGGTCGAGGAAATATGCCTAAAAGATAGATAAAGCATAACTTAAGGAAAAAGAGATATCAAATATGTACCCTAAAAAAGAAAAGGGTAGGTTGCGCGTATTCTAGCCTCAGTTTCCCAAGTCGCGTCTTCCTCGGCGTCGCTCCACTGAACTTTGACGAGCTTGACTTCGCGGTTGCGTAGCTTTTTCACTTCAGTTCCTAAGATGTGTGTTGGAACTCTTCTCACAGTTGCTTCACGTTCCACTTCGGCTTCTTCTAGAATGCTAGGCTCTACTATTTCAGCAGACTCGTGTAAACACTTCCGGAGGTGAGAAACATGAAAGACGTTGTGAACTCCGACCAGTTTTTCGGGTAGCTCTAATCTATAGGCCATCTTCCCAACCTTCTCGATGATAGGAAATGGTCCTACAAATCTCGGTGCTAGCTTTCCAGTGGATCCAAAACGAACAACGTTCCTTAGAGGAGATACCTTAAGAAAAACTCTGTCCCCAACCTCAAACTCAAGGTCGGTCCTTCTCTTGTCGGCGTAGGATTTCTGTCTATCTTGGGCCGTCTTCATCCTTCTTCGTATCAAGTCCACTTTTTCTGAAGTTTCTCTGATCATGTCTGGACCAAGAATAACCTTATCTGTAGACTCCCACCAATAAGCTGGTGACTTGCACGGTCTTCCATACAATGCTTCGAAGGGTGCCATGCCTATGGTAGCTTGGAAGCTATTGTTGTTAGCAAACTCCACTAAGGGAAGGTGATCCTCCCATGTCCCTCCAAAATCAAGAACACAAAGTCTCAAAAGATCCGCTAAAACTCTATTCACCCTTTCCGTCTGGCCATCGGTCTGAGGGTGATAGGCCGTGCTCAAACATAACTGTGTGTCTACAGCTTCTTGCAAACTTCGCCAAAACTCGCTTGTGAAGATAGGGTCTCGGTCACTAACAATGCTGGAGGGTATCCCATGGAGTCGAACTATCTCCTTGATGTAAAGAGACGCTAGGGATGAGGTGGTCCTTCTACTCTTGACAGGTAAAAAGTGGGCGCTCTTTGTAAGCCTATCCACTATTACCCAAATGCTAGTATTGCCCCTTCTCGACCTAGGCAGCCCATCAACGAAGTCCATTGAAATGCTATCCCACTTCCACTGTGGGACTTCTAGGGGATGAAGCAGTCCTCCACGCTTTTTCTGTTCCGCTTTAACTTGTTGGCATACCATACACTTAGAAACGAAATCTGCCACGTCCTTCTTCATGCCGTTCCAAAAGAAAACTCTTTTCATGTCCTTGTACATTTTGTCTCCGCCTGGATGTATTGTCATCTTGGAACGATGTGCTTCCTCGAGAACCTCCTTTATCAACTCCCTTGCTTGTGGGACACATAGTCTTCCGTCGCGTCTCAGCCAGCCTTTATCATCGATAGAGTATCTGCTGTGGTGACTAGAAGTCTCACCCCTAATTAGCTTATCAACCACTTCAACTAGCTGAGGGTCCTCCCGTTGTGCCGTCCCTATTGTGTCCAAAAGAGTAGGGTGCACCTCAAGAGATGCTAACAAACCTGGTACGAAATCAGAGGAGGGCCTAAAGTTAAAACTGGCTATATACTCTAGGCTTTGCCTTTCTACAAAGAGTGGGCTTAGGGTCAGTTTCTTTCTACTCAAGGCGTCTGCCACCACATTGCCCTTGCCCGGAGTATAGGAAATCTCGAATTCATACGAGGCAAGAAACTCCATCCATCTCTGTTGCCTCAAGTTAAGATCTTTCTGCGAGAAAAGGTACTTCAACGATTTATGGTCAGTGTAAAGTTCGAACGTCTCACCTACGAGATAATGGCGCCAAGACTTAAGTGCAAAGACGATGGCGGCTAACTCAAGATCGTGGGTCGGGTAGTTCTTTTCATGAACTTTCAATTGCCTTCCACCATAAGCTACTACCCTCCCTTCTTGCATCAAGACAGCGCCTAGCCCTGTCCCACATGCATCTGTATAAACTGTGAACATCTTGCTTCCGTCTGACAGAGTCAGGACTGGGGCTGTTGTAAGAGCCCTTTTTAGGCGTTGGAAAGCCAACTCGCAATCCAAGTCTTAATTGAACACTAGATTCTTCTTTGTCAGCCTTGTGAGTGGAGCTGAGATTTTTGCGAAATCCCTTATGAATTTTCGGTAGAAGCCTGCTAGTCCTAGAAAACTTCGGACCTCAGTTGCATTCTTTGGTGCCTTCCAGTCTTGCACCGCAACCACCTTTGCGGGGTCCACGGCCAACCCTTCTTTAGATACAACATGCCCAAGATACCTTACTTCTTCTCTCCAAAAGTGGCATTTTGAAAATTTTGCCTTTAGCTGATGTGCTCGGAGAGTATCCATGATTTCCTTCAGATGTTGAGCATGCTCTTCCTCACTTTTTGAAAAGATCAAGATATCATCTACGAAGACAACCACAAACTTGTTGAGGAATTCTCTGAACACTCTGCTCATTAGGTCCACGAAATAAGCGGGTGCATTCGTCAGGCCGAAAGGCATGAGAAGCCACTCAAAGAAACCGTCTGGGGTTCTGAACGCCGTTTTATCAATACTATCTTCAGCCACTCTTAGCTGATGAAACCCAGTTGCTAGATCAAGTTGGGAGAAAACCGACGCGCCTACAAGCTGATCAAACAAATCGTCGATTCGGGGAAGAAGGTGCCTATTTTTCTTGGTCAACTTGTTTAACTCCCTATAGTCAACACAGAGGCGAAGCGAACCGTCTGCTTTGGTTGCGAACACCACTGGAGCACCCCATTCATAAATGCTCCTTCGAATGAACCCCTTCTCAAGAAGTTCTTTAACCTGCTTACTGAGCTCCTTTCTCTCTTTTGGAGCCATATGTCTAACAGGTAAAGCTACGGGCTTTGCGTTATCCACAAGATAGATTCGAAAGTCTATTTCCCGCTTCGGAGGTAAGCCTTTCACCTCCTCGAAGACATCCGGATATTCCCGGACTACTCTAACCGACTGCAAATTCTCGTCAGAAGCATCAAGCGACTCTAGATAACTAAGCATAACAACATTCAAAGGATTACAGGAAATTTCTAGAGTGTTACCAAGCCGAGTCAAGAGTCTAACTACTCTTTTCTCACAATCAAGAATGACACCGTTACTGGATAACCAGTCCATGCCTAAGATCAAACCATATCCCGAGAAGCCTAGAACAAAGGCATTACAACTAAACTCAACACTGAGAATAGAGATTTTCAAACCCAAACAAACCATTGACAAGTAAGCGGAGCCCCCAATTGGATTTGAAACTACTAAGGGATCCTCAACCATACTAGTGTCTAGATGCAGAGATTCTACTAAAGCAGATGAAATAAAGGAGTGTGATGCACCAGAGTCAAAAAGTGTGCGAACTGGATGATCATAAAGATAGACTACACTTTCTACAGAAATATTACTACCTCGTTCCTGTGAAGGTGCTGTCAGAGCATGAACTTGACCCCCTGAAGTAGATCCAGCTTTCTGTCCCTGTCCTTTCTTCTTTGGGCAGTCCTTAGCTTGGTGCCCAGTCTCTCCGCAATGAAAGCAACCACCCATCTTTGCCTTCTTCTTCCGACAGTCTTTCTCTATATGTCCAACTATGCCACAGAAATGGCACTTTCTCTTCTCATAGGACTTCTTGTTCTTTCCTCCTTTCTTAAAGTCTGTCTTCTTAGCCTATAAACCTTCTTTCTTTTCCTCAGCCTTAGTCTCCTTCTTGCCGTGGTCTTCCTCATGTAGCAACGCCATGTCCACCAAGCTTTCATAAGTCGCCCCCGTGGACACATGGGTCATGGCAAGGCTGTGTATAGGCTCATTCAGACCTTTGACGAAGCGAAGCGCCTTCTTGTGTTGGGTATTTACTAAGTCCAGCCCAAATCTGGCCAGCTGATTGAACTGATTGACGTACTCTCTGACCGTCATGCTTCCCTGTTTAAGATTCAAGAACTTCTCTATTTGCAGGCTCCTTTCAGCATGGGAGAGGAATTTCAGTTCGAACCTTGCCCTAAAATCATCCTAAGTTTCCACTGCCCTCTGAGCATTAGTGATCTCCCACCAATAGGAAGCTTCATCTTTGAGCAACCACACTGCTAGCTGTATCTTTTGCCTATCATCAATTCCGAAGATGTCAAACAGATCCTCGGTCTCCTTTAGCCAATTTCTTGCTCCTACAAAGGGTTCAGTTCCATGGAAGTCTTTTCCACCCATAGACTTGAAGTCTCTACATGTTTTGGCAAAAGCATTTCCAAGGGGAGGAGCAGGAGGAGGAACTGGTGCTACTGGGGGAGGAAGGATATTTGCCGGGCCCGCGCCATTTGCGGCCCTAGCTTCTAAGAACCTTCTAAACCAACCGGGTATCGGTACTCCTTCAGGAATGTTAAGGTCTCCAGACATGCTGAAACAGAAAGGAAAGATTCAAAATGAAGGATAGAGAGAGATAGTACACATGGCTTTGGGGGATCATGCCTTTTTAAAATATAACACTTTTTCTAAAAAAAATGCTTCTTTAAACTTTCTTTTGAAAATAATATCAAAAACTTTATCTTATCTGGTAAACCTATGCTCTGATACCAAGTGAAACACCCCACCTCCGTTAGGGTCACTCACAAAGGGAATGCCCTAATTTTGGTGGAGGTTTATAAGTATAAGTCACAGATACACAAGACAGATATAAATACACATATTTTTAAACAACGGAAACAACAACAACTTTTATTTCATCAAAATACGTGTTACACAAACCATACCATAATTGTCTTACAATACTTCCAAAAACATTACATTTCCATAACTGTCTTGATTATCAAAGAAGAATAAAACATAAAATAAAGCAACAAAATCCCCATAATGATGTCCAAAGCCATGATCCAAGCCAAAGAGATCCAAACCGTACATCTACTGTCTTCAAGCTTGCAAAAGAGTCTGACTAGGCTGAGTTGTTTCCTCCCTGTGGACCTGGGGGGGGGAACGAAAGAAAAGAAGACGAAAAGAAAAACGGAGTCAGACATAAAGCCTGAGTAAGTCTAGTGACTTTTCAGTATGTGAATAAGAAAAGGATATGATAGACATAAACTGAAACAGGATAGTATCATAACTAAGGGAGTGTAGTCTAGAATCGAATATACTATCGAACCCACACTATATCTCTGCATTTACTAGTATTACTCTAACCGGCACCCCATGCAGAGGGTGAAGTGATCCTTTTTGTTTTCTAAAGATCGGCTCCTACTCGTACGTGTGTCTTACGGCTACCCCAAGAAGTGTGGATACCTATGCTGGTCCCACCATGGGGTGTATCAAGACCCATGGTGGCGGCCCCGACACAACTACTAGAAGGCATAGGATATACTACTGGTGCCCCCAGTGCCCTGCTTATCTGCTCCGGAGTGCGTGCACGACCGCACACCGTTAGACCTACACTGTGCACCTAACATTGCCGTTATTTGACCGCTTACAATCAGCCCAGTAATCATGCCCCACCTTGCCTAGTTTTAGGGTACCGTTGATACCTAAATTGGGTTACTGCTGAAACGGGTCCCTACGTTACCAGGGTTTTCTAGTCAAACATGTTAAGTGGTTAAGTGTATGTATATACCTAACCCCACCCATCCATATTTGTTAACATGTTGAATCTTTGGTTAAGTGTTTTCAGTTGGCTTAACCCTACCACCTGTCCTTAGCCTTTTAAAGCACCGACCACTCACATTAGACAGATATCACTACGGTTACTGGATGTGCCGGTTGGTTCCGGGCAGGTTTACACCGTAGTTCAGTCTAACCTCGGGTCTTTATTGGGCTCAATGTTTAACCACCCACATTGGATAGGTATTGTTGCGATTACTGGACGGCCGGGCGGGTCCGGGCAGGTTTATGTCACAACTCAATCCAACCTCGGGTCAAACATGTCGTCTTTTCTAGGTTTACATATTTCATTATTTATGTAAATGTCATGTCGTCTTTTAATTTGGGTATAACAATTTATACCACAAAAATGTCACAGTCGTTGGCACGCGCCAAACATGCCAACATATTTATTTATATCATGTTTTACACCCAACGCTATTACCCCGTTTGTACGTACTAATGTTGGGCTCGACACAATTCAGCCCAACTTGATAAATGTGAGAAAAGGGGAAATTCAGAACATATAATATTCCTATGATACATAGAAGGTGTAGCGCATGAACTTACAAATTGACGTTAACATAAACATTGGAGCATGTGAACTTGCATTCAAAATTGGCATACAATTAAATGGGTGTCACATAGGATGGCATATGTAGACTTATACAAGCTTGGGTTTTAACATATTAACTTGGCATAACGTCAAATACAAAACTAGCATGTTGTAAATTAACCCAAAATGTCTAAATCTAATATATAGTCTATTTCCACATGAACTTGCATAGTTTAGGTAGCCCAAACTGCATTTAACATAGTTCTAATCATACTTGTAATGGATCTAAGATGTATACATAAGTTCTGAGTCATGTAGCATAAAGGATCTCAGATCTAGGGTGTGTTTACATAAGTATATGACCCATGATATCAACATAAACATAAAGGGGATATTAACATAAACATGAAAGGGATCTAATCATAGGCTTTGCCACAAACTTGCAATTACCATCACTTTCATATACAAACGTATAATAAACTTGCATCGATCCATTTATGCCACAAATCAATACACCAAAAACAATCACGATAGAAACATTACAATACACAAGATCTACATCATTATAATGATACAATTCTATTCCCAATTACATCGTATCACATCATAATTTTATTCAAATTCTGAAAGACCACTATACTTACTACGTGAGACGAGATCTTGTTTTCTGATTTCTGTTTTCTGAATTTGGAGATGCTCTCCTTTGGGTAGCAATTTGTTGATTGATTTGATTAGACTTTAGTTTGCTTCTTAGTTTGATTCTTGGCGGCTACGATCAACTCCTTCCTGACAGCATGACGACTCCTCTCTTATTTTCTTATGTGAATTAGTTGAGTCTTAGTGTGTATTTATAGAGTTTTCAAGTTTATTTGAGCCGTCAGATGCAAACTGGGAGGGAAATCAGACCGTACAGCACACCAGAGTCGAACCAGGGTCAGACCCACCTGGTCAGGCCGACCAGGCAAGTCGACTGCGCAGTCGACTTGGGGGGGGGGAGGGTGGGGGGCAGGTCGACTGCCCAGTCGACACTAGTGTCGACCTAGTAACTGGGCGGGAACTTTCCCGCCCATCCCAGTTTGAACTCGAATTCGAATTTTAAAGCTGTTCTGAGCTGTTTTTGAATTTCAAATTTATTCTGAAACTTCCGGAGATCATAACTCCTTCATACGGAGTCCGTTTCACGCAAACTCGGACTCTATCTCAACCAGAATTCCGAGACGAACGCAATGGCATAAGCCATTTCCCTTAATTCTTTCATTAGAATTAATTATATTTTAATTTATGAATTTCACTATTATAGAATATACGGGGTGTTACACTTCCTATAATCTAATCCTCGAGTATATGATTTGAATGCAAAGATTTTAGGAAGAAGATTGCTTGTTGAATCAAATGATATCAAATTGATTCAAGGATTCAACAAGTATTTGAATTGGAGGGCTTTTGTTTGCAAAGAATGTAAATGGAGAGAATAAAATGATGATCAGTAAAATCGGTAAAATTCAATTAAATTCGGTGATTGTAAAACATTAGTATAAGAGTAGCGATCCTTCGTGAGGAGTTTCCATAAAAAGTTATGTCCATTTCCTTTGATTAATGAAGAGGAATCTCTTCGTGAAAGATGGTGACTCTTCACAAAATAATTTCTGGGTCGAATCGGTCGACTGGTTAAAAATCATCAGTTGACTGGTAGAATTAAATCGTGTAATTTTTTTTTCAAAACTAGCCATTATGTACAAAAACAGGCTGACCAGTCAACTGGTCCATTTCCTACCAGTCGATTGGTAGGCCAGTTTTTGTACATTCCTGGCTTTTATAAAGGTATATAAATATATATATAACTTTGTTTAGCACATTCGTGTAAACTTGAGGATAGATTTTAACATAATTCTAACACGACTCAATGTGCATATATATATATATAACCTTATCTTTATGATTCGATTCTCATAGTAGCTTCATTCGTTGGCTTCGATCAAAATCTTGTTATCCAACAGACCCCTCCCTCAACTAGTGAAAGACTACATCAAGAGCTAAGTGATGTTCCCCTAGCAAGCAATCTAATCATCCAATTTGGCGTGTCCCTCAACCAACGTCTCAATAGTGAAAGATTGATGGTCTCTTAGTTTAGCTCGTCTTTCTACATCCCGTTGACTATCGATGACGAGTACTCGACGATTACTATCCTGTACTGGTATTGACCCAGCCCTTTCCGAGGCAATCGCCGAATCACCCAACGCCATCCGCCACAGCCTTTTGACTACCAAGCTACAGTTGCAGTCAAAGTATACTCACCGAGTGGTACCGCGCAGACCAAACCTCTGCGAGTACAGACCGAGCATGTACTGCATTAGAGGACCACTATGGCGTACCCTACCATGTCCTTCGGAAGTCGCGTGCTTCCCTCTAGTGCCATAAAGCAAGCAAACAGAATAACCAGCAGAATAACTAGGTATAATATTCAGATGGACGTGCTCCTCTCGTGTCTCAAGACACCTCGATGATCTACCCCGTTGGGTTATTCACATTCATACATGCGGACTAGTCCAAGCGCATTACACTAACGTGCTATTAGATTCTACGTCTAATCTTTTAATCCAACGCTTGTCGTATCTTTTTAGGTTGCTAACTAACTTGATTATTCCCATTTTCATTGTTATCTCAACTTACTAGATTCACTAGCTTAAATTTTCCTGTTTACTTCTTTTATTCAGCCCTATGTCGTTGGAGCAGACTCCCGCTTATTATTGATTTCTTTTACTAGACTTCATATTTCCCATTTATAAGTCTATTAATAATAAGCCTACTTCATTCTTTCTTATTTAATCATAATCTCATTATTACAACCTCTTATTGTTATCTACTTATTAACTTAGTCCTCTTAACTAAGGCTTATTAATAAGTTTCTTTTTCATTTGTTATATTTCATGTTATAATTTCCATTTGTCCCTAACACAAGCCTACCTATTATATTACATCCTCATTAAAATAATCAGTTATAATAGGTTATATTTCCCAGTTCACCATTATTTTATTTAGGACCCTTAATATGAACCAACCTTTACTGTTGAAATCTTCCTTTTAATTATTGTCATGTACATTTCATTCTTTCAGGAAAACCTTTCATGCACCTTATTAGTTTGGTTAACTAAAAGATATAATGATCTATTTCCACAACGCACACCAACTCAGATTCCATAGTTGCAAGTTGTTTCTTTTATTTTTAATGTGGACATGCATATATTTTATTTGATTATTATGCAATACGATAAAAGAATATATATTTCATACTAATCCTCTTTTTCTTTCTCCTCTTGCAACTACGTTCTCAGAAATTTTGTCGTTATAAAGGTATATCAATCTTCCCAATATCCAACTAACTCAGTCCACTACAAAAATCCCCCTTTTTAATTTTTGAGTTACACATTGACTTTTTGTTTCATATACTTTTCATAGTTATTGTAAATTTTGTTAGCCAATTAGGCATACCAATTCTTGAGAACATCTTCACGTTTTTTGCAGGTTTCATAATTTCAGTGTTACAACAACTTTATATTCAAATAGAAGATTAATGGAAATAGATTTTATATAACAGTAATAATTTCAACGTTTTTCCCGACATATTTAACTACAAGTTCCAATTATTTGTCATATTAATAAATTACGGGGAAATGCAAACAGTAAATATACGGTTGCTAAAAGGCATAATTTAAATCCACTCACCTGATAGCTTCCCAATCCTTGAATCTGATTCAGATATGTTATTCCATGGTCTTTCTAACTGAATCTATTATTAGAATAACCATGGATTTACAAATCTGATGCTAAAATAAAAGGAGAAGGAAAAAAGAAGTCTACATAAATCAGATTCACAATACTTACCTCACGTTGATCAGAAATATGAACACCTATGTTGTAGATTTACATTCTTTATCTTCAAATCTTGAATTAGAATTTCCTAAAACTAATTTTTTAATTTCTGAAAGATTTGGAGAGGAAAGAAAGTTACAAAGCCTTGGCGTCATCTCAGAAAATATGAGTTGAAAGTTAGGCCCTGCTTGTCTAATTATAGGTGTACATGAACTGGTCCATCGGATTCGATAATACAAAATCTGAGCCGTATAAACTAGAAAAACATGTCACAGACCAAAGAAGATCTGAACCCGGGTAGGTCGACCCTTGTGTCGACCCACCTTAGAGGTGGGTGAACCCTGAGGTCAACACATGGCTCGACCCATGTAAAGCCTAGGTCGACCCATCTCCTAGGTCTGAATGTGTATTTCTATCGCTTAAATCTCTGATTAACATTATATAATAACGTTTAATTTTTTCTTAAGATGACTCGTATGAATTATTATTTTTTAGTTATAACTTATATTTAAGTTCAAATTTCGAATTTGTGCACATATACACGCATACAACCTTTTAATTATTATTCAACTTTCCCATACGAGCACCGTTTCGGGTAAGTCATATATCAAAAACATCGGAAAATTTCCACAAACACAATGGCATATGTTTCGGGGCTAAATTATTAAACCATAATTTATTGATGTTTTCCGTTTATTATTTATATAAAATGCGGCGCATTACTGATCAGCACAGAAATATGTTAATTTATGCACCTATATTTTATCTTTTTGTATATAAATAATTATTACGTTGGGTATTATTTTGTTGTTTTTATAGATATGTTGTTCAGACCTCATTCAGCCTTAAAAGTGAAGAATAGATGTCATTTACTTGAAGAATTGCATAAGAGCTTTCATTGGAGGCAAGATGTGTTCACATTGGTCATATTAGAAGAAGATTGGTAGAAAAGATCTCTAAAGATGTCATTGGCGGCTGTTTGTGTTCACATTAGTCACTTTGGAAGGAGATTGGTGGAAATATCTTTTGAGATATGCTATTGGACCACAATCTTTGATGAGAAGGCCCATTAGAGGATTAGGGTTTCCAGTTCACCTATAAAAGCACATGTATACCCATTGTAACAATCATCCTTTATATTTCTTCTCCATTAATAAAGTCCTTCTTCTTCGTTTTATTTTCTGCAATTTTCTATTTCTTAGCAATTAGTGTCTTCTACACAATTAGATTTGGTAGAGAACTAGTTGAATTTTATATTTATTTTCATTAGCGATTGACCGTCTGATTAGATTCAGCAGTAATCCTAATTTTATTTCTGTTGTTATTTCTATTCTGCACTTTTATTTTCTGCATTTTTATTCTTGTTTTGCAATTTATTTTCATTAGTGATTAATCGTTTGATTAGTTTCAACGATAATCCTAATTGTTGCAATTTCAATTGTTTTATTTTCAACCAAATCTCAAAAGTCTTCTAACTCGCCCAAGAAATTTTATAAATAATTTAATTTAATTTACCTCCCTGTGATTCAACCTGCATACTACACGATCTGTGCGCTTGTAGAATATATTTTAAAATTTGCGCTTTTCTATTTGTAGGAAAGCGACGATCAAGTTTTTGGTGCCGTTGCCGGGAAGGTAAACACTGAATTTTATTATTTATTTAATTTCTGATTCGTGTTAGTTTTTATTTTATTTTACTTTCTTTTTGTTTTCTTGTATATAAAGAAAAAATTCTTAATTGGATTGATTTTGTATTATTCATTCATACTACAATATTCCAAGCAAGAGAAAAAAAAAACTTGCCAAATTTTCTTGATTTTATTTTATTTTATTTCTTTCCCCTTTTCAATTTTTTTTCCTTTTACATTTTTTCCCTCTTAATTTATTCCTTCTTCCCATCTATTCCTTCTTTCCAATTTTTACTTTATTTTTATTGTTCATTGTTGTTGTACATTTATTTTGCCAAATTTTATTTAATTGCTTTCCATCTATTCCTTCTTTCCTTTTACTTCTTTCCAATTGATACAATGGTTTTCATTCTTTTACAACAATAACAAAAAAAAATCTCTTTTGAAATCTTTCCCTTTTCTGCCTTGTAATTATTTCTCTACCTTGCTGTTTATTTCTTTCCACTTTTGCAATTTTCTTCCCAACTTTTACATTTCTTTCCATTTTTTTTACACAAAAAAAACAACCAAACAAAAAATAGTTGCCAATTTTCTCTAAGTTTCTTTCCTTTCTTTTATTTCTTATTCTTCTCACCTTTCTTTTGCAATCTGATTACTTTCCAGAAAAGAAAAAAAATCTTTCTAAAACTTCTCTCTTTCCTTGCTGCAAATTTCTCCATCTTCATAAACCACAATCCATCCACTACCACATCCAGAAACCCGCATCTGAATTTTCCATCAACCCCTCTACAACAAAACATTCCAAGCATAAACCTTTCAAACCAAAACTTCACCACTTGCTCCACGCTACTGCTACAAACAGCCCCTGCTAGTGCTTCCAATTTCGTTCTTTGCCACAATTTCTGTCACAAGTTCACCAAAGTCCTCTTCTCCTCCAAACCACCAAGACCCCTTTCAACATCCGATCACCATCACCAAGCTTCCTCCTCGGACCTCAAAATCTGCATACCACACCTCATACCAACAAACACCGCCTTCTACAGCAAATTCAAACCACCACAGTACCAAAAATCTCCGATTTGAAAACCAATTCGAGAGCTAAAAAAAAAATCCAACTTGCCAATTCGATTGATACCCAGAAACAAAGGCGGCCGCGATTTCTTATTGTCTCGTTTGAGAGACTAGTTCGATTTCCTTTTTACTGAAAAAATAGGTGCGAATTTTGGGTTTGAGCATGAGAAATTTAGGACTTGTTTCCTTTTATTGAGGGAGGTGTAACACCCCACACCCGCTAAGGTCACTCACTAAGGGAATGCCTTAACTTCGGTGGAGCATTTTAAGTGAGTATAGAACAGAAAAATTACAACAAGACAGATATAAATACTTGAAAATCTAAAACATCATTTCATAGCAGCAGAAGGTAAACATGTTTAGTTACAACACCATAAAGAGTCAAGTACTAAATATCCATCCTGATAAAAACATAAGTACATAATCCCACTACATAACAATAGCCATAAAAGAAAAGATAAGCTGGGCTTTACATCACGGTCCAAGCTCCAGAAGATAGATAAAGAAATCTGATCAAAGCCCACTAGTGCTAGGCCCAACCTGAGGACCTGAGGGGGAAAAAGATAAAAACAACGGGGTCAGACATAAGTCTGAGTGAGCCCTATAACTTTAACCACACAATTATTAAAGTAAATAGGGTATGATATAACTTGGTACAGGATGACTGGGGATAAATGACTACACTAAGTAGCCAACTAAACATAAGGTGAACTAGGATAACGGTAAAGACGCATCTACCCACCCAAGGATAATTACTAACTGCACTACACCAGTCATTCCTACTTAAAGGTTGATCCCACCCTAGGACTTAGAGAATTTACCCAGTAGTTTCGTGTACCCCTAGCTGACTACATAGGTGCCGTCTGCCCCTATCTCCACTAGGTGTACCCACTACTCCCCAAGCGATCGGCTCCCTACCGTAGATACCCGTGCTGGCCCCACAATGGGGTGTATCACTCCCCAAAGTGGCAACCCGATAAAACAAATGGTGCACGGCTTATACCTACACGATGCAACAACGTCTTACCTACCAGCCCGGGTCCACACACGCATATGAAACCCGTTGGACTCGCATTGCCACCGCTAACCCGTTTTGGCCTCTTATAATCAAGCCCAGTACGCGTGTCCCGTCCTCGACATGGGTCGAGCCCAATAAGATACATATGGGTTACTGGTTGAAATGGGCCCCCACAAGCTACCACCTAAGCTTGTTAATTTATCTAGCGCATCCCACTTAACCCTTTAATCATGTTTAATTACATGTTTCCACTTGGTTAAGTATTCTAATCGTATTTTCTATTGCCACCCAAGGCAATCCACAAGATTTCCTCATGCCACCCAAGGCACTTACTTGATTTCCACATGCCACCCAAGGCACCCACTTAACCCCTCACGCCCACTACATGCTTATCTGGTTAAGTGTTTCTTAATTGATTAAAAACGTAACCATTGTAAAGACCTCTCACATTAGACTATCTTTTATGGCAGCTGGATTTGCCGGTTGGGTCCGGGCAGCCTTACGCCATAACCGAGTCTAACCTCGTGTCTATACACTTGTCACGTATTTAGTTTGTGCCTAAGACCTCTCACATTGGGCCAATCATTTGTAGCTGCTGGATTTGCCGGTCGGTTCCGGGCAGTCTTACGCTACAAAAGGGTCCAACCTCGTGTCTTAGTCGATTAATTACACCTAATTAATCACCCCCGAATTAATTTTCCCTAATTAATTCCAATTTTAACGATGTACATAATTGACTCAATTATGTCCATCACTTTATGGTATGCATAATCATACCAACTTCACACCATTTCATTAACATGTATATTAACCCCATCGTTCCCCACGTAATTCGCTAACATGACATAAAAGGGAAGATTCATCATAAATATAATGGATTCAACTTGCATAGCATTAGCATCAACATGGGTTTAAAGGTGTCAACATGCATATAGCATCAACCCAACTAGCATAAATAATCAACCCAAACTTGCATGAATCACATATGTCATAAGGAGGTTAACTTGCATAAGTTATTTATGTCATACAAAGGGGTAAACTTGCATATGTATGTATGACATACAAAGGGGTTAACTTGCATATGTATGCATATCATTATAAGGTGTAAACTTGCACATGTTACTTGCATATCATCAAACACCAAACTTGCATAACATGTCATATGTGAACTTGCATATAATCATACACCAAACTTGCATAACATATCATATATGAACTTGCATATAATCATACACCAAACTTGCATATCATGGTGTCATAATGGATCAATGTTTCTCATATGACTTGCATAACTTGCATAACATCACAAACACATAGCATATGACTTGCATAACTTGCATAACATCATGAACATGTAGCATATGACTTGCATAACTTGCATAACATCATGAACATGTAGCATATGACTTGCATAACTTGCATAACATCATGAACATGTAGCATATGACTTGCATAACTTGCATAGCATCATTAACACATAGCATATAACTTGCATAACATGCATAACATCATTAACACATAGCATATAACTTGCATAACATGCATAACATCATTAATACATAGCATATAACTTGCATAACATGCATTGATCCACATTCATAGCCATAACCTCATTATATCCTATCATAATCATTTCAATAATTGGTCATTAAGGCTATAGAAAACTCACAACTTGTTGATTAGCACTCCTAAGAAGAAGATTAAGTTGCTAGAGTTGATTAGTAGTTGATTTGAGAGACTATCTTCTTCTACAATTTGATGGAGGCTCCTTCAAGTTGCATTTTGATGGCATGACGGCATTGTATCTATTTTTAGTATGAATTAGGGTAGTCTTAGGGTGTATTTATAGAGTAGTTAGGTGTTTTAGACATTAGATTAACCCTAAATTAGATTATAGCCGTCAGATCACGTCCTAGCTACTAAAACACAGCCCAAAAGACAAGCTGGTGCACCCAGGTTACCTGGGCTCGACCAGGGAGGTCGACCCCCAGGTCGACCCTAGGGTCGACTCCCCAGTCGACCTGGGGGGGGAGGTCGACTCCCCAGTCGACCCCCAGGTCGACCCCCTGGGTCTGGCGGGATTTTTCCCGCCACTTCTGAAAATTGAAAATTTTGTTTTTAAATCTGAATTTAAATTTCTGAAAACTTCTTTGGGCCTTATCTGGGTCATACGGACTCCGATTTTCGAAAATCGGACTCTATTTCGCGTATTTTTCCGAGATGAACCCAATGGCATAGCCCGTTTCCCCTAATTCAGATTTTTAAATTTAATTCTGCCCTGTTTTATATTATAGCTAGTTATTCAACATACGGGGTGTTACATTCTCCCCTACTTAAAGGATTTCGTCCCCGAAGTCTCTAAGTCAAGAAGAACGTATCCTACCAACCAAACAACCATCTACTAAACCATCAAATACTGGCATCCATTGTCCTTAGAGTTTCTAATGCTGTATGAACATATGCAAAGAGTGTGTGTATATGTTCCCTGTCTAATGCAAAATCAGGCGGTCTACTGATTCAGTTGACCTCCTTAATGCAAACCATGATAGTGCCATGCATCCAATATGTATGCGAAAGAACCTTATCGACACATACTATTTCTACATGAGTGCACAATCATTCACCAAAATGTATCATCCATATGATAGCACCACCATTATACATCCATTAATATAGCTACCTACACATAATTTTATGCAATATGCAATATGAAGTGATTGAGCCGATCTAGTGCCTAGAGTGTGTGTATATGCATCCACGAGCAACCACTAG
The DNA here is from genome assembly GCA_030737875.1 of Allium sativum. Taxonomy (NCBI): domain Eukaryota; kingdom Viridiplantae; phylum Streptophyta; class Magnoliopsida; order Asparagales; family Amaryllidaceae; genus Allium; species Allium sativum. The sequence continues at coordinate 709,802,448 of CM060922.1, forward strand.
CAAACACTTGCATCCACACGCATCCATCAAACATAACATGTCTCAAACACATGTTTGAACCATAGGTTTACCCTATCTAAAGGTCAAAGGTTCTAATGAGAGGGCATATTAAAGATAAGATAAGTATTAGACAAACGATAAAGGAGAAGTTAAAAGACATACCCTCAAAAAGGAATGGGTATAATGAACGCATCTTCGCTTTTGTATCCCAAGTAGCATTGCTCTCATCTTCTCCCCATTGCACTTTGACTAGTCGCACCTCTCTGTTCCTCAACTTCCTAATCTCTGACCCAAGGATGCGAGTAGGAGATCGTCGAATAGTCGCATCACGCTCTACCTCCACTTCTTTTAGCAAGCTCGGCTCTACCACCTCTACGGTCTCATGTAGGCACTTCCTTAAATGTGACACATGGAATACATCATGCACCCCACTAAGTCTCTCGGGTAAATCCACCCTATATGCCATCCGTCCAATCCTTTCCTTAATAGGAAACGGCCCAACAAATCTTGGAGCTAACTTCCCAACGGACCCAAAGCGAACTACATTCCGTAATGGAGATACTTTGACAAAGACCATGTCCCCAACCTCAAACTCCAGATCCGTCCTCCTCTTGTCCGCATAAGATTTTTGCCTATCCTGCGCTGCTTTCATCCTTCTTCGAATCAAGTCAATCTTCTCAGAAGTCTCCCTAACCATATCAGGCCCAAGCAAGATCTTATCCGTAGATTCCCACCAACATGTAGGTGATCGACAAGGCCTTCCATAAAGAGCTTCGAAAGGAGCCATACCAATACTGGACTGAAAGCTGTTATTATATGCGAACTCCACCAATGGAAGATGCTCTTCCCATGTACCTCCAAAATCTAAGATACAAAGCCTCAAAAGGTCTTCTAGAACACGATTCACCCTCTCGGTCTGGCCGTCCGTCTGAGGATGATATGCGGTGCTCAGACACAATTGAGTCCCCACTGCTTCTTGCAAACTTTTCCAGAACTCGCTAGTGAAGATAGGATCTCGATCACTCACTATGCTAGAGGGTACCCCATGCAATCGAACTATCTCTCGAAGATATACTGAAGCTAGCCATGGAGCAGTCCTCTTGCTCTTCACAGGTATGAAATGGGCGCTTTTAGTAAGTCTGTCTACCACAACCCAAATTCCCGTATTACCCTTTCTCGATCTGGGTAACCCGTCAATAAAATCCATCGAGACGCTATCCCACTTCCATTGCGGAATTTCCAATGGGTGAAGCAACCCACCTGGTTTCTTTTGCTTCGCTTTCACCTGTTGGCACACCAAGCATCTAGCGACATACTCGGCCACATCTTTCTTCATTCCGGCCCAAAAGAAAACTCGCCTCATGTCTTGGTACATCTTGTCCCCACCGGGATGAATGGTCATCCTAGAACGATGTGCATCATCAAGAATAGCCTTCCTCAAACCCTCGTCTTGCGGTACACAAAGTCTACCGTCTCTATGCAAGCACCCCCTATCATCTAGGGTGTACCTACTCAAATGGCTGGATGACTCCCCCCTTATGAGCCTCTCTACCAACTCAACCAACTGTGGGTCGTCCCTCTGTGCTTCTCCAATCCGCCCCAAAAGAGTAGGTCTAACCTCCAAGGATGCTAGCAAACCGGGTATATAGTCAACGGAAGGTCTAAAATCAAACATCGAGATAAATTCCAAGCTTTGTCGTTCCACGAACAATGGACTCAAGGACAACCTTTTTCTACTCAAGGCGTCTGCCACCACGTTACCCTTGCCAGGGGTATACGCTATCTCGAAATCATAGGATGCTAAGAACTCCATCCACCTTTGCTGTCTCAAGTTCAAATCCTTCTGAGAAAACAAGTACTTCAATGATTTGTGGTCAGTGAACAATTCGAATCTCTCCCAGAAGATAATGGCGCCAAATCTTAAGCGCAAAAACAACAGAGGCCAACTCTAAATCATGGGTAGGGTAATTTTTCTCATGTGCTCTCAACTGCCTTCCACCATAGGCTATTACCCTTCCCTCTTGCATTAAGACTGCGCCCAGTCCTGTCCCACAAGCATCGGTATAGACAACAAATGGCTTACTCCCATCGGGCAACACTAAGACTGGAGCGGTGGTTAAAGCTCTCTTTAACCGTCGGAACGCATCATCACAATCTACGTCCCACACAAAGACTAGATTCTTCTTCGTCAAGCGAGTTAATGGGGCTGATATCTTCGCGAAGTCCTTTATAAACTTCCTATAGTAGCCAGCCAACCCCAAGAAACTCCTCACCTCGGTAGCATTCTTCGGAACCTTCCAATCTTGGATGGACACTACCTTCGCGGGATCCACAGCTATCCCTTCCTTGGAGACCACGTGCCCCAAGAACCGCACTTCCTTTCTCCAGAAGTGACATTTAGAAAATTTAGCCTTAAGGCTATGCGCTCGAAGAGTCTCCAACACTTCCCTAAGATGTAGGGCATGCTCTTCTTCACTCTTAGAAAATACTAAGATGTCATCCACAAAGACCACCACGAACTTATTAAGGAACTCCCTGAACACCCTACTCATCAAATCAACAAAGTATGCAGGGGCGTTCGTCAACCCAAATGGCATCACCAGCCACTCATAGAAACCATCCGGAGTTCTAAAGGCAGTCTTGTCTATGCTATCCTCAGCCACCCTCAACTGATGAAACCCCGTGGCTATGTCCAACTGAGAAAATACTGAAGCGCCAACCAACTGATCAAAGAGATCATCAATCCTCGGCAATTGGTGTCTATTCTTCTTTGTGAGCTTGTTGAGTTCTCTATAGTCTACACAAAGTCTGAGGGACCCATCCGCCTTCGTAGCAAAAACTACTGGAGCACCCCACTCCGATATACTCCGCCTTATGAACCCCTTCTCAAGCAACTCCCCTACTTGCTTATGGAGTTCCCTCCTCTCACGAGGAGCCATGTGGCGCACTGGTAAAGATACTGGTTTAGCATTATCCACCAGATATATTCAGAAGTCAATCTCCCGCTTCAGAGGTAAGCCCTTCACCTCCTCAAACACATCCGAGTACTCCCGGACCACTCTAACAGATCGCAAACTCTCGACCGAAGCGTCAAGCGATTCAAGATAACTTAGCATAACAGAATCCATGGGATTACAAGAGATCTCGAGAGTGTTACCCAAGCGGGTCATGAGCCTAACAACTCTCCTTTCGCAATCAAGAACGGCACCATTACTGGATAACCAGTCCATGCCCAAAATCAACCCATAGCCCGTGAAGCCCAAAACAAAAGCATCACATCTAAACTCAATGCTAAGTATAGAAATCTTCAAACCCAAACATATCATGGACAAATAAGTGGAGCCCCCAATTGGGTTTGAAACAACCAAGGGATCATCTATTAGACTGGTGTCTAAGTGCAGTGACTCAACTAATGATGATGAGATAAACGAATGCGATGCGCCAGAATCAAACAATGTACGGACAGGATGATCAAATAGAAAAACCAGACTTTCAACGGAAATAGTTCTACCTCTTTCCTGAGTTGGTGGAACCGCGAGAGCCTGAACTTGCCCCCTTGCCTGACCCGGTGCCACAAGAGCTTGCACCTGTCCTCCTGAGGTAGATCCCGTCCTTTTCCCCTTCTTAGGGCAATCCTTCACTAGATGCCCTGCTTCGCCACAGTGATAGCAGCCAGTCTTCTTCTTCTTCCGACATTCTTTGCTTATGTGGCCTGGTATCCCGCAATTGAAGCACTTCTTCTTCCCCTTGCCACCGTTGCCTTTCCCACCTTTGTTTTGTTGCTGTTGCTGAGGTCTCTTTTGATCTCCCTTCTTCTCGGGTGCCTTATTAGCATTGGGACCCTTCTCTTCCTCATGCATGAGTGCCATGTCAACTAGCTTCTCAAAGGTGGCTCCCATAGGGATATGAGTCATAGCCAATCCATGCATCGGTTCATTCAAGCCTTTAACGAACCTCAAAGCCTTCTTCTCCGGTGTATTCACCATGTCTATGCCAAACCTTGCCAATTGATTAAACTTGTTGACATATTCCTTCACCGAGAGATTTCCTTGCTTTAGAGTCAAGAACCTTTCCATATACAAGTTTTCCTCCGCCCTTGAGAGAAACTTTGCCACAAATCTTTGCCTGAAATCCGCCCAAGAGTCAACGGGGCGTTCTCCATTAGTGACCTCCCACCAGAATGAGGCCTCTCCCTTCATTAACCAAGCAGCTAACTTGACTTTCTTTCCTTCTTCCATCTCAAAGATGTCTATCAACTCTTCCACCTCCTTAAGCCAATCTCTAGCCTCCACAAAAGTTTCTGATCCTTGAAAAGGTTTCCCTCCCATAGCTTTAAATTCCTTGCAAGTCTTAGCAAAAGTATCCGTACGAGGAGGAGGAGGGGGAGGAGGAAAATCGGGTGCTACGGTTGGTGGAGGAACATTTGCTGGACCCGCAGTGGCGGCCCTAGCCTCCATCAATCTCCTATACCATACTGGTATCGTCACACCTTCCGGAAAGTTAAGATCTTCAGCCATGCTGAAACGAAAAAGGGAAGATTCAAAACGGAGAATTCGAAAGATAAAGATATGGCTATTGGGGATTATGCTTTTCTTTCAAAAACTTTTCTCTTTAAAGACATGTTTTTGAAAATTCTTCTTCCAAAAATGTTTTTAGAAAAATAGTTTTCTAAAAATTTTATCTGTTCTGGTAACCTGGCTCTGATACCACGTGTAACACCCCACACCCGCTAAGGTCACTCACTAAGGGAATGCCTTAACTTCGGTGGAGCATTTTAAGTGAGTATAGAACAGAAAAATTACAACAAGACAGATATAAATACTTGAAAATCTAAAACATCATTTCATAGCAGCAGAAGGTAAACATGTTTAGTTACAACACCATAAAGAGTCAAGTACTAAATATCCATCCTGATAAAAACATAAGTACATAATCCCACTACATAACAATAGCCATAAAAGAAAAGATAAGCTGGGCTTTACATCACGGTCCAAGCTCCAGAAGATAGATAAAGAAATCTGATCAAAGCCCACTAGTGCTAGGCCCAACCTGAGGACCTGAGGGGGAAAAAGATAAAAACAACGGGGTCAGACATAAGTCTGAGTGAGCCCTATAACTTTAACCACACAATTATTAAAGTAATTAGGGTATGATATAACTTGGTACGGGATGACTGGGGATAAATGACTACACTAAGTAGCCAACTAAACATAAGGTGAACTAGGATAACGGTAAAGACGCATCTACCCACCCAAGGATAATTACTAACTGCACCACACCAGTCATTCCTACTTAAAGGTTGATCCCACCCTAGGACTTAGAGAATTTACCCAGTAGTTTCGTGTACCCCTAGCTGACTACATAGGTGCCGTCTTCCCCTATCTCCACTAGGTGTACCCACTACTCCCAAGCGATCGGCTCCCTACCGTAGATACCCGTGCTGGCCCCACAATGGGGTGTATCACTCCCCAAAGTGGCAACCCGATACAACAAATGGTGCACGGCTTATACCTACACGATGCAACAACGTCTTACCTACCAGCCCGGGTCCACACACGCATATGAAACCCGTTGGACTCGCGTTGCCACCGCTAACCCGTTTTGGCCTCTTATAATCAAGCCCAGTACGCGTGTCCCGTCCTCGACATGGGTCGAGCCCAATAAGATACATATGGGTTACTGGTTGAAATGGGCCCCCACAAGCTACCACCTAAGCTTGTCAATTTATCTAGCGCATCCCACTTAACCCTTTAATCATGTTTAATTACATGTTTCCACTTGGTTAAGTGTTCTAATCGTATTTTCTATTGCCACCCAAGGCAACCCACTAGATTTCCTCATGCCACCCAAGGCACTTACTTGATTTCCACATGCCACCCAAGGCACCCACTTAACCCCTCATGCCCACTACATGCTTATCTGGTTAAGTGTTTCTTAATTGATTAAAAACGTAACCGTTGTAAAGACATCTCACATGAGACTATCTTTTATGGCAGCTGGATTTGCCGGTTGGGTCCGGGCAGCCTTACGCCATAACTGAGTCTAACCTCGTGTCTATACACTTGTCACGTATTTAGTTTGTGCCTAAGACCTCTCACATTGGGCCAATCATTTGTAGCCGCTGGATTTGCCGGTCGGTTCCGGGCAGTCTTACGCTACAAAAGGGTCCAACCTCGTGTCTTAGTCGATTAATTACACCTAATTAATCACCCCCGAATTAATTTTCCCTAATTAATTCCAATTTTAACGATGTACATAATTGACTCAATTATGTCCATCACTTTATGGTATGCATAATCATACCAACTTCACACCATTTCATTAACATGTATATTAACCCCATCGTTCCCCACGTAATTCGCTAACATGACATAAAAGGAAAGATTCATCATAAATATAATGGGTTCAACTTGCATAGCATTAGCATCAACATGGGTTTAAAGGTGTCAACATGCATATAGCATCAACCCAACTAGCATAAATAATCAACCCAAACTTGCATGAATCACATATGTCATAAGGAGGTTAACTTGCATAAGTTATTTATGTCATACAAAGGGGTAAACTTGCATATGTATGTATGACATACAAAGGGGTTAACTTGCATATGTATGCATATCATTCTAAGGTGTAAACTTGCACATGTTACTTGCATATCATCAAACACCAAACTTGCATAACATGTCATATGTGAACTTGCATATAATCATACACCAAACTTGCATAACATACATATATGAACTTGCATATAATCATACACCAAACTTGCATATCATGGTGTCATAATGGATCAATGTTTCTCATATGACTTTCATAACTTGCATAACATCACAAACACATAGCATATGACTTGCATAACTTGCATAACATCATGAACATGTAGCATATGACTTGCATAACTTGCATAACATCATGAACATGTAGCATATGACTTGCATAACTTGCATAACATCATGAACATGTAGCATATGACTTGCATAACTTGCATAGCATCATTAACACAAAGCATATAACTTGCATAACATGCATAACATCATTAACACATAGCATATAACTTGCATAACATGCATAACATCATTAATACATAGCATATAACTTGCATAACATGCATTGATCCACATTCATAGCCATAACCTCATTATATCCTATCATAATCATTTCAATAATTGGTCATTAAGGCTATAGAAAACTCACAACTTGTTGATTAGCACTCCTAAGAAGAAGATTAAATTGCTAGAGTTGATTAGTAGTTGATTTGAGAGACTATCTTCTTCTACAATTTGATGGAGGCTCCTTCAAGTTGCATTTTGACGGCATGACGACATTGTATCTATTTTTAGTATGAATTAGGGTTGTCTTAGGGTGTATTTATAGAGTAGTTAGGTGTTTTAGGCCATTAGATTAACCCTAAATTAGATTAGAGCCGTCAGATCACGTCCTAGCTACTAAAACACAGCCCAAAAGACAAGCTGGTGCACCCAGGTTACCTGGGCTCGACCAGGGAGGTCGACCCCCAGGTCGACCCTAGGGTCGACTCCCCAGTCGACCTGGGGGGGGAGGTCGACTCCCCAGTCGACCCCCAGGTCAACCCCCTGGGTCTGGCAGGATTTTTCCCGCCACTTCTGAAAATTGAAAATTTTGTTTTTAAATCTGAATTTAAATTTCTGAAAACTTCTTTGGGCCTTATCTGGGTCATACGGACTCCGATTTTCGAAAACTCGGACTCTATTTCGCGTATTTTTCCAAGACGAACGCAATGGCATAGCTCGTTTCCCCTGATTCAGATTTTTAAATTTAATTCTGCCCTGTTTTATATTATAGCTAGTTATTCAACATACGGGGTGTTACAGGAGGTGTGTTTGTTTTATCAGCTTTGTTAAGAGGGTTATTTTTGGGGTGTGATTTGTTTTAGCCTAAGGGGTACGATTTGTTTTAGCTGAAGGAATGCGATTTGTTTCCTGATCTCTTCATTTCGGTTCAAGTGTTTCTTGATTTGAAATAAAACGGATTGTTCTGAAATTAGCTCTCTGATCTTTCCTTTTGAGTGCATGAGTTATTCTTTTTTCCTTTTATCCCGTCTTAGCTTTTTATTAGTTTAATTTCTTTTTATTATTTTATTTTGTGTGAGTCAATTGTTTAGCCTTTTTTTATTTCAGCTTAGTTTTAGTTTTGTCCCATCTTGAATTTGTTGAGTCTTAATTTGTTGTCTTTATTTCTTCTTTCTTTTTTTTCCTTTTTTTCTCTGTCGTTCTTTGAGTATAGTTTATATTTTTTTATTTTGTTGTTTTTCTATTTTTCTTTTTCTTTCTATTCTAAAAAAAAGAGTCAAGGGCCAGAGTGAAGAAGGAATTCAAGCAAACAAAACAAAGGATCTAAAGATGAGCGATTGCAAACAGTGAAGTCCAATTTGCTGGACGGACAACCTCACCCACTGTAAAATTTTCTAACTCTACAGGTGCTCTGCTGCAAAGAAAAAAAATAGGAATTGCTTGTGAAAAAAATTCTGCAGGGGCAGCGGCTTGTTTGTACAATATTTTAATTTTCTTCAATTATTATTGTTTGGTTGTTGTGTTGACTGAAATTGCTGAATAGATTTCGTGAGGAATGAATTTCCATAATTAAAATCATTACTCTCGTAATAAAACTTGATTTGATTTGCAAAATAATTGACTATATTTTATGAAATTGATTCTCTCAACGGTTTGATCGCGGATATATATTAGTTCAATTTATTGAAATTCTAGCAAAAGAGGTTGCATACTACCCGTAAAACATTGGTCGTATCCCTTAGTATTTGTACGATACGTGAATGGCCATAAGACCCTCTTACCCCTTCAAATCGAGATTATCAACTAATAGGATATACTTGAGTACGTTATCTATTTTGTAATAACAGTTACTTGTGTCAGTCTTAAGTCTTGGATATTTTTTTTATTCAACAACGATGAGTGAAAAGAGTTTTAGCCATCATAATTCTCCTAGGAATTTTGAGATTGATGAAATTGGCATGATTCAGACCACAGTTAATGAAACCTTTATTGACACTTTTGAAGCCTTGAAAATGTGTTTTAACCATTTCTAGTCTAATTTCGATGAGCTCAAATACATTTCTGAATTAAATGAACTTCTTGACTTCAAACCCTCATCACCTGAATCTAACAAAGGAATGTTGACCAATGTTAACACACATGAACTTCCTAAGTTAGACCTCGAACACCTTCCATAAGACCTTGAGTATGCTTACTTGGACTCGACAGAAAATTTTCCCGTAATCTTGGCCTCTAATCTTACCGAGGACCAAGAAGAAAAACCTTTGAAAATTTTACGGGATAATCTGCATCTGAATTGTATAAATCACTGGCACGACAAAATTTTCATAGGAAGGATTTTCATTTCAAAATTCACTAACATGCCTGTTGCACCTCACAAATCAAATATGAAATCATTGTGCATTAGTTTTGATAGAGGAAAGTGTGGGGGGGGGGGGAATCATTCATCACAAAACAATCACCATCATCATAGATTTCATTTTTCATATAATTGGCATTCGCATATAATTGTTAAACTGCATTTCATGTTACAAATCATTTTGCAACTCATTCACCTTTGGGTACGATCTTTCAAATTTAGGAAACGTTACAGTGTGGACACTGTTTAGATCTAGTGTGGAGGGAGTCTGCATTGCATTCATTTTCATTTTTCTTTAATTTTCCCTTTTTATTTTCATGCATTAGATAGAACCAACATACATTTTAGATCGTAGTAACATACCATAATTTTTTTTTTGAAAATAAGACTCATTTTAGATTGATACAACAAAATAAGTTAAGGATTATTAATCCGTTGATAGTATTTTTTTTCTCTCAACTAAGATCAAATAAGAGATATAATGAAAAGCTTAATTTTGAGGGATAATAGTGTAACCGGTACATAGGGAGATTCTTAGGTGATGGCCATGAAATCTATTCTATATTGTAGTTTTGTTTAAATAAGTGGAGGACTTAAAATACTTATATTGGCTTTTCAAATCTTTAAAACTAAGTTGTGTTAAGTTGAATTCGCGTAACTCTCTTTTGTGTTTATATTACTAATAATAATAATAGTAATCCAAGGGTATCCAACATTGCTTGTATATCTAGCGTTGGTGTGCAAACCCGCCAAGCTCTATCCGACATGTTGTTGACAAAGTCAGCGTTGGAATATCTTGGTCTCATTTTATGAGATTGGACACCTAAGGATTACCGACATGTTGATGACAAAGTCAGCGTCGGTCTGCACAATTCGCCAAGCTCTGTCCCAACTCTCCGTCAGTCCGCAAGGCAGTGTATGGGTGGTTTACCTTGGTCTTTTAAGTTAGGTGTATGTAATTAATCATAAATTTTAACTTTTATAGAGATAGAGAATAAGCGATGATGCCCAAACATTTCTTGACCTTATTGATTTGACTGGCCATACATAAGGAAACTAGAATACCACTTCACAAACTGTGATAAGCAAACTAAGAATTTATTTCATGGCTGCACTATGTTATCGAACGAACCAACTGGCCAAACTAGAGTTTAAACATTGAAAACTTGAATTATATTGAAAATTTGTGACAAGTTGAGGTATTTAAAGTACAATTAACTGATTAGAAATTGTTAACTTAATTTGTTGTACCACTTTCCTGAAACAAGTCGTGTTTTCATTTTTCGTTTTTATTTGCATATGTCCATTGCATTCATGTAGTTGCATCAAAACCATATCATACTGCATTTGGATTTTGTGGGTAGTATCCGCTGAAAACCCTCACGAGACACCACTTGTCCTACTAGGGACACCTAGAGGTTTAACGGCTTGTTGCATACGCTCAATGCAATCGTGTTTCCTACGAAAGTGTGACCTACCTAGTTTATTTTTCATTTTTTTTACTCGAGGACGAGTAAAAGATAAGTGTGGGGGTATTTGATTAGCACAGAAATATGTTAATTTATGCACCTATATTTTATCTTTTTGTATATAAATAATTATTACATTGGGTATTATTTTGTTGTTTTTATAGATATGTTGTTCAGACCTCATTCAGCCTTAAAAGTGAAGAATAGATGTCATTTACTTGAAGAATTGCATAAGAGCTTTCGTTGGAGGTAAGATGTGTTCACATTGGTCATATTAGAAGAAGATCGGTAGAAAAGATCTCTAAAGATGTCATTGGCAGCTATTTGTGTTCACATTAGTCACTTTGGAAGGAGATTGGTGGAAATAACTTTTGAGATATGCTATTGGACCACAATCTTTGATGAGAAGGCCCATTAAAGGATTAGGGTTTCCAGTTCACCTATAAAAGCACATGTATACCCATTGTAACAATCATCCCATTTTCTATTTCTTCTCCATTTATAAAGTCCTTCTTCTTCATTTTATTTTCTGCAATTTTCTATTTCTTAGCAACTAGTGCCTTCTACACAATTAGATTTGGTAGAGTACTAGTTGTATTTTATATTTATTTTCATTAGTGATTGACTGTTTGATTAGATTCAGCGGTAATCCTAATTTAATTCCTGTTTGTTATTTCAATTTCTGCAATTTTAATTTCTGTTCTTTTTATTGCGTTCTTAGATCATATTGGGTTGAATATAGATTTGATTAGATTTAGATCTGTACTCAATTCAATAATGGTTTTATTGTTTTTCAAAATCAATCCCCAAGCTTCGTCTAACTCGCCCAAGAGATTAGATAAATAATTTGAATTTAATCTGCCTCCCTGTGTTCGACCTGTATGCTACACACCTGTATGCTTGCAGTATTTATTTAAAATTCGCGCTTTTCTATTCCTTAGAAAGCGACGAACAGTTACATAACTACAAACGAACAGGGTGATGTTGTGGAATAATAAACTGACATTTATTAGTTCGTATGCAGCCGCCGAAGATCACATCCAACTCCCTAGACCGAGCAGACGAGACATGTTTGTATTTGCGATACCTAACTGCAACTGTATCCCACTATTCGCCATATCCACTGACAGTGTCTTTCTCCTCATTCTAATATCCCCTAGGAATTTGCATCAGCTTATCCCATGAGTTCCAATCTCATTTTAAAATATCATTTTTGTTTTTCATATTCCCAAAGTTGTAGTCCAGACTCGTTCATGGGTTAAAAATAGCAGTAATTTACCAATGCATAACTAGATGGGGACGAGATTCGATGTTCTCATATCATACGTTGATGAATGTATTAGTTCTATTGGAGTTCCAATCAACGATAATGTGAGTGGATGAGGCAGCGAGTGGCTTGACATTCTGCAAAAATATAAAAAAAATCAGAAAAAATTTGAATACACACACACACACACACATATATATATATAAGATACAGATATGAATAACACAAATATATTAAAATTTACCTAAAATGATCCACGATGAAAGCTAACAAAATTGTACAATTTTCAAATTTAGGGTAAGAAATAAGGAGGGGGAGGTGGATTATACAAGGGAGGAGGGAAAATGGAACATTGGTCATTCTTTCGTTCGCGTCGCCCGACATTTAACGCATCAGATGCGCCTGTTGCGAACAATGAATTTTCAACGTTCAATTTGAGTGGGTAGTTCAGTAAGGTTCACGCTTGACGCGTCTGACGCCTCAGACACGGATGTTAACTTGAACTGCTAGAGTTCAAAAACAAACGACACCTAGGTCTAGCAAAAATAAAATTGCTTATCTTCTACTTTATGCTATCAATAATTACATAGAATATAAAAGGAATAAATGCCTCATTAAGCAAGCTGAAGTGCGTTGAAAAATATATTTAAGCAAGCTGGAGCCTATGTATAAAACACATGCACGCACACACACACACATATACAATGTCGGCCTAGACATCAAGTTGCCTAAGGCAGATGATATTAAATCAAAAAGCATTAAGAGAAAAATGCTACCTTGAAGGATTGAACTCCTCAACTCAAACATCTAAAGTTCATATCCAACCAACTACACCAATCACTCCTTATTTAACTTGAGCATATATAAATTTATTTAAAATTTATTTTTTAATATTAGTATCCTCATCCTCATCCTCCTTGTTACCCCCTCAAAGGGGGTTGTCCTAGATGGTCGCCTGTTGGGCCTTTCCCTAGGGTCGGCAGAGTGTGTGTGTGTGTGTGTAGGAGCGTTCAATAACATCCCAAACAGTGCAGCACCCTTTGACCCCTAATTTCCACCATTTGATTCTCTCTCTCCTTTCACCAACCATCTCTCCTCTTCTCCCACTAACTTAAATAAATAATAAACGGATGGTGGAAAATAGGGGGCCAAAGGGGTGCTGCACTATTTGGGGTGCTATCGAATGCTCCTTATATACATATGGGTTATATGGCACCCCTTTTGCATCCCAATTATAATCATTCATTTATATTTAAATTGTAACGACCCCAAAACCCCGTACGACGGTGTTAAGGGTAATCTTTGGAATATAACACATAAACAGATAATAGCAGAACAGAAATTAATAAATGCACCAGATAATGAACAAATAATACACTGGATAAACATAATCATCAGAGTTACACAGTATACAGGATCATACTTAGTACAAATACAGTTCAGCTATACATAAATGTCTACAGCGGAAACAAACATAATATGTACAATAGGAGCTGAACAGCATAAAAAGAGATAAATGATAGAATCCATCTTCAGCTCCAGCTATCCAGAAAAAGCCTGCTAAAACCTGAATACAAGGCTGCCCGTATAGAAAAAGGGACACCCGAGTTTGCAAGTGAAACAAACTACGAGTCAGTCATGGGACAGGTATGAGAAATCTACTTAACACATTTATAATATGGCTAATCACAGGACCACGCCACTTTCGCGGAACGGGTTTACTCCATTGGATTGCCAGTGCTTTAAAACAAGTAAATCTTTTAAACATCGCAATGCTTTTTATAAAAATGAAGCCATTATAAGACTCAGTTCCCATCACACAATGCAACGCAAACCGGAGGATAGAGTTTTACCTTATAATGGCCAAAATATGCTTGATACGAATAAAACAAAAGCATTTGATATTATTACTAGTGTTTATATGTTTCAAAGACAATTTCAAATCATAAGTATCAATCATAGACGACATTAATGCCCCATACCACTATGTCGCCATATATAGGTATACAATCGAAACCGCACATGTCGTATTTGGAAATTGATTTCCGTCGTGAACCAAGGCAAAAGATAGTCCTTACCGACTTCGAGACTCTCTAGCCCGAGCCTCAGGGCCCAGACTCAGGTGGGCCCTTGGATTGTCAGGGCAGGTCCACCGATGTGGATTAAAATGCCTGAACACTGCGTTTCCCCGCCCTTTGGGGCTTAAATGAGCCAACGAATGACTCCATCGGTCCCGGATCGACCGATATATCCGAGGTGCGTCGCAACAGCAACAACCACATAGGTGAAAATAATATAAATGTCAGCCAGTTCAAGCACCGACACCACCTCTAACTAGAAAGAAACGCATGTCCTCCATGAGGTCCTCTCCCGTTCTGGTTTATACCGGGGTGTGAGGCTCGCGAATTCACGTTATACACAAAGCTACGCCACACAGGCGGTGCTTTGATCATCAACCACAAGACTTTGCTTTTCAATAGAAGCCTTGATCACTGCATCTTAGCATGCCACACAGGCAATTCACACCATGCAACGGATGGCTATCAATCACACAGAATGAATTCCAATGTCAGACACACAGTCCATTTGCAAGTCCGTTCTGGGTCTGAACGAAACCGGAGACACTATATACCTCGCATACCCATCGATCTCCACGTACGTCTGGACGATCACCACTCATTATCCATATTTCGAGATGCCTCCCAATCAGGACATCAGTTATCATCCAACCGAGGTGAAGATTTCCGGTCTTCCACCACCGTCTTCATCTTCGATTTCTTATCGTCGATTCAGTTATTCAGAATGGGATAAACCTGGTCTTTCTGAGCAACTCGCATATATAATAAATAAGTGCTACACAAGCACACATACGCCTTATTCCAATTCATTAGTCACTAACCGTAAATCAGTAAGAGAACGATTTCCCAAATATTAACCCCGAAGGCCGAAACCAACATCAGATCAAAACTAGGGAAGCCATTCGACTTAGCTAACCTTCAGTTAATTTCTAAATTTCACATTCCATATCGTTTATAATATTTTATTGCTATTTTTATTTATTTAAAATAGCCAATTTATTCAAACGACGCTTCAGGCCATAACGCGGCTGTGGCGCTGTTTTTCTTCAGATTTGATTTACACATATCTGAAAATCTAACCGTTGGATCTTCACAAAATTTATATCATTAGAAAGATCTTTTCAAAACGAATCCAACGGTTCCAGTTTTGGGAAAATCCGACGGTCGGATCTCCCGGTACACTCGTTTGAAGTTTCGATTTCAAAATACGAACTGCAGCGTCGTTATTCGATTTAATTTAATTATATATATATATATATATAATCGATTCTGGCGCTGTTTTTCTTCAAATTTGATTTAAACATTCCAGACAATCCAATCGTTGGATTTTCACAAAGTGGGTATCGTTGGAAAGATATTTCCAAGGCGAACCCAACGGTTTCGGTTTCGGGAAAATCCGATGGTCGGATCTCCCGCACTAATCGTTTGAAGTCACGGTTTCAACACACGAACTACAGCTTCGTTATTCGATTCGTTTAAATTATATTTATATATATATAAATAATCTATTCTTCGATTTCAAAACCATATTCTTTTCATACATTTGATAAAATTGATATTTTTATCCAACAGACTTTTATTTCAACACTTCACTATTTTTAACAATTCAGGTATATAATAAAAATGTGATGATTATTGTAAAACTATTTATTTCAAAACACGACTATTTTATATAGTTCATATAGATGATAAAAATATGATTTTTATTATAAAACAATTTCTTTCAAACACGAATACCATTCAACACATGAATTTCTATCCAACGAATGAATTTCTATTCAACACATGAATGTTTTCTATAGTTCGTATATATAAAATAAAAATGTGATTTTTATTGTTAAAACAATTTATTTAAAACACGAATACCATTCAACACATGAATTTCTATTCAACGAATGAATTTCTATTCAACACATGAATGTTTTCTATAGTTTATATAAATAGTAAAAATGTGATTTTTATTGCAAAACAATTTATTTCAAAACACAAATACCATTCAACACATGAATTTCTATTCAACGAATGAATTTCTATTCAACACATGAATGTTTTCTATAGTTTATATAAATAGTAAAAATGTGTTTTTTATTGCAAAACAATTTATTTCAAAACACGAATACCATTCAACACATGAATTTCTATTCAACGAATGAATTTCTATTCAACACACGAATGTTTTCTATAGTTTATATAAATAGTAAAAATGTGATTTTATTGCAAAACAATTTATTTCAAAACACGAATACCATCCAACACATGAATTTCTATTCGACGAATGAATTTCTATTCAACACATGAATGTTTTCTATAATTTATATAAATAGTAAAAATGTGATTTTTATTGCAAAACAATTTATTTCAAAACACGAATGTCGTTCAACACATGAATTTCTATTCAACACACGAATATAGTTTCAACATATGAAAATAATTCTAACACATGAATATTATTCAAAATTTCGGCAGCATAACAGCAGGGTAGTTAAAACCGGGGCCGTCCCTAGTACGGCTCCTCGCTCTACCTTAAAGCCTCGCAGCTTTTGACAATGGGGATTTCATGCATCTAGTTCGCATGCAGGCGACATGTATATTTTTTTCTTTCTTTTCCACAAACTAATCCTATGTGGTTTCAACCAAATAATTCTCAACCACAAACGGGTATTTTTCAACCACAATCAATCAATTTCAACCACAAACAATTCAAATCAACCATTCTCTATCAACCAATTTTCACACCAATCATAACTAATAAATATCGTCCATGGTCTGTGGACGAGGGGAGTATATATATATATATATTCGTATATAAATATATTTCAATTCACTTCAATTCATTTCAACGCACATATAATTTTTACAACGCGTATATAACTTATACATCGAACATACAACTTATACAACGCTTATACATGAGGTGTACAACGCTTATATAACTCATACATCGACTATATAATTTATACATCGTTGTTTTCCATATCGTTGTTTTCCGTATCGTTTATAAATTAGAAATCTCACATTGGGTTCCACTCCACCAAAAATAGCAGAAGGCTCAGAAAATATGCGGTCTCTTCTAGAATGTAGAAGACGTCCACACGAGTCCACTGTCTCTTGTTTCACTGAATTTCGTCAAGAAACGAAAAAGATATGATTTTTACAGTGAAATCAAAAACCGTAGCGCTTTAAAGTGCTATAATATAGTTGAAATTAAAATAGCCCGTTACCTCCACGAAACCTTCAAAACTAGGTTTGATCTTTTCTCGCAATCCGTGTAGCTTGGTGATGATCGGCCTCTGCCACCTTGTAGTGCTCCGAGAGGCGCACAGATCGACGGGGGTTTGGTGGCACTCGGTGGCGGATCTGGCAGGTTACGGCGGCGCGAAGTCAACGACTTCGAGGGCGTGAATCTCGAGGCACATCGAACGAGGGGTGGCGTGGGAGGTATAAATTTGAAGCCCTCGACGAGTACTACAAAAGCTTCAACTGGGTCGGGGTCTATTACTGCGTGGATTGGTCGGAAAATGAACAGGAAGCGGTGAACTCCTTTCCATCGTCGCCTGGGATATTATCGAGGAGAGAGAAATTTAACCGACCAATGAGATTTTTTTTATATTTATAAATTTTAAAAATCCAAAAATACCCTCTTTCACACACGAACCCCTAGGTAGACCCAACGACTGTCGCCCCTACCTAAATACGCTCATTCCGAACACAATGGGATATGTTTCGTAGGCCCATTCGACTGTTTCAGTCAGTTTTTCTTTAAATTAAAATATAACACATTCAATATTTGATTTGAATGTACATTTCAATTTGCCGGGGCCACATACTAATTCGAAAAATTCTCGAAAAATAAATCTAGCTATGTTTTGACGATACGGTCCCAACAAAACTAGTTCCATCGAATTCTGAGACCGTTTGAAAAATGGCCCTTTTCTCATCGATCCAATTCAACTGTAATTGACCAAAACACATTTTCCTTTGCCACGCTCACATACTAGCTTCAAAAATTATGAAATTTGAAACCTAGCAATAATTTGACATCCCAGATCCAACAAAAGTGGTTTCGTCGAATTCTGAGGTCGTTTGCAAAATGGCCATTTTCACGGGCTATATAAACTCTATTGCGACCTTTCTGAAAATTCATTTGGCCATAACTTTTGACTCCCGCTATGAAACTTTGATTTTTCAGATTCTTTGAAAGATATTCACTAACAGATTTAAATATTTTTGGTTTCACTAAAATCCATTTTATTTTACACCCGGTACAGTCCTTCAAAGTTTGAATTGAAAATTTGAAACTACCGCGCCATTTCAGGCCTTGTTTATAATTTAAAATAATTATATTTATTTTCAAACTTTGATTCAAACATACTTTTCATCGTCATTATTTAAAATATTTATTTTAAATACTTAAAATTCATTAAAATAGCCAATTTTAAAATTTTAAATTGGTTCAGATTTTCCGGGTTGTTACAGTCTCCCCCACTTAAAACTTTTCGTCCCCGAAAAGGAACAAAGTCGAAAGTGGTTTGATTTATCAACTCTACTTTCAATCTGGCTTCCATTCTCCAACTTTTCAGTTTTCAAGAATTTTCAAATTCTTCAAAAATTTGGCTAACACCCTAAATTTTCGAAAAATTTCGCCATAACCTCCTTTGTATGGGGTGGGGTTTGGAAATTTATTGGGCCGTATTAGGTACCCAATAAATCCTAATAAGCATGCACATATTTATAGTGATATTGTCTACAGGGGAGTGTGTATAGATCATAACTCCAGAGAATAAATTCTCGTCACCCTATAAATGGTTTTTGTGCCTTAATGACCAGAGAGACGTGTTTATTGTCATCTCCAGACCCGTGTGGGGTTTTTATTAATCTTGCAATTTACCGTTACATTTTACATCGTCCATATCAGTCATCAGTTCAACCTGTAATACATAGTCCTCGCCATACAAGCCCCTCGCTCGTATGGTAAATCTTCCACCTCGTCACACAAGCTCCAAATGCTTATGTGGTATATGATGAAGCATGCCTATCTTCAAGAAGTATGCCCTGTAGCGTAGTTCAAAATTAATTGTTACTATCCTATGGAGACATTTATTATTACACACAGAACAACCAACACTCCGCATCCAATGGCATTCACAGGAGTTGATATAATAATATTTCGCATCTAACTCATTAAGGTTTACCTATTTGTCGGGCACGAAAATAAATTCTTTACTCAACAGCTAATCCATTTACCTGTTGAAACATATATAATGCACATGTATATATTTCTATCTATTTTTATATCAGTTCAATGTGTGATTTAATCGAATAAATTCTACCATTCATTCTCTTATTAATTAAATTAACTATCATTCTAATAATTTAATTAATCCAACCCACTATCACACAACACAAATAACAAGCAATTTGTTTTTTAACTTTTCAAAACCATACAAATTAATTCATACACTCTTTTAAAATCCTTCAGACTATAGAATTAAAAGTTTACATCCATGAAAAGAAAATAACAACGAAGTAGAGAACATAATGGAAATTTCAAAATATGGTAAATGTACCTTGCACCAGAGTCAATCAGAGATATCCACCCTGCACTTAGGATAGGCTTTCTTAATCCTTTCCTCTGTTTCCCAAGTACAATCTCACGGATCTCCACTCCATTGCACTTTGACTAAGTGAACCTTCTTGTTCCTCAGCTCTTTGGTTTCTTTGCCAATGATCTTTAGCGGCTCTCTTCTCATAGCCAATTCTAGAGTAATTTCAATATCCTGTTGCGCTGCTTCTTCCACGATCAAGTCTGGATCATGAACGTGCTTTCGAAGTTGAGATATGTGAAATACATCATGCACTCCAGGCAACCAATCAGGTAATTGAATTCTATAAGCGAGAGTTCCAATCCGTTCAAGAATAGGAAACGCACCAATGAATTTGGGCGCCAACTTCCCAGTTTTACCGAACCGGATAACTCCTCTCATCGGCGATACTTTCAAATATACATAGTCGCCAACAACAAATGATATATCTCTTCTTCTCTTATCGGCATAGCTCTTCTGTCGGCTTTGAGCGGCGAGTTATCGTTTCTTAACGAAATCGACTTTGTCCGCAGCATCACGGATCATATCAGGTCCCAATACAAGTCTATTACCAGGTTCGACCCAACAAGTAGGAGATCGGCACGGTCTACCATACAATGCTTCGAATGGTGACATCGTCAGGCTTGCTTGGTAGCTGTTGTTGTATGAGAACTCAGCTAAATGTAAATGGTCTTCCCATGATCCACCAAAATCAAGAACACAAGCCCGCAATAAATCTTCTAGTATACGATTCACCCTCTCAGTTTGACCGTCTGTCTGAGGATGATAGGCAGTGCTTAGATTCAACTTCATTCCCAGTTCTACTTGAAATGCCTCCCAGAATTTGCTAGTAAATATTGGATCTCTATCACTAACTATACTGATCGTCACTCCGTGTAGCCTAACAATTTCCTTGAAATATATCTGCGCCGGACTCTGAGCAGTTCGGTTCGATCTGACAGGTATGAAATGGGCGGTCTTCGTGAAGCGATCTACGATCACCCAAATACTATCATTTTCTTTCCTGGTTCTGGGAAAACCATCTATGAAGTCCATGGAAATATGTTCCCACTTCCAACCTGGAACGTCCAGCGGTTGCAACAATCCAGCAAGTTTCTGTTGGTCGCTTTTTACTAGCTGACAAGTAGAGCACCTGCTAACATATATTGAAACGTCCCTTTTCATAGCCTTCCACTAGAATGTTCGCTTAAGATCGTTATACATTTTGGTCACACCTGGATGGATACTCAGCTTGGACTTGTGACATTCGTCTAACACTTCCCTTTTTAACTCGAGGATGTCGGGAACACAAATCCTTCCTCTCAATCTCAGGATTCCATCGTTATCTATTTGAAAACATGAGGGTTCGCATTTCTGAATCCTTTTGATCATATCCTTAATAAAATTATCATCCTTCTGAAGAATAGATATTTTGTCAATCAAGGAAGTCGTAATAATAAAACTGGCGATTATTGCATTCTTTCGACTTAGCGCATCGGCCACGACATTGGCTTTCCCTGGAGTGTACAGAATCTCAAAATCGTATGCTGCAAGGAACTCTAGCCAACGTTGCTGCCTCAGATTCAGTCCTTCTAGGTGAACAGATACTTTAGCGACTGATGATCTGTAAACAGTTCGAATTTCTCACCCAGAAGATAGTGTCTCCAGATTTTCAAAGCAAATACGATAGCCAACAACTCAAGATCATAAGTAACGTAGTTCTTTTCATGTGGCTTCAGCTGACGGCTAGCATAAGCTACCACTTGACCTCTTTGCATTAATACCGCACCAAGGCCTTCTCTAGAGGCATCTGTCCAAACTTTCAATTCCTGATTGCCGTCGATTATCGTTAACACTGGAGTCGTTGTTAATCGTAACTTTAGCTCCTCAAAAGCCTCCTCACATTCTGGAGTCCACTTGAATTTTGAGTGCTTCTTTGTAAGCTTTGTTAAGTGACTAGATATCTTCAAAAAATCTTTAACGAACTTCCGGTAATAACTAGCCAATCCAAGAAAACTTTGGACTTCTGTAGGAGTACTGGGCTGTTTCCAATTTTGAATAGCGGTGATTTTACTTGGATCCACAGCAATTCCCTCTTTTGATACGACGTGGCCAAGAAACTTTACTTCATCTTGCCAGAATATACATTTGGAAAGTTTAGCTTTCAATACATTCCTCCTCAAAATTTCTAGAACTTGCTCCAAATGCTTTTCATGTTCGGCTTTTGACTTAAAGAAGATCAGAATATCATCAATAAAAACTAGAACAACCTTATTCAAGACTCCTCTGAACACTCGATTCATCAAATCGACGAAGTAAGCTGGAGCATTACATAAGCCGAACGAATTTACTAACCACTCATAGAATAAGTCTGGACCTCTGAATGCTGTCATAGGAACACACTCTTCGGCAATACGTAGCTGATGGAAACCTGTAGCTAGGTCCATCCTTGAAAATACTTGTGCTCCATTCAGACGATCCAATAAATCATCGATTCGCGGCAATGGATATTTATTCTTTATTGTCTGCTTATTCAAGTCACGATGATCCACACATAGTCGAAGAGTACCGTCAGACTTTGGGACAAACACCACTGCTGCTCCCCAATCAGAGAAACTAGGCCTGATCAGACCCTTCCATACAAGCTGTTGAGTTTGATTGTCTAGTTCTTCTTTCTCCTTTAGAGTCATTCTCCGAATAGCGTGCACTGCTGGCCTTGCATTCAGAATTAAAGCGATCTTGAAATCAATTTCTCTCTATGGAGGTAAGCTGACCACTTCTTCCAACACATCTGCATAATTCTTTACGACAGGAATTGTAACAATCCGTATGTTGAATAACTTGCTATAATATAAAACAGGGCAGAATTAAATTTTAAAATCTGAATCAGGGGAAACGGGATATGCCATTGCGTTCGTCTCGGAAAAATACGCGAAATAGAGTCCGAGTTTTCGAAAATCGGAGTCCGTATGACCCAGTTAAGGACCGAAGAAGTTTTCAGAAAAATTCAAAACAGATTTAAATATAAAAATTTCAAGTTTTAGAAGAGGCGGGAAAATCCCCGCCAGACTGAGGGAGTCGACCCAGGGGTCGACATGGGTGTCGACCCCCCTAGGGGTCGACCCAGGGGTCGACCCCCCCTGTTGGTCTGTGTGACCTGGGTGCAGCCTGAAGGAGTTTGGGCTGTGTCTGGTGGCTTGTGACGAGATCTGACGGCTCTAACCTAATCTAGGGTTAATCTAAGGGCCTAAACTACATCCTAATTCTATAAATACACCCTAAGACTACCCTAATTCATACTAAAAATAGATACAACGTCGTTATTCCGTCAAAATGCAACTTGAAGGAGCCTCCATCAAATTAAAGAGGAAGATAGCTTCTTAAATCAACTTCTAATCAACTCTAGCAACTTAATCTTCTTCATAGGAGTGCTAATCAACAAGTTGTGAGTTTCTATAGCCTTAATGACCAATTGTTGAAATGATTATGATAGGATATAATGAGGTTATGGCTATGAATGTGGATCAATGCAAGTTATGTTATCATATGTTATATGTTCATGATGTTATGCAAGTTATATGCTATGTGTTCATGATGTTATGCAAGTTATGCAAGTTATATGCTATGTGTTCATGATGTTATGCAAGTTATGCAAGTCATATGCTATGTGATCATGATGTTATGCAAGTTATGCAAGTCATATGCTATGTGATCATGATGTTATGCAAGTTATGCAAGTCATATGCTAGGTGATCATGATGTTATGCAAGTTATGCAAGTTTTAGGCTATGTGTTCATGATGCTAGTTATGCAAATCGCTATGATAAACATTGATCCATTATGACACCATGATTATGCAAGTTTGGTGTATGATTATATGCAAGTTCATATATGATATGTTATGCAAGTTTGGTGTATGATTATATGCAAGTTCATATATGATATGTTATGCAAGTTTGGTGTTTGATTATATGCAAGTTCATATATGACATGTTATGCAAGTTGGGTGTTTGATTATATGCAAGTAACATGTGCAAGTTTACACCTTTGTATGAGATGCATACATATGCAAGTTAACCCCTTTGTATGTCATACATACATATGCAAGTTTACCCCTTTGTATGACATAAGTAACTTATGCAAGTTAACCTCTTTATGACATATGTGATTCATGCAAGTTTGGGTTGATTATTTATGCTAGTTGGGTTTGATGCTATATGCATGTTGACACCTTTAAAACCCATGTTGATGCTAATGTTATGCAAGTTGAACCCATTGTATTTGTGATGAATCTTCCCTTTTATGTCATGTTAGCGAATTACGTGGGGAACGATGGGGTTAATATTCATGTTAATGAAATGGTGTGAAGTTGGTATGATTAAGCATACCATAATGTGGATGGACATAATTGAGTCAATTATGTACATCGTTAAATTTGTAATTAATTAGGGATAATTAATACAAATTATGGGGGGATTAATTAGGTGTAATTAATCGACTAAGACACGAGGTTGGACCCTTTTGTAGCATAAGACTGCCCGGAACCGACCGGCAAATCCAGCGGCTACAAATGATTGGCCCAATGTGAGAGGTCTTAGGCATAAACTAAACACGTGACAAGTGTAAAGACACGAGGTTAGACTCAGTTATGGCGTAAGGCTGCCCGGACCCGACCGGAAAATCCAGCTGCCATAAAAGATAGTCTAATGTGAGAGGTCTTTACAACGGTTACGTTCTTAATCAACTAAGAAACACTTAACCAGATAAGCATGTAGTGGGGGCATGAGGGGTTAAGTGGGTGCCTTGGGTGGCATGTGGAAATCAAGTAAGTGCCTTGGGTGGCATGTGGAAATCTAGTGGGTTGCCTTGGGTGGCAATAGAAAATACGATTAGAATACTTAACCAAGTGGAAACATGTAATTAAACATGATTAAAGGGTTAAGTGGGATGCACTAGATAAAGGGACAAGCTTAGGTGGGTAGCTTGTGGGGGCCCATTTCAACCAGTAACCCATATGTATCTTATTGGGCTCGACCCATGTCGAGGACGGGATACGCGTACTGGGCTTGACTATAAGAGGCCAAAACGGGTTAGCTGTGGCAACGCAAGTCCAACGGGTTTCATATGCGTGTGTGGACCCGGGCTGGTAGGTAAGACGTTGTTGCACCGTGTAGGTATAAGCCGTGCACCATTGGTTGTATCGGGCTGCCACTTTGGGGAGTGATACACCCCACTGTGGGGCCAACACGGGTATCTACGGTAGGGAGCCGATCGCTTGTGGAGTAGTGGGTACACCTAGTGGAGATAGGGGCAGACGGCACCTATGTAGTCAGCTAGGGGTACACGAAACTACTGGGTAAATTTTCTAAGTCCTTGGGTGGGATCAACCTTTAAGTAGGAATGACTGGTGTGGTGCAGTTAGTAATTACCCTTGGGTGGGTAGATGCGTCTTTACCGTTATCTTAGTTCATCCTATGTCTAGTTGGCTACTTAGTGTAGTCATTTATCCCCAGTCATCACCGTACCAAGTTTATATCATACCCTAATTACTTTAATGATTGTGTTGTTTAAGTTATAGGGCTCACTCAGACTTATGTCTGACCCCGTTGTTTTTATCTTTTTCCCCCTCAGGTCCTCAGGTTGGGCCTAGTACTAGTGGGCTTTGATCAGATCGCTTATCTATCTTTTGGAGCTTGGACCGTGATGTAGGGCCCAGCTTATCTTTTCTATTATGGCTATTAGTTACTTAGTGGGATTATGTACTTATGTTTTTATCAGGATGGATATTTGGTACTTGACTCTTTTATGGTGTTGTAACTAAACATGTTTACCTTCTGCTGTAGTGAAATGATGTTTTAGAATTTCAAGTATTTATATCTGTCTTGTTGTAATTTTTCTGTTCTATATTCACTTAAAATACTCCACCGAAGTTAAGGCATTCCCTTAGTGAGTGACCTTCGCGGGTGTGGGGTGTTACACGTGGTATCAGAGCTGAAGGTTACCGGAACAGATAAAATTTTTAGAAAACTATTTTTCTAAAAACATTTTTGGAAGAAGTATTTTCAAAAACATGTCTTTTAAGAGAAAAGTTTTTGAAAGAAAAGCATAATCCCCAATAGCCATATCTTTATCCTTCGAATTCTCCGTTTTAAATCTTTCCTTTTTCGTTTCAGCATGGCTGAAGATCTTAACTTTCCGGAGGGTGTGACGATACCAGTATGGTATAGGAGATTGATGGTGGCTAGGGCCGCCACTGCGGGTCCAGCAAATGTTCCTCCACCAACAGTAGCACCCGATCTTCCTCCTCCTCCTCCTCCTCGCACGGATACTTTTGCTAAGACTTGCAAGGAATTTAAGGCTATGGGAGGGAAACCTTTTCAAGGATCAGAAACTTTTGTGGAAGCTAGAGATTGGCTTAAGGAGGTGGAAGAGTTGATAGATATCTTTGAGATGGAAGAAGGAAAGAAAGTCAAGTTAGCCGCTTGGTTAATGAAGGGAGAGGCCTCATTCTGGTGGGAGGTCACTAATGGAGAGCGCCCTGTTGACTCTTGGGCGGATTTCAGGCAAAGGTTTGTGGCAAAGTTTCTTTCAAGGGCGGAAGAAAATCTGTATATGGAAAGGTTCTTGACTCTAAAGCAAGGAAACCTCTCAGTGAAGGAATATGTCAACAAGTTTAATCAATTGGCAAGGTTTGGCATAGACATGGTGAATACACCGGAGAAGAAGGCTTTGAGGTTCGTTAAAGGCTTGAATGAACCGATGCATGGATTGGCTATGACTCACATCCCTATGGGGGCCACCTTTGAGAAGCTAGTAGACATGGCACTCATGCATGAGGAAGAGAAAGGTCCCAATGCTAATAGGGCACCCGAGAAGAAAGGAGTTCAGAAGAGACCTCAACAGCAACAGCAAAACAAGGGTGGGAAAGGCAATGGTGGCAAGGGTAAGAAGAAGTGCTTCAATTGCGGGATACCAGGCCACCTAAGCAAAGATTGTCGGAAGAAGTAGAAGACTGGCTGCTTCCACTGTGGCGAAGCAGGGCATCTAGTGAAGGACTGCCCTAAGAAGGGGCAAAGGACGGGATCTACCTCAGGAGGGCAGGTGCAAGCTCTTATGGCACCAGGTCAGGCAAGGGGGCAAGTTCAGGCTCTCGCGGTTCCACCGATTCAGGAAAGAGGTAGAACTATTTCCGTTGAAAGTCTGGTTTTTCTGTTTGATCATCCTGTCCGTACTTTGTTTGACTCTGGCGCATCGCATTCGTTTATCTCATCATCATTAGTTGAGTCACTGCACTTAGACACCAGTCTAGTAGATGATCCCTTGGTTGTTTCAAACCCAATTGGGGGCTCCACTTATTTGTCCATGATATGTTTGGGTTTGAAGATTTCTATACTTAGCGTTGAGTTTAGATGTGATGCTTTTGTTTTGGGCTTCACGGGCTATGGGTTGATTTTGGGCATGGACTGGTTATCCAGTAATGGTGCCGTTCTTGATTGCAAAAGGAGAGTTGTTAGGCTCATGACCCGCTTGGGTAACACTCTCGAGATCTCTTGTAATCCCATGGATTCTGTTATGCTAAGTTATCTTGAATCGCTTGACGCTTCGGTCGAGAGTTTGCGATCTGTTAGAGTGGTCCGGGAATACTCAGATGTGTTTGAGGAGGTGAAGGGCTTACCTCCGAAGCGGGAGATAGACTTCCGAATATATCTGGTGGACAATGCTAAGCCAGTATCTTTACCAGTGCGCCACATGGCTCCTCGTGAGAGGAGGGAACTCCATAAGCAAGTAGGGGAGTTGCTTGAGAAGGGGTTCATAAGATGAAGTATATCGGAGTGGGGTGCTCTAGTAGTTTTTGCCACGAAGGCGGATGGGTCCCTCAGACTTTGTGTAGACTATAGAGAACTCAACAAGCTCACAAAGAAGAATAGACACCCATTGCCGAGGATTGATGATCTCTTTGATCAGTTGGTTGGCGCCTCAGTGTTTTCGCAGTTGGACTTGGCCACGGGGTTTCATCAGTTGAGAGTGGCTGAGGACAGCATAGACAAGACTGCCTTTAGGACTCCGGATGGTTTCTATGAGTGGCTGGTGATGCCATTTGGTTTGACGAACGCCCCTGCATACTTTGTTGATTTGATGAGTAGGGTGTTCAGGGAGTACCTTAATAAGTTCGTGGTGGTCTTTGTGGATGACATCTTAGTCTTTTCTAAGAGTGAAGAAGAGCATGCCCTACATCTTAGGGAAGTGTTGGAGACTCTTCGAGCGCATAGCCTTAAGGCTAAATTCTCTAAATGTCACTTTTGGAGGAAGGAAGTGCGGTTCTTGGGGCACGTGGTCTCCAAGGAAGGGATAGCTGTGGATCCCGCGAAGGTAGTGTCCATCCAAGATTGGAAGGTTCCGAAGAATGCTACCGAGGTGAGGAGTTTCTTGGGGTTGGCTGGCTACTATAGGAAGTTTATCAAGGACTTCGCGAAGATATCAGCCCCATTAACTCACTTGACGAAGAAGAATCTGGTCTTCGCATGGGACGTAGATTGTTATGATGCGTTCCAACGGTTAAAGAGAGCTTTAACCACAGCTCCAGTCTTAGTGTTGCCAGATGGGAGTAAGCCATTTGTTGTCTATACCGATGCTTGTGGGACAGGACTGGGCGCAGTCTTAATGCAAGAGGGAAGGGTAATAGCCTACGGTGGAAGGCAGTTGAGGGCGCATGAGAAAAATTACCCTACCCATGATTTAGAGTTGGCCGCTATTATTTTTGCGCTTAAGACTTGGCGCCATTATCTTCTTGGAGAGAGTTTCGAATTGTTCACGGACCACAAATCATTGAAGTACTTGTTTTCTCAGAAGGATTTGAACTTGAGACAGCAAAGGTGGATGGAGTTCTTAGCATCCTATGATTTCGAGATAGCGTATACCCCTGGCAAGGGTAACGTGGTGGCGGACGCCTTGAGTAGAAAAAGGTTGTCCTTGAGTCCATTGTTCGTGGAACGACGAAGCTTGGAATTTATCTCGATGTTTGATTTCAGACCTTCCGTTGACTTTGTACCCGGTTTGCTAGCATCCTTAGAGGTCAGACCTACTCTTTCGGGACGGATTGGCAAGGCACAGCGGGATGACCCTCAGTTGGTTGAGTTGGTAGAGAAGCTCATAAGGGGGGAGTCGTCCAGCCATTTGAGTAGGTACACCCTAGACGATAGGGGGTGCTTGCGTAGAGACGGTAGACTTTGTGTACCGCAAGACGAGGGTTTGAGGAAGGCTATTCTTGATGATGCGCATCGTTCTAGGATGACGATTCATCTCGGTGGGGACAAGATGTACCAAGACATGAAGCGAGTTTTCTTTTGGGCCGGTATGAAGAAAGATGTGGCCGAGTATGTCGCTAGATGCTTGGTGTGCCAACAAGTGAAAGCGGAGCAAAAGAAACCTGGTGGGTTGCTTCACCCATTGGAGGTTCCGCAATGGAAGTGGGATAGCGTCTCGATGGATTTTATTGATGGGTTACCGAGATCAAGGAAGGGTAATACGGGAATTTGGGTTGTGGTAGACAGACTTACTAAGAGCGCCCATTTCATACCCGTGAAGAGCAAGAGGACTGCTCCATGGCTAGCTTCAGTTTACCTTCGAGAGATAGTTCGGTTGCATGGTGTACCCTCTAGCATAGTGAGCGATCGAGATCCCATCTTCACTAGCGAGTTTTGGAAGAGTTTGCAAGAAGCAGTAGGGACTCAGTTGTGTTTGAGCACCGCATATCATCCTCAGACGGACGGCCAGACCGAGAGGGTGAATCGTGTTCTAGAAGACCTTTTGAGGCTATGTATCTTAGATTTTGGAGGTACATGGGAAGAGCATCTTCCATTGGTGGAGTTCGCGTATAATAACAGCTTTCAGTCCAGTATTGGTATGGCTCCTTTCGAAGCCCTTTATGGAAGGCCTTGTCGATCACCTACATGTTGGTGGGAATCTACGGATAAAATCTTGCTTGGGCCTGATATGGTTAGAGAGACTTCGGAAAAGATTGATTTGATTCGAAGAAGGATGAAAGCGGCGCAAGACAGACAGAAATCTTACGCGGATAAGAGGAGGACGGATCTTGAGTTTGATGTTGGGGACATGGTCTTTGTCAAAGTATCTCCATTACGGAATGTTGTTCGCTTTGGGTCCGTTGGGAAGTTAGCACCAAGATATGTAGGACCGTTTCCTATCAAGGAAAGGATTGGACGGATGGCATATAGAGTGGATTTACCCGAGAAACTTAGTGAGGTACATGACGTATTCCATGTGTCACATTTGAGGAAGTGCCTACATGAGACCGCAGAGGTGGTAGAGCCGAGCTTGCTTAGAGAAGTAGAGGTAGAGCGTGATGCGACTATTCGACGAGCTCCTACCCGCATCCATGGGTCAGAGATTAGGAAGTTGAGAAACAGAGAGGTTCGACTAGTCAAAGTGCAATGGGGAGAGGATGAGAGCAATGCTACTTGGGAGACAGAAGCGAAGATGCGTTCACTGTACCCATTCCTTTTTGAGGG
Organism: Allium sativum; assembly: GCA_030737875.1. Taxonomy (NCBI): domain Eukaryota; kingdom Viridiplantae; phylum Streptophyta; class Magnoliopsida; order Asparagales; family Amaryllidaceae; genus Allium; species Allium sativum. The sequence goes on from CM060922.1 coordinate 709,832,781, forward strand.
TATGTCTTTTAACTTCTCCTTTATCGTTTGTCTAGTACTTATCTTATCTTTAGTACGTCCTCTCATTAGTACCTTTGACCTTTAGATAGGGTAAACCTATGGTTGAAACATGTGTTTGAGACATGTTATGATTCATGGACGCGTGTGGATGCAAGTGGTTGCTAGTGGTTGCTCGTGGATGCATATACACACACTTTAGGCACTAGATCGGCTCAGTCACTTCATATTGCATATTGCATATAAATTGTGTGTAGGTAGCTTTATTAATGGATGTATAATGGTTGCGTTATCATATGGATGATGCATTTTGGTGTATGGTTGTGCACACATGTAGAAATAGTATGTGTCGATAGGGTTCTTTCGCATACATATTGGATGCATGGCACTATCATGGTTTGCATTAAGGAGGTCAACTGAATCAGTAGACCGCCTGATTTTGCATTAGATAGGGAACATATACACACACTCTTTGCATATGTTCATACAGCATTAGAAACTTTAAGGACAATGGATGCCAGTGTTTGATGGTTTGAGTAGATGGTTGTTTGGTTGGTAGGATACGTTCTTCTTGACTTAGAGATTTCGGGGACGAAATCCTTTAAGTAGGGGAGAATGTAACACCCCGTATGTTGAATAACTTGCTATAATATAAAACAGGGCAGAATTAAATTTTAAAATCTGAATCAGGGGAAACGGGATATGCCATTGCGTTCGTCTCGGAAAAATACGCGAAATAGAGTCCGAGTTTTCGAAAATCGGAGTCCGTATGACCCAGTTAAGGCCCGAAGAAGTTTTCAGAAAAATTCAAAACAGATTTAAATATAAAAATTTCAAGTTTTAAAAGAGGCGGGAAAATCCCCGCCAGACTGAGGGAGTCGACCCAGGGGTCGACATGGGTGTCGACCCCCCCCCTAGGGGTCGACCCAGGGGTCGACCCCCCCTGACGGTCTGTGTGACCTGGGTGCAGCCTGAAGGAGTTTGGGCTGTGTCTGGTGGCTTGTGACGAGATCTGACGGCTCTAACCTAATCTAGGGTTAATCTAAGGGCCTAAACTACAACCTAATTCTATAAATACACCCTAAGACTACCATAATTCATACTAAAAATAGATACAACATCGTTATGCCGTCAGAATGCAACTTGAAGGAGCCTCCATCAAATTAAAGAGGAAGATAGCTTCTCAAATCAACTTCTAATCAACTCTAGCAACTTAATCTTCTTCATAGGAGTGCTAATCAACAAGTTGTGAGTTTCTATAGCCTTAATGACCAATTGTTGAAATGATTATGATAGGATATAATGAGGTTATGGCTATGAATGTGGATCAATGCAAGTTATGTTATCATATGCTATATGTTCATGATGTTATGCAAGTTATGCAAGTTATATGCTATGTGTTCATGATGTTATGCAAGTTATATGCTATGTGTTCATGATGTTATGCAAGTTATGCAAGTCATATGTTATGTGATCATGATGTTATGCAAGTTGTGCAAGTCATATGCTAGGTGATCATGATGTTATGCAAGTTATGCAAGTTTTAGGCTATGTGTTCATGATGCTAGTTATGCAAATCGCTATGATAAACATTGATCCATTATGACACCATGATTATGCAAGTTTGGTGTATGATTATATGCAAGTTCATATATGATATGTTATGCAAGTTTGGTGTATGATTATATGCAAGTTCATATATGATATGTTATGCAAGTTTGGTGTTTGATTATATGCAAGTTCATATATGACATGTTATGCAAGTTTGGTGTTTGATTATATGCAAGTAACATGTGCAAGTTTACACCTTTGTATGAGAGGCATACATATGCAAGTTAACCCCTTTGTATGTCATACATACATATGCAAGTTTACCCCTTTGTATGACATAAGTAACTTATGCAAGTTAACCTCTTTATGACATATGTGATTCATGCAAGTTTGGGTTGATTATTTATGCTAGTTGGGTTTGATGCTATATGCATGTTGACACCTTTAAAACCCATGTTGATGCTAATGTTATGCAAGTTGAACCCATTGTATTTGTGATGAATCTTCCCTTTTATGTCATGTTAGCGAATTACGTGGGGAACGATGGGGTTAATATTCATGTTAATGAAATGGTGTGAAGTTGGTATGATTAAGCATACCATAAAGTGGATGGACATAATTGAGTCAATTATGTACATCGTTAAATTTGTAATTAATTAGGGATAATTAATACAAATTATGGGGGGATTTATTAGGTGTAATTAATCGACTAAGACACGAGGTTGGACCCTTTTGTAGCATAAGACTGCCCGGAACCGACCGGCAAATCCAGCGGCTACAAATGATTGGCCCAATGTGAGAGGTCTTAGGCATAAACTAAACACGTGACAAGTGTAAAGACACGAGGTTAGACTCGGTTATGGCGTAAGGCTGCCCGGACCCGACCGACAAATCCAGCTTCCATAAAAGATAGTCTAATGTGAGAGGTCTTTACAACGGTTACGTTCTTAATCAACTAAGAAACACTTAACCAGATAAGCATGTAGTGGGGCATGAGGGGTTAAGTGGGTGCCTTGGGTGGCATGTGGAAATCAAGTAAGTGCCTTGGGTGGCATGTGGAAATCTAGTGGGTTGCCTTGGGTGGCAGTAGAAAATACGATTAGAATACTTAACCAAGTGGAAACATGTAATTAAACATGATTAAAGGGTTAAGTGGGATGCACTAGATAAAGGGACAAGCTTAGGTGGGTAGCTTGTGGGGGCCCATTTCAACCAGTAACCCATATGTATCTTATTGGGCTCGACCCATGTCGAGGACGGGACACGCGTACTGGGCTTGACTATAAGAGGCCAAAACGGGTTAGCGGTGGCAACGCAAGTCCAACGGGTTTCATATGCGTGTGTGGACCCGGGCTGGTAGGTAAGACATTGTTGCATCGTGTAGGTATAAGCCGTGCACCATTGGTTGTATCAAGTTGCCACTTTGGGGAGTGATACACCCCACTGTGGGGCCAGCACGGGTATCTACGGTAGGGAGCCGATCGCTTGGGGAGTAGTGGGTACACCTAGTGGAGATAGGGGCAGACGGCACCTATGTAGTCAGCTAGGGGTACACGAAACTACTGGGTAAATTTTCTAAGTCCTTGGGTGGGATCAACCTTTAAGTAGGAATGACTGGTGTGGTGCAGTTAGTAATTACCCTTGGGTGGGTAGATGCGTCTTTACCGTTATCTTAGTTCATCCTATGTCTAGTTGGCTACTTAGTGTAGTCATTTATCCCCAGTCATCACCGTACCAAGTTTATATCATACCCTAATTACTTTAATGATTGTGTTGTTAAAGTTATAGGGCTCACTCAGACTTATGTATGACCCCGTTGTTTTTATCTTTTTCCCCCTCAGGTTGGGCCTAGTACTAGTGGGCTTTGATCAGATCGCTTATCTATCTTTTGGAGCTTGGACCGTGATGTAAAGCCCAGCTTATCTTTTCTATTATGGCTATTAGTTACTTAGTGGGATTATGTACTTATGTTTTTATCAGGATGGATATTTGGTACTTGACTCTTTTATGGTTTGTAACTAAACATGTTTACCTTCTGCTGCAGTGAAATGATGTTTTAGATTTTCAAGTATTTATATCTGTCTTGTTGTAATTTTTCTGTTCTATATTCACTTAAAATACTCCACCGAAGTTAAGGCATTCCCTTAGTGAGTGACCTTAGCGGGTGTGGGGTGTTACAGGAATATCTTTTATGAGTTCCTGTATATTCTCTGTGACTACAGGGATATTTTCTATTTGAGCAGGAGAAACATCTAGAGCAGACCAAAAGTCTTTTCTATTTGAATTCGGACCTTCGCAGGGTATGGTTATATAATTCCCTGATTGGGCCTTTGCCTTAACAACTCTCTCGGCGCATCTAACCTCCGCCTCATTTGGTTAACCAATCCAATCCCAAAATAAGATCGAATTCAGTAAAATTCATAACAATAGCGATGGTAGGGAACTTATAACAGGAAAAAGAGACAGGCACCGCACAAACCCAACTAAGATTGAGAGAACCCCCAACCGGATTATGGATAGTGATGGGTTCTTTGAGCTTTTTCAAATTTAAATCCAACTTCGTAACTGCATTCTTTGCAATAAAGCTTCGCGACGCGCCTGTATCAAACAGTACTTTAACTGGAATATTTTTGACATTAATCGTGCCTTCCAAAACATCAGCCCTTTCCTGAGCAAACGAAGATGCAGGCACTTCTGCCACTTCATTTACATGCACTGCTTCAGGTTTTCTGAATAGTGGGCATTTTTTTGCAATATGACTGGCCTGGTGGCACTTATGGCATCCTCTTACCTCATGAACCCTCTTATTAGACTTAGATCCTTCCTTTCTTTGCTTCTTTAAAGATCTGCAATTTCCTTGTAAATGCCCTTGCTTGTTGCAATTATTGCATATGGCAGTCGTTACTGGTTCTTTCTCAGATCTGGCCCTTTTCCGATTGACTTTAGGCTTCTTACTGACCTCAGACATCGTACTGGCCTCCGGACGATCAGTTTCAGACTCACCTTTATTACTAGAACTGACTTCCTCTTCGTAACGCAACATACCTTTCTTGTCGATATCCTCATACTGGTAAGCCATGTATATCATTTCAGAAAAAGGAAGCTTCACATTCCTCATTACACTATTCTGATATTTTCTTTGCAGGCCATGAATAAACCTCAGATTCTTCCTCTTCGGATCTTTAATCAGATGCGGGGCAAAATGAGAAAGTTCGTTGAATTTCTTATGATATTCTGGAATGGTCATATCTCCTTGTATCAGATAAGAGAATTCATCACATAACCGCTCAGTTGCTTAAGGAGGAGTAAATCTTTCTAGGAAAATCACTTTAAATTTATCCCAGGTGATACCACCTTCTGGATTATCCTTAATAATCGAATCCCACCAGAACAAGGCTTCGTCTTTAAGTGCCCAAGATGCCAGTAATCTTTTCTGGTCATCCCTTAACTTTAATCCGTCAAAGATTTTCTCAGCAGAACGAATCCAAGCTTGTGTTTTCATAATAGATTCTTCGCCCGAGAACGGTATTCCACCCATATTTCGATACTTAATTAATAGAGCCTCAATGTCTGGTTCTGCATTCCTTCTGTTTCTGACACTTATTTTTCTAGTACTTCTGCAAATAGCAGATCAAGTGTCAGGTCAACAGAAAAGATATTATAAAGCATAGAAACATATACTTGAGTGTAAATGTATCTATCGAGGTGTATTTCATTATGCTATACTCATACTAGGATATTACTGATCCTATCTGTAATTAGTTATTCGTCCTAGAACACTACTGGTTCTATTTCTGACGAGTTCGTTAATATGTTATATTCCAGCCCTAAGCTTAACCAAAGCTCTAATACCACGATGTGACGACCCCAAAACCCTGTACGACGGTGTTAAGGGTAATCTTTGGAATATAACACATAAACAGATAATAACAGAACCGAAATTAATAAATGCACCAGATAATGAACAAATAATACACTGGATAAACATAATCATCAGAGTTACACAGTATACAGGATCATACTTAGTACAAATACAGTTCAGCTATACATAAATGTCTACAGCGGAAACAAACATAATATGTACAATAGGAGCTGAACAGCATAAAAAGAGATAAATGATAGAATCCATCTTCAGCTCCAGCTATCCAGAAAAAGCCTGCTAAAACCTGAATACAAGGCTGCCAGTGTAGAAAAAGGGGCACCCGAGTTTGCAAGTGAAACAAACTACGAGTCAGTTATGGGACTGGTATGAGAAATCTACTTAACACATTTATAATATGGCTAATCACAAGACCACACCACTTTCGTGGAATGGGTTTACTCCATTGGATTTCCAGTGCTTTAAAACAAGTAAATCTTTTAAACATCGCAATGCTTTTTATAAAAATGAAGCCATTATAAGACTCAGTTCCCATCACACAATGCAACGCAAATCGAAGGATAGAGTTTTACCTTATAATGGCCAAAATATGCTTGATACGAATAAAACAAAAGCATTTGATATTATTACTAGTGTTTATATGTTTCAAAGACAATTTCAAATCATAAGTATCAATCATAGACGGCATTAATGCCCCATACCACTATGTCGCCATATATAGGTATACAATCGAAACCGCACATGTCGTATTTGTAAATTGGATTTCCGTCATGAACCAAGGCAAAAGATAGTCCTTACCGACTTCGAGACTCTCTAGCCCGAGCTTCAGGGCCCAGACTCAGGTGGGCCCTTGGATCGTCAGGGTCGGTCCACCGATGTGGATTAAAATGCCTGAACACTGCGTTTCCCCGCCCTTTGGGGCGTAAATGAGCCAACGAATGACTCCATCGGTCCCGGATCGACCGATATATCCGAGGCGCCTCGCAACAGCAACAACCACATAGGTGAAAATAATATAAATGTCAGCCAGTTCAAGCACTGACACCACCTCTAACTAGAAAGAAACGCATGTCCTCCTTGAGGTCCTCTCCCGTTTCTGGTTCATACCGGGGTGTGAGGCTCGCGAATTCACGTTATACACAAAGCTACGCCACACAGGCGGTGCTTTGATCATCAACCATAAGACTTTGCTTTTCAACAGAAGCCTTGATCACTACATCTAAGCATGCTACATAGGCAATTCACACCATGCAACTGATGGCTATCAATCACACAGAATGAATTCCAATGTCAGACACACAGTCCATTCTGGGTCTGAACGAAACCGGAGGCACTATATACCTCGCATACCCATCGATCTCCACGTATGTCTGGATGATCACCACTCATTATCCATATTTCGAGATGCCTCCCAATCAGGACATCAGTTATCATCCAACCGAGGTGAAGATTTCCGGTCTTCCACCACCGTCTTCATCTTCGATTTCTTATCGTCGATTCAGTTATTCAGAATGGGATAAACCCGGTCTTTCTGAGCAACTCGCATATATAATAAATAAGTGCTACACAAGCACACATACGCCTTATTCCAATTCAGTAGTCACTAACCGTAAATCAGTAAGAGAACGATTTCCCAAATATTAACCCCGAAGGTCGAAACCAACATCAGATCAAAACCCAGGAAACCATTCGACTTAGCTAACCTTCAGTTAATTTCTAAATTTCACATTCCATATCGTTTATAATATTTTATAACGATTTATCGCTATTTTTATTTATTTAAAAATAGCCAATTTATTCAAACGACGCTTCAGGCCATAACGCGGCCGTGGCGCTGTTTTTCTTCAGATTTGATTTACACATATCTGAAAATCTAACCGTTGGATCTTCACAAAATTTATATCATTAGAAAGATCTTTTCAAAATGAATCCAACGGTTCCAGTTTTGGGAAAATCCGACGGTCGGATCTCCCGGTACACTCGTTTGAAGTTTCGATTTCAAAATACGAACTGCAGCGTCGTTATTCGATTTAATTTAATTATATATATATATATATAATCGATTCTGGTGCTGTTTTTCTTCAAATTTGATTTAAACATTCCAGACAATCCAACCGTTGGATTTTCACAAAGTGGGTATCGTTGGAAAGATATTTCCAAGGCAAACCCAACGGTTTCGGTTTCGGGAAAATCCGATGGTCGGATCTCCCGCACTAATCGTTTGAAGTCACGGTTTCAAAACACGAACTGCAGCTTCGTTATTCGATTCGTTTAAATTATATATATATATAAATAATCTATTCTTCAATTTCAAAACCTTATTCTTTTCATACATTTGATAAAATTGATATTTTTATCCAACAGACTTTTATTTCAACACTTCACTATTTTTAACAATTCATGTATATAATAAAAATGTGATTTTTATTGTAAAACTATTTATTTCAAAACACGACTATTTTATATAGTTCATATAAATGATAAAAATATGATTTTTATTATAAAACAATTTCCTTCAAACACGAATACCATTCAACACATGAATTTCTATTCAACGAATGAATTTCTATTCAACACATGAATGTTTTCTATAGTTTGTATATATAAAATAAAAATGTGATTTTTATTGTTAAAACAATTTATTTAAAACACGAATACCATTCAATACATGAATTTCTATTCAACGAATGAATTTCTATTCAACACATGAATGTTTTCTATAGTTTATATAAATAGTAAAAATGTGATTTTTATTGCAAAACAATTTATTTCAAAACACGAATACCATTCAACACATGAATTTCTATTCAACGAATGAATTTCTATTCAACACATGAATGTTTTCTATAGTTTATATAAATAGTAAAAATGTGATTTTTATTGCAAAACAATTTATTTCAAAACACGAATACCATTCAACACATGAATTTCTATTCAACGAATGAATTTCTATTCAACACATGAATGTTTTCTATAGTTTATATAAATAGTAAAAATGTGATTTTTATTGCAAAACAATTTATTTCAAAACACGAATACCATTCAACACATGAATTTCTATTCAACGAATGAATTTCTATTCAACACATTGAATGTTTTCTATAGTTTATATAAATAGTAAAAATGTGATTTTTATTGCAAAACAATTTATTTCAAAACATGAATGTCGTTCAACACATGAATTTCTATTCAACACACAAATATAGTTTCAACATATGAAAATAATTCTAACACATGAATATTATTCAAAATTTCGGCAGCATAACGACAGGGTAGTTAAAACCAGGGTCATCCCTAGTACGGCTCCTCGCTCTACCTTAAAGCCTCGCAGCTTTTGACAATGGGGATTTCATGCATCTAGTTCGCACGCAGGCGGCATGTATATTTTTTTCTTTCTTTTCCAGAAACTAATCCTATGTGGTTTCAACCAAATAATTCTCAACCACAAACGGGTATTTTTCAACCACAATCAATCAATTTCAACCACAAACAATTCAAATCAACATTCGCTATCAACCAATTTTCACACCAATCATAACTAATAAATATCGTCCATGGTCTGTGGACGAGGGGAGTATATATATATTCGTATATAAATATATTTCAATTCATTTCAATTCATTTCAACGCACATATAATTTTTACAACGCGTATATAACTTATACATCGAACATACAACTTATACAACGCTTATACATGAGGTGTACAACGCTTATATAACTCATACATCGACTATATAATTTATACATCGTTGTTTTCCATATCGTTGTTTTCCGTATCGTTTATAAATTAGAAATCTCACATTGGGTTCCACTCCACCAAAAATAGCAGAAGGCTCAGAAAAATATGCGGTCTCTTCTAGAATGTAGAAGACGTCCACACGAGTCCACTGTCTCTTGTTTCACTGAATTTCGTCAAGAAACGAAAAAGATATGATTTTTACAGTGAAATCAAAAACCGTAGCGCTTTAAAGTGCTATAATATAGTTGAAATTAAAATAGCCCGTTACCTCCATGAAACCTTCAAAACTAGGTTTGATCTTTTCTCGCAATCCGTGTAGCATGGTGATGATCGGCCTTTGCCACCTTGTAGTGCTCCGAGAGGCGCACAGATCGACGGGGGTTTGGTGGCACTCGGTGGCTGATCTGGCGGGTTACGGCGGCGCGAAGTCAACGACTTCGAGGGCGTGAATCTCGAGGCACAGCGAACGAGGGGTGGCGTGGGAGGTATAGATTTGAAGCCCTCGACGAGTACTACAAAAGCTTCAACTGGGTCGGGGTCTATTACTGCGTGGATTGGTCGGAAAATGAACGGGAAGCGGTGAACTCCTTTCCGTCGTCGCCTGGGATATTATCGGGGAGAGAGAAATTTAACCGACCAATGAGATTTTTTTTATATTTATAAATTTTAAAAATCCAAAAATACCCTCTTTCACACACGAACCCCTAGCCAGACCCAACGACTGTCGCCCCTAGCTAAATACCCCCATTCCGAACACAATGGGATATGTTTCGTAGGCCCATTCGACTGTTTCAGTCAGTTTTTCTTTAAATTAAAATATAACACATTCAATATTTGATTTGAACGTACATTTCAATTTGCCGGGGCCACGAACTGATTCGAAAAATTCCCGAAAAATAAATCTAGCTATGTTTTGACGATACGGTCCCAACAAAACTAGTTCCATCGAATTCTGAGACCGTTTGAAAAATGGCCCTTTTCTGGTCGATCCAATTCAACTGTAATTGACCAAAACACATTTTCCTTTGCCACGCTCACATACTAGCTTCAAAAATTATGAAATTTGAAACCTAGCAATAATTTGACATCCCGGATCCAACAAAAGTGGTTTCGTCGAATTCTGAGGTCGTTTGCAAAATAACCATTTTCACGGGCTATATAAATTCTATAGTGACCTTTCTGAAAATTCATTTGGCCATAACTTTTGACTCCCGCTATGAAACTTCGATTTTTCAGATTCGTTAGAAAGATATTCACTAACAGATTTAAATATTTTTGGTTTCACTAAAATCCGTTTTATTTTACACCCGGTACAGTCCTTCAAAGTTTGAATTGAAAATTTGAAACTACCGTGCCATTTCAGGCCTTGTTTATAATTTAAAATAATTATATTTATTTTCAAACTTCGATTCAAACATACTTTTTGTCGTCATTATTTAAAATATTGATTTTAAATACTTAAAATTCATTAAAATAGCCAATTAAATTTTTTTAAATTGGTTCAGATTTTCCGGGTTGTTACATAAATAATGTGTGAGTGGGAGAGAATGTTAGTGGAAAGACAAATAAAAGGGATTATGTTGTGGAAATTAGGGAGGCTAAAGGGGTGTTGCACTATTTTGGGTGCTCTTGATCTTATATATATATAAAGAAAAGCGGGTTCCTCTCATTAGGAGAGGGAAGAGGTGATTTCTGCTTCACCGTGAAATCCAATGCCTCAATCTACTTTCTATAACTTTTCACTCTTCATAAAACCACATAATCATGATTTAATCCAACTGTAGTTCCATATTTTCAGAAATAGCGGTGAAATCAACATTTTACCGATCATTTCTCTCAACTCAACCCTTGTTCAGGTTCTACAAATCCTTGGCTCACTTTGATCATATAGAATCAATACATCAGGGAATTGGGGTTTTTGCGTAATCAGATTCAATTTTCAAAATATCAAGCTGAAACTTGCGTTTCTCAAAATTGATTCTTATGGAATGCCGGATCTATTAAGTCATGCTTTGTGTTGATCTATAAAGGGTATGTTTCTTGTTGTTGGTTTTAAATTCAAAGATTTAGGTATTTATTTGGATAGATTGCCCACTGAGCTTCAACTTACAATTTTGGGGATTGCTTATTTCACCAGCGAAACCAATCTTTGATTAATCGATTTACACCTCTAGTTGCCTGCTGGATGTAAACGAGCCAATTTTCTAAAGGTGGTCAATATCTTTACTAGGGATTTAATTGCAGCTGGCGAGCTACTGGTTACTTTATAGATTTTATCTTGAACCAAATCTATTGACTCTTATTTCTATAACCACTCTTCAAAACTCATGTGTACCCGTTTATGAATTGGAAAAGTAGGATACAAAAAATATATTTCACGATTAATGGATGAGGCTCTTATATGGAATGTTTTTGCAAATTAATTTTGAAAAGATTACCTACTCAAATTCAGCAAGCAGAAATAGTCATGAGTTTGCAAATTCATGGTTTATTTCAAGGTTGTTATGTGTCTCATCATCCAAAATTTGTACTTCTGCAACCAGTTAGCCTATTTGAACGAATTTAATTAGTAGCTTATGAAAGAGGCCATTCTGTCAATTTGTTATATAACCGCTCTACAGTTTCATTGAAGTACAATTTCATTTGAGGACGTGGGGTACAAAGCCGTGAGTAGATTGTGCAGGGATGGAGTTATCAGTTTTGTAACTTAACTACTTTACAATTTTATTTGAGAACTTGCATATCAGTATGTCAAGTTAGTTACGTGGGATGCAAAATTGGGGAGTACTTTATGCAGGGATGGATCACACACATATTAGCTAGACCCAGTACTAACTTTAGCTTACTTAGTATTTTCTTTCTGTTTGTATTTTGATTCCATCATATGTTTACCTTTTGTTTTTATACCTATGTACAGTTGTTTTGTGCTTACATGTACCTTTCCATGCTTGGTTTATTTTTTGAACTTGATGTTGAGGATACTTTTTACTGGTACTCTGATTATGTAGTTTTTATGAGACATCTATGGTTTTATGACTTATGATGTAATAGGACTTCCCTTTTTGTTATAAATGAAATTTTAAGTTTTCCGTTGTGTTTTATTTACGATGTCTTGTGAATTTTAGCCTCAGTGATGTTATCTTATACCTAAAACAGTTCATAATTCTTAATGGAATTGTTATATGGGTAACGGTAAGAAATATGGGGTGTTACATTTAGTATTAGAGCCTAAGGTTACAAGATCAGTAAAAAGTTTTTGTATTAAAAGGAAAAGTCTTTTAAAGAAAAGTGTTTTCAAAATAAAAAGGTTGTTTTTGAAAAATATCCCCTCAAATCAATTACAATATTCCCTTAGTTCCATTCTTGAATATTTCTCTCTTTTCTGCTCGTAGCATGTCCGGAGCTCCCAAATTTCCTAAGGGTATCTGTAATAACCCGAAAATCCGAGGCAATTTAAAATTTTTATTTTGGCAATTTTAGCGAATTTTGAATATTTAAAGTGAATTATTTTAAATAATAATAACGAGAAATTTATTTTGAATAGAATTAGAATGAATGTATTTATTTGAATCGACGTTAGAATATAAATATTTATTTTAAATTATAAAAGGAATTGAAAATGGTGCGGTAGTTCGAAAATTCGATTTCAAATTTCAAATGAATGTACAGGATTCAAAATAAACCGGATTTTGGCAAAACAAAAAATATTAGAATCTAATTGAAAATATCTTTCGAACGAATCCGAAAAATCAAAATTTCATAGCGGGGATAAAAAGTTATGCCCAGTTGAAAATTCAGAATAGTCGCTATGGAATTTTGGCCCTTAAAATGGAAATTTTGCAAACGACCTCGGTTTTCGACGAAACTACTTTTGTTGAATCCGTGATGTCAAGTTATTGCTAGGTTTTAAAATTCATAATTTTCTAATTCAATATGTGAGCGTGGCAAAGGAAAACGCGTTTGACCAGTTTCAGTTGATTTTAATCGACTGGAAAATGGCCATTTTTCAAACGGTCTCAGAATTCGATGAAATTAGTTTTGTTAGAACCGTATCGTCAATACGAAGCTAGAAAATATTTTTTGGGGATTTTTAGAATCCGTATGTGGCCACGGTAAATTGAAATGTGCGTTCAAAATCAATATATAGATTTATATTTTGATTTTGACGGAAACTGATCGAAACAGTCGAATCAACCTACGATACATATCCCATTGTGTTCGGAATGAGGGTAATATGGTAGTGACGACAGTTGATGGGTTCGATTCTGAAATCGAAATAAAAAGTTTCTTTTGAAATTCAAATTAAATAAAATATATAAATTATTATTAAACACCCCCTCAGCTTTCTCTCTCCTTTCGGTCAAAGCAGGAAAAAAGGGGCGGAACCTTAAACCCGTGCCGCCAGGTCTCGACGCCCCATCGTCGTAGCCGCCGCCGATCCTCTCAGCCACCGCCGCTCGAGCCTCTTCTCCTCCGGCCCTCCTACAGCACGAGGAAACCCCCCAAGCCCCGAAACCCATACAACCCCCGCTCCAGCCCCAAAAGGCCTCATCGCCGCAACCGGGATCACCTCCTTCGACCACCAACGCCATCCCCACCCCCTTACCTTCGACTGTAGACCCCTTTTCTCCTCTTCATTAAGCGAATTGTGAGTTTTTAAATTATTTTCTTTGTGTGATTAATTAATCCAGCGATTAAAACAGTGTTAGCATGGTTTTTAGAAGGTAATCTATATATATATGAAGTTAGCGAAGTAAAAAAAATACGTTTTTACATGAATGGGTTTTATCATTTGAATAGCAATGAAAAAAAATGATTTTTATATAATTAAAATTGGTTTTAAAAAATATGAATTTTATATTATAAAAAGAATAAAAATATGATTTTTATATTATAGAAAGAATAAAAATATGATTTTTATATTATAGAAAGAATAAAAATATGATTTTTATATTATAGAAAAAAATAAAAATATAATTTTTGTATTGGTAGAGTAATAAAAATATGATTTTTAATGTATAGAACAGTGGGGCAAGGACTACATTAGAATTTCAAACAGATCCAGACGGTTCAGCAGTTCAAAAGTAAAGCACGGCGGAGTGGAACCCTCGGTGAGAACTCCTCACTTTTATTTTATTTTCTAGTTGAAATATATACTAGGATGCAGACGGTGCTTAGTAGCACCCGACACCCGTTGTCCACAGACCATGGAAGACTTGTGTGATTGGTTGTGTTGTGAAATTTGACTGTTGATTGTGATGTGAAAAATATATATTCATGTGTTGAAATAAAATATATATTCATGTGATGAAATAAAATATATATTCATGTGTTGAAGTAAAATATATATTCATGTGTTGAAATAAAATATATATTCATGTGTTGAAATAAAATATATATTCATGTGTTGAAATAAAATATATATTCATGTGTTCAAGTAAAATATATATTCATGTGTTGAAATAAAATATATATTCATGTGTTGAAGTAAAATATATATTCATGTGTTAAAATAAAATATATATTCATGTGTTGAAATAAAATATATATTCATGTGTTGAAATCAAATATATATATATATTCATGTGTTGAAATAAAATAAATATTCATTTACAAATCGAGCAATTTGTTTATGTACACCGATTTGACTGATATTGATTGGGACGATAAATTTTACACATCGCCCAACTGCACAAATAAAAATCTGTGTTTGTTGATGTGAAACCCCACACGGGTGTTGGGATGAAATTGGCCATACACTAGTCCCAATAATTAGCTGTATGTCGATCGATAGATTGACAGGCTGTTATAAGTGTCAAATATTTATATTTGATGTTTATGCAGTGTAGAATGCACTTTGGGTGATGGTTGCCTGTGTTTGATTGTTGTAGTGTACGTGTGTGTATGAAATCCATATAATTAACACTATATGGTTGTTGATTGGGCCTCATTCCAATTTGGAAAATATACATTCATGTGTTGAATAGAAGAAAATTCATGTGTTGAATAAAATATATATTCATGTGTTGAATAGAAGAAAATTCATGTGTTGAATAAAATATATATTCATGTGTTGAAAAGAAGAAAATTCATGTATTGAATAAAATATATATTCATGTGTTGAATAAAAGCAAATTTCATGTGTTGAAGAAAATATTCATTTGTTGAATAGAATAACAAAGTTATTGAAATATATAAAGCCATGTTGATTAGATTGACGCTATTTCGACGTGAACGATATTTGTATCGGTTTTATTCATTTTTATAATGAATATAGAAAAGGAAGTGATTTCAACATATTACATTTTGAAAATATTATCATTTATAGATTAATGATATGGAATATTCAATTTTGATTAGAAATTGAATATGAAGTTAAAATCGTTTTGAAAACGAATTTTAAACAATTTATAAAATACGTTTTGAAAGGAAATCGATGAAATATATATAATATATTATATATATATATATAATGGCCTGAATAGAACGCGCCGCGCCGTGGCAGTTCGCGAATTTCGACCATTGACTTCGAACAGATATTACGGGAGATCCGACCGTCGGATTCTCCTAAAACCGAAACCGTTGGGTTCGTATCGCAAAGAGCTTTCTAACGAATATTAGAGATTTGAAATCTAACGGTTGGATTTGGAATTATGTCCAAATCAAATTTGGAAAAGGTCGCTGTAAGTGCAGTTCGATGGCCATTGATGGAAATCGACTGTACGGGCCTTGATAAAATTACTAAAAATAGTAATAATTTGTGTAGAATCATAAGAAATGATTTGGAAAGAATTGGGATGAAAAACTCCATATTTGAAAAGATAAAAATAGATTTTTATCGAAATGAACTAGTTTTGAACTAGAATTATAATCCCCTTTATTTTTAAAATAAATAAATTGGATTTGAAAAGGTTTTAAAAAGTAACCAGAATTTCCAATAATTGAATTGGAATGGATTTGAATCGAAATTGTCTGTGGAATATTTCGATGTTGGATTTCGTGATTATACAGATATTGTTATGGAAATTTGAAAGATATATTTATATCGTTATTTCCAATACGATATTTGTTGGTCGTAGAATTTGATATTGAATATAAGCCGATATATTTTCTATTCAGAGCCTTGTATTTAATATCAAATGTGATTTTGGGTTTATCGTGAACCGTGTTTTAGATGACATTGGTTCTTTAACCCAGTTAAAGATAGGATATTGATTTTTGGGAAGATTAAAACTAAGTGGAGTTTTAATGAATCTTTAATTAGACTGAGATGATCAGGAATGGAGTATCACCAGTTTTGCTCTAGGCGATAGTTAAATCTTTAACTAGATTTGAACGTGAAATGGTAATTAAATTTACCGATAACACCGTGGTGTTAGATATGAAGTATGACCAGTTTTACTTCATGGGATGAATAGGTTGGGATTGGGAAATAAAATAAATGATTACTTCGGTGTGGTTCGCTAATCCCGACTAATTTGAATTGATATTCAAAGGAAGATTAAAGAATAAATTTAAAAGAATTTATCTTTGATAAAATTAATGGGAACCTTTCCCAAAGTATAAGAATATTTGAATAAAAGAATATTCTGAATTGGAATGAGGCGTATGTTGTGTTTGTGTAACACTTGTTTATTATATATGCGAGTTATTCAGAAAGACCGAGTTTAACCCATTCTGAATAACTGATTCGACGATGTGTCAAGGATGAAGACGGTGGTCGAAGACCAGAGGTCTTCACATTGTTTGGGTGATTACTGATGATCTTGATTGGGCTGTACACCCAAGAGGAGGGAATCAGTTGGTGTTCGTCCAGACGTACTTGGAGATCGATGGATATGCGAGGTACAAGGTGCCTCCGGTTTCGTTCAGACCCAGAACGAACTTGTAAATGGACAGTGTGTCTGACATTGGATTTTATTCTGCGTGATTGATTTCTATTAAATATATATCTGTTTGGCGGCGGAGAATTTATTCTCTTGCTTAACGCCCTTCTCTGAGACGTTACGAGCTCAGGGGTTATATATTGATGGATATCAATCGCATGGAGTGAATTGCCTGTGTGAAATGCCTAAGTGGCAAATGATCAAGGCTTTTGCTGAAAAGCAAAGTCTTGTGGTTGATGATCAAAGCACCGCCTGTGTGGCATAGCTTTGTGTAGTGTTGATTCGCGAACCTCACACCCCGGTTGTGAACCAAAAACGGGAGAGGACCTCAGGGAGGGCATGCGTTTCCTTCTAGCTAGGGTGGTGTCAGTGAACTACCAGCCCTGACATTTATATTATTTTCACCTATGTGGTTGTTGCTGTTGCGAGGTGCCTCAGATATATTGGTGACTGTGTGGAGCCGATGGAGTCATTTGGTTCATTTACGCCCCAGAGGGTGGGGAAACGCAGTGTTTAGGCATTTTAATCCACATCGGTGGACTGGCCCTGACGATCCAAGGGCTTGACTGATTACTTGTCCTGAGGCTCGGGCTAGAGAGTCTCGAATTCGGTAAGGACTATCTTTTGCCTCGGTCCGCAGATGGAAATCCAGCTTCCAATACGTGACTTTGCGGTTTTATTTGTAGAGCCTAGTATGGCGACATAGTGGTATGGGGCACTTATGCCATCTATGATTGATACTTATGATTGAAATTGTTTTTGACACTATACATTTATAGTAATAATAAAAGATGAAATTTCACGTACCAAGCATTCTTGGCTATTATAAGGTAAAAAGCCTATCCTCCGGCTTGCGTTGCATTGTGTGATGGGACCTGGGTCTTATAATAGCTTCATTGTTCTTTATTTAGCATTGCGCTGTTGTTTTATGCACTGGTATTCTTGGAAGGAAACCCGTTCCGTGTTATACGACGTGGTCCCTTGATTTACCTAACTTTAAAATAAAGATTAATAACTGTTTTGGTTCTCAGACCAGTCACATGACTGACCTGGAGTTTATTGTTTTAACCTAAACTCTGGGTGCCCTTATTTTGACACGGGCAACTAGTAGTTTTGGTTTTGCAGATTTTTATTCATAGGATCCTGATCTATAGCTGGAACGATATTCAGAAAGCTCTGTACCCGTATATCTCTTTCAGTTGTGTTTTGTATTATTTTTCCGCTGCTATGTAATGTATTGTAATCTCTGATATTTATTGAATGTATATTATTGATTCATACTCTGTATATTCTTGTATTCTGATGAATTGTTGTAATAAACAATGAAATGTTCTTCTGTTTGCGTTCTGATGTGTCTTGTCCTCAAGCAATCCGGGCTTTCCTTACCGGGGAAGTTACGGGTTACTACCGTATCCCATTCCGACTTGGTATGCAGATATGTAGAAGCTACGACACCAGCTGAAGGGGAAGGGAGTGCCCCAGCTCATGCTCCAGCCTTGGTGGCTCCTCCTAATCTACCACCAGCGACTGATTTCTCTAAGCTTTGCAATGATTTCACTTCTCTTGGTGGCAAGACATTTCTTATATTAGAGACTTTTATTGAGGCCCGCGTTAGGGTCAGAAACACCTGTAACACCCCATACTTTTCCGAGTCCGAATTTTGATAAAAATCAAAACTCAAACTCATCCAATCATGGAGAATATAAATCCGGTACCTGCAATAAATGAGCAGGAGCATAATTAGAGTAAAATAAAACTAAGTCACAACGGAAACAAAATAAGATAATAAATACCTATTAAGGCAACTATCTTAAAGCATGTCACCACATCAATATCATGCATGAGAGAACGAGAATCGAAAATCAAACTTCAACACTTGCTCATACTTGTCTTCCCCGAGCTAAACCTAAGAGTTGTTATGCGGAGGAGGGGGGGCTAGAACAACAAGTCTTGGTGAGTAGAAAATGTATAACACTATCTACAATACACAAATGTACTCCGTTTGGTCAAAACCAAAACATATGTTTAAAAGGGATAGTAATTCTAACCTAACATATTTAGAATTTACACATGACGACTAACCACTAAACCCAAGGTAATCATAACGATATTGCAATACTGAGATAGAATGTTTATGCATAAGTATGAAGCTTTAAACTTACCATTAACTAATTAAGAGGCAGACAACTAACTTCTTGCTATCATATAAGGAAGGTACTCATTTTACATATAGTCACTTAAGACCTCGCTATCAATGTGAGGCAAGGGCGGATACTTCCGATCACTTAATACCTAAGACAGACTTATTGGTCACTTAATACCTTATACAGTTGTTTATCATACTCTAATACAAATTAGAGGACACTAGCTACTAAGAACTACTAAATCAACGCTTCCTTCATTCACGCATATAACTATGCCTCACATAAGACAAGAGATAATAAGCAGTCACTTATTACCTACATGATAGACGACATCTCGCCATTTATGACCTTCCCCCAGCGGACCCCTCGTTACTATCTAGATAACCTTATTGGATAATCCCCTTAGTCACTTAATACTTTCCATAGGATAGACAGACCTTTGGTACCTCCGGAGCGGTCATTTAATACCTAATCACAAGGTGGACCCGCAACCCAATCACTTACTACCTAGAGAAAGCGGACTAACATAGGAATTACCAAGCTCGTACCCAATAGCCATTTAGTGCTCCTTGATTATGGGGACTAAGCTACGCGATCACTTAATACCCTTTAAAGGGTGGATCTAACTACTTTAAGACCTTTCCCCTGAAGCAGGCTAAGCTATGAATTTTTTCTTTTTTAAGATTTCCTCTTTAGGGACGCGAGGTGAAAACCTCACTCTTGAGATAAACCTTGTTTTAAGAAATAACCCTCGTCACGCAATTAACTATCGTTATGGATTTTTATGGTTAATGATATCTCACATCAGTTGAACATATATCCGACTGCTGGAAAGTGCAGACTTCTTTCTAATAAGCAACTCACCTCGCGTCATTAACCTACTAAGTCCAATTCCAATTTCAAATTATAGTAGTTCTAGATTAACTAGGAATTTATAGCTTCCTATCATTGGATATTTATTTATTGATTAACTTATTGGACTTAACATTTACTACGCTAATCAATCTCCATTAATTCCCCTTTCTATTTCTTTTATTACTATCAATTAAGTTACTTAACACTAATGACTCTAACGGTCATATTTCCTATGACATGAATTAACCTATTAAATGCCAATTATGACATTAACGGTCATATTTTCTTAGGACATTTATATCGGTCCCATTTTAATTATATTGTTCATATTGTAACTCCATTTATTACTATATTTTAAATTCCACTTATTTATTGTTTGGGTGTATATATATTAATTATTTATTAAATTTCCTAATTGGAGTTACAATTTCTAATACTAACATAATTCAAATTGTAACCATTTGGCATGTTTATCCTATTCAATTTATTTTCCCCAATCAAAATTGTTACACCATTCCTTATTTTATTTATGATCTTGTTATAACAAATCAAATCAGTTTATCGCTACAACGGTCATAATACCTATTTCCATTATTATGGATTATATTCCCATATATATATTTCCACAAAAATGGAAACTATTCAAACATATAACAATAACAAACATTTATCATAATAATATATTTGTGTTATTTACGTAGATTCGGACGGATATGAATCTATATATATTTTTATTTATTTAAGCGCATTTAACGTAGTTACTATATTTTATTTTATTATTATTAACTGTTTATATTTTGGTCTAAACTAACGACAAAAAACCTTTTTATGTTTAATATTGTATAGGATTCAAAATCTTATAAAAAGGTTAATAATTGTAGTTATTGTAAATTTAACCAAATTAATTAAAAAGAGAATATAGACATATTTCAAATCATAAGAAGTAAGAAATATATGTTTTTGGAGCGGTCGTTGTAAACTACGTACAAATATATGTAAATTTACACATCCCTTCCTAATTGTTTTGTGTATTCCTTGCTGATTTGAATGATATACTTTTTATCAAAAAGAACAAAAAGGGCATCTCTACTATAACCAAGTAAAACCTCAACAACATCAAACATAAACAAGCAACATATTTAAATTTAAATTTACATGAACCTCAAATCAACACCAAAACTAAGGATTTGGAATAAAACTACAATTTTGACAATGGTTTTGGGACTGATTTCCAGATCTAAGGTGTATACAATAACCATGACAACCTAAATAAAATTGCAGGCAATGATATAAAATTACTAAATAGACCTACAAATTTTGATATTTAAACCATAACCTATTATTTCAGATTTGACAAAAACAATAAACAAATCTAATAAACTTTTCGGCATACATTTTAGATCTATTTCAAACGAACTAATCAGGTAGTTATAAACGATGTATTTAAATTTTCCACTCACTTGAAAGCTATCCAAATATGAATCTGAATAAATCTTTAGGCATACGATTCCCAAAATCTTACAGATCTACAATTATTCCAAAAAGGGGATTCTTTTAGATCTGCAGATTTGCAAGAAAATAGGAAGGAGGGACGAAATATGAATGGAAGAAATCCTATCGGCAAAACCATATATTTTACATATGAATCTGATTTTAATCTTCTTCAATCTATGTTTGTTTTGTTTATATATATATATATTTGATTTAGAAGAGAATTGAAAGAAGAGGGAAATGACAGAGCTTCGCTACTGCCTTCAGAATTGTATGAAAAAGGGTGGGGTTAGACATTATATTTATAGGGATTAGAATGGCCCTAGACCGTTAGATTAGTGTTAATAAAAATCTGTCTATTATTAAAAAAATATATATAATATAATACCCTTAAAAACCTAGCCGTCACTAGGTAAATTCGACCGCCCAGTAGACCACTTTGGGTCGAGTTGCCTAGTGGGGTTGGGTTATAAATGCTACATATTTATTAAAAGATTTTCTTGATTTATTTTCTATTTGTTCTCGTATTTCATCCGTAACTTTTTCATATAGACTCCTTTCGCAAAATTTCAAACTTGAAAGTTGACCAGAATTTTGTCACGAACGCAATGGTGCAAGTTTCTCATTCAAATTCCATCATTTGCGAAAATTCCATTTTCGAAGACTAATTAAATAACTAAATTAACTATTGCTAAAATTTCGGGTTGTTACATTCTTCCCCCTTAATAGGAATTTTGTCCCGAAATTTTACCGATGACTAAGTCATGGCCTTCGTGCCTAATTATCCTAAACTAAACAACTAATTAGTGCTCATCCAATTTTTCAACCAAGTGCACATGTGCACGGTATACGTAATGCATCGCAACCATAAAACATGTATGCATAATGATTTGAAATGAATTCTCCTATATGTATGCATTTTATTTTTGAAAATACTTCTGAAACACATGATGCAAAACACCCTAAATATACAGGTAGTTCTAAATGAATGCAAATTTTGAAAATATTTTCATCCATAACCCTCACACTTCTACGAATAGATGTGAAAAATAGCCAATTTTGCATCCAAATCATACCATCCAACTCGTTAACGTATTTAAATTTCTTCCTATTAATTTCTCAAAGCTGGAAAAAGGAAATCAAAACGAAGAAATTCAATGTTTCTTCCGCTTACAAATGTCCCAATTTCCATCCTATAGTTAGATTTTTCGTCAATAGCTCCAAAATACTCCGAAAATTTCCAACTGTAGACTGCAAAAGGGGCTCAAAACAAGCTCTAATATGTAAAATGAGTTAATCAATAACACGCGTGTAGTTGACAAGGTATGGAAACAACATTTTCACGAATAAACAGTCATTCCTTCTTGTAGTTAACGTTTTCAATGCATCGTAGTTCCTAATGCACCGCTAAAACACGCAAACAAATCGTCCTAAATCTTCCTTATGTTTTACATGTGATTATAAAATCAAAAAATTTCCTTTAAAATAAATTAAAAAATCTTTATGCAAAACTTAAAATTCCTTTTTGCTAATGTTCACTTTCCATATCAGATTTATATAAAAACAAATTTTTGGTAACATGTGCTTTACTATATTTAAACCATCTATTTTTATACAAAACATATGTTTAAACATACGTAAACTACTGTACCCAAGTCTATGTTCATCCACAAATCAGACTTTATGGGAAAGTATGAACATGCAAAAACTTTAATTTTTTTAAAAGGAAAACGATTTGTTCTTTTTTTCAAACAGCATTTGCAGAAAGTTAAAACAATATTTCGTGGAAACATAAACGATCCAAATCACATGTTGGTGTTGATGGAAGTCAGTCGCGCAAAAATGCGAAAACTGAAACCACACAAGAAAATCCAAAAATAAATTTTAGCTTAAAAGGAACATTTGACAAACACTACCAATGATGAGCTAACTCAAAAACCTATAATTCGCTAAAATTTATCTACTATAGAGTTCTATACTTTCTAGCTCTAATATAACTATTAGTTAGATAAGAAAAATGAGATTTCATTCCTAATTCGAATACAACAAAGCGTGAAAGACAAACACATATGAAATCTCATTACATCATCGTGCAATTTCCAGGAACAACAATACAAATAGTTATAAGCGCAAATTACCACAAAGCCAAGAGAAAATTGCTAGAAAGAAAAAAAGAACAAAGAAAACAACAAAAAAACTCTAAAATATCGCCTATAAACAAAAGTGGATATGTGAAAATATAGAAAGCAACTCCACGAAACAATACACAAAGACAAGAAACTGAATCAAAGGTGATGCAGTACTAAATGTTGGTTACGACACCGATTGAGGAAAAGATTAATTCCCGCATCACAAGCCAAATCTAGTATTAACTTCCCGTCTTTGGAATGATGTAACACCCCACATCCGTTAAGGTCACTCACAAAGGGGAATGCCTTAACTTCAATGGAGCATTATGGGTACTGGAACAGAAATATTACAAGACAGACATATATAAGACAACGGAAAGTAAAGTAGAAGTACTCCAAATCATTTATTAAATATAATTGTTTACAATAAAAGCCCATCAACTTCCAATACCCAATTTCATAGCTAAAATATCTGTCTTGCTCAAAAACAAAGAAGCATAAAAATAAATTGTAGTATTCCCCAATAAAGCAAAGCAAGTCATAGCCAAGAGAGATCCAAGCCGTACATGAAAGATCCTGGGAGCTTGGTAACATCCGAACTAAGCTGTATTCCCACCCTGCGAACCTGGGGGGGGGGAACGGAAGAAAAAGAGGCGAAACAAAACGGGTCAGTCATAAAGACTGAGTAAGTCCTAGTGACTTTCAGCATAAAAACAGGTAAAGATAACATGGCATGAATAAACTGAAAGTGAACATAAGCATGATGACAAGATAAGCTACAGGCATGATAACTAAGAATAACATCATATGATTTTTGTCAAGTATAACACCGCAAGGTTCCCATTCAAGATAAACTAAGTATAATTTCGCAAGATTTCTATCAAGAATCTCAAGATTTCTCTGCTTCACCAATAAAATATTTCTATGATATCTATTTGCTCTGCACCACCCGTACTAGTATCCCAACCCGTATCATGTGTTGACTATATAATGATCCCTTGCCCAATGCCATGAAATGACCCATTACTTGGTCCCACGAAACGATCTATTAATCGATCGGCTCCCTACAAGTCCTAGCTCGTTCATGTGTCTGTGTCATACGGCCCTATCACGAATGTAGTTACTTGTGCTGAGTCCACCATAGGGTGTATCAAGCCCTAGGGTGCCAAGCCCCGACACGAATCAAGCACACACAGTGTAAACCTACTGATGCCCAATGCCTGCTTTTTCAACTCCGGACTACGTGCACGACCATAGTCCGCCTGAACCTACACTGGCGCACAAACTCAGCCATCGTTCTGGTCGCTTACATTCAGCCCAGTAATCGTGCCCCACCCTGCCTAGTTCCAGGGTACCATGATACATCTAAGTGGGTTACTGCTGAAATGGACCGCGTAACTAGGGTTTCCGTCCAACAGGATAAGTGTTGCCATTTAAATTCGTGACTTAACCCTTATCAGTCTAGCATGCCAAGTTGGTTAAGTGTTGTCTTTCAATTTCATGACTTAACCCCACTAATCATGTATCAAGGTTGTTAAGTGTTGTCTTTCATGTTCATGACTTAACCCTATCATGTGGCATTAATTCATTAATGCACCCCAACCTCTCACATCAGACCTATTTTTGTGGTCACTGGATATGCCGGGCGGTTCCGGGCAGATTTACACCACAACTCAGTCTGACCTCGGGTTTCAAGCGCGATATGACCAACTACCCACATTGGATCCTATTGTTTGCAGTCACTGGATTTGCAGGGCGGTTACGGGTAGAATTACACTGCAAACTCAACCCAACCTCGAGTTGGCCAATTTCAAGTTCATTCTAGTGTCATGTCCATGTTCAAGTTTCATGTCAAGTTCGTGTCAAGTTTCATGATTCATGTTCATAACCAATCCATGTTTTGCCTAATCTACCCAAATCGTATTCCCATCGCACATAAACGTGAATCGATCTAGATTACAAGTAAATCCAAATCCAAAATAAAAGGGAATAACATCAAAACTATGATAGGCAAAAGAACGAGCACAAGGTGATAAATCTAGCATGATATAGCTGAGATAATTGGTTATAACATCACTGGCATATAGAATAATAGTCCCAAAACATTAGGATTACAGATCTAGCATAATAAGGTGATAGTCATGATAAAGGTGATAATCCAAACTTGTGAAAAGTAGATTGATTCAACATCACAGGCATGATAATACTATGGACATGAAGGAGTTTGATTTACAACATGAATAGGTCCAAACTGATTTCATAGCAATATTTCCAAATGTCAAGATCCAAGATGGAAACTAGAATAGATGTGAATCGATTATCATACTTAAGTCCAATTTCACTTTATCTCATGTCCAAATTACAATTAACAAGTTTAAATCTCAAAGTAACTAGAACTTACAGATCGTGGACTGAGAAATTAAGATGCCGAAGTTGATTCTAGAAAGCAGTCGTTGAAGTTGAATCTCAATTTGATTGAAAATCCCCAATTTGCGAATCTTGCGTTGCTTGAAGAAGTAGGTATAAGAACTCTCTAGATTTGATTAATTTTTATTTGAATCTTTGAAGAAGAATAAGAAGTCATGTCCATTAAGAATTTGTGCAGCATAAGGTTAGAGAAGAATGGTGCGAGGAGGAATGGGGATTAGGTGGGTTTATATAGGATTAAGAGAACGAATCTAGTCAGAAAACGTGTCTAAAAACATCAGAATGCACCCAGTTCAAAAACTGGGTTTCGTCACCAGGTCGACCCCCAGGTCGACCATAGTGTCGACCTGGTCCTTGGGAGGTCGACCCTAGTGTCGACCCCCAGGTCGACCTGGTCCTGGGCAGGAAATTTCCCGCCCAGTCTGCACTGGGGTTTGAATTCGAATTTCGAGCTGTTTTCGATTCTGAAAATTCCTGAAACTTCGGAGGGTCATATCTCCCTCATACGGACTCCGTTTTTCAAAAATTCGGACTCAATTTCATGTAGAATTCTGATACGAATGCAATGGCGCAACCCATTTTCCCTGATTCTTATTTTAAAATTTAATTCTGTCTTGATTTATGATTTTAATATGTTATTAAAATACAGGGTATTACATTCTCCCCTCCTTAAAGGATTTCGTCCCCGAAATCTCCAAGTTTAGAAGATTGTGTCCTACCATCCATCATCCATCTACTCAAAACATCATCCACAAGCAATCATTGTCCTTAAAAGATTTCTAATGCTGTATGAACATATGCAGAAAGTGCGTGTATATGTTCCTTATCTAATGCAAATGATCAGGCCTGATTGATCTTCTTAATGCAAAATATGTTTAGTGCCATGAGTCCAACATGTATGCAAATAGTCCTATTCACATAAACACTATATGTGTGCACAAACATCCATCCATATGCAACATCCACATGATAACACATTCAATTTCATCTATAAACAAGTATAAACACTCATGCATATGCAATATGAAAGGTGACTGAGCCGATCTAGTGTTTATTGTGCGTGTATATGCATCCACGAGCAACCACTAGCAACCACTTACAACCACTTGCAACCATCAATCATAACATGTCTCAAACACATCTTTACACCCAATTGTTCCTACCTAAAGAGATAGTCGAATGATAGAAGCAAGTAAAAACTTTGTGCCCATTAGGCAATGTCAAAACTGGAAATCTACGTCACATATATCCTGATTAGGAGAAGAACTCCCTAAGCACCAGCCCCGAAGACCGAAATCAACATTAGACTGATACCCAAAGAATTTCTCAACCCAACACGTATATATGTTTCTAGGAAACTAAGCATGATGGACTCCTTTTAGGTCACAAGAAATCCCTTCCTAAAACTAACCCATATTCTATAAAACCCAAAAAGTTTAGTCAACCCAACGAACACCTTCAAGCCCCAACATGTATTTCTAACAGATGAGTCAAACTCCCTGTGGGGTTTGCAATAGAAATAGGATTGAGAATAGGACCGAGAGGATATACTTAAAAGATAGCATGCAAGTAAGCTCTACAGGAAAAGAGGGGTCAAGGATATACTCTTAAAAAGAGATATGATGCGTGTATCTAGTCTTCAATCTTCTAAGTCGCATTTCCTTGAGCTTAACTCCATTGTGCTTTGACCATCTTTAACTTCACAACTTCGTAGCTTCTTAATTCTTGTTTCCAAAATATGAGTTGGAACTCATTTCATGTTGCCTCTCGTTCCACTTTCACTTATTCTCCTTTTAGTATACTCGGCTCAAACATAACTGCGTACTCATGGTTTCCTGCAAACTCTCCAAAATTCACTAGTGAATCCTGGATCTCGTTTACTCACTATAAGATAATCCACGCAGAAGAACTATCTCTTGAAAATAAACAGATGTCAACCATGTTGCCAAATGTACTTACTAAGGTGATTTTCTATAACTCATGCATAAGCGAAATGAACCATCCACCTTAGTGGCGAACACTACTCGAGCGGATCAATAAATGTATCAAGAGATTCTAGGTAACTAAGCATGGCAGAACCCTAAGGGTTACACTAAACTTTGTGGGCATTACCGAGGCAAGTCAAGAGTTTAACTACCCTCTTTTCATACTCGAGAATGGTACCATTTCTGGATAACCACTCCATCCCTAGAATCAACCCATAGCCCAAAAACATAAGCATTTCTTCTAAACTCAACACTTAGCATATACATTCTCTCAAATCCAAACAAGTCATGAATAAATGAGCCGATTCTCCAACAGGATTTGAGACAAAAAATGGGATCCTCTAACACGCTAGTACTAAGGTGCAGAGACTCAACTATCGAAACAGAATTAAAAGGATGCGATGTACAAAAACAAAGTTCCCACGATATGATAGAAAAGAAAAGATAAACTTTTAACAGAAACGTTACCACCTCTCTTAGGTATGCTAGTAGTGAGAGCATACAATTGCCCTCTCGACGATCTTGTCCTTTGCCCTTGTCCTTGTCCTATAACACTTAACTACATGTCCCTTTTTACCATACTAACGATACTCTTTCTTGTCATAGGTTTTATTATTCTTTCACTTTGGCCTCTCCCCTTTCACCTTTTCCTCCTTCGTGGATTAAGCCATATCAACAAGTTTCTCATCCTTAGGCTTGTGTTCTTTATCCTCATTCTTACTATACTTGTATAACTTGTTGACAAGTTTCTCGAAAGCTACCTCCATCGCACGACAACCCTACAAAGCTTGAAATAAGATTAGTCGCAAGTAAAACTACTGCGGCTACAGATGGAGGTTGGGCACTCCTTTGCCCTCCGACATGTGTCGTACGCCTACAAAACTATGGTGAAAAGAGAGAAAGAAGAGATTCAAAGAGAGAATCAAAAGATAGTGCATATGGCTTTGGGGAATATGCCTTTCGTAAAACAAAACTTTTCTTAGAAAAAGCTTCTTTGTAAACGTTTTGAAAATAATTTCAGAAGGTTTTTAAAAGCTTTTGCCCAGTCTGGTAACCTTCTGCTCTGATACCAAATGTAACACCCCACATCCGTTAAGGTCACTCACAAAGGGGAATACCTTAACTTCAATGGAGCATTATGGGTACTGGAACATAAATATTACAAGACAGACATATATAAGACAACGGAAAGTAAAGTAGAAGTACTCCAAATCATTTATTAAATATAATTGTTTACAATAAAAGCCCATCAACTTCCAATACCCAATTTCATGGCTAAAATATATGTCTTGCTCAAAAACAAAGAAGCATAAAAATAAATTGTAGTATTCCCCAATAAATCAAAGCAAGCCATAGCCAAGAGAGATCCAAGCCGTACATGAAAGAGCCTGGGAGCTTGGTAACATCCGAACTAAGCTGTATTCCCACCCTGCGAACCTGGAGGGGGGGGGGAGAACGGAAGAAAAAGAGGCGAAACAAAACGGGTCAGTCATAAAGACTAAGTAAGTTCTAGCGACATTCAGCATAAAAACAGGTAAAGATAACATGGCATGAATAAATTGAAAGTAAACATAAGCATGATGACAAGATAAGCTACAGGCACGATAACTAAGAATAACATCATATGATTTTTGTCAAGTATAACATCGCAAGGTTCCCATTCAAGATAAACTAAGTATAATTTCGCAAGATTTCTATCAAGCATCGCAAGATTTCTTTGCTTCACCATTAAAATATTTCTATGATATCTATTTGCTCTGCACCACCCGTACTAGTATCCCAACCCGTGTCATGTGTTGACTATAAAATGATCCCTTGCCCAATGTCATGAAATGACCCATAACTTGGTCCCACGAAACGATCTATTAATCGATCGGCTCCCTACAAGTCCTAGCTCGTTCATGTGTCTGTGTCATACGACCCTATTACGAATGTAGTTACCTGTGCTGGGTCCACCATAGGGCGTATCAAGCCCTAGGGTGCCAACCCCTGACACGAATCAAGCACACACAGTGTAAACCTATTGATGCCCAATGCCTGCTTTTTCAACTTCGGACTACGTGCACGACCATAGTTCGCCTGTACCTACACTGGCGCACCAACTCAGCCGTCGTTCTAGTCGCTTACAATCAGCCCAGTAATCGTGCTCTACCCTGCCTAGTTCCAGGGTACCATGATACATCTAAGTGGGTTACTGCTGAAATGGACCGCGTAACTAGGGTTTCCATCCAACAGGTTAAGTGTTGTCATTTAAATTCGTGACTTAACCCTTATCAGTCTAGCATGTCAAGTTGGTTAAGTGTTGTCTTTCAATTTCATGACTTAACCCCACTAATCATGTATCAAGTTGGTTAAGTGTTGTCTTTCATGTTCATGACTTAACCCTATCATGTGGCATTAATTCATTAATGCACCCCAACCTCTCACATCAGACCTGTTGTTGTGGTCACTGGATATGCCGGGCAGTTCCGGGCAGATTTACACCACAACTCAGTCAGACCTCGGGTTTCAAGCGCGATATGACCAACTACCCACATTGGATCCTATTGTTTGCAGTCACTGGATTTGCCGGGCGGTTCCGGGGAGAATTACACTGCAAACTCAACCCAACCTCGAGGCTTCCAATTTCAAGTTCATTCTAGTGTCATGTCCATGTTCAAGTTTCATGTCAAGTTCGTGTCAAGTTTCATGTCAAGTTTCATGATTCATGTTCATAACCAATCCATGTTTTGCCTAATCTACCCAAATCGTATTCCCATCGCACGTAAACGTGAATCGATCTAGATTACAAGTAAATCCAAATCCAAAATAAAAGGGAATAACATCAAAACTATGATAGGCAAAAGAACGAGCACAAGGTGATAAATCTAGCATGATATAGCTTGAGATAATTGGTTATAACATCACTGGCATATAGAATAATAGTCCTAAAACATTAGGATTACAGATCTAGCATAATAAGGTGATAGTCATGATAAAGGTGATAATCCAAACTTGTGAAAAGTAGATTGAGTCAACATCACAGGCATGATAATACTATGGACATAAAGGAGTTTGATTTACAACATGAATAGGTCCAAACTGATTTCATAGCAATATTTCCAAATGTCAAGATCCAAGATGGAAACTAGAATAGATGTGAATCGATTATCATACTTAAGTCCAATTTCACTTTATCTCATGTCCAAATTACAATTAACAAGTTTAAATCTCAAAGTAACTAGAACTTACAGATCGTGGAATGAGAAATTAAGATGCAGAAGTTGATTCTAGAAAGCAATCTTTGAACATTGAATCTCAATTTGATTGAAAATCCCCAATTTGCGAATCTTGCGTTGCTTGAAGAAGAAGGTAGAAGAACTCTCTAGATTTGATTAATTTTTATTTGAATCTTTGAAGAAGAAGAAGAAGAAGCCATGTCCATCAAGAATTTGTGTAGCATAAGGTTAGAGAAGAATGGTGCGAGGAGGAATGGGGATTAGGTGGGTTTATATAGGATTAAGAGAACGAATCTAGTCAGAAAACGTGTCTAAAAACATCAGAATGCACCCAGTTCAAAAACTGGGTTTCGTCACCAGGTCGACCCCCAGGTCGACCATAGTGTCGACCTGGTCCCTGGGAGGTCGACCATAGTGTCGACCCCCAGGTCGACCTGGTCCTAGGCGGGAAATTTCCTGTCCAGCCTGCGCTGGGGTTTGAATTCGAAATTCAAATTTCGAGCTGTTTTCGTAACTGAAAATTCCTGAAACTTCGGAGGGTCATATCTCCCTCATACGGACTCCGTTTTTCGAAAACTCGGACTCGATTTCATGTAGAATTCTGAGACGAACGCAATGACGCAACCCATTTTCCCTGATTTTTATTTTAAAATTTAATTCTGCCTTGATTTATGATTTTAATATGTTATTAAAATACAGGGTATTACAAATGATATGCTAAATGAATCACACATCCATATGGACAGTTCAAACATAGATCACCCAACTCAGGAACCGACATTTAGGAAGAGGAGATCTGCTGTGAAATCTCCAAAGCCAGTCAAACCAAAGACCATTCAAGTTTGCGTAAAACACAGATGCCTCTTAAAAATCACAACGAGATTCTCCTCAGAAAAACCATCCAAAGGAAGCTCAATCTTCACCTTCGAAATGACGATTGCCTTCCTAAAAATCTTTTCCAATAAGATATGACAAAGGCAGAAGCAGCACAAACAGCAACCCTACTCAAAACTTCGAAGCGAAGGGCTGGTCCAAGTCCAGCTGCTACGACTAATTCTTTTAGCCCTAAAGCGATGAAACCTTATGCTCAGTCTGATCTATCCAAATGGTCTCTTTTTCTTTAAGAATGAGACCTAAATGACCCGAAAAAACCGGATAGTGCAAGTAGGTATTATATGGTAAGAAATGACCGGAGAGAAGAAATAGAGGTTAGATCTTGGAGTCGTAGTGGGGAGACATATAATGCGCAAACTAGCACAAAAAAGGAAGACACGAGGCAATAACAAAGAATGAGAAGAAGAATAGAGATATGGTTCGGCTAAATGAGGAAGCAAGGACGAAAGAATAAGGTTAAGGACGGAAATTTAGATGCAACTTTTACAGCTGAATCCTTGGTTAAAGTTGTACCAAAACTCGCTAACTAATTGACCACTCTAGGTATAACGCTAAACGGTCAAATATTAAACGGGCTTTGGACAAAGGTTGGACCTTAACCCTATAGGGGTCGGAGTACAATGTTAATCATCCCGCATCATCTCTTAATATTTGATGTGAATCCAAAAAATATTTGTCACCATCACGTCAGTATCGTAGACCACGGTCAAATTCCAAACCGTCTCCAAAATTTAAAGTAGTCTCAACAAAAGGATGGAGCCA
Source organism: Allium sativum (assembly GCA_030737875.1). NCBI lineage: Eukaryota > Viridiplantae > Streptophyta > Magnoliopsida > Asparagales > Amaryllidaceae > Allium > Allium sativum. Next base: position 709,865,741 of record CM060922.1, read on the forward strand.
CACAACAATGAATTATCAATAGAAAACTCAGTTAGAAATCCGAAATAAATGAAATGGATTTTCCCCTTACCTAGTTGAAAAACAACTCGAACAATTTATGAAATCAAATACCCCAAGCTGAATAGAATTTTCCTTAGTCTTTTCCGAGAGAATTTTTTTGAAAACTTTTCGATATTACTATTTTAGCTGATGGTCCCACAATATAAATATATATTTAAAATTTTATATTTTTATTTATTTTACTGACTAGATTAACCTTTCCATGTTTTGAGATTTTAAATCTCCAAAAAGGTTAATTGTGATAATTTCTATAAATCATCCAAAATACTGAAAAGAGGAATATTAGAAATCACAAGACATGGATAATTATAGTTTCTGAATTTCGAGGCTAATTCCGCATTTCAAATTCTTTCTTTTTCTACCAAAACGGATTGTTTATTAAATTTATACAAAGCTAATAATCCAAAACATGGTTAGATTTATATTTCTAAAAATTATTTATTAAACAATTTCTCGAAATCCATAGTTTAAAATTTATAAAACCCTTTTTATTTCAAAAATAGCTTTGGAAACTGAAATTTCTCTGAATATAAGACTAAGGATTCAAATGAATAATTCTACAAAAAGATTATATGGATTCATACGACGAAATATCTAATAAGTATATCTCATAATTATAATTTTGGACTATGATGACATGTTTACGTGAATATTCCATTTAAGACTAATAAAAGGTTATTGACTGGAACTCCCAAGCTAAACCAACACAAGAAATCGTGACTATCTCAGCTATAGCTAGCTTTTTGTCCAGTCACTCGAATCCATGGAATCCACCACATGTCTCCCTCATGCTCTTCAAAACAAAATCCCCAAGTGGACCATGGGATAAATCGGGGTTGGTTGAATAATCAAACTTGAAATATTTCTAACTCTTAGTCGTTTTAAAACCTATAAATAGGCCCACGACTAACTCATCATTGAAATAGTTAAAGTTAAGTTAATAAAGGTGAATGAAAAAATAGAAAAGAAAATCGAATACGTTCCCTCATTAATCCTAATTGATTTATTCCTCTGATCATCTAAACCTAGCTCTGATAAATACCAAATGTAACACCCCACACTTTTCTCAATCCGAATGTCGACAAAAATCGAAACTCAAACTCGTTCAAGCACGGAGAGTATAAATCTAGTACCTACAATAAATAAGCATGAGCATAATCAGAGTAAAGTAAAAATAACTCATAGTGGAAATGAAATAAGACAGTAAATACCGATTAAGGCGCTTCCTCACCACATCGATATAGAGCATGAGAGAACGAGAACCAAAAATCAAATTTGAGCACTTGCTAAGACCTGTCTTCCCCGAGCTAAGACCTGTCAGTTGTTATAAGGAGGGGTCTCAGAACAACAAGTCCTAGTGAGTAGAAAATGAATAACACTGTCTACAATACACAAATGTACTCCATTTGGTCAAAACTAAAACATATGTCTAAAAAGGCTAGTAATTCTAACCTAACCTATTTAGAATTTGTGCAGGATGAATAATTACTAACCATAAGGTAATGATATCGCAATATTGAGATAAAATGTTTACGCATAAGTATGAAACCTTTAAACCAAAATTAACAAATTTAGAGGTGAGGAAGTAACTTCTTGTTATCACATAAGGAGGGTACTTATTTTGTATATAGCCACTTAAGACATCGCTACCAATGTAAGGTAAGGGCGGATACGTACGATCACTTAATACCCAAGGCGGACCTATTGGTCACTTAATACCTTATATAGTGGTTTATCCAACTCTAATACAAATTAGAGGACACTAGCTACTCAGTCATACTAGTTCAAGGCTTCCATCATTTATGCATATAACCAAGCCTCACATAAGACAAGAGATAGTAAGAAGTCACTTATTATCTACCTGATAGGTAGATGACATCTCACCATTTATGATCTTCCCCCGGCGGACCCCCTTGTTACTATCTTGCTAGCCTTATTAGATAACCCCTTAGTCGCTCAATAATTCCCATAGAATAGTCAAACCATTGGTACCTCTAGGGCGGTCGTTTAATACATAATCCCAAGGCGAACCCGCAACCCAATCATTTACTACCTAGAGGAAGCAGACTAATGTGGGAATTGCTAAGGTCGTACCCAATAGCCATTTAATGCTTCACGGTTATGGGGAGGTGAGATACGCTATCGCTTAGCACCCTTTAAAGGGTGGATCTAATTACTTTAAGACCTTTCCCTCGAAGTAGGCCACAAATGAATTAATTCCTTTTCAAGGTTTCCTTTTTAGGACGTGAGGTGAAACACACTTGAGATAAACCTAGTTTTAAGAAATAACCCTCGTTACGCAATTAACTATCGTCACATATTCCTATGGTTAATGGTATCTCACATCAGTTGAACATATATCTGAATGCTGGAAAGTGTAAACTTCTGTTAAATAAGGCATCTGACCACGCATCATTAACCTGCCAAGTCCAATTCCTACTTCAAATTATAATAGTTCCAGATTAACTAGGAATTTATAACTTCCTATCTTTGGATATTTATTTGTTGCTTTACTTATTGGACTTAGCATTTACTACACTAATCAATCCCCATTAATTCCCCTTTCCATTTCTTTTATTATTATCAATCAAGTTACCTGCCACTAATGACCCTAACGATCATATTTCCTATGACATAAATTAACCTATTAAAGCCATTTACGACAATAATGGTCTTATTTTCCTATGGTACTTATCTTCCTATTTATAATGGTCTCATTTTAATTATACTCTATATATTGTAACTCCATTTTTTATATTTTAAATTCACTTATTTATTGTTTGGAGATATATATATATATATAATTTATTAAATTCTCCAATCGGAGTTACAATTTCTATTCCTCACACAGTTCAAATTGTAACATTTGCATGTTTATCCTATTCAAATTATTTTCCCAAATCAAACATGGTTACAACATTCCTTATTTTATTCATATCCTTATTTATAACAAATCAAATCCATTTGTCGCTACAACGGTCATAATACCTATTTTCATTTATTATGGATTATCTTTCCATATGCATTTCCACAAAAACGAAAACTATTCAAACATATAACAAACATTTATTATAATAATATATTTGTGCTATTTACGTAGAATCGAATGGATATGAATATTTATTTATTTATTTTAGCACATTTAACATAATTACTATATTTTATTTTATTTTATTATTATTAACTATTTATGTTTTGGTCTAAACCAACAACCAAAAGAAAACTTTTTTATGTTTAATATTGTTTAAGATTCAAAATGTTATAAAAAGGTTAATAACAATAGTTATTGTAAATTTACCCAAATTAATTAAAAGAAAATATAGACATATTTAAAATCACAAGAAAAAATAAATATATGTTTTTTGAACGGTTGTTGTAAACTACGTACAAATATACATAAATTACACATCCCTTCCTAATTGTTTTGTGTATTCCTCGCCGATTTGAACGATGTCTTTTTTTATCAAAAAGGGCACCTCTATAATAACCAAGTAAAACCCCAACAACATCAAACATAAACAGGAAAACTCTTTTAATATAAATTTACATAAACCTCAAATCAACACCAAAACTAAGGATCTAGAATAAAACTACAATTTTTACAATGGTTTTAGGACCGATTTCCAGTTCTAAGGTGTATACAATAACCACAACAACCTAAATATAATTGTAGAAAATGATATAATAAACTGAATAGGCCTATAAATTCTCATGTTAAAACCACAAAATATTATTTTAGATTTGACAAAAATAATAAATAAATCTGATAAAATTTTAAGCATACATTTTAGATCTATTTCAAACGAACTAATCAGGTAATTATAAACGATGTATATAAATTTGCTACTCACTTGAAAGCTATCCAAATCTGAATCTAAATAAACATTTAAGCCTACAATTCCCAAAATCTTACAGATATACAATTATTCCAAAAAGGGTATTCTTTTAGATTTGTAGATCTACAAGAAAATAGGAAAGAGGGAAGAAATATGAATGGAAGAAAGCCTGTTCGCAGCACTATCTCTTTTGCACATGAATCTGATTCTAATGTTCTTCAACCTATTTCTTTTATATATATATGATTTAGAAGAGAATTGGAAGAAAAGGAAAATGGCAGAGCTTTTCTACTGCCTTCAAACTTGCGTGCAAAAGGATGGGGTCTAACGTTATATTTATAGAGATTAGAATGGCCCTAACTGTTAGATTAATTTTAATAAAGATCAGTCCATTATTAAAAAAATCATATAATAAAATACCCTCAAAAACCTAACTATCACTAGGCAAATTCGACCAGAGGGGTCGACCCTCAGGTCGACCCTCAGGTCGACCGCTCTGGGTCGAGTTACCCTGTGGGGCTGGGTTATAAATAATATATATTTATTAAAAGATTCTCTTGTTTTATTTTTTGTCCGTTTTCGTATTTCGTCCGTAACATTTCCATACATGCTTCGCTCGCGAAGTTCCAAACATGAGAGTTGACCAGAATTCCATTATGAACGCAATAGTGCAAGTTTCGTGATTAAATTCCATCATTTGCGAATCTATTTTTAGAGCCTAATTAAAAAACTAAATTAACTATTGCTAAAATTTTGGGTTGTTACAACACCGAGCGCGTACTTAGACGTTTGGAGTTTGATGATAGGAGGAGAGTTCGATTGGCAACGTGGCAATTAAAGGGCGATGCTTCATTTTGGTGGGAGTTGGCTAAGGTAGAGCGTGGTTCTGAGACTTGAGATGACTTTATGGTGAGGTTTGGGAGGGAGTTTATATCCCTAGTAGAATAGAGCATGCAATTGGAGAAATTTCTAGTTTTGAGGCATGGTGATCTTTCAGTGAAAGAGTTGGTTAAACAGTTCAATAAGCTTGCTAGATTTAGAATGGATTTGGTGAATACGACTAACAAGAAGGCTGTAAGGTTCGCTAAGGGTTTGAATCAGCCGCTATAGGGTCTTGCTATGACTCGTATTCCCATGGGTGCTACATTTGAGAACCTTGTTGAGATGATGCTTATGCATGAAGATGGAAAGGGTGATCTTATGGAAAATAAAGTTGAGGTAGCAAAGGATAATTCCACGAAGAAGAAATGGTGGCCTAAGAAAGTTAATAAGAAACTAGAAAAGGCGCAGACTAAGAAAGACATTGAATGTCAGGATGCGGCATGGAGGGCTATTTTGTGAAAGACCGTAGAAATATTGTTAAGAAAGGAAGCTGCTTTAGTTGTAGACAGTAGGGTCACTACAACAAGCATTGTCCTTCGAAGAAAAGGCAATGGGTTGCTTCATCTGGAGAACAGATGCATGCATTTGAGTCGACTCAGGCTAGTCTTGGTCATGATAGGGGCAGGAAGGTTGTAATCGAAAGTTTGATCTCTCTTTATGACTTTCTAATTAGGACCTTATTTGATTCGGGTGCTTTACATTTGTTCATTATACCTCATTAGTCGATTGTTTTCCGGAAAAGGAAAAAATATAGTGATAGTTTTATTCTTCGTCGCCGTAAATAGGAATATTGAAAATAGAATTTTTTGAATTTGAAATAATGTGATGGGCGAACGACGGGAATTGAACCCGCGCGTGGTGGATTCACAATCCACTGCCTTGATCCACTCGAAAAAAAAAAAAAAAGAACCTTCCCCCAGTATATTAATTGCTAGTTTCACTGATAAGATACAAAGACTTACTTTACATTTAAAATTACATAAAAAAGATTTTTTATCACAAAGAGGTCTACGAAAAATTTTGGGAAAACGTCAACGGCTGTTGGATTATTTGTCAAAGAAAAATCGAGTACGTTATAAGAAATTGATTAACCAGTTGGGTATTCGGGAGTCAAAAACTTAGTATATGTCTTTTTTCTGATCTAGTTGTAGTTTCAAACCCTATAGGAGGTTCGGCTCATTTATCTATGATGTGTAAGGGTTTGAAACTTTCTATTTCAGGCGTCCAGTTTGATTATGACACATATGTACTGGCGTCCTTGGGATATGGTATTATTCTAGGGATGGATTGGTTGACCATCTATGGTGTCATTCTTGACTGCGAGAGAAGGATAGCGGGATTGATGACTTGTCATTGTTGGCCCCTCAAGATATCTTACGACCCGCGAGGGCCAGTCTTGTTGAGCTTCTTAGAGTCACTTGATACTTTTATTGACGATCTTGGCTTGGTACCCATGGTGAGATTTTTTTGACATATTTTAGGAGGTGAGAGGACCACCTCCGAGGCGGGAGATCGACTTCCGAATTTATTTGACAGAGAATGCTTAGCCTATTGCATTTTCTGTACGTCATATGGCTCCGGGGGAGGGTGGAGGGAAGGAAAGAACTGAGTAAGCAAGTGGGTGAGCCGTTAGAGAAAGTATTTATTAGACGGAGTATATTTGAGTGGGGATCACCAGTCGTATTTGCTACTAAGGTAGAAAACTCCCTCCGTCTATGTGTTGATTACATAGAATTAAATAAGCTCACCAAAAAAACTGACACCTACTTCCTCGGATATACGATTTATTTGATCTGTTAGTGGGTGCATCCGTTTTATCTCATTAGATTTGGCGACTAGGTTTCATCAGCTTCGAGTTGTATATGATAATATGGATAAGACAACTATTAGGACTCCTAATGGATTTTTCGAGTGGTTAGTTATTCCCTTCGGGCTAACCAATGCACCTACATGTTTTGTTGATTTGATGAGCCGAGTGGTTAGGGAGTTCCTAAATAAGTTTGCAGTAGTGTTTGTGGATGACATCTTGGTATTCATGAGAGATGAGGATAAGCATGCGTAGCATTTGGCGGAGGTTCTCCGTACTCTTATTGCCCATCTGTTGAAGGCGAAGTTTTCAAAGTGTCACTTTTGGCCTAAGTAAGATTATTGGGGAGTGTAGTCTCGGGAGATGGTATAGCAGTGGATCCCGCTGAAGTGGTTGATACACAAGATTGAAAGGTCCCCAGTAATGCGGCTAAGGTAAGGAGCTTTTTAGGTTTGGCGGGGTTTTATCGGAAATTTATTAAGAACTTTGCACGGATTTCAGCTCCGCTTACCCGCCTTACTAAGAAGAATTTGGTATTCTCATGGGACGTGGATTGCCAGGATTCCTTTATGAGATTGAAGAAGGCCCTCACGACTACTCCAGTGTTGACTCTTCCAGATGGAGCTAGAATGTTTATAGTATATACAGATGCTTGTGGTACAGGATTGGGTGCGGTCCTAATGCTTGAGGGTAGGGTTGTTGGTTATGGGAGCAGACAGCTAAGAGTGCATGAGAAGAATTTTCCCACCCATGATTTAGAGCTAGCAGCTATTGTTTTTTTCTCTTAATTCTTGGAGGCACTACTTGTTGGGTGAGTGGTTTGAGTTATATATGGATTATAAGTCTCTCAAGTATTTATTGTCGCAAAAGGGTCTTAACTTGAGGCAACAAAATTGGATTGAGTTTCAAGCATCCTACGATTTCTATATCTCTTATACCAAAGGGAAGAGGAATGTAGTAGCGGATGCTCTGAGTAAGAAAAGGACGACTTTGATTCCATTGTTCGTAGAGTTGCAGTGTTTAGAGTTTATCTCATCTTTCAATTTCAGACCATCTACGGATAATGCACCAGGATTATTAGTGTCACTTGAGGTGCAACCGACTCTTTTGAAATGGATTAGATCCAGTTACCATGACGATCAATGGTTAACCGATATTCTGGACCGATTAAACAAGGGCGAGACATCTAAGCACCTCTCTATGTGCTTAGTTGATGAGAGAGGATGGTTATGCCATGATGGAAGGTTATGTGTACCCTACATGAGTGATGTGATGAGTGAAGTATTATTGGAGGCCAATCACTCTCGGATAACCATCCATCTGGGGACAAAATGTATAAGGATATAAAGAGGTGTTTTATATGAAAGGGACGAAAAGATATATGGTAGATTTTGAAGTTAGGTGCATAACATGTCAGAGTGTTAAGGCTGAGCAAAAGGAACCAGGTGGATTATTTCAGCCCTTATATGTGCCATAGTGGAAATGGGAGAGCATCTCAATGGATTTCATTGATGGTTTTCCTAGATCGAGAAAAGGCAATACCAATATTTGAGTGATCGTGGATAGATTAACCAAGAGCGCTCGTTTCATCCTAGTTGAGAATAAGAGGATCACAATTGGGTTGTCTTCGATATATCTGAGGGAGATCATCAGGCTTTATGGAGTCCCCACGAGTATCATTAGTGACAAAGACCCCTTCTTTACTAGTGAGTTTTAGAGAAGCTTACATGACGCGTTAGGGACGCGGCTGAGACTTAGTATACATACCACCCTCAGACAAATGGATAGACCGAGAGGGTTAATCATATTCTGGAGGATTTATTGCGGTTGTGCATCTTAGACTTCAGAGGGAGTTGGAGGAGCGTCTTCCCATGGTTGAGTTTTTTTATAACAATAGCTACCAGGAAAGTATTGGTATGGCACCATTCGAAGCTTTGTATAAACGACCCTATAGATCACCATCTTATTGGTGGGAGATTACTGATAGACTTCTTCTTGGACCAGAGATGATCAGAGATACCTCAGACAAGATCGATTTAATTCTAAAAAGGATGAAGGCGGCCTAAGACAGACAGAAATCCTATGCGGACAGGAGGAGGTTGGCTCTTGAGTTCAGTGTGGGAGACATGGTTTTTTACTAAAGTATCTCCCCATAGAAACGTGGTGTGATTTGGTTCGGTTGGAAAATTAGCACCAAGGTTTTTAAGACCATTTATGATAGTAGAGAGGATAGGCCAGATGGCATATAGAATTTAACTACCAGAGAGACTGTCAGCGGTTCACGATGTATTCCATATCTCGCATTTGAGGAAATGACTACATGATTATGCGGTGATAGTAGAGTTGAGCACTTTGGAGGAGGTTGAGGATGAGGAGGTTTCTGTTAGATGAGTACCTACAAGGATTCTGGATTTTGAGATAAAGACGTCAAGAAACAAGGAAATTGGACTTGTCAAGGTTCAATGAGGAGAGGAAAACAGTGAAGCAACATAGGAACCCGAGGAGAAGATTCACGCATCTTTTCTATTCCTTTTCGATAGTACGCTCTCAACCCTTTTTCTTAGTTCTTTTTATCTTTTAAATTAGCAGGTCTTAGAAAATCCTATGGATGGTAGGACATGGTTTGAACATGCTATTAGAACATGTTATGATTGATGGATTCAAGTGAATGCAAGTGTTTGCTAGTGGATGCAATGGATGCATACACACACATTAGGCACTAATTAGTGATCGACAAATAAGACAATAACATAATTACATGTGGATGTTTGTGCACTTTAAACTCACCTTTAATTTATGGATGAAAATTTGGTGTTTATCATATGAATGCTGCATTTTGTTAATGATGGTTGTAGCACACATATAGAATTTTATGTATCATTAGGATTCTCTTGCATACATTTTGGACACAAGGCACTAACTTGAATTATGTACAAGGAGGTCGACTGAACCAATGGACCGCCTAATTTCTTGCATTAGTTAGGGACATGTATACTACACTATTGCATATGTTCATGAAAATCATTAGAAATCATAAGGACGATAGATATATGTGATTGGTTGATGGATAGATGGATTTAGATGATGTTATGATAATATTTATGACATCTTATAGCCTTGGAGATTTCTGGGAGAAATCCTTTAAGTAGGGGAGAATGTGAAAAACCAAAATTTAATAAAGCAATTTAAATTGAAAGATTAATAAAATAAATATTAATCAGAAAAATATTGGGAAATGAGCAATGGGGGTTGCGCCACCGAGTCTGTTACAAAATTCAGGCTAAGATAAACATTTAGTTTGTTAAAGTCAGATTTATAATGGATTTTTTTTTAAAAAGAAGTTTGAAATTCGAATTTGAAACAACAATAACATGATTTAATTAAAGCAATAATCACGTTCAGATAGGTGCCCAACCCATAGCTGGGTCGACCCGGGGGTCGATCCACTTATTGGATGGATCGACCCAGGGGTCGCCCTACCTATTGGATGGGCCGACCCATCTGGGTGACGTGCGCGACCTGCTCCGCACGTCTTTAGTCGGTTTATGCTAGGTTTTGGGGTGCATTCTTCTGGAAAGTTCCTAAAGCTGATGGCCTAAAATCTTAACATAAAATCCAATGATCTAAACCGCCCTAGCTCTATTATAAATATGCTCCAAACCTAGCCTAATTCTCATTACTCCATCCCCTTCCTCCATCTCAAATAACCGAGTATTGCGGATTGAGTTTGCATATACTTTAGAGTATATTCATAGATAGAGATTTTTCTACGTGGGATAGATTGGATTTCTTTAAAATAGTGAGTATATTCTAGTAATTGCAAGATTTAGTACAAAGTATGGTTTTTCTTGATAGTATAATAAGTTGTAGATTTCTTCTTATTTCCATTTTCCTTTCTGTCAATATTCTATGTAATCTGATTTCTATTTTATCCTTTCTACTTTCTAATTCAGTAATCTATTCTATTATTGTAATTTTATTCAGTTCATTTACACCCCTTTTTCTTCGTATGTAATTTCGTTATAATTCACTTTCAACCCTATTTTATGTTAAATTTGTTCTTAGTTATCTGAGCTTGGCCCGTACGAGAGCCTAGGCCATTATTCCTTTTATTTTGACATCGAGTTTAGGCTTCCATGAGTCTAAACCATTTATTTCTTCCTATTTGTGCGTTGTTTGGGTTAAAATATGAAATTTACAATAAAAGTGCAATTGGGAAAAATAAGAAATATGTATAAAAAGGATGAATTGATCTTACTGAAATTATACAATAAAGATAATTGAACTATAACTTTGATAAACTGAATAAATGGTAATTGGATAGACAATAAAATGGTGGGTGTATGGTTGTACAATAAAATTAAAAAAAAGAGACGTTTATAGACTACTTTAAGACTGAAGTTTATGAAGAAGATAGGCTTATTGATAAACTTCAGATTGGTGTTAAGTGTAAAATAAACAGATTAAAAAGCATGTGTAGTAGGGGACCGTTCTGACAGCGACAACTGATTAGGAAAAATAAGGGCTCGTAGTATTGGTCCGTTCCGGTAGTAGGGGTAGGATGATTAGGGAAAATAAGAGACCAACTAAAATAATTATTGGAGTCTATGTCTAGGGGTGGTTTATGTCAATTTGCATTTTTGTTAGGGATCTGCATTAGTTGGTGTTCCTTTTTATCACACTACACTGAAGTTTTACGAGGAGGCGAAAACATGCTTATACTGAACTGGGTAGTAAGGGTCCAAACATGGTGGGGCGTGCATTGCGCCGTTTAAGGAAGATAAGATGCTGTGACACCAGTGATCTTTGCTATGTCCTTAGAGGTGATGGGTCGGGTATGATGAACCCGGGACCATAGTCGGCATAGGTTATCACAACTATGGTTAGAAGCCAATCGATGGTAGAATTAGGTTATATCCTAATTTTAAGAATTGTAACAAATGGTGCAGAAATCTAATGATTTGACAATCAATTATATTCCTGCTCTTATTTACTGTATTGAGATTCAATTTGTTATCCTGTTTAGATTTCCTATTTTATCGCTCATGTTGGTAATTACTGAACTCACCAGGTTTTATGTCTGACTAGTTTTCTTTTTATCTTCTTCCTTCCTTTCCCCCCAGGTTCTTAGGGTGGAGGATCTATTGCTTGAGAGAGCTTAGATCCAGCTCTGTCCATTGGGGATTCTTATTTGTCTTGTTCTTTGTGCTTACATGTACCTTTCCACGCTTGGTTTATTTTCTGTACTTGATGTTGAGGGAAAAATTTTGTTGGTACTCTGATTATGTAGTTTTTACGAGACAGCTATGGTTTTATGACTTGTGATGTAATAACACTTCTTCTTTTGTTTTAAACTAAATTTTAAGTTTTCTGCTTGGTTTTATCTATGATGTCTTGTGAATTTTAGCCTTTGTGATGTTATCTTATATTTAAAATGCTTCATTAGTCTAAATGGAATCCTTATAAAGGTAATGTTAAGAAATATGGGGTGTTTCAAGTTTGCAGATTATTATCTAGTTCACGTTTACGAGAATCCGCTTCAATACGAATATGATGCTATAAACCGTCTAAATCATATCCGTTTTCGCGTGCTTCAGTTTTTCTAATAATCATTCAAAGAATGTGGGAGTCTTGAAATAATAACTCCAACAACAAATGATTCAGGGAGATCTATTCCGGCGTCTTTAAGTTGATTCATCAATAGTAAGATTTCACTTACTTGTCTAACTATGGACTTGTTGACGACCATTTTGAAATCCATGAAATTACAAATAAGAAATTTCTTGTTACTTGCCTCGAATATGCGATACTTGCTTTCTAGTGCAGTCCAGTGTGCCTTTGCGATTTCCAAGGTCCTATAAGCATTGTAGACTGGAGTAGACAATGCATTCAAAATGTGCCATCCGAATATAAAATTGTCTTCTTTACGCATTGCATGTTTCGCCTTTAGAGCGGCATCATCTTTGTCAGTTTCGTCCGGTATCACTTCTAATCCATCTTGAAAAATGTAGAACAATTTGACAGTGATTAGAAACAATTCCATTGTCTCTTGCCAAGGAGTAAAATTATCTCCATCAAACCGCTCCAACTAAGTTAAATACTAATTCATAACTTACAGTCCACTCGAACCTTCCATGCATGGTTGAAAATTTGTTGGAAATTTTGCAGTTCGTGACTACTCTAACAAAGATAATATCTTGCTTCAGACTTCAACGATCTATTATATATATTCTTTCAGATAATAGTTCAACCCACCTGTTACAAACGGGTTACCGAATTATCGGATTTTAGGATTCAATGAAGCCTTGGAACAACGTAATCGAATTCAATGTTTGTTCGACTTTGATCCGACCAAGACACCTTATTTCTGATTCTGATGATACAGTCTGCAGAGGCTACATAGAGTGAAGAAGAAGATGAATATTCTACAACGGTTTTCAAGTGTTGCAAAATCAAAAATTTCGTAACACTTTCTGTGTGTTGGTAATGAAAGCGCCACATAATTCAGGAAGAAGAAGAATTTTCTGAGTGTATTGCAATGTCTTTGGGCGTTGCAATTTATAGTTGTGGAAGGAGGTGTCTTTTTACCAAGCGTCGTGACTGTTTGTAATAGTTCGCAGTTACAAATACATCCGTTCAAATTCAAACAGGCGCTACTCTTCTTATTCCAACGGCCAAAAAACCCCGCCTTATTCAATTTGGTTATGGATTCGTAACGGGATGAAATCTGGCTCGTTACTGTTTATCATTGATCCAAAATCATTAATGGATCCAAAACCTATACCTGACCCAGTTCAGTCGGACAACGACGACACTGGCGCATGCGTGCGTGGTAATGATGCATGACTTCTCTCCTCACAACAAAGCAAACATTTGGGAGCCGCAAGGCCCAAACCTCCTCATGAGAAAGCCAAACTTATACAAGTATAGTCCCCTGTGATAATCGCCCATAACCCCTGCACTAAACAAGAGGAATAATGCACTGAAAGGTGTGCCAGGCATCTATGGACAATCATCAAGGTATGATAATGCAAGCGAAACCTGTCGTAAATTTCACAGCGCAAGGATAATATATAATAGAACATATACAACATGTAATATTAGTGATGCATATTCGAGTAGAAATTTCAAACTTTCAAAACAACTAGAAAGTATATCCATACACCAGGACTGCAATATATTTATGTACAAATTTGCCTCGCCATAGCACTCAGAGAAGAATAACAAACAACGGGAATCCAAAAAGTGTACAGTAAGAAAGATAGTACACCAGCCTCCTGCTTGCCTCCGAACTGCTACATCATCCTCACTAAGCTATCACCTGCCACCTAGTCTGCCCATCCAATTCGGATGAACAGTCCAATGTAATAAGAGGGAAACATAAAACCTTGAGTCTGATAATAGTCTTAGTGAGAGATAAAACAACAATATGACTTCATCAATAAAGTATATGAGAATAAGCAGATTAACCATCATTCTACCAATCACATTACCAGAGAAGAACTCCAAGCCTAACTCCACATATCAGACAGTGATAGCCTTATGTCAAACATTCTACCATACACCCATAGAAACCAGAACGACCATTCAATTATGGCAAACAGAATCAACCAACAACAGCACTCACAACATCCAAATTATACGTCTCACGTGAACCATCCTACTCAATTCAACATCCCTCAAGTACAAGCTCCAGAGGCCGAAACCAATATCAGACAAGCACCCAAGAAACGTCTCCTTTGACATCGGACAATCTACGTGAGACGGTTCAACAGAGCAACCAATCACTCATAACTGACTGTGGCAACCACTAGTAATCCTACTTTGAAAACTATCGTTAATCGTATGACTTGCCATGTCACCATGCCATCTGTCATGGGTTAATCATGACCCCAGTTCTAACCAGACTACTGCACGTCCAACATACATGCCTCCTAGAGACAACGGGGCTCATCCAATGGGTCCAAGGTATTCGACTACTCCAACTAGCCTTTTAAGTGTCCCTATTATACCCTTGCTTTGAGCCCGTTAGAACTTACGACAACGATAGTCCCTTCATAACTCTACTTGGCATCACCCACCATTATCCACAGACTCAGACCAATCTCGAGTATCCATTCTCCACAAACTCAAGTCCAACTTGAGTCGTTTCTCCACTCGTTGCATCTCCAAGATCAACAAATAATCATTATCTACGAGTACAAGTCCAACTTGAGTCGTTTCTCCACTCATTGCATCTCCAAGATGAACGAACAATCATTATCTACAAGTAGAAGTCCAACTTGAGTCATTTCTCCACTTGTTGCATCTCCAAGATCAACAACCAATCATTATCTACGAGTACAAGTCCAACTTGAGTCGTTTCTCCACTCATTGCATCTCCAAGATCAATGAACAATCATTATCTACGAGTACAAGTCCAACTTGAGTCGTTTCTCCATATGTTGCATCTCCAAGATCAACGAACAATCATTATCTACGAGTACAAGTCTGACTTGATTCGTTTTCCCACTCGTTGCATCTCCAAGATCAACGAACAATCAATATCTACAAGTACAACGAAAAGTCACATCACTTCGACCTTCTCATTTGAATTCGCTTCGAAGTCCGTCCGATATTGGATCCTTCCATTCTGATCGGATCTTACCTGTCGGATCTTACATCTCGGATCTTACAGGTCGGATCCTTCATCTCTCTGATCCTACAGGTCAGATCCTTCATCTGGGTCGGATCCTTCATCTGGGTTGGATCCTTCATCTGGTTAGATCCTTCAACTGGTCGGATTCTTCATTAGGGCGGATCCTTCATCTAGTCGGATCCTTCATCTGGGTCGGATCCTTCAACCAGTCGGATCCTATATACTGATCCAATTTGGATCCTACATACCTATCCGACTCGGATCCTGCATACATATCCAATTCGGATCGATTCAGATCCTACATACCTATCTGATTCGGATCCTACATACCTATCTGATTCTGATACTATATACCTATCCGATGCAGATCCTACATACCTATCTGATTTCGATCATGCATACCGATCCAACTCGGATCATGCACGCCGATCCAACTCGGATCATGCATACCGATCCAATTCCTAGGCAAACCCAAATCATCTCCAAACTTGACCATATCTTTGCCAAACTACAATTCTGATGAAATCAACTCATCCAATTGAACCACAAACATGTTATAGAACCAACAACAAGTTAAAAATGACAACTTCATCAATAATTATGTAAAATTCACCAAAGTCATGATAAATGAACATATGAACTAAAATTATGGATCTTATTTGCATAAACATATAAAAATATATGTATATTATCGGTTTTAAGTTGCTAAATTCGATCCTATGGCGATTCATATGAAAATAGACTTACCATGATGTAGATCTAAGGAAAACGACTTGAATTTGATGAAAAACAAGATCAAACACTCATATACTTGATTGAATCCGTGTGAGAGATGAATATCACTCACCAATTCTCCAAAACAACTCGAAAGCACCTAGATCTAGATACGAACAACGAAGAATTTGATCCAAACTCTTCTATTTGATGGACTCTTCCTTCAAATGATGTAGATCTAGCTTCAAATGATGTAGATTTTCAATTCTGTTGTGTAGATCTAGAATTTTAATGGTGGAAAAGTGAAGAGAATGGAGAAATGGAGGAGCTCTCACTCTTTCAAATGAGAGAATGGAGAAAGTAAACTATTCTCCATGCCTCCTACACCCTATTTATAGTCTTCCCCCAGCCCACTAATGGGCCTTCCCAAATTAGTCAATTTCGGCTTACCAAACTTAAACAACCAACTATTAAACCTTAAAACTGCGATTCCTCCCAAACCTCTGAGCCAAATCTTTAATGTGACTACTCTACGGAAAGAATATCATCATTTCCTTTCCAATGGCACATGTTTCAGCACCTGATTCAATCTGAGTCAAAAGTTATGCCTTGTACAACACTGACAAGGGAAAAAATGGTCACAAACAAAATTGGTAAAAATTATGGACATGTCTCACACTTCCATAACCAACATATTAAAAAATGAGAATGATCTAACCCTCAGGGAATAAAATAAAAATATTTTACGATCCTTCGATACGTAAAATGCGGCTGTTACATTCTCCCCCCTTAAGAATTTTGCCTCCAAAATTCCAATAAATACTACACTCAAAGCCATTTCCACAATCCATCAGTCTTGGTTGCAAACACAACTGGTGCGTCCCATTCAGATACACTTCTCCGAATGAATCCTTTTCCCAAAAGGTCACGTATTCGCACCTCTAACTCTCGCTACTCCTTAGGCATCCTCCACCTAAGAAGTATAAAGATGGGTCTAACACCTTCGACCAAATCGATTCCATACTTAGTCTCGCGATGTAGCTACAACCCTCTGGCCTCGTGGAATCCCAAGCGAACATAAATAACTAGCGAAGACCCGCCCTTCTTGCTTACCCCTTATCACACCCATTCGCCCTTCCACATTTCGGACTGTCGCCCTTAGCTTCCTGCCATCCATTTTAGCCACATATCTTTCGAGCAAATCCATACCCAGTATGATTTTAAACTTAGCTTGGAATTGCTCCCATGAAATCTCCTCTTCTGGAGTTTCAATTGTAACTGAATTCGCCACTCCATGGCCCTGCCTTGCAACTGTCTTGATGCAAGCTTTCTTTTAATTGCATCATCCAACCCCAAGTCTCCAAAAATACGAACACAAGAATCCATCCACCTCTGAACCTCTTCAGCTGGCTCCATTCCTTTGAATGGTTTTCCTACTAGAGACGTAAATTCCTTGCATAACTTCGCAAAATCCACAACCTTAGGCAACTGAACACCTACATCTACCGCGGCTGCCACTGGAGCGGGTACCCTTCGCATGAATGCTTCCATCATTGCCTCAAACATGGCTGGGTAATCTAGTATACCTCCATTACCCCCTTCAAGCACAACCCCTTCCCTAGCGGTATGTCTAGAAGCACGTCGACTCATTCTAAATCTGCAAATTAGAATGATTAGCCACTTGCAAGAAAAGATGCTAAAAAAGTACAAGCACTACTATACTATATAGTATCATATAGTATACATCCAACTGAAATCTACAAATATGTCTCTCATACGTGATTATGTATTCGAACTTTGGCTAAAATCAATAACTAGAGCTCTGACACCAAATGTGATGACCGCCCATAAACCCTGCACTAAACAAGGGGAATAATGCGCTGAAAGGTGTGCCAGACAGCTATCACTATACCAAAACAGTGGATTCCCAACAAGTATATGTGTTACAAATAATTTTTGTCACACTTTTAAGTGTCACCAACGGCGTGTGAGGAATTTCCTGTAACACTTATAAGTGTTACAAACAGAGTAACTGCTAACACTTATAAGTGTTACAAACATATTCATTACTAACACTTATAAGTGTTACACGAAATTCATTGCTAACACTTATAAATGTTGGAACTATAAGATATGGTAACACTTATAAGTGTTACAGGAAATTCATTGCTAACACTTATAAATGTTGGAACTATAAGATATGGTAACACTTATAAGAGTTACAAACATATTCATTGCTAACACTTATAAATGTTGGAACTATAAGATATGGTAACACTTATAAGAGTTGCAAACACATTCATTACTAACACTTTTATTTGCATATAAGATGGCATAAGCTCTATTTAATATGCATTCAGCTATGATATTATCTCGACATAACAACGTGTAACGAAATCCATAAGAAAAAAATCCATATTCGTGACAACAACAAAGTACAAACTAACATAAAAGAATAATACATAAAGATACTAAATTCAACACATATACAATATCCAATTCCATAGTAAAAACAATACATAATTAACATAATGCAAGATGTTTTTCATATCTGAAGTCTACAAGTACCAAATGAGAAACTCCAGCCATATAACAAACCTTACATCCAAAGATTTGCATAGCTTGTACCATCAAAATTTATCTTTTTCTCCATTTCACTGCTTCCTGCGTGCATTTAATTAAATAGCATCATTTAAGTTTGAAATAGTGGTAAGTGTTATAAGTTCGAAATCATACCTTCTTAATTTTGACACATCTTTTGTCTATTGAACTCGATGAAATCTTGCAATTTAAGCTCCTTTTTAAGCCTTCTGTTTTCTTCAAGAACTTCCAACGCAAATTCCGCACCACGATCACATAATGGTTCGTCGATCCAATGGATGAATCCACAGTCTCTAAGAGTTCCAGTGTTTGCACAAATAAAATATCGACGTCCAACGTTTTTATTCAAATATCATGTTTTGAATATTGGTTCAATGTTGCAACGACATAGCAACCTTCGAGATTGTACTTCTCCAACATTGAATGTTGGCAGGGATGGCAATCTTGTTGGTGTTGTCGATCTGGTAGGCGATGCCATATCATTCTGAACACTTAATAATGCCAAATCTCTTTGTAAGCTCGACTCTATTCTCTCATAGACGCTAAATGGAGTTGCCATACGAGATTCGGCTGAACAAACAATTTGAGAAAGATCGTCTGAATCGTCTGAATACACTAGGAAGTAATCACGGTAATCAGTCGAAGGTCTTGAGTATGAAGACATCTACAAAAAATAAATAAACAACAACAATATCAAGATGTGAAAACCTTAATTTAGATTCATATAAACTGAATATCATTTCATATTTATGCTATAGAAGGGTATTCATAAAATAACATAAAATGGATTACAACTGGGCAAAACTCATTAACTCAGTTCCAAACTGAGTTTACACCATTATTAGATACTTGCATTTATCATCTTTCATCTCAGTGGTAATACAGTTGTGAGATATATAGATAAATATACATTAATTTTCCAATGTTCACATGCTACTAAAATTTATCTAATAAACCATTATGTTTATTACATCAGTCCTTAGTCAGACCATTATAAAGACTCGCCACTTTCGCTCTAAATATGGATACTTGGTTGAGGAAATGAAATGACCCAAAATACATTAGATTTGGAAGTATTTTGGTCTAATAACATAAAATGCAGAATGCTAGGGGTATATAAATACATTAGATTTTGAAGTATTTTGGAAGCCTAGCAAAGACAGTAAGTTATTTTAAATGCTAACCAGTATTCTTGAATATAAGATCTTTTCCCAAATGTTAGGTTCATCTTTGTCACAAAGAAAATATCTTTGTTAGTAATGAAGTTTTATAGTGATTTTAGTTTAGAAATATAAGTGGAAAAAAAGTAACACTTAAGGACTGTTATTAAAAGTATGAGGTTCTGGCTGTTATAACTTTGTAAAGTCCAACATGTACCTATGTATGAGGTTCTGGCTGTTATTAAAAGTATTAAATCCACATTGAGCATTCTAGAAAGCTTAACCTATTTTGGGTAAAATAAATGAAAACCAGAAGGTTCCCTTAGCACTTCAATAGTGACAACAAAGTGAACCTGTACATCAGCTAAAACCAGTAACCCTTTAACTTCATACAAGTTATTTGTGGACATTTTAGATAGCGTATGTATTGGTTCACTGGGGTTTTAAAGGAGAAACAATAGAGAGGCTTTATAAGAAAGGAAAGTGCATGTTTCATGAGATAGGATACTGTGTTTTATGGATTCCTTGAACAATCTGAATATAATAGTGGGAGGACCAAGTTAAACAATTACTGTTTTGCTCGACATTTAAAAAGGCCTTATTCTAATATTTGTTCATAAAAAGTATGCTCTGTTATAAGGATTCCCAAGGCATCATGTAGAAACTGACCTCTGAATGGTTTAAGAAAAGAAAACGATAATTTTGACACACACACACATATGTATATATGTATATATATTTTTAAGTGTGTTTCTAACTATCACAGTTTTATGGATAAACATAACCAAGGTCTAAGCTGTGCATTATAAACCAATTGCATCTTGAGGTGCAAACTGTTTTATAATTGGTACCAGCAAGGTTGGGCAAATTCTAGTTTATCTACCATCTGCACTTAGCAGTATCAAATCCTATTTTATGGTATCTACTTCTTACCAAATATCAGTTGGAAGCTTGAAAAAGGTAAGATGGAAAAATCTGCAATAGAAATTGTAACACCCCACTTCCGTTAAGGTCACTCACAAAGGGAATGCCTTTACTTCGGTGGAACGTTATAAGTAAACGGAACAGAAATTTACAAGATAGATATGTAAAGTAGTACTTGAAAAATTTATAACTTTATTACAGCAGAAACATAAATAAATTTGGTTACATCACAATACCAAAACCCAAGTACACAAATATCAGTCTTATACAAAATTCTTCAGAATGCATAATTTTAAAGCCATAATCCCCAACAGAGAATGCCATAAATAGGTAGAATCAAAACCAAGTAATATTTCAAGCACTTCTAGCACTTCAAGCAGATGGAACCTGAATCAAGCTCCTATGTTTCCACCCTGAGAACCTGGGGGCAGGGGAGGGAGGGACGGAAGAAAAGAGGCGAAACAAACTAGGCCAGACATAAGTCTAGTGAGTCCAGTGACTTTCAACATATAAACAGATAACAGTATCATGACATGTAAATAAAACTGGATGAGAGATAACCATAACAGGAGTAGTAGATTAACAGAAGAGACAGAATGATATAGGCTAAACTAAGCTTCTTACTTGGTTTTCACTTCTCTGCACTAATACTAGTATAACAGAATTAGGTGTTGTCCTATTATCTAAACAGAAAACGGAACGATCTCTTCAGAAACACGATGCTAGTAATGGGCCTTTACCACCCGAAAAGAGACAGATGGTTTCAAAAACAGAATGCTAGTAATGGGCCTTTACCACCCGAACAGAGATAGACGGTATAGAAACAGAAGCAGAAACGGAATCAGAGATGGAAACAGAATATTCTCTACAGAAACAGAATGTTAGAATTAGATGTACACTAGTAATGGGCCTTTACCACCCCAACAGACGGTACCACGTAGAAACAGACAGGTGTTACCACCCCAACAGAAATAGACGGTACCTCAACAGAAACAGACAGAACTAAGTGTACCCTAAATTCTACCCCAAGCGATCGGCTCCCTAATACATAAATACCCTGTGCCGGCCCGACAGAAGGGTGTATCACTCCCTAAAGTGGCAACCTATAGACACAGACCTATTTACAGATGTCACGGTGTCTTATATCCTTAGAGCAGACCGGATCCATGCACGCACATGACCCGGTTGGAATGCGCCATCAACACCCCTCGCCATTATCAGAGTGAACCTTTCACAATTAGTTCAGTAAGCGTGCCCTGGACCCCTACCTAGTGTTGGGTCATAGTTTTGATACCAGAAAGGGTTACTGACTAATATGGGTCCCAAACGACAGATGACACAAGTAATTACACCTCCTAACCTTGTGTCCCCAGACTAACAGATTTCAGATTAACTTGCTTACAGATTTCAGATGTACAAAGTTCAGATTAACTAGTCCTCAGATCAGACATACAGGTTAATAAGTTTTCAGACTAACAGATCAGATATACAGATTAACAAGTTTTCAGACTAACGGATCAGATATACAGATTAACAGACTTACAGATTGTTTCATCTAACCTTGTACTGGGCCTACAGATTTTCAAATGGGTTTATTATATTCATCAGTCCAGTTGATTTAACTTTATCTACACAATACGTTTTAGGCATCATATTTGTCTTAGATTTGCATTAATTAAATATTAATGCACAGACCTCTCACATTAGGTCGGTAACTTGTGGCCGCTGGATGTGCCGGACGGTTCCGGGCAGACTTCTGCCATAAGCCAGACCTAACCTCATGTCTAAGCATCTTTATGCCTACGACCTCTCACATTAGACTAACAGTTTGCGGTTGCTGGTTAAGCCGGTTGGGTCTGGGCAGGCTTTTACCGCAAACAGAGTCTAACCTCGTGTCTCAGCATTCTTATTTTAGCTAAAGTATTCATTCGCAGATTATGACAATATCAGACTAATTATGCCAATTCAACAAATTAACTTCTTTACAAGTTACAGCAGATTATCCAAAGTTCTATTAACATGTTTTTGCTCAATTTGAGATCGAGCCTACAGATTTTCATACCCAAATTACCGTATTCTGTTTCAACAGATTTAGCAAATTAGGCAATTTAACAGATTTAATCATCCCTTAAAATTCCATTGACATACCTCGCTTAATCATAAAATTAAGCCTAATTTTACATGCTCAAATTATGGTCATAATTCACAATATAATATATGCCCCAAATTCCTAGTTAAATTTACATAGTACAAAATATTCTTCAAAACCCCCAAATCATGATATACAATATGAATTACGCCAAATCATTGCCTTTGGTTTCAGCGTTTGTCAAATATCCAAAATCCCCATTTAGGCGTATTCACAATTAATAGTTATCCTATTTTAATATAGATCTTTTACGCCTAAATCATATATCCTTTTCCCTCCAAGTCATAGATCGTCATATAAAATATGCCCCCAAATCTAGATCTTAAATTACAACATGTATTATGTCCTCAAAATCAGATCTTGAATTATAACATGCATTATGTTCCCAAATTACAAGTCATATGTTGTCATACAATAATTCTCCTTCTTCTAAATCATAAACTGTCATATATAGTATGCCTAGATCTAGATCTTTAAATTACAACATATGCCCTTTTCTAAAATCAGTAACAAACCAGTCATGTCCAATTATGCATCATTCATTATTTTCCCCAAATTTAGCATTCGTGCGTCAATCTCTTATGAGATTTGGCTCAGGCTCGTGGTAGCCTGGCTATAGAACAAAAGGAAGGAAGAGATATAGAGTAGTTACAATAATAAGATAGATCTACAGAAAAACAGATCTGATAAACAAAACTATGCATAATCTCCAATTCAGATTTATAACCATGTCAAGATCATAATTAAATTTCACATCTGAAAATAACTGTACTCACCTTGGTTGGATTCTAAAAGAAAAAGGGTTGTAGTTGTTCTCTTTTAATCCTATTCAGATTGAAAGAAGAAGGAGCACTTTTTCTAGCTTAGGTTTCAGCAGAGTAAGGACGCCATTGATTTATATTAATATGAATTAAGACAGAGTATAGGCATAATGAAATTATATGGAGAGAAAGTGAGGTTTGGGGGTGTTTAAATAGCTTAGGAGCAACGAATCTGATTAGAACGGGCGTCTAAATACAGAAAAACGAATCTGTCCACAGATCTGGAAAAGGGGGGGAGGTCGACCCCCAGGTCGACCTGTTCTACCCAGGTCGACCCCCTGATCGACCTGGGTCCTGGGAGAGAATTTTCCCGCCCAGCCCAGATGTGTGATTTGAATTTTGAAATTTTAAATTTGAATTCGGGCTGGTTTTTATTTTAAATTCCTGAAACTTCTTAGTGCCATAACTTCTTCATACGGAATCCGATTTACGCAAACTCGGACACTATCTCAAGCAGAATTTCGAGATGAACGCAATGGATTAACCCGTTTTCCCTAATTCTTCTCTTAAGAATTAAGTATACATTGTTTTGTTACTTTATATTCATAGAAAATATAGGGTGTTACATTCTCCCCTCCTTAAAGGATTTCGTCCCAGAAATCTTCAAGTTAAGAAGAATGTGTCCTACCATCCAATCACCCATCTACTCAACCATCATCCACAAGCATCCATTGTCCTTAGAAAACTTCTAATGTTGTATGAACATATGCAAAAGTGTGTGTATATGTTTCTTATCTAATGCAAAGATCAGGCGGTCTACTGATTCAGATGACCTGCTTAATGCGAATTATGTTAGTGCCATGAGTCCACTTATATATGCAAGAAATCCTATTTGATACACATCATCTTTATATGAGTGCACAACCATTCATCCAAATGCAACATCCAAGTGATGAGTCAATCATTTTGCATCCACAAAAATCAAAAAATGCACACACATCCATATGCCATATGAGAGTGTTTTTGAGCCGATCTAGTGCCTAGTGTGTGTATATGCATCCATGAGCAACCACTTGCAACCATCAAACATAACATATCTCAAACACATGTTTACACCCATTAGTTTCTACCTAAAGGTCAAAGAATCGATCGATAGGATACAACCGTACAAAAGTTCTGTTACCATTAGACATCGGTTAAGAGAATAAATCCCTAAGTATCAACCTCGAAGACCAAAATCAACATCAGATTGACACTCAGAGAATTACTCCCATTAAACAATGTAAAAACTAGAAATATACTTCACGCTTCGAATAAAAACCCCTATCCTTTTCAGAAATATTCAGATACTTACAGACTACTGGTACAGATCAAATTATCAAATGATTCTTAGGAAACTAAGCATGATAAAACCCCACCATATCCCACAAAAACCAGAATGTATGCGTCACAGTCAACTTAACGCTTAACACAGATACCTTCTAACCCCCAACTTATCACAAACAGATGAGTCATAACCCTTATGGGGTTTGAGACCATAGCAGGATCAGAAACAATACTAGTATTAAAGTGCAGAGTCTCAATTACAGAATCAAAATGCCAGAATCAAAAAGAGTTTTATCTCAATAATCAGATAAGGAAATTAAACCTTCTACAGAAATTTTCCTATCTCTACCCTATCCACCAGTCACGAGAGCATTCGCCTGCCCTCCAGAAGTAGGTTCTGCCCTCTGCCCTTGTCCACGTTTCTTCGGGAAGTCCCTAGTGAAGTGTCTCATTTCTCCACAGTTGAAGCAAGCGCCCTTCCTCTTTCTACAATCCTTATTCAGATGAGTCAAGCTTCCACAAGTAAAGCACTTTTTCTCCTTCTTATCTTCAGACTTTTCATTCTTCTTTTGTGTTTCCTTTTTGGGCCATGCTTTCTTGTTCTGTGGTCCTTCGAGCTTTTCCTCTTTCTCCTCACTTTTGGCTTCCTCTTCATGCATTAATACCATGTCAACCAATTTCTCGAAGGTAGCCCCCATAGGAATGTGGGTCATAGCCAACCCATATAGCGGCTCATTCAAACCTTTAACGAATCTCAGGGCCTTCTTCTCAGGTGTGTTCACCAAGTCTAAGCCGAATCTCGCCAACTGATTGAACTTGTTGACGTACTCCTTCACTGATGGGTTCCCTTGCTTCAATGCTAAGAACCTCTCCATGTATAGATTCTCTTCCGCTCGTGAGAGGAATTTCATCTCGAACCTATGCCTAAAATCCATCCATGTCTCTACCGGACGCTCTCCATTCGTGACCTCCCACCAAAACGACGCTTTGTCCTTCATTAACCAAGCAGCTAATTGGACCTTCCTTCCATCTCCTATCTCGAAGATACCAAACAAATCTTCCACCACCTTAAGCCAATTCCGAGCTTCAACAAACGTCTCTGATCCATGAAAACATTTCCCGCCCATTGCCCGAAAGTCCTTGCATATCTTCGAAAAAATATAAACGCGGGGAGGGAGAAGAGGAGGAGGAACGTCTGCTGGGCCTGCGGCGGTGGCCCTAGCCTTTAGATACCTTCTGAACCAAGTTGGTATCGGTGTGCCCTCGGGTATCTCGGGTAACCCAGACTGCTGAAAAGAAAATGATGAGATTAAAAACGGAGAATTCGAAAGACATATATATGGCTTTTGGGGATTATATTTTTCAAAATAAACTTTACTTTTGAAAACACTTCCTTTTTAAAACCTTTTTGAAAATAGTTTCCAAAAACTTTTTTTTATCAAATATGGTAACCTTCAGCTCTGATACCAAGTGTAACACCCCACTTCCGTTAAGGTCACTCACAAAGGGAATGCCTTAAATTCGGTGGAACGTTATAAGTAAACAGAACAGAAATTTACAAGACATATATGTAAAGTAGGACTTGAAAATTTTATAACTTTATTACAGCAGAAATAGAAATAAGTTTGGTTACATCACAATACCAAAACCCAAGTACACAAATATCAGTCTTATACAAAATTCTTCAGAATGCATAATTTTAAAGCCATAATCCCCAACAAAAAATGCCATAAATAGGTAGAATCAAAGCCAAGCAATATTTCAAGCACTTCTAGCACTTCAAGCAGATGGAACCTGAATCAAGCTCCTATGTTTCCACCCTGAGAACCTGAGGGGGGAGGGAACGGAAGAAAAGAGGCGAAACAAACTAGGTCAGACATAAGTCTGGTGAGTCCAGTGACTTTCAGCATATAAACAGATAACAGTATCATGTCATGTAAATAAAACTGGATGAGAGATAACCATAACAGGAGTAGCAGGTCTACAGAAGAGACATAATGATATAGGCAAAATTAAGCTTCTTACTTGGTTTTCACTTCTCTACACTAATACTAGTATAACAGAATTAGGTGTTGTCCTAATATCTAAACAGAAAACAAAACGATCTCTTCAGAAACACGATGCTAGTAATGGGCCTTTACCACCCGAACAGAGATAGACGGTTTCAGAAATAGAATGCTAGTAATGGGCCTTTACCACCAGAACAGAGACAGACGGTATAGAAACAGAAGAAGAAATATAATCAGAGACGGAAACAAAATATTCCCTATGGAAACAGAATATTAGAATTAGGTCTACACTAGTAATAGGCCTTTACCACCCCCAAAAGACAGGTGTTACCACCCAGAAACAGACAGGTGTTACCACCCCAACGGAAACAGACGGTACCCCAACAGAAACAGACAGAACTAAGTGTACCCTAAATTCTACCCTAAGCGATCGGCTCCTTAATACATAAATACCCTGTGCCAACCCCACAGAAGGGTGTATCACTCCCTAAAGTGGCAACCTCTAGACACAGACCTATTTACAAATGTCACGGTGTCTTATATCCTCAGAGCAGACCGGATCCACGCACGCACATGACCCGGTTGGAATGCGCCATCAACACCCCTCGCCATTATCAGAGTGAACCTCTTACAATTAGTTCAGTAAGCGTGCCCTGGACCCCTACCTAGTGTTGGGTCAAAGTTTTGATACCAGAAAGGGTTACTGACTAATATGGGTCCCAAACAACAGTTGACACAAGTAATTACCCCTCCTAACCTTGTGTCCCCAGACTAACAGATTTCAGATTAACTTGCTTACAGATTTTAGAAGTACAAAGTTCAGATTAACTAGTTCTCAGATCAGACATACAGGTCAACAAGTTTTCAAACTAACAGATCAGATATACATATTAACACGTTTTCAGACTAACGGATCAGATATACAGATTAACAGACTTACAGATTGTTTCACCTAACCTTGTATTGGGCCTACAGATTTTCAAATGGGTTTATTAGAGTCCAGTTGATTTAACCTTATCTACCCAATACGTTTTAGGCATCATATTTGTCTTAGATTTGCATTAATTTAATATTAATGCACAGACCTCTCACATTAGGTCGGTAGCTTGTGGCCGCTAGATGTGTCGGGCGGTTCCGGGCAGACTTCTGCCATAAGCCAGACCTAACCTCGTGTCTAAGCATCTTTATGCCTACGACCTATCACATTAGACTAACAGTTTGCGGTTGCTGGTTAAGCCGGTTGGGTCCGGGCAGGCTTCTACCGCAAACTGAGTCTAACCTCGTGTCTCAACATTCTTATTTTAGCTAAAGTATTCATTCGCAGATTATGCCAATATCAGACTAATTATGCCAATTCAACAAATTAACTTCTTTACAAGTTACAGCAGATTATCCAAAGTTCTATTAACATGTTTTTGCTCAATTTTAGATCGAGCCTACATATTTTCATACCCAAATTACCTTATTCAGTTTCAACAGATTTAGCAGATTAAGCAATTTAACTGATTTAATCATCCCTTAAAATTCCATTGACATACCTCGCTTAATCATAAAATTAAGCCTAATTTTACATACTCAAATTATGGTCATAATTCACAATATAACATATGCTCCAAATTCCTAGTTAAATTTACATAGTACAGAATATTCTTCAAAAACCCCAAATCATGATATACAATATGAATTATTCCAAATCATGGCCTTTGGTTTCTGCGTATGTCAAATATCCAAAATCCCCATTTAGGCGTATTCACTATTAATAGTTATCCTATTTTAATATAGATCTTTTACGCCTAAATCGTATATCCTTTTCCTTCCAAGTCATAGATCGTCATATAAAATACGCCCCCAAATCTAGATCTTAAATTACAACATGTATTATGTCCTCAAAATCAGATCTTGATTTATAACATGCATTATGTTCCCAAATTACAAGTCATATGTTGTCATACAATAATTCTCCTTCTTCCAAATCATAAACCGTCATATACAGTATGCCTAGATCTAGATCTTTAAATTACAACATATGCCCTTTTCTTAAATCAGTCACAAATCAATCATGTCCAATTATGCGTCATTCTTTATTTCCCCCAAATTTAGCGTTCGTGCGTCAATCTCTTATGAGATTTGGCTCAGGCTCGTGGTAGCCTGGCTATAGAACAGAAGGAAGGAAGAGATACAAAATAGTTACAATAATAAGATAGATCTACAGAAAAACAGATCTGATAAACAAGAATATGCATAATCTCCAATTCAGATTTATGACCTTGTCAAGATCATAATTAAATTTCATATCTGAAAATAACTGTACTCACCTTGGTTGGATTCTAAAAGAAAAAGGGTTGTAGTTGTTATCTTTTAATCCTATTCAGATTGGAAGAAGAAGGAGCACTTGTTATAGCTTAGGTTTCAGCAGAGTAACGACGCCATTGATTTATATTAATATGAATTAGGACAGAGTATAGGCATAATGAAATTGTGTGGAGAGAAATTGAGGTTTGGGGGTGTTTAAATAGCTTAGGAGCAACGAATCTGGTCAGAATGGGCGTCTAAATACAGAAAAACGAATCTGTCCACGGATCTGGAAAAGGGGGGAGGTCGACCCCCAGGTCGACCCCATGGTCGACCTGTTTTACCCAGGTCGACCGGGGGTCGACCTGTGTCCTGGGTGGGATTTTTCCCGCCCAGCCCAGATGTGTGATTTGAATTTTGAAACTTTGAATTTGTATTCGGGCTGGTTTTTATTTTAAATTCCCGAAACTTCTAAGTGCCATAACTTATTCACACGGAGTCTGGTTTACGCAAACTCGGACTCTATCTCATGCAGAATTCCGAGACGAACGCAATGGAGTAGCCCGTTTTCCCTAATTCTTCTCTTAAAAATTAAGTATACTTTGTTTTGTTACTTTATGTTCATAGAAAATACGGGGTGTTACAGAAATAATTAGCTAATAATGTTAAGTGAAATATATTTTAAAAGCTAGGCTAAGACTAAGAGAAGCATGCTGAAATACATGGCTGGTATGGTTTTATTTTATCGTTCTAGAAAACTTGTTAATTTTAATATATAAAAATCTAGCTTATAGGTAAAAGTAAATCCTGTTATTCCAGAATCAATATGATGGGTTGACAGGTAATTGTGAGTGACAATCTTTTACTCTGAATATAGTTATATTCTTTTGAGGAATGGATTATATAATGATTCTAAAATAAGGAAAGTATTATACGATAATATTACTGAATAATATAATCAGAATACATTTGCCAGTATTATACGGCAATAATAGTGCAAAAACTGGGATGAACTTGTTATCCTTATCAGAACGACATTTCAATAATGGATAAGTTGTTATCCTTATCAGAACGACATTGCAAAAACTGGGATGAACTTGTTTTGATAAAAATGTATTCTGATAACAAGTTCAGTGGTAAAAACTGGGATCAATTAATTCTCTATATGGCAATTAAATCTCTACATAGCATAACAAGGATGAACTTGTTATCCTTATCAATTAATTCTCTACACAGCATAACAAGGATAACCAAGGAAACCAAGAAAACTATGGCCATTCCTACTACTCAAAGTGATCATACTTCTGTCATCATTACTTTAACGATATACAGAAACTAAGGAGAAACATGTCAATTAGATATATACATTCTTAATACAATCAGGTGTAGTGCTATACACTACATGTTACCAAAAATTTTGACAAATGAAGAATGATTTGATGTCACCATAGCGACGTATACTCGAATTTACTATTGCAATTTATTTATGGACAAACCCTCATAAGATGCGCATATTTTACACTATACATGCACATGATTAAATACTAATTGCTAGGTATGCTTTATCATCTAATTGTACTATTGATCTTTTGCTATAAATCTTATACTATGAATCAGTTTTAACAATGGTTTAGAGATTTGATTTATTAATGCTTTTATTCCTATAAATATTTTACTCTCTTTAGTAAATTTATAATGAACTCTTGCTTTATACCCAAAATGTTAGTTACATTATTATACAATGATTATCATCATGGACCTTGCTTTATACAGTTCCTTATTTATACAATCAGAATGTGTTTTCACTAGCATGATAGTATACTATAATAATGTAATTTTGATGTGTATTCATTACAAATCTTTAGAATGTAAATAACAGATAATCCTTCGTATAATTATATGAAATAGAATATTTTGTTTGTCTATAAAAATCCCATAGGAAGGCACTTTATAGTTATACTATGCTTCTTTGCTGAATTTTTTATTCTTCATCCAATTTTGGAATTCACTTTAGAGAATGCAAAACAACACTCAATTTTTTTGAACTTATTTTGTAATATAAGCATATTTTATAAAATGTGGGCATACTTAGAATTATAACACATGAAGAAAAAATTATTCAACTTGACAAATAGCATTAAAAATGATATGAATTACACTCATTCTTTACTTCCAAGGATTCTGTAGAGCTCTGATTTAGAGAAGTTGAGATACTGCGCACTACAATAATGACATGAGAAAAATAAATATGCAGAAACTGAAACTGTGATTCTACTAAATTGGGAGCGCAAGTAAGGTGTTTGCCTTGGTTTTATTCAGAATTTAGAAAAGTACTAATGGCTAACACAATAGTAAAATGCTAAAAAAACAATAGTGTGTGCACTGATTTTCAGCTTCAGTACTAGCTATTGTTTTTTTTGTTCACCCCTAAAAAGGGCAGCCTAGTGTTTTATTTAATCAAATTGCCAATCTTACACATGTATTCAACAGTTCAAATATATATAACTCTAAAAACTGAAAGTTGGAAAGCCAGCACAAAAATATTTTCTCTAAAAAGAGAGTGTTTGTTCAACATATGCACGCACTGAACTTGCTCTACAGTTTCACCAAATGTGATCACTATTAAAAACTAACTTTTTATTTTCAAAGTACCCTTGCAAAAATGAGGTAATTATTCCTTTTTACCAAATGTTGAGAAGTTATTGTCAACCATTGGTAGATTATATATTACAAAAAATTCAATGGGAATACCATATGAACGCCAACAGACAAACAATGCCCATATATCAAGTGGAAATTGAAAACGATAGAGAAAGCGTATAACCAAAAAATATAAAGAAGTGAAAAAAAATATTATTTATGTAGTCACAAGCATGTGCTTTCTTTGGTAACTTACAGCAAGGCGAGTTGTTTTTTCACCAATTTTTGTCATGTTTTCACGACCTCATTTTTAGAGACCTTAAAAAACTTTTGCTCATGAACTATCGTTTTCCAACAGGCTAGATTGTTCCATCTTTAACACAACTGCTTTTGAGTAATATAAACCAAAAATGCTAGATCGAAATCATTGCGTTGTACACTACGGTTGTACCTTCTTCATTTATACATGGAGAAGATTTAACTGCTACTAAGTGCAGACTAAAATTTGCTGTAAAATTTAGAAAATAAGTCCTAAATTTTAGTGGTTGTGATTTTTCTCTAAAAATGAAATAAAAATACAAAAAAAATCTATGTTTTACAAAAACCAAATGTTTTGAAATGATACAGTAAAAACCAGTTAGAGCTTTTGTAACATCATCCTTTTGTGCAGTAGCAGGAAGAAGTCTATTCAAAAATGAAGACAAATCGATATGAAAAATTAACTTCCCATATTTACATTATACATTTCTAAGCATGTAGTAAACAATGCATAACATAGCTTCACGACTAGGAGATAAGCTTCTGGTCATCAGGTGAATATATTTTTTAGCAGACAAAGTTAATATCAATAATCAAGCATGCATTCCCATGACCAGGTCAACTAAAATAAAATTAGTTGACATAGATATAGCTACTAAAACTTTATAGTAATATGAGAAAATGTGTAAATGCTATTTTTTTGGGAAAGCTTCATTAGACGATGTTTAGCATTAACGGAAATGGACTGTCAATATTGATAACCAAGTCAAGTTTCATATTTTAGT
Organism: Allium sativum; assembly: GCA_030737875.1. NCBI lineage: Eukaryota > Viridiplantae > Streptophyta > Magnoliopsida > Asparagales > Amaryllidaceae > Allium > Allium sativum. Next base: position 709,898,583 of record CM060922.1, read on the forward strand.
AGAATATGATATTATCAGTTGATTAACAACCTAATTAGATTCATAAAAAGTGAATGCAATATTTGATATCTTTTTGACAGACATGTTGAGCAAAAAGACAATAACGATGTTACTGAACTTAGCTCACAGAAATATAAAATGTTGATATCATACAACATAATTTTCCTCGGTTTAAAACAAATGTAGATGTAACTGTTATAAAGATCTGGATTTCAATGGTAGTCAATATCAAATATTCAAGTGAAATCAGGGAATACGATTGAAAACATTGAAGCATAAATGAAGAAAATTATACAAAAAGTATAGTTCCATGAATCAAACTTCTGTTTTTTGTTTCAAGTAATATATATTATCATGACATTAACAAGGTTTCTTACCCAAGTGTAACAAAATCCTTCCACGGTGCATCAAAATCACGGTTATCAAAATCATCGTTAACAAAATCCTTCCCCAGTACATCAGAATTCGAGATCGAATTATACCAAGGGTAGAAGTTATACAATAAATTGAATCGATTTCAACAAACATGACAATAATAATGGATTAACAGATAATTATAATGAAATCATTTATCTAGAGCGAAACCTGTTCGAAATTGATTAGAGAAGGGATCGTTGATATCAATCCTCCAAAGTCCTTTTTTATTTTTATTTTCTTATGACGCGGCCGAAAGAGGAATAAGCGTTGGGGTAAAAGATTGAGGCATCGATTAGGTCTTAGGATGAGAACTTACCCTTTTGCCCTTAGAAAAGAAGAGTTGACCAGGCATGATAACACATAGAAGTGTTGGCACATTTTGGGTGACACATTTTTGCTATAGCAACACATATTGGTGTCACTAGTATACAACACATATAAGTGTTGGCAGTTAAAAAAAATAAGAGTTGCCAAATGACCATTATGGTGTAGTGTATGAACGATCATCAGAGTAGGTAAACACAAGTGGAACCTGTCGTAAATCTCACATCACAAGGATCAAATATAATAGAACATATACAATAGGTAATATTAGTGAAGCATATTCGAGAAGAGATTTCAAACTTTCAAAACAACTACAAAATATATCCATACACCAGGACTGCAATATATGTTTATACAAGTTTGCCTTGCTACAACACTCAGAGAAGAATAACAAACAGCGGAAATTCAAATACTATATAGTAAGAAAGATAATACACCAGCCTCCTTCTCGCCTTCGAACTGCTACATTGTCCTCACTAAGCTATCACTTGTCACCTAGTCTTCCTATCCAAATCGGATGAACAACCCAAGGTAACAAGAGGGAAACATAAAACCTTGAGTCAGACAACAGTCTTGGTGAGCGATAAAACAACCAACTAACTTCATCAATAAAGTATATAAGAATAGACAGATTAACCATCATTCTACTAATTATGTTACCAGAGATGAACTCCAAGACGAACTCCACATATCAGACAATGATAGCCTTATGTCAAACATTTCAACCATACACCCATAGAAACTAGAATGACCATTCAATCATGGCAAACAGAATCAACCGACAACAACACTCACAACATCCAAATTATATGTCTCACATGAACCATCCTAATCGAATTAAGCATTCCTCAACCACAAGCCCTAGAGGCCAAAACTATAACAACCCGGAAAATCAGAACCAATTTAAAAATTTTATTTTTGGTTATTTTAATGAATTTTGGAAATTTAAAATGATTTTTTTAAATAATAACGACTAAAAATTTATTTAAATTGAAGTTAAAACGATTTTTTTTTTAATTTAATAATAAAAGGAGTTTAAAATGGCGTGGTAGTTTGAAAATTCGATTTCAAATTTCAAATGAATGTACAAGATTCAAACAAATCGGATTTTAGTAAAACCAGAAATAATATAATCTATTTGAAAATATCTTTCCAACGGATGTGAAAAATCCAGATTTCATAACGAGAATAAAAAGTTATGTCCAGTTTAAAATTTGAAATAGCCGCTGTGGAATTTATATATATTTTAATATATATATATATAAAGCCCTTAAAAATAGCCATTTTGCAAACGACTTCCGTTTTCGACGAAACCACTTTTGTTGGATCCGGGATGTCAAATTATTGCTAGATTCCAATTTTCATAATTTTTGAAATCAATATGTGAGCGTGGCGGAAGAAAACGTGTTTTGACAGTTTTAGTCAATTTGGATCGACCGGAAAATGGCCATTTTTCAAATGGTCTTCAAATTTGATGAAATTAGTTTTGTTAGGACCGTATTATCAATACGAAGCTAGAAATATTTTTTCTGGAATTTTTAGAGTCAGTATGTGGCCCCGGTAAATAGAAACGTGCGTTTAAATTAAATATATATTGATTTATATTTTAACTTAGATGAAAACTGATCATAACAGTCGAATTGGCTTACGAAACATATCACATTGTGTTCGGAATGGGGGTATTTATCTAGGGCGACAGTCATTGGGTTGGATTTGGAGTTCGTATCAACAAAGAAGTATTTTTCGAATAAAATAATATTAAAATTTTGTATAAATAAAAAAATCTCTCTCTCATTAAATCAAACCCGTGCCGGCCCGAACTCACGAACGACGAAAATAGCTCTAGATTTCTCCCTCAAATAAATTCCAATCCTTTCAATAATTTTCAATGCTTCTGAAGGGAAAATCGAAGAGGACTTCATCCTCTTCGAATCCATACTGGAGTGATGAACTATCGTCGCCTGTTTTTCTCAGAATTACCACTCAAACTCGTCACGTTCAGAGGGGTTTTGGGGGCGCAAGGCGACATCGAGCTCGGGGTTGTGGGGTGCCGGAGGTAGCTCTTGTGTAGGCCGTTGTGGTGGTAAAGTCCGATCGTCACCAAGTGCCTTGATTGGAGCGCGAATTTCAACCCTAGGATCGCATAAATGGGTTTAAACGGGGCCTGCAGAAGACGATGAAGATAAAGGGGTAATTAACGGTTTAATTAATTTATTAATTACCTTGTTAAGTTAATTATATTTTTAAATATATACCAATGTTTAAAAATCAATAACTTTGTCGTATGAGGTCCAAATCGCGCAAAACTGGATCCATTGCGATCGTGGAGCCGAGAGCTTCGCAACAAAACTGACCGGGTCCAATTTGGAGCAAATCAAAGTTTCAGATAAAAACTGATGGAGTGGATCCCAATGTGAGAATTTTTCACTAAAATTAATTCTGTACAGTTATTTATTTTATAACTGCATATATGATCTGTTCCCCGTCGTCCGTAGACCATGGACAAATTATTTGATTGTATTGTGTTGTGGAAATTGATTGTTGATTGTGAATTCATGTGCTGAATAAGATATTTGAGTAATAAAAATATAATTTTTATGGGATGAATGAACTAAATAAAATAGTCATGTGTTGAAATAAATATTCATTTACGAACTGGACGGTTTGTCTATGTACTCGTATTTATATGATATTGATTGGGACGATAAATTTTTCATATCGCCTAACTGCACAAATAATAAATAGGATTTGTTGTTCGAAAACCCCACACGGGTATTGGGATAATATTTGACATACACTGATCCCAATAAATTAGTGGTATGTCAAACGATGGGTTGACAGCCTGTATAAGCGTTACTTATTTATTTTAATGCTTATACAGTTGTAGAATGCACTCTGGATGTTGTATGAATTTTTAATGATTGTTTATCATTATTGTTGTATATATGTGATGTTGAAATCGATATAACTAAAATTATATGATAATGGGTTGAGTCTGATTCCAGTTCAGAATTGGCGAATATTTCAAAATAATATTCAGTGAATATTGAAATGTGAAGCCGTGTTAAGTAGTTAAACGCCATTTTAACACGAACGGGATTTTCTGTCGATTTTAATTCATTTTATAATGAATATCGAAAAGTGATTTCAAAATATGATATTTTGAAAATATTATCATTTTAATATTGAAATGATATGGAATATTCAAATTGGATTTGAATTTGAAAATAAAATTGAAATCGATTTGAAATGAATTTAAAACGAATATATATGGAATATTCAATTTTGATTTGAATTTGAAAATAGAACTGAAATCGATTTGAATTGAAATTGTTTTGAAATGAATTTAAATAGAATTGAAATTGATTTGAAATGAATTTAAAATGAATTAAAATCGATTTGAATCAAAATCGATTCGAAATGAATTTAAAAGGAATTGAAATTAAATTGAAATCGATTTGAATTGAAATTGTTTTGAAATGAATTTAAAACTAATTTATAAGGGAAAATTCAATTTTGATTTGAATTTGAAATGGAAGTGGAAATCGTTTTTGAAACGAATTTAAAATGATTTATAAAATTCATTTTAAATGGAAATCGACGAAATATATAATATATTATAATGGCCTGAATAGAACGCGCCGCGCAGCGGTAGTTCGCGAATTTCGACCATTAACTTCAAATGGACGTTACGGGAGATCCGACCATCGGATTCTCCTAAAACCGGAACCGTTGGGTTCGTATCGAAAAGAGCTTTCCAATGAATACAAGTGATTTGAAATCTAACGGTTAGATTTGGAGATATATCCAAATCAATTTCATAAAAGGTCGCTATGGATGCAGTCGGTGGCCGTTATTGGAAACCGACTGTACGGGAGATAATAAAATATGGAAAAATTATGTAAAATCATAATAAATGATTAGGAAAGATTTTGGATGAAAATTTATAGTTTTGAAAAGACAAAAATATATTCTTATCGATATGAACTAGTTATTAACTAGAATATTAATTTATTTATTTTTAAAATAAACAAATTGGATTTGAAATGGTTCTAAAAATAACCCGAATTTCCAATATACGAATTGGAATGGATTTTAATCGAAATTATCTTTGGAATATTTCGATATTGGATTCCGTGATTATACAGATATTGTGGAGGAATTTGGAAGATATATATCGCTATTCCAATACGATATTTGTTGATTTCAGAATTTGATATTGGATATAAGCCAATATATTTTCTATTTAGAGCCTTGTATTTGGTATCAAATTGGATTTTGGGTTTGTCACGAACGGTGTCTTTATTAACACTGTTCTTAGACCCCGTGCGAAAAGAATAAATCTTTTAATTAAGATTTAAAGTAGAAGTTTACCAATTAATTAATATTTAATTGGAATTGAATTGAAATTTGTTTTTGGGTTTTTCGTGAACGGTGTTTTAAATAACACCTGTTCTTTAACCCGATTAACAGTGGAAATGGGATTTTGGGTTTGTCGTGAATGGTATCTTTAAAAATACTGTTCTTAAACCCAATGGAGTTAAGAAAATTAGAAACTAACTGGAGATTAGCTAAGTTGAATGGTTTCCTAGGTATTGATCTGATGTTGGTTTTGGCCTTCGGGATTAATACTTAGGGAATTGTTCTCTTACTAATTTATGGTTGGAGACTGATTGAATAGAATGTGATTTTGGGTTTATCGTGAACCGTGTTTTAAATGACGTTGGTTCTTTAACCCAGTTAAAGATAATATTAATTTCTTAGCTTTGAATATTCATTAATATTGATTTTTGGGAAGATTAAAACTATATGGAGTTTTAATGAATCTTTGATTAGATTGAAAAGTGAATGTGATAATTAAAATTATCAATTCAAGAAAATGATCGAGAACAGAGCATCACCGGTTTTGCTCTGAGCGATAGTTAAACCTTTAATTAAATTTGAACGTGAAATGGTAATTAATATTTACCAATAAAACCATGGTGTTAGATATGGAGTATTACCAGTTTTGCTCCATGGGATGAATAGGTTGGGACTGGGAAATAAAATAAATGATTACTTCGGTGTGGTTCGCTAATCCCGACTAGTTTGGAAAACCTTAATATGGTTTGATATCCAAAGGAATATTAAAGAATAAATTTAAAGAATTTATCTTTGATAAAATTAATGGGAACCTTTCCCAAAGGAAAAGAATATTTTGGATTGGAATGAGGCGTATGATGTGTTGTTGTAGCACTTGATTATAAGATACGCGAGTTATTCGGAAAGGCCGGGTATAACCCATTATGAATAATTGATACAATGAAAAGTCGAAGAGATTGTAGATGGTGTAAAACCGACGATCTTCACATCGAATGGATGGGTTGCCGCTGTTGCTCATGATTGGAGTAGCTACCTTGAAAGCGCTACAGCGGTAGTCATCCGGACGTACTTGTTGATTGTACGGATATGCGAGGGCCTCTCTCCTGTATTGGACATATGGGACGAGGAATAAGGTGCCTCCGGTTTCGTTCAGACCTATAATGAACTTGTAAATGGACTGTGGGTTTGACATTGGATTTTATTCTGTGTTGATTGATTTTTATTAAATATATATCTATTTGGCGGTGGAGGATTTATTCTCTTGCTTAACGCCCTTCTCTGAGACGTACGAGCTCAGAGGTTATATGTCGACAGATATTAGTCGCATGGCATGAATTGCATGTGTGGCATGTTGAGTTACACGGATCAAGGCTTTTGTTGAAAAGAAAAGTCTTGTGGTTGATGATCAAAGCATAGCTTTAATATAGCGCCTCTTTGTGCATAGCGTTAATTCGCGAGCCTCACACCCAGTGTGAACAAAAAACGGAAGGACTTCCGGGTAATGGACATATGCTGGTTTCTAGCTAGGAGGGGTGTCAGCGTTTTCCAAGCCCTGACATTTAACTCATGTGGATGTTGCTTATTATTACTTGATGGATAGAGAGGCGCCTCGGATATATTGGTCCCTACGGAGCCGATGGGTATGGTGGTTGCAGAGGCTTACGTGCCCCAGATCACCAAGAGGTTCGATAGAACCGGCTAGCATATAGTTTATGGCATTTATAACCATCGACGGATAGCCGACCCCGAGGATCCGGGTGTAGTTGCTGCTGAGACCTAAGGCACAGGCTAGAGTGTCTCGGATTAGCACAGGATGATCCCTTTGCCTTGGTTCACAGATGGAATCCAACTTCCAATACGTGACATTGAGGTTTTAGTTGTAATCCTATACATGGCGACATAGTGGGATGGGGCGCTCATGCCGCCTATGATTGATACATTTATATTTGAAGTTGACTTCTTCACTTATAGTAATAATAAAAGATTAAATTTCGCATATTAAGCATTATTTGGCTATTATAAGGTAAAACCCTATCCTCCGACTTGCGTTGCATTGTGTGATGGGACCTGGGTCTTATAATAGCTTCATTGTTCTTTATTTAGCATTGCATTGTTTGTTTTATGCACTGATATTCTTGGGAGGAAACCCGTTCTGTGATATACGACGTGGTCCCTCGATTCACCTAACTTTAAAATAAATATTAATAATTGTTTTAGTTCTCACACCAGTCACATGATTGGCCTGGAGTTTATTATTTTAACCTAAACTTTGGGTGCCCTTATTTTCCACACGGGCAGCTAGTAGTTGGGTTTTGCAGATATTATATTCACAGGCTCCTGGTTTACAGCTAAAGTGATATTCGGAAAGCTCTGTATCTGTGTATTTCTTTCAGTTATGTTTTGTATTATTTTTCCGCTGCTATGTATTTAAATGTAATTTAAATCTCTGATATTATTCTGATGTATACTATTAATTCATGCTCTGTTATATTCGTGTATTCTGATGTAATAGTTGTAAATAGCAATGAAATGTTCTTCTGTTTGTGTTTCGATTTGTTTTGTTCTCGAATCAATCCGGGCTTTCTTTCACGGGGAAGTTTGGGTCGCCATATTTGGTATCAGAGCTTTGGTTTACAGAGCTCGAGAACATGACATATTAGAACCAAACGAAAGAATTCATCAGAGATTGGATTAGTAACATCCAATAAGAATGACTCATTAGAGATAGGACCAGTAGTATCCTAGAACGAGTGTGAAAAGTGTTGTTTTGAAATATAGATGAAAACAAATTACATTTGAAAATTTAAACTATTTTATACATATTTGAATATTTATTTTAAATTGATTTGGACAATAGAGTATACGAGGATTTTGAATATACGCGTAATTAACGTGTATTTGAAGCCTCAAATATACGGGGTAAATATAGAATCACACTCTAGTCGCCCGGAGATGATTCTGATGATGATAGCTATATCATCAATATTTATGTTCGAATTTCGAAAGTGGAATATCTATATATTTCCAATCGACTGGTGTGAGAACCAAAACCTTATTTTGAATTTATTGTTTGGTGATTTGACATTGGAAATATGATTTTTAAGTAAATAAACAAACTATATATTTGAAAAAATTAATCAATAAATTGATTGCTGGCTGTGATGTTTGAGTATTGATTCAACTAATAAAAACATTCATGTGTTGAAATAAATATTTGTTTGCTAGAAATATTATTTTTAGCTTAGTTCTGCATATATATACATATGTTGAATAGGAACAGGAGAATGTATTAGCTGTTGAGTAAAGAATTTATTTGCATGCCCGACAAATAGGTAAACCTTAATGAGTTGGATGCGCAATTTTATTTATTATACAAATTCCTGTGAATGCCATTGGTTGCGGAGTGCCGGTTGTTCTATGTGGAATCATAAACGTCGCCATAGGATAGTAACAATTAATTTTGAACTACACTATATGGCATACTGCGTGAAGATAGCATACTCTATCATATACCACATAAGCATTTGGAGCTTATGTGACGAGGTTGAAGATTTACCATACAAGAGAGAAGCTTGTATGGCGATGACTATATTTCAGGTTGAACCGAAGACTGATATGGACTATGTAAAATGTAACGGTAAATTGCCAGATTATTAAAAACCCCACACGTCTGGAGATGACAATAATCACGTCTCTCTAATCATTAAGGCACAAAAACTATTTATAGGGTGACGAGAATTTATTCTCTGAAATTATGATCTATACACACTCCCCTGTGGACACCGGAATTTATCACTATAAATATGTGTATGCTTTTTAGGATTTATTGGGTGCCTAATACGACCCAATAAATTTCCAAACCCCTTCCCGTACAAAGGAGGTTATGGCGAAATTTTTCAAATTTTTGAAGAATTTGAAAATTCTTAGAAATTGAAAAGTTGAAGAATGAAAGCCAGAATGAAAATTGAGTTAGTTAGTTAAACAACTTTCAGCTCTGTTACTTTTTTAGGACGAAAAGATTTTAAGTGGGGGAGATTGTAACAACCCGGAAAATCAGAACCAATTTAAAATTTTTATTTTGGTTATTTTAATGAATTTTGGAAATTTAAAATGATTTATTTTAAATAATAACAACTAAAAATTTATTTAAATCGAAGTTAGAACGAATTTTTTTAATTTAATTATAAAAGGAGTTTAAAATGGCGCGGTAGTTTGAAAATTCGATTTCAAATTTCAAATGAATGTACAGGATTCAAAACAAATCGTATTTTAGTAAAAAAAATCTAGATTTCATAACGGGAATAAAAAGTTATGCCCAGTTTAAAATTTGAAATAGTCGCTGTGGAATTTATATATATTTTAATATATATAAATCCCTTAAAAATAGCCATTTTGCAAACGACCTCCGTTTTCGATGAAACCACTTTTGTTTGATCTGAGATGTCAAATTATTGCTAGATTCCAATTTTCATAATTTTTGAAATCAATATGTGAGCGTGGCAGAAGAAAACGTGTTTTGACAGTTTCAGTCAATTTGGATCAATCAGAAAATGGCCATTTTTCAAACGGTCTTCAAATTTGACGAAATTAGTTTTGTTAGGACTGTATCGTCAATACGAAGCTAGAAACACTACAACAAAAATACCTTTTTATGATGTTTAAAAACCGCCATAAAAACTTTTTATGACGATTCTATAAACATCATATATCAACATGTTATTAAAAGTCTGGCAGATATTTTGATGTGTAATTCTTGCAATAGAAAACGTACTTTTGTTGCAATCTTAAACAGGGCCATATTGATGCAACTGCTTTTCCATGACGTTATGAAATGTTCTATAGAACTTTTATGACATCATTTGGTTGCTATAATATGTTATCATGTCATGTTATTATGGCTTCTCAACTTGCTATGGAATCATCATATGAAGCTTTTACGACGCAATGATAGGCTATAGAAAATTCATTACTATCTACCAATACATCGTTTTGTTGTTATAAAAACTGCTTACTTCTTGCAAAATATTTTCTATAGCACTAGCATGATGCTATATATAACAATGCTAAATATTTCTATTGCACATATTTGCTGCCATAACATTCAAAGCTTATAAGTTTCAAATCTACTAATATATTATAACAATTCAAGAAACCACAATTATTACATTAATGTACGTAGACAAACGAAGTCAAAAACCAAATCACAAAATACATATATGATATATCCATAATATTTCATACATGAAGAAATAAACATAGATATCTAAAAATATTTTCATAAACGTGGACAAGCATGACAAGAATATGGAGTGACATCTTGTATCAACCTCAAAAAGCATCATACAACACCTGCCAAAAAGAAGCACAAACATAAGTATGTTAGTCTGTATATGTAAAATAAGAAAAAACTAGACAAATTATAACCAACTTGGCTAAGTTACAAAAACATAATTGGCACATGTTATATATTTGTAACCAACTACATGTAAAACCGGCGCAGCATCTCATGACCTGGTGCACACACCACTTCCACATACACAATCTTATGATGAGCTACAACAAATAATTTTGATTGAGAACATAAACAAAATAGATATTAAACATAACTTAAACACATGCATCATACTAGTCTTATGAAGTGGATACAATGCTTTTTGTTTGTAGGGAGAATATGTCGGTTTGGCAGATTACTCAGGATGATGTTTAATCAAATGTGTGCTATGTATTTTTCAAATGCAAGCTTTCTGCCCTGAAAATGATGTATAATCAAATCAAACTGGCCGACTACACTAAGAAAGAGATTATCCAAAACAACTGGATGCAAAGCCCATAACAAGTCTGATACGGAAATAAGGACATTATTTGTAGAATTTCTTGTATAAATTGTAAGTAACTATTCCCCACAAAGAGGGCCTATGTTTGGCAAAAATAATAATGAGGGTCCCATATCCGATGGCTCAGAACCTGTTATGCTAATAGCATTGAAAATACCCTAGGCATCTCCACTTTCATGTAATTGCAATTATTTTTGCAACTTAAAGTATCACGAGCAACGGTAAGAATTGAGATGGGACAAGCAGTTATTTGGGTCGTTCTAGAAGCTAAAGCCATGGATCATTGGACGCAAGAGTTGGGACAAACACTTGCAAACCATTTAACTACTAGTATAACTTGATACACTATCCTAATATTGTTGTTCTAAATATTATGCTTCTTCATTCTAGGTTGTATACGCATTTCACTGTTGACTTAGATTATAAATGTCTGATATTAAACTTCAATCCTAACATCGTAAAAAGGCGTCGTTTCAGGCGAAAATAGAATACAAATATGAACGTCAACCAGTATTGTTGGTATAGTAAATTGAAATTCTAACATCAGCTAGGTCCAATTATATGTGTTTTAACCTCTAGTTGTCAATCATAATAGTAAATAGAATTCCCCAAACAATGAAATACCAAGAGAGTGGCCAAGTTTTGCGAGTGGGCACAATCTAAAACAACAAGATGCAAAGCCCATAACAATGAGAAACATCGTGTACTGGGATTATCCAAACTATTTAGAACCATTTTTATTCTCTGTGCAATGCCCTGTGTTTTCTTAATGTGACGGCCCACCCCGCACCAACCGACATTTACTCCAAATGTGCGCTGTACACTTGTCCAGTTAGCGCGGAACGGGTCGTTAGAAGGAAATGAACATACAAAGGACCTGTAGAATGTCTCACAGCGCATCGAACAAAATATAATAATAACATACTTGACATAAAACAGGAGAGACAGTGCATAAGCTGAAAATCAGAACTAAACATCATAGCAGCGGAAATCCAAAAATACAGCTTATTACAACTTTCAAACTGTCTCAAAGCAAAAGCAAGATAAATGAGGTACACTACTAATGCCCAAGTAGCGACCACCAATGACACAGGGAGAATGCGTATATATATATAATACGTGGAAGCCTCCTGCCCGCCTCCGAACCAGCTACTCGCGCATCACCAGCTAACCTGTCTCTAGTCTGCTCGTGTGAGCACCCAGAGTAATAAGAGGAGACATAAAACTCTGGGTCAGACATAAAGCCTGGTATGAGCGATAAGCATCTAAAGTGAACAATAACAGGTAGACTAAAACATACCTGAACCTGGACCTGCAACCAAAGAGTTAGCACTACATACTGTACAACCCTCTAAGGTATCATATCAAACAGTGTAAAGATACGGAGGTGGGGGAGGTGTGCATGTCATAATGATGGCAAACAATCAAGCATAGCATCCATCCTCACATCTCTCACTCAGTGCGTAAAGTATACGATATTCACCACTTCGATCGCCCAACATACCTTGCTACGATCACTCTGCCCCATGAAGTCATGAATGGCCTCATTGCACTGATAACGTAGCCACTAATCATTTGCTATGTCCACTTTGCCCCATGGAGTCACAAGAACCCCACTGCACTGGCTCATAGCCTTACTAATCCTTACTATGTCCACTTGCCCCATGGAGTTATTCACCCCATCTGCGCTGGCTCATAGTCTTACTACGCATCACCTTGCCCCTCAGGTCATAATGACCCTACTGCACTGATAACGTAGTCTTGCTACCATCACTTTGCCCCTCAGGTCATAATGACCCTACTGCACTGATAAGTAGCCCATCATTCATTCTTAGTGGTGAATCGAAGTTATGAACGTCGACAACTCCTTAGCACACGTCCCGCAGCAAAGTCCAATCGTGAAGTTAGCTCGTTGGTTCCCACTTGGATCCTGAGTCACAACTTCCCATTTGAACTACCTTTGCATCTCGGGTTATTGGTCTTCTTTCTTGTTTGGGTCGGTTGGTCAAGCATCTTTCATCCTGGTCGGTTTTCATCATCCCTGGTCGGTCGGTTTTGTTTCCCCCCTGGTCGGTCGCATTTCACCAAACCTGGTCGGTCGGTTTTGTTCCCCCCTGGTCGGTCGCATTTCACCAAACCTAGTCGGTCGGTTTTGGAGCTCGGGTCGGTCGGTCTCCTTCACCATTTCTGGTTGGTCGTCCTCCTTCATTCCTGGTCGGTCTGGAACCTGGTCGGTCGTTCTGTTCCCCCCCCGGTCGGTCGAAACCTGGTCAGTCAAGAACCTGGTCGGTTTTCCTGGTCCTAAAACCTGCACCATTCCAGCAAGCTATTTTCGCAACCTGCACCATTCCAGCAAGCTATTTTCGCCTCTCGACGGCGTTTTCGACCAATCTAACACTTCTAATCAACCACAAAGCATATCATACAATCATAGGAACATAGGGAGTCAACCACAAACACCAAAACAACAATATGACATATCAAAATGGATCAAACATGACTAAAACCCCATATTTCCCTTTAAGCATGTTTTAAGCAAAACTAATGATATGATTAGCAAAACTTAACCAAATGGAACCAAATTTCTAACAGAGGTCAAAAACATCATTCCGAATTTTATAAACATTTTTCCAGAATTTTATCATGTTTAAATTCGCTAGTTAACACTAATCAACCCTAATTAGCCATAATTAGTGCAAAACCATGCAAATCACTCACCTTAGCCACAAAATAAACTAAGATCTGAAATAAATCTCTGATTTGATGTGAATCTCAATGCCAAACAGCAGCTCCTAAGTTGCTTTAGTGAAGATCTTCCTTGATTAGGGGTTGCTAAGCCAAATCCTTGACCAAAAGATGATTTGGAGGTGATTTAGAGGTTGGAGGCCATTTTTAGGGATCCTTGGTGATAAGTGGAGGCTAGAAAACTGAAATGGAATGATTCTCCATCTTATTTCAGCCGTCCTATAACCCTAATCCCGAAATGGGTTATGGGCCTACTCACTAATCACCCGATTTGGCCCGGTTAAGCAGTTTTTCACCCTCCAAACCTTGTTTCAGCCATATCTCCCAAATGGTAAGTCCGTTTGACTATTATGACCACTCTACGGAAAGAGAAACCATCAAACGAATCAAATGGAAGTGGTTTCAGGTCAAAATTCCTTTCCAATCAAAAGTTATGGCCAAAACAGTACCAACTAGGGGCAAAATGGTCATTCAAAAATCAACAAAAATCATGAACATGGGAAATGACTCTAATGGATGTTTCCCAAAGTTACATGACCATAAAACTTCATACGAGAAAGAAATAAATATTCTACGATGCTATGATATGTAGAATACGGGTCGTTACACTCTCCCCCCCTTAAGAAATTTCGCCCCCGAAATTCCCTAATCCAAACACACACAAAGGTCCCGCATGCCTGTCAATCATAAAACAACAATCAACATGCAAAACAAGCAAAACAAGTCTACCCTAGCATGCGGAAAACTAAATCGCAAAGTAAATCTCACCAGACAAAGAGTTCTGGATATGCCTTCCTAATGCTCTCCTCTGTCTCCCAAGTACAATCATTCTCATCCTCGCCCCCACTGAACCTTGACTAGCTTCACCGACTTCCTTCGAAGTTGCTTTGTATCGTGCCCCACAATACGAATCGGCTTGCGGTTCCCAACCGCCTCGGGTTCTACTTCGAAGTCCTCTAACTGATCAGGTGAAATAGTCACATCTGAGTCGTGAACGAACTTCCTTAGTTGGGAAACATGAAATACATCGTGAACTCCCGCCATATTCTCTGGTAAGCCAACCCTATACGCCAAATTCCCGACTAATTCAAGAACGGGGAACGGGCCAACAAATCTTGGTGCCAACTTGCCTCTCCTGCCAAATCGTATCACGCTCTTCAACGGAGAGATCTTAACAAACACCCAAGTCACCAACGGAGAATTTCAAGTCTCTTCTCCTCTTATTGGCATAACTCTTCTGCCTATCCTGAGCAGCTTTCATTCGTTGTTGAATGATCTTAATCTTATCTGAAGTTTCTCTCACCACATCTGGTCCAAGCACAAACTTCTCGCCAGTTTCTATCCAACATGATGGTGAGTTGCACGGTCTTCCATACAAAGCTTCATATGGAGCCATACCGATACTGGATTGGTAGCTATTATTATATGCAAACTCTACTAGATGCAAATGGTCATCCCATGATCCACCAAAATCCAATATACAAGCTCTCAAGAGATCTTCCAATATACGATTCACCCTCTCCGTCTGACCGTCGGTCTGAGGATGATATGCGGTACTGAGATGTAATCCTGACCCTAGAGCCTCTTGTAAGCTCTTCCAAAACCCACTAGTGAACAACGGGTCTCGGTCACTCACAATGCTTTTGGGTACTCCATGAAATCTCACTATCCACTTCATATATAATTCTGCCAACTTGGCTGCTGTTCTGGTCGATTTGACTGGTATAAATCTTGCACTCTTGGTCAATCGATCCACAATTACCCAAATGCTATCATGTCCCGATCTAGTCCTTGGTAAACCATCGATGAAATCCATCGAAATTTGCTCCCACTTCCATTCGGGAATTTCTAATGGTTGCAACTAGGCTTCTTTTGTTCGGCTTTAACTAGCTGGCAATTCATGCATTTGGATATAAACTTCCCAACGTCTCTTTTCATCCCTTCCCAGTAGTAAGTCTGTCTCATGTCTCGATACATCTTATTACCACCGGGATGTATAGTCAGTTTTGAGTGATGACATTCTCTAAGCACTTCATCTATCAAACCATTCACGTTGGGCACAACTAGTCTTCCATTCTTCCGAAGCCATCCATCTCGATCAAGCCCATACACATTCATCTCCTCATCGATACCCATCTCTAACTTGGAGATGATTTCTAATAAATTAGGATCGTCCCTCTGGCTAGAACCAATCCACTCTATCAAAGTGGGTCTGATCGTCAAACTAGCTAGCATAACTGGATCCAATTCGCACCTTGGTCTGAAATCAAACCCCGCGATAAACTCCAGTTGCTTCCATTCAAGAAACATTGCCCCTAAGCTGGCATGTCTCCTACTCAAGGCATCGGCTACCGCATTACCCTTCCCAGGTGTATACGCGATATCAAAATCATACGAAGCCAAGAACTCTAACCATCTCTGCTGACGGAGATTCAGATCCTTCTGAGAGAAGAGATACTTTAACGATTTATGATTGGTAAACAACTCGAATCTTTCTCCCAAGAGATAGTGTCTCCACATCTTCAGCGCAAATACAATCGCTGCCAATTCCAAATCATGGGTAGGATACTTCTTCTCATGCGGCTTTAGCTGTCGACTAGCATAAGCTACAACCCTACCTCCTTGCATCAATACTGCACCCAGTCCGGTACCACAAGCATCCGTGTATACCGTCATCTCTTCATTCCCTTTAGGAATGACTAACACTGGCGCACGTGTCAACCTCTCCTTTAGACTTTTGAAGGCATCTTCACACACTCCGTCCCATACGAAGGACTGATTCTTCTTAGTCAACTGAGTCAACGGTGCGGCTATCTTGGAGAAGTCCTGGATAAACTTACGATAATATCCAGCTAATCCCAAGAAACTTCTTACATCTGTTGCATTCTTGGGCGTAGGCCAATCCTGTATCGTAGCCACCTTCGCAGGGTCCACGGCAATACCACACTCTGAAACAACATGACCCAAGAATCTTACTTCCCTTCTCCAAAAATGACATTTAGAGAATTTCGCTTTCAATCGGTGTTTCCTCAACACCTCCATCACTATCCTCAAGTGTCCCTTGTGTTCCTCTTCTGTCCTTGAGTAAACAAGGATATCATCCACGAACACAAGAACCAACTTATTCAACTGATCTCTGAATACTCGATTCATAAGATCCACAAAATAGGCTGGTGCATTGGTCAACCCAAACGGCATGACCAACCACTCATAAAATCCAGACGGCGTCCTAAATGTCGTTTTCGGAACACTCTCATCCGCTACTCGAAGCTGATGAAATCCTGTCGCGAGGTCCAACTGGGAGAACACTCTTTCTCCTTCCAGCTGATCAAACAAATCATCTATCCGCGGTAGAGGATACTTATTCTTCCTCGTCACCTTATTCAACTCGCGATAGTCCACACACAAACGAAGGGAACCATCTGCCTTAGTGGCAAACACAACTGGTGCTCCCCACTCGGAGACACTCCTTCTAATCAATCCCTTCTTCAAAAGATTGCTGACTTGCACCCCGAGCTCTCGCTGCTCCTTTGGTGCCATACGACGAAGTGGCATCACTATAGGTCTGGCATCTTTCACTAAATCAATACGGAACTCAATCTCTCGGTGTGGTGGAAGCCCGGTCACCTCCTCGAAGACGTTCGGATACTGGCCAACCACGGGCACATCTGACAACTCATCCTGCGGAATGTCGAGGGAATTTACAAAACTAGCCATAACCCCATCACTAGGTAGGCTACCAAACACTACCCTCCGCCCATCATCCGCCCTCACTGTCACCAAAAAGCCCTAACAGTCTACCACCACCCCGTATCTTTGGAGCCAATCGACTCCCAATATAATGCCATACCCAGTAAAGCCCAAAACAAAGCAATCACATACAAACATACATCCATGACTCGATAAGACCAAATTTCTGCAAATCATACTAAGGCTAGTCGAACCACCAATCGGGTTCGTCACAACCAATGGTCTATCGACTATCTCGGGTTCCAGTCCCAACCTATCTACCAGGTCACTAGATATAAAGGAACGGGAAGCCCCAGTATCAAACAAAACTCGAACTGGTATATCATAAATAGAAAGCATACCTTGAATAACAACATTCTTTCCTTTCTCCGCCGCAGTTGGGGCATTCGACGAAGAAGGAATAGCATCAAGAGCATATGCTTTCACAATCTGCTTCTCCTTAAGAGGTTGCGGACACTTGTCCTTCTGATGTCCCACTTGACCACAGTTGTAGCACTTCCTTTCCGCTGGCTTGGCCCGACATTCTTTAGCATAATGGCCTTTCTTTCCACAGCTGAAGCACTCAACATCCTTCTTGCTCTTTTTCTGGCCACTCTTAGATTGGTCCTGCTTCCTCTTGTTCTGAGAGTTATTCTTGCCTCCACCGCCTGCTTGCGACTTTGGCCCTTCTGCAGATGCAGCCTCAGTCTTTGACTTAGGGTAAAGACTCTCTGATCTCAAAGCTTTCCCCACGATCGATTCAAAAGTCTCATCGATGTGGTTGATAAGTTTTTCCCCTAAATACCCATCCAAACCAGTAATGAACTTCTCATTCTTCTTTTCAGGAGTATCGATAAGAGACAGTCCATACTTCGACAAAGTGTCGAACTCAGCAATATAATCAGAAACTGCCCTTCCATTCTGCTTGAGTTCCAAGAACCTCTTAAACAACACTGACTTCTGGGCAGCTGGGATAAACTTCTCGCTAAAGCGAGCCTTGAACTGATCCCACGTAACTTGATCCTCTGGAGTAGCTGTTCTGATAGCATTCCACCAATTCATCGCTCGCCCTTGCAGCTGACGAGACGCTAGCCTTCTCTTCATCGCATCCTCAAGATCCAAGTCATCGAAGATACGGTCGCAGCTATCCATCTAATCTTGAACATCTGTGGCCGACTCCGTTCCGTGGAACGGCTTCCCACCAAGATTAGTGTAATCTTTGCACAACTTGGCGAAATCGACCCTAGGCGCCTGCACTACTGGGCCAACACCAGCTCCAGGATTGGGAACTGCCCCTTGCACTTCTCTAAGCATGTCTCTCATGAGGTTGGTAAACATCGCCCTCATGTCAGCGGCATTCCCATTATTGGCCCCTCTACCGGTGCCTCTAACATATCGGCTCATCGTCAATCTGTAAAAGGGAAACGATTAACGACCCCATAGTAGTACTAGTGCAGTGCAACTTCATTCTTATACTACTAATAGTATATATATACATAGCTTTTGAAAACCAAAGTAATCACAAATACGCGCTCTCATATACGTACTAACTCTCCCTAGTGTCTTTCCCTAGGTTAGCTACGCAACCTAGAGCTCTGATACCAAGTGTGACGGCCCACCCCGCACCAACCGACATTTACTCCAAATGTGCGCTGTACACTTGTCCAGTTAGCGCGGAACGGGTCGTTAGAAGGAAATGAACATACAAAGGACCTGTAGAATGTCTCACAGCGCATCGAACAAAATATAATAATAACATACTTGACATAAAACAGGAGAGACAGTGCATAAGCTGAAAATCAGAACTAAACATCATAGCAGCGGAAATCCAAAAATACAGCTTATTACAACTTTCAAACTGTCTCAAAGCAAAAGCAAGATAAATGAGGTACACTACTAATGCCCAAGTAGCGACCACCAATGACACAGGGAGAATGCTTATATATATATAATACGTGGAAGCCTCCTGCCCGCCTCCGAACCAGCTACTCGCGCATCACCAGCTAACCTGTCTCTAGTCTGCTCGTGTGAGCACCCAGAGTAATAAGAGGAGACATAAAACTCTGGGTCAGACATAAAGCCTGGTATGAGCGATAAGCATTTAAAGTGAACAATAATAGGTAGACTAAAACATACCTGAACCTGGACCTGCAACCAAAGAGTTAGCACTACATACTGTACAACCCTCTAAGGTATCATATCAAACAGTGTAAAGATACGGAGGTGGGGGAGGTGTGCATGTCATAATGATGGCAAACAATCAAGCATAGCATCCATCCTCACATCTCTCACTCAGTGCGTAAAGTATACGATATTCACCACTTCGATCGCCCAACATACCTTGCTACGATCACTCTGCCCCATGAAGTCATGAATGGCCTCATTGCACTGATAACGTAGCCACTAATCATTTGCTATGTCCACTTTGCCCCATGGAGTCACAAGAACCCCACTGCACTGGCTCATAGCCTTACTAATCCTTACTATGTCCACTTGCCCCATGGAGTTATTCACCCCATCTGCGCTGGCTCATAGTCTTACTACGCATCACCTTGCCCCTCAGGTCATAATGACCCTACTGCACTGATAACGTAGTCTTGCTACCATCACTTTGCCCCTCAGGTCATAATGACCCTACTGCACTGATAAGTAGCCCATCATTCATTCTTAGTGGTGAATCGAAGTTATGAACGTCGACAACTCCTTAGCACACGTCCCGCAGCAAAGTCCAATCGTGAAGTTAGCTCGTTGGTTCCCACTTGGATCCTGAGTCACAACTTCCCATTTGAACTACCTTTGCATCTCGGGTTATTGGTCTTCTTTCTTGTTTGGGTCGGTTGGTCAAGCATCTTTCATCCTGGTCGGTTTTCATCATCCCTGGTCGGTCGGTTTTGTTTCCCCCCTGGTCGGTCGCATTTCACCAAACCTGGTCGGTCGGTTTTGTTCCCCCCCTGGTCGGTCGCATTTCACCAAACCTGGTCGGTCGGTTTTGGAGCTCGGGTCGGTCGGTCTCCTTCACCATTTCTGGTTGGTCGTCCTCCTTCATTCCTGGTCGGTCTGGAACCTGGTCGGTCGTTCTGTTCCCCCCCCCCCGGTCGGTCGAAACCTGGTCGGTCAAGAACCTGGTCGGTTTTCCTGGTCCTAAAACCTGCACCATTCCAGCAAGCTATTTTCGCAACCTGCACCATTCCAGCAAGCTATTTTCGCCTCTCGACGGCGTTTTCGACCAATCTAACACTTCTAATCAACCACAAAGCATATCATACAATCATAGGAACATAGGGAGTCAACCACAAACACCAAAACAACAATATGACATATCAAAATGGATCAAACATGACTAAAACCCCATATTTCCCTTTAAGCATGTTTTAAGAAAAACTAATGATATGATTAGCAAAACTTAACCAAATGGAACCAAATTTCTAACAGAGGTCTAAAACATCATTCCGAATTTTATAAACATTTTTCCAGAATTTTATCATGTTTAAATTCGCTAGTTAACACTAATCAACCCTAATTAGCCATAATTAGTGCAAAACCATGCAAATCACTCACCTTAGCCACAAAATAAACTAAGATCTAAAATAAATCTCTGATTTGATGTGAATCTCAATGCCAAACAGCAGCTCCTAAGTTGCTTTAGTGAAGATCTTCCTTGATTAGGGGTTGCTAAGCCAAATCCTTGACCAAAAGATGATTTGGAGGTGATTTAGAGGTTGGAGGCCATTTTTAGGGATCCTTGGTGATAAGTGGAGGCTAGAAAACTGAAATGGAATGATTCTCCATCTTATTTCAGCCCTCCCATAACCCTAATCCCGAAATGGGTTATGGGCCTACTCACTAATCACCCGATTTGGCCCGGTTAAGCAGTTTTTCACCCTCCAAACCTTGTTTCAGCCATATCTCCCAAACGGTAAGTCCGTTTGACTATTATGACCACTCTACGGAAAGAGAAACCATCAAACAAATCAAATGGAAGTGGTTTCAGGTCAAAATTCCTTTCCAATCAAAAGTTATGGCCAAAACAGTACCAACTAGGGGCAAAATGGTCATTCAAAAATCAACAAAAATCATGAACATGGGAAATGACTCTAATGGATGTTTCCCAAAGTTACATGACCATACAACTTCATACGGGAAAGAAATAAATATTCTACGATCCTATGATATGTAGAATACGGGTCGTTACACTTAATTTGTCATTCTTGTTTGTTTCATGTCGTCCTGATATCACAGCATGTCGGCTAGTTTAAATGCATTAATGTGAAATGAATACAAACTTTTCCTGAGGCACTTTTATTAAAAGATTGGAATGCTTCCATCGGTGCTTTTTGTGCCATTTGATGAAGCGATGCAGTTGAGCCTGCCTACCTTACCATTAAAAGAGCTTGATTGACGCTGTGAATGTCAGTATTTCAAATGTTGTCTATATATGGTAATATGTGCAGGTCCAAGTGGTGTAAGCCTATGTCAATGGCAGTAAAATGAAAGGGGCCGTGTTTCTGCAAAAGGGACCTGATTTCATTTTAAACTTATACCTATTTCAAAAACTAATCGAGCAAGAGGATACCTTTCAAAAATCAAAACTGTTTAGGGATGTATGTCACTTTTGACTAGGTGATGGAGATGTATTGATGTTATTTCAAAATGTTGCTAGTAATTTTCTTGAAAAGCCTTAATAGTCAGATAATTTCAAAATGCATCAGCTATTTCTAAGAAGATAACAATGGTTGTTTGAAAAATTCAAGAGTCGTGGCTGCATGAGGCTCAAGAATGAACCAACACTTTCAAGGTTGGGATTAGAGGTTCCTATTTGTGGAAGAAAGCTCGAACGAACATGAAGTAGAAAATGGTTTGGATAGACGTTGAAATGTCGAGGCAGAGGTTGAAAACTGAGAGAGTGGCTAAGTTTTGTGAGTTTCAGTTATGTTGCAACAGAATGCTCATTGCTGAACATGCCCATCGCAGGGTTTTTTTCTATCACAATAGCACAGTTAAGGTCCCAGAGCTTTGTCGGGCAAGAAACTACTGTGTACTTAAATATTGCAGAAAATATCTAGAGGTTTTTTCCTATCGCGTGCATATGTTGAGGACCACGAGGATACCAATCAGGTCTTTATGTGTTTTGCATTTAAACACCCAAACAAATCGAAAAGAATGAAAAAACTGGAAGTTTACTTACTGCATAAGCATAAATTGATCCATCGTTATTGAATGGATTGCATGGGATTGGCTGGCTACATCTAGCCACTGCCTGAAAATTTATAAAATGACATGGTCGTATGTTAGAGACATAATGCTTGGTAAAAATATCAATTCAGTCATCTATGATAAATTGCATCACAAATCAAGAATAGAACATGAAAATTCATCAGTTTATCAACTAATTTTGTAAAACCAGAGCAGAGCCACTAGCTTACAAAATATGAACCCCGGATATCATCCAACAATTGCATATAATTATACTGTCGAGTAAAAAATTAACTGAACAACAACAAATAAATGATCATTAAAAAGCATCTAAATTTAGATGCTTGTTTGATAGGCACTTGCAAGATGGTTGAGAGAATGCTACTAGAGGCATGTTTAACAAGCACATTGCATCTAATTTTTTAAATTCAAAGACCCAAACTGTAGGCGACGAGCATTTCTTCCATTAGATGTGTATCAGATACATCAAATAACAGTCGATATAACATACGATGCAGTTAAATGAAAGCGTGGTTTGATTTTTGCAACGCCCATGGGATTAATAGCAATAATATTTTGGTAAAAGGAAAGTCAGCTACATCAAGAATTCTTCAGGATTCAGTTGAATTCATAACCGGAGACAAACAAACTTATGGTATGTTACTTCTATAGTACAGAAGCAAGTTAACATTTAAATTCCAACGAAAATTTTGAATGAAACATTAATAGTAAATCACAAATTTTACAACATTTAAATCCCTTCCCCCAGAGTCTTCATAGAAAAATAATCATCTTTTCCGATTCAAAAGGGCAGTATTATTTCCTTCTGAAAATTAAGATAAATTATTCAATTTTCCAAGAATTTGTGATAGTTTAACAAGGACAAAAAAAAAATGAATCTAGGGTCGAAAAAAATGACAAAACCAAAGACAACAAAAAATGAATCCAGGGTCTAAAAATTATATTAATGCAGACCCTACTTATCAATGGTAGAACCAAAGACAAAACCGAGCTACATGAAACTAAAGTAATTTCATTTAAAAAAACTACATACCCTCAAACAATAGCTGTATCACCATGGCCAGTCGATATTATCAATAAAGCATTAGCATGCAAAGATTTGTATAGTTTTTTCACTTTGGCATCCAAACTTGATAGTATGCTCTTCATTTCTGGGCTTATAATGTTGTGGTTTTCTGTTCCATTACAGGTGAGCGATTGGGATTGAATTGGAATAACCATCGGAATATCTCTTACTATGGACATATCATCAACAATATAACATGTTTTGCCATTTTCATGCAATATAGTAACCAATTTGCATCGCATATATGAAGGAGGTAGACTAAAATCTGGACTTAATATTGCAAGGAACCCCCAAAAAAGAAATCCATATCACAAAATTGGAAATAATTAATGATTTACAAAATATAAAAATTTACAAAATCCAAATACTATAATTTATAAACTGCAATTTATATTTGCATGAAGGCAATGAGTGAATACGATGTTTCATGATTTTATAATTCATTTGGTAGTAAACAAAAGAATGCTTTAATGATTCACAATGTTTCTTCATCACATAATCAACACCAAAAAATCCAAAATTCCTAGTAAGTTCTAAGAGATATTTCGCGTGGTAAATGCCTCAGCAATGCAATTTAGTACATGCTATGTTCGAGTTCTAAATCTGTAAGAAGAAAAACCAAATCTTGGATAATTTACCATTTTTAATCTTGAGTAGTGCTAGCTCCATTACAACCCTTGCATCTTCAATGCTATCAAGTCCATTCCCTGATAACTGGATTTGTCAATTTTCTTGATAAAACCCGTAAAGAGATTTGTACTTCTCACCATCTCGGATTTGATATAACACAGCAGTATCAATCACCAAATCACGAGTCGTCTTCAAAGGTAAAAGATCATTCTATAAAGAGTGTCCAACAAGAATTGTTTCTTTGAAGACAAGTTTGAGAATGTCTTCCAATAAAAAAAAGAAGAAAAAAACAAAAGCCTCCTTCAAATGCGTAAGATAAATAAGTGATACATGACTAGACTGAAAGTATATTCTAAATGTGTAAGATAAATAACAGATGCATGACCAGAGTGCTTTACTTGAATGCCCTTTGGACTATTTCTAGGACGTAACCCTACAATAGACTATATTTAGCCCAACATTTTACGTTAAAACCGATTGATCCTCACAAAGACTTTGGTAGGCAGAGGCATTTGTTTGCAAAGAGAAAAAATAGCTCAGTGAATTCATTTTCCAGCCGAAATTATAAAAAGAAAAATGTCCTCAAAGTCAACAACTGAAGACGAAGAAACATGTATTTGAAAAAAACAACCATAAATCATCACTAAAAATATTATATTTGAGTAGCTTAGATGATTACATTGTGCTTGTAATGGAAGCTTTATCAACAGGATGCAAAATCAAAGCCCTGTTTTAAACTAAAAAAAAACAATAAGAAAAAAATAAAGAGATAACTATATGTATACCCTTTGTTCTCTTCCTTGCTATTAATTTCCCTCAAATTATCAACATCATTACACTTGATTCCATTAACCATTCCCAGGGGATTTAAAAGTTGTAGAAACAAGGACAAGTTTGTGCAACTTTCTATGAACTATTGGCATCAACTAGATGCTATCAGCTATTATATTTCTACTAGAAATGCTGGACATCAGAAAATCAAAGACAAACAACTTACAGTTCTTTCAAAGACAATCTTTTGTTCTATATATAATAATAATATAGAAGTATACATGAATGATTTGGAATAGGAATTACCCATTTTGTGCTCATTTCACATTTGTGACATTCGGCGATCGAAGAGAGGTCGCTGCTTGAAAAACCAAATCCTCCTCCACCTTCTTCCTTGTTGTCGAAAGTAACACTTGCATCGAAGTCATAATTAATGAAAACCACAACTGAAGAAAAACCATTTTTTTCCCAGCAATACATAATATGTAAAGTACACATACTTGCAAAATGAGTTTTAGCAAAGAACTATTAAGAAAATAGCATAACAACAACTATGTGTCATACATACATCATTCTGAGAAGCTCTCATTGCATTATGTCCTACTTTGTTGTCTCTAGTAAGCTGAAATATGATATGAAGGCTTTGAAGACTCTGCTCTTCTTAGATTTCGATAGGGTCTTCATACACACAAACTGATATAAACATAATAAATGATCCTTTACACTTTGCTAGATACTGAACTTGAAACAACAAAATGTTAAATACATGAATGGTTGTAATATAACCCATAGAAACATACAACAACTGTAATTGCTCACCTTTAGTTAACTTGTTATATAACACGTAGACTATCTTAGAGAACTAACAATTTATCTGAATATAGGAAACTTGTCATCGTTGCAATATAAAGAATCATATGAATGCAGCAGTGATTAAAGAATGATAGTTCAGTCATTATTATTCAATAGATGCTTGCCCTTATTTGATGGCGCCAACAACAGTCCTTAAAGCCGTCCTATATAGCCCTTTGGTTGTTTTGCATCCTGACACAAATTTTGTTGCTTTATCACATTATTTTCATGAATCCAACAACACAAGCTTCTTCTATCTTTAATCTGCGATAGCACCTGGCCCAAGGATTGTGTTTCCCCTCGAAACTAAATCAATTAGAATAAAATAAGAATAAGGGTATCACTAAAACCCCCGATAGTAGACGACTGCAGGATGAAAACAATAGCCCTTGAAACATAAAATCGAATAGAAATTCAATGACTAAGTATGCATAATAAAATGCACTGGCTCAATAATTATTACCTCAGGGCTCACAAGCGGATCTCGGAGTAGATATTGAGGTGAGGGTTTTTGTCAGTCGTTGCTGGATTAATTGGAGCTTGCATGCGTTTGTTTTATCATCGAGCGAGAAATTTGTGCAAACAGTGGTTACTTGTTATAGAGCGAAATTTTGAAATTTCATAAAACTTATTTAAATTTTTTAACTTTTCAAATTTCATAAATTGTCCACAGCACCACCTTTGCATAACATAGTTGTAGCTTATCAAATGCTTTTTCTCTAAAGGTTGCATACCCTAAACCTCCATAAAATTTTTGAAAGAAGTAATAAAATACAAAAATATTACTTCAGTTTTCAAATTGAAATCGAGTAGGAGTGGCACGTTATTTAAAGTATCAGTATCATATTAGTTATTCATTGCAAATTAAAAATGAGCAGGAGTGTCACATTATTTGCTCAGTTTGTGAAGCCTTTTATAGCTAGATGTCTGAAATTCACATAGCTAAGTGATTATAAATCAACTCTATTTACTCTACACTATAATGGCGATAACAAGAGAACTATCAAACTAATTAATAATTTCAATTGTTTTATCAAGGCAAGTAAAAAGAAACAAAAAAATACAAATTTAGAAAACCCAATCTAAGAAGATCAACCCAATTTTGTCTGTATGCATTTTCTCAATATAATCACCTGTCACAAACCCACACAGGGCCAGTCCGACGTTATTCAGTGCTCAAGTCAAACAAGTATTATACTTGTTTTTGTTGCCCTTGGTTCAACAAAAAAAAAGCATTATAGAAAATTTTAATTCCTAGTTATAGAGAAAGTGTCCTTTCCACATGATGAGGCACAGCTTATATGCAAACCATCATTGATTCCTTTTTGAACATGTTGCTCCAAGAATGAATCAGCCTGAGTCACGTTAAAGTGGTATCTGGTTTGAATAAATTAAACCAAAGTTAACAAGTAATGCATTTTGTTGCTTTGCTGCATTTTCATCAATTTGACTTGAATTTGAAGTTTGAGATTTATTTACTTTTTTCTTGAAATAAATTTGAAATGGAACCTACCATTGATTTTGCTTCTTCACATCTACATTGCTTTTTCATTCTATTTTGATATCCTGAAGTTTGTTTCCGATTCCTAGCCCAATTTATGATACAACATATCATTAATACATCAAAAATCAAAATACAAACTAATAACATGTTCCATAATTCATAAATAAAAAAAGAACCAATCAATGGAGCTATTAACATGAAAGCGAATTGCATTTATTCACAAATACAACAGCCACAGTAAGTCATTGCTTATTCCATTATTCCAGTTTGAACTAAAGAAGGGCGAGGGAATTGTATTACATTTTGAAATGAATGGACTTATTCAATCTAAACTAAAGAACACTGAACACCGGAAATCAGAGCATTGCATCAAAAAGTTTTTCAATCAAATAGAACAGAATAACCAATCATAAAGAAAAGAAAATTAAACTTGCATTTTTTTTGTTTCTGATTTGGGGCTATTCTCTAAACCCAAAACTAGGATTGTTGATTTGATGAACTGCTTCCTCTGAACCCTAATCGGTGGAGTTGTATTCTGCATTTGAGAACCTGGTCTTCGAATCCGTGATGGAAGTCGACAAGGGACTGGGAAAGATGATAAGTGAAACAAAAATCGCGGCTTCGTTTCTTCCATGGACGGAGAGGAGTTCATGCATTGAAGGAGGGTTCATGGATGAAGCAGATTTCTGTAAAGGGAGACCTAATTTAGATGAGCAGTGAAAAGGAAGAATTAGGAGGGAAGCGTGAAAAATCAGAGGGAAACGTGGAAATGAAAATTTAGATTTTGATGAAGAAGAGAAGCAAATTTCAGCGGCCAACACTTGGAGGGAAGCCTGAAAATTTTGACGACCAAAATTTTGCCTGTTCATTTACTATTGCGTCGTTGCCATGTCATTCTTTAGTGTTCATGACCATGATTTATTTGTTATTGCATTTGTCAATGTCATAGTTTACGATTTAAAGTCATGGCTTATCTTAATTAATTACTAACATACTTACTATAGCAAGCTAAATTATCGTGCAATCCTTGCTTGCTATCAATATATTATTTTCTTGTAGTGAAATAATTTTTGTGGAATTTTTAGAGTCAGTATGTGGCCCCAGTAAATAGAAATGTGCGTTTAAATAAAATATATATTGATTTATATTTTAAGCTTATTTATTTATTTTAATGCTTATATAGTTGTAGAATGCACTCTGGATGTTGTATAAATTTTTAATGATTGTTTATCGTGATTGTTGTATATATGTGATGTTGAAATCCATATAACTAAAATTATATGGTAATGGGTTGAGTCTGATTCCAGTTCATAATTGACGAATATTTTAAAATAATATTCAGTAAATATTGAAATGTGAAGCCGTGTTAAGTAGTTAAACGCCATTTTAACACGAACGAGATTTTCTGTCGATTTTAATTCATTTTATAATGAATATCGAAAAGTGATTTCAAAATCTGATATTTTGAAAATATTATCATTTTAATATTGAAATGATATGGAATATTCAAATTGGATTTGAATTTGAAAATAAAATTGAAATCGATTTGAAATGAATTTAAAATGAATATATATGGAATATTCAATTTTGATATGAATTTGAAAATAGAATTGAAATCGATTTGAATTGAAATGTTTTGAAATGAATTTAAATAGAACTGAAATTGATTTGAAATGAATTTAAAACGAATTGAAATCGATTTGAATTGAAATCGATTTGAAATGAATTTAAAAGGAATTGAAATTGAATTGAAATCGATTTGAATTGAAATCGTTTTGAAATGAATTTAAAACGAATTTATAAGGGAAAATTCAATTTTGATTTGAATTTGAAATGGAAGTGGAAATCGTTTTTGAAACGAATTTAAAACGATTTATAAAATTCATTTTAAATGGAAATTGATGAAATAATATATATATATATATATATTATAATGGCCTGAATAGAACGCTCCGCGCAGCGGTAGTTCGCGAATTTCGACCAATAACTTCAAATGGACGTTACGGGAGATCCGACCGTCGGATTCTCCTAAAACCGGAACCTTTGGGTTCGTATCGAAAACAGCTTTTCAATAAATACAAGTGATTTGAAATCTAATGGTTATATTTGGATATATATCCAAATCAATTTCAGAAAAGCTCGCTATGGATGTAGTTCGATGGCCGTTATTGGAAACCGGCTGTACGGGCGTTAATAAAATCTGGAAAAATTAGGTAAAATCATAATAAATCATTAGGAAAGATTTTGGATGAAAAATTCCAGTTTTGAAAAGATAAAAATATATTTTTATCGAAATGAACTAGTTATTAACTAGAATATTAATTTATTTATTTTTAAAATAAACAAATTGGATTTGAAATGGTTTTAAAAATAACCAGAATTTCCAACATACAAATTGGAATGGATTTTAATCGAAATTATCTTCGGAATATTTCGATATTGGATTCCGTGATTATACGGATATTGTGGAGGAATTTGGAAGATATATATATCATTATTCCAATATGATATTTGTTGATTTCAGAATTTGATATTGAATATAAGCCGATATATTTTCTATTTAGAGTCTTGTATTTGATATCAAATTGGATTTTGGGTTTGTCGTGAACGGTGTCTTTATTAACATTGTTCTTAGACCCCATGTGAAAAGAATAAATCTTTTAATTAAGATTTAAAGTAGAAGTTTACCAATTAATTAATATATAATTGGAATTGAATTGAATTTTTTTTGGGTTTATCGTGAACGGTATTTTAAATAACACCCGTCCTTTAAACCGATTAACAATGGAAATAGGATTTTGGGTTTGTCGTGAATGGTATCTTTAAAAATACTGTTCTTAAACCCAATGGAGTTAAGAAAATTAGAAACTAACTGGAGATTAGCTAAGTTGAATGGTTTTCTGGGTATTGATCTGATGTTGGTTTCGGCCTTCAAGATTAATACTTAGGGAATTATTCTCTTACTTATTTACGGTTGGAGACTGATGGAATGGAATGTGATTTTGGGTTTATCGTGAACCGTGTTTTAAATGACGTTGGTTCTTTAACCCAGTTAAAGATAAGATTAATTTCTTAGCTTTGAATAATCATTAATATTGATTTTTCGGAAGATTAAAACTAAACGGAGTTTTAATGAATCTTTGATTAGATTGAAATGGAATGTGATAATTAAAATTATCAATTCAAGAAAATGATCGAGAACGGAGTATCACCAGTTTTGCTCTGAGCGATAGTTAAATCTTTAATTAGATTTGAACGTGAAATGGTAATTAATATTTACCGATAACACCATGGTGTTAGAAATGGAGTATTACCAGTTTTGCTCCATGGGATGAAAAGGTTGGGATTGGAAAATAAAATAAATGATTACTTCAGTGTGGTTCGCTAATCCCGACTAGTTTGGAAAACCTTAATATGGTTTGATATCCAAAGGAAAATTAAAGAATAAATCTAAAGAATTTATCATTGATAAAATTAATGGGAACCTTTCCCAAAGGAAAAGAATATTTGAATAAAAGAATATTCTGGATTGGAATGAGGTGTATGATGTGTTGTTATAGCACTTGATTATAAGATACGCGAGTTATTCGAAAAGGCCGGGTTTAACCCATTCTGAATAACTGATACGACGAAAAGTCGAAGAGATTGAAGACGGTGCAAGACCGACGATCTTCACATCGAATGGATGGGTGCTACTGTTGCTCATGATTGGAGTAGCTACTTTGAAAGGGCTTCAGCGATAGCCGTCCGGACGTACTTGTTGATTGTACGGATATGCGAGGGCCTCTCTCCTGTATTGGACATACATGACGACGAATAAGATGCCTCCGGTTTCGTTCCGACCTAGATCGAACTTGTAAATGAACTGTGTGTCTGACATTGGATTTTATTCTGTGTTGATTGATTTCTATTAAATATATATATATATATATATCTGTTTGGAGGTGGAGGATTTATTCTCTTGCTTAACGCCCTTCTCTGAGAAGTACGAGCTCAGAGGTTATATATCGATAGATATCAGTCGCATGGCATGAATTGCCTGTGTGGCATGCTGAGTTGCATGGATCAAGGCTTTTGTTGCAAAGCAAAGTCTTGTGGTTGATGATCAAAGCATAGCTTTAATATAGCGCCACTTTGTGTATAGCATTAATTCGCGAGCCTCATACCCCGGTGTAAACCAGAAACGGGAAGGACTTCCGGGTAATGGACATATGCTGGTTTCACGCTAGGAGGGTGTCAGCATTTTCCAAGCCCTGACATTTTACTCATGTGGATGTTGCTTATTATTACTTGATGGATAGAGAGGCGCCTCAGATATATCGGTCCCTACGAAACCGATGGGTATGGTGGTTGCAGAGGCTTACGGGCCCCAGATCACCAAGAGGTTCGATAGAACCGGCTAGCATATAGTTTATGGCATTTATAACCATCGACGGATGGCCGGCCCCGAGGATTCGGGTGCAGTTGTGGTTGAGACCTGAGGCATGGGCTAGAGTGTCTCGAATTAGCACAGGATGATCCATTTGCCTTGGTTCACAGATGGAATCCAACTTCCAATATGTGACATTGCGCTTTTAGTTGTAATCCTATATATGGTGACATAGTGGGATGGGGCGCTCATGCTACCTATGATTGATATATTTATATTTGAAGTTTAATTATTCAATTACTTTAGTAATAAAAGATTAAATTTCGCGTATCAAGCATTATTTGGCTATTATAAGGTAAAACCCTATCCTCCGGCTTGCGTTGCATTGTGTGATGGGACCTGGGTCTTATAATAGCTTCATTGTTCTTTTTTTAGCATTGCGCTGTTTGTTTTATGCACTGGTATTCTTGGGAGGAAACCCGTTCCATGATATACGACATGGTCCCTCGATTCTCCTAACTTTAAAATAAAGATTAATAACTGTTTTAGTTCTCACACCAGCCACATGACTGACCTGGAGTTTATTGTTTTAACCTAAACTCTGGGTGCCCTTGTTTTCCTCACGGGCAGCTAGTAGTTGGGTTTTGCAGATATTATATTCACAGAATCCTGGTTTACAGCTGAAGTGATATTCGGAAAGCTCTGTATCCGTGTATTTCTTTCAGTTATGTTTTGTATTATTTTTCCGCTGCTATGTATTTAAATCTCTGATATTTTTTTGATGTATAATATTTATTCATACTCTGTTATATTCGTGTATTCTAATGTAATTGTTGTAAATAGAAATGAAATGTTCTTCTCTTTGTGTTCTGATTTGTCTTGTTCTCGAAGCAATCCAGGCTTTCTTTCATGGGGAAGTTTGGGTCGCCACAAAACCAATATGAGACAAGCACCCAGGAAACGTCTCCTTCGACGTCAGACAATCTACGTGAGACAGTTCAACGAAGCAACCAATCACTCATAACTAACTGTGGCTAGCACTACTAATCCTACTTTGAAAACTATCATTAATCGTATGACCGACCATGTCACCATGCCATCGGTCAAGGGTTAAAGGTAAACCAAGTTCTAACCAGACTACTGCAAGTCTAACGTACATTTGCCTCCCAGAGACAACCAGGCCCATCCAATGGGTCCAACGTATTTGACTAGTCCAATTACCCTTTTAGGTGCCCTTATTATACCCTTGCTTTGAGCCCGTTAGAACTTACGACAACGATAATCCCTTCATAACTCTACCTGCATCACCGACCATTATCCACAAACTTAGACCCAGTCTCGAGTATCCATTCTCCACAAACTCAAGTCCAACTTGAGTCATCTCTCCACTCGTTGCATCTCCAAGATCAACGAACAATCATTATCTAGGAGTACAAGTCCAATTTGAGTCTTTTCTCTACTCGTTGCATCTCCAAGATCAACGAATAATCATTATCTATGAGTACAAGTCCAACTTGAGTCATTTCTCCACTCGTTGTATCTCCAAGATCAACGAATAATCATTATCTACGAGTACAAGTCCTACTTGAGTCATTTCTCCAGTCGTTGCATATCCAAGATCAACGAACAATCATTATCTACGAGTACAAGTCTGACTTGAGTCATTTTTCCACTCGTTGCATCTTCAAGATCAACGAACAATCATTATCTACGAGTGCAACAAAAAAGTCACATCACTTCGGCATTCTTAATTGAATTCACTTCGAAGTCCGTCCGATTGGATCCTGCCACTTTGATCGGAACTTACATGTCGGATCTTACATCTCGAATCTTACAGTGGGATCCTTCATCTCTCGGATCCTTCATCTTGGATCTTACAGGTCGGATCCTTCATCTCTCAGATCCTTCATCTCGGATCCTACATGTTGGATCCTTCATCTCTCGGATCCTACATCTGGGTCTGATCCTTCATCTGCTCAGATCCTTCATCTCGGTCGGATCCTTCATCTTCTTGGATCCTTCATCTCGGTCAGATCCTTCATCTGGTTAGATCCTTCATCTGGTCAGATCCTTCGTCTGGTCGGATCCTTCATTTGGGTCGGATCCGACATACCGATCCAATTTGAATCCTACATACCTATCCGACTCGGATCTTACATACATAACCGATTCAGATCCTACATACCTATCAGATTCGGATCCTACATACCTATCTGATTTGGATCCTACATACCTATCCGATTTGGATCCTACATACCTATCCGATTCAGGTCCTACATACCGATCCAATTTGGATCATGCATAACGATCAAACTCGGATCATGCATACCGATCCAACTCGGATCATGCATACCGATCCAAGTCGTCATCTCTCGAATCCTACAAGTCGGATCCTTCATCTGGGTCGGATCCTTCATCTGGTCAGATCCTTCATTTGGGTTGGATCCTTCATCTTGGTCGGATCCTTCATCTGGTCAGATCCTTCATCTGGTCGGATCCTTCATCTGGTCGGATCCTTCATCTAGGTCAGATCCTTCGTCTGGTCGGATCCTTCGTCTGGTTGGATCCTTCATCTAGGTCGGATCCTTCGTTTAGTTGGATCCTTCATCTGGTTGGATCCTTCAACCGGATCAGATTCTTCATCTGGTTGGATCCTACATACCGATCCGATTTGGATCCACATACCTATCCGACTCGGATCCTATATACCTATTTGATTCGGATTCTACATACCTATACGATTCAGATCCTACATACCTATCCAATTCGGATCCTACATACCTATCTGATTCGGGTCCTACATACCGATCCAATTTGGATCATGCATGCCGATCCAACTTGGATCATGCATACCAATCCAACTCAGATCATGCATACCGATCCAATTCGGATCATGCATACCGATCCAATTCCTGGGCAAACCCAAATCATCTCCAAACTTGACCAAATCTTTGCAAAACTACAATTCCGACGAAATCAACTCATCCAATTCAACCACAAACATGTTATGAAACCAACAACAAGTTGAAAATGACAATTTCATCAATAATTATGTAAAATTCATCAAAGTCATGATAAATGAACATATAAACTAAAATTATGGATCTAACTTGCATAAACATATAAAAATATATGTAAATTACCGGTTTTAAGTTGGTAAATTATATCCTATGGCGATTCATATGAAAATAGACTTACCATTATGTAGATCTATGGAAAACGACTTGAATTTGATGAAAAACAAGATCAAACACTCATATACTTGATTGAATCCACGTGAGAGATGCATCTCACTCATGAATTCTCCAAAACAACTCAAAAACACCTAGATCTAGAACCAGACAGCGAAGAATTTGATCCAAACTCTTCAATTTGACGGACTCTCCCTTGAAATGATGTAGACCTAGCTTCAGACGATGTAGATCTTCATATCTCTTACGTAGATCTAGAATTTTAATAGTGGAAAAGTGAAGAGAATGGAGTAATGGAGGAGCTCTCACTCTTTCAAATGAGAGAATGGAGATAGTAAACTATTCTCCATGGCTCCTACCCCCTATTTATAGCCTTCCACCAGCCCACTAATGGGCATTCCCAAATCAGCACATTTCAGCTTACTAAACCTGAACAACCAACTGTTAAACCTAAAAACAACGATTCCTCCCAAACCACTGATCCAAATCTTTAATGTGACCACACTATAGAAAACGAATCATCATTTCCTTTCCAAAGGCACATGTTTCAACGCCTGATTCAACATGAGTCAAAAGTTATGCCTTGTACAAGATTGACAGGGGGCAAAATGGTCACAAACAAAATTGGTAAAAATTATGGACATGTCTCACAACCCCATAACCAACATATTAAAATATGAGAATGATCTAACCATCAGGGAATAAATTAAAAATATTTTACGATCCTTCGATTCGTAAAATGCAGGCTGTCCCCCCTCCCCTACCGTTAAGAATTTCCCCCCCAAAATTCCAATAAACACCACACTAAAAGCCATTTCCATAATCCATCAGTCTTGGTTGCAAACACAACTGGTGCGTCCATTTGGATACACTTTTCCGAATGAATCCTTATCCCAAAAGGTCACGTACTTGCACCTTTGACTCACTCTACTCCTTAGGCGTCTTCCACCTAAGAAGTATAATGATGGTTCTAACACCTTCGACCAAATTGATTCCATACTGAGTCCCGCGATGTGGCTACAACCCTCTGACC
Source organism: Allium sativum (assembly GCA_030737875.1). Lineage (NCBI taxonomy): Eukaryota > Viridiplantae > Streptophyta > Magnoliopsida > Asparagales > Amaryllidaceae > Allium > Allium sativum. Next base: position 709,934,624 of record CM060922.1, read on the forward strand.
TCGTCAAAGACATCCTCAAACTCATTAGCGATCGGCACTGATGAGCAGTCCCCTCGCGGAATCCCAAGCGAACATAAATAACTTGCTTAGACCCAGCCTTCTTGCTTACCTGTGACGCCCCTCCCCGCACCAGCCGCCATTTCCCTAGAAACGCGCTGTGCCAATGCCTAACTAGCATGGGATGGTCGTCAAGGAAAGGGATTTTGAAAACGATGAACTAGCAAAGAACCTGTAGTATATCTCACAGCACATGGAATAAAATATAATAGTAACATATCTTGACATAAAACAGGCGAGGTAGTGCACAAACTGAAAACTAAGCCATCATAGCAGCGAGACCCAAAATACAGCTTATGATCCAGACCATCATTTTTACAACTTCAAAATACAGTCTCTAAAGAAAAATAGAAAAGGTACACTACTAATGCCCAAAGCAGTGACCAGCAACAACATAGGGAGAATATATGTAAATAGTACGTGGAAGCCTCCTGCTCGTCTTCGGGCAACTAGTGCATACCACCTAACCTGTCTCTAGTCTGCTCGTTTAGGAGCACCCAGAGTAATAAGAAGAGATATAACACTCTGGGTCAGACAAAAGTCTGGTATGAGCGATAGCAGCAAAAAATAACAATAACAGGTATAAATAACCAAACCTGAACCTGGACCTGCAAACAGAGAGTTACACAACAAGATGTACATTACTCTAAGGTAAAACTAAGTGTAAAATGGAAGTGTGCATGTCATGGTGATAACAAACGTCAAACATAACAATCATCCTCACATCTCTCAGTCAGTGCGTAAAGTAACGACATCCACCGCTTTGATCACCAGAACCATTTGGGGCCATGATGGAGCCCAACTCCATCCAAACCTTACTACGACCACTTTGCCCTTGGGGTTCCTGATGGAGACCGACTCCATACAACTTTAGCCCCACCGCACTGGTCCATATTCAATGCCCCTCCCATCAACAGTGAATCAAAGTTATAAATATCGATAACCCCTTTGCACATGTCCCGCAGCAAAGTCCAACTCATGAAGTTAATGCGTTGGTTCCCATCTGGATCCTGAGTAATAACCTCCCATTTGTACTTCCTTTGCATCTCGGGCTTTTGGTCATCATGTCGGCTCGCTTCGGTCTCCATTCGGTTCGGGGTGCTCCACGATTCAGATCGTGACGCTCTACTAGGGTCGGATCGGTTCGTGATGTCCTCCTTCTGGCAGTTCGGTTCATGAGCTCGGGTCAGTTCATGATGAGCATCTGGGTTCGATTCGTGGTGCAAGCAACTCACGGTTCAGAGCTTCTAGTTCGTGGTGCTCCGATTCATGGAAGGCCGTTTGACTCTTAGGTACTTCACGGTTCGGGGTTTTGGCATCGGTTCGAGGGGTGCTTCACGAGTGGGTTCGGGTCCTGGCATCAACTCGAATACATGAGGCGGTTCATGGGATGGTTATACGACCCGACCCGGTCCTCCTCCACCGACCCGATCCGGTTTCCTGCGCTATTTCCAATAAGCTATTTGTGCCACACGACGGCGTTTTCAACCATTCTAACCTTGCTAAACAATCATCAAGCATTCCAAACAGTAGTAATAGCATATGAGTTCAATCAAAAAGATCAAAACATCAAGCATACAGGTTATTTTAAATCAAACCTACCCAAAAAACATGATTTTCCCCTTAATCCTCTTAACCATGTTTTAAATATAAGATTAGGAAACTTAATCCAAATTAAACCAGATTTTCAATAGTGACATAAAACAATATTTAAGAATTTTTACATATTTTTCCTGATTTTTATGATGCATAATTTCACTAATTATCACTAATCACCCCTAATTAGCCGTAATTAGTGAATAAACATGTTAATCACTCACCTTAGCCACAAATAAATCTCAGATCTGAAACTTTAACTGATTTGGGTCGAATCCCTATATGTTCCAACAGCTCTATCTCGATTTTGATGCTAATCCGCCTTAATTTGATGCAGATTAGCTTAATATTGGATTAGAATGTGATTAGAGGTAGTTTAGAAGGTGGAGGTCATTGCTAGGTTTGAAGAAATGAAAGTGGCGGCTAAGAAAATGAAATGAGATGATTTTTTAACTCATTTCAGCCTCCCCATAACCCTAATCCCGAAATGGGTTACTTGCCCATCCGCTAATTACCCTATTAAGCCCGCTTAAGCAGTTTTTCACCTTCCAAACCTTGTTTCAGTCATATCTCCCAAATGGTAAGTCCGTTCGATTAATGTGACCACTCTACAGAAAGGTAAAACCATCATTCAAATTCAATGGAATTGGTTTCAGGTCAAAACTCCTTACCAATCAAAAGTTATAGGCGAAACAAGATTTGCCTAGGGTAAAACGGTCATCTAAAATTCAGCAAAAACCGTGAACATGGGAAATGAACCCAATAGTCATTCCCTAAAGTTACACGACCATATGACCTCGTATGTAAATGTAATAAATATTCTAAGATCCTCCGATGCGTAGAATGTGGGTCGTTACACTCTCCTCCCCTTAAGAAATTTCGCCCCCGAAATTCGTTAACCAAAACATACAGTGGTGCCCCGCTTGCCCATCAGCCATTTACAAATAATCAAACATACATAACAAGCCTATCTTAGCATGTTTACTAACATGTGAAATAACTATATCGCGATTAAAATCTTACCAGGCAAAGAGTTCTGGATACGACTTCCTAATGCTCTCCTATGTTTCTTAAGTACAGTCATTCTCATTATCGCCCCACTGGACCTTGATTAGTTCCACCGTCTTCATTCGAAGTTGTTTCGTATCATGTCCGACAATATTAATCGTCCCGGGGTTCCTAACGGCCTCGGATTCTACCTCGATATCATCCAACTGATCTGGTAAAATAGTTATATCAGAATCTTGCTCGAATTTCCTTAATTGGGAAACATGAAATACGTCGTGAACTCCCATCATCTTGTCAGGTAACTCAACTTTATATGCTAAATTCCCAACTTGCTCGAGAACTGGGAATGGACCAACAAATCTTGGTGCCAACTTGCCTCTGCTACCAAATTGAATCACATTCTTCAATGGAGAAATCCCGATGAATACTAAATCACCAACGAAGAATTTCAAATCTCTTCGTCTTTTATCAGCATAACTCTTTTGCCTATATATCTTGCGCAGCCTTCATTCATTGTTGAATAAACTTGATCTTTTCTGAAGTTTCTCTTATTACATCCGGCCCAAGCAGAAATTTCTCACCGGTCTCCAACCAACAGGATGGTGAGTTGCACGGTCTTCCGTACAAAGTTTCAAATGGAGCCATACCAATACTGGATTGATAACTATTATAATCGAACTCAACCAGATGCAAATGGTCATCCCATGATCCTCCAAAGTCCAATATACAAGCCCTTAAGAGATCCTCTAATACACGATTCACTCTCTCTGTTTGACCTTCGGTTTGAGGACGATACGCGATACTGAGATGTAATTCTGACCATAAAGCTTCTTGTAACCTCTTCCAAAACCCACTAGTAAATAAGGGATCTCAGTCACTCACAATACCTTTAGGTACTCCATGAAATCTCACTACCCACTTCATATACAGTTCCGCTAACTTAGCTACCGTCCTATTCGACTTGACCGGTATAAACCTTGCACTTTTGGTCAGTCGATCCACAAGCACCCAAATACTATCATGAACTGATCTAGTCCTTGGTAAACCATCAATGAAATCCATTAAGACTTGTTCCCATTTCCATTTGGGAATTTGCAGTGGTTGTAGCAAACCACCACGCTTCTTTTGCTCGGCTTTAACTAGCTGGCAGTTCATGCATTTGGATATAAACTTCCCAACGTCTCTCTTCATCCCTTCCCAGTAGTAGGTCTGCTTCATGTCTTGATACGTTTTGTTACCACCAGGATGTATAGTCAGTTTTGAGTGATGACATTCTCTAAGCACTTTATCTCTCAATCCATTAACATTGGGTACAACTAGTCTACCATTCTTTCAAAGCCATCCTTCTCGATCAAGTTCATACTTGTTAATTTCCTCACTATCGATACCCATCTCTATGTTGGATATGATTTCCAATAGGTTAGGATCGTCCCTCTGACTGGAAGCAATCTGTTTAATCAAAGTCGGTCTGATCTTCAAACTTGCTAACATCTCTGGATCCAGTTCGCACTTAGGTTTGAAATCATATCCTGCGATATATTCCAGTTGCTTTCATTCCAGAAACATAGCCCCTAAACTGGCATGTCTCCTACTTAATGCATCAGCTACTACATTGCCCTTCCCGGGTGTATATGCGATATTGAAATCATATAAAGCCAAGAATTCTAACCATCTCTGCTAACAGAGATGTAAATCCTTTTGAGAGAAAAGATACTTTAATGACTTATGATCGGTAAACAACTCGAATCTTTCTCCCAAGAGATAATGTCTCCACATCTTTAACGCAAACACGATTGCTGTCAATTCCAAATCATGGGTAGGGTATCTTTTCTCATGAAGTTTCAGTTGCCGACTAGCATAAGCTACAACCCTACCTCCTTTCATCAGTACGACACCTAGTCCGGTACCACAGACATTCGTGTATACCATCATCTCTTCATTCCCCTTAGGAATAACTAAAACTGGTGCACACGTCAACTTTTACTTTAGACCCTCGAATGCATTCTCACACTTTTCGTCCTAAACAAAAGCTTGATTCTTCTTGGTCAACTGAGTTAACGATACAGCTATCTTGGAGAAGTCTTGGATAAACTTACAATAATATCCAGCTAACCCAAAGAAACTTCTCACGTCTTGCATTCTTGGGCGTAGGCCAATCTTGCACCGTAGCCACCTTCGCATGATCCACGACAATAACATTCTCTGAGACAACATGGCCTAAGAATCTGACTTCTCTCCACTAGAAGTGACACTTAGAAAATTTTGCTTTCAATTGGTTTTTCCTCAACACCTCCATCACTATCCTCAAATGTTCCTTGTGTTCTTCCTCTGTCCTCGAGTAAACCAAGATATCGTCCACGAACACAAGAACAAACTTATTCAATTGATCCCTGAATACCTTATTCATAAGATCCACAAAATATGCTGGTGCACTAGTCAACCCGAATAGCATGACTAACCACTCATAAAATCCAGACAGTGTTCGAAATGTCGTTTTAGGTATACTCTCAGTTGCCACTCGGAGCTAATGAAAACCTGTCGCAAGATCTAACTGGGAGAACACACTCGCTCCATTCAACTTATCAAAGAAATCGTCTATCCGCGGAAGAGGATACGTATTCTTCCTCGCCACCTTATTCAATTCGTGGTAGTCTACACACAAACGAAGGGAACCATCTGCCTTAGTAGCAAATACAACTGGTGCTCCCTACTCGGAAACACTCCTTCGGATAAATCCTGTAACAGCCCGGATTTTCAGAACCAATTTAAATTTTTTATTTTAGCTATTTTAATGGATTTTGAGTATATAAAATGGTTTATTTTAAATAATAACGACTAAAAATTTATTTAAATTGAAGTTAGAACGTATAAATTTATTTTAATTATAAAACAAGCCTGAAATGGCGCGGTAGTTTGAAAATTCGGTTTCAAATTTCAAATGAATGTACATGATTCGAAATAAATCGGATTTCGGTAAAACAAGAATTATTTGAACCTTTTTGAAAATATCTTTCTAACGAATGTGAAAAATCCAGATTTCATAATATAAATTGAAAGTTAAGTCCAGTTTAAAATTTAAAATTTAAATTAGTCGCTATGGAATTTATATATATTTTAATATAATATATAGACCTTAAAAATAACCATTTTGCAAACGACCTCTGTTTTTTTACGAAACCGCTTTGGTTGAGTCCAGAATGTCAAGTTATTGCTAGATTCCAGTTTTCATAATTTTTGGAATTAATATGTGAGTGTGGTAAATTAAACGTGTTTGGTAATTTCAGTTTGAATTTAATCGACTGGAAAATGACCGTTTTTCAAATGGTCTCCAAATTCGAAGAAATTAGTTTTGTTAGGACCGTATCGTCTAAACAAAGTTAGATTTATTTTTCTGGAATTTTTGGAGTCAGTATGTGGCCCCGGTAAATTAAAATGTGCGTTGAAATCAATTTTGAACGCTATATTAAATTATATTTTAATTTTGATGAAAACTGATTGAAACAGTCGAATTGGCTTATGATACATATCCTATTGTGTTCGGAATGAGAGTATTTGGCTAGGGGCGGCAATCGTTGGGCTTGATTCGGAGTTCGAATTTAAAACTAACTTTTTGGAAATAAAGAAATAATTAAATAAATTATTTATATAAGGTATAACCCTTACTCTCTCTACTCAGTCAAACCCTCAGTCAAAATAAAAAGTAAAAACCTGCCCCTTTTCTCTGAAAGCCCCGTCGCCCTTCCTAAGACCACCGCCCCCATCGCTCAGACCACTGTCGCCCCCTCCACCGATGCGTCGCGCCTCCCCCTACACTTCTTCCTCCTCCTTCATCCATCTCCAAACCCTAAAGCCCCAAACTTGCAACAAACCTGTAATGACCCGCATTTGCAAATGTATTATAATTAATTTATTTAATAATATAAATAGTGATATAGTGAATTAAATGGTCGTGGAATTAAATAATGGTGAATATTTAATTAAAATAATAAATTAAATAATATATTTAATTCTGAAATAATCAAAACTGGTTGAAATGGCGATATGCTGTGAACTGGATCATCTGTGATATTTAATTCAACTTGGAATTGAATTAGAATAACGAATATAGTATATAAACGATAGTTTGAACGTATAATTATATTATAATTTAAATCAAGCTTGAAATGGCGCTGTAGTTCGTAAATTGACGATTTGAACTTCAACTGAATGTACAGGATTCGTTTTAAGCTGGATTTCTGTGAAACAAGAAACGTGTGGAGCTGGTGGAGTATATCTTTCTAGTGGAAGAGAAAAATCGAGATTTCATTGTGTAGATTTTGATTTATGTCCAAATCAAATTTTAGAAAAGTCGTTGTGGAATTCCTTTATAATTTATAAAGGAATTATTTATATTTTTAAAAGGAATTTCAATATAAATCGAATATCGGGTTGACTCAGATTTGAAATATCAAGTTATAAATCCCAGTAGAGCTGTATGGTATTCCACTGTGAATATATACGATAATATAAATTTATTTATATTTAATTTAATTATATTTAAATATTTTTATATATTTAAATGGGTCATTCAGAGCTTTAAAAATAGCCGGTTTTGCAAACGAAGTCGGAATTCAACGAAATTAATTTTGTTGGATCCGCAATGTCAAATAGTTGTTAGATTTCCAGTTCCGTGATTTTTAGAGTTACTGTGTGGCCGTACGGATTTTTAGAGTGAAAAACAGTCAGTATTTTGACGGTTAAAAATACACTGTGTGACCAAACGGAGTCGGAATTCGACGAAACCAGTTTCGTTGGGACCGTAATGTCAAAATCTAGCTACATGTCCAGTTTCGTGATTTTTGAATATCGTGTGTGATCACACGGATTTTTAGAAGGCTAAAACGAATATAAAATGAATATTAAACTAAAATATCTCAACACAAAAATATCTACATATTTTGAAAACCCGATAAATACCCCTTCAAAATTCTAAACCTAATCTCTTCAAGTCTTTATCTGGTCAAAACAATTAAGCGCCGTCACTTTTGCTTCTTCCAGGAAAAAAGCATTCGATCCAAAATAAAATCAAAGAAAAATCAGAAAATCCCAAAACAAGTATATATGAGTTCGCGACAGAGAGAGCTTCAATTCTATTCGCAAATTGGAGGTCGCGATACAGTTTCCTAAAAGTCGAAGTTTCGACAGTAGACTAGGGCTGGAGTCTTTGGAGTGGTCGAGCATCAATGTTGGAATTGGTTGTCGTATTTGAGTTCGTGGCGAGGAGTAGCATCAGTTTGGAATTTTCGGGAATATATAAAATTAAAAACCGTCGATACCTGCTACGATGAGGTCAACGTCGGGTTTCAATTCATGGCACCGAGTTGGATTATGTTGGGATGAGGTGGTAGAGGAGTTTGAGAGAAGTGATTAGATGGTGGACGAGAGCTTCACAATGAAGCTAACCAGGAGTGGATTGGAGCTCGTTTGAATTTACGGCGAAATAAACTGTTTGATTCAAATCAAACAAACAGTTTATCGTTCTTTAACGATGAACTGCCAATGTGTGTAAATCTCACTAACTCTGAACAGTTTAAAATTTCATGTTGTATTTTTAGAACTGTTAAATATTGGCTGATTGACTGTGTGTTGACTGTTTGATTGAACTACTAGTCAGTTAGTTGAATTTCTATATTGATTCTGTTTAACAGAATATATCATATGGAACTGAAAGTGATGTTGATTTTATTGTGTTACATCTGTGGATGCAGGGAAACAGGTTGGAGGAATCCGGCTGGATTCCTCTACAGTTATTTTATTGTTTTCATATATTGTGATATATGATGTGATTTATAATCTGTTGTTGATTATATATGTATGGACGATATTGGACATCATAGCTAAATATGTTAAACACCATGACATACTGGAATATTGAAAAGAGAATATTTAAAAAAATCAAGAGGATTTTATAAAAGAGAGTATTTATAAAATCAAGAGGATTTTATAAAAGAGAATATTTATAAAATCAAGTGGATTTTATAAGAGAGAATATTTATAAATAGAATATTTATAAATAGAAGTATTTATAAATGGAATATTTATAAATAGAAAATACATTTAAGTGGAATTATAAATAAAGGAAATCATTATAAATGGAATATTTATAAAGTGAAGTATTTATTTAGAATAAATAGATAAGACACAATAAAATGGATTATTTATTTGTTAAATAATAAAATATTAAATAGGGATTATTTACTTAGAAAATAAATAGAATATATAAGTTAAGACTTATATAAAGAAGTAAGAATCGATTTCAACATCGATGTTTGAAACTGAATAAGGACAAAGAGTTAACCAGTTAGGGTTAACCAGTTAGAGTTAAACCAGTTAGAGTTAAACCAGTTAGAGTTAACCAGTTAGAGTTAAATCGATAGGGTTAATTAAATAGAGTTAATAGAATTTGCGTTAATCGAATATTAGTGATTCAAATAAAGTAAAAAGGAGTTATCAAATATTAATTATTCGAAGGAAGGAGTTATCAAATATTAGTTATTCGAATAGAGTTAAATACAGTTATCAAATATTAGTTCTTCGAATAGAGTTAAATAGAGTTATCAAATATTAGTTTATTCGAATAGAGTTAAGTAAAAAGAGTTAATCGATTAGGGTTAAATAAATAGAGTAAATCAAATTTAGTTTATTTGAAGAAAGGTTAATCGAATCTAGTTATTCGTAAGAGAGATTATCAAATATAATTATTCGAAGGGAGGAGTTATCGAACAGAGATTTATTCGAATGAGAGTTACGTAAGGAAGTGTTAAAGAGTTAAAAGATGAACTTAACCTATTTCGAGATTTGAAATGTTGTTCAGTTAAGGTCTGAGCGGTAGTTATACCCCAACTTGATTGACTTCGTTTTTAATTTAGAAATGGTTAAGGTTCGAGAGTGAAAGTGGTTAAGTGAATTTAGTAAATAAGTATAGTGGTTCGAGTTGTCAACGCGATGTTGATTTAAACATCTGTTTAAATCCAAGTAAAGAAGATTTGGAAATGTTTTAAAAAAAAAACAGAAACGTAATCAAATATTGAAATTGGAAATATGGATAAGAAATGGGAACGTTTTCCAGTGTTAACGTATATTTTCTAAACATAGAAAATAAGGAAATATGAATATATATATATATAGATATATATATGATTGATGATTGGTTTGATAGAATTTCCATCTGGAAATAATATCGTTGTTTGCACACGTATCTTTCTTTGATAGTTAACTCACAGACTATCAAAGTTTTGACCATTTTGACGTTGTTAATATGGAGAGACCGGTTGGATTATTATCCAAAGAACCACTCTGTATTGGCATAAGCGTTGCGAATCATATATGCCAAAGATAATTGAAGATAGAGTAAAGTGCAAGGGCTATTGTATAAATCTTAGATAACAGTGCCTAAGATGGATATACTGAATAGTACCTTCGGTTCATCCTGTTCCTGGATGACTTGTATGGATGAATGTCTGACAGAGTATTTCCAGAAAGGTCACGTACATTGATTTCTTCAACTGTACCAAGAGTGGAAGCGGAGAAGGAAACTTCTTTTAGCTAACACGTAATGTATTGTTGTAGACGTCAATTAGTGATTTTCGATGGATCTGGCAATGTGGCATTCGAACTGAATCTGATGTGATGATGAAGCGTAACCTCAAGCCTCATCAACCGGTAAATGACAGAAATCGGGCAGGCAACATGGCTAAGTCGGTCGCTCCGAAGTAGGGTGTATAATCACCTGATCTGGAGTTTCATTTACTTCTAAAAATCTATTGTTGATGCTGTCCCATTCGGTAAACGGTTGCTGATCCCAACTGTTGGTGATATACATTCGATACACTCAAGCGAAATGAGTGGTCGGTCATGTGTGGCCGGGTTGCAAGATGTTCTTTTTGAATCCAGTGTATTCCTTTCTAGAGCTACACTAGCGAAAGGTGGTTCCATACCTTGTCATAGTTGGAAATCCATTACCCAATACGTGCTTGCAGTTTTGATTGTATACTATATATGTAGAACGTGAGATGAAAGCGTTTCTGCTAGATGATTATTATATTGTGGTTGATAGACATTATTTTAATATCAAAAGGTTTTTGATATAAAGATAATTTGGATTCTCATAAGGGAAAAACCCGTTCCGTTATACGACATGGTCTTATGAGATATCAATTACCTGCTTGAACCGTTTTAAACTGTTTTACTCATACCAGTCCCATGACTGACCCGGAGTTTATTTGTTTTGTTTTCCCTAAACTCTTGGGTGCCTAAATTTGTACGGGCAGTCAAGTAGTCGGGATTTACAGATACTTGAAGAGTTGGAGCAGGAGGCTTCAGGATCATATAGCTACAGTTATTTCCGCTGTGTTGTAAGTGTTGTACTTTGATAATGATGTATACTCAAGTACAGATGTATATTTCAAGTTATGTTATATATATTATATGTTATTCGTTCCGCTGTGAGGTTCGTGTTACTCTGATGTTGTGTTCTTCTTCTTCTTCTATTCTAAGTTTCTATCTTATCTTTCCTCACCCTCTAGTTTCTTTCATTTATGAACGGTATTTTCGATCCTTGGATGTTCGATATGTGTTGTATATCGGATAACCAAGATCGTCAAAAACCCGGGTCATTACAAAACCGCCGCTCCAGTCCACAGTGGGTCCCTAGCCACCACCGCCTCCCCTTAGCTTCCTCCTCTTGACCTGCAAACTCCGGCGTAGTGGCGGTTTTCGATCGAAGATCGGGTTACAGACTTTGGAGGCTCCAAAACGATGAACAGTGAGTTTTCAGGTCTTAATTCTTTGATTTAACATTGTTAGCATGATAAAAATGTGATTTTTAACTAATTCATGATATGCAAATATTTTTAGTAAGTAAAAAATACGATTTTTAACTAGTGTATGATATGAAAATATTTGGAGAGAGATAAAAATATGATTTATATATATAATAACGATATAAAAATATGTTTTTTTATATATAATAGCGATATAAAAATATGATTTTTATATAAAAATGTGATCTTTATAATGTAAACATCGTGATAAAAATGTGATTTTTATAATGTAAACATCGGGATAAAAATGTGATTTTTATTATAAAATGGTTTAAATAAAAATATGATATTTATATATAAGGACATCAAATTAAAAATGTGATTTTTAATATATATATATAGCCTTATAAAAATATGATTTTAATATGTATATTGCTTTATAAAAATGTGATTTTTAATATATATATATATATATATATAGCGTTGTATAAAAATGTGTTTTTTAATATTTATACCACATGGAGCAGATTGAGATGAAACTGAATAAAAGCAGAACAAATCCAAATCATCCATTAAAGAATGGCGGAGTGGAAACCAAAGATGAGAACTCCTTCTCACATAATTTATTTTACAGTTAAAAATATTTTAGGTTGCAGACGGGGATTAGAAGCCCTTGACACTATTTATTGTACAAACCATGTTGTTTGACTTGGATTATATAGTGGAAATTTGGATGTTGATTGTAAAATTGGTTGTGGATTGATTGGAATTGGTTTGTGTACGGTGCGAGCCAGTATTAGGCGAGGGATAAGGCTAGACCTTATTCCGGTTTTGATATCATGCCGTTATAGTGCCGAAATTTTCTGAAATAAATATTTATTCATTAAAAATATAATTTTTAATGCGTATATGAACTGTATAAAATAAACATATGTTGAATAAAATATCTGAACAATAAAAACATTATTTTTATTGAATGTATGAACTATTAAAAATATTCATGTGTTGAAATAAATATTTTATCGCTAAATATATAATTTTAAACGTATATATGAACGACATAAAATTCTCCTGAAATGAAAATAAATATTCATTTACAAATCAGACGATTTGTTTATGTACACACATTTGACTGATATTGATTGGGAATATAAATTTTAGACATCGCCCAACTGCACAAATAATATTCAGTATTTGTTGGTTGAAACCCCACTGGGGTATTGGGATGATATTTGGCGTACACTAATCCCAATTGTTTAGTTGTATGTCAATCGATTGGTTGGTAGATTGTTGTAAGCGTTAATTATTTATATTCGATGCTTATGCGGTTGAGTAGTGCACTCTGGATGATGGTTGACTGTGTATAATTATTGTTGTGTACATGTGTGTATGAAATCAATATAAATGACACTATATGGTAATTGACTATGTCTGATTCCAATTTTGAAATAACAAATATTTTAAAATAATATTCCGTAAAGGATTAAAATGTGAAGCCGTGTTGATTAGATTTGCGCCATTTATCCGTTAGTTCCAGAATTTGATATTGAATATAAGTCGATATAATTTATAATCAGAGCCTTGTATTTAATATCAGATTTGGATTTTGGGTTTGTCGTGAGCGGTGTCTTAAATAACACTGTTCTTAAACCCAGTTGAGAAAAGAATAAATCATTTAATTAAGATTTAGTGAAGTTTTCCAATTAATTAATATTTAATTGGAACTGAATAAAAGAATTGGAATTTGTGTTTGTCGTGAATGGTGTCTTCAGTAACACTGTTCTTAAACCCCGTGTGAAAAGAATAAATCTTGTAATTAAGATTATTAGAGTTTCCAATTATATTCAGTAATTGGAATAAAATGGAATGTGAATTGGGTTTATTGTGAAGTGTGTTTTTAATAACATTCGTTCTTTAACCCGATTAACAGTGAAATGTGATTTGGAATTTATGTATCTTTTATTAAGATTTAGTGGAAATTTTCCAAAGTAAAGTTTTCCAATTTAATAAAATAAATTGGAATGGAATGGAATTCAATTCGGTAATAATTGAAGTGAGCTTCTGTGGAGGAAGACTGTTAATATATATGGCATTTAAAAGGCTTTATCGTTATTCCATTTATATTATTAGTCGGATACGGAAATTGACATCGATTATATATTGATCTGTTTTTCCGTGAAGATTCCATAATTAATGGAATGAGATTTTGGGTTTATCATGAACTGTGTTTTAAATGACATTGGTTCTTTAACCCAATTAAAGATAGGATTTCATGCCTAACATTGTATTTCGAACTGTATTGTTGATCTCTGCTAAATATATATCTGTTTGGTGGTGGAGAATTTATTCTCTTGCTTAACACCCTTCTTTGAGACGTACGAGCTTAAAGGTTATATATCGGCAGAAATCAGGGGTACGGTGTAGATTGTTGATGCGACATGTTTGATTTCCTAAAGTTAAATAATCATTAATATTGATTTTTGGGAAGATTAAAACTAAGTGGAGTTTTAATGAATCTTTAATTAGATTGAAATGAGAATGTGATAATTTAGATTATCAAATTCAAGAAATGATCAAGAATTGAGTACCACCAGTTTTACTCCAGGCGATAGTAAAACCTTTAATTAGATTTGAACGTGAAATTGTAATCAATTTTACCGATAACATTGTGGTGTCAGATATGGAGTTTTACCATTTTTGCTCCATGGGATAAATAGGTTGGGATTGGGATAATAAAAGAAATGATTACTTCGGTATGGTTCGATAATTCCGACTAGTTTGGATAAACCTTAATTTGGTTTGAATTGATATCCAAAGGAAGATTAAATTATAAATTTAAAAGAATTTATATTTGATAAAATTAATGGGAACCTTTCCCAAAGGATATGAATATTTGAATAAAAGAATATTCAGAATTGGAATGAGGCGTATGTTGTGTTTTATCCCACTTGATTGCAAGATACATGAATTATTCGAAAAGGCTGGGTTTATACCCAATCTGAATAATTGATTCGACGATAAGTCGACGATGAAGACGGTGGTTGAAGACCGGAGTCCTTCACATCGTTTGGATGATTACTGATGTCTTGATTGGGCTGTACACCCAAGACAAGGTAATAAGTGGTGATCGTCCAGACGTACTTGGAGATCGACCGGATATGCGAGGACCTCTCTCCTCTATTGGACATATGGGACGAGGAATAAGGTGCCTCCCGTTTCGTTCAAACCCACACTGAACTAGTAAATGGATGTGTGTCTGACATTGAATTTTATTCTGTGTTGATTGGTCTCTATTAAATATATATCTATTTGGTGGTGGAGAATATATTCTCTTGCTTAACACCCTTCTCTGAGACGTATGAGCTTAGAGGTTATATATTGATAGACATCAGTTGCATGGCGTGAATTGTCAGTGTGGCATGCTGAGATGTAAGTGATCAAGGCTTCTGTTGAAAAGCATAGTCTTGTGGTTGATGATCAAAGCACGGCTTTAAATAGCATAGCTTTGTGTATAGCGCTAATTCGCGAGCCTCACACCCCGATATGAACCAGAAACGGAAGAGGACTGCAGGGAGAACATGCATTTCTTTCTAGCTAGGAGTGGTGTCATGGTATCGAGCCCAGACACTTTACTCATGTGGATGTTGCATATTATTTGATGGATAGCGAGGCGCCTTGGATATATCGGTCACTACGGGGCCGATGTATGATATGGTCGACATACTGACCATTACACCCCAAAGGGTGGGGAAACACATTTTTCAGGTATAACTAATCCACAAACGTAAGAGTGGACTGACCCTGAAGATCCAAGGTGCAGTTGCGGCTGTAGCCTAAGACATGGTAGGCTAGATTGTCTCGAATTCGGTAAGGACGATCCCTTTCCTTGGTTCATGACATAAATCCAACTTCCAATAGGACATTGTGCGGTTTTAATTGTTGTACTAGTATGGCACATAGTAGCATGGGATACTATGCCATCTATGATTGATACATTTATATTTGAAGTGATTTTGACACTATACACTCATAGTAGTATCAAATGATTTGTTTTTAAACGTACCAAGCATGTTTAGCTATTATAAGGGAAAACTCTATCCTCGGGCTTGCGTTGCATTGTGCGATGGGACCTGAGTCTATTAATAGCTTCATTTTTCCAAAAAGCATTGCGCTGTTTGTTTTATGCACTGGTATTCTTGGAAGAAAACCCATTCTGTGTTATACGGCGTGGTCCCTTGATTTACTTTATTTTTAAATTAAAGATTTAATAACTGTTTTAGTTCTCACACCAGTTCCATGACTGACCTGAAATTTATTGTTTTAACCTAATGTAATGACCCAGGTTTTTGTCGACCTTGGTTATCGCGATAAACTCAATGACGACTAACCAAACATCGAAAAATACCGGATGATTAATGAAAGAAATTAGAGGGTGAGGAAAGATGAGATAGAAACTTAGAATAGAAGAAGAAGAAGAAGAACACAACATCAGAGTAACACGAACCTCAAAGCGGAACGAATAACATATAATAGATAACATATCCTTGAAATAAAGGTTTTACTTGAATATACATATCATTATCAAGTACATCACTTACAACACAACGGAAATAAACAATAGCTATATGATCCTGAAGCCTCCTGCTCCAGCTCTTCAAGTATCTTTAAATCCCGACTACTTGACTGCCCGATTTCTGTCATTTACCGGTGGATGAGGCTTGAGGTTACGCTTCATCATCACATCAGATTCACTTCGAATGCCACATTGTCAGATCCATCGAAAATCACTAATTGACGTCTACAACCATACATTACGTGTCAGATAAAAGAAGTTTCCTTCTCCGCTTCCACTCTTGGTACGGTTGAAGAAATCAATGTATGTGACCTTTCTGGAAATACTCTGTCAGACATTCATCCATACAAGTCATCCAGGAACAGGATGAACCGAAGGCACTATTCAGTACATCCATCTTAGGCACTGTTATCTAAGACTTATACAATAGCCCTTGCACTTTACCCCGTCTTCAATTTTCTTTGGCATATATGATTCGCAACGCTTATGCCAATACAGAGTGGTTCTTTGGATAATAATCCAACCGGTCTCTCCATATTAACAACGTTAAAATGGTCAAAACTTCGATAGTCAGTGATTTAACCATCAAAGAAAAACAGGTGTGCAAACAACGATATTATTTCCAGATGGAAATTTATATCGATCAAACATCATTTAACATTTATCTCCTTAGTTCATTTTTCATCTCCTGTTTCCCTATATTCAACATTTCTTATTTTCTAAATTTAGAAAATGTTAGATCAAAATTTGGACCTAACACCCAAATTGTTCTTAATCTTATAGAGTTTCAACTGAAGAATGAGGAAAAAGAAAATAACACACAGAATTTATAGTGGTTCGGCGTTAACGAGCCTACGTCCACTTTATATGTTATTGATTATACTTTATGTGCTGGTACAATCAATGATTTCTCTCTAGCTCACTTTTACAATTGTGATTTCTCTCAGTAATCTAGTAATAAAACTGATAAGAAATGGTAGTATGACAATAATGGCGGAATCAGTCCTTAATATTGCCAAAAGGATCCTCAAAAATGCCAAACTCCGGGCTATTTATAGCTGATTTTGTCAGGCGGATCGTGGTCACGTGGCACGAATCCCGAGAACATCGGATCGCATCGCTGCCGTTGAAGAAATAGTCAAATTAGCCGTTGTGGACAGGTGTCGCGATCCCCTTGAAAATCGGATCGAGCAAATGGGGAGAATCAGTCAAAATGACGGTTAGGGACACGTGTCGCTGGATCCGTGCGTCTCGGATCGCTGAAGACTAGCTCGTGCTTGAACGGGTCAGAGGCTTCGCCGTGCATCAGGGGATCGGATCGGTCTATACTGGGCAATAATGCATGTACGGATCGAATCGCATAGAGGTGTCGCTGATGAAATGGGGGCGATCCGTTGAGGCGCGATCCGATGAGGTGCGATCCGATAAGGGGCGATCCGATGAGGGGCGAGTCGATGGTGCGATTCGTTCCTTCATGTACTTAGGGAACGTGGTTTCATACTTTCTTCTTGTGAATGAACCTGGGTGGCTTGGTCAAAAAGCTAGCCAACATTTTGCCCCCTCGAAGTATGTTTTATCGATGATGGAACATGCTTCGAAGCTATCGAATCGTCTTTTCACAACGAGACGCAAATCAGTGAACAATTCCTTTTCTGGGATCTTTCAGAGTCTTCATCACTGGATCTGTCGGTCATTTATCGATTCGGATCGCGTGCTCGAGTCGCAGTCCGTTAGCAAGCCATTCGCCTCGTTCTTGGGTGAGCACTTGGACCTCTTCACGGAACGGAACGAGATGGGCTTCTCTTCGAGACGTGGTGGGCTTTTGGTTCGCGGCCCGTCTATTTTCACGGATCGAATAAGACAAAAAAGGGGAGACAAACGGTCGCCCTTTTGCCTATATAAGTCGACCCTCCTCTCCACTTTCTTCCTTCTTCTCGCTTTCGTATCGTATCGCTATCTCACCGAGGAAAAAACCTTAGTCTCGATTACCAAATTTCCGCCCGATTTCAAACTTTTGAAAAGGTAACTAGATGATTTCTCTTGAATTTCTACCGTGTTCGCACTAGTTTAGAGAGCATGGACGGTGGGATTTTATAAGATTTGGTGAGAATGGACGTGAGTGTGCCTGGTGCGAAGGGGAGAGTTGAGGAAGAAGATGGAAGAGATGACCAGGTCGACTCGCGGGGGTACTAGAGCTTCAGATCGTGGAGGAAATGGTGAAGTGGTGAATCGGATCGTGGAGATGCTTGTGAGGATGGGAGAAGAGCAAGCAGCGGATCGTGACGAGGTGGCGGGGACACGGATCGCTACGAGATTATAGCGATCCGATCCGAAATACTTCCTGGAGTTAGCGCCTCTGTTGCTGGTCCAGGCTGGCCTCGCGAACCCGTTATCGCACCACGATCTGATCCACACCCCACGATCCGAAAGGGTTTTCACGAACCGATGAGTGAATGCTCCAAAGAACTTGTAGAATAAGCAATGCAATTTAATTCCAGTACACTAATGGACAGTTAGGCTAGACCCTTCATGACGAACATTCTGGACTGACCAAGTGCATAACTTAACAGCATAAAACGACCAATATTTTGACGATCTCATCAGCCTTTACGCTTTTCTTTAATGCATGCACAAGTACACACACCGGCACTTGCACACACGGGGGACGGGTAGTTTTAATCTCATTTTTCATGTTTTCTCGCCTAACAGTAATGTCGGATAATCAATCTTCTTCAAGATCCGTTACAGAAACGGAGTCCGAGGTTCCTGAGCAATGCAACCCCGAGATCCCTCCAATTAACCAAGGAGGTGAAGATTCTGGATCTGAATACGAGGCAACGGAATCAGATCCGTCTGAAAATACTTCATCTAGTGAAGAGTCTGAGATAGACAGGCGAGCTCCCGACGAGATTCCTGGCGCGCTCGGGATAGAGAAATTTTCTGATTCTTTAGCATCTAAACTCGATGATATAAAGCTTAAAAGAATCTGCCTGACACATGGGATCCCTTGGGATGATGTGATGACACCCGGTAGCGAAGATAGACCCCACTTAGCTCCGGAAGGGTATATGGCAGTCAGTCGAACCATGTGCTTGGTAGGAGCTATTCCTCCATTTCCTCCAATCGTCATCGAGACTTTAAAGCGACTGGGTATCGCTCCGATGCAGCTTCATCCTAATGCCTACGCATCTCTATACACCCTATATGTTGCATACGCGGAGATCCTACATACCGAACTCACATTTAGAGATTTAACATTCTTCTTTCTTTTCAAGCATCGCTCCTCGGCAACCCCAAATTTCTCTTTCTTTGAATCGGTGGCGAATAGGAAGGTTCTGTATGACGGATACAGCAACATAGGGGATCCTAAGTCTGATTGGTTCTATATAAAGAAACAGGCCGGATGCTCAAGAAGATGGCTTAAATCAAGTAAACTTTAATCTTTTGACTGAATATCTTGTTCAGGAAGCCGAAGCATTAACATTCTCCCCCCCTTTTTCTTTGTTTTAAACAGATCACGTCTTCCCGAAAACGGAGGGTCCGTTATACAATAACCGATTGTCTATTCTTCTACAAAGTAGATCCGACTTTCTAAGGATCAAAAAATGCATTACTGACGAGAATCTTCATAAGCATCATCTTCTGGATATAAGATTTGGACTTGGCGCTGGCGGCAAACCCTATAAGTACGTGCCCCCAACGGAGGGAGAGGGAACATCGCAAGCAGTAGAAACAACTAAATTTCGCAAGAGTCCTTCCCCGATAGTCATCCAACACGATGAGGACCTGAACATATACAGAGGGGATGGGGCCCGCGGTGACAAGTCCAAGGAAATCCCAGTTTCTACTCCAATCGAACCCGCTGCTCCCGACGATTTGACAGAAGAACAGTTATTCAACGAGCTGAGCAAAATTCCTCTGCCCGATGATGTATACACAGAAAGGGACTTTGAAGGGGAGCCATTCTTCCCTGCTTCTGAAGAGACTATCGCTCCAACTAGAGAACAAGAAACTACTCAGATGAGCCTGTCTTCAGGCCCGGGTCTGTTAGGGGGAATTATATGGGATGCACAAATCACACACATTGTCTGACCCCGCACTCTTACATCGTCAATATTCAAAGTTTTAATATGCTCTTTTCTTTTTTGCAGGAAAGATGTCCCGCAGACGATCTTATTCTTATCGTTCTCTTCGTGAGGGCACACCCAGTCATCATCCGGGTACTGAGCGCTCTCGCGGCCCTTCTTACAAGCCGACTTCCTCACAACCCCGGTCTCCACCGAAATCGACATCTGCCAAGCTTCCTAGTTATCCGGTAGTTCCTGCAGGGGGAAAGAAACTTCCTAAAGAGTTATCTCCTCCGAAAAGTGCGCCCTCTCATAGCAGGTCGTCAAAAAGGCATCACGAGTCTAAGGATAAAGGCAAGGATCCAATCAAAGAGTCTGAAAAGGAGAGGAGTGACATCGTCCCTTCCAGCCAGCCAGAGTTGACTGCCCCCGGGTCACGGGATTACATCCATGGTCCCGAGATTCAAGGTAGGCTGGAAAAGTTGCGGGAACAATTCCCAAACATTTTCTTCGAAAGGATGACGTTTGTTCCAGCCTTGGAACCGGTCCCTAAGAATTGGGATAATGAAGTTGTCGGGCACATCCGCCATGTAGCCAGACAGTATGAGATGATGAAGAAACATGCGGTTAATCTTTCCGAAGTCATTCGAACGCTTGAAATGGAAGCCCATAGATCTAAAGTGAAAATTGATAACAACGAAAGGGCCCGAACAAAGATGGAGAAGGACTTGGAAGATGCTCAATCCCAACTCGCCTTAGCGCGGAGAGATGCTGAAAATTATAAGATTGAATTGGAGAATGCTCAGAAGCGCTTTCATTCGGAACTTGACTCCAATAGCCAAGAGAAGATGGCTTTAAAGAAGGAAGTAGAAGATCTCAAAATGTCCAACATTGAGTTGAAAACAGCACAAGGTCATTTTGAAGTGGAGAGAGCTGCTTGGGAGGCAGAAAAAGCAAGTTTGAAAGAAAGTTTAGCTTTGGCTGAAGCGGAAAAGGTGATTTTGAATGATCAAGTCGCGGATGCGGAGAGACGGGCAGCTCTCGCCGAAAAGAATGTTGAAAGTGCCATTGAAATGGCTACTGCTTCTAACAACAAGCTCCTCGAGAGAGAGAAGGATATCGAGGGGTTTGAAGAAATGATTTTTGACTTCCTTGGCCAAGTCCTCAAAACCCGCAGCATCTCGTGGATCCCGGATTACCACGTTACTTTAGCCAATTTATGGGATGCCATTGTTGAGGGTGAGAAGCAGAGATTGGGAGTCGAAGAAATTGATGAAGATGAGTTGATGAGGAGCATCTTGAGGGATAATGAGCCCGAGGACCTGGAAGAGGGTCGTCGTCTGATTCAAGCGGAAATGGAAAAGGAGAGGGCCCTGGCTAAGGGTAAAAGCAAAGCTGACGAAGGTTCGAGTTCAGCCGTGGAGCCCAAGACTTCCGAAGTTGAAGAATACCATCCTGATGATCCACTAATCCCTTTGGGCCTAACTCCTGTGGTCGTTGGAGCTCCTGCTGCTACCCAAGAAGGAGGATCTGCGGAAGGTATCTCCCTTTTTTCGCCACAATTCGTAAAAGCAATTGTGAATTGTCGTCGTCTGGTAGAACAACCAATTGAATTAGTAACGTGTGTTCCCCATAATACAGGTGGTGAGCCCATCGACAAGGGTGTTGAAAAAGGAAAAGAGGCGGAGAAGGAGGCTGTCTCGCCAGGTGCCGGTGTTGATATATCGATGCAGACTGAGGATACAACAGCAGAAAAAAGAGTCCTGGCACCTAGTGTTGATGTCCCCAAGGATGCTGAAACCATCGAGGCCTTGAAAGACATGGATGGGCGCCATGTAGAGGATGAGGAGGATATCATTGGTGCCAAAGAGACCGAAGACGATGACGACGAAACTTTGGCCAGCAGAAAAGCTAGGCAGGAAAAGGAGATGGCCTTGAAGATGATGGGACAAGAGCCTCTGAACATAGTCCCTATCGCGGAACTTGATCCCAAAACTAGGATGATTTTGAAAATCCAGCCCAAATCCATCAGCAGACAACTTCATTTTGCGAATCCTGATGATTTCCCGGCTTCCCTTGCTGATAAAAGGAAGAGAAAGGAGGCGGAAGAGGAGTCTTCCGAAGAGTCGGATGTTCCTCTCATAGACAAAAGGAAGAGGAAGAAAAGAGATCAATCCGACGCTGACAAGGCGAAGCTGGAGAAACAGAAGCAGGAGAAGAGGTCAAAGCGTAAATAGGATATTGTCGCTGGTTTATATTTTGTCTTTAGGTTTCCCACTGGCCAGGAAATGTAATTATGAGACTGGCTCTCACTTTTGTTTTCTAGGTTGTTTTTCACTTTGTAGGCTTGCCGTATATAAAGGAAAGTTTATCTCTTTTTGCCTCATTGTGTACCTGTATTCAAATAAACTTTCCATGTTTAGTTATAGACCATCTAATTATAACTACAAATCAGTCAAACAACAGAAAGAAAAATTAAAAAATTTCGTGTTGCATTGCTGCATTAAAGTTCGTGTGTATATGCATATGGCCCCCAATCAATCGTTAATGTGGCGCTTAACTAGGGCTTATTAAAGATTGATTAGCATTATTCGCATGTTGCCCCCTATTTCTGAATATGGGGGACTTAGAAAATTTCATAAGATAACTGTTCTTGTGGTACTGAACTTCTGGCACCTTTCTCAGTGCCTAATCATAGACTCCTTTATACTCTCCTGGCGGTCGCCGAGGTTAGAGTTCAAATTCAATAGTTCAGTCGGTCCTTGTTCCTTCAGCAGGGAAGGAGTTCTTTCTCAGCGCTTACTCTGAGACGCTTTTATACCCTCTCTCTCTCTCTCTCTCTCTCTGGAGAGTTAGAGTTCGAGCTCAGTAATTCAAACGCTCCCCGATCCTTCAGCGGGGAAGGAGTTCTTTTTCAGCGCTCAATCGGAAACGCTTTTATACTCTCTCTCTCTCTCTGGAGAGTTAGAGTTCGAGCTCAGCGATTCATTCGCTCCCCGATCCTTCAGCGGGGAAGGAGCTCTTTCTCAGCGCTCAATCGGAGATGCTTTTATACTCTCTCTCTCTCTGGAGAGTTAGAGTTCGAGCTCAGCGATTCATTCGCTCCCCGATCCTTCAACGGGGAAGGAGCAATTTCTCAGCGCTCAATCGGAGACGCTTTTATACTCTTTCTCTCTCTCTGGAGAGTTAGAGTTCCGTCGAGGTGGTTCCGATCATGGTACACCGCCACGACTTATGGACATCGGCTTCATGTCCGTTATGTTCTCTCTCTGCTCTGGAGAGTTAGAGCGCTATCAACGATATAATTTACTTTATTGTATCCTCAGAATTTTGACTTGTGATTACATTCCATTCTGATGGAAGGCATTTATGATTATAAGCTTCTGGGATCGTTGGATTATTCACAGCGATTTCCATAAAAATAAAAAAGCAGATAAATAAAGGTGCAATAAAGGTAAATGACACACAATATTTTTATAGTGGTTCGGTCGAATCATGACCTACGTCCACTTTATAATTTTTTGCTTTAAGGAATCAGACTATTCTAGGCAAGTCGTGCCTTGTACATGGTTTTCAACAAAGCAAAAGAATAGATTTGAAATTTTTATGTTAAGTATGGCCGTAAATGTTGGGCATTCCACACTCTGGGGATTTCCTTTCCATCTACGGTTGCCAGCTTGAAGGTTCCATTATCAAGCTTGCTCAGAATGGAGTACGGTCCTTCCCACTTCGCTCCCATATGAGTTGGGGGTGGAAAGACACGTTTCAGAACCAAGTCTCCGGGTTCCCAGGTTCGGGCTCGAACCTTTTTGTTGTAGTATCGAGCGACCTGTTGTTTGCATCTCAAGGCACGCAGGTCTGCTTCATCCCTCTTTTCTTCGATCATATCCAGGGACTCAAGGAGCAATTCGTTATTAGTCATCGGATCATGATAAGTCACTCGGTGAGAAGGTACCTTTATCTCAACCGGGATGACTGCTTCTGCTCCAAAAGCAAGGGAGAAGGGGGTATGCCATGTTGCTGATTTATACGTTGTCCTGTAGGCCCATAGTGCCAAGGGTAATTCATCAGCCCACATGGCTCTGGCCCGCTTCAGTCTTCTTTTCAGAATGGATTTAATCACTTTATTTGCCGCTTCGACTTGTTCGTTCGATTGCGGGTGCGCCACAGAGGTGTATCGTTTCTCGATGTGGTATTTCTGGCAGAAGTTTCTGAATTCTGTGCTATCAAACTGAGTTCCGTTATCAGTTATAACAATCTTTGGAATCCCAAATCGACAGATGATGTTTCTAACGATAAAATTAATCACTCATTTGGTTGTGATTGTAGTCAGTGGTTCAGCCTCGACCCACTTAGTGAAATAATCTACGGCTACAATAGCGAACTTTGCTCCGCCCCTAGCTATGGGGAGACTTCCGATAATATCAATTCCCCACATAGCAAAGGGCCATGGGCTCGTCATTGTTTTCAACTGATTAGGAGGTGCTCTAGGTATCTTTGAAAATCTCTGGCACGCATCACACCGTCGTGCGTATTTTGCCGCATCCTTGTTTATGGTAGGCCAGAAATAACCATGCCGCAACACCTTGTTCGCCAATGTTTGCCCTCCAGTATGATCGCCGCATTCACCTTCGTGTACCTCCTGCAGCACATGCTTGATGTCATCATGAGCTATACATTGAAGAAGGGGCATCGAAAATCCTTGTCTGTAAAGAACGCCGCCATGTAGAACGTATCGGGCAGCTTTACGAATTACTTTACGCCTCTCGCTTTTCTTGGTCGGAAGCGCTCCATTCATCAAGAAATTCTTTAGAGGGGTCATCCACGACTCCCTTTCTGGTTCCGTCTCTAGTATTAGATCGATTTACATTTGATCTATACTAGGAGACCGAAGTACTTCAACGGGGGCTAGCCCGGTCTCTTCAGGATCGTCAGAACTAGCCATCTTTGCCAACTTATCCGCTTGCTGATTCTCTGACCGCGGAATGTGAGATATGCTATAGTGATCAAAATCGTTCAGCAACTCGTTCACTTTCTTCAAGTATAAAATCAATCTTGCACTTTTAGCTTGGAATTTCCCAGTAACCTGGTTCACAACTAACTTGGAGTCGCAAAAAATGTTCAGCTTGGTGACCTCTAACTCCTTTGCGATCCTTAATCCGGCTATCAGGGCTTCATATTCGGAGTCGTTGTTAGTGGCGTGAAATTCCATCCGGATAGCATAGGATATCAATCGTTTCTCGGGAGTTTCAAGCACTATTCCAGCGCCGGATCTTTCGTCATTCCTAGCGCCATCAGTATACAATCTCCAGGCATTGGGATCGAGAAGTAACTTTGAGGGATCAACTTCTTCGTTTGCTATATCCTCCTCGGGGACGGTAAACTCTGCTATGAAGTCGGCTATCACTTGCCCCCGAATTGACCGTCTGGGTTGAAAGTTCTGATCAAATTGACTTAACTCAATGTTCCATTTGAGTAATCTTCCAGACGCCTCTGGTCTCTGTAGAACTTGCTTGAGTGGATGATCAGTGTATATGGTAATGGGATGCGCCTGAAAATAATGTCGAAGCTTTCTAGAGGCGATCAGTAAACTATACGCCAATTTTTCTATCCTTGGATAATTACGCTCTGCTGCCGTCAATTTTTTGCTCACGTAATACACAGGTCTTTGGACCTTATCTTCTTCTCTTACCAACGCTGAGCTGATCGCATGGGACGACACTGCCAAGTACACGAATAAGTCCTCGTGATCCATCGGCTTAGATAATATCGGAGGTTTCTCCAGGTGCCTCAGTAAGTTCTGAAATGCTTCTACGCAGTCGGGCGTCCATTTGAAGTGGCGTTTTCCCCGCTTTATTAATTCGAAGAATGGGATGCATTTGTCCGTAGCCTTGGAGATAAATCTGCCTAGTGCGGCTACTTTTCCTACAAGGCTTTGCACATCCTTAATTTGCCTAGGTTCCCGAATGTCTCTGATTGCCGCGATCTGGTGTGGATTAATCTCAATCCCACGAGAACTGATGATGAACCCCAAGAATTTTCCGGAGGCGACACCGAATGAACATTTTGTTGGGTTGAGTTTCATCCCGTACTTTCGAAGAATGCCGAACATTTCTGCCAAGTCCGTAGTGTGATTGGAGGACTGTTTGGACTTAACCAACATGTCGTCAACGTATACCTCCATTGTCTTTCCAATTTGGTTATAGAACATTCTGTTCACTAACCGTTGATATGTAGCGCCTGCGTTCTTCAAGCCAAAGGGCATTACTACATAGCAATATAATCCCAGATCCGTGATAAAACTAGTGTGTTCTTGATCTGGAACATGCATTGGAATCTGGTTATATCCTGAGTAAGCATCCATAAATGAGAGAAGTTCATGACCCGCCGTCGAGTCCACCAACTGGTCGATCCGGGGTAACGAAAAACTGTCTTTTGGGCAGGCTTTGTTCAAATCCGAGAAGACGATACACGTTCGCCACTTCCCGTTGGCCTTCTTTACCAGGACTGGATTTGAAATCCAGTCTGGGTAGATCGAGTCCCTGATAAATCCATTACTCTTTAGCTTTCCAACTTCTTCTTTCAAGGCAGCGGACCTCTCCGGGCCCAGCATTCGCCTTTTTTGCTTTACCGGAGGATGTTTAGGGTTAATGCTTAATGAATGGCTCATGATTGATGGGGATATCCCGCACATGTCTGCGTGAATCCAAGCAAATACATCCAAGTTATTTTTTAAGAAATCCGTTAGTTCTTTAGCAAGATTCAGATTTAACTGGGATCCAATCTTAAGGACCTTCTCCGGGTCACTATCATCGATCGGTACATCCACAGTTGTCTCGTTGGGAGTTGCCATTCTGCCCCCAGGTTCTTGGTCCTCTCTGGGATCTATATCCTCGGGCAACTCCCTGGGCGACTCTCCAACGGTTATCCTCTTTAGTTGCTATAAGGTCTCCGCCCTTGTAGGGGGAGAAGCGCCCTTGGTTTCTATGTCCCCTCCATTGCGAAGTAACTTTAGCTCGGCAACATAACATGCTCGTGCGGCAACCTGATCTCCTCTGACAATACCAACGCCAGCTTCTGTGGGGAATTTCAATAATAAGCACCAGGGGGCTATACAGGCTCTAAACTTTGCGAGGGCCGGTCGGCCCAAGAAGGCATTGTAAGGTGATTCAACATCCAAAACCACGAAGGGAAGGATTCTCACTCTCTGGCGTTCTCCTTCCCCAAGCGTAACTGGTAACTCTACATAACCCATTGGAGCAGTGGATGCTCCGTTAAATCCACGGATCCATCCCTGACAGGGCTTCAAGTCTTTTATTTCGAGGTTCATCTGGTCGAATGTCTTTTTGAAAAGAATGTTGACGGAACTCCCGTTGTCCACTAAAACCTTATGAACAATGGCTGGTCCGATAGATACTGTGATTACCAATGGATCTTCAGTCGGAGCATGGACTCCAATGCTTTCTCGTTCGCGGAAAACGACATCGTCGGACATCATCTTTTGTTGCTTTACCGGGATATTGACCTCGGGGTTGCTGGACTCCCCTACCTCGAGGTGTTGCTTGGCCGCATTGACATATTGATCCAATGCCTTGGAACTGTGTCCGGCGAGATAAAGCCCTCCGATTACGGTATTGATAACGATGTCCTTTCCCTTTTGCTGGGCAGTTGGCCTGGCAGCAAGTTGATTCTGGTTCTGATTTGGGGCCTGCACGGCTTGCCCCCTATCTCTGGGCGTTACTCTGTATTCATCTAATTTTCCTTCTCGAAGAAGCCTCTCGACTACATCTCTCAGGTGACGGCATTCATTTGTCGAATGGCCGTGAATCTGATGAAAGAGACAAAACTTCCCCGTTTCACGTTCTTTCTCCGTCGACTCTCTGGGAGGTGGCCTCTTATTCTGGTGGACGTTGTACGAATCCATGAAGATATTTTCCAGAGTATCATTTATTGGCGTATAACTCTCAAAGGCCCTGGGACGAGTCCTTCTCTGGGAGTCATTCCCTCGGTTCCTCTTCCGGTTGTTGCCATTACTATTATTATCATTGTTCCCTGACTGACAACCACCCTGATTCCGATTTCTGACATTAACCTCGACCTTCCCCGAGCTGTCTCCTGTCTGCTTAATGGCGACATTGCTCTGGATTTCCTCCTTATCGGCCGTTTTTGCCTTTCGGTTAGCATATACTTCTTCCCGGCGTAAATGTACGTTAGCTTTTTCGTAGAATAACTCTCTAGTATGGGGTGGTTTGCCTGCCAGGTATCTCCCAAATTCAGTGTCTTTATCTACTCCATCAATCAGAGCTACGACGACGGTTGGCTCATGGGGATCTTTAACTTCAGTAGCGGCCAAGTTGAAATGGTCTAGGTACACCCTCAAACTCTCGCCTGGTCGCTGCTTGACAAGGAACAAGTCAATCACACTCTTTGTCTTTTGTGCATAGATGCGGAATTGTTCTACGAACTTTTCACTCAACTCCCTGAAGCTATAAATCGACCTTGCTGGTAAGCGAGTAAACCATAACAATGCTACATCCTCCAAGAATATGGGAAATGCTTTGCACTTGACAGCGTCAGAAGCTGCGGCAGCGGTCATTGACCAAGAATATCTCATTAGATGCTGGACAGGATCAGACCTACCCGCGTATCGGTTCATCTGTGGCATGTTGAAACGCCTCGGGAAAGTCGCATCCAAAATATCATCAGTGAAAGGGGTGTGACTGCGGTCGATTCCCCAATCTTCATTCCGTTTTCCACGGCTATCCGCCAGAATTTGATGGATCATAGCTGCAACATTTGCACTGGTCAGCGGAGGTTCAGGGTCAGTGTTTCTTGCTCGGCGGGGTTCTCTAATCTCTCTTCCGGGAGCAGTCACAAAATCTGAGGCTCGAATTGGGCTTCGTTGCCCCCTGTTACCATGAGCATTTGCATGACGACGGGGCTGAGGCCGTCTGTCTTGTACAGGGCTGTCAATACCCCGAGCTCTGGGAGTTGCGGCGTGATCGTTCACATTACGGTTTGAGGGCCCTGCACCCAGTGCCTCTTCTTCCCGTGACGGCAGGGTTCCAAATCGAAGCTGCTCTATGTTTTTGGGTCTCTCATATGGTCGTCGCGGAGGTCTCGGCGATTCCTCTGACGAAGAAGAATATCCTGGAGTGAGCGGACGAACTGGTGGCGTCCTTTGCCTTGCGATATCATCAAGCCTACTATCCATAGAGGTCAAATTCTGTCGCAGAACGGAGCTTTCCTGCCTCTGAGCAGCCAGCTCATCAAACAGCCTTTCCCACATTTCAGAAAAGCGAGAAAGGTCCCCCTCAGTAACGGGAGCAGAAGGGTCATATTGATCATCATCAATTTCTCTTATACGCAAAGAGCTTGAGCCAGGTCGAGCGGAGGGGCCGGGATGATTGGAGCGAGCCATAGGCTCCTTTCCAAGTCTAGTTGTAGTCTGATCATCAATTCGGATCACTGTGGATCGAGGATGGTGGCTCGCAGCGCCCCCCTGGGATCGGTTCGTGGTCACGGTTCGCGGAGGGTTCGAGGCGTTATCACGGGATCGAGTAACAACCCCTTCAGTAGTTCAGTTCGTCTCGTCCTCGTCGACTCGGGGCGTGGTACCTTCATCGGATCGGTTCGCCCCTGGCGGTCCGCGATCCAAAGTTCCCTCGTTGCCTAGCTCGTGCACACTTTCTTCAACTGCTTCATTCGCGATTTCATTGGTTCGTGAAGCGCGTACTTCCTTAGATCTCTTTCCAGCCATAATATCAGATGTCGCTGGAATCTTCAAAGAACTGAATAGTGAAGCTTTAGGACTGTTTTCTCAGTGAAAGCACCAAAATGTTAGATCAAAATTTGGACCTAACACCCAAATTGTTCTGAATCTTATAGAGTTTCAACTGAAGAATGAGTAAAAAGAAAATAACACACAGAATTTATAGTGGTTCGGCGTTAACGAGACTACGTCCACTTTATATGTTATTGATTATACTTTATGTGCTGGTACAATCAATGATTTTTCTCTAGCTCACTTTTACAATTGTGATTTCTCTCAGTAATCTAGTAATAAAACTGATAAGAAATGGTAGTATGACAATAATGGCGGAATCAGTCCTTAATATTGCCAAAAGGATCCTCAAAAATGCCAAATTCCGGGCTATTTATAGCTGATTTTGTCAGGCGGATCGTGGTAACACATGGCACGAATCCCGAGAACATCGGATCGCATCGCTGCCATTGAAGAAATAGTCAAATTAGCCGTTGTGAACAGGTGTCGCGATCCCCTTGAAAATCGGATCGAGCAAATGGGGAGAATCAGTCAAAATGACGGTTAGGGACACGTGTCGCTGGATCCGTGCGTCTCGGATCGCTGAAGACTAGCTCGAGCTTGAACGGGTCAGAGGCTTCGCCATGCATCAGGGGATCGGATCGGTCTATACTGGGCAATAATGCATGTACGGATCGAATCGCATAGAGGTGTCGTTTCGCTGATGAAATGGGGGCGATCCGTTGAGGCGCAATCCGATGAGGTGCGATCCGATAAGGGGCGATCCGATGAGGGGCGAGTCGATGGTGCGATCCGTTCCTTCATGTACTTAGGGAACGTGGTTTCATACTTTCTTCTTGTGAATGAACCTGGGTGACTTGGTCAAAAAGCTAGCCAACAGAAAATATATGTTATTACCATTGGAAAACATTTCCATTTCTTGTTTTCTATATCAGAAAACATTTCTGGTTCTTATTTGGAAAACATTTCCAAAACTCCTTCATTGGACTTAGACAGATGTTTAAACAAACCATCACGATGCCAACTCAAACCATTACTCTTATTAACTAAATTCCTTTAACCCACCTTCACTATCGAACCTTAACCATTCCTTAGTTAAAAATGAAGTCAATCAAGTTGGGGTAATACTACCTCTCAGACCTTAACTGAACAACGTTTCTAACCTTGAAATAGACAAAGTTCACCTTTTAATTCTTTAACAAACTTCCTTACGTAACTCTCTTTCGAATCATCTCTATTCGATAATTCTTTCCTTCGAATAAGGTATATTCGATTAACCCTTATCAATTAACTCTATTGGACTAACGCTATTGGATTAACTCTATTTGATTTAACTCTAGTCGATAACTCCTTTAACTCTATTCGAATAAACCAAATTCGATTAACTCCTTTAATTCCATTCGAATAAACTATATTCGATTTATTCCTTTAACTCCATTTAACTCTATTCGAATAACTAATATTCGATAACTCTATTTAACTCTTATTCGAATAACTAATATTCGATAACTCCTTTTACTTTATTCGAATCACTAATATTCGATTAACTCAATTGATTCTATTCGAATAAATTATATTCGATTAACTCCATTTCGAATAAACTATTCATTTATAAAGATCTACTTTTAGTAACGGTTCTTCACTTTACAAATGATTTCCTTTTTAGTAACGTTTTCCTTTTTATAACGTTTTCCTTTTTATAACATCCTATTCGGTTATAAACAAATTTACTTTTTATAACTCTATTTATTTTCTAAACATTTCCTTTTTAATTCTGTTTGTAAATGGTTTTACAAATATCTCCTTTTCGATTTCATTTGTAAAGGTTTTACAAATATTCATCTTTCGATTTCATTTGTAAAGGTTTTACAAATATTCCCTATTCAATCTCATTTGTAAATGGTTTACAAACATTTCTCTTTCTGATTGATTTGTAAATGGTTTACAAACATTTCTCTTCTAATCTAGTGGTTTGCAAATAATTCCTTTAGGGTTTTATTTCTAAGTATTTTCTATTTATAAATAATCCATTTATAAATAAATTTCTATTTATAAATATTCCATTTATAAATAATTCCTTTTATAAAATCTTCTTTGATTTTATAAATATTATCTCTTTTATAAAATCCTTTGATTTTATAAATAAATCTATTTCAATATTCATTTTGAAAATTTCCTTTTCACCATTCCGGTATGTTATGGTATTTAACACATCCAATCACAATGATCAATATCGTTCAACACACATACTCAACACAGATTATAAATCACATTATATATCATGATATATAAAAACAATAAAATAACTGTGGAGGAATCTAGTCGGATTCCTCCAACCTGTTTCCCTGCATCCACAGATGTTATATAATAAAATCAACATCACTTTCAGTTCCATATGATATATTATGTTAAATAGAATCAATATATTAATTCAACTAACTGACTAGCAGTTCAATCAAACAGTCAACACATAGTCAATCAACCAATATTTAACAGTTCTAAAAATACAACATGAAATTATAAACTGTTCAGAGTTAGTGAGATTTAGTCACATTTGCAGTTCATCGTTAAAGAACGATAAACTGTTTGTTTGATTTGAATCAAACAGTTTATTTCGCCATAAATTCATACGAGCTCAAATCCACTCCCAGTCAGCTCCATTGTGTTGCCCCCGTCCATACGATCCTAACGGATCTTGTTTCGTTCAATTCTGATACCGTATGGCGAAGTTATGACCTTACGAAGTTAATATACAATTTTAAATAATTTAAACATGGAATTAAAGGTAAATGGGCTTTACCCTTCAAAACTCGGCCCAACTCCACCCATTAAAACCCGACCCGCACGCTTCAATACTTCATCTCCCCAAATAGAAATTCCGATTTCCAGTAAACAATGAATGGCCAGCGTCGGCCTTCTTCCATCGATTACCACACTTCTGCTCCACCATAAATCCAACTAAAATTACTAAAATTCCCAGCTTTTGCTCCTCTTCCACTTAGCACCCTTCATCTGAAACTCGGAACCCACAGCAGGTCACGGCGACGGGGAACTGAGCACCATCATCGACAGAAAAGATCACCGAACACCACCAAACTGAGCACACATGCTCCCTTCGATCCTCCAAACCTCAATACACTATCAAAAACGTGTATTGATGCATCGATTTTCCACCACTTCCAACCCTAGATCCATTGTCTAATTTCGGGTATCCTCAAATATGAATCGCATGCCTCTACCGTGGTACTAAATCGAAGAGATTGATCCCGACAACACAAATAGGAATACATATTGATTTATAGAATTTTTGAGGGATTTTTACTTGATTTTTCTTGTTGGAAATTTTTGACTGTAAAGACTATCGGCAGTCTTATATAGTTGTATTTGTGGTAGGTAGGCTTTGTGGTTGTAGAAGGATGTCACGTAGATTGCTTTTGACCAGGGAAAGGAAGTGGGATATTTTTATTTTGATTTCTCGATTTTCTCCTTGTATCTGCCTTCTAAAAAGCCCAGCGACCACATACGATCTCCTAAAATCACGAAAATTGACATGCTGCTAGAATTTGACATTACGGTCCCAACGAAACTAGTTTCGTCGAATTCCGACTCCGTTTGCTCACACAGCGTATTTTTAACTGTCGAAATACTGACTGTTTCTCACTCTAAAAATTCGTACGGCCACATACTGACTTCAAAAATCACGGAAATTGAAATGTAACAATAATTTAACATTGCGGATCCAACAAAATTAGTTTCGTCGAATTCCGACTTCGTTTGTAAAACCGGCTATTTTTAAAGCTCTGAATGACCTATTTAAATATATAAATATATTTAAATATAATTAAATTAAATATTTTAAAATAAATATTATCGTCTATATTCACAGTGGAATACCATACAGCTCTAGAATATTCCTATATGAATTTTTAACTTGATATTTCAAATCTGGGTCAACCCGATATTAGATTTATATTAAAATTCCTTTTTAAAATATAAATAATTCCTTTATAAATTATAAAGGAATTCCACAGCGACTTTTCTAAAATTTGATTTGGACGTAAATCAAAATCTACCCGACGAAATCCCGATTTTTCTCTTCCACTAGAAAGATATACTCCACCAGCTCCACAAGTTTCTTGTTTCACAGAAATCCGGCTTAAAACGAATCCTGTACATTCAGTTGAAGTTCGAATCGCCAATTTACGAACTGCAGCGCCATTTCAAGCTCGATTTTAATTATAATATAATTATACGTTCAACTGTCGTTCAAATAATATATTTGTTATTCTAATTAAATTCTGAACTGAATTAAATTTCAAAGATGATCCAGTTCACACCATATCGCCATTTCAGCCAATTCTGATTATTTCAGAGTTAAATATATTATTTAATTTATTATTTTAATAAAATATTCACCATTATTTAATTCCACGACCATTAAATTCTCTAAACCACCATTTCAATAATTAAATTAATTAATTATTATACCGCTGAAGATGCGGGTCATTACATTCTTCCCCACTTAAAATAATTTCGTCCTCGAAATTGCTAAAGTAGAGAACAAACCCAATTGACTGGTTAGAACTTATTTGTTCACCTTCTCAACTTCAGCTTCAACTAAACCAATTTAATTTCGATTAAATTATTAATTCGTTCTGACTAACGAAAATTTTCAAAAATCCTGAAAATTTTCTAACACTTTAACTTTTCGAAAATTTTTGCCAGCACCTCCTTTGTACTGGTCAATAATTCAAACTCCAACTTGCCTCTCTGAGCCATCTCCAACCCAAAAGAAAATCAAACAGCCAAGCGGCTTGCCAATTCGGCTCATAAATCTTATATCCAATAGAAATATAAACTTGTACCTTTTGTCGGCATATCATTTTATCCTTTCCACCTGTTATCAATTCAGCGGATACAAGGGTCATCCCAATCAAATTCCAATCTGCTTTTATCCACAACACAACCATTCGCTTATATCCGAGCCAAATATCATTTCAACTCGAGTTTCTTCTCGATTCCCAACTCTTAACTTGATTATCACATTACACTTTAAATTTGAATCTCACAATCCAATTTGTCTTGATATCATTCTAATTCAATCTCAGTTACCACTTTACTGGCTTTACTTTAATTCAATTTTGCTTTCACAAATTTCTGTTAAATTTGTTTTTAATTCAAACAGTCTTTCACTGGGAGTTTTCAACAAGTTTACTCTTTTCAAAAATAAATTTTCCTTTTGAACATGTCACTGAGCCCTTAATTAATATTCCATTAGTTAAATCACTTCTCTATTTCTTTATCAATATTTGTTAACCAAATACTTTCAGTAACCATATTGGCCTTTTATGTTATTTGGAAAACATTTCCGAATATCGCCTTCCTTTATTTTCTAAACTTTAGAAAATATATGCTATTTATAATTGGAAAATATTCCAATTACTTATCTCTTTTCCGATCTCGTTTATTTCTATACTTAGGAAATATTCTTTATTATATTTCCAAGCTTACACTTATTTGAGTTAAAACGGATGTTGTGTAAAACATCGTTACGACAACCCAAATACTATATTCAACTAACTCTTATTCAACATTGATCTTCGAGCCTGAAATCTTACTATTTATTTGTTAATAATGAAATCAATCAAGTTGGGGTATAACTACCTCTCAGACCTTGACTGAATAACATTTATAACGTCAAAACAGATGTGACTACATACTCGAATAATCAATACCATACAACTACTTATTCACTTTTACACACGTATACGCTTCCTCTTTCTATTCTTACTAGATTTTTATTCTTAGTCTTCCTTTTTGATTTTACTATTCTATTTCTAAGCTCGTTTCCTTATCGACTTCTATATATATATCTATACGTTGATTTCTAACTATCAAATTATCTTAAAAATATTCTAACTCCTTAAATTCCCGGAAAAATTCGCCATAACCTCCTTTGTACCAGGAGCATCGGGATATTTCAAATAGCCTCCTATGGCCCTCACCAATTCAAAAGAAAAAGAAAAAGCCAAGCGGCTAGCCGATACGGCGCATAAAATCTCATATATGAATTAAATACATACCCTTTCGTCGAGCATTCTATTTATATACCTTCATACCTTATCCATACCTATCTCATGTATATTTATACCTACCCAATCTATTTTAACTATACCTGATCGTTTTAACTCAATTCGTTAATTAATTTGTTAATTAACTCTTTAGTCTATTTCACTTTTATATTTGAACATGACATGTTCAAAATATTTTAACTTGCTTATTAACTAATTTGAATCCAAAATTCAAATTTAAGTTCTATATTCGATTTCGAATATCCATTTACAAATCCAATTCACCTTTCAAAGTTCAACTTCAAATTCAAAACTCGATTAACTAATTCCTCTTCGACTTAGTTAATTCTATTCAATTTCTATTCAAATTTTATATCACTTCTATTATTCAAATCTATATATCAAATTCTATTCAAATTCTATATTATAAATCCCATTTGAATTTCTAGATTCAAATTCTATGTATCAAATTCTATATATTCAAATTCTATATATCAAATTCTATATTATAAATCCCATTTTGAAATTCAACACAACTTGTCTTTCCCAAAACAAATTCAAAACAGTATCTCTGGTAGTAATTCGTCACTTACAACTCGAAAATGAACACTGATGATGCAGCTGTCATCATCAGAATCTATTTTCCAGCGAACGAAGTGAGTTCAATACTATAAAACCATTTCTAAACATTTTTACTTTGAAATTCAATTCAAAATATAATTCACACTGCTTGTAAAACAATTTAAAATCTCCTAGGATCTTAAATTTTCCTTATTTTTAATCCAAATCCATTTACATACTTATCCAATTTTTTCCAGAATTTTAATTCAATTCCTGGTTCAAATTTTAGATTTAACTCATCTGATTTCACGTATTTCACTTATATGAATTCTGATTGGTTATTTACATAACCATTTAATTTATAATCTTACTCGATTATAATAACAACCAATATATCCACTATATTATAATTTTGATATATATATCTTCTCTATATCAAGATATAGCTTGGGTAAACTTATTTTAATTTACCCTCTTTTCAAAACATATCGTGTCGACCCATCGTATTCGAGTGTTTATAAATTCCTACCGATACAGTGGATCAAACTGATCGACCAGAACCCATAAACAACTCAATCAATAAACCACCACAATATAAAACAAATTTTTATATCAATAACAAATACATTCACTCGTATATATACACTCAACTCAATCTAGGGTATTACTAACCCCATCTCTACTGAGTCACGCAACAGAGCCAAGGTAATTCACTTAACCTTAAGCTCTGATACCAACTGTAATGACCCGAGTTTTTGTCGACCTTGGTTATCGCCATAAACTCAATGACGACTAACCAAACATCGAAAAATACCGGATGATTAATGAAAGAAATTAGAGGGTAAGGAAAGATAAGATAGAAACTTAGAAAAGAAGAAGAAGAAGAACACAACATCAGAGTAACACGAACCTCACAGCGGAACGAATAACATATAATAGATAACATATCCTTGAAATAAAGGTTTTACTTGAATATACAAATCATTATCAAGTACATCACTTACAACACAACGGAAATAAACAATAACTATATGATCCCGAAACCTCCTGCTCCAGCTCTTCAAGTATCTGTAAATCCCGACTACTTGACTGCCGATTTCTGTCATTTACCGGTGGATGAGGCTTGAGGTTACGGTTCATCATCACATCAGATTCACTTCGAATGCCACATTGTCAGATCCATCGAAAACCACTAATTGACGTCTACAACCATACATTACGTGTCAGCTAAAAGAAGTTTCCTTCTCCGCTTCCACTCTTGGTACGGTTGAAGAAATCAATGTACGTGACCTTTCTGGAAATACTCTGTCAGACATTCATCCATACAAGTCATCCAGGAACAGGATGAACCGAAGGCACTATTCAGTACATCCATCTTAGGCACTGTTATCTAAGACTAATACAATAGCCCTTGCACTTTACCCCATCTTCAATTTTATTTGGCATATATGATTCGCAGCACTTATGCCAATACAAAGTGGTTCTTTGGATAATAATCCAACCGGTCTCTCCATATTAACAACGTTAAAATGGTCAAAACTTCGATAGTCTGTGATTTAACCATCAAAGAAAAACAGGTGTGCAAACAACGATATTATTTCCAGATGGAAATTTATATCGATCAAACATCATTTAACATTTATCTCCTTAGTTCATTTTTCATCTCCTGTTTCCCTATATTCAACATTTCTTATTTTCTAAATTTAGAAAATATATGTTATTACCATTGGAAAACATTTCCATTTCTTGTTTTCTATATCAGAAAACATTTCTGGTTCTTATTTGGAAAACATTTCCAAAACTCCTTCGTTGGACTTAGACAGATGTTTAAACAAACCATCGCGACGCCAACTCAAACCATTACTCTTATTAACTAAATTCCTTTAACCCACCTTCACTATTGAACCTTAACCATTCCTTAGTTAAAAATGAAGTCAATCAAGTTGGGGTAATACTACCTCTCAGACCTTAACTGAACAACGTTTCTAACCTTGAAATAGACAAAGTTCACCTTTTAATTCTTTAACAAACTTCCTTACGTAACTCTCTTTCGAATCATCTCTATTCGATAATTCTTTCCTTCGAATAAGGTATATTCAATAACTCTATTCAATTTACTCTATTCGATTAACCCTTATCAATTAACTCTATTGGACTAACGCTATTGGATTAACTCTATTTGATTTAACTCTAGTCGATAACTCCTTTAACTCTATTCGAATAAACCAAATTCGATTAACTCCTTTAATTCCATTCGAATAAACTATATTCGATTTATTCCTTTAACTCCATTTAACTCTATTCAAATAACTAATATTCGATAACTCTATTTAACTCTTATTCGAATAACTAATATTCGATAACTCCTTTTACTTTATTCGAATCACTAATATTCGATTAACTCAATTGATTCTATTCGAATAAACTATATTCGATTAACTCCTTTTCGAATAAACTATTCATTTATAAAGATCTACTTTTAGTAACGGTTCTTCACTTTACAAATGATTTCCTTTTTAGTAACATTTTCCTTTTTATAACGTTTTCCTTTTTATAACATCCTTTTCGGTTATAAACAAATTTCCTTTTTATAGCTCTATTTATTTTCTAAACATTTCCTTTTTAATTCTATTTGTAAATGGTTTTACAAATATCTCCTTTTCGATTTCATTTGTAAAGGTTTTACAAATATTCCTCTTTCGATTTCATTTGTAAAGGTTTTACAAATATTCCCTATTCAATCTCATTTGTAAATGGTTTACAAACATTTCTCTTTCTGATTGATTTGTAAATGGTTTACAAACATTTCTCTTCTAATCTAGTGGTTTGTAAATAATCCCTTTAGGGTTTTATTTCTAAGTATTTTCTATTTATAAATAATCCATTTATAAATAAATTTCTATTTATAAATATTCCATTTATAAATAATTCCTTTTATAAAATCTTCTTTGATTTTATAAATATTATCTCTTTTATAAAATCCTTTGATTTTATAAATAAATCTATTTCAATATTCGTTTTGAAAATTTCCTTTTCACCATTCTGGTATGTTATGGTATTTAACACATCAAATCACAATGACCAATATCGTTCAACACACATACTCAACACAGATTATAAATCACATTATATATCACGATATATAAAACCAATAAAATAACTATTGAGGAATCCAGTTGGATTCCTCCAACCTGTTTCCCTGCAACCACAGATGTTATATAATAAAATCAACATCACTTTCAGTTCCATATGATATATTCTGTTAAACGGAATCAATATAGAAATTCAACTAACTGACTAGCTGTTCAATCAAACAGTCAACACACAATCAATCAGCCAATATTTAACAGTTCTAAAAATACAACATGAAATTATAAACTGTTCAGAGTTAGTGAGATTTACTCACATTTGCAGTTCATCGTTAAAGAACGATAAACTGTTGTTTGATTTGAATCAAACAGTTTATTTTGCCATAAATTCATACGAGCTCAAATCCACTCCCAGTCAGCTCCATTGTGTTGCTCCCGTCCATACGATCCTAACGGATCTTGTTTCGTTCAATTCTGATACCGTATGGCGAAGTTATGACCTTACGAAGTTGATATACAATTTTAAATAATTTAAACATGGAATTAAAGGTAAATGGGCTTTACCCTTCAAAACTCGGCCCAACCCCACCCATTAAAACCCGACCCGCACCTTAATAAACCCACGCCTGCTTCAATACTTAATCTCCCCAAATGGAAATTCCGATTTCCAGTAAACAATGAATGGCCAACGCCGGCCTTCTTCCATCGATTACCACACTTCTGCTCCACCATAAATCCAACTAAAATCACTAAAATTCGCAGCTTTTGCTCCGCTTCCACTCAGCACCCTTCATCTGAAACTCGGAACCCGTAGCAGGTCGTGGCGATGTGGAACTGAGCACCATCATCGATAGAAAAGATCACCGAACACCACCAAACTGAGCACACATGCTCCCTTCGATCCGCCAAACCTCAATACACTATCAAAAACGTGTATTGATGCATCGATTTTCCACCACTTCCAACCCTATATCCACTGTCTAATTTCGGGTATCCTCAAACATGAATCGCATGCCTCAACCGTGGTACTAAATCGAAGAGATTGACCCCGACAACACAAATAGGAATACATATTGATTTATAGAATTTTTGTGGGATTTTTACTTGATTTTTCTTGTTGGAAATTTTTGACTGTAAAGACTATCGGCAGTCTTATATAGTTGTATTTGTGGTAGGTAGGCTTTGTGGTTGTAGAAGGATGTCGCGTGGATTGCTTTTGACCAGGGAAAGGAAGTGGGATATTTTTATTTTTATTTCTCGATTTTCTCCTTGTATCTGCCTTCTAAAAATCCCAGCGACCATATACGATCTCCTAAAATCATGAAAATTGACATGCTGCTAGAATTTGACATTACAGTCCCAACGAAACTGGTTTCGTCGAATTCTGACTCCGTTTGCTCACACAGCGTATTTTTAACTGTCGAAATACTAACGGTTTCTCACTCTAAAAATCCGTACGGCCACATACTGACTTCAAAAATCACGGAAATTGAAATGTAACAATAATTTAGCATTGCGGATCCAACAAAATTAGTTTCATCGAATTCCGACTTCGTTTGCAAAACCGGCTATTTTTAAAGCTCTGAATGACCCATATAAATATATTTAAATATAATTAAATTAAATATTTTAAAATAAATATTATCGTCTATATTCACAGTGGAATACCATACAGCTCTAGAATATTCCTATATGAATTTTTAACTTGATATTTCAAATCTGGGTCAACCCGATATTAGATTTATATTGAAATTCCTTTTTAAAATATAAATAATTCCTTTATAAATTATAAAGGAATTCCACAGCGACTTTTCTAAAATTTGATTTGGACGTAAATCAAAATCTACCCGACGAAATCCCGATTTTTCTCTTCCACTAGAAAGATATACTCCACCAGCTCCACAAGTTTCTTGTTTCACAGAAATCCGGCTTAAAACGAATCCTGTACATTCAGTTGAAGTTCGAATCGCCAATTTACGAACTGCAGCGCCATTTCAAGCTCGATTTTAATTATAATATAAGTATACGTTCAACTGTCGTTCAAATAATATATTCGTTTTTCTAATTAAATTCTGAACTGAATTAAATATCACCGATGATCCAATTCACACCATATCGCCATTTCAGCCAATTCTGATTATTTCAGAGTTAAATATATTATTTAATTTATTATTTTAATAAAATATTCACCATTATTTAATTCCACGACCATTAAATTCTCTAAACCACCATTTCAATAATTAAATTAATTAATTATTATACCGCTGAAGATGCGGGTCATTACACCTAAACTCTGGGTGCCCCCATTTTCCACATGAGTAGCTAGTAATTTTGGTTTTTGCAGATATTATATTCACAGGATCCTGGATTTACAGCTGAAGCTATATTCGGAAAGCTCTGTATTTGTGTATTTCTTTATGCTGTGTTATGTATTATTTTTCCGCTGCTGTGTAATGTATTTTAATCTCTGATATTTTTCTGATGTATATTATTTATTCATACTCTGTTACATTCACGTACTCTAATGTAAATTATTGTAATAACAATGAAATGTTCTATCGTTTGCATTCCGATTGGCCTTGTTCTCAAAGCAGTCCGCCTGCTTGTTCGGTTTAGGCCGGCCGGGAAGTTCAGGTCGTTTCAGGTGGTATCAGAGCTTTGGTTTACAGAGCTCGAGAACAAGACACATTAGAACCAAACAAAAGAATTCATCATAGATTGGATTAGTAATATCCAATGAGATTGACTAGTATAAAGAGTGTTATTTTTCAAAAATAAAAATAAATAAATAAAAACAAATTTAGTTTTGAATTTTTTTATCTTATTATACGTATTTGAGTATATTATTTTATTTTATATTGAATTTGGACAATCGAGTATATGAAGATTTTGAATATACGCATAATTAACGTGTGTTCGAAGTCTCAAATATATTGGGTAGACATAGAATCACACTCTAGCTGCACGGGGATAATTCTGGTGATGCGGCCGCATCATCAGTATTTATGTTCGAGTCTCGAAAGTGGGATGTCTATATATTTCCAATTGACTGGTGTGTGAACCAAAACATAGTTAGAATTTATTGTTGTGATTTGGCACTAAAAATATGATTTTTGACTATGTAATATATGTTTGAAAAGATAATCAACAAACTGATTGATGGTTGCTATGTGTGATTATTAGTTCAACTAATTAAAATTATTTGAATAACAAAGCCAATATCGGAATGAATGAAAATTTAGCCAAAACGAATCAAATATTGAACTGAATTGGAAATTGATTGAAATTGCATACATGTACGTGTATATATGTTGAACAGGTCATAGCAGGGAAGCTAAGAGGAGGAATAAAATTGTATGCCGGACAAATAGGTATATATTTACTGTATTTCTTGGGTTTTGATGATTTTATGAGTCGCTTGGCTTTTTCTTTTTTCCTTTTTGATTGATGAGGGCCCTGTGAGTCTAGTTGCGGTTTTAAAGGTCTCCCCGTACAAAGGAGGTTATGGCGAAATTTTTCAGAAATTTAGGGTTTTAGGCAAATTTTTGGGAAATTAGAAAATTCTTAG
Organism: Allium sativum; assembly: GCA_030737875.1. Taxonomy (NCBI): domain Eukaryota; kingdom Viridiplantae; phylum Streptophyta; class Magnoliopsida; order Asparagales; family Amaryllidaceae; genus Allium; species Allium sativum. Next base: position 709,977,799 of record CM060922.1, read on the forward strand.
AAACTGAAAAGTTGAAGAATGAAAGCCAGAATGAAAGTTGAGTTGGTTGGTTAAACAATTTCCAGCTCCGTTCCTTTTCGAGGATGAAAAGATTTTAAGTTGGGGAGATTGTAACAACCCGGATTTTCAGAACCAATTTAATTTTTTTATTTTAGCTATTTTAATGGATTTTGAGTATTTAAAATGATTTATTTTAAATAATAACGACTAAAATTTATTAAAGTCGAAGTTAGAACATATAAATTTATTTTAATTATAAAATGAGCCTGAAATGGCGCGGTAGTTTGAAAATTCGATTTTGAATTTCAAATGAATGTACAGGATTCAAAATAAATCGGATTTCAGTAAAACAAGAAATATTTGAATCTGTTTGAAAATATCTTTCTAACGAATGTGAAAAATCCAAATTCCATAACATAAATTGAAAGTTATGTCCAATTTAAAATTTAAAATAGTCGCTATGGAATATATATATATAATATATAGCCCTTAAAAATAGCCATTTTGCAAACGGCCTCCGTTTTCGACGAAACCACTTTTCTTGGATCTGGAATGTCAAGTTACTGCTAGATTCTAATTTTCATAATTTTTGGAATTAATATGTGAGTGTGGAAAATTTAAACATGTTTGGTAATTTCATTTTGAATTTAATCGACTGGAAAATGACCATTTTTCAAACGGTCTCCAAATTCGACGAAATTAGTTTTGTTAGGACCGTATCATCTAAACATAGCTAGATTTATTTTTCTAAATTTTTTGGAGTCAGTATGTGGCCTTGGTAAATTAAAATGTACGTTGAAATCAATTTTGAACGCTATATTAAATTATATTTTAATTTTGATGAAAACTGATCGAAACGGTCGAATTGGCTTATGATACATATCCCATTGTGTTCGGAATAGGGGTATTTGGCTGGGGGCGACAGTCGTTGAGCTTGATTCGGAGTTCGAATTTAAAACTAACTTTTTGGAAATAAAGAAATAATTAAATAAATTATTTATATAAGGTATAACCCTAACTCTCTCTACTCACTCAAACCTTCGGCCAAAATAAAAAACCGGTCCCTTTTCTCAGAAAGCCCCGTCGCCCTTCTTGAGACCGCCGCCCCCATCGCGCAGACCACCATCGCCCCCCTCCACCGATGCGTCCCGCCTCTCCCGACCCCTCTTCCCCCTCCTTCAGCCATTTCCAATCCCTAAAGCCCCAAAGTCACAACAAACCGCCGCTCCAGTCCATAGTGGGCCCCTAGCCACCGCCACCTCCCCCTGGCCTGCAAACTCCGGCGCAATGGCGGTTTTCGATTGAAGAACGGGTTACAGATTTCGGAGGCTCCAAAACGATGAACAGTGAGTTTTCTGATCTTAATTTTTTGATTTAACATTGTTAGCATGATAAAAATGTGATTTTTAACTAATTCATGATATGCGAATATTTTTAGTAAGTTAAAAATACAATTTTTAACTAGTGTATGATATGAAAATATTTGGAGATAGATAAACATATGATTTTTATATATATAATGGCGATATAAAAATATTTTTTTTACTATATAATAGCGATATAAAAATACGATTTTTATATATTAAACTGATTTATAAAAATGTGATTTTTATAATGTAAACATCGTGATAAAAATATGATTTTTAAAATGTAAACATTGTGATAAAAATGTGATTTTTATAATGTAAACATCGGGATAAAAATGTGATTTTATTATGAAATGGTTTAAATAAAAATATGATTTTTATGTATAAGGACATCGAATTAAAAATGTGATTTTTAATATATTTATAGCTTTATAAAAATGTGATTTTTAATATATGTAGCTTTATAAAAATGTGATTTTTAATATAAATATAGCGTTATATAAAAATGTGATTTTTAATATGTATATACCGCGTGAAGAAGAATGCGATGAAACTGACTAGAAGCAGAACGGAATCCATCTGGCAGACTTCCACCACTAATGCAACCTAACCACGTGCCATAAGTGCCATTACAATTTCTAGTTGTAATTATTAGACATTTCCTTCTTATCCAATTCTTATCTATGTCTTTATAGGTCATTATGTCCCCACTTCCCCAATTTGAATTATATGTCCAATTCATATAAACATTATTTAAATTATGCCAAATTTAACCCTTTTCCCCCTGTTCCCTCACTAACGCATTCGCATATGTTTGACGACATCTAGGCTAGAAAGTAGCCTAGTCATAAACAATAAAAGGAAAAGTGATGGGAATATGACAAAGGTGACTGTTTTGGCATAAACATAAACTAGCGTTGTGTCCATTAATGAATGACTGATTGGAAACCAAAGGTGATAACTCCTTCTCACTTAATTTATTTTACAGTTAAAAATATTTTAGGTTGTAGACGGGGATTAGAAGCCCCTGACACTATTTATTGTACAAACCATGTTGTTTGATTTGGATTGTATAGTGAAAATTTGGATGTTGATTGTAAAATTGGTTGTGGAATGATTGTGAATTGATTGGAATTAGTTTGTGTGTGGTGCGAGCCAGTATTAGGCGAGGGATAAGGCTAGACCTTATTCCGGTTTTAATATCGCGCCATTATAATGCCGAATTTTTTTGAAATAAATATTTATTCATTAAAAATATAATTTTTAATGTGCATATGAACTGTATAAAATAAACATGTATTGAATAAAATATTTGAACAATAAAAATATTATTTTTATTGAATGTATGAACTATTAAAAATATTCATGTGTTGAAATAAATATTTTATCGTTAAAAATATAATTTTTTACGTGTATATGAATGACATAAAATTCTCCTGAAATGAAAATAAATATTCATTTACAAATCGGATGATTTGTTTATGTACACACATTTGACTGAAATTGATTGGGACGATAAATTTTACACAAAACCTAACTGCACAAATAATATTCAGTATTTGTTGGTTGAAACCCCACAGGGGTATTAAGATGATATTTGTCGTACACTAATCCCAATTGTTTAGTTGTATGTCAATCGATTGGTTGACAGACTGTTGTAAACGTTAATTATTTATATTTGATGCTTATGCAGTTGAGTAGTGCACTCTGGATGATGGTTGACTGTGTATAATTATTGTTGTGTACATGTGTGTATGAAATCCATATAAATAACATTATATGGTAATTGACTGTGTTTGATTCCAATTCAGAAATAACGAATATTTTAAAATAACGAATATTTTAAAATAACAAATATTTTAAAATAATATTTCGTAAATGATTAAAATGTGAAGACGTGTTGATTAGATTTGCTCCATTTTGACGCGAATATTATTTATATCGATTTTATTCATTTTTATAATGAATATCGAAAATGAAATGATTTCAAAATATGATATTTTGAAAGTATTATCATTTATATATTATAATGATAAGGAATATTCAATTTTGATTTAAAATTGAAATGAAAGTGGGAATCGTTTTAAAACAAATTTATAAACGATTTATAAAATACGTTTTAAATGGAAATCGATAATATATATATATATATATATTATATATATTTAATGGCCTGAATAGAAGGCGCCACGACCGTTCGCGAGTTTCGACCATTGACTTCGAATTGACATTACGGGAGATGCGACCGTCGGATTCTCCTAAAACCTGAACTGTACGGTTTGTATCGAAAAGAGCATTCCAACGAATATAAGAGATTTGTAATCTAACGATTGGATTTGGAATTACATCCAAATAAAATTTGGAAAAGGTCGCTGTAAGTGCAGTTCGATGACCGTTTATGGAAATCGACTGAAAGGGCCTTAATAAAATTATTAAAAATATTAATAATTTGTGTAAAATCATAATAAATGATTTGGAAAGAATTTGGAAGAAAAATTCCATGTTTGTAAAGATAAAAATATATTTTTATCAAAATGAACTAGTTATTAACTAGATTTGAAATCCAATAATTTTTAAATAAAATAAATTGGATTTATGAATGGTTTTAATATAACTAGAAATTTCCAATGAATAAATTGGAATAGATTTGGAATGGATTGGAAATAATCTTCGGAATATTTTGATTTTGGATTCCGTGGTTATACGAATATTGTTATGGGAATTTGGAAGATACAAGTAACGTTATTCCCAATACGATATCCGTTAGTTTCAGAATTTGATATTGAATATAAGCCGATATAATTTCTATTCAGGGCCTTGTATTTAATATCAAAGTTGTATTTTGGGTTTGTCGTGAACGGTGTCTTAAATAACACTGTTCTTAAACCTAGTTGAGAAAAGAATAAATATTTTAATTAAGATTTAGTGAAGTTTTCCAATTAATTAGTATTTAATTGGAATTGAATAAAAGAATTAGATTTTGGGTTTGTCGTGAATGGTGTCTTCAGTAACACTGTTCTTAAACCCCGTGTGAAAAGAATAAATCTTTTAATTAAGATTATTAGAGTTTCCAATTATATTTAGTAATTGGAATAAAATGGAATGTGAATTGTGTTTATTGTGAACTGTGTTTTTAATGACATTCGTTCTTTAACCCGATTAATAGTGAAATGTGATTTGGAATTTATGAATCTTTTTATTAAGATTTAATGGAAATTTTACAAAGTAAAGTTTTCCAATTTAATAAAATAAATTGGAATGAAATGGTATTCGATTTGGTAATATTCGAAGTGAGCTTCTATGGAGGAAGACTGTTAATGTATATGAAATTTAAAAGGCTTTGTCGTTATTCCATTTATATTATTAGTCGGATATGGAAATTGATATCGATTATATATTGATCTGGTTTTCCGTGAAGATTCCATAATTAATGAAATGGGATTTTGAGTTTTTCGTGAACTGTGTTTTAAATGACATTTGTTCTTTAACCCAGTTAAAGATAGGATTTCATGTCTAACATTGTATTTCGAACTGTATTGTTGATCTCTGCTAAATATATGTCTGTTTGGTGGCGGAGAATTTATTCTCTTGCTTAACACCATTCTCTGAGACGTACGAGCTTAGAGGTTATATATCGGTAGAAATTAGTGGTACGGTGTAGATTGTTGATGCGACATGTTTGATTTCCCAAAGTTAAATAATCATTAATATTGATTTTTGGGCAGATTAAAACTAAGTGGAGCTTTAATGAATCTTTACTTAGATTGAATTGAGAATGTGATAATTTTAATTATCAAATTCGGGAAATGATCGACAATGGAGTACCACCAATTTTACGCCAGGCGTTAGTTAAACCTTTAATTAGATTTGAATGTGAAATGGTAATTAATTTTACCAATAACACCGTGGTGTCAGATATGGAGTATTACCAGTTTTGCTCCCTGGGATGAATAGGTTGGGATTGAGATAATAAAAGAAATGACTACTTCGGTATGGTTCGATAATCCCGACTAGTTTGGATAAACCTTAATTTGGTTTGAATTGATATCCAAAGGAAGATTAAAGTATAAATTTAAAAGAATTTATATTTGATCAAATTAATGGGAACCTTTCCCAAAGGATATAAATATTTGAATAAAATAATATTCAGAATTGGAATGAGGCGTATGTTGTGTTTTATCCCACTTGATTATAAGATACGTGAATTATTCGGAAAGGCCGGGTTTATACCCATTCTGAATAACTAATTCGACGATAAGTCGACGATGAAGACGGTGGTTGAAGACCGGAGTCCTTCATATCGTTTGGATGATTACTGATGTCTTGATTGGGCTGTACACGCAAGACAAGGTAATAAGTGGTGACCGTCCAGACGTACTTGGAGATCGACCGGATATGCGAGGACCTCTCTCCTGTATTGGACATATGGGACGAGGAATAAGGTGCCTCCGGTTTCGTTCAGACCCAGAACGAACTAGTAAATGGATGTGTATCTGACATTGAATTTTATTTTGTGTTGATTGATCTCTGTTAAATATATATCTGTTTAGTGGTGGAGAATTTATTCTCTTGCTTAACACCCTTCTCTGAGACGTACGAGCTTAGAGGTTATATATTGATAGACATCAGTTGCATGGCGTGAATTATCAGTGTGGCATTTTCTGAGATGCAATTGATCAAGGCTTCTGTTGAAAAGCAGAGTCTTGTGGTTGATGATCAAAGCACGGCTTTAAATAGCATAGCTTTGTGTATAGCATTAATTCGTGAGCCTCACACCCCGGTATGAACTAGAAACATGAGAGGATTTCAGGGAGAACATGTGTTTCTTTCTAGCTATGAGTGGTGTCATGGTATGGAGCCCAGACATTTTACTCATGTGGATGTTGCATATTATTTGATGGATAGCGAGGCGCCTCGGATATATCGGTCACTACGGGGTTGATGGATGATATGATCGACATACTAACCATTAGGCCACATAGGGTTGGGAAACGCATTGTTCAGGAATAGCCAATCCACAAACGTAAGAGTGGGCCGACCCTGAAGATCCAAGATGCAGTTGCGGCTGTAGCCTGAGACATGGTAGGCTAGACTGTCTCAAATTCGATAAGGACGATCCCTTGCCTTGGTTCATGATGGAAATCCAACTTCCAATACGACATTGTGCAGTTTTAATTGTAGAACTAGTATGGCGACATAGTAGCATGGGATACTATGCCGTCTATGATTGATACATTTATATTTGAAGTGATTTTGACACTATACACTTATTGTAGTATCAAATGATTTATTTTTAAACATACCAAGCATGTTTGGCTATTATAAGGGAAAACTCTATCCTCCGGCTTGCGTTGCATTGTGTGATAGGACCTGAGTCTTATAATAGCTTCATTTTTTCAAAAAGCATTACGTTGTTTGTTTTATGCACCGGTATTCTTGGGAGAAAACCCGTTCCATGTTATATGGCGTGGTCTCTTGATTTACTTTATTTTTAAAATAAAGATTTAATAACTGTTTTAGTTCTCACACCAGTCCCAAGACTGATCTGGAGTTTATTGTTTTAACCTAAGCTCTGGGTGCCCCTATTTTCCACATGGGTAGCTAGTAATTTTGGTTTTGCAGATATTATATTCACAGGATCTTGGATTTACAGCTGAAGCTATATTCGGAAAACTCTGTATCCATGTATTTCTTTAAGCTGTGTTATGTATTATTTTTCCGCTGCTATGTAATGTATTTTAATCTCTGATATTTTTCTGATGTAACACCCCGTACTTTCTGTGAACGTATAAGTAACAAATCAGAGGATAATTAATTTTTAAAATAAGAATCAAGGGAAACGGGCTGCGCCATTGCATTCGCCTCGGAATTCTGCATGAAAACGAGTCAGAGTTTGCGTAAAACGGACTCCGTATGAGGGAGATATGACCTTCAGAAGTTTCAGAATTTAGTTTAAAATTCAAACAGACTGAAACAGTTCAGAAACGAGTTCAAAATTCAAAATCGGACCCAGATTGGGCTGGGCGAGAATTTTCCCGCCCAAGACCCAGGTCGACTGGGTAGTCGACCTGGGGGTCGACCTCCCTGGTCGAACCTGGTGCGTGTGTGTGCGATTTTGAGGGCTGTGACGTGTTTGGACGGACCTGATGAGTTTTAGGGTTAATCTGAGGGCCTAAATGAGTTCCTACACCTATAAATACATTCTAAGACCTAGCCTTCTCTACACACAATTCTATTCTGCTTCTTCTCTGCCTCTGTTCTAAATAAAAATAAAAATGGCATCGCTACTCTGCTGGAATCAAAACTAGAAGCTAATCAACATCAACCTAAGCAACTCAATTCAAGCTAGAGATTAAAGCTCCTACAACGATTTTACAACAAATTAAAGTTCTTTCTTTAATCCAACCAAGGCAAGTGCAGTTATTTTCCGATATAAACGTTAATTCTGATTGTGACATGAATTGTAAATCTGAATGTGAGGTTATATCTGTTCTGTTCTGTTTAGATCTTATTCTGTATCTCTTTCCTCTTTCTGTTCTATAGCCAGGCTACCACGAGCCTGAGCCAATCTCATAAGAGATTAACATACGCTAAAATGTTTGGGACAGTAAAATGAATGATGCATAAATTGGGCATGACCAATAGGTGACTGATTTGAGGAAAGAACATTGACTGTAGTTAGAACATAAATTTGAGGACACATAATTGGACAGAAATATAGACTGTATTGAACATATAATTTGAGATAAAGAGGATATGGCTTAGGTATAAAGATTTACATGGAAGTAGGATATCTATTAATGTAAATAAACACCTAAGTAAGGGATCTTTGGGATATATGACATGCATAGTAATCTATGGCTATATTTGGTATAAATTATATATGGATCTTCTGTACTATGCAAGTTTAATAAAAATTGAAACATATGATATATGGTAAATTATGACCATAATCTGTGCTATGTAAATTTAATGCAAACATGGGGTATATGATCATATTGTGAAATCATGACTATTATTTATGCATGTGAACTTAGGCAAGATTTATAATTAGGCAAGATATGTTTGTGAAACTTTAAGGAATGATTAGATCTGATATATTTGCCTAATTTGCTAGTTCTGCTATTTTTGCCTAATCTGCTAGTCCTGTTATATTGCCTAATCTGCTAAATCGGTCATCTGTTAAGTCTGTTGAAAATGCCAAATCTGCTAAACTAAATCTGTTGAGATGCCTAATCTGTTATCTGCTAAATCTGCTAGTTTGCTTAATCTGCTAAATCCGTTAAGTCGCCTAATCTGAAAAATCTGTTATCTGCTATATCTGTTGAGTTGATATAATTAGTCCGCTATTGACATAGTCTGAATTGGCTATAGTTATGAATAATTGACATGTATATTAGGCGTGGGTATAAATGGTAAATCATTAATTAATTGGCCGCAAAGATAAACATGGCTAACTCGAGGTTAGAATGAGTTTGCAGCGTAATTCTGCCCGGAACCGCCTGACATATTCCAGTGGTCGCAAACAATAGGTTCTAATGTGAGAAGTTAGTCATAACGTGCTTGAAACCCGAGGTTAGACTCAGTTTGCGACAGAAACCTGCCCGGAACCAACCGGCCTAACCAGTAGCCGCAAACTGTCAGTCTAATGTGAGAGGTCTAGGCATTAATATTTAATTAATGAAAATCTGAGATAAATATGATGTCTAAAACGTGTTGGGTGGGTAAGGTTAAACCAGTTGGACCAATGAATCTGATAAACCCGTTTCGTGAATCTGTAGGCCCAATTACAAAGTTAGACAAATCTGTAAATCTATAACTGGTTAATCTGTAAGCCTGTTAATCCGAACATCTGATCCGTTAGTCTGAAAACCTGTTAACTTGATTGTCTGATCTGTGAACTAGTTGATCTAAACTCTGTATGTCTGAACTTGTAAACAAGTTAATCTGAAATCTGTTAGTCTGGGGACACAAGGTTAGGAGGGGAATTACTTGTGTCATCTGTTGTTTGGGACCCATATTAGTCAGTAACCCTTTCTGGTATCAAAACTTTGACCCAACAGTAGGTAGGGTCCGGGCACGCTTACTGAACTAATTATAAGTGGTTCATTCTGATAATGGCGAGGGGTGTTGATGGTGCGTTCCAACCGGGTCATGTGCGTGCATGGATCCCGGTCTGCCTCTGAGGATGTAAGACGTCGTGACATCTGTAAATAGGTCTGTGCCAATTGGTTGTCACTTTAGGGAGTGATACACCCTACTGTGGGGCCGACACAGGGTATTTATGTATTAGGGAGCCGATCGCTTGGGGTAGGGTTTTAGGGTACACTTAGTTCTGTCTGTTTCTGTTGGTACCGTCTGTCTCTGTTGGGTGGCAACACCCGTCTGTTTCTGCGTGGTACCGTCTGTTCAGGTGGTAAAGGCCCAATTACTAGTGTACACCTAATTCTACATTCTGTTTCCATAGGGATTAATCTGTTTCTGCTTCTGTCTGTTTCTGTCTGTTTCTGTTCGGGTGGTAAAGGCCCATTACTAGCACTCTCTTCTATGGAAATTATTCTGTACCCGTTTCTATTTCAGTTTAGACATTAGGGTGACACCTAATTCTGTTATACTAGTATTAGTGCAGAGAAGTGTAAAGAAATAGCTTATGTCATTCTTTTCTTCTGTAATATCTGCTACACCTGTTACTGTTATCTCTCATCCAGTTTTATGTTCATGTCATATTATTATTATCTGTTCATATGCTGAAAGTCACTGGACTTGCCAGACTTTATGTCCGACCCTTGTTGTTTCGCCTCTTTTCTTCCGTTCCCCCCCAGGTTTTCTAAAGAGGGAATACTCTAGCTAGATCCGGATTTCTTCTGCTTGAAGTGCTTAAAGTATGGCTCGTCTTCTTCTGTGGGGATTATGATTTTAAACTATGCATTCTGAAGGCTTTTGTTCAAGACTGATATTTTGTACTTGAATTCTGAGATTTGAAAGGATGTAACCATACTGATTTCTGTTTCCGCTGTAATAAAGTTAAAAAAATTCAAGTACTGTTTTTATCTGTCTTGTAAGTTTCTGTTCTGTTTACTAAAATGCTCCACTAAAGTTAAGGCATTCCCTTTGTGAGTGTCCTTAACGGAGGTGGGGTGTTACACTTGGTATAAGAGCTGAAGGTTACCAGATTGGGTAAAGTTTTTGAAAACTATTTTCAAAAAGGTTTTGAAAAGAAGTATTTTCAAAAATAAAGATTATTTTGAAAAACATGATCCCCAAGAGCCATATATCTTTCCTTCAGTCCTTTTTGTAATTGAATCTTTCCTTTTTTCGTTTCAGCATGTCTGAAGCATCTAGGATACCAGACGGTGTTCATGTACCCGGTTGGTTTCGTCAATATCTTGAGGCTAGGACCGCCACCACATGTCCAACAAATGATCCCCCTCCTCCACCCCCTCCTCGTGCAATTACTTTCTCAAAGATCTGTAGGGATTTTAGGGCCATGGGTGGAAAGGATTTCAAGGGAAATAATCATTCGTAGAAGCGAGGAACTGGCTCAAAGAAACTGAGGATCTATTCGTTATCTTCGAGGTGGACGATAGGCAGAAGGTACAGTTGGCGGTATGGCTGCTCAAAGACGAAGCTTCCTACTGGTTGGAAGTCACTAACGCCGAGAGGCCGGTTGAGACATGGATGGATTTCAGAACAAGGTTCGAGACAAAATTCCTCTCGCAAGCTGAACGAAGTCTACAATTGGAAAAGTTCTTATCTCTTAAGCAAGGAAGTATGACGGTCAAGGAATACGTCAACCAGTTCAACCAACTGGCTAGGTTCGGATTGGATTTAGTCAACACTCAGCATAAGAAGGCTTTCCGCTTTGTTAAAGGATTGAACGAGCCACTGCACAACCTAGCTATGACCCATGTACCCATGGGAGCGACTTACGAGAAATTGGTGGACATGGCACTACTGCACGAGGAAGACAAGGGCCCGAAAGAGACAAAGAAGGAAGAACCACAGAATAAGAAAGCAGGGCCCAAAAAGTAAACACAAAGGAAGGATGAGAATTCTGAGGATAAGAAGGGGAAAAAGTGCTTTACTTGTGGGAGCTCGACTCATCTGAACAAGGATTGCAGGAAAAGGAAGGGCACTTGCTTCAACTGTGGTGAGATGGGACACTTCACTAGGGACTGCCCGAAGAGACGAGGGCAAGGAGGGCAGGCGAACACTCTTGAGGCTAGTGGCTAGGATAGAAATAGGAAAATTCCTATAGTAGTTTTAATTTCTTTATCTGATTATGGAGTTAAGACTCTTTCTGATGCTGGTATTTTGATTTTGTAATTGATACTCTGCACTTTAATACTAGTATTATTTCTGATTCCGCTGTAGACTCAGACCCACAAGGGTTATGACTCATCTGTTGTGATAGATTGGGGTTTGAGAGATATCTGTGTTAGGCGTCAAGTATGACGCATACATTTTGAGGTTTTGTGGGATATGATTTTATCATGCTTAGCTTCCTAAGAATCATTAGGGAACCTGACTTGTACCGGTAGTCTGTAAATATCTGAATAACTCTGATTTCCAGTTTTGACATTATCTAAAGAGGGTAATCCTCTGGGTGTCAATTTGATGTTGGTTTCGGTCTTCGGGGCCGATACTTAGGACCCATGTCTAATGGGAACCAAGTTTTTGTTTTATCTGTACTCGCTTCCATCATTCGACTGTATCCTATCGATCGAATCTTCGAACTTTAGGTAGAAACTAATGGGTGTAAACATGTGTTTTGACATGTTATGTTTGATGGTTGCAAGTGGATGCAAGTGGTTGCTCGTGGATGCATATACACACACTAGGCACTAGATCGGCTCGAAAACACTCTCATACTGCATATGGATGTGTAAGCATTTTAAATTTTTGTGGATGCAAAATGATTGACTTAGCACATGGATGTTGCATATGACTGAATGGTTGTGCACTCGTATAGAAATGATATGTATCGAGTAGGAAAATTGCATACATGTTGGACTCATGGCACTGGCATAATTCGCATTAAGGAGGTCAACTGAATCAGTGGACCGACTGATCTTTGCATTAGATAAGGAACATATACACACACTTTTGCATATGTTCATACAACATTAGAAGTTTCTAAGGACAATGGATGCCAGTGATTGATGATTGAGTAGATGGATGTTGGATGGGAGGACACATTCTTCTTAACTTAAAGATTTCGGGGACGAAATCCTTTAAGGAGGGGAGAATGTAACACCCCGTACTTTCTGTGAACGTATAAGTAACAAATCAGAGGATAATTAATTTTTAAAATAAGAATCAAGGGAAATGGGCTGCTCCATTGCATTCATCTCGGAATTCTGCATGAAAACGAGTCCGAGTTTGCGTAAAACGGACTCCGTATGAGGGAGATATGACCTTCGGAAGTTTCAGAATTCAGTTTAAAATTCAAACAGACAGAAACAGTTCAGAAACGAGTTCAAAATTCAAAATCGGACCTAGGTTGGGCTGGGCGGGAATTTTCCCGCCCAAGACCCAGGTCGACTGGGTAGTCGACCTGGGGGTCGACCTCCCTGGTCGAACCTGGTGCGTGTGTGTGCGATTTTAAGGGCTGTGACGTGTTTGGACAGACCTGATGAGTTTTAGGGTTAATCTAAGGGCCTAAATGAGTTCCTACACCTATAAATACATCATAAGACCTAGCCTTCTCTACACACAATTCTATTCTGCTTCTTCTCTGCCTCTGTTCTAAATAAAAATAAAAATGGCGTCGCTACTCTGCTGGAATCAAAACTAGAAGCTAATCAACATCAACCTAAGAAACTCAATTCAAGCTAGAGATTAAAGCTCCTACAACGATTCTACAACAAATTAAAGTTCTTTCTTTAATCCAACCAAGGCAAGTGCAGTTATTTTCCGATATAAACGTTAGTTCTGATTGTGACATGAATTGTAAATCTGAATGTGAGGTTATATCTGTTCTGTTCTGTTTAGATCTTATTCTGTATCTCTTTCCTCTTTCTGTTCTATAGCCAGGCTACCACAAGCCTGAGCCAATCTCATAAGAGATTAACATACGCTAAAATGTTTGGGACAGTAAAATGAATGATGCATAAATTGGGCATGACCAATAGGTGACTGATTTGAGGAAAGAACATGGACTGTAGCTAGAACATAAATTTGAGGACACATAATTGGACAGAAATATAGACTGTATTGAACATATAATTTGAGATAAAGAGGATATGGCTTAGGTATAAAGATTTACATGGAAGTAGGATATCTATTAATGTAAATAAACACCTAAGTAAGGGATCTTTGGGATATATGACATGCATAGTAATCTATGGCTATATTTGGTATAAATTATATATGGATCTTCTGTACTATGCAAGTTTAATAAAAATTGAAACATATGATATATGGTAAATTATGACCATAATCTGTGCTATGTAAATTTAATGCAAACATGGGGTATATGATCATATTGTGAAATCTTGACTATTATTTATGCATGTGAACTTAGGCAAGATTTATAATTAGGCAAGATATGTTTGTGAAACTTTAAGGAATGATTAGATCTGATATATTTGCCTAATTTGCTAGTTCTGCTATTTTTGCCTAATCTGCTAGTCTTGTTATATTGCCTAATCTGCTAAATCGGTCATCTGTTAAGTCTGTTGAAAATGCCAAATCTGCTAAACTAAATCTGTTGAGATGCCTAATCTGTTATCTGCTAAATCTGCTAGTTTGCTTAATCTGCTAAATCCGTTAAGTCGCCTAATCTGAAAAATCTGTTATCTGCTATATCTGTTGAGTTGATATAATTAGTCCGCTATTGACATAGTCTGAATTGGCTATAGTTATGAATAATTGACATGTATATTAGGCGTGGGTATAAATGGTAAATCATTAATTAATTGGCCGCAAAGATAAACATGGCTAACTCGAGGTTAGAATGAGTTTGCGGCGTAATTCTGCCCGGAACCGCCTGACATATTCCAGTGGTCGCAAACAATAGGTTCTAATGTGAGAAGTTAGTCATAACGTGCTTGAAACCCGAGGTTAGACTCAGTTTGCGACAGAAACCTGCCCGGAACCAACCGGCCTAACCAGTAGCCGCAAACTGTCAGTCTAATGTGAGAGGTCTGGGCATTAATATTTAATTAATGAAAATCTGAGATAAATATGATGTCTAAAACGTGTTGGATGGGTAAGGTTAAACCAGTTGGACCAATGAATCTGATAAACCCGTTTCGTGAATCTGTAGGCCCAATTACAAAGTTAGACAAATCTGTAAATCTATAACTGGTTAATCTGTAAGCCTGTTAATCCGAACATCTGATCCGTTAGTCTGAAAACCTGTTAACTTGATTGTCTGATCTGTGAACTAGTTGATCTAAACTCTGTATGTCTGAACTTGTAAACAAGTTAATCTGAAATCTGTTAGTCTGGGGACACAAGGTTAGGAGGGGAATTACTTGTGTCATCTGTTGTTTGGGACCCATATTAGTCAGTAACCCTTTTTGGTATCAAAACTTTGACCCAATAGTAGGTAGGGTCCGGGCACGCTTACTGAACTAATTATAAGTGGTTCATTCTGATAATGGCGAGGGGTGTTGATGGTGCGTTCCAATCGGGTCATGTGCGTGCATGGATCCCGGTCTGCCTCTGAGGATGTAAGACGCCGTGACATCTGTAAATAGGTCTGTGCCAATTGGTTGTCACTTTAGGGAGTGATACACCCTACTGTGGGGCCGACATAGGGTATTTATGTATTAGGGAGCCGATCGCTTGGGGTAGGGTTTTAGGGTACACTTAGTTCTGTCTGTTTCGGTTGGTACCGTCTGTCTCTGTTGGGTGGCAACACCCGTCTGTTTCTGCGTGGTACCGTCTATTCGGGTGGTAAAGGCCCAATTACTAGTGTACACCTAATTCTACATTCTGTTTCCATATGGATTAATCTGTTTCTGCTTCTGTATGTTTCTGTTCGGGTGGTAAAGGCCCATTACTAGCACTCTCTTCTGTGGAAATTATTCTGTACCCGTTTCTGTTTCTGTTTAGACATTAGGGTGACACCTAATTCTGTTATACTAGTATTAGTGCAGAGAAATGTAAAGAAATAGCTTATGTCATTCTGATCTTCTGTAATATCCGCTACACCTGTTACTGTTATCTCTCATCCAGTTTTATGTTCATGTCATATTATTATTATCTGTTCATATGCTGAAAGTCACTGGACTTGCCAGACTTTATGTCTGACCCTTGTTGTTTCTCCTCTTTTCTTCCGTTTCCCCCCCAGGTTTTCTAAAGAGGGAATACTCTAGCTAGATCCGGATTTCTTCTGCTTGAAGTGCTTAAAGTATGGCTCGTCTTCTTCTGTGGGGATTATGATTTTAAACTATGCATTCTGAAGGCTTTTGTACAAGACTGATATTTTGTACTTGAATTCTGAGATTTGAAAGGATGTAACCATACTGATTTCTGTTTCCGCTGTAATAAAGTTAAAAATTTTCAAGTACTGTTTTTATCTGTCTTGTAAGTTTCTGTTCTGTTTACTAAAATGCTCCACCAAAGTTAAGGCATTCCCTTTGTGAGTGTCCTTAACGGAGGTGGGGTGTTACATCTGATGTATATTATTTATTCATACTCTTTTATATTCTCATACTCTAATGTAAATTGTTGTAATAACACTGAAGTTTTCTGTTGTTTGCGTTCCGATTGGTCTTGTTCTCAAAACAGTCCGCCTTCTTATTCTGTTTTGGATGACCGGGAAGTTCGGGTCGTTTCAAATCCCTACTTCAAAAGATCGCCCACTTGCACCTCGAGCTCTCACTACTCCCTTGGCGCCATACGATAAAGTGGCATCCCTATAGGTCTGGCATCTTTCACTAGATCAATCTGAAACTCGATCTCTCAGTGTGGTGGAATTTCGGTCACTTCCTTGAAGATGTTCGGATACTTGCCAGCAATAGGCACATCTAACAACTCATCATGCGGGATGTCGAGGGAATTTAGAAAAATAGCCATCACCCCATCACTAGGTGGGCAACCAAACAGTACCCTATGCCCATCATCCTCTCTAATGGTCACCGAAGACCCCTCATAGTCTACCACCACCCCATACCTTTGGAGCCAATCGACTCCCAAAATAATGCTAAACCCAGTAAAGCCCAAAACAAAGCAATCACAAACATACATGCATTTATGACTTGATAAGACCAAATTATGACAAATCATACTAAGGCTAGTCGAACTGCCAGTTGGGTTCATCACAACTAAAGGTTTATTGACAATATCAGTTCCAGTCCCAACCTATCTACCTGGTCACTAGATATAAAGAAATGGGAATCCCCGGTATCAAACAATACGCGAACAGGAACATCATAAATAGAAAGCATACCTTGAATAACGACACCCTTTCCCTTATGCGCTGCAGTTGAGGCATTGGACGAAGAAGGAACAACGTTGATAGCATATGCTTTCACGATCTGCTTCTCTTTAGGAGGTTGGGGACATTTATCCTTGTGATGTCCCACTTGGCCGCAATTGAAGCACTTCCTGTCCGCTGGCTTCGCTCGACATTATTTGGCATAGTGGCCCTTCTTGCCACAGCTATAACACTCTATATCTTTCTTATCCCTCTTTTTCTGACCATCCTTGGTTTGGTTCTATTTTCTCTTATTCTGGGAATTATTCTTGCCTCCACCGCTTGCCTGCGGTTTTGGCTCTCTTGCAGATGCAATAGCAACCTCAATCTTTGACTTAGGGTAAAGGCTATCTGATCTCCATGCTTTCGCCACAACAGATTCAAAAGTCTCATCTATATGATTTATCATTCATTCCCCCAAGTACTCATCCTGACCAGTTATGAACTTCTCGTTCTTCTTTTCGGCAGTATCGATAAGAGATAATCCATACTTCGATAAAGTATCGAACTCAACAATATATTCCGAGACTGCCCTACCATTTTGCTTAAGCTCCAGATATTTCTTTAACAATTCTGATTTCTGAGCAGCTGGAATAAACTTTTCACTAAAGAGAGTCTTAAACTGATCCCATGTAACTTGATTCTCGGGAGTAGCTGCTTTAATGGCATTCCACCAATTCATAGCCCGTCCTTGAATCTGACGCGATGCTAACTTTCTCTTCATTGCATCATAGATCCCCAAATCCTCGAAGATGCATTCACAACTATCAAGACAATCCTGAACCTCCTTAGCCAACTCCGTTCCGTGGAACGACATCCCACCAAGACTAGTATAATCCTTGCAGAGCTTAGTGAAATCGGCTCTAGGCGCCTGCACCGCTGCACCACCACCGTTAGCAGCATTAGGAACTGCTCCTTGAACATACCTAAGCATCTCTCTCATAAAGGTAGTAAACATCGTCCTCGTATCAGGGGAATTCCTATTATTGTCCTCTGAACCCGTACTCCTCATATTTCGACTCATCGTCCAATCTGTAAAGAGAAAACAATCAACCATCTTCTTAGTGGTGCCCGCGCAGTGCGACTTCATCCTTAGATATACTAATAGTATATATATTTGTAGTTTTTGAAAACCAAAATATCACAAATACGCGCTCCCATATACGTATACTATCTCTCGCTGATGTCTTCCCCTAGGTTAACTATGCAACCTAGGCTCTAATACCAAGTGTGACGGCCCGTCCCGCACCAGCCGACATTTCCCTAGAAACGCGTTGTGCCAATGCCCGACTAGCACGGGACGGTTGTCAAGGAAAGGGATTTTGAGAATGATGAACTACTAAAGAACCTGTAGTATATCTCACAGCGCATGGAATAAAATATAATAGTAACATATCTTGACATAAAACAGGCAAGACGGCGCATAAACTGAAAACTAAGCCATCGTAGCAGTGGAATCCAAAATACAGCTTATGATCTAAACCATCATTTTTACAACTTCAAAATACTGTCTCTAAAGGAAAATAGAAAAGGTACACTACTAATGCCCAAAGCAGTGACCAACAACAACACAGGGAGAATATATGTAAATATTACGTGGAAGCCTCCTGCTCGTCTCCGAATAGCAACTCATGCATACCACCTAACATAACTCTAGTCTGCTCGTTTAGGAGCAACTAGAGTAATAAGAAGAGACATAAAACTCTAGGTCAGACAAAAGTCTGGTATCAGCGATAACAGCAAAACAAAACAATAACAGGTATAAATAACCGTACCTGAACCTGGACCTGCAACCAAAGAGTTAGCACAACAAGATGTACAGTACTCTAAGGTAACACTAACATAAAGTGTAAAATGGAAGTGTGCATGTCATGATGACCACAAACATCGAACATAGCAATCATCCTCACCTCTCTCACTTAGTGTGTAAAACATACAATATCCACCGCTTTGATCACCAGGACCATTTGGGGCCATAATGGGGCCCAGCTCCACCCAAACCTTACTACGACCACTTTGCCCTTTGTGGTCCTGATGGAGTCCGACTCCATACAACTTTGGCCTCATCGCACTAGTCTATAGTCAATGCCCCTTCCATCAATAGTGAATCAAAGTTATAGATATCGATAACCCCTTTGCACATGTCTCGCAGCAAAGTCCAACTCATGAAGTTAATACGTTGGTTCCCATCTGGATCCTGAATAATAACCTCCCATTTGAACTTCCTTTGCATCTCGAGCTTTTGGTCATCATCTCGGTTAGCTTTGGTCTCCATTCGGTTCGTGGTGCTCCACGGTTCGGATCGTGACGCTCTGCTAGGGTCGGATCGGTTCGTGATGTCCTCACTCTGGCAGTTCGGTTTGTGAGCTCGGGTCGGTTCGTTATGAGCATCTGGGTCCAGTTCATGGTGTAAGCAACTTACGGTTTGGAGCTTCTGGTTCGTGGTGCTTCGGTTCGTGGAAGGCGGTTCGGCTCGTAGGTACTTCACGGTTTGGGGTTCTGACATCAGTTCGAGGGGTGCTTCACGAGTGGGTTCGGGTCCTGACATCGACTCAAATACATAAGGCAGTTCGTGGGTGGGTTATACTAGTGTCGTCAATGGGTCGGGTTGGGTCGGGTTTGGGTCGGGCCAAGTTGTGTTCGGGTCGGGTTAGCTCAACCCATTTATTAAACAGGTCGGTTTCAGATTGACCCATTTATAATCGTGCGGGTTTCAGGTTTGATTCGTGTAACCCGTTAAGAAAAATATTTGTATAAAAAGATGTGAATGAACATGAAAACATGAAAAGACGTATACCTACCATATAAAATCACCAAGCAGCACAACATACAAAATATAATAAGACTATGCTTGGATGGGCCACGCTCCCAATATCCTCCTTCTCCTTTCTATGTGAAATGCTCTAGGCAAACCAACACGTGATTCTCCCACATTATTTCCAAAACCCTATAGCCGAATCCATTTTCATGATTCCCTCCTACATTATCCCTCCAAAATCACCTACCTCTATAACACTTGTCGCCAAACACTTCAGCTCTTCCATCTCCACCTATCATCACTTGCTCCGCACCCTCCCCAATGTCACGACCAAACAAGCTTTTGATGGAGAAAGAACGAAACAGAAGATATATATATATATATATATATATGCCGGAAAAGTGATTTCATTTTTATGCGTTATGCTCCTTTTTTGTTTTCTTTTATTTATTTTTTAATATTATAAACGGGTTTGGCGGGTCAAGATCGGGTTAGCGGGTCAACCCTAAACCCACCCGTTTATAAACGTGTCAATTTCGGGTTGACCTGTTTATGACCTGCAAACTAAATGGGTCGGGTTAACCTGGTAATTTCCGTGCGGGTTTCGGGTCGGTTAGGAAATTGACAGCCCTAGGTTATACGACTCGACCTGGTCCTCCTCCACCGATTCGATTCGGTTTCCTAGGCTATTTTCATTAAGCTATTTACGCCACACAACGGCGTTTTCAACCATTCTAACCTTTCTAAACAATCATGAAGCATTCCAAATAGTAGTAATAGCATATGGGTTCAATCAAAAAGATCAGAACATCAAGCATATAGGTCATTTTAAATCAAACCTACCCAAAAAACATGATTTCCCCCTTAATCCCCTTAACCATGTTTTAACTATAGGATTAGGAAACTTAATCCAAATTAACACAAATTTTCAACAGTGACATAGAATAATATTTAATAATTTTTACATATTTTTTCAAATTTTTATGATGCATAATTTCGCTAATTATCACTAATCACCCCTAATTGGTCGTAATTAGTGAATAAACATGCTAATCACTCGCCTTAGCGACAAATAAATCTCAGATCTGAAACTATAACTGATTTGGGTCGAATCCCTATATGTTACAGCAGCTCTATCTTGATTTTGATGCTAATTCGCCTTAATTTGATGTAGATTAGCATAATATTGGATTAGAATGTGATTAGGAGGTAGTTTAGAAGGTGGAGGTCATTGCTAGATTTGAAGAAACGAAAGTGGCGGCTAAGAAAATGAAATGATATGATTTCCTAACTCATTTCAGCCTCCCCATAACCCTAATCCCAAAATGGGTTATGGGCCCATCCACTAATTACCCTACTAAGCCCGCTTAAGCAGTTTTTCACCTTCCAAACCTTGTTTCAGCCATGTCTTCCAAACGGTAAGTCCGTTTGATTAGTGTGACCACTCTACGGAAAGGTAAACCATCATTCGAATTCAATGAAAGTGGTTTCAGGTCAAAAATCCTTATCAATCAAAAGATATAGGCGAAATAAGATTTGCCAGGGGTAAAACGGTCATCTAAAATTCGGCAAAAACCATGACATGGGAAATGATCCTAACAGTCGTTCCCCAACGTTACACGACCATATGACTACGTATGTAAATGAAATAAATATTCTACGATCCTCCTATGCTTAGAATGTGGGTCATTACATTACCCATCATCACACCCATTCGCCCTTCCACATTTCCTACTGTCACCCTTAGCTTCCCGCCATCCACTTTAGCCACATATCTCTCGAGCCAATCCATACCCAGTATGATCTCAAACTTAGCTTGGAATTGCTCCCATGAAATCTCCTCTTCCGGAGTTTCAATCGTAACTGAATTCCACCACTCCATGGCCCTGCCTTGCAACTGCCTTGATGCAAGCTTTCTCTTAGTTGCATCATCCAACCACAAGTCTTCAAAAATAAGGACATAAGAATCTATCCACCTTTGAAACTCTTCAGCTGGCTCAGGTCCTTTGTATGGTTTTCCCCCTAGAGATGTAAATTCCTTGCATAACTTCGCAAAATCCACAACCCTAGGCAACTGAACACCTACATCTACCGTGGCTGCCACTGGAGCAGGTACCCATCGCATGAATGCTTCCATCATGGCTGGGTAATCTGGTATACCTCCTTTACCCCCTCCAGGCATTGCCCCTTCCCTAGCAGTATGTTTTGAAGCACGTCGACTCATTCTAGATCTGCAAATTAGAATGATTAGCCACTTGCAAGAAAAGCTGCTAAAGAAGTACAAACGCTACTATACTGTATAGTATCATATAGTATACATGCAACTGAAATCTACAAATACGTCTCTTATACGTGATTACATATTCAAACTTTGGATAAAATCGATAACTACAACTTTGATACCAAATGTGATGACCGCCCATAACCCCCTGCACTAAACAAAGGGAACAACGCGCTGAAAGGTATGCCAGGCAGCTATAAACGATCACCGGAGTAGGTAAACACAAGCGGAACCTGTTGTAAATCTCACAGCGCAAGGATAAAATATAATAGAACATGTACAAAAGGTAATATTAATGAAGCATATTCAAGCAGAAATTTCAAATTTTCAAAACAACTAGAAAGTATATCCATACAACAGGACTGCAACATATGTCTGTACAAATTTTCCTTGTTCAGCACTCAGAGAAGAATAACAAACAGTGGAAGTCCAAATACTATATAGTAAGAAAGATAGTACGACAGCCTCCTGCTCGCCTTCGAACCGCTACATCGTCCTCACTAAGCTATCACCTTTCACCTGCCACCTAGTCTGCTTATCCAAATCGGATGAACACCCCAAGGTAATAAAAGGGAAACATAAAACCTTGAGTCAGACAATAGTCTTAGTGAGCGATAAAACAATTATCTAACTTCATTAATAAAGTATATAAGAATAGGCAGATTAACCATCATTCTATCAATCACATTACCAGAGAAGAACTCCAAACCCAACTCCACATATCAGACAGTGATAGCCTTATGTCAAACATTTCAACCATACACCCATATAAAGCAGAATGACCATTAAATCATGGCAAACAGAATCAACCAACAACAGCACTCGCAACATCCAAATTATACATCTCACGTGAACCATCCAAATCGGATTCAACATCCCTCAAGCAAAAGCCCCAGAGGCCGAAACAAATATCTGACAAGCACCCAAGAAATGTCTCCTTCGACGTTGGACAATCTACATGAGACAGTTCAACAAAGCAACTGATCCCTCATAACTGACTGTGGCTACCACTACTAATCCTACTTTGAAAACTATCGTTAATCTTATGACTGACCATGTCACCATGCCATCCGTTAAGGGTTAATGGTAACCCTAGTTCTAACTAGACTACTACACATCCAACGTACATTTGCCTCTCAAAGACAACTAGGCTCATCCAATGGGTCCAGGGTATTCGACTAGTCCAACTAGCCTTTTAGGTGCCCCTATTATACCCTTGATTTGAGCTCGTTAGAACTTACGACAATGATAGTCCCTTCATAACTCTACCTGGCATCACCGACCATTATCCACAATCTCAGACCCAGTCTCGATTATCCATTCTCCACAAACTCAAGTCCAACTTAAGTCGTCTCTCCACTCGTTGCATCACCAAGATCAGCAATCATTATCTACGAGTACAACTCCAACTTGAGTCGTTTCTCCACTCGTTGCATCTCAAAGATCAACGAACAATCATTATCTACGACTACAAGTACAACTTGAGTCGTTTCTCCGCTCGTTGCATCTCTAACGTCAACGAACAATCATTATCTGTGAGTACAAGTCCAAGTTGAGTCGTTTCTCCACTCGTTGCATCCCCAAGATCAACGAACAATCATTATCTACAAGTACAAGTCTGACATGAGTCGTTTCTTCACTCATTGCATCTCCAAGATCAACGAACAATCATTATCTATGGGTATAACAAACAAATCACATCACTTCGACATTCTCACTTGAATTCACTTCGAAGCCCGTCCGACTGGATCCTTCCATACTGATCGAATTTTACATGTCGGATCTTACAGGTCAGACGCTTCTCTTTCGGGTCCTTCATCTCAGATCTTACAGGTCGGATCCTTCATCTCTCGAATCCTTCATCTCGTATCTTACAGGTCAGATCCTTCATCTCTCGAATCCTACAGGTCGGATCCTTCATCTAGGCTGGATCCTTCATCTGGTCGGATCCTTCATCTGGGTCGGATCCTTCATCTAGTCGGATCCTTAATCTGGTTAGATCCTTCATCTGCTCAGATCCTTCATCTGGGTCGGATCCTTCGTCTGGTCGGATCCTTCATTTGGTCGGATCCTTCATCTGGGTCGGATCCTTTATCTAGTCGGATCGTTTATCTGGGTTGGATCCTTCATCTAGTCGGATCCTACATACCGATCCAATTTGGATCCTACATACCTATCTGACTTGGATCTTACATACCTATCTGATTCAGATCCTACATACCTATCCTATTCGGATCCTACATACCTATCTGATTTGGACCCTACATACCTATCTGATTCACATCGTACATACCTACCCGATTCAGATTCTACATAGCGATCCAATTTGGATCCTGCATGCCGATCCAACTTGGATCATGCATACCGATCCAACTCGAATCATGCATACCGATCCAATTTCTGGGCAAACCCAAATCATCTCCAAACTTGACCAAATCTTTTCCAAACTACAATTCCGACGAAATCAACTCATCCAATTCAACCACAAACATGTTATGAAACCAACAACAAGTTGAAAATGACAATTTCATCAGTAATTATGTAAAATTCACCAAAGTCATGATAAATGAACATATGAACTAAACTTATGGATCTAACTTGCATAAACATATAAAAATATATCTAAATTACCGGTTTTAAGTTACTAAATTAGATCCTATGGCGATTTATATGAAAATAGACTTACCATGATGTAGAGCCAAGGAGAATGACTTGAATTTGATGAAAAACAAGATCAAACACTCATATACTTAATTGAATCCGTGTGAGAAATGCATATCACTCACAAATTCTCCAAAACAACTCAAAAACACCTAGATCTAGATTCGAACAGCGAAGAATTTGATCCAAACTCTTCAATTTGATGGACTCTCCCTTTTAATGATGTAGATCTAGCTTCAAACGATGTAGATCTTCAATTCTCTTATGTAAATCTAGAATTTTAATGGTGGAAAAGTGAAGAGAATGGAGAAATGGAGGGGCTCTCACTCTTTCAAATAAGAGAATGGAGAAAGTAAACTATTCTCCATGCCTCCTACCCCCTATTTATAGCCTTCCACCAACCTACCAATGGGCCTTCCTAAATCAGCCCATTTCGACTTACCAAACCTGAATAGTCAACTGTTAAACCTTAAAATAACGATTACTCCCAAATCGCTAAGCCAAATCTTTAATGCGACTACTTTACGGAAAGAGAATCTGGTACATGTTTCAACACCTGATTCAACCTGACAGGGGAAAGATGGTCACAAACAAAATTGATAAAAATTATGAACATGTTTCACACCCCCATAACCAACATATTAAAATATGAGAATGATCCAACCCTCAGGGAATAAAATAAAAATATTTTACGATCCTTAGACTCGTAAAATGTAGGCTGTTACATCCCTCAATTCCCACAGTGTGGGACTATTCATTTCTTCCTTCTTTCTTCTCTCTTTAAAAATAAACCCCATAACCCAAAATATTTTGAAAATATTCAATAATATATATATATATATATATACATATATACATATATATGTGTGTGTTTGTGTGTGCGTGTGTGCATGCAATTACAGTCATATTGGATTCTGAATTGAATGACTGAATTGTGGAATATTTCGGTAAATATAACCTACATATTTGAAAAGTGTTAATAATAATGGATGTGAGGTAAAGGAAGAATAATGCTATATGAGATTCATATTGTTGGAACACATGAAATATTGAATATAATTTTCAATGAATTAATTACGACTTTTATAGAATAGAGGATTGAAAATACAAAATTACCAATATATAGACAAGCAACTTTGAAACTGAAAGAAATAGTATGTAGGTTAAGTTAAAAAAACATACCATGTTTGTAAATACCTATGGGCAATAATGAGTGATTTTGATACTGATATGAACTCATCATAAATGAGTGAAGATAACCAATTCCAATAATAGTAAAAACTAAAAAAGCAATAAAATTTTAATGGGACCAAATATAAATAGAAATAAATATTCCTGGAGATTAGAGGAATTTACAAATATACAACGTACATTGGATAGAATATTAATGAATAAAGAATTTATAATATATATGAAGTTTGCTTGTAGTACTATAAAATGAAATACTAATGATCATACCCATATTCAATTATTCCAAAAATCTGAAGAAGATAATATAAATAATATACATTTAAAATTTGTAAATGGATGAAAAAAAAGAATATAAGGAGGTAACAGAGGAATGTATGTTGTTTACATGTCAAGGGACAAACCAATATAAATTATGTTCTCAAAATTTAAAAAGAACAAAAAATAATGGGGTAAAAGTAAAGTAAAGCAAAAGGAGGCAATATGAACACGGGGGATGAAGGTATGGTAGAAACCCATATAACCTTCAATTATTTTAGTGATCAAACTACCATATCAAGAAAATACAAATTAATGATATTACCTTACTACAAAAGCTAAGGTAAACTGGCTAATTCAACGTGATGCAAGTGCAAAATTCTTGTACACTTGGGTTCACGAGCTATCTGACATGAGATATTGTCTTGGGGGTAATACTTACCTCAAGTTTATTAGTAAAAATAATGGTGAAGGTAAATGGTTATACTACTACATTGATGGTGATAATTTTGAACTAACTCAAGATGGTGTGCCGGGTGAGCTAAATAAGGCAGTTTTCCCTGATGACACTTGGGGTAGGAGTACCATTTTCAAAGATAGTAATCCGGGTTATGTCACTAACCTATGTTCATATACAAGAGAAACCAAGATATTATGAACAACGATTGGCGTTAGGGACAAGGAGATCCTATATCTCCCAATTTGTTTTGCAAGAGCAATGGAATTTGTTGTTCTTACAAAGATAAAAAAAGTTAAAAAGAACCTTTATCCAATTAATAGGATAAAATAATGTATTACTCATTTACAATCTATAAAAGATTCAATTCTAATTATAAAAATTGATAAGTTTAACGAAGCATCTTTACAAAAACTAATAAGTCTAACGAAGCATTTGTTAAAGAAACTTTTATGTCGTTACACAAGTATGAAAGGCAAGCAATCATTGAATTAAAAAAGTAAATTTAATTTCTACTAGCAGCACAAATAGTACAAAAATACTAGAATACATGCAAATTAATTATTGATCTCCACATGAAAAGTACTTAGGGCCACCATTTATGTAAATCAAATAAAAGACAATGGATGCAATGTAGATTATGGTAGGCGAAATTGAAGGAAAAAAATTGAAATTTGGCCAAGCAAGCTACTATAAGTAGCAGGCTTAGTGTAAATAATAAAGTTTATCATATATGTAATCTTATTATACTCAATGAAAACGCATGATATATAAGCAACTTTAATGAAAAAGAAACAGATTATATGTGCTAATACCAAGCTGTGATTCCCAATCCCGAGACATATACTGTTACCGAGTAGTACCATTTGCTAGTGCAAAAAACATGGCTGGTTAGGAGTGGTTATCCGTGAATATCTGTATAAATCATAAATTAAAACGTTGATTTGAATTTTATAATTTTATTTCCGCAAGTGGTGTTAATATATACCATCCACATCAAAAATAAAAATACGATAATATATAACAATATTATATATACACACATAGAATATTAAATTATGGAGTATACAATATACACAGTGGAATATAAGGTACAAAAATGAATAAATAAAATAAATACACTGAACTGGGTCTATTACTCGATATATGAATGCAACCTTACAAGAGAATGCAGAAGATAAGGATACAAAAATGGACAATTATATATATATGTGTGAGAGCCGGTCTAGAACTATTAAGTTGAAGTACTTGAAATATCTCAGTCACTC
Organism: Allium sativum; assembly: GCA_030737875.1. Taxonomy (NCBI): domain Eukaryota; kingdom Viridiplantae; phylum Streptophyta; class Magnoliopsida; order Asparagales; family Amaryllidaceae; genus Allium; species Allium sativum. The sequence goes on from CM060922.1 coordinate 710,005,467, forward strand.
GAGTGACCCACGGTAGCAGTTATACCTATTGTGGTTAGGGGTTCGTCCAACGATGAATTAAATATTTGTTAGCGCGAGAAATAAGTGAACCAATAGAGAAAAGGTTTAGTGTAGTTAGGACCCATCTAAATGACATTGATCATGCACGTTAGATATATTAGTAAGAGGCCAAAGAATTTTGAACTTTGTAAGGATCCATCTTAATGACACATATCGAAAATAGAAATAAAAGGCTCATAATTTAAAGGCACGGCCGGGAACCATCTAAATGACACACGTCGAAGATTGAAAAAAGATTTTGATGACAACAATCTTTTTTAACTATTATTATTTTTATAAAAAAAATACTAAAACTATTATATATATATATATGCTGGATATATTTGCAGATATTGAGAAAGAAGACTGTATAGTATAAATATTCTAGATTGAAAAATAAAAACATGAAGAATTCAAGATTAAAGACTCATGACTATCAAGAGTTCAAGGTAAGTAATAGATTCTAGAATTTTTGTTAAAACTTCATAATAACACTAACATATTTATTCGGATTTTAATAATGGGGTGGAACCCATAAATTTTCAAAAAATATTTTCAGAATTATTTTTTTAAAATTCCTTTTCGATTTTTAGCTCAAATCAAAACTGTTTTGAATAACTTATTTTTGGTTTCTAATTATATCTTATTTTCAAATATTTTACTCTTTATTATCTTTATAATTTATTGTTATTCTTAAATTTCAAAATTTTATCCTTAATCTCAAATTATATTTTACTTAATTTTCTTATATTCTTATTTATAGTTTATATGTTAAGTATATTATTATTATTTTCAAATCATTTTTTTGAATGTTAACAAGTGTTATTAGTTACTTGTATTATGATTATAATGTTTTGCAAAGCCTAAAATTGTTTTAACAAGTTTGAAAGTCAAAATTTTAGTATATATTTTAGTCATAATATCACTTTTGTATATTATAATTATATGTTTTAAATTTATGTTATTAATCTATTATACTATTTTAATATAGAAAATATTTTGTTTAAACTCTACAATTACCTTGATTTATTTAGACATCATTTTCATTGTTTTTAAAATTTTAAATTTCAAAAATACGTAAGGGGTGTCAACATGAGGAGATGACTTATGTCGACGTGGTAGCCATTTTTTCAAAAATTCAAATTTCAAAAGAAGTGTCTACTCATTTAAATCATTTTCCGAATAGACTTGGCTGTTGATTCCCTATATATAGTATAAATAATTTTTTAACTACTTCTTACTATCTTCTTCACTACTTCTTCTTTTTATTTCCTTTCTAAGATTCAAGAATTCTTAACCAAACTCTATTGAAATTCAAAGAGAATCAAACCAAAATATGTCTAGTTTAATTCTCTGTCCTCTTGATTTTCAAAGTTGTAGGAGCATTTGTAATTAAAGATCAAAGTCCTATCGAGTCTCTCTACCAAACTATAGCTGAAAAGGTGCAGTTGTAGCTCATTCAAATCAACTAGGTGCAGTTGTAGCCGGTTTAAATCATCTGGGAGTGATTGTAGTCTGTAAATCAATTAGGTGATCATACAACCTGGTTAAATCAAGAGATTTACCTATGCTTGGAAGCAGTTGGGGTGGACCTCGTGGCCTTGAAATCAAGGACTGTAATATCGACATTTACTTGAAAAGAAATACGCACAACCCTGAGTTTTATGGGACTGGATGTTGGGTAACTCTGAACCATTATAAAATCCTAGCATGTTCTTTCCTTTACTGCTTTTACTTATTATTTGCGTCTATGTTTGATTCTATGACTGTTACATATCTATGATTTCTGTATGATTCTAGTATGTTCAAAAAGATTTCTAGAAATTCATAAATTCCATTAAACATTATTTACCCCTCTCTAGTGTTAAGTTAGCTTTAAGATCCACAATCTGCATTCCTAATACAAAAGATGACAGGACACCCACATTGGAGATCTAAATAAGTGGCCATAAAAGAATGAAAGTTGTAGAAAGTGTGTTTTAATGGTGATTCAAGAATGCATACATTGATTCAGGAAATAAGACGCTTTCGGTTCTCATGTGCTCAATAGCTAATATGCCCGTCTAAATGGGATTCATAGACGGCTTCGAATATGGAAATAAGAGACTGTTAAAGGTGCGATTCGTTAAAATGATGTTGTTCGAGGCAGATCACTTAGATGGAAATTTTCTATTACAATAAGTAGTGTGATGTACTTCAACCGTAGTAGAGTAGAAAACGGGTAGAGGTCCGATAAGCCAATCATAGGGTGGAATAAGGAATCATTCCTTAAGCTGAAGTTTACCTCTATAATAAGATTCTTAGTGCAAAAAATCACTTCAAACATTCAACTTAAGAAAACCAAAAAAACTAAATCCTTGTAACACTTTGATCAGCCTTTGAGTCTATTATCTCTTAGTTTTTCTCTTTCTAGTAGCCACCTTTTATTTACCAGACTTTTATGTTTGATCTATTCTCTTTTTATCCATTTTCCCCATCAGCCTCACCGGATAGCGCTTGGTTTAGGAAAGCTTGGAGGGCATCTTTAGAGCTCCCTATTCTCCTTCATGTACCTGCTCTATCCTTACCATTTTATTTGGTTTGGTTGTATTGAATTAATATGGGAAATATGTTATGTATGTACTCTGATATTCTTTTATGAGATTGAGATTTTGTAAACTTTTTATGGTTATGCTAGATTTTCCATAATTGTATTTTGAAATCATGACTTACTGAGATGTTTTCTGCTTGTAATGTTTCCACTGTAAATTATTTTTGTGTCATGTGATCTTAGTCTCTGCATGTTTTAGCATATCTAGATGGTCAACACTCTTGACATGGCTCATAGGGGTACATTAAAGGGTATATAGGTCATCACATTTAGTATCAGAGTGAAGTTTCAAGATTCCCAAAATTGATTTCAAAAGTAAATATTATTCAAAGAAAAGGGATTATAGAAGAAAAGTATCTTGAAAAGTATAATTTTTTTATAAAAACCCCTCGAATCCAATAGATATTCTTTTGATTCTTTCCTTTCACATCTAATCTTTATCTTTTCTTTAGCACATAATTGTCGACGCCCAAGATTTACATGACATCCTAGGCGCCATTATTCCTGCCTGGTATCATAGATTCTCATAGTTTATGACACCGGTGGAGCCTCAGTAAATGTGCAAGCTGTATTACCCATAGGTGGAGCTTCCTTCGGTCAATTTTTTTAAGCAATGTTAGTATTTCACCAACCTACGAGGGAAGCCTTTCAACGAGATTGAGTCATATGTTTATGCATGGGCATGGATAAAGAGCTGCAAAATGATATTTAGGTTGATGAGGCTAAGGGATAGAAAAGGATTCAACTAGACACATGGAAACTAAAAGGCAAGGCTCTATGCTGGTAGAAGGTATTAGAGGCCAAGCTAGGAGAGTTGAATTGGGACTATTTTAGAAGAAGGTTTAAGAGGAAGTTCTTATCACAAATAGAGGAAGGAGCTCAGTTTGACAAGCTTATCAATCTTAGGTGGGGGAGATGATGATCAAGGAATACCTTAAACAATTCAATGAATTATCAAGATTTGTTTTGGAATTGGTTAACACCCCACATAAAAAGGTCTTAAAGGTTGCAAAGGGGCTAAACCAACCACTACAAGGGTTGGCATTCAACTATGTACCTATGGGTTCTACTTTCGAGACATTGGAGAGATGGCCCTTATAGCGGAATAGGCAAGAAGGAAGCTCCAGAGACAGCTGCTAGTAAGAAGAATTTCCGAAAAAAAAGAAAAGGCGAGGAGGGGGACACCCAGTAAGAGAAATATTCAAAAAAGGAACTTGAAATGACACAATTGCAATAAAATGGGACACTATGCTAGAGAATATAGGTTGAACCAATCGAAGGGAAAGTGTTAGATTTGTGATCAAGAAGACCACCTTGGGTGCTAGGGTTGCATCTCCGACTTCTTTGCAACCATCTTTGGCTTTTATTTTAGAGGTTACTACATCTTCTAGCAAGCAGTAAGGCAGAGGAAGAAAGTTATTGTTGAAGTTGTGCTTTCTATTTTAGATTTCCCCATTCATGGTTTATTTTATGAAGTGTTACACTTCTTTATCTCTAGTACTCCATTTTATTTGTTTGCACTTGGACCTTTCTCTAATTACAGACCTGATAGTAGCATCTAACCCTACGTGAGGATTAGCTAACTTGTTTATGATATGTCAAGGTTTGAAAACTTGTGATCCTAGATGTAGACCGATGCTTACATTTGGGTAATTCTAGACACAGATTGAATTGAGTTTGAACTAGTTAGTCATATATCAGGGTATCCTAGATTGTGATGGAAGGGTATTTTTTGCGTGCATATAGTGGAAGCACCCTAGAATTTTCCAATAATCCAAAAAGATCGGTTATTTTGAGCTATTTTGTTACTCTCTGGGCCTATCCTTTAATAAGTTGGGCCCTGTATCTATTGTTAAAAGTTTTCCAGATATGTTTGAGGAAGTCATTGAACTTCAGCCGCATAGAGAGATAGAATTTATTATATATCTCATTAATAGTGCTAGATCTAGGAAGATATATAAGTCCAGAGGAAAGGCATGAGCTACGTAAACTGATGAAGGTTACTAGTTGGAGCCAGATTTTTTTCACATAAGTTTGAATACTAGTTTCCAGTGTTAAGCGTAGCAAAGGACAATATAGATTATATTGCTTTCAGCACCCCTTATGGATTAATAGGTGGTTAGTCTTGCTCTTTGGTGTAGCCAATTTTCCCACCTATTGTGTTAATTTAATAATTAGAATATTTTGGAATATTCTAAATAAGTTACTGAGGTATTTCTGGATGACACTTTGGTATAATAAAATGGAAATTATAAAAAAAATTGGTACTTAAAAAGAGGACATTTGTTATTATCTAAGCATGGTATAGCAAATTGAACCTTAGGTTAGATTGTTACCCACAATAAATGGTTCAGTAGAGAGAGATGCGAATTTAAAAATAATTAGCAGACTGATTCATAGAACCCTAGGGTGTTAGGGTCTTTGTGGTAGCCTAACTAAAGTGTACAACATGCTTAGTTATTGGGAAATTTGTTGGATATCCGTACGACTATAAGTAAGAGGAATATAGAGCTTCCATAAGAATAATGGGATAAACGCTTGAGTTTTAAAAGTAGAAAATGATTTTTTTTAAGGAAAAAGGGAGATAAACAACGAGGAGGAGTAAGCGTTTAATGATAAGTTTCGAAGAAAAAAAATGATATTTTTGGAACCCCACAAAAATATCATGTTTTTCCAGAAAAAGTTTCAAGTAAGATATTTAAAGGGTAAACTGAGTTTGAAAAAAAACGAGATATAAAAGTGTACTCTTATGGGGTTTCTCAATATAAGTGGTACATATAAAGGAATTATAGATAAAAAGATTAAAGACATGAATTTTGAATGTTAATACAATAAAAGTAATCAGGCCGCGCAAACTTTATTTGGAGGGTAGAGTATACTCTAGAGTTTTAGGCCAAGTTGTAGCATCAATTAGGCAATACCAGACTAGATAGAATGGTTTCAGCAATGGAAGGAGATAAACGGAAGAATGAAATAAAAGAAAAACAATTTTTTCCAAAGGTAAACTAGTGAATTTTCTCTAAGATTTGTGATACTAGGCTATCCCAGATTATGACGGGAGGGTAGTTGTAATGGACATACCCTAGAGTTTTCCTATGATCCAAGAGGAATAGTTATGCTGTGCTTTTTTTTTTCTCCCTAGACCTATCTTTTAATAAGCTAAGTCCTGCATCCATTGTTAGAATCTTTCCAGATATGTTTAGGAAGTCATTGGACTTCAATCGCATAGAGAGATAAAATTTATGATATATCTCACTGATAGTGCTAGTTCCATTAAGATATATACCCCTAGAGGAAAGGAGAAGCATGAGTAAACAAATTAAGGGTTACTAGTTGGAGCCTTAACTTTTCTCACAAGTTTAATATTGGTACAAGTTTCTATTAATTTAGGGTAGTAGAGGACAATGTAAATAAGATTGCTTTCAGAACCCCTTGCCGATTTTATGGATGGCTAGTCTTGCTCTTTGGACTAGCCAATGTTCCCACATATGGTGTTACCTTAATAATCAGAACATTTTGGAATACTCTATATAAGTTATAAAAGACCTTATGGATGACACTTTGGCCTAACAAAAAGGAAATGATTAATAAGTATGGTATTTAGAAAGCGGATAATTAGTATCCGCTAAGTACAAAGATTCTGAACCATGTTTTCGAAGGACCAGTTTTGTATATAGTAAGTTTTCTTGGATTAGCAAATTACTATAAGAAATTTATGAGAGGCTTTTCTAAGATATCAGTTCCATTGATCCGCCTCACCAAGAAGAACTTAGCTTCTATTGATAAAAGTATTAGAATAATTTCAAAGAATAGAAAGGATCTTTGTCTATTACATCAATATTAGTTCTAGTGAATGGCACTAAATGCGATCCATACATAAACCAGTAGACATTTAGAAACCCATAAGAGGGATTGCTCTATACATGGTCTTGAGATAGGTGCCATTCTTTTCCCGTTAGTCCAAGGAGGCATTACTTATTATGGGAAATGTTTGAGTTATTAGCCGACCATTAGACGTTGGAGTGTTTGTCCTCATAGAGATTTGAACTTAAGACAACATGAATGGATGGAGTTTCTTACATGTTATAATTTTGGGATTTTATATACCCTTACAAAGGTCATAGATGTTTTGCTTTTTAATTTTGTATATTGCATAACAAGCATTTTGGGTCAACTATCAACATGTGTCCACCTCTTAATCATTTTGTCTTTATTTGCTAGTAAATTGAATATAGCCATATATGTGCTAGCAAATTATGGATACATGATTTCGTTTGGTCAGTTAGACATTGATATGGTATAAAAAGCTGGGAATGTTTTATATAATAAAAAGTTAGAAATGGAATTATCTAATATATATTTTGGTTTGCTGACGTAATGGTGTGTAAGCTTGATATCTGTAATTTTTATCATGTATTTGCATGTTTCACTTGAATTATTAAATGTTTGAGCTAGTTTCAAGTTACTTTACATGTTTTGTCTTGAAAATTTGTGATGTACTGATGTTTCTAACCTGTTGGCACTCAGGCATTTTCAGTTTGAGTCAATTTTCGTTGACATATGTTTCAATAATCAACTGTGTGTTAAATGTGTAAATCATTCACCTGTAATATTGTTAGTTTGTATTTGTGACATAAGTTGGATTTCATTTTGAAGTAATATTTAAAATTCTAAGTTTGTAACATATTATCATGTTCTGAAGTAATATGCGTTCAATCAAATGTGTAGACAAGCAGTTGTGTAACAATAAAAGTTTATTGTTTTTATTGATTTTAGGAAATGGTAATCTACCATTACCGATAAAACGGTCACCGATGTATCGGCATACCGACAAAATGATTACTAACAGTATTGGTAATAGGAGCGGTAAATATATTTTTTTACCAACGAAAACAGTACAGTAGCGGTTTTGTATAATGGTAACTATAACCATTACCATGAAAGCCCTATTAGGAACCAAGTTGAACCTTATGTTGGATTATCAACCGTAAATCTATGGATGTTAGGACATTGTGTGTTTTCCTAAATAAAGTGTACAATAGACTTATTATTAGGAAATTAGATGGATATCCATATGATTGTAGGTAGCAGGAATATAGAACTTCCATAAGAATAATTGGATAAACACTTGTGTTTTGAAAGGAGATGAGGATTTTGGTAAAGAAAAAGAAAGATAAATAATCTTTTTTTAAAAGAAATATATATAGCGAAAGGGAGAATCAAGTCATTCTCCAATGGCTCACAAAAATAGGTCTGTAGTAATAGACAGCTACAGACTATGTGGAACAAAATACTCAAAAACAAAAACAAAGGAGGACAAACACAAACTCGGACCCTCCTAACCAAAAGCAAGGAGGCCAATCAGAGGAACCAATCTAATGAGGATACGCGTAAGCCTCTACCAAACCCTAAACTGGCGGACCAGACCACCATTGCCCCGCTTCTCTAGGACCCCTGCTCCTAACAAAGCTAGAACCAGCCCAATAGAGGCAGCTGCGTAAGAAAACCAACTCCATCCCTAAGCTATAGCTCCGTCTACTGAACAACACTTGGCAAATGAAGAAGAAAGGGAGCCTTTTGAAAAGGCAACCCACCTAGTACTTATAAATCCAACACCTGCACTACCAGCAAACAACATTAGAAATGGAGTGAGGAGGTGAGATAGACATGGAACAGCCTAGACATAGAGCAACATATGATTCAACCAATCCCCGTTCCAAAGGAGGCGAACCCAATGTAACATCGAAGGTATGAGCCAAACCCCAAGAGCGGGAGCCAACAACTCCCTTGAATGGACTACCACCACTACGCCATAGATTGCATACTGCAACACTGGAGAAGTGATGCAGTAAGTGCCAAAAAATGTTGCTATAGGCAAAAAATGATCCGTGGCAACACTTTCTTGGGGTTGCCTTTTGCCGCGTTGCCTTAGAGTCTAAGGCAACACCTTTGCGACACTATAGTAACATCAGTATATGTGTTACCACATGTACCACTACAACAAAAAATACCCTTTCACAACTGCCAAAAACAGTTATAATATGTCTAGTTGTATCTGCAACCGTCATAAAGTCAACCTTTTTTACAACTGTTTCTAGCAGTTGTTAAAAGTAATTATACCTCAACTGTTACTAATCAAAGATTTCATAATACTATGATTATAACTGTTATTTCACTAACAACAAACATATTTGCTCACATTAAGAGAAACAATTCAAGTTTACACCATTAGTGAATTAGTAACTTCATCACAAAAAATAGCTGAATTTATTACATGTATCAACAAAAGTACATACACTTAATAAAAGTACATACACATCAAAATTAAGCACAGACCACAACAACCGGCTCCAAAAACCACAACTATAGCCCAAAAAAACTCAAGATGATGACACCTAGAAACTAGCACCATCTTAACATTTCCATAGAGCGATTGCCGACATCAGAACTCCCATAAGACAATACACCTAAGAGAAACAACCCGCAGATGACCATAAATTATTCACACCATTACTACCCCAAGCACGTCGGAATCGATCAATCTAGAAGCCCAAATACTTATAGTAAGAAGAAAAAAATTTGAGGTCCAGTAGAAGAATTTAAAGGAAAACTAAATTTGACATAAAAACTAAATAAAACGACGTAGAGTAATCACATCTTAGTCACGTATAGATTGTTATAATTTCATTATGTCATGTATGTATGTATAATGCCATATTTGCAAAATATCATAACCATAAATCATAGAAATACATATTCTGATATGATGAACTTACCGCAACAATAGGATGGGAAGCTTGGACGCTAACAACGGAGATGTTACTACCACACCAGAAACATAATCTCATACCTTAGAATCTAATATTGTCTTTCATGATATCAAGAAAAGAATAGCGTAATTAATAATTAACAGGAAATTTTAACATGTATACTTCACAAGAACAATATAAAAGGTCTTACCTTGAATACAATGGATGCTACTGTCGAGTGCCCAAAGCAGAAAAATGGTAACCAGGATAAAAAATCCATCAGATTCTTCAAAAAGGTTTTCTGCATATGAAAAATTTATTGTTGGTAATAGAATTTGTGAATTAAACTAAAAAAACATTTATATACTCACACGTGCTGACATTATTTGCTTCATACATGACCTGCATCTTGGTAAAACCTGCTTCGCATCAATACTTCTAAGATCCGCACCAAGCCAATCGTCTAACACCAGATTCTCCTCAAACTAAAAGTACCAAATGCATGAAGTTACCAAATGCAGCAGTTTTGCTAATGGAACCCCAGATGATGTTGACGATAGGTAGTTCGCATTGATGTCTAAGGCCCGAACATCAGTTTAATAAAAGCTTAATGTTAGAAAGTTTAATAATAAATGTATGAATATCAAACATATATTTGTTAAATAAACATTTATTCAACCGTTAGAATGATTTCTCATGGAGAGCGCTGTAGACAAATGAGTCCAGTAGCAGAAAGAAGCGGTTTGTATTTTCAATACAACAACTATAGAAAAATGAGTCTAGTAGCAGTTAATGTTGCTATTAGCTATACCTCTTGATTATGCAGCACACACCATTCGATCATGGGTGCTTGGACAACCGACCGTTACACCCTGCACGGTTATAGGAGAGGTAAGAAAATGATATAGAATTTATACAAAACCCATACTCTTCTAGTAGCTAAACATGTACATCAAATATATAAGCTAACAGTCTGAGATGCAAGACTATACAAATTTGTAAAACTATATGCAGGTCCACTTCCACTATATATGACTATACCAATTGGCAAAACTATACCAATTTAAACATAGAATTGTGTGTGTGTACTATTGAAAGGCTACCAAAGCATAAATTAGACAATAACTTAGAATGAATATATGAGAGAAGGAAGATAGATAACCCATGTTATTTCAAATCAATTATGTGAACAATGCTATTGGACCTGAAAATCCCACAATTTCCTATAGCATCAAATATCCTTGAACTGGCATTTGTAACTCGTCTTCAACATTATAACAGTTTTAGTCCACAATTTACTCATACTTGAATAAGCAAATTTGCAAACTGGCCTTTGATTTGTTGTTAACACGGTTTCACCAATAACATGAAAACAAAGAGGGATTAATAACTATATTTACATCTATTTTCCGAATCCCATTTCTAACTAATAATCACCAAATCAATCAGGCACCGAAGATTAAACAATGGAGGGAGTGCCAAAAAAATCATACATGCCCATAAAATATTGCGCTGAGTACTCGCTAACTGGAAAACATCTGACTGCCAAATCCAAAATTTCAAAGTCAAGTGCAGTGTTCTTACTGAGATTGTATAACGATTTCCAAATCCTGCTTTATGGATCCCTAAATTGAAATAGGAATGAAAATGAAATTGATGAAGCCTCTCATTTCTGAGAGTTGGCATGGGTTGTTGGGCCTTAGTTTAGAGTCATCAAACGGTTGCAGGCATTATCCCTTCTTAACTATTGATTTACAGTTTCTTCTTATATTGTAGGATAACAAAATAGATTTGCAGATCCAAACATTGAAGAAGAAATAGGAAAAACCTGAAATCAAGCACTCAAACCCTAAATCGAGCAGATCTGATTGTAAATCAGATCTATTTTCTATCAATCGCAATCGAACTCTCAAACCCAAAATCGAAATAGGACGGGGCACTAGTGTAATTCGTGGCCAAAAACCAGTGGTACTTGGCAGGAAGGAACATCACCCAAAGGGAATTGTTATCTCCGAAGCGTACCGATAACTTGTAAGCAAAGGCAATACAAAGATCCTTAGAATTTTGAAAGCCCAGACCTCCCTTTGATTTAGGACGACAAATGATGTCAAAAGAAATCCAATGGTGACGATAAGCGTCGTTCTTTTTCCACTAGAAAAAGGATGATGCCAAAGAACGATGAAAGAGGAAAAAGGAGGAAGATGGAGTCATAGCAGCAAAAGCATGCGATCCTATAGAGTCAGGAACATACTTTATAAGAACCAGTCTCCCCGCTTGAGAAAGGAGAGTCGCGTTCCAACGAATAATCTTACCCCTAGCTTTGTCAGTTAGGGAATCCAAAATTGCGTTAAGTTTCCTTCCTCTGTATAGGACTATACCGAGGTAAGGCAAAGGAAGGGAGGAAACCTTGAAACATGATAAAGTTTCGATCTAAGAAGACCTTTCCATAGACAAGTCTTTCTCTAGGACAAAGCAGCTTTTAGCAGAATTAACGAGTTGACCTGAACACCTATCGTACTGCTGGATGAGGGCAAGGAGACGGTGGATGGACCGACGATTATCAGTAGAGAAAATGATAATGTCATCCGCATGGGACAAGGAGGAGACGAGCACACTCGGAAAACCGAATCGGTGAATTAGGACCGCTAACGTTAGCGAATGCAATCCATGCACGAAAGTCTCCGCGGCAAGGACAAACAGAGTTGGGGAAAGAGGGTCTCCCTAACGAAGACCCCTTCTCGACTTGAACTACATATTGGTAGACCCGATAAAGAGAACGGAAAACCAACAGTTGGAGATGAGCCTCCAAATAATATCAATAGGAGGTTCTGGAAAGCCAAAAGCCCTCGTAACTCTAATGATGAAAAACCAAGACAAGCGGTCGTAAGCTTACCTATGTCAAGATTGAAGACCAAATTAGCACCTCTGACCTTTCGATCAATTTGAGAAACCAGCTTATGGGCTAAAAGGACGTTATCCGTAATCAAGCACCCTCTAACAAACTCAGCCTGAGATGAGGAAATGATACTAACCGGAAAAGGTGCTAGTCTAGAAATTAACACCTTAGAGATAATCTTGTTAGAGAAATTAAACAAGCCAATCAAACGAAAATCCGCGCACGATTGTGGATTCTCACATTTGGGGATGGGAACCAAATTGGTGGATGTCCAACCTTGAGGGAAAGCTCCATCAGAGAAGAGAAACTGAATGGCAAGACAAAGGTCCACCTAAACGTTTAGCCAAACACTCCTGCAAACGACCCCGTTGAAACCGTCAAGCCCGCTCGCATTATCCTTACTCAGTGCAAAAATACAAGCTCGGATTTCATCAGGGGAAGGAGGGATGGTAATAGCTATGCTTTTCGAAGGAAGGACCATCCTAGGGATGAAAGAAAGAAGTGATGGGTCAGAGAAGGACACAAAGGGAGAGCCATGGAAAGAATAGAAGTGAGACATGATAGTCTCTTTGACATACGTCGGAGTGGAATCCAGAATCCGGTTGAAGAATCTGATGAATAGAGAGGAGGTTATTCTTCTTGCGAATAGTAGAATGAAAGAATTTGGAGTTCGTATCTCCTTCGACTATCCACTTGATTTTGGCCTTCTAACGAAGGAAGTCGTTCTCAATATGAAGCTCCTACGAAAAGGCTAATTGGGCTAGAGCCTACGCCCTTTATTAGCAGAAGAAGGCTCCTCATCATAAGAAGATTATGCTAATATAAGAGTCTCTTTAGCTGGCCTGACTCGGTCGAAGTTTTATTTAAAACCTACATGTTCCAATCCTTAAGACAAGCCTTAAGATGCTTCAACTTACAAGGAAACACAACAAAAGGGTTGCCAACGGCAGGAGTATTCCAGGAATCTTTCACCACTCAATGAAATGTGTGGTGGGATCTCCACACCACCTGAAACCATAAAGAAGAAGGGCCTGACAGGTCGAAGGGAGAGCAACGAAGAACATGAATATAAACAATCATTAAAGAGGAACTGTTAAAGATTCAGAGGAGTAAGTATTTTAATGAAAAGGGAAATTGAAATACCCCTCAAGTCTAACCCAAAATATGGATTTATTTTTATTTTATTTTTAAAATAATGATATGTTGTAAAAAAAATCGTATTTTTAGAACCCTATAAAAATATTAAGTTTTCTATAAAAAGTTTCAAGTAAGAAATTTAAAGGGAAAAAGTGATATTTTAAAAAGTATACTCTTATAGGGTTAAACAATATAAGTCGATCATATAAAGAAATTATAGATAAAAATATAAATATATGGATTAGGAATATGAATACAGTAAAAGTAATAAGGTCATGAAGACTCTGCTTGGAGGGAAGAGTAGACTCTAGAATTATTTTAGGCTAAGTTGTAACAACAACTAGGCAATATCAGACTAGTTAGAATGGGTTCAACAACAGAAGGAGATGGATGGAAGGATGAGTAAGAATAATTTTATTTTATAGCTATACTAGTGAATTATCTCCAATACTTGTGATATATTTTCTCATAGTAACTAGAATGGGTAAGCTGGTAGAGCTTTCCAATGAAATGCGATAGGATATATGAGGTTTGTACGACTCAACAAATACAATAGAAACATTCATTTAGAATAAATGAAGAAAGAGCATGCATCACTAGTTTTTCATTAGATAGTGACTACCATGGGAAATGTAAATAATCCAAAAATATTAAGAATACAATAACAATAAAATAGTCGGAGCCTATCCAAATGAACGGGCTAGATATTTATCGGTAAGGGAAATAAGTGGTCAATAGTAGCAGTTATACCTAGCGTGGTTGGGGTCCGTCCTAAAGATGAACTAGATATTCATCAGCATGGGAAATAAGTGATCTGATATAGATTTTTTTTAGCATATTAGGGACAATCTAAATGACGATGGCTTACCCATGTCGGAGATAGAAATAAGTGGTCAAAGAATTTTAAAACCTAGTAAGGGCTCACCTAAACGACGTACATCGGAAATAGACATAAAAGGTCAAGAATTTAATGACTCAGTGGGGATGCGTCTAAATGACACATGTCGAAGATTGAAATAAGAGGTTAAAATATTAAAGACTTGATAGCAATATGGTTCGGAACACAATAGGTGAGGACAACCCAAGATGATGAAAGGACACACATCGGAGATGGAATTAGGTGGCCACTAAAGAATGAGAGCTTGACAAAGTGCGTCCTTATGATGATTCGGGCATGCATACATCGGGGCAAAAAATTAAATGCTTTGGGGTCTTATGCTCTCAATTGGCACGATACTCGCCTAAACGGGATCCGCAGAAAACTTTAGATATGAAAATAAGAGACTGTTAAAGGCACAGCCCATCCAAATGATATTGTTCGAAGCGGATCACGGGGATGGAAATAAGAGACAATTGATACTGCAATAAGTAATGCAATGTATTTCAAGACCGGTAGAATAAAATAAGGGCAGAGGTCTGATAGATCGATTACAAGTTAGAATAGGGAATCATTATGTAAGCAGAATTTTACTTCTATAATAAGAACTTTAGTGCAGACTACTATTTTAAGTGATCACATTAGAAAAAACATGAACACTAAATCCTTATAACATTTAGATCATACTTTGAGACTATTGTCTTTTGATTTTTCTCTTTCTGTTGTTCACTCTTCATACTCTAGAGCTTTATGTCTGAACGAATCTCTTTTCTTCTTCTTCTATTAGGCTCATAGGGTAGCGCTTGATTCGTTATAGCTTGAAGTGCATCTTTAGAGCTCCCTACTCTCCTTTGTGTACTTGCTTCATCTTTATCATTTTATTTAGTTTAGTTATATTGGATTTATGTGGGGGATATTTTATGCATGTACTATGGTATGGTTTTTACAATACTAAGATTTATAAATATTTTGTGGTTATGTTGTTTTTGAAATAATGGTATTTCAAAATTATGACTTTATGAAATGTTTTTATTCTGAAATGTTTTTATTTGTAAATTAATGTTATATTTTTTATCTTTATCTCAACATATTTTAGTATACCTTGATGGTCCATGCTTCTTGACATGACTCGATAGGGGTATGTTAATCGGTGTTAGTTGTCACATTTTCCCATATCAAGAAATCATTTTCAAATGAATCTTTCAATTATAAAATCTCATTTTAGAATGTTCATTGGACCATCCATATACTTATCTTATTGACCTGAGTATGTTCACAAAACATTATATTTTCAGTCTTAGAAAATATATTCATGAACTTATATTATATGAATAGGTATATTCACAAGCATTTAGAAAATATTCCTTGTTCCAAATCATGTTAAAGGATCAAACAAGGTTATTTAGAAAGAAATAGATTTGCCAAATGCCTGCACAAATCATTACAAAAATTAACACATTGTGCGCTAATTTTTTATGATGTGGTACTCATCATAAAGTGAGTTGGGAGACTGTGTGTCGACCAAAACATGAAGGTGGAATGAGTTTGCGACAAATTCAAGATATGCAAAAAGCTAATTGTATAAAATTGTTATGGAAGCTGCTAGAAAATAAAAGTTTATGGGAAAAATGGATGTGGCGACGTTACTGCCATAATAAAGATTTTTGGGAAATATTAGAAGATGCAACTGCTTCTATTACATGGAAAATATTCTAAAAGCCAGACAATACAACAAGGGGCTGATCAATAAAAATATTGCTAATGGTCAAACAACAAAACTTTGGTTTGACTCGTGGCTCAAAGGGGATAGTCTCATTAACAAATTGGGGTGGAATTATATGTCCACTGCTGGAAATAGTCAAAAATTGATTTCTGCACTTATAAATGGGACCGATTGGTGTCTAAGTACTTCAAATTTGACACCAAACATATGTAATACTATTCAAATGATTAGTATTGATTCAGGGAGAAATCACGACTACTGGTGCTAGCTACCATCTTCTACTAGTTTTTTTCAGTGAAATCTGCCTGGGAAAATATCCGATCGAAGTCAACAGTCGTAGGTTGGCATGGCTGTATATGGAATCGAGTATGTGCTCCTAAGATGTCTACGATAGCTTAATTTGCAATCTTAAATCGACTACACACGCTGGACAAGGTTGTGAAGTGGAACTTATCAACTTCTCCAACATGCTTGTTATGTCAATAGTCGAATGAAACCCGAGACCATCTGTTTTTCGAATGTGTTTATTCTACAAACATATGGAATCACATCAAGCGGCAGTACAACCTTGACTTTTTACACACTGACAGACTACTAGACTTAGTTCAATTTATCAGTGGGTACAAATTCAAAAATAAACAGTTAAGGAAAACTGCAATATGTTTAACAACTAGAATTTGGCATATATGGGTTGAACGAAATGCAAAAGTGTTCTGTCAGGCAAGGCTAAATGAACGAGTTAGAGTTGTTCTACTGCAAGCTGATATTAATATTCTAATGGGAAAAGCCAACGAACAAGCAGTTAATTAAGATGTTAAACTCACTTGGATTTCATGCTTGATTTTGTTTCATTTTCAACACCAATATTCCAGTCACTTGGACGTGTTTTCCGATCCTCTCTCTAATTGCAGATGGCCATTGGTACTCTGTATTTTCGTCTTACTTTAGATCATTAAAATTGGGAGGACATGCAGATTCACATTGGATCTCGGAGGAGAATTTTTCATTTGGGGAAGAACATGAAAAGTTGTGGGAGAAATTTTTTTTGGTGTACTGGTGACTGGTGAGGCAATATTGATTTGACAAAAAAGGGGTTTCTTGTGAGGATATACAATTATGGCAACATTGTATACAGTTTATTTATGGTTCACTTGACTTGTATAAGTCGTTGACCTCTAATTCATTACGGGTGAGTTTTCAGGTGTGTTAAAATTCTGTTCACTTGTTTGAATTGGTCAACGACATCTGTTGTATTATTATTTTATAGTAATAAAAGTACCAATTTTCTATAAAAAAATACTAATTTTCAATCCCAATACTAGATGATATTTTAAACCTTTTGTACAAAATATCATTTGTAAAGCAAAGTCCATATAAAACTCTTAATTGGAATATTTAATTAAGAATATATTTTAATCTTCATTAAGAAAATGTAAATTATAATACTCCTTTGTATAATATTATTTATAAAATAAAATAAATTATAACATAATTTGTTGTCCAAAAGTACTTTACTTAGATGATTTGTTGTTATCAAACATATAAATTAGAAAGTAATTCACTTAAAAATCGTATGAATAAAGTAGTCCATCATTATAGTATAATAAAAGCACATTCAAACCTCATAAATAAATAATTTCTTATTTAATGCTAATACAGATTAAATAATTTTTTTATTTGAAAACAAAATTAATGGATAATGAATGAAAAGTGGTTGCAGCCATTATAAAAATCGGCTTAGCTTTTGCTTAAAAAATTAATGGATAACCAATAATTCTATGAATCATTATAAACAAAAGATTATTACATCTAAATTAATCAAATAAACAATCATTATTAGAAATAATGATACTAAATCATTAAATCATTACTAAGTACATAAAAATTGACTTTCCATTAAGCAATATAAATAGTTTATTACAATCATTATTATAAAATTATTAAACTTAAATAATTATTAATAATATAATTATTTAACTTCAAAAATTACTAACAAAGAAATACATTAAATTTTAAATAGATAATTCTTAACTTCTAAACCTTCGTTTAAATTAAAATTAATTAACTTTAAACATAATCAATATCATAATTTAACTTCATGACTTCATAAATAAACTGTTAATTTACATTAAAAACATTATTAATCAAATTGAATATTTTTGAAACATTATAAACAAAATTATAAATGACCTGAAACCTTTGTTTTCAAGTAAACATAGCCACTGTGGTCATGTAATAACAATGTCTCTATCTCATGGAAACCAAAAGCAATTTGTGAAAACCCGTAACTTCCCCATGAAGGAAAGCGCAGATAGTTCGAGAACAAGCCACAAAATAGAACGCAGACGGAAGAACATTTCATTGTTAATTATAACAATGCATCAGAATACAAGAATATACAGAGTATAAATAAACATTACACAGAAATATCAGAGATTACAATAAATTACATACATCGCAGCGGAAAATAATACAATACACAACTAGAAGGAGATATACGGATACAAAGCTTTCCGGATATCGTTCCAGCTGTAAACCAGGATCCTATGAATATAAATCTGCAAAACCAAAACTACTAGCTGCCCGTGTCAAAATAAGGGCACCCAGAGTTTAGGTTAAAACAATAAACTCCAGGTCAGTCATGGGACTGGTGTGAGAACTAAAACAGTTATTAATCTTTATTTTAAAGTTCGGTAAATCAAGGGACCACGCCGTATAACACGGAACGGGTTTCCTCCCAAGAACACCAGTGCATAAAACAAACAGCGCAATGCTAAATAAGGAAAAATGAAGCTATTATAAGACCCAGTTCCCATCACACAATGCAACGCAAGCCGGAGGATAGGGTTTTTACCTTATAATGGCCAAAGAATTCTTGATACGTTTAAAACAAATCATTTGATACTATTATAAGTGCATAGTGTAAAAACAACTTCAAATCATAAGTATCAATCATAGGCGGCATGGGTACCATATATCATGTCGCCATACTAGGCTCTACAAATAAAACCGCAAATGTCACGTATTTGGAAATTGGATTTCCATCTATGAACCGAGGCAAAAGATAGTCCTCAACCGATTCGAGACAATCTAGCCCATGTCTCAGGATCAAAGCTCGAGTAACCCTTGGATCGTCAGGGCCGGTCCACCGATGTGGATTAAAATTCCTGAACACTGCGTTTCCCTTCCCTTTGGGGCGTAAGTGAGCCAATAAATGACTCCATCGAACTCGGATCGTCCGATCAAACCGAGGCGCCTCGCAACAGCAACAACCACAACCACACAGGTGAAAAGTATATAAATGTCAGGGCTGGTAGGTCACTGACACCACCCTAGTTAGAAGGAAACGCATGCCCTCCCTGAGGTCCTCTCCCGTTTCTGGTTCACAACCGGGGTGTGAGGCTCGCGAATCAACGCTACACAAAGCTATGCCACACGGGCCTTGCTTTGATCATCATCCACAAGACTTTGCTTTTCAACAGAAGCCTTGATCAATTGCCACTTAGGCATGCCACACAGGCAATTCACTCCATGCGATTGATATCCATCAATATATAACCCCTGAGCTCGTACGTCTCAGAGAAAGGCGTTAAGCAAGAGAATAAATTCTCCACCGCCAAACAGATATATATTTAATAGAGATCAATCACACAGACTAAAATCCAATGTCAGACACACAGTCCATTTACAAGTCCGTTCTGGGTCTGAACGAAACCGGAGGCACCTAGTACCCCGCATGTCCATCGATCTCCATGTACGTCTGGACGATCACCAACCGTTTCCATCTTCTTGGGTGTACATCCCAATCAAGATCATCAGTAATCACCCAAACGACGTGAAGACCTCCGGTCTTCGACCATCGTCTTCACCTTCGACTTATCGTCGTATCAGTTATTCAGAATGGGATAAACCCGGTCTTCCCGAATAACTCGCGTATATTTTAAATAAGTGTTACACAAACACAACATACGCCTCATTCCAATTCATCAGTCACTAACCGTAAATTAATCAAGAGAATAATTCCCCAAATATTAACCCCGAAGGCCGAAACCAACATCAGATCAATATCCAGGAAACCATTCTGCTTAGCTAACCGACAGTTAGTTTCTAAATTTCACACTCATAGGGAAAGGTTCCTGATTGACACTGAGAAGTGTTTATTTTATTACTCTTATGCTTTATCTTTTGTAAATAAATAAATGATACTTTGGTTACTTTTGTATGATTTTACAGGATGTCAAGAAATGTCTCCTTCAATTCAAATCAAAGGCCAACTACAAGAAAGAACTACTTCCTCACATCAAATTCATTTCAATTTCAAAAGAAGTAGCAGCTCACTGGTAAAGGCATAGGAATCGGTGCTAAGAGACCTGAGTTCGAACCCCGTCAAGCTCACTTTTTGCCAAAGAAATGGAGCGCGTTCACACTGGCCCTTTGCTTTGAGAAATATCTGGATTAGTGTTATGTTATAAATATACTTACACATATTCATGTGTATGTATTTATGATGTGCACCAATTAACATTTCAGCAATAGCCATATTCTTATCATGGAATTAAATTCAAATCATTCAATTTCAATTAGAAGAATTTCTGATTGAATTGTTGCCAAGAAGAAAAATCAATTTTGAAGATTTTATCTTATATTGCCTTTGGAGTCTGATAAGCGTCCTTGTTTGGAAGACTTAATTAGATGCAATCTTCTATCAATCAATTAGCCACATAAGAGAATTGAAAGATATGGAAAATATTTACCATGATATGCCCAGATTTTCTTCAATCAAGTAGTCAAGGAAGGCAAGAGATATTCATGACTGAGGAGGCCCATTTATTCATAGACCTAATTAGGGTTTTCCCATTCTAATCTATAAATATGTGATGTAACCATTGTAAAAATTCATCCTTTCTTCTGTACTCTCTTATTTTTAATAAAACTTTCGTTTCTTTAGCTTCTGCATTTTATTTTCATGGCAAATTGTGTTGTCTAATCAATTAGATTTGCTAGAACACAATTTGCTATTGCTTTTATTTTTCTTACTAGTGATTGACCGTCTGGTTAGATTCAGCGGTAATCTTAGTTTTTATTCTCAGTTGTTGATTTCCTTTCTGCAATTTTATTTCTAGTGTTCTATTTTATTTTAATCATTGAATTTACTACAGATCCGATTAGATTCGAATCTGTAGTGAATTTAAATGCATCTGTTATTTGTAGTTTCACTTTTATTTGTTTTGAAAAAATCAACCTCCAGCTTCGCCTAACACGCCCACGAAACATATAAATAATAAAATTTAACTTTCCTCCCTGTGTTCGACCTGTATGCTACACGCCTGTATGCTTGCAGAATTTATTACAAATGTCGCGCTTTTCTAATTCATAGACTAGCGTCGATCAGTTCCCATTAATTTTATCAAAGATAAATTCTTTATATTTATTCTTTAATCTATCCTTTTGAATTTCGATTCAACTAGTCGGGATTAACGAAACTTACCGAAGTAATCATTTGTTTTAATTTCCCAATCCCAACCTATTCATCCCATGAAGTAAAACTGGTAATACTTCATATCTAACACCACAGTGTTATCGGTAAATTCAATTACCATTTCACGTTCAAATCTAATTAAAGATTTAACTATCGCCTGGAGTAAAACTGGTGATACTCCATTCTCGATCTTTTCAATCTAATTAAAGATTCATTAAGACTCCACTTAATTTTAATCGTTAACTGGGTTAAAGAATCAGTGTCATTTAAAACACGGTTCACGATAAACCCAAAACCGCATTCCATTAATTATCCGGTTAAAGAACGAGTGTTATTTAAAACACTGTCCACGATAAACCCAAAAATCAATATCAATTCAATTCCAATTAAATATTATTTAATTGGTACACTTCATTAAATCTAAAAAAAAGATTTAATCTTTTCTCCACTGGGTTCAAGAACAGTGTTAGTCAAGCTACCATTCACGACAAACCCAAATCACATTTGATATTAAATACAAGGCTCTGAATAGAAAATATCCCGGCTTATATTCAATATCAAATTCTACGACCAACAAATATCGTATTGGAAATAACGATATATATATCTATATCTTTCAAATTTCCATAACAACATCTGTATAGTCACGAAATCCAACATCAAAATATTCCGAAGACAATTTCGATTCAAATCCATTTCAATGCAATCATTGGAAATTCTGATTATTTTCAAAATCATTTCAAATTCAATTTATTTATTTAAAAATAAATAGAATTATAATTCTAGTTCAAAACTAGTTCATTTCGATAAAAATCTATTTTTATCTTTTCAAATATGGAGTTTTTCATCCCAATTATTCCCAAATCATTTCTTATGATTTTACACAAATTATTACTATTTTTAATAATTTTATCAAGGCCCGTACAGTCGATTTCCATCAACGGCCATCGAACTGCACTTACAGCGACCTTTTCCAAATTTGATTTGGACATAATTCCAAATCCAACCGTTAGATTTCTAATTTCTAATATTCGTTAGAAAGCTCTTTTCGATACGAACCCAACGGTTCTGGTTTTAGGAGAATCCGACGGTCGGATCTCCCGTAATATCCGTTCGAAGTCAATGGTCGAAATTCGCGAACTGCCGCGGAGCGGCGCGTTCTATTCAGGCCAATATATTATATATAAAATATATATAATATATACTTCGTCGATTTCAAATTAAAACGTGCTTTATAAATTGTTTTAAATTCATTTTCAAAACGGTTTCAACTTCATATTCAATTTCAAATCAAAATTGAATATTCCAATATAAATTCGTTTTAAATTCATTTCAAATCGATTTCAATTCAATTTCAATTCGAATTCATTTCTATTCAATTTCAATTCGAATTCGAATTCATTTCTATTCAATTTCAATTCGAATTCATTTATATTCAATTTCAATTCGAATTCATTTCTTTTCGAAAAATCAGATTTTGAAATCACTTTCGATATTCATTATAAAATGAATAAAATCGATATAAATATCGTTCACGTCAAAATGACGTCAATCTAATCAACACGGCTTCATATATTTCTATTTTCAAATATTCTATTTCAAATATTTCCTTTCAACAATAGAGAGCAGCAGATGATTCAGATGGGTTGGAGCGGTTGCACACCTAGTGGGGTGTGAACGCGCTAGCGCTTCTCAAATTCACTGGAGGACTGCCGATCAAGGTGAAAGCTTTTAAAACTCTACAGGTGCTCTGCCGCAAAGAAAAAAATATATATAGACAATTGTTGTAAAAAATTTCTGCAGGGGCAGCGGCTTTGAATGTACAATTTTTAATTTTTGCAATTATCTGTGTGATTTCAGTTTTTTTTATTCATTCTGTTAAGGGCAATACCCCAATTCACATAAGGTGAGGGAATTCATCACCCTTTCCTTAGCCCACAAATTGCATTTCATCATAGAATCTGACTAATAATAACGGTTAGACGTTGGACTTAAGGGAGTCACGGGCTCATCTAGGACTTAATTATATTGTGATAGTTGATTCATTTGGACCGAATTATTTCTTGGTGTCTAGACTACGGCAGAGAAATAACCGTTTATAAATATTACGGTGATTCGTAAATATTATATCGGTTGTTACTCTGAAGGTACTTAAACCTTCGGCTGCATTGCTAGGGTGATTCCTGGTGCACCGATAACTCCTGTCCGTTAACTGGCTGAGAAATCTTTTGATCTAAGTAATCAAACACATCACTTTATAATTTTGGGTTAGGAGCCAATAAGGACAGAAAACGTTATTATAGCTAATTTCTGTGCTTGCATTTGACAACAATGAGCGAAAAAAGTGTTAGCCAACAAAATTCTCCTAGGGGTTCTCGAATCAACCAAAATTTTCCAACCGAATTGGATCAAAATCGAGTGAATCAAAACTTTCCAAACTTTGGGGATCAAAACCAACTAAATCAAAATTTTCAAAACCTCAATATCCAAATGGATAGACCCTTGTCCCTTCGTGATCGATGTTATCCTACTAGGACCGTTCAACCATCTGTCATTGTGTTCCCACCAGCTGAAGGAAACAATTTTGAGCTAAAACATTCTTTTATCCAAGGGGTACCAAAATTTACTGGGTCTGAAAATGCTTATGAATTTCTGAGTGAATTTGAATTGTACGCTTCCACAACAAAAATGCAACAACTATCTAACGAATCGATCAAGCTAAGGCTAATTCCATTTGCACTACTTGAAAG